>CM046966.1:31784546-33052124 GCA_025698475.1 Gossypium anomalum | reverse complement strand
TTAAATAAGGACTATCAATCATTTTTTGAATAACTATCATTTGAGATAAGGTTTATAAAACGTTTCAGTAGTTACCACCACATTATTTGGAGAAAAAATAGTAGAAAAATCAGTCTTCTATATACATATAATATAGATAATATAGCTGAGAATAAAGGCAGGCTCATATGATGAAAAACAGAAATTTAGTACTAATATTTTCGCAATGAAACTATCTATAACATCACATATATCAAATTAAGTTCGTGGTCCTAAATTAAATTTGATAGAATGGTAAAATTTTTTCATTCTCATTTATGATAAATAGGTATGATTGTAAAAGGTATCTAGAAACCTTTAATTGAGCTGACGTCGCAAATGACTTACACTGCGCAAAAACTTCAAATGGCAGGGAATATATTCAGCTTATTATGGGAGGAAGGAGGTTTCTAAAACATTATTCTATGAATGGGACTGATTTAATCCTTGGCGAATAGTAAATTGATGCTGAAATATAACAAGGTGTGATTTATTTATCTCTCACGATTGATATTTAACTTCTATTTGAACAATTCATACATATAAAATGGACTATAATTATCTCCATGAGTCACTTTCTTAGTTGCTGTTTTTTCCAACTCTAGTACTTAGTGCGTTGTAAGAGCTTCTTCCACGTGAGTTTCGATCTGCAATATGGGTTTCGAAGCGACTTCACTATCAGTGGTTATGGAGTGAAATCTCTGCTGGTACCTGGATTTAGGAAATTCTTGCATCAAAGAAAGCAATGGTTGCTGCTCTAACAACCCATCGCTCCTTTATACCTTCGTACGGAACCAGCTGCGTTTGAGTTTGATCCTACATCAAGTGCATCGTATTGTTTGGCTTATTACTGCTGGCAAACGCATGGCTTGCATAGTGGGCATCTCAATTGCACTGGCTGCTCCACTACTGGACATGAAACGATAATGAATCTTGACTGGCATGAATATAGATGAAAGCATATTTATCTTATAAATCCCGATTAGGGATTTGTTTCATTTCTGCTGAGCTTTTGCAGAAACCAGAAATGCATTCTCCGGAGCTCTGTTCTGTGAGGTTTTACTCTTCTGGTCCATGAAGCGGCTCCCAAGATAACTCAAGAATGAATGACGGAAAGTTTACACTTTTCTCAACATATGAAACTTGCAAACAAAAATTAAGTACAATTCATTGTGCACATTCTGAATTTCTTCTAGGCACATATTTCAGTCTATTGTTGAGTGGCGAAAATTGGTTTGAACTCATCTCTGGTTGCCTGGGCTGGGATAATATAGCTTGAAAGCTGATATATAAAAAGGTTTTATTGCTTAATGCACACAATTTCTTTTCACATGCTGTATAATTGACTTCGCTTTGTTTAAATTTCTGCATCCAGTCCTTGATATTGTTCTTTCTTCTTTATTTTTGGTTTGAGCACAAAATTGATCCTCAACAATTTTGATGCATCACTTAGTAAAATTAGTTGATCACCCTGTTTAGGTAAAATAAAACTTTGGAGTATGAATTTATTTTATATTTTTTAATAATTTTCAGTTCCAGACTCCACTGTTTTTCCTTTTTAATTTTTCATATAAGTCACTATTTTTTGGGACAAATTAGGAAAGAAGTTTCTTCCATAATTAACTATTCCTAGAAATTGTTGAAGTTGTTTTTATCTTTAATTTCTTCAGAAATTCTTTTATTTTTTACTATATGATCTTGTAGTTTAAGACCATCACCGATAAATTTAAACCTAAAATTCTATTTCTTTTTTCTAATTCTATTTTCTTAGACTCAAAATAATTCCATGTTTTATGAATTCTTGAGAGATAATATTTAAATGTTTTCTATGTTTTTCCAAGAGCCAAAATATTAAAATATCATCTATATAAACTACAATGTAATTTTTTATATTTATTAAATATAGAATCCATCCATCTTTGAAGATTTGAGGTGCATTACATAACCCAAATGGCATTACTCTCCATTGATAATGACCATTAGGTACTAAAAGTCATAATGGTTTAGATTCATCAAGCATTATTTGCCAAAATCCGATTTACAAATAATTTACTAAAATATTTTGCTTGTTTAGCTTGATTTATCAAAACATCTTTCTTGGTATAAAGTATCCATCAAAAATAGTATTTTGGTTTAGTTTTTATAATTAATTACCATTCTAGCTTTTCCTCTTTTATTTCTCGCATGGTTTCTTACCATAGTTAATGGACTTGAGTGTGGACTATTAGTTTTTCTATTAACTTTTTCTAATAATTCCTTAATTTGTATATCAAATTCATCTATATCTTGTTTAGTATAGATCATGGGTTTGATTCTAATAATTTTATTAGGATTTTTAATTTTATCTCACAATATCTGGATCAAGTTTCCCATAGTTTTAGTGGTTCTTCACTAAAATTATTTTCTAAGATTTTAAACAACCAATGATTTGTTTCTAGTTGTTTAATTTGTTCTTTTCTTGTTGGTCTAAAACCTTTATCACATATAAATTTATGATTTTCTATTAAAGGTATTTCTACTGTGTTTTTTCGTTGATAATATAACTAAATTTCTATCTATGGAAAATGGTAAATGATGATATATAAAATTATTTCCTAATAATATATCTCCATGCATTTGGGAAACATAATATTTTAGGAATTACAAATCTAACATTATTTATGTAGATTGGTATATTTCTAGCTTTAATTGAATTATGGTTTCTTTACCATCTATTCCTATAGCTCTAATTGGGTTTTTCATTAATTCCCATTTTTCTACAGTGTATTGCATTTTCTCCGCAACTACCGTGGTAGCTCCGTATCAACAAAGCATGTAAAGAATATGTTTTATATTCTCTAAATTGAAATGTAATTTTTATATATGTATAATACTTTCTAGGTTGAAAGTTTGAAAATGTAATAATATCATTTTTTCCATTTTCATTTGTTGAATAATGGTGGTGATTGTATTTCTTCCATTCTAGTGTTTCTAGAATTTCTACTAGGTTCTCAGGTGGGAAATAGGTATTTGAACCTTTTCATACCTATTGGTGTTGAATTTGTACTTATATTATCCTCATCTTCTTCTGCTTGAGAATTAGAGGTAAAACTAAATTGTCATTCGTATTTGTTATAGCATTATTTTTAAAATATAGTCTATCTCCGATGACACATATTCTATTGTACTTAATGGTTTTGAAGTACTGCCCACTTATTCTATCTATTATCCAATCTCTGGTATTGATAGATCTTTTAAATGTAACAATTTAGGCTGAATTTTAGTAAATTTATTATATCAATAGCTCTATTATTTTACATAATTCTTTTAATTTCTATCAAGTTGGTATATTCATTAATAAGTCCAACTTATTGTTAGATCTTCCAAGTAAACCTAACTTGACCTTTTGTCCAATTCCACTATGTTTTATTCTTCATTAGAGGATCCGAATGATATAAAATAATTTGGTTTTACTTTAACTTCATTACTCCATTATGTAAATTAGATCATACTCCAATAAGTGCTTTTATTGGATTTTCAAATTTTATCTAATAACACGCTATATATATATCATGACCTTTTAAAAGCTCTAATTGTTATCATAATTGTCCTAAATGTATATATCTAACCTTAGTATTTCTTTAACTTCATGATTTTTCTTGTAAATAATGGGATTTTCTGCTAATCCTCCTAGATCTAATGATCGCGACAGTTACCTAATTTTTTCTATGCCTTTGACTCCAAATTTTAAACTTAGATATTTTTATATTTCTTCTTTAGAAATATGATTTTTTATTAATTTTTCATCATTTCATCAGAAAAGTCTTTTCTTCTCCAATTAAATTTCCTAATTTAATATCTTGTCATTTTCTTGAGGAATTCTTCAATTGGTTTTAGATCTACTTCCTCCATTAAACATAAATATATATTCTTCTTCATCCTAATCAACTGTCATATTAGCTCATATAATATTTCTTCGGATTTATTTCTTCAAAACATATTTCTAAATCTTGTTCTTCAAGACTTTAATTACTTTTTAGCACTTTTGCCTTTATTAGACAATTGTTGCTATGTGACTCTTCAATGCATATAAAACATTTATATATTGTTTTATTTTTAGCACAAATTTTTTTGCTATGGGCTGTGAGGTTTTGCTTTCAAGCCGGCGGTAATAAATATATTATTGCAGTGCAGGCATGACGTATTAGATATGTTAATTCAAATTTCCTTCATCTGCTTAGAATTTCTGTGCAACGATTTATAATTTTAATTATTTTTTACTGAAAGGAAGCCGAGCTAGAAATGTAGTTATTAGTTGTTTTGTAATGGTCTTGCATATTGTCTATAGAATCCAGGCATTTTTGTTATGCTCGCAGCTTTACTATGCTTATCTAAATAAGAGACACATGGCTTTTTTTACACATATTCATCTCTGTGTGAGGTAACTTATGAAAATATTGCTTTCTGAAATTTCACATTTTCGTTTTTTCATCTTTAGATATTTCATGTTAGGGCTCTCCTTTTAGTAAATTTTTCTAAATATCTTATATCGTTATAAGCCTTATTTGATAAAATATGACTCTATTATAATATCTTTGATCTTTTTTACTCAAACAGCCACAAAAATCGCTTGTAGTCACATTTCATAGTCCTTTTAAAAGAGCCTTTTAGTAAATTTCATCTCGAATAATTAGTTGTTCCTTTTGCAATTTCTTCTCATATCTGAATCCTTCTCATTCTTCTTAAAAATTGTAAACATTACTTCAAGCTGTTCCAACAAAATAGTTAAGGCATTTCTTTTGATTTCATGAACTCGTTGTTAAGCTTACAATTGCTTAAGCGCTGACGTGCTCTAATTGCCTGCATGGTTTTTCTACAGTCTGCCATTTGAACATTAGCCAAACCCAAGTCATACTTCCTCTCGCCAAATACATTTTGTTTAAATAACATCTATCCATGTGTATAGTGGATAGTTTGATTCTAGTTTAAGGATTGTAAGATTCTCTCACAGGTTCTGCTTCAATTTCATTAACTTACATATCTTCTTGCTTCATTATCAAAATTCTAACTGTGAACCATTCCATTGTTTAAAACTTCTTACTTAGCTGCTTTGTAATCATCTTTGAATATCCTGACCATTTTCTTTATTACAGGATCGTAAGCCAATATCCAGTTCTGGTTCTTTCTTCTCATCGTTTAGCAAATCTTCTTCCACTGATTTATAATCAGCACCTTGTCTTCTGATTATCAGAATTACTGAATTCATTTCTCAGAAAATAACAATATATAATTATTGGCTCAAACCTATAGTGAGAGCCTTTGTTTTTCATAAATTTCTTCTCTGTCACTTTGAAGATTTCATTTTCTTTATTTTTATTTTACAACAGTCTTCTTCCAATTAAGTTCTCTATAAGTTTCTTTTATAGGATGGAAATTATTTTTATGAGTTAAAGATTTTTTCTGACTACTTTACAAGAAGATGATTTTCCAGAGTGCTTTTCCTCATCAGATAAAAGTTGTAATACAAATGACATACTTAATATAAAGACCTAGATCATGTCTGACTTATGTTATTTTATAACTTTGTTCTAATTTATTATTAACTTCTCGATAATATTTCTTTAGATTTGTTGTTCAAATCTATTCCTTAATATTTCCTAGATTATTTACCTTTCTATATTATTGACCTTATTATATATTTTATTAAAATATATAGAGGTTATATCTATTAAACTATTAAATCCTTTACTAAGGGCCAAATATTATTTTCTTTGTTTAGAATCTATATGCATAATATGATCGCATGTTTTATCTTTTATATAAACAATCTGCTTTCCATGTTATTCATCTTCTACATTTAAACCTTCATATTATCTTCTTTAAACACTGTGGCCTAACGCTTCTCCTGACTTAAACAGCAAAGTTAAGACAAAATAATGTATGTATGGGTTTTAAGATAAATAACTGAGAATTAACAAAATTGTAGATTAAAGATAAGAACTTACAGTGATATTTGATATAGATTTCCAAGAATCATATCTCGGCCCTCATACCAAGCACTGGGAGGATGTTATAAAAGTAAGATCAATTTTATTAAAAGAAGAAAGGTTTTACAGGAGAAGATTGTTTATAAAAGAGAAAAGAAAAGATATCTAAACTATTTTTCAATTTTTACAAATGAGAAACTAAAATAAAAGAGAAAAGATTTCTAAACTTTTTTCGATCTTTACAATGAGAAACTCAAAGTAAAGAGAAAAGATTTAATCTTTTCATGCCTTCTAGGCTCTTACATTCTTATTTATGTAGAATTTACAAATTCTATTTAATTTCTTCTTCAATCCCTAAGTTGTTTTCGATAGGATGAATTTATTGTTGTCCACGATGTTGTCGATGTCACTTCATCTCTTTGTCCATACTTGGATGCCTTGAATGTTTATTTATCGCTAATCTTGAAAATTTTGAAAATCTTGTTGACTTTCCACGTGGTTTTTGTTTTGTTTTACCCTCTGGATGTTGTCAAGATTTAATGTCTCGATTTCATCCAGATAAAGACTCCGTGATGGCTCGTGAGTTCCAAGCCTTCCACGTCTTTGATTTATAATGTAGGAAAATCATCGAGTTCCATATCCGCTATTTTCTTTAGCAATAAAGGATTCTTCATCTCTCGATTTTTGCATTATTTTTTTGTCACCATTATTCTTCTTCCATCGCATATGTGTATTCCGATCTGAAGTACGTAATGAAATGTTACATTAAATCAATTCGCTGGATTTGAAGATATTTTGATTATTATAACACTTGTCAATGGTTTTGTCAAGTGTTTTTGTTTTTAGTAAAGAATAACTATCAATCATTTTTGAATAATCCATATTTGATAAGGTCACATAAAACGCCTTTTCAGCAGAATACCAATTAGGCTACTTATTTGATATAAAAATAGTAGAAAAATCGCCTCTATATACTAATAGTGATAATATAGCTTTTATAATAGCAGAAAATCTTTAGATGATGAAAAGAAAATTTTGTAACTACTATTTCTTTAAAAACCCCATTCAATAATCGCTTATATCAAATGGTTCATGGTCCACTTAAATTTTATAGAATGAAATTCTTCTCCTATTTCATTTATATAAATAAAGATTGTAAAAAGTATCTAAAAAACTTTTTAAATTGAGCTTGTCGGTTGCAAATGACTCTATTAATTTTTTCAAAACTTCAAATGGTAATATATTTTAGCTTTATTATATAAGATATTCTAAACATTTTATTCATAATGGGACTATTTGTCTCTTTATGAATAAAATATTGAAATATATCAATAAGATTATTTATCTCATTGATATTTTTGAATCTATTTCAATTCTTCCCAACTCTATATAAAATGGATTTTAATAATAAATCATGAGCTTATTTTCTTGTAGTTTTTTCAACTAAAAATTGGGAAAGTTTTGTAAGAGCTTTTCAATTTGTTTTGATCTGTATGGTTTTCATATTTCATTTAAAGTTATAAACTTTGGTAACCTCGATTATAAAATCTTTACTTTAAAGTTGTTGTTTCAACAAATCTTCTCCTTTTTATAATCTCTGTAATAATAAACTTTGAAAGTCGAGTTTGGATCTCGAGACTGGGAATTGGCTTGTTTGGCTTATTCTTCTTGGTGGTAACAATGGCTTTTTGGCATAAGATGGAGAAGATCCAATTGGTTGTCTTACCATTGGATAAGGAACATAATAACCTTGATTGGCATAATATGATGTTAATATCGAGTAAATCCGATTAGGATTTGTTTGCTTCCTGTTGGTTTTTATGAACCGTAGTCCATTCTCCGACTTGTTCTAGAGGTTTTACCTCTATCCATGCTCCTAAGAATCAAAGAATAACACATTTTTAACATATAAAACTTCAAAATTAAAACCATAATTCATTGTACCATCTAATTCTTCTGGTACATTTTCAAACTATTATTAGTAAGAAATTGTTTAATCACTGTTGTCGCTTTTGATAATAGTTGAGATGCTAGATATATAAAAAGGTTTTATTTTTTTGATGGCTATAATTCTAATAATTCATAGCATAATTGATTTCGCTTGTTTAAATTTTCCGTAACTATATCCGCATATTAGTTCTTCTTAGCTTTTTTGTCGCTTTAGCTTTAAAATCCCCATAATTTTGGATGCATCGCTTCTAAAATTAATTTATCACCTTGTTTAGGTAAATAAACTTTTGAGTATAATTTATTTTGCTTTTATATTTTAATAATTTCTAGTCTTCTTAGACCACCTAAAAGTTTTTCCTTTTTAATTTTTCATATAAGTCACCTATTTTGGGACAAATTAGGAAAGAAGTTTCTTCCATAATTAACTATTCCTAGAAATTGTTGAAGTTGTTTTTATCTTTAATTTCTTCAGAAATTTTATTTTTTACTATTTTTAATATAATATGATCTTGTAGTTTAAGACCATCACCGATAAATTTAAACCTAAAAATTTATTTCTTTTTTAATTCTATTTTCTTAGGACTCAAAATAATTCCATGTTTTATGAATTCCAGTTGAGAGATAATATCAAAATATTAAATGTTTTCTATGTTTTTCCAGTTGTTTCAAAATATTAAGATATCTACATACATATATAAACCATACACAAAATTTTTATATTTATTAAATATAGAATCCAGGTCCATCTTGACATAACCCAAATGATTTGAGGTGCATATACCAAACCAAATGGCTATTACTTCCATTGATAATGACCATTAGGTGCACTAAAAGTCATAATATTTGCCAAAATCTCATTTATGTTTCTAATTTACTAAAATATTTTGATTCATCATGATAGCATTATCAAAATCCGATACAAATAATTTATCTAAAATATTTTGCTTTAGCTAATGATTTATCAAAACATCTTTTGGTATAAAGTATCCATCAAAAATAGTATTTTGGTTTAGTCTTTATAATTAATTACCATTCTAGCTTTTCCTCTTTTATTTCTCGCATGGTTTTTACCATAAAGGTCTGGACTTGAGTGTGGACTATTAGTTTTTTCTATTAACTTTTCATATTCCTTAATTTGTATATCAAATTCATCTATATCTTGTTTAGTATAGATTGGGTTTGATTCTAATAATTTTATTAGGATTTTTAATTTTATCTGCATATCTTGATCGTTTTTCCCATAATTTTAGTGGTTCTTCACTAAAATTATTTTCTAAGATTTAAACAACCAATGATTTGTTTCTAGTTGTTTAATTTGTTCTTTCTTGTTGGTCTAAAACCTTTATCACATATAAATTTATGATTTTCTATCAAAGGTATTTCTACGTAGTGTTTTCCGTGATAATATAACTAAATTTCTATCTATGGAAAATGGTAAATGATGATAAAATTATTTCCTAATAATATATCTCCATTTACTGGGAAACATAATATTTTAGGAATTACAAATCTAACATTATTTATGTAGATTGGTATATTTCTAGCTTTGAATTGAATTATGGTTTCTTTACCATCTATTCCTATATTTCTAATTGGTTATTAATTCCCATTTTTCTATGTGTATTGCATTTTCTCCAAGAATCTACTGGTATTCTCTGATTCAACAAAGCATGTAAAGAATATTTATATTCTCAATTGAAATGTAATTTCTATATATGTATAATACTTTCTAGGTTGAAAGTTTGAAAATAATATCATTTTTTCCCATTTTCATTTGTTGAATAATGGTGGAGATTGTATTTCTTCCATTCTAGTGTTTCTAGAATTCTACTAGGTTCCTCATGTAAATAGGTTTGAACCGCTTTCATACCTATTGGTGTTGAATTTGTACTTATATTATCATTCTCATCTTCTTCCGCTTGAGAATTGTAAAACTAAATTGTCATTCGTGATTTGTTATAGCATTATTTTTAAAATATAGTCTATCTCCGATGACACATATTCTATCAGATTTCATCGGTTTTTAGCATGCCCACTTATTCTATCTATTATCCAATCTTCGTATTGATAGATCTTTAAATGTAATAATTTAGGTGATTTAGTAAATTTATTAGGCTCAAATAGCTCTATTATTTTATTATTAATTTCTTCTTAATTTCTACATACGTGTGGTATTCATTAAGAAGTCCAACTTATTGCTAGATCTTCTCAATCCTAATTTCGTAATTTTGTCCTCAATTTTAAACATAAACATTCTTCTATTAGAGGATCCGTAATGGATATAAAATAATTTGGTTTTACTTTAAATCCTATTACTCCATTATGTAAATTAGATCAATACCTCCAATAAGTGCTTTATTGATTTTCAAATCTTTATCTAATAACACTGCTATTATAGGTATATCATGACCTTTTCTAAATAAAGCTCTAATTGTTATCATAATTATTCCTAAATGTATATATCTAACCCGAGGATATTTTTTAATCCTCATGATTTTTCTTTAGTAAATAATGGGATTTTGTTAATCCTCCTAGTATCTTTAGCAATCAGACCACTAATTTTTTCTATATGCCTTGACTCCAAATTTTAAACTTAGATATTTATATATTTCTTCTTTAAATATGATTTTTAAATTTTTTCTATCATTTCATCGTAAAAGTCTTTTTCTCTCCAATTAAATTTCCTAATTTAATATCTGTCGTTCTTTGAGGAATTTCTTCTAATTGGTTTTTAGAACTACTTCCTACATTAAACATAAATATATTCTTCTTCATCCGAATCAACTTTCATATTAGCTCATATAATATTTCTTCTGGATTTATTTCTTCAAAACATATTTCTAAATCTTGTTCTTCAAGACTTTTAATTACCTTTTAGCACTTTTGCCTTTATTAGGACAATTTGTTGCTATGTGACCTTCTTCATCACATATAAAACATTTACATATTTGTTTTTAGATTTTTAGAAGTTTCTTCTAATAAATTTTTTCTTCTTTCTTATTATTATTACGTGATATCTTTATTTCCGTTTCCATTTAACAAATTTATATTTCTATTTTTCTCTTCTATGTTTTTTATAAGTACTAGGACGTATTGTTTTACATCCAAATTCTACTGCTTTCTAGAATTTTGTACAATGACTATAACTTAATTTATTTTACTTGTTTAGTAAATTTAGTTTGTAGGCAATGCAAAGTTATTCTTTCTTTGCAAAATTTATCCTATTACCTATAGAATCTATATTTTCTTTTGCTATGCCTCGCTTTCTTTACTATGTTTATCTAAATAAGATATTTTTTTATACATATCTCATCCTGTATGGAGGTAATTTATGAAAATATTGGTTTTTCAAAATTCTATTTTTGCGTTTAACTTTTGATATTCATGAAGAAATTTTTTAGAAAATTCTTCTAAATATCTTATATCACATAATTTTATTTTTGACAAACATAACTAGCTATACTATCTTGATCTTTTTATCAAAATACAAAATTCGCTTAGAATATTTGTTAACTTCTTTAAAAGGTCTTTAGTGTACCTATCTGATTAATTAGTTGTCCTTTTGGAATTTTACATCGATTCTTCCCATCTTCTTAAAATTGTAAACATCTCCCCAAATGTTCCAACAAAATAGTTTAAAAATTTTTCTTTTGACTATGAATCGTTGTTGTTATAACAATTGTCGATCGTGCTCAATCATCTATGTTTTTCATAACGCTATTTGAATATTAGTCAAATCTAAATATATTCTCTCTCTGGGCCACATTTCTTTTGTTTAAGTCATCTATCCTATGTGGTAGGTATAGTTTGACTAGGTTGTTGATTAGAAGATTCTCCCATATATTCGGTTTTAATTTCATTGGTAGCTATATCTTCGCTTTGATTACAAAATCCAATTGTATTATCTATTGTTTCAAACTCTTGTTTAGCGCTTTATAATCATCTTTTGAATATCCGAATCTTCTTTACCATATGGATCCAGAGTTTCAACATCCATAGGTTCTTTTTCTTCCTCATCCGTTGAAGTGTCTTCTTCATCGATTTATAACTAGTAACTTTTAAATCTTCTTGATTATCAATTACTTGAACTACTACTCTGTGTCATAATTTATATAATGATAATTAAACTTAGCAAATAGGTCTTTTTGTTTTTCATAAATTTCTTCTATTAATTTTAAATATTCTACTCTTTCATTTTTATCTTTATCGCTTGTAAATCTTCTTTCCAATGTTCTATAAGTTCTTTATAGGATTGGAAATCATATTTTTGTTGAGTTAAAGATTTTCTTTTCAGTTTTACCTTTACTAGTAGAAGATGATTCTTTCAGAGGTTTCTTCCTCTCATCCATGAGTTAAATTATATTATATTACTATACAATATAAAGGACTAGATCTATGTCCACTTTATGTTATTTATAACTTGTTCTAATTTATTATTAACTCCTGATAATATTTCAGATTTGTTGTTCAAATCTAATTCTTAATATTTTCCTAGATTATTTACCTTTCTTCTATTATGACCTTATTATATATTTTATTAAATATATAGAGGTTATATCTATTAAACTATTAAACCTTTACTAAGGGCCTAAATATTATTTTGTTTAGAATCTTTATATGTGATAATATGATCGGCATGTTTTATCTTTTATATAAACAATGTTCTTCCATGTTATTCATCTCTACTTAAAACCTTCTGATATTATCTTGTCTTAAACACTGTGGCCTAACGCCTCTCTCCTAGACTTAAAACAAAGTTAAGACAAAATAATGATGTATGGGTTAAGATAAATAACCAGAATTAACAAAATTGTAGATTAAAGATAAGAACTTACAAAGGGATATTTGATATGTTCTCCAAATACATCTCAATTTCATACTGTAAGCTATGAGGACTATGGTATGTAAGATCATATTTTATTAAAAGTAAAGGAAAGGTTTACAGAGAAGATTGTTATAAAAGAGAAAAGAAAAGATATCTAAATTTTTTCGATTTACAATGAGAAACTAAAATAAAGAGAAAAGATTTCTAATTTTTCTAAGTTAAACGCAAAGTAAAGAGAAAAGATTAATTCTTTTATACAATGAGAAACTAAAGCAAAGAGAAAAGATTTCTAATCTCTTTTTCGATGCCTTTCCTAGGCTCTTTACATTCTTATTTATAGAGAATTTATAAATTCTATTTAATTTCTTCTTCAATCCTCAACATGTTGTTTCGATATGATGAATTTATTGTTGCTTCCACGATGTTGTCGATGTCACTTCATCTTTGTCCATACTGATGCCTTGAATGTTTATTTATCGCCAATCTTGAAAATCTTCTTTGAAAATCTTGTTGACTTTCCACGGTTGTTTTGTCTTTTTACCTTCTTGATGTTGTCAAGATTTAATGTCTCGATTTCATCCAGATGTAAAGACTCCGTGATGGCTCGTGAGTTCCAAGCCTTCCATGTCTTTGATTTCTTCGTTATATCGTAAGGAAAATCATCGAGTTCCATATCGCTATTTTCTTTAGCAATAAGGATTCTTCATCTCGATTTTGCATTAGATGATTTGTGGCACTATTCTTTCTTCCATCAAGATAGTGTATATGCATCAAATGCGGGCATATGACATTAAATCAATTCGATTTGAAGATATTTTGGATTATTATAACACTTGTCAATGGTTTTTGTCAAGTGTTCTGTTTTAGTCATCGTATAAATAAGGACTATCAATCATTTTTTGAATAATCCATTTGGAGGCAAAGGTGATAAGCGCTTTTCAGCAATACCAATTGCTACTTATTTGGATATAAAATAGTAGAAAAAATTGCCTCTATATACTAATAGTGATAATATAGCTTTTATAATATGGGGAAAATCTTAGATGATGAAAAGAAAATTTTTGTACTCATTTTCTAACAAACCCCATTCAACACCGCTACATATCAAATGGTTCATGGTCAACAAATTTTATAGAAGGAAATTTTTCTCCTATTTCATTTTATATAAATAAAGATTGTAAAGTAGTATCAAAATTTTAAATTGAGCTCTGCTCGTTGCAAATGACTTATTAATTTTTCAAAAACTTCAAATGGTAATATATTTTTAGCTTTATAATAGCATTTAAACATTTTATTCATATGGGACTATTTGTTCCTTACATGAATAAAATATTGAAATATATCAATAAGTTATTATCTCATTGATATTTTTGATCTATTTAATTTTTCTTTCAACTTATAAAATGGATTTTAATAATAAATCATGAGTCATTTCTTAGTTGTTGTCAACTAAAGTGGAGAGTTTTAAGGTCGATTGTTCTTTTCTGCATATAGTTTCCATTTCACATTAATAAGAATTATAATATTCTGTTGTTTATTAGACCTGATTATAAAAATCTATCAGAAGAAAAAAAGTTGTTGTTTCAACAAATCTTACCTCGCTTTATAACTTCGAATAACTAGCTTGAAATTGAGTTTGGATCTCGAGACTAGGGAATTGGCTTGTTGGACTATTTATTTTTGGTGTGATCTTAGATCATGCCATTGGATCACATGGGGGCATATATGATGTTAATATGGAAGATCAGGATTGTTTGTTGGGTGAACCGTAGTCCACCGACTTGTTCTAGGAGGTTTTAACATATAACCACATGGTATAATAATCATAATTCAATTAATTGTAAATTGATTTAAGATTTGCTCTGCTTTACCTGTATTGCTTTTTTATGGCTAATAACTCATATATGCATAATTAGTCCACTTCTATATTAGTTCAGAGGCTTTTTAAATCTCTATCCACTCGCTGCTATGCTGGATGTCGCAACAACATCATAGCCGCTTTAACATATAAAAACTTTTCAACTTACATTCAATTGTATTTACCATCTAATTTTTCAGTACATTTCTAAAACTATTAGTAAGAGAAATTGTTACGGTTTATTTTTCTTTCCTTTGATAATAAATTTCATGGATACTGAATATAAAAAAAGTTTTATTTTTATTGATGGCTACACCTTTTTCATATATAGCATATATTTCATGGTTTATAATTTTTCCCAGTTCTTCTTTACTATATCGCAGCTATGCTGCATTTAGCTTTTATACATCCCTAATAATTTTGTGATGCATTGTTTAGGTATCACCTTGTTTAGGTGAGTTTTATATTTTAATATTTCAGTCTTCTTTAGACTTTTTCCTTTTACTAAGTTTTTCCCCTTTTTATTTTTCATATAAGTCACCTACCTATAGGAAAGAAGTCTTGGGACAAATTCCAGGAGAAGTAATTAACTATTCCTAGAAATTGTTAGTTGTTTTTATCGCTTGCCGTTTCTTCATTCTTTTTATTTTTACTATAATATGATCTTGTAGTTTAAGACCATCACTGATAAATTTAAACCTAAAAATTTATTTCTTTTTTCTAATTCTATTTTCTTAGCTTTTTCTAATTCTATTTTCTTAGACTCAAATAATTCCATGTTTTATTCTAAATGTTTTTCCAGTTGTCTAAATATTAAAATATCATCTATATAAACTACACAAATTTTTATATTTATTAAATATAGAATCCATATCTTTGAATCCATCCATCTTGAAGATTTGAGGTATTACATAACCCAAATGGCATAACCCAAATGGCACTTCCATTGATAATGACCAATGACCATAGGTGCACTAAAAGTCAAGTAATGGTTTAGATTCATCGCTTAGCATTATTTGCACAAAACTCGATCGATTACAAATACATTCTAATTTACGAGCTTGATTTATCAAAACATCTTTTCTTGGTATAGTATCCATCAAAATAGTATTTTGGTTTAGTCTTTTATAATTAATTACCATTCTAGCTTTTCCTCTTTTATTTCTCGCATGGTTTCTTACTATAAAGTGGACCTGAGGTGACTATTAGTTAGTTTTTCTATTAACTTTTTCTAATAACTTAATTTGTATATCAAATTCATCTATATCTTGTTTAGTATAGATCATGGGTTTGATTCTAATAATTTTATTAGGATTTTTTAATTTATCTAATATCTTGACTTTTTTCCCATAATTTTAGTGGTTCACTAAAATTATTTTCTAAGATTTTAAACAACCAATGATTTGTTTCTAGTTGTTTAATTTGTTCTTTCTGTTGGTCTAAAACTTTATCACATATAAATTTATGATTATCAAAGGTATTTTCGTGTTTTTCTGTTGATAATATAACTAAATTTCTATCTGGAAAATGGTAAATGATGATATAAATTATTTCTAATAATATATCTCATGCACAAAAACATAATATTTTAGGAATTACAAATCTAACATTATTTAACATGAGTGGTATATTTCTAGCTTGAGATTGAATTATGGTTTTTTACCATCTATTCCTATAGCTTTAATTGTTTTTATTAATTCCCATTTTCTCACTGATGCATTTTCTGCCTGAATTCGCAATGTAGCCAGATTCAACAAAGCATGTAAAGAATATGTTTTATATTCTCTAAATTGAAATGTAATTTATATATATAATACTAGGTTGGAAATGTAATATCATTTTTCCCATTTCATTTGTTGAATAATGGCATTGTATTTCTTCCATTCTAGTGTTTCTAGAATTTCTACTTTAATCAGTAAATAATGTATTTGTTGCCATACCTATTGGTTGTTAATTTGTACCTATATCCTCATCTCTACATTGAGAATTGAGGTAAACTCAAATTTTCTGATATAGATCATCACTGACACATTCATCAGATACTATCAGTTTAAAATGGCCACTTATTCTATCTATTATCAATCTCTATTGATAGATCTTTAAATGTAATAATTAAATTGAATTCTAGAGTAAATTATTAGGCTCAAATAGCCTATTATTTTATTATTAATTTCTTTAATTCTACTAACTTCATTGGTTATATATTCATTAAGTCCAACTATTATAGATCTTTCGCTAACTCTCACTTTTAGAATTTGTCGATTTAAACATAAAACATTCTTCTATTAGAGGATACAGAATGATATAAAATAATTTGTTTACTTTAAATCTATTACTCATTATGTAAATTAAATAACTTATAAGTTTATTGATTTTCAAATTATCTAACAATTTGCTTTATATTATAGGTATATCATGACTTCTAAATAAAGTCACTGTTATCATAATTATTCCTAAATGTATATATCTAATCCCGAGTTTTAACTCATGATTTTTTCAGTAAATAATTGGATTACATTTAACTTCCTCAGTATCTTTATGTTTGTTAATCAGCTAATTAATTTTCATATGCCTTGACCAAATTTAAACTTGAGATATTTTATATATTTTTCTTAGAAATATGATTTTTATTAATTTTCTATCATTCATGTAAAGTCTTCCCCAAATTTCTAATTTAATATCTTAACATTTTTGAGAATTTCTTCAATTGGTTTTAGAACTACTTCATACATTAAACATAAATATTCTCACGAACGTAGAATCAAGTTTACATATTAGCTCATATATTTCTTGAGTTTATTTCTTCAAAACATATTTCAAATCTTGTCTTCAAGACTTTAATTACCTTTAGCACTTTGCCTTTATTAGACAATTTGTTATGTGATCTCTTTCATCATATAAACATTTACATATTTGTTTTTGATTTTTTGGTTTCTTCAATAAATTTTCTTCTTCATATTATTACTAAAGTATTATTTCTTATTTCGTCCATTTAACAAATTTTATTTTATTTTCTTCTATGTTTTTATAGTACTGGTGTTTACATCCAAATTCTAATTCGTCGCTGATTTTGTACAATGACTATAATTAATTTATTACTTGTTTGTAGTTTTAGTTTGTATAGTAGTTATTCTTTCTTTGCAAATTTATCCACCTATAGAATCTATATCTTACTCGTCTCAAGTTTATCAAATAAGATATATTTTTATACATATCTCATCCATGGGAAGTAATTTATAAATATTATTTTTCAAATTTATTGCTATTTTGATTATCATGAAGAATTTCTGAAAATCTTCAAATATCTTATATCACATAATTTATTTTGATAACATAATCAGTTATATTATCTGATCTTTTATCAAAATAGCTAAATGCCGCTCTTTTTATAATATTTATAACTAAAGGTTAGTGTTTTTTCATTCATTAATTAGTTATCCTTGAATTTTCTACCATGATTTCTTCCCATCTTCTTAAAAATAAAACATCTCTCGAAAATGTTCCAAAGAAGTTTAAATTTTCTTTCGATCATGGTGTTTACATAAATAATACCATTACTTGTGCTCAATCATCATAGTTTTCATAGTTAATTATTTGAACATTAGTCAAACTAAATATATCTTGCCATATTTTTTGTTTAAGTCATTCATCCATGTGTAGGAATAGTTTGACTAGGTCGTTGGGATTGGAAGATTTCCTACATATTTCTTTTTTAATTTCATTGGGCTATCTTTCTCGCTTGACAATGAAAACTGTAATTGTATTATCTATTGTTTCAAACTTTGTTTGCCGCATAACATTTTAATATCGACCTATTTCTACCATATGGACATGTTCAATATCCATAGCACTGCTTGCTTCTTCTCATCCGTTGTTGTCATTGCACTATAACTAATAACTTAAATCTTTCGATTATCTTAACTACTAGATCTACTTCAGATTTAGCCTCACTAGCAGCAATGATAATTAACTTAGCATGGCCTGTTTTTCATAAATTCTATTAATTTTAAATATTCTACTTTCATTTTAATTTACTCTTAGTAAATCTTCTTCCAATGTTCTATAAGTTTATAGATTGGAACATATTTTTGTTGTTAAATTTTTTCAGCAGTTTACTACTAGTAAGATGATTAACGCACAGAGCTTTCTCTCTTTATTCAGTAGTTAAAATTATATTAGTATTACTTTACAATATAAGGACCTAGATCTGTAGCTGTTACATATTAAACATTCTAATTTATTATAATCCAATAGATTCTAGATTTGTTGTTCAAATCTAATTCCTCTAATATTCTAGATTATTACTTTCTTCATATATTATTGACCTATAATATAATTTTATTAAAAATATAGAGTTATATCTTCAAAACTACAAATCTTTTATTTATATCGATTATATTTCTCTCTTGTTTTAGAATCTATACAGTATAAGTGATGTTTATCTTATATAAACAATCGTTTTTCCATATTATTCATCTTCACATTTAAACCTACATATTATATTATTCTATCTTAAAACAGGTGGCACGCCTCCTGACTTAAAAAGGCAAAAGCAAGATAAAATGCAGGATTTTTGAGCCTTATACAATTTCTTGCAATATTTATCTTAAACTCCATAAGATCATATTTCAGTCTTAACTTTGCCTGCTAAGATAGAGACATAATACATTTGATATTTATGATCCAGTCAAGGCCTCTGATAATAATGTAAGCTTTTAGATGTTCGGTGCTAAATCAAGTAAAGGAAAAAAATGAGACTAACGATCTTTTACAAAGAACTGAGGATGTGATGCTCGTACAATGAGAAACTATGTAGAGTTGCATGCAGTCATTTTTCGAAACCTGAGGCTCTATTTAACTTCTTCAAGAGTATGCGTTTCGATAGGATGAATTTATTGTTGCTTCCACGTATGTCACTTCAATACTTGATGCCTCAATTTCTTTGTTTGCTTTCCACGTAGCTTTTTGTTTTGTCTGTTGTCAAATGAGTATGTCTCGACGACATTTCATGGTTGGCTCACGCAGTCTATATCAATTCCACTTAACGTGTCTTACTATGATGCTCATCGAAGTTCCAACTGATTTTCTTTATTTTAGATTATTTCACTACTATTTAGTGTATGATGTTCGATCTGAGCCTTCCATCTACGGTTTAGAAGTGACATATATCAATATCCCGCTGATTTGACTATTTTGCAATGGTTTTGTCATAGAGAGCATGTAGTGTATATGTCCGATATTAAGTCATAATCCTGTGTGTTTACGATAGATAACGCTGTATAATAGGTATCAAGAGTAATACCAATTAGACTTATTTGGAAATGGAAGAAACAGATGTAGTTCGCTGTGATAAAACATGTGATAATATAGCAATGTTAGAATAATTAGCAGAAAATGTGACTACTATAGATAATAGTGATAATATAGCATACATAGCCCCAGAAAATAATATATTACTATAGTGGTTCATCTAAATTTTATAGATGAATTCTTCTCCTATTTCATTTATATAAATAAAAGTTCATTAAAAAAACTTAATAGAGCTTAATATATAACGTTGCAAATATCTTTCATTAATTTTTCAAAATTCAAATGGTATTGTAAAAGTATATTTCTAGCTTAAACTTAAATATGAATACTATTTGTTCCTTTAAATGAGGTAAGGTAAAAAATTGCTCAATAAGATTTAGCTTTATCTAGGAATTTATTCATAATGGGACTAAGGAATTAGATGTGATAAAATATTGAAATATATCAACAACTAAAGAAATATATTTATCGTAAGTTAATAAAAATTAGAATGTTATAAATAATAATATGTTGACCATTATAGATCTAGGTCCTTATATTATGGTAAATAGTAATATAATCAACTTGGGGATGAGAGAAACTTAGAGAATCATCTCTTTGATCAGAAGTCTCAACAAAAATATGATTTCCAACTTATAGATAGAACTTTGGTGGTATTAAGAGATTGAAACAAAGAGATAAAATGAGAAAGAAGTAGAATATTTGAAATTAATAGAAGAATCAGGAAAAACAAAAATTTGTTTAATTATCACTTATATGAAATTAATTATCACATAGCTGAAGTAATTAATAATCGAAGATTTAAAAGTTAATAGTTATAACCGATCATACACTCAATGTATAGAAAAAACTAACTCCATGGATATTGAAACTATTGCATCATATGATAGAAAATAGATGGACATTCAAAAAGATGATTACCGGATTAAACAAAGAGTGAAACAATAGATAATACAATTAGATTTTCTTAATCAGCAAGAAGAATATAGCTACCAATGAAATTATTTTAATAAACAGATTTGTTCTGGTGGAATTTTAATTCAACAATCTAATCAATGAACTTATAAACCTTACATAGATAGATGTTAAACAAAAGAAATGTATCATTTTGTCTAGATTTAGATTTACTATTATTCAAATACTTACTATGATTAAAATCAAGATGATTACACAATAATTACACAATCTTCACAAATTAAATAAATGGTCATAAAGATTTTAATTAGGTGCGGTGATATGTTTGGACAAGTGGAAGAATCGATAGAAACCAGTTAATTAATCGATAGGTACCCTGAAGACCTTTTAAAAGGATTAACAAATATTCCTGTAATTTTGTGCACATATTTGAGCAAGATCAAGGAGTATAGCTGGTTATAGTTTTGTCAAAATAAAATCTGTGTATTATAAGATATTTATTTTCCAAAAAATTTCTTATGAATATCAGCTAAAAACGAAATTTTTATAGAATTTAAACTAATATTTCAAATTATTTCCACCCTCGATGATATGTATAAGTTAATATGTATCTTATTTAGATAAACATAGTGTGAGTATAGCAAAAGAAAATATCTGTTCATGTTTAGGTATATTTTAGACAAATTTGACATGCCTGCACTACCAGTTTCTGTAAACAAGTAAAAATTATTATTATTTAGCTCAGAAGTACAAAAAGTTCTAAAACGAATTGGAATTTGATGTAGAATACGCCCTAATACTTATAAAACATAGAAAGAAAAATAGAATATAAATTTGCTAAATGGATGAAATAAAAGATATAATCGGTAATAATAAATAAGGAAAGAAAAAATATTATAGAAGAAACTCAAAAATATAAAAACAAATATGTAAATGTCTTTATATGTGATGAGAAGGTGGTATAGCAACAAATTGTCCTGTAATTAAGGCAAAGTGCTTGTATCTTCAAAGTTGAAGAACAAGACTAGAAATATGTTTTGAAGAGTAGAAATAAATCTATATTATATGAGCTCAATATCGTAAATGCATTCTCATCTGCATGAAGAAGAATATATATTTATGTTTAATTTTTGGGTAGTACGAAGATAATTAGAGAAATTCAATTTAATCTCTTTGAAGATAATAATCACATTAGACCATTAGTGGAGAGATGGTTTATTTTGGAAACTGAAGAAATACATATTATTTGTTAGCAGAATGTGGAGATTAGTTTTTTCTATGGCAAATACAAATGTAAAGATACCAGAGGAGGATATCTTGTTTAACAGAATATAGATATTTACTAGAAAAACCATGAATAATTTTATTAAAAGAAATAATTTCAAAGTTAGATATATACATTTAAGAATAATTATGATAACAATTAGAGCCTCCACTGCAATATCTTTAGAAGAGGTCATGATTACCTATAATAGCCCAAGATCTCCATCGTATCTTACCTAAATTTACATAATGTGTTTTCGCCTCATGAAGCAAACCAAATGATATTCAATAGAAGAAATTATGTTTATAGAATCTACAAAAAATTTCAAATCTAAAGTATTCTGAGGCTTTGAATCAGATTATTTTTTTACACATTACAGCCCAATAAATTAACATTATAAAAGATCTACAATTGGAATTTCTCTCAATGAGGAGCTATTCTCCATTGGTTGATGAATATAGTTACTTTTCTACCTACAATAGGTATGAGGTGCAATTAGAAAGTAAAGCCATATGGGTTACGGATTCTGATCTCAAATTAGCATTTCCATTTTACTTTAATTTCTTAAATCCCTTATAATGATGATAAACCTATTAATTAAATACTAAAATATTGCTGCGACGAAAACAGAATTCTTGGATTTATCAAACTGGATTCTAATCTACCTCTCTTCAGAGTTTTTGGTATAAGTCCTTTGATACTAATTAATTACCATTCTAGCCTTTAAATTGATCATTTTTATTTCGATTCATCAAAATTTCACATGTTAATACATAATTACTTTCGATTAAATTTTTTACTATCGGACTGAAAACATGAAAACATTTAGGTGTGTGGTAGTCGGACATATTAAAAAGGGAAACTTTTTTCTTAAATTATTAAAATATAAAACAATAAATTATATTCATTATCTAACAAGGTGATAAATTTACCATGTCACAAAATAAAAAGCTAAAACAAATATATGTGTTAAAAATTTAAACTCAAACGAAATCCCATGCAAATTTTATATCTAGTATCCAAAACTGTCAAACCGATAAACTGAAAAGAACAATTTCATTAATAATAGTTTTTATAACAAACAGCAAAGATCTATGGATGAGGTAAAAACATTCCTATCTGACTAAGTTCATAAAAACCCAACAAAGGGAAGCAAACAAACTTAATCAAGGATTCTACAACATCATGCTTCCATTATGCCATTATTATGTTCCTTATCCAATGGTAAGACAAATCCAATACACCAAAATGCACTGAAGCCATCATGGGTTTAATTAAAAGATACCAAATCAAGATATAATTACTAATTGTATTATGTATCAGAGTAAATTTTTAAGATTTTACAAACTTTTGTTGAAAACAACTAAAGAAAATAGTCATGATTTATTATAAAATCTTTTATATAGGATCATCGCCATCTAATTTTATTCATCGCAACCATATAATTGCTAACAATACTTGGAGAAGTCAATGCCCTGAATAATATTTCTCATTTTTTACTATTACCAATTGCGCTATCAAATATGGATTATTCAAAATGATTATAGTCCTTATTTACAACAAATAAAAAGAAAATAAAGAACACTTGACAGCCAAAATATCTTCAAACTACAGAGTCAACACCACTGCACAGAAGAATAGTAAATACAAAATGTTCAATGCAAAATCGAGATATAAATGAAATAAGAGTTTATGGAACTCGGCATCAATATAATAGAACCTCATTCACTACGAGCTATTTCAATTTAGTTTAATGGATGAAATTGAGAGACCAAATAAGAAGATTTCATTCAAGGTATCTCCGGAAGTATGATTCATAGTATACGTGGACTGTTATATAAATTCTACTGAAATAGCTGCGAAAATCAGATACATTAAAATAATTTACTCTTCTACCTCGTATTTTCTTACTTTAGACTCAAGACGTACAACATATACCACAGTAAGATTCAATCATGTAGAGATATGTAATCAAGCATTCAAAACACGCAGTTGAAACTACCAGAGCCATCACAGAGTCAAGAATTAAAAAGACAAAACAAAACCACAGAAAGTGATCTATTGCATCCAATTAATTGATATTAGCTACATCCTCATAACATGCACACATAATAAATTCACCTAAGCTTCCTCGGGAGTAGTTTTAGGAATTGAGCTCATTAAAAGAATCTGAAATCTTCAAATCTCATTAGTTTCATTGCAGATGAAAATAGTTTAAGTCAAATATCACGACTTCAAGACTTCCATAAAATTAACATAATTAGAGCCCATCCTTGAAAAGTAAGTTTTGGAAGCTTAAAAACAAGATGTTCACCTATACACATTATGGTTTAGGAAGGGATGAACATGCACATTTGATTGGCTGATGATTTCAAGTGTACAGCCATAAAATGAAGTGACATAGGTATGTCACGTGGAATAATATATTTCTACTTCATAAAGCTCGTCATGAATTAAATAAAACTACAAATTTACTATAAATAAGCACATTCAATAGAGCCTAGGAAGGCATCAATAATAAAATCTTTACTATGATGTCTCATTAAGATCCATGTTATAAATTGAATACTTCTAGAAATAGATCGAAAATGATCTATATGATATCTTTTCTTTTCTTGTAAATTAATCTTCTCCTGCAAGGAAGAACTCCATTAATGAGTCCTCTACTTTTTGCAAATCACCAACGATCTTACACCCACTGTGAGAAATACATTTCAAATGTTCTGCAAGTTCTTTTTTCAACTAAAATAGTTTTCGAGAGTTTTCTGATATTTGCTCTTGAAAAGAATATGGAGAGTCATATTTCATTAATAAAGTTATATAAATCATGGTAAGATCATTGCAAAAATCTTTTACTTCTAGTTGTTGTCAGTGAAATCTACGCCTTTATAATCTCTGTACATAGTAACTGGTTGGAAATGAGACCTAAATGTGCATGAGATGCATTTGTTTGGCTTATTCGGTGGTACTCTCATTTTGATAAGATTGAAACAGCAGATCCAATGGTTGTCTTACCATTGGATAAGGAATATTGATCTTGCATAATATGATGTTATTATACCGATACTTAAATCCTTGATTAGTTTGCTTCCCTTTGTTGGGTTTTATGAACCGTAGTCCATTGCTTGTTCTAAGTTCTTGACCCTATCCATAGCAGCTTAAGATAATCTAAATGACAACATCGTTTTAAGATATAGAACTAAATCAACTTAAAATACATTAATTCATTGTACCATAATTTTCTAGGTAATTTAAACTATTATTAGTAAGAAATACTAAGTTTCAGATGCTAGGATATATAAAAAAGGTTTTTATCTCTGATGGCAACAATTCCTTTTCATATATGCCGAATTTGTTTAAATTTTCCGTACTCCATATTAGTTCTTTTCTTTATTTTTTGTTGTAAAATACAGCCCCAGCAATTTGTGATTACACAAATAATTAAGTACCTTGAAGGTAAATAAACTTTTTATAATTTATTTGCTTTTATATTTTTAATAATCAAGCAAAGTCTCTTTAGACCACTAAGTACCCTTTTTAATTTTATATATAAAGAAATGATGTGAAAGAAGTTTCTTCCATATTCGAATGAGGAATATTCTATTTCTAGATTGTTTTTTAAAGTTGTTTTTATCTTTAATTTCTTCAATGTATGTAATGACTCTGGGCTTTTACTATAATATGATCGTAGTTTAAGACCATTAAATGATAAATTGGTCAAACTAAAAATTCTATTTGCTTAATTTAAGAACTTAGACTCAATAATTCCATGTTTTATGAATTCTTGAACGTATAATATTTAGATGTTGTCAAAGGTTTCACTAAATATTAAATATAATTCTGGGATATATAAACTACACTGTATTTATTAAATATATAGTATCCATCCATCTTTGGAAAGAGGCATTACATAACCCATAATGGCATTACATTGTATGACTATTAGGTGTATAAGTCATAGGTTTAGATTCACTGGCTAGCACTATTTGCTGCAAAATCTCGATTTATTTCATTATTATTTTAACTAAATATAAGCTTTAGTTAGAGATGTCATCTAATCCATCACGTGGTATTTTGAGCTTTTATAATTATAACCATGGTTTCTTTTATTTCCGCATGGTTTCTTTACCATAAAGGCTGGAACTTGAGTGTGGACTATTAATTAACTTTTTCTATAATTCCTTAACTTTATAATACTGGGAGAAATTCATCTTATCTTTTTAAGTATAGATATTCTCAGAATAGAAGAGAAATTTATTAGATGCAATTTTAACAAAACGCAATATCTGATCATTATAATTTTAGTGGTTCGCTAAAACATTATTTTCCTAAAAGAACCAGATAGAGTTTATTTGTTTTTCTAAAACCTATCACATATAAATTTATATTATCATAAAGGTAATACCATATTTTGATTAACAAACAGGTGATCTTGAGGAAAATGGTAAATGATGATATATAAAATTATTTCCTAATAATGATATCTCAAACATGCAGGGAAACAAGATAATATTTTTAGAATTCACCTGAGAAGAAGAATCTACATTATCTTATGTGTATATACAATATTTCTAGCTTTGAGAATTATGTTTCTTTACCATCTATTCCTATACTTAATTGGTTATTAATTGACTGTGTATTGCATTTTCTCTCGCAACTGGCTACACAAAGCATAATGAGAATGATAGTTTTATATTCTAAGAAATGTATTTATATATAAGTATAATACTTAGAATTGATTTGAAAATGTAATAAATACCAGCTTTTTATTTTCATTTGCAGTGCAACATTGTATTTCCATTCTATAAAGTTGCAGAATACTAGGTTCATGGGGAAGGTATTTGGAATCTGCTTTCACCTTATGAGGTGTCTAATTATATTATCCTCATCTTTTCTCTGCTTGTGAATTAGAGGTAAACAGGTGTCATAGGATTTATTGTAATTATTTAAATATAGCATACACATAATTACAGATTGATGTTTAAAGTTGGAGCAAGATTGTTATTAATATTGTTATCCACTCCATTGGGTGTAATCTTTAAATGTATAACAAAATTGGTCTGGATTTCGAAAATTATTAGGCTCAGATAGCTCTGCAATTTTATGTTTTCTTTAATTTCTTATCATTGTGATTCATTAATATAGTCCAACTTATTGGATTAAAGATGCTAACGAGTTTCTGAATTTTTGTCCAATGAGGAGATAAACATTTCTATTAGAGATCCAGAATGGATAACAATACACGAATTTGGTTTTATCCTTTAAATCCTATTACTCCAATTATGTAAAGGACTAATACCTCCATGCTTTATTGATTTTCAATCTACGCTATTAATAATTGGAGGATACCAATAAAGCTCTAATTGTTAATATCTAAATGTGATATAACTGAGGTATTTCTTTTACATCTATTTTTCTTTAGTAAATAATGGATTTCTAATCCTCCTCTAGTATCTTTAGCATCAGACACACTAATTTTTTCTAACCTTTGACTTCAAATTTTAAACTTAATATTTTATGAATTTCTTCTTCTTAGAATATGATTTTATAATTGATCTGATAATCTTATCCATTGAAGATGTCTTTTCTTCTCCACTGGGTTAATGTATTTCCTATTTAATATCTTGCTTGAATTCTTCTAATTGGTTTTAGACTATACATCTAGTTAAATATATATTCTTCTTCATCCGATGAACTTTGATATGCACCTATTTCATTTATTCAGAAACATATTTCTATACATCTTGTTCTTCAAGACTTGTAATTACCTTTTAGCACTTTCAGAAATTTGTTGCTATGTGACCTTCTCTTCATCACAATAAACATCCTCAAGAAGACTCATAAATTTTTCTTTTCTTATATTATTAATGATATCTTGTAACTAACATTTAGAACAAATTTATATAATTTTCTTCTATGTTTTTATAAGTACTAGACGTATTGTTTACATCCAAATTCATCTGCTTAAATTTTGTACAATGACTATAATCGGAATTTACAGCTTGTTTACAGATACTAACCAGTTTTGAGCAAAAATTCTTTCTTTGCAAAATTTATCTATTACCTATAGAATCTATATTTTTTTGCTATGCCTCGCTTCTTCATGTTTATCAATAAGATATTTTCAATTGATGACCAAAATCTTATATTTTGCTTTTTAACTTTTGGAATTCATGAAGAAGATTTTTAGAAAATTCTTCTATGGTATCCATAATTTTTTTTGACAAACACATAGACAATAGAAAATAGCCACAAAATTCTGCTTTTAGAATATTAACTTTTAAAGGTCTTTAACCTATCTAATTATTTAGTTGTCCTGAATTTACATCGATTCTTCCCATCTTCTTAAAATTGTAAAACATCAAATGTTCCAACAAAAATAGTTTAAAAATTTTTCTTGAGAACCGTTGTTGTTTATAACAGTCTGACTGCCCAATCATCTATGTGTTTATAGTCTGCTATTTGATATTAGTCAAATCTATATATTCCTCCTGGGCCACATTTTTTGTTTAAGTCATTATTCCTATGTAATGTATTTATTATTAGAAGATTCTCCCATATATCTCAGAAGAAGTATTTAGCTATATCTTCTTATTTCTTTATGGAAACCTAATTGTATTATCTATTGTTTCAACTTTTGTTTAGCGCTCTCAATAATCATCTTTGAATATCCTAATATTATTTGAGTCCTTTACCATATGGATCACATATCCATAGGTTCCCGTTTCTCTCCTGTGACATCTTCACGATTTATAACTAGTAACTTTATAATCTCATTATCGATTACTGAACTAACTACTCTCAGAGTGTCATAATTTAACATATAATGATAATTAAAAACTTACAAATAAGAGTCTTTTAAAAATTAAAAAGGGAAAACTTTTAGCCGGTCAAAGAAGACTCATTTATTAAAATCATAAGTAAATAAATTATACTCCAAAAGTTTATTTACTTCTCAAACAAGGTGATAAATTAATTTTAGAAATCATGATCACAAAATTAATTTAAAAGCTTAAAGAAAAAATAAAGAAGAACTAATATGCGATGAATTTAAACCAACATGAAATCAATTATGTATATATGAAAAGGAATTATTAGCTCAAAAAAGCAATAAAAACCTCATAGTATCCTTAAAACTTATATGATAACTAAATCGTGTGCTTAAACAATTTCTTTACTCAATAATAGTCTCAGAAATGAAATTTGTAGGAGAAATTTGATGGTACAAATGAATTATGTAGTTTTAATTTTGAAGTTAAAGATTTGTTAAAGCAATTTTCGACCACAATGTTATTGCCGATTATCTTAAGGTGCCTTATGGATGAGGTAAAAACTCTAGAACAAGCTTACATAATTTATTTTTTACTTGTTTAGTTCCAGAGGCAATGCAAAGTGATTCTCTCGCGAGCAAAATTCTCATCCGATTTTCTTTTTGACCGCCTTTACTATTATCTAAATAAGACATATACTTAACTTTTTTGATATCATGAAGAAATAGAAAATTCTTCTAAATATCTTATATCCTACACATTTTTAATAAACATAACTAGCATGTATCCTTTTATCGAATCTATGCCACAAAATTGCTTTAGAATATTTGTTAATCCTTTAAAAGGTTTATACTTATGCATGATCTAGAACCTCATGCATTTCTTTCCCAATCTTCAAAATTGTAAAACATCTCCCAAAATAATTCCAACAAAATAGTTTAAAAATTTTCACCATCAGCTGTTGTTTACATCGCTTATTTGGATTTTGTTTAAGTCATTCCTATCCTAGTGGTATAGTATAGTTTGACTAGGTTGTTAATTAGAAGATTCCCAGTTATATCTTTTAATTAATGGTAGCTATCTATCTTCTGGCTGATTACATCAAAATCCAATTGTATTATCGATTGTGTTTAGCTGCCTAGCAGTCCGAATCTATTTTCTTTACCATATGATCTAGAGTTTCATATCCAAGGTTTTTCTTCCATGTTATTCATCTTCTACCTAAAACCTTCAGTATTATCTTGTCTTAAACACACGGGCCTAACGTCTCTCTCCTAGACTTAAGCAGGCAAAGTTAAGACAAAATAACAGATGTATGGGTTTTAAGATAAATAACCGGAGAATTAACAAAATTGTAGATTAAAGATAAGAACTTACAAAGATGGATATTTGATATAGATTCTCCAAGAATCAATTATCAGGGGCCTCTGATACCAGATTCTGGGGAGGATGTTATGGGTGCGGAAGATCGTTATTTTATTAAAAGTAAAGGAAAGATTTTACAGAGAATATTGTTTTACAAAGAGAAAAAGAAAAGATATCTAAAACTATTTTTCGATCTTTTACAATGAGAAACTAAAGTAAAGAGAAAAGATTTCAATTCTTTTTCGATGCCTTTCCTAGGCTCTTTACATTCTTATTTATAGTAGAATTTACAAATTCTATTTAATTTCTTCTTCAATCCTAACAATGTTTACGATAAGGATGAATTTATTGTTGCTTCCACGTATGTTGTCGGATGTCACTTCATCTCTTTGTCCATACTTGGATGCCTTGAATGTTTATTTCATCGCCAATCTTGAAAATCTTCTTTGAAAATCTTGTTGACTTTCCACGTGGTTTTGTTTTGTCTTTTACCCTTCTTGGATGTTGTCAAGATTTAATGTCTCGATTTCATCCAGATGTAAAGACTCGTGATGGCTCGTGAGTTCCAAGCCTTCCACGTGTCTTTGATTTCTTCGTTATGTCGGAAGGAAAATCATCGAGTTCCATATCCGCTATTTTCTTTAGCGATTTGTAAGGATTCTTCATCTCGATTTTTGCATTAGACTATTTTTGTCCACTACTATTCTTCTTCCATCAAAGATATGTGTAGTGTATATGTGCGATCTTGAAGTACGTGTCGAGTATTGACATTAAATCAATTCTCGCTTGGATTTGAAGATATTTTGGATTATTATAACACTTGTCAATGGTTTTGTCAAGTGTTCTTTGTTTTCTTTATTTGCTGATAAATAAGGACTATCAATCATTTTTGAATAATCCATATTTGATAAGGTGATAAAACGTTCTTTTCAAAGAATACCAATTAGGCTACTTATTTGGATATAAAAATAGTAGAAAAAATCGTCTCTATATACTAATAGTGATAATATAGCTTTTATAATAGCAGGAAAATCTTTTAGATGATGAAAAGAGAAATTTTGTACTACTATTTCTCTAACAAAACCCCATTCAATACACGCTTATATCAAATGGTTCATGGTCCAGTCTAAATTTTATAGAAGGAAATTCTTCTCCTATTTCATTTATATAAATAAAAGATTGTAAAAAGTATTCAGAAAAAACTTTTTTAAATTGAGCTTGCTGGTTGCAAATGACTCTATTAATTTTTTCAAAAACTTCAAATGGTAATATATTTCTAGCTTTATTATATAAGCATATTCTAAACATTTTATTCATAATGGGACTATTTGTTCCTTTATGAATAAAATATTGAAATATATCAATAAGATTATTTATCTCATTGATATTTTTGAATTCTATTTCGAATTCTTCCCAATCTTTATATAAAATGGATTTTAATAATAAATCATGAGCTTCATTTTCTTTTAGTTGTTTTTCAACTAAAAATTGGGAAAGTTTTGTAAGAGCTCTTCCGAAATTTGCTCTTTGATCTCACGTAATATGGGTTTTCCATATTTCATTAATAAAGTTATATAAATCTGTTGGTAAACCCTGGATTATAAAAATCTTTTACTTCGGGAAAAAGTTGTTGTTGTTTCAACAAATCTTCTGCTCCTTTTATAACTCGAATAACTAGCTTGGAAAGTCGAGTTTGGATCTTGAGACCAAGGGAATTGGCTTGTTTGGCTTATTCTTCTTGGTGGTGGGTACCGCTTGCCATTTTTGGTGCATAAGATGGAGAAGATCCAATTGGTTGTCTTACCATTGGATAAGGAACATAATAACCTTGATTGGCATAATATGATGTTAATATCGGAGTAAATCCTTGATTAGGATTTGTTTGCTTCCCTTTGTTGGGTTTTTTATGAACCGTAGTCCATTCTCCGACTTGTTCTAGAGGTTTTACCTCTATCCATAAGGCTGCTAAGATAATCGGCAATAACATTGTCAGTACGCTCTTTAACATATAAAACTTCAAAATTAAAACTACATAATTCATTGTACCATCTAATTCTTCTAGGTACATTTTCTAAACTATTATTAGTAAGAAATTGTTTAACTGCGCTCGGTTGTCGATTTTGATAATAAAGTTTTTGGATGCTAGATATATAAAAAGGTTTTTATTGCTTTTTGATGGCTAATAATTCCTTTTCATATATAGCATAATTGATTTCGTTTTGGTTTAAATTTTCCGTAACTATATCCGCATATTAGTTCTTCTTTATTTTTTGTCTGTTTTTAGCTTTTTTTATCAAAACATCTTTTCTTGGTATAAAGTATCCATCAAAAATAGTATTTTGGTTTAGTCTTTATAATTAATTACCATTCTAGCTTTTCCTCTTTTATTTTCGCATGGTTTCTTACCATAAAATTTGGACTTGAGTGTGGACTATTAGTTTTTTCTATTAATCCTTTTCTAATAATTCCTTAATTTGTATATCAAATTCATCTATATCTTGTTTAGTATAGATCATGGGTTTGATTCTAATAATTTTATTAGGATTTTTAATTTTATCTCACAATATCTTGGATCATTTTTCCCATAGTTTTAGTGGTTCTTCACTAAAATTATTTTCTAAGATTTTAAACAACCAATGATTTGTTTCTAGTTGTTTAATTTGTTCTTTTCTTGTTGGTCTAAAACCTTTATCACATATAAATTTATGATTTTCTATTAAAGGTATTTCTACAGAAGTTTTTTCTGTTGATAATATAACTAAATTTCTATCTATGGAAAATGGTAAATGATGATATATAAAATTATTTCCTAATAATATATCTCCATGCATTTAGGAAACATAATATTTTAGGAATTACAAATCTAACATTATTTATGTAGATTGGTATATTTCTAGCTTTGAATTGAATTATGGTTTCTTTACCATCTATTCCTATAGCTCTAATTGGGTTTTCATTAATTCCCATTTTTCTACTGTGTATTGCATTTTCTCTGCAACTCTGGTGGTAGCTCCTGTATCTAACAAAGCATGTAAAGAATATGTTTTATATTCTCTAAATTGAAATGTAATTTCTATATATGTATAATACTTTCTAGGTTGAAAGTTTGAAAATGTAATAATATCATTTTTTCCCATTTTCATTTGTTGAATAATGGTGGCAGATTGTATTTCTTCCATTCTAGTGTTTCTAGAATTTCTACTAGGTTCTGTGGGGAAAATAGGTATTTGAACTGCTTTTCATACCTATTGGTGTTGAATTTGTACTTATATTATCCTCATCTTCTTACATTTGAGAATTAGAGGGTAAAACTAAATTGTCATTCGTATTTGTTATAGCATTATTTTTAAAATATAGTCTATCTCCGATGACACATATTCTATTGTACTTCATTGGTTTTGAAATCTGGCTCCACTTATTCTATCTATTATCCAATCTCTTGGTATTGATAGATCTTTTAAATGTAATAATTTAGGCTGGATTTACGTAGTAAATTTATTAGGCTCAAATAGCTCTATTATTTTATTATTAATTTCTTTAATTTCTACTACTTTGTGTTGGTGTATTCATTAATAGAAGTCCAACTTATTGCTAGATCTTCTCGCTAAATCCTTAATTTCAGAATTTTTTGTGCGAATTCTTAAACATAAACATTCTTCTATTAGAGGATCCGTAATGGATATAAAATAATTTGGTTTTACTTTTAAATCCTATTACTCCATTATGTAAATTAGATGAATACCTCCAATAAGTGCTTTTATTGGATTTTCAAATCTTTTATCTAATAACACTGCTATTATAGGTATATCATGACCTCTTCTAAATAAAGCTCTAATTGTTATCATAATTATTCCTAAATGTATATATCTAACCTGAGGGTATTTCCTTTTAATCCTCATGATTTTTTCTTTAGTAAATAATGGGATTTATTAATCCTCCTCTAGTATCTTTAGCATCAGATTGCCACTAATTTTTTCTATATGCCTTTGACTCCAAATTTTAAACTTAGATATTTTATATATTTCTTCTTTAGAAATATGATTTTTATTAATTTTTCTATCATTTCATCGAGAAAAGTCTTTTTCTTCCAATTAAATTTCCTAATTTAATATCTTGTCATTCTTTTGAGGAATTTCTTCTAATTGGTTTTAGAACTACTTCCTACATTAAACATAAATATATATTCTTCTTCATCCAATAGAATCGCATTTACGATATTAGCTCATATAATATTTCTTGGATTTATTTCCTCTTCAAAACATATTTCTAAGTCTTGTTCTTCAAGACTTTTAATTACCTTTTTAGCACTTTTGCCTTTATTAGGACAATTTGTTGCTATGTGACCTTCTTCATCACATATAAAACATTTACATATTTGTTTTTAGATTTTTAGAAGTTTTTCTTCTAATAAATTTTTCTTTTTCTTATTATTATTACCATGATATCTTTTATTTTCTGGCTTCCATTTAACAAATTTATATTTCCTATTTTTCTTTCTATGTTTTTATAAGTATTAGGACGTATTGTTTTACATCCAAATTCCCATTCGTTTTCTAGAATTTTTGTACAATGACTATAACTTAATTTATTTTTACTTGTTTATGACTTTAGTTTGTAGGCAATGCAAAGTTATTCTTTCTTTTGCAAAATTTATCCTATTACCTATAGAATCTATATTTTCTTTTGCTATGCCTCGCTTCTTTACTATGTTTATCTAAATAAGATACATATTTCTTTATACATATCTCATCCTGTGGTGGAGGTAATTTATGAAAATATTGGTTTTTCCAAAATTCTATATTTTCGTTTTTTAACTTTTGATATTCATGAAGAAATTTTTAGAAAATTCTTCTAAATATCTTATATCACATAATTTTATTTTTGACAAAACATAACTAGCTATACTATCTTGATCTTTTTATCAAAATAGCCACAAAATTTCATTTTTAGAATATTTGTTAATCCTTTTAAAAGGTCTTTAGGGGTACCTATCTGATTAATTAGTTGTCCTTTTGGAATTTTCCTACACATCGATTCTTCCCATCTTCTTAAAATTGTAAAACATCTCCTGAAATGTTCCAACAAAATAGTTTAAAAATTTTTCTTTTGACCATGAATCGTTGTTGTTTACAACAATTGTCATTGACTGTGCCCAATCATCTATGGTTTTTTCATAGTCAGCTATTTGAATATTAGTCAAATCTAAATATATTCCTCCTTGGGCCACATTTCTTTTGTTTAAGTCATCTATCCTATGTGGTATAGGTATAGTTTGACTAGGTTGTTGATTAGAAGATTCTCCCATATATTCGGTTTTAATTTCATTGGTAGCTATATCTTGGTTTGATTACCGAAAATCCTAATTGTATTATCTATTGTTTCAAACTCTTTGTTTAGCGTTCTCAGATAATCATCTTTTTGAATATCCGAATCTATTTTTCTTTTACCATATGGATCTGTAGTTTCAATATCCATAGGTTCTGGTTTTTCTTCCTCATCCTGTTGAAGTGTCTTCTTCATCGATTTATAACTAGTAACTTTTAAATCTTCTTGATTATCAGAATTACTTGAACTACTACTTTCAGTAGTGTCATAATTTAACATATAATGATAATTAAACTTAGCAAATAGGTCTTTTGTTTTTCATAAATTTCTTCTATTAATTTTAAATATTCTACTCTTTCATTTTTATCTTTCTTTGTTTGTAAATCTTCTTTCCAATGTTCTATAAGTTCTTTATAGGATTGGAAATCATATTTTGTTGAGTTAAAGATTTTCTTTTTTGATTTTTACCTTTACTAGTAGAAGATGATTCTTCCGCAGAGGTTTCTTCCTCTTCATCGATAAAGTTAAAATTATATTACTATTACCATAATATAAAGGACCTAGATCTATGTCTGACTCTATGTTATTATTTATAACTTGTTCTAATTTATTATTAACTTTCGATAATATTTCTTTAGATTTGTTGTTCAAATCTAATTCTTAATATTTCCTAGATTATTTACCTTTTCTTCTATATTATTGACCTTATTATATATTTTATTAAAATATATAGAGAGTTATATCTATTAAACTATTAAATCCTTTACTAAGGGCGAAATATTATTTTCTTGTTTAGAATCTATATGCATAATATGATCTGCATGTTTTATCTTTATATAAACAATCTGTTTCTTCCATGTTATTCATCTTCTAGACCTAAAACCTTCATTATTATCTTGTCTTAAACACCGGGCCTAACGTCTTTCTCCTAGACTTAAAGCAGCAAAAGTTAAGACAAAATAACAGATGTATGGGTTTTAAGATAAATAACCAGAGAATTAACAAAATTGTAGATTAAAGATAAGAACTTACAGTGGATATTTGATATAGATTCTCCAAGAATCGTTACTCCAAGAATTGAGTTTGAGTTATTTTTGAAAATTTGTGATAGATTACTAAGCTTGGTTGTTTAATAGGATTATTTAGTAAAGTAATTTTTGTTGATTTTCATATTAAAGGACTATATTGTTTAAATGTTAAAATCTCAAGGTAATATTGTCAAATTGTGGTCTATAGAGCTGTGTATAAGGGCCTTAAATATTCAGCTAGTACGGGTTGTCTTCAAATAAGGTTAATTTAGTAAATTCAGTTTTATGGACTAAATTGAGAGAAATGTAAAAGTTTAGGGGAAATGTTAAATAATGAAAATTTAAGGGTCATATACACAAAATTGAGTTGGGATGTGTATTTGAATTTGATAAGATTGAATTTAATTATTATAGATCAAGGTTTGATTCGTACGGAGGATAATCGTGGGAAAGCTAAATTAACGGATTAGTCATCGACCTTGTTTTTACAACCGTTTTCATCTAGGTAAGTTCATATGGTACTGTTTTGAGTATTTTTAGTATGTTATTATTTTGAACTATGCAATTTGATGACATTGGTCATATTTGAAATATTGTGATTGAATTGGTGAGAAATAGATTTAATTGGAAATTGTTATATGGTTCTCTCTGATCGAGCCCAGATAAACATAGGATAGGATACAATTGGAATGGCAATAGGTTATATTATGCGATGTACGGGTCTGACTTGAGATGAGATGATGATTCCTGATTTATTCCTATTCACTGAATATACCAGTAGTCTAGCATTTGTTGTTGACTATCGTGTTATATTTATAGTGTTTCGTGTATTATCTAAAGTGGATGTAAAGCCTTCGAGCTTGGCACTTGGCGCCAAGGTGTGTTTCTAGAGGGATGTTAGGCTACAGGCTAAGCACTTGGTGTCAAGACATGTTCTCGATTGGTTATGCTTGTTAGATCATTTTGGTGTGTTTCGGTGGATAACCACGTATCTAAAACTATTATATCATTCATCGGGCAAATTTAAAATGGATAAATGAATTGCATATTGAATTGTATAAATATTTGCTTGATTTTTGATAGTATATCGTAAATTGATATTGATTCAATTCTTATGATTTAACAGATTATAACTTGTATATTTGTATAACTCACCATTGACTGATTGTGGTTGGCAAGACTAATGTTTATTGACATTGTTATTAAATGGTTATTTATGTTTATTCAGTAAGTTTTATCGTTTTAACCTGTGAACTTACTAAGCTTATTAAAGTTTACTTGTGTTATTTTCCTATTTCTTTGTAGATAACATTTTGTGGAATCGGACGATTGGATCAACGCAAATATCACACAATTCGGATTCTTTTTGGTAGATTTTGAAAACGATTAATTGTGGGTTATATGGCATGTAATGGGAGTATCTCGTATATTTTTTAAGTACTTACTACAAGTGCTATTTTCTACACTTGTGTAATAAATATATGCTTTAGTTAATAATGTGTTAATTCATGGTTTGGTATGAAATTCAAATATAAGATGGAACTTATCATGTAATAGGTGTTTTGTAAATATTTTGAATACAAGTTACTTATGGTGCTTGTTATAACACCCCAAACCCAGCCTAGATGTTATGGCTGAATCTGGGAGTATTACAAAGAAAGGTTTCGAAATCAATGTTATTATTATTTTCATTAAGTAAAACATTGTTAATTTGCTCTTTTAAAAAACTTATTTTGCAACAAAAGTTTGATATTGTCAAAGTTGAAAACCGAGTTTGTGTTTTCAGAAAAAAAATTTACTGGCGTAAAACCGTGGTTTTGTCAAACCTCGCAGTATAAAAGTCAAAAACACATCCAAAACCAAAATTAAAAAAAAAGCAGTCCAGAGAGTCCCAAAATTACAAAACTCTCAAGAACAATTGGTAATTAAAAAAACCAATGTTTAAAAGATAGTTTCGGAGCTAATGGTCACCACTTGAGCCTTCTTCGCACCGACCCACCTATGTTTGAGGATTACCTGAATAGAACAGACAAAGATGTGAGTTTTCATAAACTCAGTGTGCAACTCAACAGAACATACATGCATATATACTCAGATTTTTTATATACAGAACAGATACAGATACGGACATTAGTCCTTAATAGAATCAGATCAATAGTGTAACACCCCAAAACTGGCCTAGAGGTTATGATCGAATCTGATGTGTCACATCAAAGTGCCTTCTAAAACTTGAACTTGTTGGTGAAAAATCGTTTTCAAGTTAAAACCCATTCAATTTTTATTGCTTGAGAAAACTCGGTAAATTTCGTTATTACATCTAAAATTAACTTATCAAAACATTTGTTATCTTTGGTTTCTTAATCTGATTAAAACCGAAGAAGCTTCTCTAGTTGTAAACCTTAAGGTTAAAAATGCATGTTTTTTTACTTAAAACCGTTATTATTTTGAAAACTCGATGTTCCTACTCTAGCAGTTTAAAATACGAAATCAAAAGCCCAATAAAAGTTAAAAATTCCCTAAATGGCCTTATTACATAATTAAATCCCAAATATAAAATCTTTGAATAAGTTAAGTCATAATCAAATCAACTATGATCGTGTGGCCATCTCTGAGTCCCTCACGGCTCTAAATCGTCCAAGGCTGGGGATTACCTACACAGTCAAAAGAAAGGGTGAGTTTACGAAAACTTAGTGTGTAGTCCTCTAACCGTCAAACAGTAAACAGTGCATACAGTAACGGTCTGGGCCTGAGTTCTATTTAGTAATAGTACAATCTAGACCTTAGCCCTATACAGTGGCAGTGTGGACCTAAGCCCAAAACAGTATTAGTGTAATGCAGGTATGCAACCCATCCCAATCCAACCAACACACCGCCCGTACCAACCAACACACCATGTGGGGATTAAATCGACCCACCCAGCCAACACACCAATATCGCAAATAAGTCGCTAACAAGAATGCAAAGAATGTCTTGCTAATAATGATAAACATGGCAAAGCCACTAGAGCAGTAATTATGTGGCAAAGCCATTAATACAGTACTTCTTTTAGATCAGGAACCCAACCTCATGCAGCATGTCGTGTCATAAATATTACGTGTGTAGTATGCCATACTCAAAACTAGTCACATAAATATCAAACACACATCAATTAACCTACCACTAGGGGTATAATGGTCATTTCATCGGTTAGGGGTAAAACAATAATTTTCTCCTCAGGGGTGTTTTGGTCATTTACCCAACTTTGGGGTCTCAATACAGATAACAACCCTCTAAAAGGTCTACAGTTGTCTCGAACGACTCAAATAACCCATATGGTCAAAACAATGTAAATGGACCTAAGGCCCATTATTCGATCCAAGTGGGCCCACACGCTCATGTGGCCCATTTAGCCCAAATTCAGTAGTGACTATGTGATCACCATAGCCCACTCCATTATTTTTCACTTACCCTAAATTTTATTTGTGTAGGGGCCACGAGCCCATTGAGCCCACACGGCCTATCTCGACCCAACGAGGCCCATAACGGCCCAAACCCACGAGAACACTCGTGGCGGCCTCTATAGCCTGTCGCCCATGATTTATGGGCTCGGTTCAGCACACGAGTGTTCGCATGCTCGTGAGGCCTTAAATGTCGACGTTTCGGCTTTGCCGATTCACAGTAACATAGTGGTGTGAATACACACCTTTATCCAGCGTTTTGAAAGTAGCAATATTTGGTGTACGGTTACACACCTTTTGCGACCACTTGCAAAACTCCAAAACCACCAACCTAGATTCAATCCAAATATTCAATCAGCCCTTAAATCAACAATAAGATTCACCAACTTTGAATCTCTACATTCACCTCACCACTAACCTTGATAGACAGGAATATAGTCTTTAACCCTAAAATTGCTTGGCTAGACTCCCACAGATATTGATTAAAAACTAACTACATAACAACAGATCTCGTTAAAGGGTTGATTAAAGATGTGGTTTACACCCATCAAAATTAACTTGAACAAGACAGAGAAAAACTTACCGTATCTCATAGAACCGAATACTGACTCAGTGGGCAGCACATGAGAGTGGAGTATTGTGTTTGATCTAAGAGAGTAAACTGAAGAAAGATCATCGGTGAGGAAGGATAATAGCAACGATAATCGTAGAAGGGAAGACTACAAAGTAACAAGAAAGCAACCCAATTACTTACCACTAATATTTGGGTTGATCCCAAAGAGAAGGGGTAATGATAGATTTGGTCAATAAGAAATAGATGTAGTATCCAGCCAAGCGCAACAGAGATGAAATGACGAGATAAAAGTATGAGAAGGTCAATGCTATGACCGGCTTATCAGAGTTTTATGAATAAAGAGAAGGTGTGTGGAAAAGATAGGGTACTCGGCTATTTCTTAAGAATAGAGGGATGGTATTTTATCAAGAAAGAATAACAGTAGCAGAGAGGTGTTAAGTTCGGCCAAAGAAGATTGAGAGAAGAAGAAGGAAAAATGGGATATTAGACAGAGAAAATATTCGGCCAATAGTTTAGAAAAGGAAGAGGAAAAGAGAGTTGTGAGATTCGGCAAAAAGAACTTACTCTTAATCAAATCTCAAAAAAGCACGAAAGGTTACTTGTGAAATCCAGTACTAGGGAGAAAAAGCCGAGAATGCCAAAAAGAATAAAAACCCGAAAATAGCAGAGAGGGAATTCGGCACCTACTCATTCTCTATTGCCGAAAATGCACCAAATCTGTTCCCCTAACCGAATTTGCACATAGAAGTTGCACAATTCAGCTACAACACTCCTCCCCCCAAATCCTTTGAAAATATCCTCAAATCTCTCCCCTTATCCCTCTTTGATATCCTCCATAACAACCTCCAAGACCCATTCAAACTCTCACCCAATAGAGTTCGAAACCACTTCAAACTCTTGCTGTCTCATGCTAGAAAAATAAATATCCTTTTTTCTTGCAATGGGATTCGAACCCAAGCCCTCTCAGTTGCTCAGCACGTTACTTGCCACCAAGCCACAAAGCTCCTTTTGTCACATTTTATCCTCAATTAATTATATGGTCTATAGGCCAAAGTCTAGGTTCCTTTAAAAGAAAACCAAAATAAATTGCAAGAGCCAAGAATTGAACCCAGGCTCCCTTGCAACCTTAATGACTCCACAACCACTAGACCACATGCTTCCTTGTGTCATTTATTTAACACAACACTTTAAAAGGCTTACTTCCAAGCATCCAGGGTTTTATTCACTTAAAACTAAAATTCTGCTAAAGCCTAACTTTGTACCCATGACCTCTCCAACACTCCTAAAATATGCCCAAATACTTAGCCACTAAAGCTAACATGCAATTTGTGATATTTCTTGCACACAGAAACTTTTATGTGTTCCCCTGCTTAAGGCCTATTCCTTCTAGGCCTAAATTCGGGGCGTTACAAATAGAGTCATATAGATATGTAAAGTCCTACTCCCATCCTCTATACACCATTTCTATCTATCCCAACACACCACGTAGGGTATAAAACACCCACGCAGCCCTACACACAACATAGTGTCCATACAACACTTATCAAAATAATTTGCAACTGTGCTGCCAAAATAATGGCCAAATATTTCCTTACAGAATACTTCCTCCAATAAACAGATCCCACCCCATAAACAGATACAGAATACAGATATACCGATATACAAATATGTAGAAAAACAAATATACAGATATAATACATGCTTATACAAAACAATCAAACATACGTGTCAGCTTTTCCTAAACTCAAATTAGTCTATCGGAATAGTAGATCTCATGCATTAGGGCTTGTTTTGCCCTTACTGACCCTACAAAAGGCCAACAGTCGATCGCAACAACGTGTGTGACCCTAAGGAAAATTTCAGAATTTTGGACCCATATGCCCATATGGCTTGCCCATGTGGGCCCACACGGCTAGGCCCACAGCCTATATGCCCAAATCGGCTTAGCCCGTGTGACCCACACAGCTATACACTCGCCCGTTACACGGCCATTGGCATCGACAGGCTACTTTTTTAGCTTTCGTTGAATATTATTTTCTCGTGTTTTCGTTACACACTTGGTTCAATTCCAAAGTACTTCCAATGGTGATGATCCCAGTACCTATAATCATCAATACTTTAACAAATTAAACTACATAAACTCTCAAAGTATTGATTCAACATCATCAATGTTCTTAACATGTTGAAAAAACCGAACAATTGTAACCACGTAGAATTTAGTAAACCTATGATGTCCTATGGTAAAATAAAATAAATGAATGGGAATGCACAAATAGAGAAATGGTAAGGTTTTTCTTGATTGTAAGATGATTTAGATGGTCAAGTATAATTGGTTGATATATGTGTGTGACTTGAGAACCTAGCATTGGTTTTGGGTTGTTTTGATGTTTGAATTGTGGTGTCAATGAAGGCACATTGGTTAGGCACATAAGTTGATTGTTTTGGGATGTTTTAAGTCTATTTGATTGTGTTTTGAAGGCTTGTAAACATGTGTTTTTGGTATGTCTTGGTACTTAAGCAATTGGGTTGAAAATGGCTTGTTTTAGGGGCAAACTTTGTAGCACACGGGCTTTCACACGGCTGTGTACCACACACGGTCACCCCACATGGTCATGTGTCTTTATTATTTCAGGTATAGGTTTCACACGGTTTGAGGCACGACTTACAACACGACCGTATGGCCTTATTTCAAATACTCACACGAGTGAACACACAGGTTGAGACATGACCGTGTGTCCATATTTCGAATGCCTACACGGTCTGGGCTATGTCACATGGCAGTGTGACCGCTATTTTCAAGTTTTTCAAGTTTTTCCAAAATTTTTTGATTTGTTTCGAATTGACCCCAAAATGTTCCTAAACTATTTTTAGGACCCCATAAGCTCGATTTAAGTCTCGTAATTATATTTTTACCCTGATTTAGATGAGTTATTTATTTTTATGACATAATTTGTATAATTGTTCCGGTTTGAATTTAAATGTTTTGAAATTTATGGTAATACTCCGTAAACCTAATCCGACAATAGAAACGAGCTAAGGGTGTTATACCACACATGTCCATAAATCCATAAATGGTTTCAGGATCTATTATGCTTGTGTCCTGTCTGATGTACTATCAGTCCAGTCAGTTACATCTATGTCTCTATCTTTTGGGAGTCATCCGTTCCAATGCCCAAGACAAGCTATCTCTCCAATTGAAATTGGTAGACAACATATTAGTCTTTCAATCGGTTTGCTCATTTCCGATTAGACTAAAGATGTGGTTAGATTTGTCTACTAGTACAGGCTACCTTTCTGTATTATGATTCGACCATGTAATACCGTTTAGTATTAGTTAAACATTTACTTCCATTTTGCTTTGCATGCAAAAACCTTGTGATGACAATTATACAAATTATATTAATGAAATCAATGAATTCGTTTTTTTAACCAATCTGTTTGAAAAAAATTACAAAGTGTATATTGATGAAAATACTTCATTCAGGGCACCGGATCCAATAGTTAATAGGGGATATAAATTGTGAACTGGTTGAATGATAAATTGAAAATGATTAAATATAATGAAGTTGAATTGCAGGTACTTATATACAATATTTGATTATCAATAGCAAGTGAAAGACCATGCGAACTGGTTAACGAGCCTGAGGGCTGAGATGGTAAGGTATCAAATGATTAGGTTTTGTTGGCAATAAAATTTGGATTGATCAAATGTTGCAAATTAATTAGTTGTATGGATTTCATTGGCATTGAAATGTTGATGTAATATAACCACTTGACTTGATTGATTCTAATAATGTATAAGTGATTCATACAAAGTATTTGGTATAATTGTGGTATATGTATATATGTTGATGTATTGGATGAGATTTGGTATGTAACAGTCCGATTTAGACTCTAGTCAGAATAGTGGTTTTGGGACCACAAATCTAAGTCTAAAAAATATTTTAAATATATTTTCCGTGATATTTATATGTGAATCAGTATGTGTGAAAATTTCGTATGAAAATTTAATATTTTGTGTGCTTAATTTGATAAAAGGACCTAATCGCGTAAAATGTAAAAGATGTGTTCTATTTGTTAAAGTGATTAATTGCTATGTCTTTATATATGTGGGGTCCTTATGATGCAATTATACCATTGAACTTGTGAATGGACATATTAGGTCATGAGTTAGTGGATTTTAAATGAAAATAAAAAGGTTACTTAAGTAATTTGTTAAATTAATGATAGTTAATTAAACAAAACATGAATTTTGCTTAATTTTACTCATCTTTGCCGAAAAACACCAAAGAAAAGAGAAAGAGAAAGAGTTCTAGGGTTCGGCACATTGATTTGGTGATTAAGATCAAGAACCAAAGAAAACAGATTTAGATCGGGGAAAGTCGAAAGTCATCGAGTAGCCGATTTCATCTATTCGAATCCGTACGAGGTAAGTCTATATACAAATAGATGTACTTTGAATTGAATTACTATTGATTATATGCTATTGAACTATGATGAATGACTATATGAGTTAAGAAATATGAGACATCTGAGAAAGTATTAACAAAGTTCTAACATCTGAAAAGTCCCGTACAAACCTTAAGAATAGGTAGGATACATATGTCATGACATAGGATCCTATATGTGTTCTTTTGTAAGACCACGTCTGGGATGTTGCCATCGACTTATAATTTACGTGTAAGACCATGTCTAGGACATTGGCATCGTACTTGGTTTCGTGTAAGACCCTGTCTGGGACAGTGGCGTCAATATTTGATTACATGTAAGACCACGTCTGGGATGATGGTATTGTATGAGCTTTTCGAGCTATTCGCGTATCCTTACGATTTCGAACGGTTCAACGAGCATTCTGAGAAACAAATGATTATATGAAATGTGTATCCGGTTCAGGTACGTTGAAATTGTATATCATATTTGATGTTGAAAGGCAAGTATATGTATCTTTGTGAACAAATGATTATATGTGACAAAATTATGAGAAATTTTCCTATATGTACAAATGAATGGGGAATATGTGAAATATATTTGAGCTACGTGGTTTATGATTGCATTTGGCTAAGGGGTATATGTATATTATGATGCTTATATTATTATATTGTTAAGTTTATTTGTATATGGCTTACTAAGCTTTTGAAAGCTTAGTTTGTGTGTCTTTCAACTGTCTTATAGATATCAAAGCTACCGGAAGCTCGAGAATCACGAGGATCATCACCACACTATCGAACCTTATTTTGGTACCTTTTGATATTGTGAATATAAAAGTATGGCATGTATAGCCTAGAAGTATTAGGATATGTTTTGTAATGTATATATCATGCTATGTGATATGGTTAGTTTGTGTTTAAACTTATGGTTTGATTTTGATATAAGATATGTGATGCAAGTGTGCCATTATGATGTGCATTTGGTTGGCCAAAAGAAATGGTCAATTTGGTAAGCTTTGGTATGTGCATATTTTGGAATTGGGTAAGAATTTGGCATATGAATGAATAGAATGTATCAAGGTTATAAACCATATGTTTTGGTATGTTTTTGGCTTATAGAATGATATGAATTGGTATGTTTTATGAACATGAGATTGGCTGATAATGATATGACATGAACGTTGAATGTTTTGATTATGAAATGGTTGAAATTTGATATGCAATTGGTGCCTATTTGATGATTGTAGGAAGGACCCTTAATGGGTGGCAAATTGGCCTTGCAAATGGCCTATTTTTGCCCACACGGGCAGGGACACGGGCATGTGTCTCAGCCATGTTGCTTAATGGCCATTTCGAAATGAGCCTAGGTGGACCACACAATCGCACACACGGACGTGTGCTAGGCCGTGTGGCCAAGTCAGTTTCGAACACGGGCTAGACACACGAGCATTTGACTGGCTGTGTGACCCAAGTTAGTAGCCTCCCTAATTTTCACATAGCCTGGCACATATGAGTGTCTTGTAGCCGTCTGGGACAAGTTAGCGTGTATGCCCTATTTTGCCACGGCCTAGACACACAGGCGTGTCTAATGCCGTGTGAGTCACAAAACCTGTTCACACGGGCGTGTGGCATGTACAACTTTGAAAAAATGTTTAAGTTTTGAAAAATTTTGTATGAGCTCGGTTTAGTCCCGACCCCTTTCTAATACATGTTTAAGGTCTCGATGATATATATAAGGGACCCTATGGTAATATTTGACTATGATTATGGATGATGTATATGAATTGTTCATAAAATGTTCTAAGTTGTCTGGTAATACCTTTAACCCTAGTCCGGCAACGGATACGGGTTAGGGGTGTTACATTTGGTTGGTATTAGAGCTACGGCTTAGTCGATTCTAGGACTAACGTAGCATATGTGAGTCTAGCTATACATGCCATATTTATGAATTACGATAGTGTGATGAATTCTGACAATGAAAATGTGTTTTTATATAGCAAATGGATCCCGAACGAGCCGTAGCTAACGAAGTCGAGAGCAATGCACCTGCTCTTGCTCAAGAGACAGCGACATCTGACTCTAAGCCGGCTACGAGTAGCCATGACGGAGAGGCTAAACAAGTTTTTTATCAAATGATGAACGATTAGTTCACCCAATATATCCGAACCAATCCGACTGCATCACAACCTCCACCCCCATTAAATCCTCCGCAAGTCCCTGTTATGCCACAAGCTAATCTGACTTGGTTGAATAAGCCTCCAGTGGATAAAATTAGAAAATATGGGGCCAAAGAGTTCCAAGCTACCACTAGTGATGATGCTGAGAGAGCCAGTTTTGATTAGAAAATACAATACGAGTATTCGATGAATTGTCATTGACTCCAGATGAATGCATAAAATGTGCCGTTTCACTTTTGAGAGATACGGCGTATCATTGGTGGAAGACATTGATATCTGTGGTTCTGAGAAAGCGAGTCACCTGGGATTTCTTTCAAGCTGAATTTCGAAAGAAATATATCAGTCAGAGATTCATCGATCAGAAATGCAAAGAGTTTCTTGAGCTTAAACAAGGTCGTATGTTTGTTACAGAATACGAGTGCAAATTTGTGAGACTGAGTCAGTATGCACGGGAATGTGTATTGACTGAAGCAACCATGTGTAAGAGATTCGAGGATGGCTTGAATGAAGATATTCATTTGCTAGTTGGGATTTTAGAGATAAAAGAGTTTGTAATGCTTGTTGAACGAGCATGTAAAGTCGAAGAACTCGAAAAAGAGAAAAGAAAAGCCGATTCAAAAGCTAGAGACATAAGAAAGAGTTCTACAAGTAAATCATTTCATCTGCGTCAAAGAAATTCTGAGATGATTTTAGTTGTTTAAAGGCTAATGTGGGGCATTCGAATAGAGATCGTGTTAGATCGCATTCGAGTTTTAGAGCCCCAACCCTTACATTGCTAATGTTGGAAATGTCGGATCGACGCTACGAGTGCAAACAACGTGGTGGTAAAAGACATCCTGGCAATTGTAGATTGTATGATCGAGCTTGTTTCAAATGTGAATCTTTGGATCATTTTATCCATGATTGTTCCGAATCTGCTGAATAAGAGATTGTGCAAAATCCGAGACCGAGTAACACTTTAGCTAGAGGTAGACCTCCCAGAAATATGAGAAATGTGAGTGGTAGTCAAAGAGGGACTAAAGACACTACTGTTCGGTCCGAGGCTTACGCACCTGCCAGAGCCTATGCCATTCGTGCTTGTGAGGAAGCTTCATCTCCAGATGTGATTACAGGTACATTTACTCTTTATGATACTTTTGTGATTGCATTGATAGATCCTGGATCAACGCATTCTTATATATGCATGAATTTAGTGAACAGTAAGACTTTGCCTATAGAGTCTATTGAATTCGTGATTAAAGTATTGAACCCCCTAGGTAAAAGTGTCTTAGTTGACAAAGTGTGCAAGAACTGTCCGTTAATGTTTCGAGACATTTGTTTTCTGACCGATCTGATGTTATTACCTTTTGATGATTTTGATATAATTTTGGGTTTGGATTGGCTAACTTTGCAAGATGCTATTGTGAATTGCAAAAGGAAAATTGTTGATTTGAGATACAAGAATGATGAAATAGTTTGAATTGAAGCTAGTGATTTGAATGGGTTACCGGCTATGATATCTTTAATGAAAGCTCTGAGTATTGTGAAAAAGGGTTGTGAAGCCTACTTTGCCTAAGTGATCGATTCGAAGGTAACAGAAAAGAAAGTTGAATCAGTGCCTGTTGTCTATGAATTCCTTGATGTGTTTCCTGAAGAACATCCGGGATTACCTCTGATTCGAGAAGTTGAATTTCGCATTGAGTTAGTACCGGAAACTACTCCGATTTTGATAGCTCCATATAAAATGGCTCCGACCGAACTAAAAGAATTAAAGTCTCAATTGCAAGAGTTGACCAATAAAGGATTTGCTAGATCAAGTTTCTCACCTTGGGCTGCTCCAGTTCTGTTTGTGAAAAAAAAGGACGGTACAATGAGAATGTGCATTGATTATTGTCAGTTGAATAAAGTGACTATCAACAATAAATATGCTCTGCCTCGAATTGATGATTTGTTTGATCAGTTGAAAGGAGCTACCGTGTTTTCAAAGATAGATTTAAGATCAGGCTATTATCAGTTGTGACTAAAAGACTCAGACATTTCGAAAACTACATTCAGAATGAGGTACTGCCACTATGATTTTTTAGTTAGGCCTTTCGGATTAACAAATGAACCTGCTATCTTTATAAATTTGATGAATAAAATTTTTAGACCGTATTTAGATCAATTTGTTGTCGTATTTATTGATGACATATTGATTTATTTACGTGAGGAATCTAAGCATGCCGAACATCTGAGAATAGTACTACAGACTTTGCGTGATAAGCAATTGTATGCAAAATTTAGCAAATGTGAGTTTTGGTTGCACGAAGTTGGTTTTCTGGGTCATATTGTGTAACACCCTCGCCCGTATCCGTCGTGGGAGGGTAAGGAATGTTGCTAACTAAGCCTTGACTTCTTTTCTAAATATCAACCATATAAATAAAACATTCGAGCATTATCGATCACATTCATAAACACTTCCATCATCTAGAAAAAAAAAATGCAAGTTGACTAAATAAGCCATTTGCGTATGGCTATACATATATATACATCACCAAAAGGTACTAGGTCAAATTACAAAGTCGATCCTATACATGCCATTATCACAATTTGATCAAAAATGTACCAAAAAGCTTAGATAGTGTGGTTGACTTCGACTTTGGAACTTCCGAATCCGATGGATGACGAGCAAAATCTATAAAACAGAGAAGCAAAACAAAAGAATAAGCATTTCAATGCTTAGTAAGCTTTAAGTAATGAAATCATCTAGGAAATTAGCATATTAATATCCGGTCTATATGAATCAGCCTTGGGCCGAATCCAAACATAACGAAGATACTTCCTTATCGATCATATCATAAAGGGGAAATCAATACTTCCATATATTTCTTTAATTTATAACCGAATACAATCTTCTCAAATTTTCAGACAACTCTCATGCATATATATGTAGCCTACTAGTGATGTTGAAATCGCCTAAGTTAGTACTCATACCTTCTAATCCAATCATAAACATTCAAAGGATTTTAACCAATAGTCTAAGCATAATTGTCGACTTTTGAAATACGAAATATAACAATTAATCATATCCTCAACGAAAGCATTTACTTACTTGATCACTTCACGTTAAGTTGTACTTATGCTTGGAATTAATTTGACATGCATTATATAAATTCTCTTGTGCATACTTACGGTTTATCAACCCAATTAATAGGCCGGCGAAGACGTCCTTGTGAACTACCCGAATCTTAGAACTGGCTCAAAAGCCCTTCGAGACTAAGCTCGGTTTGCGCTGCTGGCTTAAAGGCCCTTTGAAACTAAGTTCGGCAATAACACTGGCGCAGAGCCTGTCGAAACTAAGTCCGGTTTTAACAATGGCTTAAAGCCCTTCGGAACCAAGTCCGGTTTTTAACACTGGCTTATAGCCCTTCGAGACTTAGCTCGGTTTCAAACCTTGATCAACATTCATACATACATACACATGTAAACAACACTTTGATACTTGAATACAATTTCAGCATTCTTTCTAACTATTTTACAATTAATTCACTAGTCATAACCAATAACATGTTCTCGTTTCATTATTCCGGAAACTTTCTATTATTATACGGTTACAAACAAGTACTTTACCTATTTATTTGGTCATGTGACGCAAGCAAGACCACTAAGTCATAAATTATTCATCGTAATCATAATTAGATAATTTCTATGTCTAAACATAAGTTATATTCCATTACTCAAAGACTTACCTTGTATCTTTACGAACAAGTTCGGGTTGGCTATTCCGCGACTTTAGCTTTTCCCTTATCCGAGGTTGCCCCTCTATGCTTTTGAGCTTAATCAATAAATTTTAAACTAACCATTAATCAATTACTCAAGTATTACTTTCAGAATATAGCACACATATATATATTCGAATTTCACACATACAACTTATAGTAAGCTTATAAAAATCAATAAGTAATTCATTAGTAATCACAACTTCCCTATAAGCTGAGTTACTGAGCAACAGTCATTAATTTACTTATAACTTGAGCTACGAAACTTCAAATCAAAGACCGTAAATTTTCCTCGAAAATAGACTAATTTATCTTTTAGCCATAAAATTTTCATAATTTTTAGTCTAGCCAATCCCTACCAGATTTTTCTTAAAGTTCACCTTGTTTCACTGCTTGACTAAACTGACCATTCTTCGCTACGAATCAGATTTCTCTTTGTACAGAATTCAAAATGTGTTCTCACTTATTTCATTTGAAACTAGACTCATTAAGGAATCTAAGCATATAAATTTTATCTTAAGGCCATTTTTGTACAATTTATACTGATTTTATAAAAACAGAACAGGAAATCTATTAGTCATTTCGACTCAACCCCACAATACTTCAGATATCTCAAAATCGGTAACTCATTTGTTTCTATAGCTTCCTTTGTAAGAAACTAGACTCTTCAAGCTTTAATGACATAATTTATCCAGCTTCTAACTCAACTCCTACAATTTATGGTGATTTTCCAAAACCACCTTACTGCTGCTGTCCCCAAGCAGTTTAATACTAGCTCACTCTTTTAAACATTCCTTGCATACATTTTATTTAAGCATGTATATTAACAATCGAATTCATCAATTAATTATCTACAAGTTCACTTCAACATTCTCAATACAACACATGGTGTTCAAGCCATTATTCAAGTTCAAAATTCGGTTAATACACATATATATATATATACTAGAATCAATTGTTAACATTTGTATTTCACCTTAATAGCTAGCTTAGCAAACCTTGTTTTAACATACAATTATTCTTAACACAATTTAAAGCATCCTCTTCATTCTATCAATTAAAAATGCATACATTACCCAATTGCCTAAAACCACATTCGGCCCTAGAACACTCTTGTTAGCCGATTCTTTTCCATGTAACAACAATTGCCCAAATGTGCTTATTTGCTAAGCTCTAATTCACCTATGTATCACTTTTCCTCCAAATAACATGAACAACAACCATTTCTTGAACATTTTTCTCTTAACTTATTACTCATAGTACCAACCAAAAATTCAAAATTTGGACATGGGCTAACTAAGAGACTTAGTAACTAACTCATTACATTTAACAATTTCAAAAGTTATCATGAATTCTTACCTTAATCAAGACTAGGAGTGATCAATTGCTTGTTTTCCTCTTCCCCTTTCTTCTTAAAGTTTCGGCCAAAGGATGCTAAAAAGATGAACACTAATTTCTTTCTTTGTTTTATTCATCTAATTAGTTTAACCCCATTTTTATTATTATTTTTTATGCCAATAATACATTATTTTATTATTATTACAAACACATATTGCTTATCATCATTGTCATGGCCGGCCACTATTAGCAAAATGGGGAAATTGACATGCAAGTCCACCCTTTTGATTTCATGCATTATTGGATCACTTCTAGAATTACCTATCATATTTCACATTTGTCTCATATAAGTCCTATTAAAAGATTCACAGTCAAATGAATAAATTAAAGATTGAAATTTTCACACATGCATATTCATGCACATTAAACATAGAAACTAACGGTTCTTTATTTTTATAATTCGGTTTTGTGGTCCCGAAACAACTTTTCGACTAGGGTCAATTTAGGGTTGTTACAACTCTCCCCCACATAAAGAATTTTCGTCCCCGAAAATCTTACCAATGAATAAATCTGGGTATCTCTCTCTCATAGAGTTCTCAGTTTCCCACGTAGCTTCTTCGATCCCGTGCTTGAGCCATAACACTTTTACTAAAGGAACCTTTTTGTTTCGTAACTCTTTCACTTCACGAGCTAGGATACGAATCGGTTCTTCTTCATAACTCAAGTCAGATTGAACTTCAACCTCTGATGGATTAATTATGTGCGAAGGATCAGATCTATAACGTCTAAGCATTGATACATGAAAAACATTGTGAATCCTTTCAAGTTCAGGGGGCAAAATCAATCTATACATAAATGGACCAATTCGTTCGGATACTTCATATGGCCCTATGAACCTCGGACTCGATTTGCCTTTTACGGCCAAATCGAGTATCTTTTTCAAGGTGAGACCTTAAGAAACACTTTGTCTCCCACGATACTCAATATCTCTTCGTTTTAAATCCGCATACGACTCGACGATCCGATGTCGCCTTGGACTTTCACGAATTATTTTTACTTTACATTCAGCATCTTTAATCAAATCAACTCCGAAAATTTTATTTTCACCGAGCTCGGTCCAAAACAATGGCGTCACGGCATTTACGCCGCATAAAGCTTCATAAGGTGCCATCTTAATACTTGATTGAAAACTATTGTTGTAAGCGAACTCAATCAAAGGTAAATACCGCTCCCATGAACCACTAAACTCGAGGATGCAACATCTCAACATATCCTCAAGTATCCGAATTATCCGCTCGGATTGACCATCGTTTTGCGGATGAAAAGCGGTGCTAAAATGCAGCTTGGTACCCAAGGCTTCTTGCAATTTCTTCCAAAATCGTGAGGTGAATCTCGGATCTCATCGACACAATAGAAATTGGTACCCGTGTAATCTCACAACTGAGAAACATACAATTCAGCTAGTTTATCCAATGAAAAATCCGACGCACGGGGATAAAATGAGCCGACTTAGTCGATCTATCAACAACAACCCAAATCGCATCTTTCTTACTTACTTGTCGACAATGGCAACTCCGATTACAAAATCCATCGTGACTCGATCCCATTTCCATTCAGGTATCATGATCGGTGAAGTAAACCCAGAGGCACTTGATGTTCCGCCTTCACTTGCGACATATCGGACACTTCAAACAAAATCGAAAATGTCTCGTTTCATACCATGCCACCAAAATCGACGTCTCGGATCGTTGTACATTTTCGTGCTTCCGGGTGAAGTGACATTCGACTACAATGAGCTTCGTTCGTAATCATCGAAATGAGTTACGCATTTCTTGGAACACACAACCGACTTTCAACCTCGGACAATCGTCCTCATCAAGTCGAAACTCCGATTCCGTATTCGGGACACATTCAGCCCGTTTTGCAGCCAATTCTTCATCGATTTTCTCGAGCTTCACGAATTTGATGAATCAACAATGGTTTGGCCTTTAATTCCGCCACTAACACATTGTTGGATAGGATAGACAAATGTACATTCATTGCTCAGTAAAGCAAAGTGATTTGCGACTTAAAGCATCCGCAACCACATTAGCCTTTCCCGGGTGATAATCAATAACAAGCTCATAATCTTTCAACAACTCAAGCCAACGTCTTTGTCGCAAATTTAATTCTCTCTCGAGTCATCAAATATTTGAGACTTTTGTGATCCGAAAATACATGGCACTTTTCACCAAACAAGTAGTGTCGCCATATTTTAAGAGCAAATACAATGGCGACTAATTCGAGATCATGAGTTGGATAGTTTTTCTCATGTGGCTTCAATTGCCTCGACGTAGCGTATGCTACGACTCGACCTTCTTGCATCAACACACAACCCAACCCAAGTAAGGATGCATCATCGTAAATGACAAACTCTTTACGGATTCGGTACTAAAGATCTGAGGAGCTTGGTCAAATAAGTCTTGATTGATCAAAACTTTTCGACACTTTTTCGACCAATCAAACTTAACATCTTTTTGAAGTAGCCGTCATTGGTGAAGCTATCATTGAGAAACCTTTTACAAATCGTCGGTAGTAACCAAAGAAGTCCCAAAAGCTCCAACCTCTCGTAATATTTCTGAGGCTTCCAGTTAAGTATGGCTGAAATTTTGCTCGGATCAACTCGAATACTGATGCGGATACTACATGCCCCAAAAAGCTAACCTCTCTTAACAGAACTCACACTTACCGAACTTAGCATATAATCGCTTATCCCGTAAAATTCGCAACACTAATCTCGTGTGCTCGGCATGTTCTGGTCTCATTTCTAGAATAGACCAAGATGTCATCAATAAACACCACTACGAACCGGTCCAAATATGCTCAAGATCCGATTCATCAAATCCATAAACACCGCAGGGGCATTAGTGAGCCCGAACGGCATCACTAAAAACTCGTAGTGGCCGTATCTCGTTCTGAACGCAGTTTTGGGTATATCCGAATCTCGAACTCGCAGCTGATAATAACCCGATCTCAAATCTATCTTTCAAAACATCGAGGCTCCCTTCAGTTGATCAAATAAATCATCAATACGCGGTAACGGATATTTATTCTTTATTGTCATTTATTCAGCTAATGATAATCAATACACAATCTCATGGTTCCGTCCTTCTTTTTCACAAACAATACTGGTGCACCCCAAGGTGAGAAACTTGGTCGAACGAAACTTTTATCCGTCAACTCTTGCAATTGAGCTTTCAATTCTTTTAATTCTGTTGGTGCCATACGATACGGAGTTATCGAGATCGGTGTAGTCCCAGGCACAAGCTCGATGCCAAACTCTACCTCCCGAACAGGTGGTAAACCCGGTAATTCCTCGGGAAAAACATCCGGGTATTCACAAACCACTGGCACAGATTCAGGCTTCTTTTCTAACTCTTTGTCATCTAGTACATATGCAAGGTATGTTTCACACCCCTTTCTTACACATTTCTGAGCCAGCATCGACGATATTACAGCTGGCAACCTATTCAAGTCGGTAGACTCAACTCGAATTATCTCGTTATTCACACACCTCAAATCGATGGTTTTTCTTTTGCAATTTACAATTGCGTCATGTACGGTCAACCAATCCATACCGAGGATAACATCAAATTTGTCAAACGGTAAAAGTATCAAATCGGCCGGAAAACAGGAACCTCGGATTACTAGGGGGCATTTCTTGTACACTTGGTCGACAAATACGTAACGACCCAAAGGATTTGACACCCAGATTACAAACTCGATGAGACTCAACGGTGAGTCTTACTGGATGCTAAGGTTTCACATATATAAGAATGAGTAGAACAGTGGTCAATCAAAGCAATCACATTAGTATCAAAGAGAGTAAAAGTACCGATAATAACATCCGGTGAAGAAGCATCCTCGCGTGCGCGTATAGCATAAGCTCCAGCAGAGCACGAGCCTCCGATTTGGTGGTGGTATCTTTAGGCCTCTCTCGACCGCCACTAGTATTCCCGGATTTCTAGGGGCCTACCTCTTCTTTGTAGTATTATTCAGTTTTCACTCACTGATTCACATTTCGACCGGACAATCTCGGGCAATCTTTGATAAAATGATCGGTCGATCCACATTTGAAACAGAGCGTCCACGAACTCTACGACTTCCCGAATGCCACTTGCCACAATATCATCGACAATCGATCTATCGACGATCATTGCCAACACCGCAAATGAAGTAGCTCGTGTGCTCATAGGGGTCGATTACGATCCCGTCCAAAAAAACTCAAGTATTCTTAGATCTGTTTGGATCATCTCTAAACTTCTTCGACGATTGATGAAATGGTTTTCCGAAGATCTTTTACGAAACTCTCTTGCTCCCAAATCAGCTCTCCCTTTTTCCTCATCGAGCTCTTGGCTTTGCAAGCTCGCTCAACAAGTACTACAAATTCTCGATTTCTAGAATGCCAACAAACAGATTTTATATCTTCGCTTCGGTCCCTCCTCAAACGCGTTTACACATTACATCTTTCGAAGAAACGCATTCTCGAGCATACTGGCTAAGCCTCACAAACTTTCCTTCATAATCGATGAATCGACATGGAACCTTGTTTAAGCTCAAGAAATTCTTTCCGTTTTTGATCGATAAATCTCTGGTCGATATACTTCTTCCGAAACTCGGTTTGGAAAAACTCCCATGTTACCCGCTCTCTCAGGTACAACCGAAATCAACGTATTCCACCAATAATAAGCGAGAATCATGTAACAAAGAGATAGCACACTTCAAGCATTCATCGGGTGTGCAAGAAAGTTCATCAAGTACCGGATAGTGTTATCCAACCAAAACTCAGCTTTGTTCGGCATCATCGCCATCTGTTGCTTTAAATTCGAGAGCCCCGTGCTTTTGGATTCTGGTCATCGGGGCTTATTTAACCTCATCCGATCGATTCGGAGGAGATGCTTCTGCTGTGCGAGGGGTGTATTGGTCGGAAGTGGGGTTGGGGAATAGCCGTGTTAGTTCGAATGTACCGATTGAACCAATCATTCATCACGCTATAGAAAGCTTGCCTAGCTTCCTAGCTTCTCGTTCGATTACTAGCCATAGGTTAAGAGTTCACCGGGGCTGTCCCTTGCGCGGGGGCAGGTGCCACGCTCTCAACATCATCAACTATCGCTCGATTGGGATCGGGATCCATCACTATACATAAACGCATTTTTTTAACTGTCAGAAATCACCACACTATCAAATAAACATATAATGGCATGTATAGCTAGACCAATTTGCAATACGGTAGTCCTAGAATCGACTAAACCGTAGCTCTGATACCAATAAAATGTAACACCCCTCGCCCGTATCCGTCGCCGGAGGGGTAAGGAATGTTGCTAACTAAGCCTTGACTTCTTTTCTAAATATCAACCATATAAATAAAACATTCGAGCATTATCGATCACATTCATAAACACTTCCATCATCTAGAAAAAAAATGCAAGTTGACTAAATAAGCCATTTGCGTATGGCTATACATATATATACATCACCAAAAGGTACTAGGTCAAATTACAAAGTCGATCCTATACATGCCATTATCACAATTTGATCAAAAATGTACCAAAAAGCTTAGATAGTGTGGTTGACTTTGACTTTGGAACTTCCGAATCCGATGGATGACGAGCAAAATCTATAAAACAGAGAAGCAAAACAAAAGAATAAGCATTTCAATGCTTAGTAAGCTTTAAGTAATGAAATCATCTAGGAAATTAGCATATTAATATCCGGTCTATATGAATCAGCCTTGGGCCGAATCCAAACATAACGAAGATACTTCCTTATCGATCATATCATAAAGGGGAAATCAATACTTCCATATATTTCTTTAATTTATAACCGAATACAATCTTCTCAAATTTTCAGACAACTCTCATGCATATATATGTAGCCTACTAGTGATGTTGAAATCGCTAAGTTAGTACTCATACCTTCTAATCCAATCATAAACATTCAAAGGATTTTAACCAATAGTCTAAGCATAATTGTCGACTTTCAAATACGAAATATAACAATTAATCATATCCTCAACGAAAGCATTTACTTACTTGATCACTTCACGTTAAGTTGTACTTATGCTTGGAATTAATTTGACATGCATTATATAAATTCTCTTGTGCATACTTACGGTTTATCAACCCAATTAATAGGCCGCGAAGACGCCCTTGTGAACTACCCGAATCTTAGAACTCGCTCAAAAGCCCTTCGAGACTAAGCTCGGTTTGCGCTGCCGCGAAAAGGCCCTTTGAAACTAAGTTCGGCAATAACATCGGCGCAGCAGAGCCCGTCATCGAAACTAAGTCCGGTTTTAACAATGGCTTAAAGCCCTTCGGAACCAAGTCCGGTTTTTAACACTGGCTTATAGCCCTTCGAGACTTAGCTCGGTTTCAAACCTTGATCAACATTCATACATACATACACATGTAAACAACACTTTGATACTTGAATACAATTTCAGCATTCTTTCTAACTATTTTACAATTAATTCACTAGTCATAACCAATAACATGTTCTCGTTTCATTATTCCGGAAACTTTCTATTATTATACGGTTACAAACAAGTACTTTACCTATTTATTTGGTCATGTGACGCAAGCAAGACCACTAAGTCATAAATTATTCATCGCAATCATAATTAGATAATTTCTATGTCTAAACATAAGTTATATTCCATTACTCAAAGACTTACCTTGTATCTTTCTGAACAAGTTCGGGTTGGCTATTCCGCGACTTTAGCTTTTCCCTTATCCGAGGTTGCCCCTCTATGCTCTTGAGCTTAATCAATAAATTTTAAACTAACCATTAATCAATTACTCAAGTATTACTTTCAGAATATAGCACACATATATATATTCGAATTTCACACATACAACTTATAGTAAGCTTATAAAAATCAATAAGTAATTCATTAGTAATCACAACTTCCCTATAAGCTGAGTTACTGAGCAACAGTCATTAATTTACTTATAACTTGAGCTACGAAACTTCAAATCAAAGACCGTAAATTTTCCTCGAAAATAGACTAATTTATCTTTTAGCCATAAAATTTTCATAATTTTTAGTCTAGCCAATCCCTACCAGATTTTTCTTAAAGTTCACCTTGTTTCACTGCTTGACTAAACTGACCATTCTTTGCTACGAATCAGATTTCTCATTGTACAGAATTCAAAATGTGTTCTCACTTATTTCATTTGAAATTAGACTCATTAAGGAATCTAACCATATAAATTTTATCTTAAGGCCATTTTTGTACAATTTATACTGATTTTATAAAAACAGAACAGGAAATCTATTAGTCATTTCGACTCAACCCCACAATACTTCAAATATCTCAAAATCGGTAACTCATTCGTTTCTATAGCTTCCTTTGTAAGAAACTAGACTCTTCAAGCTTTAATGACATAATTTATCCAGCTTCTAACTCAACTCCTACAATTTATGGTGATTTTCCAAAACCACCTTACTGCTGCTGTCCCCAAGCAGTTTAATACTAGCTCACTCTTTCAAACATTCCTTGCATACATTTTATTTAAGCATGTATATTAACAATCGAATTCATCAATTAATTATCTACAAATTCACTTCAACATTCTCAATACAACACATGGTGTTCAAGCCATTATTCAAGTTCAAAATTCAGGTTAATACACATATATATATATATACTAGAAATCAATTGTTAACATTTGTATTTCACCTTAATAGCTAGCTTAGCAAACCTTGTTTTAACATACAATTGTTCTTAACACAATTTAAAGCATCCTCTTCATTCTATCAATTAAAAATGCATACATTACCCAATTGCCTAAAACCACATTCGGCCCTAGAACACCCTTGTTAGCCGATTCTTTTCCATGTAACAACAATTGCCCAAATGTGCTTATTTGCTAAGCTCTAATTCACCTATGTATCACTTTTCCTCCAAATAACATGAACAACAACCATTTCTTGAACATTTTTCTCTTAACTTATTACTCATAGTACCAACCAAAAATTCAAAATTTGGACATGGGCTAACTAAGAGACTTAGTAACTAACTCATTACATTCAACAATTTCAAAAGTTATCATGAATTCTTACCTTAATCAAGACTAGGAGTGATCAATTGCTTATTTTCCTCTTCCCCTTTCTTCTTAAAGTTTCGGCCAAAGGATGCTAAAAAGATGAATACTAATTTCTTTCTTTGTTTTATTCATCTAATTAGTTTAACCCCATTTTTATTATTATTTTTTTATGCCAATAATACATTATTTTATTATTATTACAAACACATATTGCTTATCATCATTGTCATGGCCGGCCACTATTAGCAAAATGGGGAAATTGACATGCAAGTCCACCCTTTTGATTTCATGCATTATTGGATCACTTCTAGAATTACCTATCATATTTCACATTTGTCTCATATAAGTCCTATTAAAAGATTCACACTCAAATGAATAAATTAAAGATTGAAATTTTCACACATGCATATTCATGCAGATTAAACATAGAAACTAACGGTTCTTTATTTTTATAATTCGGTTTTGTGGTCCCGAAACCACTTTCCGACTAGGGTCAATTTAGGGTTGTTACGTATTGTGTCAACATCAGGTATTCGAGTTGATCCGAGCAAAATTTTAGTTATTTTGGATTGGAAGCCACCGAGAAATGTTTCTGAAGTCTACAGTTTTCTAGGACTTGCCAGTTATTATAGACGATTTGTAAAGGGCTTTTCGATGATTGCAACTCCATTAACAAAATTGCTTCAGAAGGATGTGAAATTTGAATGGTCTGAAAAGTGTCAGAAAAGCTTTGATCAGTTGAAAGCCCTATTAACTGAAGCTCCGGTGTTAGTACAACTAGAATCGAATAAAGAATTTATGATTTACAGTGATGCTTCGTTGCACGGATTAGGTTGCGCTTTGATGCAAGAAGGCAAAGTTATAGCCTATGCCTCAAGACAATTGAAATTGCACGAAAAGAACTATCTGGCACATGACCTTGAATTAGCTGTGATTGTATTTGCTTTAAAGATTTGGCGCCACAATCTGTTCGATGAGAAATATCACGTATATTCTGATCATAGTAGTTTGAAATATCTGATGACTCAGAAAGATTTGAATCTGTGACAGAGAAGATGGCTAGAACTGTTAAAAGATTATGAGCTTGTTACTGATTATCATCCGGGAAAAGAAAATGTTGTTGCTGATGCTTTAAGTCAGAAGTCATTGTTTGCATTACGTGCCATGAATACTCATTTAGCTTTGTCTGATGATGGTTTGATTTTAGCTAAATTGAAAGCAAGACCTCTGTTCTTACAGCAGATTTACGAAGCTCAAAAGGTTGATAATGAGATAATAGCAAAACGAGCTCAGACTGATTTAGATTTTGATTTAGAATTCAGAGTTAATAAAGATGAATGTCTGAGATTCTGATATCGGATTTGTGTTCCAAGAATTCAGAGTTGATTCAGATGATTTTGAATGAAGCTCACAATAGTCATTTATCTATTCATCCGGGTAGTACGAAAATGTATAACGATCTAAAATGGTTTTATTAGTGGCCTGGTATGAAGCGTGACATCTCTGAATTTGTTGTGAAATGTTTGATCTGTCGGCAAGTTAAAGCTAAACATCAGGTGCCATCTGGTTTGTTACAATTGATTATGATTCCCGAATGGAAATGGGATAGAGTGACGATGGATTTTGTTTCGGGTTTGCCCCTATCTCCACAAAAGAAAGATGCTACATGGGTTGTGGTTGATAGATTGACGAAATCAGCCCATTTTATTCCGGTACGATCCGATTACTCACTGGATAAGTTAGCTGAGTTATACATTTCCGATATTATGAGATTGCACGGTGTGCCATTATCTATTGTGTCACATAGAGATCCGAGATTCACATCGCGATTTTGGAAGAAATTACAAGATGTTTTTGGTATGAAATTTCACTTCAGTATTGCTTTTCACCCGCAAATAGATGGTCAATCTGAGCAGATTATTTAGATACTCAAGGATATGTTGAGATGTTGCATTCTTAAGTTTGAAGGTACGTGGGAACAGTATTTGCCTTTGATTGAATTCGTGTACAATAATAGTTTTCAATCGAGCATTAAAATGCAACTGTACGAAGCCTTATATGGTCACAAAAGCCATACACCTTTGTTTTGGACTTAGCTAAGTGAAAATAAGATATACGGGGTTGATTTGATAAAAGAGGTTGAACAGAAAGTAGAAGTGATCCGAGATAGTTTGAAAATAGTTTCTGACCATCAGAAATCATACGCAGATTTGAAAAGAAAAGATATTGAATTCGAGATCGGCGATAAAGTGTTTTTGAAAGTGTCCCTATGGAAGAAAGTACTTCGATTTGAAAGAAAAGGCAAGCTAAGTCCGAGGTTTATCAGGCCGTATGAGATTATCAAGCGTATCGGACCAATTGTTTATCGATTATTGTTGCCACCTGAGTTAGAAAAGATTCGCAATGTGTTTCACATATCGACGCTTCGACGCTATAGATCCGATCCATCACATGTGATTTCTCCGTTTGAGATTGAGATTCAGTCTGATATGACCTAAGAAGAAGAGTCGATCCGTAGCTTAGCTCAAGAGGTCAAAGAATTAAGAAATAAAAAAATTCTGTTAGTAAAAGTAATATGGCATCGACACGGTGTAGAAGAAGCTACGTGGGAGCCTGAAGATGTTATGAGACAACAATATCCAAATCTGTTCAACGGTAAGATTTTCGGGAACGAAAATCCCTAACGGAGGAGAGTTGTAACAGTCCGGTTTAGACCCTAGTCGGAATAGTGGTTTTGAGACCACAAATTCGAGTCTGAAAAATATTTTAAATATATTTTCCGTGCTATTTATATGTGAATTAGTATGTGTAAAAATTTCGTATAAAAATTTAATCGCTTGTGTGCTTAATTTGATAAAAGGACTTAATTGCGTAAAATGTAAAAGATGTGTTCTATTTGTTAAAGTGCTTAATTGCTATGTCTTTATATATGTGGGGTCCTTATGAAGCAATTATACCATTGAATTTATGAATGGACATATTTGGTCATGAATTAGTGGATTTTAAATGAAAATAAAAAGGTTACTTAAGTAATTTGTTAAATTAATGATAGTTAATTAAACAAAACATGAATTCTTGCTTCATTTTACTCATCTTTTCTGAAAAACACCAAAGAAAAAAGAAAGAGAAAGAGTTCTAGGGTTCGGCACATTGATTTGGTGATTAAGATCAAGAACCAAAGAAAATAGATTTATATCGGGAAAATTCGAAAGTCATCGAGTAGTCGATTTCGTCTATTCAAATCTGTACGAGGTAAGTCTATATACAAATAGATGTGTTTTGAATTGATTTACTATCGATTATATGCTATTGAACTATGATGAATGACTATATGAGTTGAGAAATATGAGACATCCGAGAAAGTATTAACAAAGTTCCGACGTCTGAAAAGTCTCGCACGAACCTTAGGAATAGTTAGGACGCATATGTCATGAGATAAGATCTGATATGTGTTCTCGTGTAAGACCATGTCTGGAACGCTGGCATTGACTTATAATTTACGTGTAAGACCATGTCTGGGACATCAGCATCGTACTTGATTTCGTGTAAGACCCTGTCTGGGAAAGTGGCATCGATATTTGATTACATCTAAGACCACGTCTGGGACGTTGGCATTGTACGAGCTTTCCAAGCTATCCACGTATCCTTACATTTTTGAACGGTTCAACGGGCATTCCGAGAAACAAATGATTATATGAAATGTGTATCTGATTCAGGTACGTTGAAATTGTATACCATATTTGATGTTGAAAGGTAAGTATATGTATCTTTGTGATCAAGTGATTATATGTGACAAAAGTATGAGAAATTTTGCTATATATACAAATGAATGGGGAATATGTGAAATATATTTGAGCTGTGTGGTTTATGATTGCATTTGGCTAAGGGGTATATGTATATTATGATGCTTATATGTTTATATTGTTAAGTTTATTTGTATATGGCTTACTAAGCTTTTGAAAGCTTACTTTGTGCGTCTTTCAACTGTATTATAGATATCGAAGCTATCGGAAGCTCAGAAATCATCGAGGATCATCACCACACTATCGGACTTTATTTTGGTACCTTTTGATATTGTGAATATAAAAGCATGGCATGTATAGGCTAGAAGTATTAGGATATGTTTTGTAATGTATATATCATGCTATGTGATATGGTTAGTTTGTTTTTAAACTTATGGTTTGATTTTGATATATGATATGTGATGCAAGTGTGCCATTATGATGTGCATTTGGTTGGCCAAAAGAAATGGTCAATTTGGTAAGTTTTGGTATGTGCATATTTTGGAATTGGGTAAGAATTTTGCATATGAATGAATGGAATGTATCAAGGTTATAAACCATATGTATTGGTATGGTTTTGGCTTATAGAATGATATGAATTGGTATGTGTTATGAACATGAGATTGGTTGATAATGATATGACATGAACGTTGAATGTTTTGATTATGAAATGGTTGAAATTTGATGTTCAATTGGTGTCTATTTGATGATTGTAGGAAGGACCCTTAATGGGTGGCAAATTGGCCTTGCAAATGGCCTATTTTTGCCCACACGGGTAGGGACACGAGCTTGTGTCTCAGCCGTGTTGCTTAATGGCCATCTCGAAATGAGCCTAGCCAGATCACACGGTCGCACACACGGGCGTGTGCTAGGCCGTGTGGCCAAGTCAGTTTCGAACACGGGCTGGACACACAGGCATATGACTAGCCGTGTGACCCTTGTCAGTAGCCTCCCTAATTTTCACATGGCCTGGCACACGAGCGTGTCTTGTGGCTGTGTGGGACAAGTCAGTATGTATGCCCTGTTTTTCCACAGCCTAGACACACGGGCGTGTCTAATGTCGTGTGAGACACACGGCCTATTCACAGGGGCGTGTGACCTGTACAACTTTGAAAAATGTTTAAGTTTTGAAAAATTTGTATGAGCTCGGTTTAGTCCCGACCCCTTTCTAATGCATGTTTAAGGTCTCAATGACCTATATAAGGGACTCTATGGTAATGTTTGACTATGATTGTGGATGATGTATATGAATTGTTTGTAAAATGTTTTGTTTTGTCTGGTAATGCCTTTAACCCTAGTCCGGCAACGGATACGGGTTAGGGGTGTTACATTTGGTTGGTATCAAAGCTACGATGTAACGCCCCGTACCCGAGACCGTCGCTGGAGTCGAATACGAGGTGTTAACAGACTTAATTCATTACTTAAACAGCTCAAACAATTTAATTTTAAAATTTTCAGACAAGCTGAAAATCTGCGTCACAGTCGCTTAAAAATTCATATCTCGAGTTAAGAAACTCAAAATTAAGATCCGTAAATTTTCTATGAAACTAGACTCATATTTCTATCTACTAATTTTTTTCTAGAATTTTTGGTTGAACCAAATAATACAGTTTATTAGTTAAAATCTCCCCTATTTTAGGGTTCAACTACTCTGACCTCTGTGTATTACAAATCACATATCTCTCTATATAAAATTTAAATGACTATGAGGTTTGCTTATATTAAAACTAGACTCAATAAGGAATCTTTAAATATAAAGAAAAACTTCTAATTATTTTTGTAAAATTTATTATGAATTTTTAAAGTCAGAACAGGGGATCCAGAAATCACTCTGGCCCTGTTTCACAAAAGTTTAAATATCTCATAAAATATAATTTATATGTCTGTTTTGTTCATTCCAAATGAAAATATACTTATCAAGCTTCGATTCCATAACTTATTCATTATTTAATTCCATTTCTACTATTTTTAGTGATTTTTCAAATTCACGTCACTACTGCTGTCTGAATCTATTTTATGGTAAATTTTACCTATTTCATGGTTTCCATGGATTAGCTAGCAATTTGACATACATAACACCAAATATGATCCAATGGCTAATCATTACCAAGAATTTTCATACCACTCAATACCCATATCATAAGACCATATATACAAAATGATTATAGTGCTATACATGCCATACTCAAAATATTCAAGCCATTATGCCAAGATGGTATACGGATAGTGTGAGCGAGCCTCCGACCGTTTTCGATTTCCGAGCTGGCTTGTCAAAACTACAAGGAATGAAAAGGAGGGAGTAAGCATAAATGCTTAGTAAGTTCACATGCAAATAGCAAGTAACATAACCATATAAGCAAACATAAAATATCATTTGCATAATCATCATCAAGACATTCATGTCATATTTTCATTTATCATCTTACCATATTGTTGATATATCGAGTTTTCAACCCGAGGGTTAAGTACATACCTGCTCAAAGTATCCATCTCACAACACTTACCAATATGTCCCTTTCATCTCTAGTATTCCTCCATTTGAGTAGAACTTTACCCGTTGAACACATCGGAATATAATTCGGATACACGGATAATTTGCACATAAGTGCCATATATGTAATCAAGCAATCATGTAACCCGCCCATAAGTGAACTCAGACTCAACTCAATGAGCTCGGGCGTTCGCATCCATAAGTGAACTCGGACTCAACTCAACGAGCTCGGATGCCTAGTTACATCTCTCGAACTCGGACTCAACTCAACGAGTTCGAACATTCGCATCCATAAGTGAACTCGGACTCAACTCAACGAGTTCGGATGCTCAACCATCCTAGTGACATGTCACTTGTATCCTAATCTATTCCTAAGGTTCAAACGGGCTTTTTCTCTTGATCTGACATTCGCCATCTTCCACGGAATATCGAAACCGATACTCGGTAGCAATTCATATTTATCAAGTAGTAAACATAATTTGCATATTACTCAACGTTAACCATAAAGCATATTATTTCACGATTAAAAATCAGCATATCATATAATTAACATCAATAACTTAAAAACAACAATTATGCTACATTATTTACACATGAACTTACCTTGTATGCGAAAATGGCTACTTTTACCATTTCGTCCACAACTTGGTATTTTCCCCATTTTAGCCCAAATTTCAGTTTTTCTTGCTCTATCATTTAAAATATAGTCTAATTAGGACTCACATTATTCAAATTGACCCAAAATCATATTTTGGAAAAATTACAATTTTGCCCCTAAACTTTTGCATATTTACACTTTTGCCCCAAAACTCGTAAATTAAAATTCATCCTATTTTCTTATGTTTTATGACATTCTAATCATTTTCCCTTCTATAGCAACATCAAATTCTCACTCTAACATGTACTTTATGAACATTAGGTATTTTTACCGATTATGTCGTTTTACTCGTTTTACATAAAATCACTTAGCAAAAGTTGTTTAACACAATTTCAAGCTTCATATTCTACCATAAAACATCAAAATAAACACATTTCACCTATGGGTATTTTTCCAAATATGAACCCTAGCTTAAATTATTGCTAGAATAAGCTTAATCGAAGCTCTGGGATTCCAAAAACGTAAAGAACATTAAAAGCGGGCTTGGAATCACTTACTATTGAGCTTGGAAAGCTTGAAAACCCTAGCCATGGCTTCCCCATGCTAATTTCGGCCTCCATGAAGAAGATGAGCAAAATTGGCTTTTAATTTTGTATTTTAATTCATTTTACCCCTAAATGACCAAAATCCCCTTACTACTAAACTTTTCAAAAATTCCATCCATGTCTAATTTTTGTCCATAGACTTAGAAATTGGTAAAATTGCTCTTTAAGGACCTCTAATTAATAATCTAATTCAATTTTATGCAAAATACTTCTAGAACACAAGTTTTGCAATTTATTCAATTTAGTCCCTAATTTCAAATTAAGCACTTTATGCATAGAATTTCTTCACGAACTTTTCACACAATCATGCAAACATATCATAGACCTCAAAATAATAATAAAATAAATTTTTATACCTCAGATTTGTGGTTTCGCAACCACTATTCCGTTTAGGCCCTATTTCGGGATGTTACATACGATTTAGTCGATTCTAGGACTAACGTAACGTATGTGAGTCTAGCTATACATGCCATATTTATGAATTGCGATAGTATGATGAATCCTGACAATGAAAATGTGTTTTTATATAGCAAATGGATCCCGAACGAGCCGTAGCTGACGGTGTCGAGAGCAATGCGCCTGCTCCAGCTTAAGGGACAGCGCCATCCGACTCTAGACCGGCTATGAGATCTAGTCATCATGCCCTGGTGCGACATCGAGGATGGTCGTTGCAATGAGGCCTACAGTTTGTCACGTCATGACAAGAAATCCCCCTTACATCGCGAGGTCAACCTGAATTTTTGAAACATTACATTTTAGTCCCAAATCAATCCCAGTTTAGCATTGGAGTTTTCATAAGCTTGTTTAAGACCTGGATACATATGTATATTGTATTGTTTGCATGTATTGGCTAGAATTAATCATTTAATGGTATAACTTTTTTGTAATTTAATTGTAGTTGCTCCGAAAATAAATGTGACACCTTATAACTTGGACCTGAAGATCAGGTCGAGTATAAGGTGTTACATATATACTCTTTAGTAATTTGTAGGGAAAAAGGACTATTAGAGCAAAATGCATATTCAACATAGTTAATCTTTCCTTTTTTTAATGCTTGTAGTTTTTTTTATAGGTTTCATTTGACTTTGTAAGGGGAATATAAAATTTAAGGGTTACCTTTAGTATTCTCCTTATTGTAGTCGAGGTGAAAGGAGGTAGCTTTTTCTTCATTTTAAGGTTTTGGCATTAAGGGGGGCCTTTATTTGCTCTTAATTCTTGAATAAGCTAAACATTATGTTAGGATAATTCTTGCATAATTTTCGTTTGTTCCTAAAGTTCTAAAAAAGTGTTATGAGTTAGAATTTGGGTTGACATGGTTTGATCAGATTCTAAGAGAAAGAGGTGAAAAAAGGTATTTGATTAGGGAATGTAGTATGATCCTGTTAGGATTTTGTGCCCTTAGTGCAATGACTTTGTCATTATGCTCGTAATTTTTTGAACAAATCAGTTAAATAAAATTCTATATTAAATTATTATCTTTTTATGATTATCTTTAATGGTTTTGGTATGAAAAGCAAAATGAATAAGTGAATATTAGCTCATTAATTACCTAAAGTTTAACTAATATTAAGATGCATCATAGGGATGAATCATGATGCAAAAAGACAATTTATATTAGTAGGTAACCTAAATGGTTCATAGTCTAAGAAATCAAAATGGGAAATTGATTCACGAGACTATTATGTTGTTTATTAAATCCAGTTTGGGAGATATATTGTCTTGGGTACCAAAGCTGTTGACTCCAAAAAAATAGAAACGTAAGTGTAATTGTTTGGACTAACAATACATCGAACAGGACCCAAGTAAAATTTACTAGATCTGTTGATAGATTTATTCACTTAAAACGTTTATAGTGTGACTTACCTTAATCCTAAGTAAGCAAGCCACTATGTGTACTTAACTCATATGCTTTGATATATTCAAAGCTTGTGTTAAATCCACTAAAAGCATAATTCTAAATTGCTTCTGTAATGGTGTATAATGGAGAGATCAATTATGATGCTGTTAGTGGATTGACTCCATGCTCAAATGGTTTGTAATTAATAGGTGTAGAGTCAAAATTAATTACAAATTATTTAATTCTTAAATATATATGTCTAATTGATACCTACGCTAGCTCAACACAAACGTGTATGGGTTCAAATTAGAACCAAAATAATGAATGGATGAAAGCAATGAATGAGAATTAAATTGTATGAATTACTATTCACGGTAAATGCATTTTCTCGGAAGGAACAAGATATAACATAAAAATTAATTTAATTTCTTTAGATTATTTAATTAAATGTAATAAAATAATTGATTCCAAAGTGAAAAATAAATTAATTAATCATCGCAGTTTTACTCAGTAGGACAATTAAATTTATTTACTCATAGATTCTAATATGATAAAATCGTCATGACTTTGACGAAATTATAATTGGGTTGTAAAAAATAATTTAATTGAATTAATTATTTAATACTTTGGGAATAGAAAAGGGATAATAATAAATTTAGCCTTCAATGTTTACATTTTTGTCAAATTGGCTCTTATTCTTTTTTGAGCTAAATTTGGCCTTTAACTTTTCAAAAAGAGTCAAATCATTTTTTTTGACGGAAATATTGACTAAAATATTATTTTGTAATGTTGTTAGCATAGAAACTTTCATAGCAATCCATATGCACATCATGTTAACATAACACCATTTGTGTTTTATGTCACGTCAACAAATAATTCAAAAATTATAAAATTAAATTAAATTAAATTAAAATTAAAAAATATAAAAGTTCATAAAAATTCAAAAAAAAAAAGCATAGAGTGCATGTGGATTGCCATGCAGGTTGTCGTATTTAAAAAATTAACATTTTAGTTGACATTCTCGTTAAAAAAATTTATGTTGACTAGTTTTCAAAAGGTTGATGTCAAAATTGACTATTTTTAAAAGGTTAATGGTCAAATTTAGCTTTAAAAAAAAAGAATAAAGCCCAAATTGACAAAAAAATGTAAATGTTAAGAACTAAATTTGACATTATGCCAATAGAAAATAAGTTATTGTGTTGGATAATTATATGAGCTTGCTTTAATTTAAAACTAGATAGCATATATAACTGTACTCAATACATTAAAGGAGCAATGAACTCATATTTGTATAGAGTGGGCCAACACATAGAGAGAATCCTAGTGTGTGTGCTTCCCACCACATTGAGTCCTAGTAGAACTCTAAGTTTTCTATTAAAATATTATTTTTTTCCTCTTCCTGTTCTACAAGAACTTTTGTGTTTTTTTCCTATATATAGGGACTACAGGGTAGCCAAAAAATTACAACAAAACATATGAGGATACTCTTTCAAATTTTAGTAAAATTTTATTTAGGTTCAAATAAATTCTATTTTTCATTAGTACTTTAGATTCAAATTTGGAAGGCTATAATTGTAATTTCCTTGACAATTATTTCAAATTTGCTGTAACAAATTTTTTGATTTTGGTTTCCCCATGGAGAGAGTCAACTTTCCCTACTAGAAAGTTTTAGTTTACATCTTGTATTCGATTATTAATAAGAGCCCACTCTTTTAACATCCAAGGGTTCGAGAATAGCGAAGATCTTTCAGTTGAATGCTAGAAGGAATTAGAAGTTAGATCTAGAATTCGTCAAGACTCCTTAACTCAAAAACACATGTACTAAATTTAGTGGGATTTATTACTAAAGATCCAATTTTATGAAAAAATTTTAAAGTTACACTATGGGATAAAATCTTTTTGCATAAAAAAATTTACCAACATCCTTGGAGTGAGTGTTTTGCTAATCATAAAGATCCAAGGGACTCTAGGGTTAGTTGCCGGTTAAAGGATAGTCTTTTCCTAGAGAATTTTCTTGGTTTTGAGCTTGGTGTTATGACGGTTCATACAGTGGTTATAGGGAGGGTCGCTCGTTTGGTTTTATGATAAAGGGGAAGATGTCATGGAAAGGGGGTCTCTTCCTAATCTTTGTTTCTCTACTTTTCTATTAATAGTAGTATGACTTATAATACTCCTTGTTAGGTCTTCGTTCATATCCAAAGATTGAGTCATAGTGGACCTCTTTACACTTGCATTTGGATTTGAATAGTGGACACGTGTCACTTCCTCCATGTCTCCCAATCGGCATGACCTCTTACCCATTTACTTAAATAGATAAATGTCAATAATCGTCTGCCATACTTTGGGACTAACTCTAGTAAACAATCGATGTAGGATTCAAAGCTCTCTCTAGGACCGTAACACCAGGTCTGAGTAATCATAAATTATGTTAATATTATACATAGATTAAACCCAATCTAATCTATAAACATTTTTGAAAAAGTAATTTTTTTTAGATATAAATTGATTTATATGCCCTTTTCATCACATTTTATTTCTTAAAGTATTTTAATATCAACTCAATTATCAACCATGCATTTAAACTTTAAACAATTAAATGGTATTTTTTATTAATAAATCGATTTCTATTTTTAAAATTATGGGTCCATTTGTTTACCAGGAAAATGTTTTCCTAGTTTTCCAGTGTTTATTTGCTTGAAAATAACTTACATTGGTAAAACGTTTTCAGAAACACGGGAAAATGAGAAGGGATTTTAGGGAAACTGTCTTACCAATTTTATTTCTGTAAGACATTTTCCATCTTTCCTCCTCCTTTCGTCCTTCTCCTTCTCCATCTAGTTGGACCAGTTCCCTTCCTGAAACAAAGCTCAAGGTAACTTTTTTATGCTTTACTCTATATTTCATTCAATTTGTCGCCTCTCTAACTCAAATCTTCTTCTTCCTTTTTTTTTTGTTGAAGAATCTGTTTGGATTTTGCATCTATTTGGATTTTGCATATGTCTGTTGAAGAATCTTATTCTTCTTCCTTTTTTTATGCATTATTTAAAATCTATTTGTTTCTAGGTTTTACATCATTCAGTTTATGCTTGCTCTTCTATTACCCTAAATTTGTTTTTTTTTTCTTTGATTTTCTGAAGTAATAGATATTTGGTAACCTACTTTCTCCTTTTTATAGTTTGTAATGCATTGATATGTTTGCAAAGATTCTTAAAACAGAAAAGAAGATGTTGCAAAATTTCCCTTTTTCTCATCTGATAAAATTGAACTCTGACCTGAACTCATTTCTCATGTGATCCAACATTCGAGTTCATGCATAAATTATTAGCTCTATATAGTCAAACAAATAGTTTCTTTTTTTTTTTTTGTTTCTCTGTTCCTCTTTATAAAGTTACATTACCCTCAGTAAGTGTTAACAAACAATAGAACACTACGGTTTCCACGTTGGGCTAAAATCAATCATTGCCAACCCAAAAGCATTTTCCATATCAATGGATTTGTTTGTAAGCTATAAAAGACAAGCCTCACCACAAGTTCTTCAAGTGGGAAATCATTTCCAAAACTAGCTACTTCTAGGGATTGGCTAATTTAGTTAGCAAAAATGTTGAAAGAATTAATAATGCATGATCACACTACTAGAACTTATCAAAATCAAGAGAATAACTGCTCCACTCACCATGAAGTTCAAAGAAATTCATATCCTGGTGAAGTTAGAAATTATGGATATAATATATACTAAATTAATGTATTTCTCATGTCCATGTGCATCAGTTTAGTAGTTAAAAGTTGGTTCAGCTAACTGCCACAAGTAGTGAGTCCAATATCCTATAGTTTCAGCATTCTTAGAAAAGAATAAGGAAACTTGAATATTCTTCTCTTGTTTCATTGTTTGCTCAGATCAGTGCTCGAATTGATTCATTAATTTCCTTATCTAGTCTCCATATCTCTTTATTATTTTTAGTAGGCAAAACCTGGTAGGGATGATGTGTTAGATAGGGGTATATTTTAAAGGAAAATGAATAGGGTTATCACCACTACCTCAAGCCTGGGATATTTAGGCTTTTGATTGCGAGAGAGAAAAACTGCATTTGCTGTTCTTGTAACAAAAAATATCTATTTTCCTTATTTCCAAATGTTGTTATTGATATAATATCCTAAAAGCATAGAATTAATATACACAAAAATCAATGTGTGATGTGTTTTTTGTTTGTTTGATGATCTACTCATCATTCTTCAAAAGTTTAGCCTGCTGCACTTCAATAGTTAGCCCACTTTGCTTTGTTAATTTTTACATCATTATTACATATATTTATATTTATATACTCCCTTAATGCAGTTTTTTTTCTTTTTTCTAGCTTGGAAGGTAGAGCCCTCCAATTGCATAAATTCTGTGGGACTAATGGTTTTTTTATAGATGATAACCAACTCCATTTCTAGCTTCCTCCATTATTTGAGTTATATATATATATTTCTATAACTTATATAGGGGCATGTACCAATGGTGGTCGAGTGTCTTTTTATTGGGTTTGAGGCATGACTCATGAGTGATGTTATATACAGGAAACATTGATTGACTAAATTAAGGTAGAGAAGAAAAAACACTCGGATAATTTTACTACTATAACATCCTGATTTTGGGCCAAGTCGAAACAGTGATTTTGGGACCACAAATCCGATGAGGAAAATTTTATTTTTATTATATTTTTATGGTCTACAATTTCACGGAATGATTTCGTGAAAATTTTGTTCGAAATTTTTGACATTTAGGCACTTAATTTAGTCAAAAGGACTAAATCATAAAAAGTGCAAAAGTTGAGTTCTACATGCTAGAGATGTCCAATTTTTATGGAATTTTAAATTGGAGGTATTTATATGGTAATTAGACCATTGGTTAAGTTGGTGGACAAAAATGGACATGGTTAGGCATGTTTCAAAAGTTTTTCATTAAGGGCATTTTGGTCATTTAGTTATTAAAATGAATTAAAAACAAAATTAAAAGCCAATTTTTGTCCATCTTCAACCTCTTGGCCTAAACTTGCATTGAGAAACCATGGCTAGGGTTTTTCAAGCTTCCAAGCTCGATTGTAAGTCCGTTTTAGCCCCATTTTTAATGATTTTTATGTTTTTGCAATCCTCGTAATAAGATCTATCTATTTCTACCATTAATTGGAGCTAGGGTTCATGTTTAAAAATTGACCCATATGTGACATGCATGCATTTTGATGTCTAATGGTAGAAAATGAGTGTTGGGTGTTAAATAAATGACTTTTACTAAGCGATTTTCGATGAAAATGTTAGAAAGGACCATTTTGTAAAAGTTGTAAAAATGGTATAAAAGGGTGTTTTGATGATAATTTTAGTTTGCTATAGTTATGAAAATGGTTTGGCTAGGCCTATAGAGTGAGAAAATTGAATAAAAATCACTTTACGAGCCTAGGGGCAAAAGTGTAATTTTGACAAAGTTTAAGGGCAAAAATGTAATTTTGAAAAAATATAATTTTTGGATCACATTAAATAATGTGACTAATAATTAGACTAAATGTGATATTATAGATCAAGGAAAACGAGGATTGGACCTAGATCGGGTGAAAAATGAAAAATTGATGGTTAGGTTCCTTTTTGCTATTTTGGTGCCGAGGTAAGTTCATATGTTAATAATAATGCAATACTATGTTTGAATTGTAATATGGATGATGAATTTATGGATGATGAATATGATGTGGAAAATGTGATGAATGTTAAATTATTATTACATGAGTTGTATGAATTGCTACACGGTTCAGCCCAACGAGGATTCGACAAGTAAGTTCGTGTAACTTGAATGTGTACTTTTAATTCTTATAATGTATGTTCTTTAATGTTATGAGATTTTGATAGTCATGGTATAATAATTCATGTTATATGAATGAAATGATGAAAAGAGGACTAAAAGTCCCAGTTGAATGAAAAAGATGTCCGATGGATTTTCCTAAAAAGGAATTGACGGTAAAAAGGATCTAGCCGAGACAGGTATTCCTTATGTGATCTAGCCTCTTGAAGAATATGTGTTTAAATGGATTTAGCCAGGACGGGTAATCCGAATTAGGGTCTGAATTTAGCCTGGACTGGTAATTCAGATCCGAGCTCATTAAAGTAATTGTTGTTGTAAGGGATTTAGCCTGGACTGGTAATCCCACTGTAAGGATTGAGGTTCGCGGGAGTGCGCTCGTTGAAAAGGTCACTAATATGAATTGACGATAAATGATTAGTACGCCATAAGTGTACTATGGAATATCCATCAAGAATCCGAGGAATTCAACGGGATTAATATGAGAAATGGAATTGGAATGCTTGTAATGATGAACTCACCTAAGACCATTATTATCATGTATTGTTATGTGACTAACTTGTATGATTAAGTATACCCTGAGAATTAATGACATTTATATTAAGCTCTATTGTGTAATTGAGTATAAAATCCATGAGATGATGAGTTCATGATTAGTTGAAAATGATCTTATGATAGTGATCATTATATTGCACTAAAATAGTTTTGGACAGTAGCAGTCGTCCAAATTTGAAAATACACCAAAAATGGTGTAAATCGAATTAGAGGTTGAATTAAATATGAAATTAAAGCTTATTGAGTCTAGTTTCATATAAAGGAAACGTTGTAAGAAAAAAAATTTATATTATGAGATATTTGAATTTTTGTGAGACAGGATTAGAGTGATTTCGAGCTCCCCTATCTTAATTTTGGAAAATAATTAGAAATTTTATGAAAATAATCATGGGTTATAAATTACATGCTTAAAATCCTTAACGAGTCTATTTTCAATGGAAATAGATGACAGCATCATCCGAGTCTCGTACTATGAGATAAATAAATTTCAGTGAAGAAAGGTCGAAGCTGTCAAATAGTGAAACAGGGGAGAATTTGAATAATAAACTATACTTATTGGCTTGACCAAAAATTCTGAAAATTTTATGGTAAGAAGATATGTGAGTGTAGTTTTTGGGAAAATTAGCGGTTCTCAGTTTGGAGTCCCGTAGCTCTGGATATAAATAATTTAGTGACTATAACTTGAGAAAACAGCTTAACTGGACTTTGAATAAATAGAGAGGAATTGAAAAATAGCATGTTAATACATTGCTTATTATATTTCATGCGAGCTCACTAAGCGTAAAGCTTATTCCCTCCTTTCCATTTCTTTTAATGTTGTCAGGTCGGCCCGGGGTTGGAGATCGTCGGAGGCAGCATCACACTATCAAGCCAATACCTTTGGAATATTGTTACATATATTAGAAATATCAAGTGAGTGGCATGTTTAGGGACCTAGTTTTATGACATGTGTTATTATGATTTGGCCAAATGTATTGGCCTATTTTGAGCTATTGTATATAGCCATGAGATGTGGCTCATATTGATTATGGCTTGTAAGTCTAGCTAGTCATGTTATGATTTATTGCTTATGATGTGAAGATATGATTATGTTTGTTTGTCATACATGGTTGGCAATATGTCATGTGTGTTAAATGCATGTTTTATGACCATGAATTAAATGTGTAATATGGAGACAAAATAATAATGCTTCGAACATGGAAGTTTGATAATAAGTTGAAATAAATTGGCACAAAGATAACTATGGTATGACTAGTCTTAGTTTAATGTGAGAACGTGTAACACATGCATGTTGATAGGTAAATGATATGTTTATATCATAATTAAAGATGTTGAATGTCATTGGATCCATGTATATGTGTGTGCATGTAAGGGTGACAAAAAGGCTTGGAAAATAGCCTAAGATTTAACTACACGGGATGAGACACGGTCGTGTGTCTCAACCGTGTGAGGGACACGGCCTGGGGACATGGGCGTGTGGCCTGGCCGTGTGGTTCAATTTATTTGCTGACGTCATAAACTGAGAGTTACACGGCCTGAGAACACGGGCGTGTTGATGGCACACGGGCGTGCCCTGTGTCCATATGGGCATGTGACCCTGTTTCATGAGAAAAAACTTTTAAGTTTTTCCTAGAGCTTTCCAAAGTTCTCGGTTTAGTCTCGAACCCTGTCTAAAGTATGTTTAGGGCTTCGTAAACCCAAATAAGGGACTATGTGCATGTGATTGAATGTTTTAAAATATGAATGAAATTTTATGGCCCGGTTTGCATGATTGTTTGTGTTTAAATTCGGTAATGCCTCGTACCCTGTCCTGGCGTCGGACACGAGTAGGGGGTATTACAACTACTGCCACTGTCAATGCATTTCTTGTATTGTTCTGAGAGAAGTTGTCTTGTTCTGAGTTTTAAGTATATGTTAGCCTACTTTTTTTATTTCAATTTCAGCTTTCATTATGGATTAAGAAATTTTATCTGTCAATAATATATTATCATACATTATTAACGCGGTGTTTTTATCCACAATCATCCTTTTGTTAACTCTTAACCTTATCCCCTGCTTTATGTGAATTTTGATATTATGTTTCTTCTTGTGAATTCATATGATAATACAAAGGTTGACTTGTGTATCCAATTGTATCTACAACTGAGATTTTAATTGGAAAAGCCAAATTGATACAAAATGTAAATATTAAAGGCTAAATTTGATATTATGATATTATGCATATCTTCAATGTTTAGCCAGAAAGATACAATTAAAAACATTAATTAGAAGAATTTCACATTAATAAAAAAATGTAATGAAATAATACCACCATTAAAATAAATTAAAAGTTAATATAATAAAATATTTTTTTTACAATTTAAATATTTAATTTTAAAAATTATTTTGATATAAAATTTAAAATAATTAGTCCAAAAATTTTGAATTAAAAAAATTTTAATTAAATCATATGTATGTTCAAAAGAAAAAGTGTAATAAAAAATATTAAATAGAAGAATAAATATTAAATAAAATAACATTTTTACTATGCCACTATTTATCATGTCATCTACAAATAACTCAAAAAATAAGAGGGAAGTGGTTGCAATATTTATTGAAGAATAGAATAACGATATGAAATGATGAATAAGTATAGGTTCGATGTCCATTTTCAACATTACATATGTACATTATATTATGACCAATCATTGGTTTATTCTCAAATTGAATCATATCTAATTTTAGTTGTGTCACTAAATTGGTTCAAAGAAAGTAGTTTAATTTCTCAAAAAAATATTAGTGCAATTATAATTAGCTTAATATGTATTTATGCACTTTAGTCATGGTAACTTTAGTCATATATGTGATATTATGAAAATCTTGCATCTTTTTTTTAGTGATCAAATATTTGTGTGGCATTATTTTGTGTAGATGGATCGTAATCAAGATCAAAATGCAATTGTCGGAGTCGTGGCTTCAGTTTTAGCTTTTAGGGCTCTTTGGATTAAAAAATTAAAAACTAGGAAGGAAATTGCTTCTCACTCTGGTGTGAATCGAGATTATGAAAGAGAAAATTATATTAATAGCATTTTATATAGTGGTGACCAGCATTGTATTGATGTGATAAGGATGAGACCGATTGCCTTTTTTAATTTGTGTGATATTCTTAGTAGGAATAATTTGTTACAATCAACTAAATTTATGAATATTAGGGAGCAAGTAGTTATATTTTTACATATAATTGGTCATAATGTAAGGTTTCGAGTGATTAGATCTAGATATTACAAATCAACTGAGACAATTCACCATTACTTTAGGGTAGTATTGAGAGCTATTTTGAAATTGTATAAACTAGTTATTAGATTACCTGATGAGTCAACTCCTAGTGAAATCAGAAACAATCCAAGGTTTTATCCTTATTTTAAAGATTGTATTGGAGTATTAGATGGAACTCATGTTCGTGCATCCGTTCCACTTAGCATTTAAGGAAGATTTCGTAGCCTTAAAGGGGGGACGACACAAAATGTATTGGCTGCCATTACATTTGATTTGAAATTTTTCTATGTTCTAGCTGGTTGGGAAGATAGTGCACATGATTCTCATATTATAAGTGATGCACTTTCACGCCCTAGAGGATTAAGAATTCCGGAAGGTAATAATTATCATTAAATACCAAATAGTTCTCGTAAGCTCATAATTTATTAGTATTAATTATGTTTTGTAAAATTGTAGGTAAATATTATTTTGCTGATGCTGGATATGGCATCCGAAATGGATATATTACCCCATATCGTGGTGTCCGATATCATTTAAAAGAGTTTAGTGCTTAGGGGCTTGAAAATGCAAAGGAACTATTTAATCTTCGTCATTCATCATTACGAATCACTATTGAACGTGTTTTTAGGATTTTGAAGAAACGGTTTTGTGTCTTAGATGCTGAACCATTTTAGAATTTTCAAACTCAAGTAGATATAGTTTTGGCTTGTTGTATCATCCATAATCATATAATGGGAGTTGATCCTAGTGATTTACTTAATCAAGGATTATACAAGGAGCCTGAGTCTGATTTGATAATATCAACTCTTACGGAGTGAGAAGAAAGAAAAGAAGCAAGAGAATGGTCTGCTAAGAGAGACGAAATTGCACAAACTATGTGGACTGATTATATGGCTAGAAATATTAAGTAGGTTTAGGGCTTAGGGTTATTGTTTCTATGTTATGTATGTTTTAGTATTAAAATTGTTTTTTTTTTGTTGTTAATGTTGGTTGGATAATGATATTGAAATTTTAGTTTGTTGGATTTTAAAATTATTATGTCTTGAATCTGTTAGATATTGATTATGTTTTAAGCTTGTTAGATATTGAATTTATTATGTTTTAAACTTGTTGGATATTGAAATGATTGACAATGACAATTATTAATGTAGAATGGGTAAGGGCAACAAAGAAGGGACCTCCAAGCAATTCAGGTGAACAAAATCGATGGAATATCTTTTTCTTAAAATTCTAGCAGAGGAGGCCCAGAGAGGAAATAAGTCTTTTAATAGTTTCAAAGCAGTTTCTATTAATCGAGTTACCGAAACTATTTCTAAAAGATTTCAAGTCCAATGCGATGCGAAGCATGTGGAAAATCATTTGAGGACTATAAAAAACCAGTGGCAGATTATATGCACAATTCGGGGTGAAAGTGGTTTTGGATGGGATGATAACATGAAAATGATCACATGTGATAGAGTGACATAAGATGCAACAGTAATGGTAATATATGTATATATATGTTAAGTATATTTCAATTGTTTTTTACTTGTTATTCTAATTGTGTATAATATCCAACAGGCACACAAGAAGTATGAACCATTTTTGAATAAAAGCATTGATCATTATGATGAAATGGCTTTGGTTGTTGGAAAAGATATTTTGCCAGAACATTTGCTGACATAGATTTGGATGATGGTAACCAAGATTCAGTGCCTATAGACTGCGACAATGAAGAGACTGAAGAGGTAAGAACAAAAGTATCTTCATCTGGCACATCCAAACGTAAAAAAAAAATGTTCAAGAAAGTGTCGTTGATGAACAAATTAAATTTGTGGGTGAACAACTTGGCAAAATTGCTAATGCTTTGGAACAATTTACTGCGGATAAGACACCATATCTTTACGAAGAAGTGATGTTGATGGAGGAAAAAGGAGTTGATGATGACTTTCTGTGTTTTGTGTTTGATTATCTAGTGAGTCATGAATCTGAGGCTAGAGCTTTTTTAGTTAAAAGTAAGAAGTATAGAAAAATTTGGCTTCAAAAATTTTCTCAAGGTTGAAGATATTGATACTTTTAATGTGGTGTAATATTAGTTATGCACTTGGACAATGTTGTTGTTATTATGTAGTGTACTACTAATTATGCATTTGGATAATATTATTAATTTCTAGTATTAATTGTGGTTTGGAAGCTAATTTATAATTATTCAATCCTTGTTTTTTTTTTATAACACAATTACAAATAATTTATTTGACTTTGGTTGTTTTCAATTTATGAAGGTTAATATTCTAGCTTAATAATTGAGTATTATTATATATTTAATTTGATTTATTTATTTATAAATAAATCATTGCAATATATGTAAAAACAATTTAAAATATAAATTTATTAATATATATAAAAATTTATTAATATATGTAAAAATAGCTTTTCCAAAAAAGATTTTTAGGAAATCTGTCAAACAACAGAAAATATTTCACATAGATTCATCCAAACACTAAAAAAGTAAATCATTTCCAGAAAAGTAAATCATTTTTGAAAAATCAGTTTCCGGAAAACATTTTACTGGCAAACAAACAGAGCCTATATTTTAAAGCCTTAAATTTTCATTTTATTAATTTACAAAAATAAAAATAAGAAAATGATTAAACATATAATTTTGGAAAATTGCAAATGCTTATTCAAATTTGTTGTTTAATTTTATGAATTAATTAAATAAAACAATACTTTTAATTAAATATTTCGTATATTTTCAAAAATATTTAAAATAGTTAAATTTACAATTATTTATGTGATAAATACAAGAATATTTTGATTTTGAAAATATATAATTGAAAAAATATAATACAATTTATAATTTTCTTCACTGATTAACCCAACTATTATTTTGATTAATTCTTTTATTTATGCTCTCTCTATTTAAATATATGTATAAAACATATATTTATTTAACTTCATAAGTGTGTTGAGATTTTTTCATGTGTATGTAATTTGTATTTAAAAATTAAAAAATAAATAAATAAGACATGTGACAAAATCTCAACTCTGCTTATGGAATAAAAAAATTTTACTGCCTATATACTAAATAATTACCCAAAAAGAAATAAAATATCATTTTTTTTTGCTTAAAAACCTTTATTTTATTGTTAACTGAATTTTAGTTTAGTTGGTATTATTGTTGTTTTAACAACTTAAAAAGAAGTGACTTCGAACAACATTAAAAACAAAATATCTTCCACTTTAAATATTAAAAAAATTATAAATAGTTTAGGCATTGTATGAAAAAAAAATCTACTTTATTCTAAATTAGAGGTGTTCATGGGTTGAGTCTAATCAGATTCGGGTTAGGCTTAAATATGATACTAATATTATTTTATACTTTCCCAAGCCCAGCTTGAAATGTTAGCCTAAAATTTGACACCAACTCGTTCTAATTTGTAAATGGCTAAGTGAAATCTATTTTTAGTATGACCAATATTAATTTTCTGAATTTTTTAAATAAATTTATAATATTTTTAATTTAATAATTTTGTTTAATCAAATTTTATGTTAATATTATATATTTAATTTTTATGTGATATAAATTATATATTATATTATAAATATGGAAAATAGGGTGGGGCGGATCAACTTTCAACTTGAACCGGTAATACGGTCAAAGCTTCCCCTGAAATCAAATTAAAGATAGGGTGGCCACCCTTTCATATTTGATTATTTACATTTAAAGGAGAAGTTTTGGAAGTGGTAATTGGTATAGACAATTAACATTATTAAATGTGAAATCCAACCATGAACAATTTCCTCCTCCAAGTTCCTATAATCAAACTTTCTTATTCACCTCTGCTTTTTTTCAACAATTCTTTCCTCCTATTCAGAGGTTTTGAATTATTTTAACCGGTTTGGCCTCTTCAAAGAAAATAAGTTATTAAAAAATTAATATTAAAAATATTAAAAATATAAAAAATTGGTTCAACTGTAGTTCAACTAGTTTTATTGCCCGGTTCAACCATTCTATACCGGTTCGTGGGTCAATCGATTTTTTACCTCTTATCGAACTAATACCCCAGCTGGTTCTTGATCCAAAGAGTTTAGTTAGATTTTAGATAACATTGAATTTTGAAATTTTTTAGATTTTAAAATTTTTTTATTTTTTATAATTTTAAAGGGTTTTTATTTTTAAATTTTTATTTTTTTAAATAAGAAAAAAAGTAATTTTTTTTTTTAAAAGTGTATGAACTTTTAAACGATATGACCAAATTGAAAAAAAAAACTATAACTGTTGAAGTTTAAAATAGTTTAAAAAATTTTAAAATGGTAGATCCGTGAATCGATATGGACTGGTTGACCAGGGCTAAAAAATTTAGTTGAACTCACAATTGAACTATTTTTAATAATTTTTGTATTTTTATTTTTAATAAATTATTTGCTTTGAACTGGTTAGACCGGTTATTTTAAGAACCAATTGGTCAAACGAGTTCAAAATCGATTCAATTGTTGGTTCAGTTGATTTGTTAGTTTGGATCAATTAGCCCGTACTGATTAGTAGGTCAACCAATTTTTTCCCTCACTGGATACCCCACCCCATTCCTAATCCAACTGGTCAGTTCGATTCAATTTAGATAACATTGAATTTATTTTATACATATTTAAAATTTTTTTTTTTATTTCAAATAGTTTTTTAGTAGTCTTTTTATTTTTTAAATTATAACTTTTAAATTTTAAAAAATTGTAAATATTGAAGATAAAAAAATTAATTTATCTTTAACATTGTTAACTTTAAGAGAAAAATTAAACGGAAGGATAAAAAATTTTAGGCTTAATAATAAATTTGGCCACTAACGTTTGCATGTTTTGTTATTATGGACCTAATTGTATTTTTGAGCTTTTTTTTACCATCAACCTTTGCTCTTTTTTTCAATCTATTTTTTCTAACAAAGTTAATGAATAAATTCAAGGTTTTAATCTTTCTTTTTCTTTCAAAAGGCTTTAATCTTTCTTTTTTTGAATAAAAGGTTTTAATCTTTCATACATTTGTTTATTAGAAATTTTTTTTATTGAGTTAATTTTTTTAGATAATAACGTTTATTTTCTTTAAATTAAGAATTGTTTTTTTAATTTAATGTATCGCTTATTTATGTTATTATTTTCTAAGTATAATTATTTTATTAGATTATCTAAGTAATAAATTACATCTCATTAAAAATATTTCAGATATGAAATTACACATTATTCTCGTTAACTTTTTTAAAGGAACTTTCATTAAATCAGTTAAAAAAAGCGGATTGAAAAAAGAACAAAGATTGATGGCTAAAAAAAGATTAAGAAAATACAATTAAGACTATTTTGACAGAAGAAAAAAAAGTCAAAAAGGAAATAGAACAGGTTTGAAATATTTAAACCGATTCATTCAACTTCTATACGTAATATTTGTATTATTTTAATTGTTTTTCTTTGTTTTGGTAGAAATTTCAAATCTATATTCATCCTAGTCCCAAATTATCAAATCTAATTTGGCTAATTATGTTGACCGGAAGGCAGATAATTAATGACAGAGAAGATACCAAGTCAATTGTCAATATCTTTTTAGTTACATTACTGTATTTAACCACACCGAACAAGAACTAGAAAATTAACCAAATTAAACATGGAAGAATCCACCCTTTTTTACTCATCTCTTGCTCTTCTTTTTCTTTTCCTGCCTTTCTACTTATTGTTTCAATCAAAACATCGCCATGAAAACTTGCCGCCCAGTCCGCTTTCCCTTCCCATCATTGGCCACCTTCACTTGCTAATAAACCCACCTCTTCACCGTCCCTTCATCCAGCTTTCGAAAAAGCTCGGTCCAGTCTTTTCTCTTCGCTTGGGTTCACGCCTTGCCGTGGTCGTTTCATCACTCTCAGTGATCGAGGAATGCTTAACCAAGAACGATATCGTGTTAGCCAATCGCCCCAACTTGCTGTTGAGCAAACACCTGGGTTATAACCACACCACCGTCGTAAGCGCGCCATATGGTGATTATTGGCGTAACCTCCGTCGTATTTGTACAATCGAAATCTTCTCACCGAATCGTCTCAACAAGTTCCACGGTATCAGAAAAGATGAAGTGCGAAGATTGTTGTTGAAACTATCTCATAACTCGCGAGAAGCTTTTGCCAAGGTAGAGCTTAAATCAATGTTTACTGACTTGATACTTAATAATCTCATGCGAATGATGGCCGGAAAGATATATTTTGGTGAAGATGTTAGTGATGACGGTGAGGCAAAGGAGTTTAGGGAGCTCATAGCAGAGGTGGTTGAAAATTCTGGCGCAGGGAATCCGGCAGATTATCTGCCAATACTGAATTGGGCTGGTAATTATGAGAAGAAACTGCTGGAGCTCTTTAAGAGGATGGATGGTTTCTTGCAACGGCTAATCGATGAACGTCGAAATGCAAATGGAGGAAATATGATGATCGATCATCTCCTTTCTTTACAAGAATCGGAGCCTGAGAACTACACCGATCAGACTATCAAAGGGCTTATAGTTGTAAGTCAAGTTATATTCAGTTTATCTAAAAGGCACCAAGGAAATATACATGATGATTGATACCATCTCCTTGCTTTGTAGGTATTGCTTTTCGCCGGAACTGACACATCGGCGGTGACGTTAGAGTGGGCCATGTCGAACTTACTGAATAACCCAGAGGTGTTGAAGAAAGCCAAGGCGGAAATCGATGCTCAAGTTGGTGAAGAAAGGTTGATTGATGAACTGGATATTGCTAAGCTACCTTACCTTCAAAACATCATGTCGGAGACCCTTAGACTATACCCGGCCGCCCCACTTCTAGTGCCTCATAGAACATCCGATGACTGTACCATAGGTGGGTATAATGTGCCTAGCAACACCATTGTGTTAATCAATGCATGGGCGATACAAAGAGACCCTGAGTTGTGGGATGATCCGTCGAGTTTCAAGCCGGAAAGGTTTGAGAGTGAAAGTAAAGATCATGGGCACAAGTACTTGCCTTTTGGTATGGGAAGGAGGGCATGTCCTGGGGCAAGCATGGCTCACCGTATGGTCAACTTAACTTTGGGGTCATTGATCCAATGCTTCGAATGGAAAAGGGTAGGTGTCGAAGAAATTGATATGACCGAAGGTAAAGGAGTCACCATGCCCAAAGTTGAGCCATTGGAAGCGATGTGCAAGGCACGCGCCATCCTCCACAAGGATCTTTATAGGGCAGCTTAGAAGAGTTTTATTTATTGCAAAATTATATGGCGTTTAATGTTTTTCATCTTGTTTTAGTGTTTAGGCTATAAATGTCGGAAGCTGCTTTTTATGAAAATTTTAATTATCCTATGCTATGGATATAATCTATTAGTTTAACATACCAAAAAAAGTTGTTTCATTTCATAGTCTCTACCTTTAAAACGGATTAACGTAGAATTTATAAAAACATGTTGAATTTTGCTCACTGTGTTTTTAATTAATTCAATTGTACTCAGGTCATATATAATTATTTGTAGCAGTTAATTGCTTCTACTGAATTACAAAATTATTTATTTATCCGATCTTTTAAAAAAAAATGAATGAAAGTAAACTCATTAAAGTAAATACTACAATAATTTACATTACCAACCCAAACTATTTCAAACTGCAAGGTACTGGATCAGTGAGCCATTCTGCTCAGTACGTTGTTTTTAAGTTGATATTGCTGATGCCTTGAGAAGGTTGATACTATTGAGATAGTCTAATTCCAGTGAAAAATGAAAATGAATTAAAAGGTGTTTGGTTTGGAGAGTGTTTTGATACTTAAATTAGTAAAGATAAAATGGATAAAAATAATTTTAAAAAGAATTACAAATAAGGGTGGAATAAAAGTTTGTATGTATGTGGATAGTTATAGTAGAGGAGTATTTTTTTTTTTTTAATGTTTTAGACGAATCAGTGGAAGAAACATGTTGAACTTGATTGTGCAAGGTGATCTTTGTTATAGGCATGAGCGATGTCATCTTAAGGTAGAACCTTACCTGGATTTCGATGTGCCGAGTAGATTGAGTTTAGAGCATCCAGTATGAATCTTAAGTGTGCAAGGCAATAAACTCCAAGTAAATATGATATGAACACGTGTCTTCGGATCCTCTTAGCCATAGTCAAAAGTGTGTTTCTCTTAGCCATGTCCACGTATATAGGTCTTGAGTTGGTTGCCCAAGACCACTGGCTCCTAGGCTTAGTCCTTTAGGCTAAAATATACATACATACAAACTACAACTTGATGTCCAATTAATCATGCTAGTGCTACTTTTCCACTAGTTTTAGGATATTTTTATGTACTTAAATACTACAAGAACCAAAAACAAGAAAAAATTCATGAATTCTCCTCCATAAATAAGGCCAACCAAAGTCTTCCCTTTCCATCTACCCCTCCCTTGGTCATTATTGTTATTCATTGCAATTGATTCCTGATGCTTAGACATATACTTACAGCTTCCAGTATACAGGGAACAAACCAGTTTCAATGGAAAAGTTGCTCTTCCTTTACTTACTCTTACCTTTGTTTCTAACGCTCCAGTTTTATCCTGTTCCAATTCTGTCCCATCCTTATAATTTTCCAGATAAATTCTTCATCAACTGTGGGTCGGGTTCTAGTTTGTTTCAAAGCGGCAACAGGAAGTTTGTTGGTGACAAGAATCCCAATTCTTTCTCTGTTGGAATTAGCAAATCTGTCCAAGACACTAACCAGTCCACAGCAGAGTGGCCTCTCTACAAAACAGCAAGGTTTTACAGACGCCCATTTTCGTATGAGTTCGATCGACATCACTGACAAAGGCCTGCATGCAGTACGCCTTCATTTTTTTTTCCATTCTTGTCCAACAACGCTAATCTAGCTGATGCTTTATTCAATGTTTCAGCTTCCAATAAGTCTCTGGTATCCAATCTCAGTTTCAGAAACATTACTTCTTTCCCTTTGATAAAGGATTTCTTGGTGCCTATCAATTCAGCCAGCTTTAGAATCCACTTCATCCCCGCATTTAAAACATCTTTTGCTTTTGTGAATGCTATAGAAGTTTTCCGTGTTCCAAATCTTAAGGACAATCGAATTCATGTTACTTCAACAGGAAGTAAGGGTCCTTTCAAAGGCTTGACCTTTCAGGTACTTTGAACAGTTATGAGGGTTAATGTTGGGGGTCAATCATTTAGTGACCAAAGTGCTGTGGCATCAGTATGGTTAGTTGATGATGACTATACTTTTATTGGAAATTCATCGAAAAGGTGTACCTATCTGCAGAATGGTAAGGTAAACTATGTTGATGAAGAAATACCTAACGAAAAGACTGTTTATATGTCTTGCAGAAAAGTAATCTTAAATGATGGACAAGCATCAAATTCTACTAACATTGCTTGGCATTTCAAAGTCAGTAAGAATGCCCGTCATCTTGTTCGGGCTCATTTCTGTGACATTATTGCTACGGGAGATAACTCAATGTATTTCAGTCTCTTTATATACAGCAAGTACAAACAAGAAATTAGTCCTAATGAGGATTCTGGTTTTACAGCAATTCCATTCTGACTTTATTGGTATTAGTGTTGTCCCTGGGGAGGAATTAGCGATGGATAAATATGCTTTACCTGACTGGACTCGAGATCATGGAGTTTATCAAAGAACCAGGCTTGGAACTAGAAATAAGGCAACCAAAAGGGAAGCATGCAATATTTATCATAACCGGTTCAGTCGTTGGGTTTCTTGTTATCTATGGCTTGCTGGTGCTCTCCTTGTTGTGCAAGACTTCGTATGGTGTCCGTACCCTTCGTTTTCTAAGAATGAGCTCTTATCTTGGAACAGGCACAAGATCTGTCAATCCCCCTCCTGTTCCAAACTTAAAGTTAAAGATGTCTTTTGCTGAAATAGCAGAGGCAACAAAAAACTTCGAGGCCAAATTGCTGATTGGGAAAGGAGGCTTCAGTAAGGTTTATAGAGGAACTCTACGGAATGGTCTCAAAGTGGCAGTGAAAAGAAGCGAGTCAAAACATGGTCAGGGCCTTCCAGAATTCCAAACTGAGGTTATGGTTCCATCCAGGATTCGACATCGCCATCTGTTGCCCTGATTGGATATTGCAGTGAAGGGCCTGAGATGATACTGGTGTATGAGTTCATGGAGAAGGGGAATCTCAGAGACCATCTTTACAAGTTGCATCAGAATCTGGAGAAATCATCTATATTATAGCAGCTGAGGGTCTTCATTACCTCCACACCAGTTCAGATGGAGGAATCATTCATCGTGATGTTAATTCCACAAACATATTGCTTGATGAAGGATATGTAGCAAAGGTTGCGGATTTTGGCCTTTCCAAATCAGGTCTGCTTGATCCAGCTGAGCGCAGCATAGGCGAAAAAGGCAGCTTCGGTTATCTCGATCCTGAGTATTTTAAATGCATTCAGTTCACGGAAAAATCTGATGTTTATTCATTTGGTGTGGTATTCCTGGAAGTGCTTTGTGCTAGACCAGCTATCATTACCTCCCAAAGGATGGAGGAAATAAATTTAGCTGAGTGGGGATTGTCTTGGTTAAAAAAAGGGGAACTTGAAAAGATTATTGATCCTTCAGTGGCAGGCCAGATTAATATTAATTCATTGAGGAAATTCAGTGAAATAGTTGAGAAATGTCAGAAGCCAACTGGAGCTAACAGGCCTACAATGCATGATGTCTGCTGGGACTTGAAATACACATTGCAGCTACAGCAAACTGCAGTGTGCCGAGAGCCCCACGAGGACAGCGCCATAGATCCTTCTCTGGACTCGTCATCACAAACTTTTCAGCATTTACCGTCAAACAGCTTCCCAATGGAGAAAGATTATGTGCCTATGGAAAAGGATGATGGTTCTGCCACAACATCTAGTGCAGTCTTCTCCCAGCTGAAGATTGATGATGGCAGATAGTCTATACTGCCTAGTAATTTGTCTGTTCTATCACTATGTTGATGTTGAATGTATATTGTTTCTAAGACTTTCATTGAGTTCACGCACATTTGTATTAATGCAGCCTTATTTTCATGTTGTGTTTGTGTAGTGCAATTCTGTCCAAAATTATCAACTCTAGTGGGTGATATTCGAGTGATATTTTTGAATGTGAAGGCAAGCAATTTCTAGGAAACTGTTTTTGCTAATCCCTTATTTTCAAACCAACTAAAATATCAGGGATTAAACTACAAATACTAATGGGGTCTATTGCATCAAGGAATAAAGTTAAGAAATGAAAGGTTTTGGGGCCAAACCAATCTTATCCTTGATTCCAAGCTTTTCCAGGGCATTAAAATAATTTCTCTCTAACAAAAAGCAATTCAACGTCAACTAGAAATCTCTTTTCTAAACGGTGGCAATGCACGTTTATCACTTAACTTTAATTCGTCCAACCAGCATTCTCTTATACACTTCCCTTCACTGTGAAAGCTTCAACAACCCACATCTCTTGTGAAAAATGCTCAACTCTTTAATGGTTATGTTCTCACTTCTTCCACTACTCTTGTTTTGTTCACTCTTTCTTCTCTCACCAGCTGAGCCTGCAGCTGTTGATGATACCTACACCCTTCCATATGAATACTTCATTAACTGTGGATCAAAGTCCAGAGTGACCTTTGGAATCAGGAACTTCACCCAAGACCGAAATTTGGGTCCCTTCTCATGCAAAGGAAGCAAACCTGTCCGAGACACTAAATCTTCAGCTTATACACGTTTGTTATATCAAACAGCAAGAATATTCAGACACCCTTGGCCTTATAAGCTTAGAATAAGCCGAAGCGGCACGTACCTGGTACGACTTCATTTCTTTGCTTTTTCATCATCATCTATCATCTTGGCGGATGCTGTGTTTGACGTCACTGCTAAAGCTGAGTCTGCTGATGCCTCAGCTCCATGGTTCTTACTGTTGTCAAAGTTTAAGATGAAAAATAGTAATGAACCACCAGTAGTAAAGGAATTCTTGCTTAGAATTGGAGCTGGTGAGCTTGTGATCTACTTCGTACCTTCGGGAACATCATGTTTGGCTTTTGTAAACGCCATTGAAGTCTTTCTTGCACCCACTGGCCTCATCCCTGATAATGCCGTACGCATCAATTCCTCAGGGATTAAAGGCAATTACAGCGGTTTGCTTTCTAAACTCTTGCAGAAAATTTATAGGATCAATGTTGGAGGTCCCAACGTCACAGAAAAGACTGATACACTTATGAGGCATTGGATAGCAGATGACCAGTTTTTGCTCCTTCCAGGCTCTGCTGAAAACAAGCGAATCAGCTATGACCAACTAAAATTTGAACGTGGAGCTAATGGTTCAACTAAGTATATCGCCCCAGAGGATGTCTATGGGACTGCCAAAGAGTTGAATCCAAAATTTTCAAATATTACTTGGCGTTTTAAAGTCGGTGAGAATGCCAGGTACTTTGTTCGGGCACATTTCTGTGATTTCATTAGTCCCTCTCTTAGTTATCCTGGGCTCAATCTCTGTATCAATGAAAAATTTTGTGAGTGGATCAGTCCAAATGAGGCAGTTAAACAGCTGACAGCTCCATTTTATGCTGATTTTGTTGTTGCTTCTGGCAGAACTGGAAATATCGACATAACAATCGGCCCTCATATAAATGGTACAAGTCAAACTGCTTTTTTGAATGGCCTTGAGATTATGCAGCTAATGGAAAACTCGTATTCATCTTTTGTGCCGCCCAAGCCCAGGAAGAAGATCCTGGTCATTATAGCAGGTTCACTTGGTCTGACATTTGCATTCATTATAATGGCGGTGGTGATGGTTCGTCTAGTTTGCATGAAAGAAGACCGGGATACAACTCCACGTTTGCCATCTTCTTTAGCTCTTCTTGGATACGGCAGTGGAAATGACATGTCAACTGGTAGAACTGCAGGTCTTAGTCTGTGCCTTGAACTAAGGATACCCTTTGCTGAAATACAGCAAGCAACACAAGATTTTGACTCGAAATGTTTCGTTGGTGAGGGTGGATTCGGTAAAGTATACGAAGGAACACTTCGTGGAGAGAAAGTTGCTGTTAAACGGAGGCAACCAGGACACAAGCAAGGTCTTGCAGAATTCCAGACAGAGATAATGGTACTTTCTCAAGCTCGCCATCGTAACCTTGTTTCCTTGATTGGATACTGTGATGAAAAGTCTGAGATGATATTAGTTTATGAATTCATGGAAAAGGGGAATCTTAAAAATAATCTTTACGACAAAGATGGCTGTTCTAAACAAAATGGATTGTCATGGGAGAAAAGACTTGAAATCTGCATTGACTCAGCAACGGCCCTCCATCACCTGCACACAGGTTCCGCTGTGAAAATTATTCACCGAGATGTCAAGTCAACAAACATCTTGCTTGATGAAAATTACACAGCTAAAGTATCTGATTTTGGTATTTCGAAATCAAGAAGTCCTGATCATGCTCTGGATAATACAGGTGTAAAAGGTAGCATTGGCTACATCGATCCAGAGTATTTCATGTCTTTAGAGTTGACAGAAAAGTCCGACGTGTACTCTTTCGGAGTGGTACTTCTAGAAGTTCTTTGTGCTAGACCAGCTATTATCAACTCTCCTCAGAAGGAAGAGGTGAACCTAACAGATTGGGGCTTGCACTGCCTAAAGAAACGGCAACTTGAAAAGATTATTGATCCTTTCCTGGTGGATAAAATAAACTCAAATTCATTGAGAAAATTTGGTGAAGTAGTTCAGAAGTGCTTGGAGGCAAAGGGTAGTGAGAGGCCTACTATGAGCGATGTTATATGGGACTTGAAATATGCATTGACTCTACATACAGGAATAACCAGAGAAGGGCCTGATGAAACCACAACAAATGCTTCATTGCAATTTGGGTTACCTGTTCTTCTCCATTTCCCAACTACTAGCTTTCCAGGAGAGGAAAATGAACCGTCCATAATAGCTAACAGTGGCTCAGAGACATCTGCTAGTGAAGTGTTCCCCCAGGAGAAGTTTGCCGGTGCCAAATAATCTCCATTAATTCAAGCTAACAAATATGATTGCTGCAGTTCCAGAGAAATGTGTTCCTCTAAATAACATCACTCAGCTGCTGGTAATCTTTTGAATGTCAGAGTAATAATCTTCTTGTTCTTAGGTTTGGCTTTAGCAAGGAAGATTTCGTTTCCTTAAATTGTATGCTTGACTAATATAAGGGCATTTAAAAGCTGCTATGAATCTGAATGACCAAGACATGCAGGTTTCTATATGAACACCAGCAAATAATCGAGGTTCAATGTGAAAACAAAATCAATCAGGTTCCGCTTCTGCTTGTTGATGGATGATGTTGGTCATGTATGAAGTGCTTGTAATATAAATATCCAAGCAGTAAATGGATGTTTACATATAATTTGCTTCCATTTAAACCTAGTCTTCTAACTTGTTGATCCAGGCAAGGTTTTCATAAAACCTCTCAAGCTAAAGTTAAATTTACAGAGTTTCAAAGTTGATTATTCACCGGACTCACATGATTCGAGCATCAAGTTTCACTAATGGTTTTTGTTTACTTCCAGTCACTCACAGGAACTTTTTGAATCCCAAAAGTTCTCTGCATAATCAGAAGGTCATCAATATCAATCATCATATATAACAATGACATGTCAAATTCGGAAAGTCTTACTGAGATTAAACTGTACCAGGAAACGATGGCGGCTGAATATAACCTTCAGCCAAGTCCAACTAACATATCCATGAATCTATGACAAAGGTAATGTAAAACCCGCTTTAGGAGATGATTGCTTGAATAGCAAGATTTTTGGTTTTTCAGAAGCATCAAGATGACTTGAGATTGCAGATGGTTAATTAATAGTTAGCTGAGTTATGGATTCTTAGCTTCAGACCAGTGACCATGGGCACAAAACTAACAATATCCAAAATATTAATAATTATAATAGTAATGCAGCAAATTCTAGACGCTCATGTGGTCTGAAAACAGAAGATGTGAAAAATACCAGCTGGTAAGGCAACTGGCAAGTACTATCTATAATCACATATTTATTAAATGGTTAAAACAAAACAATGCACAGATGGCAAACAGCATTTCCTTAACAAGCTGAAGCTGACTTCTCTGAACAAAGCAGTTCCTGGACCGCCACCAGGTCAGGAAGAACAATAGCACCGGATTTTCTCCACTCCTCAGCATCAGGAGTTCTGAACCTATCCAATAACAAGGCATTCATCCCCACACTCCTTGCTGGTACATAATCTTTGCGCATGCTGTCACCGATGTGCAGAGTCTCTTCTGGAGCAATATTTCCAGCCCTTTGAAGAGCAATCTCGTAGATCCGGGGGTCTGGTTTCTCTACACCCTCAAGACCAGAAAACACACCGAAGTCCCACTCTGTTCCCTGGTTCAAACCCAAGGCTGGAAGAATCACATCTTGGTACCGATATTCAGCATTGCTTATAATACCCACTTTAATACCCTTTTCACGAGCCCATCTCAGGAAGAGTTGTGAGTCCGAAAATACCGTATAGGGTGCGGATGAGCCAAAGGAAGCATATATGCGTCTAAATATCTTCTCAAATGTCTCCTCATCGTACTCGTATCCTGCTCTGACAAATGAATCTCTAACACAAGTTTTCCACCAAACAATGTTAGGCATTTTTGCTGCAAACCCAAAACACGGATACTTGTTCACCATCTCTGTATACGCAAGCTTGAAACCTTGATGCACTCGTTTATAGTCGGGGCATGGCAACCCAACAGATTTGGCTGCCATGCAGTAGTAATCACCAAGCTCCCCTTTATAAGCTATGAGAGTCCCAGTAACATCCACAGTGATACATCGCAATCTGGATAAAAGGGACATTGCAATAGCAATGGCGCAGATCCAAAAATGTAAATAAAGAAGATTTAGATACCTATAGGATGTTTTGATTGGCCCAATCCTCAATCAGACGGAGAAATTGAGCAGAATCTGGATGAAGAGTCGGAGGGCTGAAATCAGAAATTGCCGCTGTTTTGTATTAGCGCCTCAACTTCTAGTACTTCCCTTCCCTTTAATTTTCTCGCAAAACTCGGATCTCAGCCAACGACTCTCTCTCAAATGCCAAACCCAACACGAATACTGTAATTTCTTTTTTCCCTCTTTATTATTTATATAAATTTAAAATTAATAATGAAATTAGAGCAGGCAGTGTGCAAATATCAATGAAATTAATACTAGGTTTTGGTGCAAAAAGTGCAAATGAAAGTGTGCAAATGTAATACCAATGGCAGTACCTAGATATTGGAAAACAGCGACAAAAACCATGGACGGTTTAGGTTTTTAGTAAACCCACAACAAAGAACTTGTATTTGAGCCTAAAGGGAAAATATCTAGATTTACATTTCTTAATCTATTTTTTTCACAAAATTTCGTACTAGGATTTATCAAATTTTGATGCTTGAAATCTAAAATCTATACTATCTATACATTATTAATTTTACATTAATTCTTTGAGTTCAAGAATACTTCCTTAACTATTAACCTATAAATTTTAATTTATCCTAATTTTTTATTCTTAATTAATTATTTAATATATATGTATATCTTATATAATATAAAACAAGGTACTAAAACAAATTAGATAAGTTTGAATTTCAAATTATGATAATAATTGTCGTAAAAGCAATAAAAAAAGTAAAAAAAAAAAAGTAATTTGGTTTGAATTTTTAAAAATATTACATGGCATTAATTTATTTCTATTTTTGCATATAAAAATATGAATAAAATAAAATTGAGTATTTTCCTTTTATATTTAATTATAACATCGTAATACAATTAAAAAAAATTCATAACTAAATTACAATTGACATCTATTCCTTTTAAGTTCAAATTGAAGATTTTGTTTTGTTTAAAAAAGGTAAGAGAAGGTTGAGTGATAGCAAAAATAAGGCTTTCTCCAAGTTGTTCTCCGTCGTCCTTGGTGGAGGATAAGGCTACTAAGAAGGTTCGCATGAGAACTAACTAATCTTATGATGCGGATCAGATTATGGTAATGGAGGATTTTGAAAGTCCCAAAGAGATTGATAGACAGACTACTGATTTAATGTCTTTTAAAGACATGTTAGTTGGATCTACAAAATCATTGGGTAGCATTTTGCAAGGAAAAGTGGATGATGATTTACAACTTCTGGAGGCTTATGGTACCATTGGAATGGAGGATGGATTACCATCGATTATGTAACAGCCTATTTTCAGTGGTGTTAGAAACAGTGGTTTTGGGACTACAATTCTGACGAGTGAATTATTATTTTAATATTTATTCAATGTCTACGAGATTATATTAAGATCGTATTAAAGTTTCGTTAAGAAATTTTGATGTTTAAATGGTTAATTAAGTAAAAAGGACTAAATCGTAAATAGTGTAAAAGTTGAAATCTATTAGTTTAAAAAGGCTAAATGGCTATGGAAAGGAAATCTAAAGGATCTAGATAGGGCAAATTACCAATAAAAGCCCCTTTTTTTTTTAAATTTACCGAAATGGGCCAGGTCAGAAATTATTTACCGGTATGGGCCAGTTTTTACAAAATGCGTCCACGTCAGCGCGTTGTCAGGGGAAAAAGCAGGAAAACACTTCCTCAAGGAAGCGCTTTGCCTACGTGGACAGAAAACGCTTCATTGAGGACGCTCTTTCTGTCCACATAGGTAGAAAACGCTTCCTCGAGGAAGCGTTTTCCCCGTGTTTTTATTAGGGTTTTCTGCAATTAGGGTTAGAGTTCTGGGAATTTTGGGTTTTTAAATTTTAGGGTTTTAAGGAAAAAAATTAAATAAAATTAAGGTTTATTGTTTGTTAATTAAATTAATTACTAATTTAAAAAAATAGATTATGGTTTAGTGTTTATGATTTTTAAGGAAAAAATCAAATAAATTAAGGTTTAAGGTTACTTGAGTAAATTAATTATAAATTTAAAAAAATTAGATTAGGGTTTTAGGGTTTAGGGTTTTAAGGTATTTAAAAAAAATCAAATAAATTAGGGTTTGGGGTTTAGGGTAACTTAATTAAATTATTTGTTAATTTAAAAAAGCTTCTACGTGGACGCTCTTTTGCTACAGTAGTCTCTGAAAAATAAATTTAAGAAGACGTGTCTGCGCAAATAGTGTCAAAAACGCTTCAAGCAGGATGCATTGTCAGCAAAAGTACTGAAAGAAGCTCCCACGTGGACGCTCTTTTGCTACAGTAGTATCTGAAAAAATAATTTTGAGAAGACGTGTCTGTGTAAATGTGTAAAAAATGCTTCAAGCAGGATGCATTGTCAGCAAAAGTTCTGAAAGAAGCTTCCACGTGGACGCTCTTTTGCTACAGTAGTCTCTGAAAAAATAATTTTGAGAAGACGTGTCTGCACAAATAGTGGTAAAAATGCTTCAAGCAGGATGCATTTTCAGCAAAATTACTGGAAGAAGCTCCCACGTAGATGCTCTTTTGCTACAGTGGTCTCTGAAAAAATAATTTTGAGAAGAAGTGTCTGCATAAATAGTGTCAAAAACGCTTCAATCAGGATGCATTTTCAGCAAAAGTACTGAAAGAAGCTCCTATGTGGACGCTCTTTTGCTACAGTGGTTTCTGGAATAATTTGGGCTATAAATGAGCCAAATTTTGTTCTCAGGTTGCATAACTTACAGCAAAAAAAAAAATAGAGAGACTAAGAAGGATAAAAATTAAAGATGAGTGAATGCATTAGTGCTGTTATTTACTATGATGGTGAGGTTCGTCACACCGAGAATGGTGTTGTTTTTTTTTCGGAGAATACAATACGACTGGTTTTTAACCAGAACATAGATTTGACAGAACTTCGTAAAAGGATTAAGCGTAAAATATTATGAACGACGCCAATGAAAGTGTTGTCTATTAGGTATCGATTTTGTGCTTCTATTGATCCAGTAACATATGACTCGTTCGACATCAAAGGTACTCGTAGCTTGGAGGTAATGGTGCAGACTCATCTTGCTAGTGGAGCACCATATATTGAGTTATATGTACAATTTGTATCGCCAAATGATACATTTGCGGCTGCTGTTCGAGAGGAATACATGACCCCTGTCCGACACTCAGTTAGTGGGTTACATAACACGGAACCGTCAGTTTTTGGTAGGATATGAAATACACAACCCTTATACAACACTCTGTTAATGGATGGGACATGCACCTAGGTGGGTCGATGTTTGATGCTGGAAATACGTACTGGGGAATGACATCAACTTATAGTGCTTGGCAATCTACATCCAATTGGGGACATTATGAAACACCCAGAAGAAGGGATGATGTACTCCCCATGACGTCCACCGGTGAGGGGACCTCATACGTCGCATATGATGGTGGGTTAGATGATGAGTTTGATGTGGATCCACCTCAAGAGCCCGGCCGCAATGGTACAGAAGTTGGATTATTTTCTGAACCGGAGCCTATTCCAACTGAACCTGAAGATGTTGAAGGGGGTTCAGATGAAGAAGAAGATCCACAATTCAGGGCATACTCACCTCCAGCCACATACATAATGTTGATCTATCTGCAGATGATGCATTGGAGTTTCCAGATCTACCACACAGAATGCGTGATCATACAAGTTCGTTATTGGATTCGAGTAAGTTTGAAGTTGGTAAGGAGTTTTCCAATAAGGATAGTTTTCTTGGTGTATTGAAACAACATAGCATCAATAATAGTGTTAACTACCACGTGGTTAAATCTAAATCTGATAAGTTTGAGGCGAAGTGTGCAGTGCAAGACGAAAGTTGTTCATGGAAAATCTACGCCTCGTTGAGGAAAAGGACAGGGTTGTGGGAGATAAAAAAGTATAAAGGTCCACATACATATATGCAGTGCAGTACAGATTTAAGGTTTTGAATAATATTTGTTATTATGTAATGTTACATTATTTAACGTACTTCGTTGACAGGTATTTCACAAGATCATCCCAAGATGGATTCAGCTATGTTAGCTAGCTTAATACTACCCACGGTGAAGGCAGATCCTAGGACTTCAGTGCAATTCTTAATTGCCAATATTCGTAACCAAATGGGGTACACGCCCTCTTACCGCAAGGCTTGGATAGCTAAGGAGAAGGCTTTGGAGAAGATGCATAGTGGGTGGGACGCTTCATATAATGAAATATGGCAGTGGTGTCAAGTGCTAGAGAGATACATCTTAGGTTGCATAACAGACCTTCAAACAGAACCTGCATACTACAACGACCGATTGCTCTGTGGATGCCAAGTATTTAAGCGTCTCTTCTGGAGCTTTAAGCAATGCCGAGACGTATTTGCATATTGTAAGCCATTGGTACAAATTGACGGTACCTTTATGTACGGTAGATATACCCATCGGCTATTGCTAGCAGTCGCACAGGATGGTAGTGGAAGAATCCTTCCAATTGCGTTTGCAATAACACCGAGGGAGTTAGCTGATGACTGGGATTTCTTTCTTTCTAGGTTAAGGATGCATGTTTGCCCCCAACCTGATATATGCGTTATATCGGATCGAGGCACCGGGATACTAGCTGCAATTGAACGACAGAGAAGCCTATGGCATCGCACACACCATCGGTATTGCCTAAGGTACATTGCTTCCAACTACTATAGGCAATATCCATCTAAAGGTGAACGACGACAAGTGACCAACATGGGTATTTAACTTGATCTCTATTAATATAATTTCGTTTGGAATATTAAATACTTACTTGTGCTTCCGACCATTGCTCTAATAGAAGCCGTATATCTTCAAGACAGGTAGGTAATCGAGCATAACTGGTCGAATGGTTCCATCTAATTAAATAAATTTTTAGCATACGATTATATTTTAAATCTACGTAATAATTGTAAAATCTAATATAAAATTTACCTCGTTATGAGTGGGAATGTATATGGGTGGTCCACTCGATGACGTAAAAATAGAAAGCGAAACCGTGCCCATGATTGCAGTAGTGGTAGGCAATCTCTGATTTTCGCTTTATTCGGTTTCGTAACCCCGTACATCTCCCAGTACAGTGTTACCAACACGGCAGACCCCCAACTAAATTCACCAGCTGCTCTAAAATCAACGAGTTTCAGCAGCCATCTCAGATGTACAAGGTTTCGTGACAAGTCCAGCATCAGATAACCTCCAATTATCTGAAGAATGTATGCTCGAGCATATCAAATTTTTTCTAGTTTGATAGAATCATCATTCGGCTCTGGAAATGTGTCTCGTAACCAGCCCATCTCGATCCGACCTCCATTAATATTATCTGGAATAGCACCCAAAAGCTCATAGCATACCGCTCCCCAATCAGCAGAATGAACGGACCCAGTGACTGCGTCCCCGTCCACCGACAATCCTAATTGCAAATGCACGTCTTCCAAAGTGATAGTGCACTCTTCACATGGAAGATGAAATGTGTGCCTCTCGGGTCTCCACCTTTCTATCAACGCACTAATAAGTTTCGGGTCCAACTTGCACCCCCGGCCTATCATCGCCACATGTCAAAAACCCGCTTCCCCATAGGTAATCCTCTATCAACGGTGATGGAGGACCAGTCATGTTACGGATATAGCATTGTAATATCCGATGTACAGACTTTTATAAGAAATAATAAAATAAAAATTATTTAAATTTGCAAAAATGACAGAAATCTTAAATAATATTTAAATATTAAAATTTACACTTACCATTTGCATTTGTACGACGAATATGTGTTTATCATCGAAGCGAATTAATTCTCTGGCCATTGCTAACACGATCAAATTTTTTTCTATTTTAAAAAATAAATTTAAAAAAATAAAAATTAGAGCTTTTTTGAAAAAATTAACGAGAGTTTTGAGAGGAATTTAAGAGAAATTTGAGAGATTTGAGAGAAATTTGAGAGAAATTTGAGAGAATATTGAAAGATTGAAGATTGAAAGGATTTAAGTATGAAAAAAATGAAAGGGGTGGGAGGTTTTTATAGTTTTTTTTGGGACCGTTGGGGGGTTACCAACGGTCAAAAAAGGAGCCGTTGCTACTGTTCAAACACGGGAAAAATGCTTCCTTGAGGGAGCATTTTCTGCCTACGTGGACAGAAAGTGCGCCCTCAAGGCGTTTTACATCCCATCGAGGCGCGCTTCTTCGAGAGCGTTTTCCTGCTTTCCCGACAATGCACCGACGTGAGCGCGCGTTTTGTAAAAATTGGTCCATACCGGTAAATAATTTCTGACCTGGCCCATTTCAATAAATTTAAAAAAAAAGGGGGCTTTTATTGGTAATTTGCCTATCTAGATAGTAAATATACCATTCTTAATGTTAGTGGACATTTATCGATAAGATTTTGTTAATTTTTAAGTTAATAACGAAGGTTAAAATGGGAAATTAATAAATAAACTTAAACTAAATAAACCAAAATTTGTTTCATCTTTCTCACTTAGTCTCTCCACCCAAAATTGAAGAAGGAAATAGCCATTTTTAGAGCTTGAAGGTTCGACTAGCTTAGGTGCTTGCATGGTATGTGATTTCAATCTCGTTTTTAATGATTTTTATATTTTCGAGTTCATTTTAGCTTAATCTAGCTAGCACGGGGGTTAATTTGCAAAAATGTTAAAGGTGGAGGGAACTGCCATGGATGTTTTTGAATTTTTTTGATGTTATTTGATAGATTATTAACTTTGGTTGTTAAATAAACATGTTTTATTATGTGATTTTTTATGAAATTGCACATAGGGACTAAATTGTTAAAAGTGTAAATCCATGGGTTTTATTGTGAATTGCTGATAATTATGGGTTGTTCCAAGGTCTCTTGTATGTATGGTTAATATGGATTTAGGTTAAAATGGTTAAATTTCAAATTATGAGCTTAAGGACTAAATTATGAAAAGTTAAAATGTTAAGGGTAATTTTGTAATTTTGCATAAATATGAATTATTGATTAAATTGAATGCTAGAAGTACTTAATTGAATGAAATTATCTCTTTAGATCAAGATAAACAACAACCGGACTTAATCGAGGAAATGTTAAAGCTTTGGATTAGTTTCGCATTCTACTTCTACGACCTTAGTTATTGAGGTAAGTTCGTATGAACTATGATCATATTAATGTTAGTTAAATTGACTAATTGCTATGTTATGTTAATATAAATGGACTTGAAATTGTAAATGTATCAACGTATGAATAATTGACGGATAACAAGTCTCATTTGAACCTTAAGAATTCTTAGGATGCAAATAACATGTCATTAGGGATTTCATGTTTCGGGTGCTAGTCTTGAATGTCCTAATGATGGCTAAGGTCTTGCATTTGTTGTTGATTCTCCATAGCTCATGTGAGCAGTATCGTTTAGCTAACATTCTGACCCACTGCTCGTATGAGCAAGCCCATTCCACAACTTGTGTGAGCACTATTGAAAAGGAAAGGTTACGGTTATATGGAAAGGCACACTATGTGTGTGAGTATTCCTGAGTATCCGATGCAATTCTAGATGGTTTAGTTGGTAAGAAAAGGAAATAAAATGGTAAATATGCAAATGGAATGAATCGTGATCTTATGAAAAGATTGATGAGTTAAATGATGTATTTATATATGGAAATATACTTATCTTATGATTGAATTCATTTGTATCATGGACAAGTATACTAACTTATGAGTTTGACGATGTTGTATATCTAACAGCCCATTTTCAGTAAGATCAAAATAGTGGTTTTGGGACCACAAATCTGACGTGAAAATATTTATTTTATTATTATTTTAATGTCTATAAAAATTTTGTTAAGAAATCTTGTCGTTTGCATGCTAAATTTGGTGAAAAGGACTAAATCGTAAAAGTGTAAAAGTATGGTTCCATTATTTAAAGGTACCAAATGGCTATAGAACTATAATGTAAGAGGACTTATGTGGTAATTAAACCATTTTGATTGCTAGTGGACTTATGTGGACATTAAATATGTGATTTTAAGGTTAATAATAAAGGTGTAAAATGTAATTTAATAAATAATCTATAGTAAAATAAAGAATAACAATAGGTATCATCTTTAACTCATCTCTCTCATCGAAAATAAGGAAGAAAAACACTATTGAAGGGTGCTTGAAGGTTCGGCTATTTCATCCTTGCATGTGAGTGAATTTTGGTTCCATTTTTAATGATTTTTATATTTCCAGGATCATTGCAACTTAATCTAGCTAGTCTAGGGACTAATTTGCAAAATTATTAAAGGGTTAGGGTTTTTCCATGAATGTGTTTGTGTGATTTTTGAAGTTTAATGGAAGAAAATGAATCTTTATTGTTAAATAAACAACTTTTGTAAAGTGATTTTTGATGAAATTATCATTAGGGACTATTATGTAAAAGTAGTAAAATATCTTGATGAAATTGTGAAATTGATGCTTTTTTTGGGTTGATATGAGTCCCTAGGTAAATCGGCTAGCATGGTATGTGGATGAAATTGCATGAATTTCAATTTACGAGCTTAAGGACAAAATTGTAAAGAAATTAAAATAATAGGGGCAAAAGCATTAGTTTACAAAAGTATGAATTTTGTACTGAATTGAATAGAATGAATATTAAATGGATTAAATTTTCTTATTTAGATCAAGTTAATCCCTAGATCGAAGGAAAGATAAAGTTTCAGATTAGTGATCCTATTTCATCATCTTTGTATTTGAGGTAAGTTCATGTGTTTAAATAAAGTTCTAATGTTATTAAATTTAAATAGCAGATACTCGTCAGCTTGTGTGAGTAGCATCGTGTAGCTACATTCCGACAGTTAACTTGTGTGAGCAGACCCATTTATGGCTCGAGTGAGCATTGATGTAAAGGAAAAGGAAAAGGAAAATGAATGGTTTCAACCATACGTTAGCACACTTTGTGTGAGCTTCCCGCATATCCAATATTATTCTAAGTGGTTCAACGAGCATATAAAGGGAAGGATCGATAAGGGTCCAATTGATTATAATATGAATTTATAGAAATGTATGAATTGTTGATGACCAAAGTATGTTTAACCATGTTTATGGAAAGTATGAATTCAAATGTGTTATGTTCATGAAACCTATCTTACCATGTGATGATTTCGCTAAGTTATGTGTTTATTTGCTAAGTTATGTGTTTATTCGCTAAGTTATGTGTTTAATCACTAACTTGTGTTTTTGATGATGCTTAGGCTTGTGTCAACCTATGTTGGATTTATTCATGTCTATTTTATAAGATTATGCATTGAAATGGTAAACTATATTCATGATTTACGAACTTACTAAGCATTATATGCTTACGTTGTTTTTCTTTCCTATGTTTTATAGATTATCGAAAGCTCAATCAGTTTGAAAGCTCGTCAGAGACCTGTCATACTATCCAGAGATTATATCAGTAGATTTTGATGTTTTGGTTATGGTTATGGTTATGATGACATGTATATGGGGACTTGTGTCTAATATTTAGTTGATGGTTATGGCATGTAATGTTGCTTTGAATTTGTTGTACTTATGGTATTTTGATGCCTTGATGGTTGAATATTAATATGACTAGGTTGATGCATGTTCTGAATGACCAAAATTGGTATGTGTTGGTATGTTTATAATGAGGCCAAGTTGGGTTACGCTTTGAGGTAATTATGAACTATATTGTGTTGCCATAAATGTGGTCAAATATGGTAAGTTTGGTATGGAAATAAGTAGTTGTGCATGGTGGGATTATGGATAAATATGCACATGTTTAGATAGGTTTAATAAATTGTGATTAAGGTGCCTTTTGGCATATTACTTTATGGATATTTGGTTTAGAGATTTGGTCATTTTATGCATGTATTGGACATGATTTAGGGTCTTGATTTTATGTGCAAATGGCTTGTAGGTATGTGCTTGAATTGGGTGAAAGAAATGGCTTGAATTTGGCATATTTCTTGTCTACACGGGCGTGTGTCTCAGCCATGTGTGACAGGCTGCCATACGACACAACCGTGTGTCCCTTGTAGGTTTTAAAGGGTTACAAGGCAGGCAGTTACATGGCCTAGTACACGACCTGGCACACGGGTGTGTGAGGCTATTTTGAGAGTTGCACGGCCTGGCACACGAACGTGTGGCTTGGCCGTGTGACCCAAGTTAGAGAGCTACACGGGCACAGACACAGGCCGGGAGCATGACAGTGTCTCCCTATTTCGAATGTTACACGGCCTGAGACACGGGCGTGTGTCTTAGCTGTGTGTGGCACACGGCCGTGTGACCCTTACAGTGTAAGTTTTTCTAACTTTTTCCTTAAGGCTTCAAATGTTTCTGATTTAGTCCTGAATCATTTCTAAAGTGTTTTTAAGGCCTCGAGGGCTCAAATAAGGGATGATATGCATGTGTTTGAATGGATTATGTTATGATTTATGAAATGTCTGGAAATGATTGGTTTTAATTTACGTACTTAAAGTAATGCTCTATAACCCTATTCCAACAACAGATATATGTTAGGGGTGTTACAATATAGGGTTATATTAAGCTTATGGAATTGGTAATGATTTTATGCTTAATCTATGAATTGTGTTAATGAAATGGTAAGTTATGTTTAAGTTTATAGAGCTTACTAAGCACTTGTTGCTTTCATAGTTACTTTCCTTTGTTTTATAGATTATCGGAAACTCGATTGACTGGAAGCTCATCAAAGACCTATCACACTATCCAACAACCATTTTGGTAGTTTTAGAGTATTTTGGTCAAGGTTAATAATGGCATGTATATGATCTTTGTAATAGAATTTCTTGAATGTGTAATTGATGTTTTAGTATGTTTAAGCTTTTGAAGTTATGTTTGATTTGGTGAACTTCAATACCTTACCAAGTTGTGTCAATTTGGTCATGTATATGTGGTTGTATATAAGGCTCTTTTAGTATGTTTGTGATGGCCTGTAAATGGTCATTTGTGGTATCATGTGGTAGATGATTGAACTAGGTTTTTATGCTTGGAATATGACAATATTGACTTGTTTTGGTAAATGATGTTTTGATATAAATTGTGGTGCTTTTGAATGGCATATTGGTTAGATGAATTGGGATGTTTAAAATGACATGTTTAGGTGTGTTTGAATGATGTTTAAATCCCTTGAATATGTGCTCAAATGATATGGTTGGATGGATTTGGTTTGTCCTTGAAATGACATGTTTTTAGGGTCAATTTATGGATCACACAGCCTGGGACACGGGCTGTCACACAGCCATGTGACACATATGGCCTGGCGACACAGGCTGTCACACAGCTGTGTTTCATTTGAAATTTCCTAGTGTTTTAAGTTAGTGAGTTACATGGCCTCGCACAATGTGTGGCAACTCAGAGAGTTATACGGCTTGTCACACAGCCGTGTGACCCTACTCAGTGAGTTACATAGGTGATGACACAGGCTAGGACACAGTTGTGTGTCCCTTTGTTCGAATGTTAGACGGCCTAGGCTATGTCACACGGCCGTGTGACCCCTGTTTTCACATTTTTGCATCTTTTTCTTAAAACTTATGTTTTGTTTCAAATTAGTCCCAAACTGCTTCTAAGTTATTTTTACGGCATCAAAGGCTCGATTTAGAGACAAAATGCTTATGTTTGATATGTTTTGAATGAGATTAATTTATTTTGATGTTATAGTAATAAATTTCTTTTGATTGATCGGTAATGCTCCGTAACCCTAACCCGACGATAGAGACGGGTTAGGGGTGTTACAGATTAGGTTATTTGATCGGGTTCATCAGGCTTTGTATAAGAGTATGGCTCGAACAACGGTGGTTAAGCTTTTGGGATGGAAAATTAAGATTCATACTTTATCTAATAGAATCTACCACCTTCGGAAGCCATCAACACCCGTTAGTATTATGGACTTAGAGAATGATTATTTTCTAGTGAAATTTCAAGAGGTAATGGATTATATAGGGCCTTTTCAGAAAGACTGTGGATTGTGTTTAGGAATTACTTAACAATAAAACCATGGTCGTAGTTTTTCTCTACTTCTTAGCCATACCCATCAAATATGGTCGTCTGGATCCATCTCCTAGGTATTTTGGGATTTATGTATCAAAATAGTGTTTTAACGAAGATTGGGGAAATGGTTGGAAATGTCATTAAATTTGATGATCATATGAGTAATGCACAAAGAGGTTGTTTTGTCCACATGGCTATCCTCCTTGATCTTAATAAACCGTTGATTTCTAAAATCAAAGTGGATGGGTGCATTCAAAGGGTAGAGTATGAATTCCCACCTAATGTGTGTTTTTCATGTGGTTCTTATGGACATATGAAAGATTTATGTAGTTTTCTCTCGAGACAGGAAATGTAACTGTAACAGTCCAGTTTAGACCCTAGTCGGAATAGTGGTTTCGGGACCACAAATTTGAGTCTAAAAAATATTTTAATATTATTTTCTGTGCCTATGATATGTGAATTTGCATCTGTGAAATTTCTATGATTTAAATTGTCTGTTTCTGTGCTTAATTATGAAAAATGATTTAATCGCGTAAAATGTAAAAGTTGCATGCTAATTGTTAAAACCCTTATTTGATTTGGCTTATTAAAGGTGAGGTCCTTATAATGAAATAAATCCAATTATATGATAGTGGAATAATTGGTTTGGTATAATGGTAAATATGGTTATTTTTAAAGGGTGGTTAGGTAAATGGTTATTTAATGTATATTATAATAAAACCAAAGCATAAATTAAAACCATTATGCTTCATCTTTGCTGAAAATTAGAAGAAGAAGGAAGCCATTGAAGCTTCAAGGCATTCAGCCATTGCATGAGTGAATAGGTTAGTCCATTTTGTTTGGTTTTTGATAATTTCTACATTTCTGTGATCGTTGCTTCGTGTTCTTCAAAGCCCATGTCTGAATTTCTGTTTATGTTAAAGATTTCATGAAATGCCATTGTTGATATCATGAGTTTTCTGATGTTCTTGGATGAATTATGAAGGCTTGGTAGATAATTTATAAGTTTTGTCTTTGAATTTTTATGAAATAGAGCTATTTGGGCTAATTTGTGAAAATGAGGTTTTGAAGGACTAAATTGTGAATTAAATATGTTATTTGGACTTGTATGGAAGCCATGTACATTCGGCCAAGCTATAGTCTTGGTGAATTTTGCATATTTGTGATTTTGTGAAAAATGGACTAAATTGTCAAAGTGTGAAAATATAAGGGCTATAATGTAAAGCGCTCTAAATACGTGTTCATGGATTATTTTAAATGAAATGAATGGTTGAATTTAAATTGTATTAGATCAAGAACAAAGAAAATCAGATTTAGATCGAGGGAAGTCTAAAGTAGTTGAATAGTTAACTCGGTTCGTCCAAAATTTATACGAGGTAAGTCAAACTACACTTACATGTTAAGTTGATTAAATCCTGTGTATATAAACTGTTATATGCATTGGACGGCCTTGAGAGCCTGATGAATAAACTTTGATAATGTGCTGGTGTATGAGAAGCTTTGTATGTTTTCTGAAGAACGTTGACATTGATATGAGATATCGTCTAAGACCGCGTTTGGGATACAAGCCTCGATTTGAGATTTTGTGTAAGACCCTATCTGGGATAGAGGCTTCGATATCGAATTACATGTAAGACCACGTTTGAGACGTCGGCATTGTACCTGTCTGTGAATCTCTATTCCATTTCTGGATTGTCTGATGATAAAGTATGATATATGGAAATAAATATATGGAATGTGTAATTCATACAGGTACGTTTGTATCGTACTAGATTTCAGAATAGAAAAGACGATGTTTCTGTTAAGTAAAGAAATATTCTATGAGACAGTTGTTAATTCTGGCTATTAACTGTTGCTTATATGCTATATTAGTTTTGTACTTGTATTTGACTTACTAAGCTCTTTGTAGCTTACTCTGTGTGATTTCTGCCTGTTTTACAGTTGTCGTAGCTACTGAAGGCTCAGAATAGTCGAGGATTGTCACTACACTGTCAATCTCATTTTGGTACCTTTGGAAATGTACATATTTATAAGTATGGCATGTATAGGCTAGAAGGTTTAAGATGTAAGCTTGATATGTATATATGTTATGCCATGTCAATTGGCTAGCAAATGATAAGTTTGTGCATAGTTGTGGTGTAAGTTTGTAAAGTGATATGTTCTAATGTGTATTGGTCATCTTTAAGCATGGAATTGGTTAAAAATGTTGATAAGAATGTTGTATATTATTACTTGTAGGATTGGACCCAAAAGGGGTGGCAAATTGGCTTAAATCAAGCCTGCATTGTGCCACCCGGTTAGAGAACACGGGCGTGCCTTATGGCCGTGTGAAAAAGTCAGTAGCTAGCTAAATTTTACACGGTCATGGCACACGGCCGTGCCTATTGGCCGTGCGAAAAAGTCAGTGTAGGAAATCTTTTTGGCACGGTTGGATCACATGGGCATGTCTTGTGCCCGTGTGAGTCACACGGCCTAGTCACACGGGTGTGTGACTTTGTTATTTTGGAAAAGTTTGTTTAAGTTCTAAAAATTTTGAATGGGTTCGGTTTAGTCCCGACCTTTCTTAAATGTATGTTGTTGGTCTCGTAGACTATTTTATTGAATGATTTGTTGATGAATGCTTATATATCAATGTTGTTTAAAATCTGTGATTGTGTATTGTTCTGAAATACTCTGTCCGTCCGGTGATGCCCTTTACCTATTCCGGCGATGGTTACTGGATAGGGGTGTTACATTTTATTAGTATCAAAGCTATGGTTTAGTCGGTTGTAGGACTACTATAGCATGTGTGAATCTAGCTATACATGCCATATATCTGAAATTGTGACAGTGTGATGAATCCTGACATTTAAATGTGCCTTTATATAGCAATGGATCCCAATAGAGCCGTAGCTGACGATGTTGAAAGTAATGCACCTACTCCTGCGCAAGGGACGGTGCAAGATGATTCTCACCCGGCTATAAGTAGCCGTGATAGCGAGGCTAAACAAGCTTTCTATCAGATGATGAATGATTGGTTCACCCAATACATTAAAACTAACCCGGTTGTACAACAACCTCTACCCTCGGTTAATCCTTCTTAAATTCTTGTTATGACTTCCGTGAATCCAGTTCAGTCTAGTAGACCACCAGTTGATAAGATTAGAAAGTATGAGGTTGAAGAGTTTCGAGCTACAACGAATGATGATGTTGAAAGAGCTGAATTTTGGTTAGAAAATACGATAAGGGTGTTTGATGAAATGTCTCTGAATCCTAAGGAGTGTGTAAAATGTGCCGTTTCACTTCTGAGAGATACGGCGTACCATTGGTGGAAAACCTTAATATCTGTAGTTCCGAGTGAACGAGTTACTTGGGATTTCTTCCAAGTCAAATTTCAGAAGAAATACATTAGTCAGAGATTCATTGATCAAAAACGTAAAGAGTTTCTTGAGCTTAAACAGGGTCGTATGTCTGTTACTAAATACGAACGGGAATTTGTGAGATTGAGCAAATATGCTCGAGAATGTGTATCAAATGAAGCAATAATGAGCAAAAGGTTTAAGGATGGACTCAATGAAGATATCCGTTTGTTAGTCGGGATTTTGGAGATTAAAGAAATGGTAATACTCGTTGAGCTAGCTAGTAAAGCCGAAGAATTAAGTAAAGAGAAAAGAAAGCTGATTTAGAATCTAGAGATGTTAGAAAGAGATCTTTGAGTAAATCATTTCAGTCTGGGTCAAAGAAATTCCGAGATGATCAAAATCGTTCAAATACTAATGTAGGACATTTGAACCGAGATCGAGCTAGATCGTATTTGAACACCAGAGCTCCTGTAGAGCTCCTGTTACTTCTGTTGCAAGTGTTGGAAATGTCTGATCTGAGAAACCTGAATGTAAACACTGTGATAAAAGATATCTGGGAAATTGTAGATTGAATGATCGAGCCTGTTTCCGATGTGGATCTCTGGATCATTTTGTAAGAGATTGTTTTGAACCTGCTGAGCAAGAGAATGTACAGAATCCGAGACCGAGTAACACCTCCACTAGAGGTAGACTTTCCAGAAATACGAGAAATACAAGTAGTGGTCAAAGAGCTACTAGGGATACTGCTATTAGGTCTGAGGCCAGAGCACCTGCCAGAGCCTATACTATCCAAGCTCGTGAGGAAGCCTCATCACCAAACGTGATTACTGGTACTTTTACTCTTTATGATACTTCTGTGATTGCATTGATATACCCTGGATCAATGCATTCTTATATTTGTATGAATTTAGTACATAGTAAGACTTTGCCTGTATAGTCTACTGAATTTGCAATTAGAGTATCAAACCCCTTAGGCAAAAGTGTCTTGGTTGACAAAGTTTGCGTGAATTGTCCGTTAATGATTCGAGATATCTATTTTCCTGCTGATCTTATGCTTTTTCCTTTTGATGAGTTTTATATAATTCTGGGAATGGACTGGTTAACTTTCCACAATGCTATTGTGAACTGTAAACGAAAAGTTATTGATTTAAGGTGTAAGAATGATGAGATAATTCGAATTGAGTCTAGTGATCTGAATGGACTACCAGCTGTGATATCTGCAATGAAAGCACTGAAATATGTAAAGAAAGGTTGTGAAGCCTACTTAGCTTATGTGTTAGACTCGAAAGTGAATGATAAGAAAGTTGAATCTGTGTTTGTTGTTTGTGAATTCTCTGATGTGTTTCTTGAAGAACTACCTGGGTTGCCTCCGATTCGAGAAGTCGAGTTTAGCATTGAGTTAGTACCTGGTACTACTCCAATTTCAATAGCTCCGTACAGATTGGCTCCGACTGAGCTAAAAGAACTAAAATCTCAGTTGCAAGAATTGACCGATCGAGGATTTGCTAGACCAAGCTTTTTACCTTGGGGAGCTCCTGTTCTGTTTGTAAAAAAGAAAGATGGCACAATGAGAATGTGTATTGATTATCGCCAGCTTAATAAAGCAACTATAAAGAACAAATATCCTCTGCCCCGGATTGATGACTTATTTGCTCAGTTGAAAGGTGCTACTGTGTTTTCAAAGATAGATCTGAGATCGGGTTACTATCAGTTGCGAGTAAAGGACTCTGATATTCCAAAAACTACTTTTAGAACGAGGTACGGACACTATGAATTTTTAGTTATGCCTTTTGGACTAACGAATGCACCTGCTATTTTTATGGATTTGATGAATAGAATTTTCAGATCGTATTTAGATCAATTTGTTGTTGTATTCATTGATGACATATTGATTTATTCACGTGATGAATCTGAACATGCCAAGCATTTAAGAACAGTGTTACAGACTCTGCGAGATAAACAGTTGTATGTAAAGTTCAGTAAATGTGAATTCTGGTTGCGAGAAGTTGGTTTTCTAGGCCATTTTGTATCAGCTTCTAGTATTTGGTTGATTTGAGCAAAATTTTAGCTATTTTGGATTGGAAGCCTCCGAGGAATGTCTCTGAAGTCAGCAGTTTTCTGGGACTCGCTGGTTACTACAGACGATTTGTAAAAGATTTCTCTATGATAGCAACTCTGTTGACAAAGTTACTTCAAAAAGATGTGAAATTTGAATGGTCTGAGAAGTGTCAGAAAAGTTTTGATCGGTTAAAAGCTCTATTAACTGAAGCTTCCGTACTTGTGCAACCTAAATTAGGTAAAGAATTCGTTGTTTACAGTGATGCTTCGTTGAATGGACTTGGTTGTGTCTTAATGCAAGAAGGAAAGGTTACAGCTTATGCTTCGAGACAATTAAAGTCGTATGAAAAGAACTATCCGACACACGATCTTGAGTTAGCTGCTATTGTGTTTGCTTTTAAAATCTGGCATCACTATCTGTTTGGTAAGAAATGTCACGTATTTTCTGATCGTAAAAGTCTAAAGTATTTAATGATGCAAAAAAAAATTGAATCTGCGACAGAGAATATGGTTAGAATTGTTAAAAGACTACGAGCTAGTTATTGATTATCATCCGGGCAAAGCAAATATGGTAGCAGATGCTTTGAGTCGGAAATCATTTTCTGCATTGTGTGTGATGAATGCTCATTTAGCATTGTCTGGTGATACCTTGGTTTGTGTCGAACTGAAAGCAAAACCCTTGTTTATACAACAGATCTACGAGGCTCAGAAATCTGACAATGAATTGATAGCTAAATGAGCTCTGTGTGATTCTGAATTTCGGGTTGATGTTGATGATTGTTTGAGATTCAGAAATAGACTTTGTGTTTCGAGAAATCCAGAGTTAATTCAGATGATTTTGAGTGAGGCTCATAGTAGTATATTTTCAGTACATCTGGAGAGTACTAAAATGTATAATGATTTGAAACAACTATACTGGTGGCTGAGAAATCATTTTCAGTACATCTGATTTTGTTTCTAAATGTTTAATCTGTTAGCAAGTTAAAGCTTAGCATCAGGTGCCATCTGGTTTGTTGCAACCGATTATGATTCCGGAATGTAAACGGGATCGGGTGACCATGGATTTTGTCTCGGGTTTGCCTTTGTCTCCGAGAAAAAAAGATGCAATTTGGGTTGTAGTTGATCGATTGACGAAATCAGCTCATTTTATTCCGATTCGATCTGATTATTCACTCGATAAACTAGCTGAGTTATACATTTCTGATATTATAAGGTTGCATGGTGTGCCATTGCCGATAGTATCAGACAGAGACCCGAGATTTACATCACGATTCTGGAGGAAATTGCAAGATGCTCTGGGTACTAAATTGTATTTCAACACTGTTTTTCATCGCAAACGAATGGTCAATCTGAGCGGATTATTCAGATACTCGAAGATATGTTAAGATGTTGCATTTTTGAGTTCGAAGGTACGTGGGAACAATATCTACCTTTGATTGAATTCGCTTATAATAATAGTTTTTAATCGAGCATTAAAATGGCACCGTATGAAGCCTTATACGGTAGAAAGTGTAGAACTCCGTTATACTGGTCTGAGCTCAGTGAAAATAAGATTTATGGCATAGATCTGATAAAAGAAACAGAACAAAAAGTGAAAGTAATCCGAGATAGTCTGAAAGCTGCCTCTGATCATCAAAAGTCTTATGCAGATTTAAAACGAAATGATATCGAATATGAGATCGGTGATAAAGTGTTTTTGAAAGTATCTCTGTGGAAGAAACTATTCTGATTTGGTAAAAAGGGCAAGTTGAGTCTGAGGTTCCTCAAACCGTATGAAATCATTGAGTGAGTTGGGCCGGTTGCTTATCGATTGAGGCTACCATCTGAGTTAGAAAAGATTCATAATGTATTTCACGTATCGATGCTTTGACGATACAGATCTGATCCTTCGCATGTGATTTCTTCGTCTGATATTGAAATCCATTCTGATATGACTTATGAAGAAAAGCCGATTCGTATTCTGTTTCGTGAGATTAAAGAATTATGTAATAAAAGAATTTCGTTAGTCAAAGTGTTGTGGCATAGACACAGAGTAGAAGAGGCTACATGGGAGCCTGAGGATGCAATGTAACAGCAATATCCGAATCTGTTTAACGGTAAGATTTTCGAGGACGAAAATCTCTAAGGGGGAGAATTGTAACAGTCCGATTTAGACCCTAGTCAGAATAGTGGTTTTGGGACCACAAATTCGAGTCCAAAAAATATTTTAATATTATTTTCTGTGCCTGTGATATTTGAATTTGCATCTGTGAAATTTCTTTGATTTAAATTGTTTATTTCTGTACTTAATTATGAAAAATAATTTAATCGCGTAAAATGCAAAAGTTGCATACTAATTGTTAAAGCCCCTATTTGATTTGGCTTATTAAAGGTGAGGTCCTTATAATGAAATAAATCTAATTATATGATAGTAGAATAATTGGTTTGGTATAATGGTAAATATGATTATTTTTAAAGGGTGGTTAGGTAAATGGTTATTTAATGTATATTATAATAAAACCAAAGCATAAATTAAAACCATTATGCTTCATCTTTGCCGAAAATTAGAAAAAGAAGGAATCCATTAAAGCTTCAAAGCATTCGGCCATTGCATGAGTGAATAGGTTAGTCCATTTTGTTCGGTTTTTGATAATTTTTACATTTTTGTGATCGTTGCTTCGTGTTCTTCAAAGCCCATGTCTGAATTTCTGTTTCTGTTAAAGATTTCATGAAATGTCATTGTTGATATCATGAGTTTTGTGATGTTCTTAGATGAATTATGAAGGCTTAGTAGATAATTTATAAGTTTTATCTTTGAATTTTTATGAAATAGAGCTATTTGGGCTAATTTGTGAAAATAAGGTTTTAAAGGACCAAATTGTGAATTAAATATGTTATTTGGACTTGTATGGAAGCCATGTATATTCGGCCAAGCTATAGTCTTGGTGAATTTTGCATATTTGTGATTTTGTGAAAAATGGACTAAATTGTCAAAGTGTGAAAATATAAGGGCTATAATGTAAAGTGCTCTAAATACGTGTTCATGGATTATTTTGAATGAAATGAATGATTGAATGGTTGAATTTGATTGTATTAGATCAAGAACAAAGAAAATCGGATTTAGATCGAGGGAAGTCTAAAGTAGTTGAATAGTTGACTCGGTTCGTCAGAAATCCGTACGAGGTAAGTGAAACTACACTTATGTGTTAAGTTGATTAAATCCTGTGTATATAAACTGTTATCTGCATTGGACAGCCTTAAGAGCCTAATGAATAAACTTTGATAATGTGCTGGTGCATGAGAAGCTCTATATGTTTTCTGAAGAACGTTGACATTGATCTGAGATATCGTGTAAGACCGTGTTTGAGACACCGGCCTCGATTTGAGATTTCGTGTAAGACCCTGTCTGTGACAGAGGCTTCGATATTGAATTACATGTAAGACCACGTCTAGGACGTCAGTATTGTACCTATCTATGAATCTCTATTCCGTTTTTAGATTGTCCGATGATAAAGTATGATATATGGAAATAAATATATGGAATGTGTAATTCATACAGGTACGTTTGTATCGTACTAGATTTTTTAATAGAAAAGACGATGTTTCTGTGAAGTAAAGAAATATTCTATGAGACGATTGTTAATTCTGGCTATTAACTGTTGCTTATATGCTATATTAGTTGTGTAATTGTATTTGACTTACTAAGCTCTTTGTAGCTTACTCTGTGTGATTTCTGTCTGTTTTACAGTTATTGTAGCTACTGAAGGCTCGGGATAGTCGAGGATTGTCACCACACTGTCAATCTCATTTTGGTACCTTTGGAAATGTACATATTTATAAGTATGGCATGTATAGGCTAAAAGGTTTAAGATGTAAGCTTGATATGTATATATGTTATGCCATGTCAATTGGCTAGCAAATGATAAGTTTGTGCATAGTTTTGGTGTATGTTTGTAAAGTGCTATGTTCTAATGTGAATTGGTCATCTTTAAGCATGGAGTTGGTTGAAAATGTTGATATGAATGTTGTATATTATTGCTTGTAGGATTGGACCCAAAAGGGGTGGCAAATTGGCTTAAATCAAGCCTGTATTGTGCCACACGGTCAGGGAACACGGGCGTGCCTTGTGGCCGTTTGAAAAAGTCAGTAGCTAGCTAAATTTTACACGGTCATGGCACACGGCTGTGCCTATTAGCCATGCGAAAAAGTCAGTATAGGACCTCTTTTTGGCACAGTTGGATCACATGGGCGTGTCTTGTGCCAGTGTGAGTCACACGGCCTAGTCACACGGGCGTGTGACTTTGTCAGTTTTGAAAAGTTTATTTAAGTTCTGAAAATTCTGAATGGGTTCAGTTTAGTCCCAACCTCTCTTAAATGTATGTTGTTGGTCTCGTAGACCATTTTATTGAATGATTTGTTGATGAATACTTATGTATCAATGTTGTTTAAAATTTGTGATCGTGTATTGTAATGACCTAAATTCAAGGTTATCAGAACAGTAGTTTCGTAACCACAAATCCGATTTAAAGAGAAATTATTTAAAAAAAATTATTGCATGAATATTAATATAATAGGAAAATCTTATTAAAATATCGATAGAAAAATTTTACCGATGTGGTTATTTAGAAAAATGAATTATTGAAGGAATTAGGTAAAAACAAGGTATCGAGACTTTGATCTCATAAAATTGAGTAGGAAATATTTTTATAAATATTTATAAAATGTTAGTAATGTGATATTAAAATTTCGTTAGAAAATTTTAAAGTTTGGGTAGGTAATTAAATTGAAAAGGGTTAAATTGAAAAGGGTGTAAAAGTTACTAGAAGGATTAAATAGCTCAATTGTCAAATGAGGAGGGACCTAAAGAGCAAATAAGCCCAAAGGAGATATTTTGGGCGGAATAAGCTGAGAAAAATCGGGAGAATTACTGAAATAAGGGCAAAATGGGAAAATAACAAAATTTACTAAATAAAAGTAGGACTAATTTGGAATATCTAGAAATCTCTTCATTTTTCTTCATTCTCATCAGCCAAAAAATGCCATAGGAGGGTTTTATAAGCTGGAATTTCATAATTTTTTCACCAAGTGAGTTAATTCTTGCCTATTTCTTTTAATTTTTGTGTTTTTAAGACTTTTACAACTACGTCCTACTATTAAATTCATTAGTTTTTGATTTCATGGATGAAATTGAAAGTTACCATGGTTGAGTATTGTAAGTTTATGATGAAATAGCATGAAATTTAAGCTTTAGTTTGTTTATAAGATGATTTTATTAGGTAATTTCAATAGAAATTGATTTTTAGGACCTAATTGTGAAAATGTTTGGAATTAAAGTCTATTGCTGAAATTTTGATTCCTAAAGATTATAAAGTAGTTTAAAGTGATAAAATAAAGTGTTAATTGAGAAAAATCAGCTCAATTGAGAGGTTAATTGAGTAGGGATGACATTATTATTTATTAAAAGCTTAGGGGAAAAATGGTAATAAACAGCTTGCACTAAAACAGTTTTGGACAGCAGCAGTAGACTAACTTTGAAAAATCACCATAAATTTTATAAATCGAATTAGAAGATGAAAAAAATATGAAATTAAATTTTATTGAGTCTAGTTTCTGATAGAAGAAACGATATAAGCAATGGATATATAAATCATGAGATACAATGAATTTTGTGAGACAAGGTCAGAATGAATTTAGGTTCCCCTATTCTGAATTTGAAAAATAATAAAAAATTTAATAAAAACAATTAGGGCTTAAATTTATATTTTTAGAATACTTAATGAGTCTATTTTCAAGAGAAACAAACAAAAACATCATCTGAATCCTGTATGAAGAGATAACTAATTTTTAGTGAAGAAGGGTCAGAACTGTCAGACAGCAAAATAGGGGTGAATTTAAAGAATAAAATGTACTTATTGACTAAACCAAAAATTCTGAAAATTTTATGGTAAGAATATATATGAGTCTAGTTTCAGGGAAAATTAGTGGATCCTAATTTTGAGTTCTTTAGCTTAAGATAAAAATAATTTAGTGACTATGACTCAAGTAGATAGCTTTGAATGAACTATAAATAATAATGAAATTATAGAGAATGTTGCATATGAACATGAAATGTATTAAATTGATAATTAAATTTATTTATTTAGATCCAAGAAGATTCAAATACGAAGCTAGATCGAGGAAAGGAAAAGTTCAGGATTAATAGATTTTTGTACACGAACAAGTATTAAGGTAAGTTCATGTAACTTGAATTATATTCTTAAATACTTGAAATGTATGTTATTGATGTGAATATGATTTAAATGTTCATTGTATGAAAATTGATGAAACATTGACATCTTTGATAAAAGGGGAAGAAACCCCAGTTGAATGGAAGGAAAATTCGATGGATCTCTGAAAAAGAATTGACAGTAAAAAGGATCTAGCCCCGGACGGGTGATCCTATCCTGATGTAGCCCTCTCGAAGAATATGTGTAAAATGGATTTAGCTCGGATGGGTAATCTGAATTAGGGTCTGAATTTAGCCTGGACTGGTAATTCAGATCCAAACTCATTAGAGTAATTATCATTGCAGGAGATTTAACCAGGACTGGTAATCCTGACAATACTCTATGAGTTTATATTGCAGGGGATTTAGCCTGGACTGGTAATCTCACTGCAAGGTTAAGGTTTGCGGGTGTGTGCTCTCTGAAATGGAAATGTGCACACATGAATATGAATTGACGGACCCGAAATTGTACACTAAAAGTGTACCTCTGAAAATCCATCGAAATTCTGAGAAATTCAACGGGGTAAATATGGAAAAATGATAAGGGAATGGAAATCATGGTATTGATGAACACATCAATCATAGTGTATATTATTAACACATGGAAATTATTAGACTAACTGAAATGTTGAGTTGTGCATGTTAGGTTAATAATGTATTGAATGGATATATGAATGTTTATTGCATTGTATTGAAAATATTAGGTAAGTATAATTCTGGTTACATGAGCTTACTAAGCACAAAGCGCTTACCCTGTTTCCTTTTCCCCTGTTTTGTAGTGTTAAGAGCTCGGAGGTCGGATTTGATTGGAGACACATCGCACTATCAACCTCAAGATTTTAGTATATAAAGAAACTTTATTTTGGAAATCAATGGCATGTATAAGCTAATAAAATAAATGTTACTGTGAAATGAATGTAAGGTCAGCCATTGGTATGGCTAACAAATCTTGGTTTTGGTATGTAATGAGGTTATCTTATAAATATGCATGAATCTATCTTGAAAATATGTTGAATTGGATTGGTTGATGTGGATTGGTCTCGATTTAAAATTGCAAAAAATGTTATATATCTATAAAGGGGTTATATTGAGTTTTAAAAAAAAATTTAAAACAATAAATTCGTAAACTCCAGAAATGCCTCGTACCCATTCTGGCAATGAATACGGGTAGGGGGTGTTACATTTTTGGTATCAAAGCTACGGTTTAGCTGGTTCTCGGACCGATTAGCAAATTCGGGATTAGCTATACATGCCATTTAAATTATTATTGATAGTGTGATATCTCTTAACCATTTAAATGTGTTTTTCTTATAGTAAATGTCTACCAACAGAGCTCAATCCGAGGAAGCCGAGAGTCATGCTCCGGCTCCAGAACGAGCACAGAGGGAGGCCGAAGTTACTAGTAGTATAAGGCCCGTATCTGAGAGTCGAGGGGAAGAGGCAAAAATAGCCTCCTTTCAAATGATGAATGAATGGTTTAGTCAATACTTAAGAACTAACCCTGTAGTGCAACAAGCTCAAGCTCTCCCTCCTGCTCCTCCACCGGTTCCCGAGATCCCACAGGGTGCAGGTACTGAATTTTTCAGAAAAGGGAAAGCTCCGGTTGATAAAATCCAAAAATATGAGGCCGAAGAATTTCGAGCAGCAATTGATGATGGTTTCGAATGGGCTGAATTCTGGTTAGAGAATACTACTCAGGTTTTGAAAGAATTATCTTACACACTTGAAGAATGTGTGAAATGTGCAGTATCATTGCTAAAAGATACAGCTTACCATTGGTGGAAGACTAAAGCTTGAGTTGTTCCGAAAGAAGAAATTACATGGGAATTCTTTCAGATAGAGTTCAGAAAGAAATATATCAGCCAGAGGTTTCTCGATCAGAAGAGAAAAGAATTTTTTGAGCTAAAACAGGGTAACAGATTAGTTTCTGAGTATGAAAGAGAATTTGTTCGGTTGAGTAAATATGCTCGGGAATGGGTACAGTCAGGAGCTGAAATGTGCAAACGATTCGAAGAAGGGTTGAATGAAGATATTAAGTTACTGATCAGAATTCTTGAAATTCGAGAGTTTGCTACATTGGCAGAGAGAGCTTATAAAGCAGAAGAATTGAGCAAAGAAAAGAAACAGGCTGAGAGGGAAGCTCGAATTTTTAGTAAAAGACCGATGGAAAAATCTCAATTTTCTGCTTCAAAGAAATTGAAGAAATACCAAGATCGTTCTACCTCAACCACTGGGTATTCAAGTAGAGAGCGAGGTTCTCAACACACTAATCCAAGACCTTTCACTCCATCAGTGACCAGTGTTGGCAGTGTTGGTACCCCTAAGGCGATATGCCAGTATTGTAATAAAACTCACTTTGGTGAATATCGATTAAAGAGTGAGGCTTGTTACGGATGTGGTTCTCTCGACCATTTCCTCAGATATTATCCAAAAAGGGGTGAAAAAGAAGCTGTACAGATATCGAAGCTGAGTAATCCGGTTTCGAGAGGTAGACCACCTCGACCATTTGGTAATGTCAGTGGTAGCCGAGGAGCTATGAAAGATACTACAGGCAGGCTTGAGGCATAAGCACCTGCTAAGACATATGCCATTCGTGCCAGAGAAGATGCCTCAGCACCCGATGTTATTACTGGTACATTTTCTTTACTTGATACTGATATTACTGTATTGATTGATCCTGGTTCTACGCATTCATATATATGTGTTAAACTTGCAATTGTTAAAAATTTATCTGTTGAACCTACTGAATTTGTGGTTAAAGTCTCGAACCCCTTGGGCAGTCTGTGTTAGTGGATAAAATTTGTAAAAATTGTCCACTGATGGTAAGAGGTTATTGTTTCCTGGCTGATTTGATGTTACTGCCATTTGATGAATATGACGTGATATTGGGCATGGATTGGCTAACCCAACATGATGCAATAGTAAATTGTAGACAAAAATATATTGTGCTAAAATGTCAGAATGGTGAGTTGCTTCGGGTTAAATCTGATCAGACAGAGGGGTTATCTGATGTGATTTCAGTAATGGCAGCACAGAGGTATGTCAAAAAAGGGTATGATGCTTACTTGGCTTATGTACTCGACATCAAGGTATCTGAGTCAAAGATACAGGCAGTTCCAGTGGTATGTGAATTTTCCGATGTGTTTCCAGAAGAATTACCAGGATTGTCACCAGAAAGAGAAGTGAAATTTTCTATAGATTTGATTCCGGGAACTACTCTGATCTCTATAGCTCTGTATCGTATGGCTCCTACAGAATTAAAGGAGTTAAAGACACAGTTGCAAGAACTTGTTGACAGGGGCTTTGTTCGACCGAGTCATTCACATTGGGGTGCTCCAGTTTTGTTTGTGAAAAAGAAAGACGGGCCTTTGAGAGTGTGTATCGACTACCGGCAGCTTAATAAAGTAACCATAAAGAATAAGTACCCGTTACCCCGGATTGATGATTTATTTGATCAGCTGAAAGGTGCTACCGTGTTTTCAAAGATTGATCTTCGATTGGGCTATTATCATCTACGGGTAAAGGAGTCAGATGTGCCAAAAACAACCTTTAGAACCAGGTACGGGCATTATGAGTTTCTGGTTATGCAGTTTGGGCTAACTAATGCACTTGCAGTATTTATGGATTTGATGAACCGGATATTCAGACCGTACTTAGATAGATTTGTGGTAGTATTTATTGATGATATTTTAGTTTATTCTTGGGATGAAGAAGAACATACAGAACATTTGAGAATTGTGTTGCAAATTCTGCGAGAGAAGCAGTTATATGCTAAATTCAGTAAATGTGAATTTTGGCTTCGAGAAGTGGTTTTTCTTGAACATATTATATCCGCCGAAGGCATCAGGGTAGATCCAAGTAAAATATCAGCTATTGTCAATTGAAGTCCACTAAAGAATGTATCTGAAGTTAGAAATTTCTTGGGTTTAGCTGGTTATTATCGGAGATTTGTACAGGGATTCTCTATGATAGCTTCTCCGATGACTCGATTATTGCAAAAAGATGCAAAGTTTGAGTGGATTGATGAATGTCAGCAAAGTTTCAACCGATTGAAAGATCTACTAATGAAAGCACCTATATTAGTGCAGCCTAAACCGGGTAAAGAATTTTTTATTTACAATGATGCCTCATTAAATGGTTTAGGTTGTGTCTTGATGCAAGAAGGTAAAGTAATAGCCTATGTTTCAAGACAACTTAAACCACATGAAAGAAATTACCCAGTACATGATCTTGAATTAGCTACTATTGTATTTACGTTGAAGATATGGCGGCATTACTTGTACGGTGAGAAATGTCATATTTATACTGATCATAAAAGCTTGAAATATTTGATGACGTAGAAAGATTTGAATTTAAGACAGCGCAGGTGGCTTGAACTGATAAAGGATTATGATTTAATTATTGATTACCATCCAAGTAAGCTAATGTTGCAGCTGATGCTTTGACCCGAAAATCTCAGTTTGCTTTACGAGCTATGAATACCCGGTTGTCACTGACTAATGATGGTTCAATCATAGCTGAATTGAGAGCTAAATCGACATTTCTACAGCAAATATGTCAAGCTCAGAAGAATGATGAGAAGTTACAGGTTAAACGAGCACAGTGTGAGTTAGGTATTGATTCTGAATTTCAGGTTGGGAATGATGGTTGTTTGTTATTTAGAGGTAGGGTATGTGTACCTCATAATTCAGAGTTTTTACATGAGGCTCACAGTAGTATTATGTCTGTACATCCGGGAAGTAATAAAACGTATAATGATCTGAAAAAGATGTACTGGTGGTCAAGTATGAAACATGATATCTCTGAGTTTGTATCAAGGTGTTTGGTATGTCAGCAGGTTAAAGCTGAGCATCAGGTACCTTCAGGGTTACTTCAGCTAATCACTATACTGGAATGGAAATGGGAAAAAATCACTATGGATTTTATATCGGGATTACCGTTGTCTCCGAGGAAAAAAGATGCTATTTGGGTGATTGTTGACCGATTGACAAAGTCAGCGCACTTTATTCCAGTATGTATGGATTATTCTTTAAATAAACTGGCTGAATTGTACATATCTGAGATTGTCAGGCTACATGGAGTACCTGTCTCCATTATATAGAATATAGATCCCCGATTTACGTCTCGTTTCTGGGACAAATTGCAAGAAGCCGTGGGTACTCAGTTGTATTTTAGCACTGCATTTCATCCTCAGACAAATGGCCAATCTGAGCGTGTAAGTCAAGTATTGGAAGATATGCTCTGATGTTGTATACTAGAGTTTGAAGGTAATTGGGAGAGGTATCTACCTTTGATTGAATTTGCTTACAATAATAGCTATCAGTCTAGTATTAAAATGGCTCCGTATGAAGCTTTGTATGGTAGAAAATATAGAACACCGTTATTTTGGATAGAGCTCAGTGAAAAGAAAATACATGGGGTTGATTTGATCCGGGAAACAGAAGAAAAAGTAAAAGTTATTCGGGATAGTCTAAAAGTAGCTTTTAATCGTCAAAAATCATATGCCGATCTTAAACGAAAAGAGATTGAATTTCAGGTCGGTGACAAGGTATTCCTGAAAATGTCTCCTTGGAAGAAAATTCTTCGGTTCGGTCGAAAGGGTAAATTGAGTCCAAGATTTATCGAGCCATATGAAATCGTAGAAAGAATTGGACCAGTTGCTTATCGATTGGCATTACCACCGGAACTTGATAGAATCCATAATGTTTTTTATGTGTCTATGCTACGATAGTATCGATCGGATCCTTCACATGTTATTTCTCCAACAGAAGTGGAGATTCAACTGGATATGACATACTGTGAAGAACCGGTCAAGATATTGGCACAGGAAACAAAGGAGCTTAGAAATAAAAAGATAAATTTAGTGAAAGTATTGTGGTAAAAGCACAGGATTGAGGAAGTGACATGAGAATTGGAGGAGGCAATAAGGAAACAATACCCAAACCTCTTTACTGGTAAGATTTTCGAGGACGAAAATCTTTAAAGGGGGGAGAGTTGTAATGGCCTAAATTCAAGGTTACTGGAACAGTGGTTTCGTAACCACAAATCTGATTTAAAGAGAAATTATTTTTAAAAAAATTATTGCATGAATATTAATATAATAGGAAAATCGTATTAAAATATCGATAGAAAAATTTTACCAATGTGGTTAGTTAGAAAAAGGAATTATTGAAGGAATTAGGTAAAAACAAGGTATCGAGACTTTGATCTCGTAAAATTGAGTAGGAAATATTTTTATAAATATTTATAAAATTTTATTAATGTGGTATTAAAATTTCGTTAGAAAATTTTAACGTTTGGGTAGGTAATTAAATGAAAAGGACTAAATTGAAAAGGGTGTAAAAGTTACTAGAAGGATTAAATAGCTCAATTGTCAAATGATGAGGGACCTAAAGAGAAAATAAGCCCAAAGGAGATATTTTGGGCGGCATAAGCTGAGCAAAATCAGGAGAATTACTGAAATAAGGGCAAAATGGGAAAATAACAAAATTTACTAAATAAAAGTAGGACTAATTTGGAATATCTAGAAATCTCTTCATTTTTCTTCATTCTCATCAGCCAAAAATGCCATAGGAGGGTTTTCTAAGCTGGTATTTTATAATTTTTGCACCAAGTGAGTTAATTCTTGCCTATTTCTTGTAATTTTTGTGTTTTTAATACTTTTACAAGTAGGTCCTACTATTAAATTCATTAGTTTTTGATTTCATGGATGAAATTGAAAGTTACCATGGTTGAGTATTGTAAGTTTATGATGAAATAGCATGAAATTTAAGCTTTAATTTGTTTATAAGATGATTTTATTAGGTAATTTCAATAGAAATTGATTTTTAGGACCTAATTGTGAAAATGTTTGGAATTAAAGTCTATTGCTGAAATTTTGATTCCTAAAGATTATAAAGTAGTTTAAAGTGATAAAATAAAGTGTTAATTGAGAAAAATCAGCTCAATTGAGAGGCTAATTGAGTAGGGACGAAATTATTATTTACTAAAAGCTTAGGGGGAAAATGGTAATAAACAGCTTGCACTAAAACAGTTTTGGACAGCAGCAGTAGACTAAATTTGAAAACTCACCATAAATTGTATAAATCGAATTAGAAGATGAAAAAAATATGAAATTAAATATTATTGAGTCTAGTTTCTCATATAGGAAACAGTATAAGCAATGGATCTTTAAATCATGAGATATAATGAAGTTTGTGAGACAATGTGAGAATGAATTTGGGTTCCCCTATTCTGACTTTGAAAAATCATTAAAAATTGAATAAAAATAATTATGGGATTAAATTTATATGTTTAGAATCCTTAATGAGTCTATTTTCAAGAGAAATAAACGAGAATATCTTCTGAATCCTGTATGAAGAGATAATTAATTTTTAGTAAAGAAGGGTCAGAACTGTCAGATAGCAGAACAGGGGTGAATTTAAAGAATAAACTGTACTTATTGGCTGAACAAAAAATTTTGAAAATTTTATGGTAAAAATATATGTAAGTCTAGTTTTAGGGAAAATTAGCAGATCCTAATTTGAAGTTCTGTAGCATAAGATAAAAATAATTTAGTGACTATGACTCAAGTAGACAGCTTTGAATGAACTATAAATAATAATGAAATTATAGAGAATGTTGCATGTGAACATGAAATGTATTAAATTGATAATTAAATTTATTTATTTAGATCCAGAAGATTCAAATACGAAGCTAGATCGAGGAAAGTAAAAAGTTCGGGATTAGTAGATTTTTGTACACGAACAAGTATCAAGGTAAGTTCATGTAACTTGAATTATATTCTTAAATACTTGAAATGTATGTTATTGATGTGAATACGATTTAAATGTTCATTGTCTGAAAATTGATGAAACATTGACATATTTGATAAAAGGGGAAGAAACTCCAGTTGAATGGAAGGAAAATTCGATGGATCTCTGAAAAGGAATTGATAGTAAAATGGATCTAGCCCGGACGGGTGATCCTATCCTGATATAGCCCTCCCGAAGAATATGTGTAAAATGGATTTAGCTTGGATGGGTAATCACAATTAGGGTCTGAATTTAGCCTGGACTGGTAATTCAAATCCAAACTCATTAGAGTAATTGTCGTTGCAGGAGATTTAGCTGTGAGGTAGTAATCCAGACAATACTCTATGAGTTTATATTTGTGATTTTGCTTGACTGTAATCCCATTGCAAGGTTCAGAGTTCATGGTGTGTGCTCTCTGAAATGGAAATGTGCACACATGAATATGAATTGACGGACCCAGAATTGTACACTAAAAGTGTGCCTCTGAAAATCCATCAAAATTCTAAGAAATTCAACAGGGTAAATATGGAAAAATAATAAGGGAATGGAGATCATGGTATTGATGAGCTCATCAATCATAGTATATATTATTGACACATGGAAATTATTGGACTAACTTAAATGTTGAGTTGTGCATGTTAGGGTAATAATGTATTGAATGGATATATGAATATTTATTGCATTGTATTGAAAATATTAGGTAAGTATAATTCTGGTTACATGAGCTTACTAAGCACAAAGTGCTTACCCTGTTTCCTTTTCCCCTGTTTTGTAGTGTTAAGAGCTTGGAGGTTGGATTTGGTTGGAGACACATCACACTATCAACCTCAGGATTTCGGTATATAGAAAAACTTTATTTTGGAAATCAATGGCATGTATAAGCTAATAAAATAAATGTTACTGTGAAATGAATGTAAGGTCAGCCATTGGTATGGCTAACAAATCTTGGTTTTGGTATGTGATGAGGTTATCTTATAAATATGTATGAATCTATCTTGAAAATATGTTGAATTGGATTGGTTGATGTGGATTGGTCTCGGTTTAAAATTGCAGGGAAGGTTAGATATCTATAAAGGGGTTATATTGAGTTTTAAAAAAAATTAAAAAAAAATTCCTAAACTCCGGAAATGCCTCGTACCCTATTCTGGCAACGAATACGGGTAGGGGGTGTTACATGTATTGTTCTGAAATGCTCTGTCCGTCCGGTGATGCCCCTTACCTATTCCGGCGATGGTTACGAGATAGGGGTGTTACAGTAACAACTCAATTTTCAGTGGTGTCAGAAACAGTGATTCGAGATCACTAAATCTGACGAGTGAGTTTGAAAATTTTATTATTATTTAATAATTATGAGTCAAGTGTGATTTTAGAAATATTCTTGAATTAGTGAATTTTGTGATTTAAAAGAATTATTAGGTTAATTAGTATCGAAAACGAGGTATTGAGACCTCAATTTCATAAACTGAGCCGTAAATATTTTTATAAATATTTACGGAGTGTCAATAAGTTAGTATTAAGGTTTCGTTAGAAAATTTTAACGTTTTGATAGTTACTTAATTAAAAGGATTAAATTGAAAAAGGTACACAACTTACTAAAATGACTAAATGGTTTAAGAGGTAATTAAGGGGGAACCAAATAGGGAATTATACACTTATTGTAGGGCTGAATGACATGTGTGCCCAAGAAATAACTAAAATTAGTGTGAACAAGGGGTAAAATTGGAAATTTTGTAAAATTAAGCTTAGAAATTGAATTTACAAGAGAATTCTAAACAAATTCTCTTCAAAAACCTTAGAAAAACGCCATAGGAAGTCCCTAAGATTTCATATTTTCACTTCATGTGAGTCAATTCTTGCTCCTTTCTCAAAATTTTGTGTTTTTGAGACTTTTACAATTAGGTCCAATTATTTATTTCATTAGTTTTTGATTTCATGAGTGATTTTGAAAGTTACCATTGATTAGTGCTGGAAGTTTATGATGAATTAATATGGCTTTGAAGCTTTAACTTTATTACATTATGATTTTATCAAGTAATTTCAATAGAAATTGATTATTAGGACTAAATTGGGAAGAATAAAAGAATTAGGGTTTGCTGTTAGATTTATAAGAATCAAAGGCTGTAAAATAGCTTATAATAATGGAATAAATTGTTAATTGAGAAAAATTATCTTAATTGGTGGGAAAATTGATAAGGGACTAAATTGTAACCTTATAAAAGTTAGGGTAAATGTGTAATTTTAAAAATTGAAGGGCATAAATTGTGAAGTGAATTAGAATTGAATTAGATGCTAATGAATGAATAATTTTATATTATAGATTAAGAACCCGAAGAAAATCGTGAAAAAGGGAAATTAGCTAAATAGTCCCTGAATTACAACAAATTCTACAAATTGGCTAGGTAAGTTCATATGGTTGAACTTTCATAATTAATTTTTAATTTAAGAATGATATAATGTATTATTTCATATTTTTATTGTAAATATATGACAATTGAATTGAAAGTTCAAATTAAGTGGAACACGGGATTGAATACGATCGTTCCGTGTCACAAGATGAATTGACAGATAAGACCATGGTTAGACCATGGCAATGTTTGAATGTAAGACCATAACTGGGCTATGGCATTTTAATGAAAGGGCCATAACTGGGTTATGGTACTTTGAACGTAAGACCATGGTTAGACCATGGCAGTATATGTATACGTATAAGACCATGGCTGGGCTATGGCATCCTAATGATAAGACTATAGCTAGGTTAAGGCATTACGAGTGTAAGACCATGGCAGGGTCATAGCAATTGTGTAGACCATAGTTGGACTATGGTATCAAGAAAACGATGTACTCAAATCCGTAAGTCGTTCTCTAATTTGATAAGGATTGGTAAGTATTACATGGATTAATAAAAAAAGAAATTAAATGGTTATTGATATTGAGCTCAATTATGTGAATTTATCAATAGAAGTTGTGGTTGGCAAGAAATGTTGTGAAATGCTTAATCTAAATGAATTATTTAGTATGTTCAGTAAGATTTATATTTAAAGCCTATGAACTTACTAAGCTTCATTAAGCTTACTTGTGTCATTGAATGTTCTTTGTAGATTTTCAAGAAGTTTGGAGGATTGTATCAACACATCGAGCCACACTATCTAAATTGCTCCGGTAGGCTTTGTTATACATATTATGGTTTATATGGCATGTATAAGGTTTAATTAGAAAAGAGTTAAACTTGAAATTTGATTGTGAATGATACATATATATTTGTATACATGTAGACTTGCTCATGGGTCGGGCTACCCGGCCCGGCCCGAAGGCCCGCCCGAAATGTGGGAGGGTTTGGGCAAAAATATAGTCCCATAAAATGGGCTTGGACAAAAAAAAAGCCCGTTTAAAAAATGGGTCGGGCCTCACGTAAGGTTTTTTTGGCCCAGCCCGGCTCGAGTTCACAAAATGACAAAAAAAATCTACTTTTTTATTGTTTTTTAATGTTATTTTCTTGTTGTTTTCTCCCTATTTTGCTACCACTATTATGTTGCTGCTATTTTGTTGTTATTGTTTTGATATTGTATAAAACTTATTTTATTATTAATTTTGTTATTATTTTAAAGGCATTTGTTAATTTTGTTATTATTTTAGAGGTATTTGCTTGTTAAGTTGCATCTATCTTAATACTATTTAAGTCTACATATTTTTTAAAATTTATTTTCAATTTTTTGGAAAATATTTATTTTGATTTTTTTGTATTTTTGATGTATTATATATATTTAAAAATTATATAAAATAATATAAAAAATTAATACGGGCAGACCGGGCTAGGCCCGGGTTTTAGCATTTTTAATTGGGTCGGCTTGGGCAAAATTTTAGGCCTATTTTTTGGGCTCGGCCCGGCCCATAAACACCTCTATATACATGTAATTAGTAGTAGATTTTAGTAAATCAAAGAATGAAGTTGTTTTGGTAAGTTTATGCAAATGAGTTTTGTGATGACATATTATGTTTGAAATATGATTTTTGGCTTGTATTGGGTTGTTTGGTTGAGACATATTATTGTATTTAAATGTTGTGTGCAGGTTGATATTAAAAGGGTGAGAAAAGTGGCCTTAAAATGGCCTATTTTTGTCCACACAGGTAGAGACAAGGGCGTGTATCTCAGCCGTGTGTGACACACGGCCTGGCACATGGGCATGTGGTCTAGCCGTGTGTCCCCTGTACCTTGTAAATTTCAAAACAGAATGCCCAGGTTTTTACACACGGCCTAGCACACGGGTGTGTGGTTTAGCAGTGTGACCCTTGCACTTTGCACACGGACGTGTGGTTGGCTATGTGGCACAAGTTAGAGAGTTACACGAGTAAGGATACAGGGTAAGACACGATCATGTGTCCCACATCAAATGCCCATACGGCCTAAGACACCAGCATGTCTCTTGGCCGTGTGAGCCACACGGTCTAGCCACATAGGCGTGTATCTCCTGTTTCTGAGAAAATTTTTAACATTTTGCGAAAAATTCTTGAAGTCTCCGGTCAAGTCTCGATTTACTTCTAACACCTATTTTGGGCTTCGAAGGCCCATATAAAAGACCATAAGAGTGTTATGTGAATAAGTTATGATATAAGTATTAAAGATTATAAAATGTTCGTAATCAATTCGTAAATTTCGGTAATGCTCCATAACCCTATTTTGGCAACGGATATGGGTTAGGGGTGTTACAGAAAGGTAAAAAAGGTAAGAAATTGGCTCTATCGGTGGATTGTGGAAAATTAGACTATGTTAATAAGGGTGTTAAAAATGAAAAATATGGGCCATAGATGTTAGTTGATCGCCAGAGTAAGAGGAATAGCCAGAAACAAAGCGACAATCGGGAAGCAAAGAAAGGGGCAGATTTGTCAGGATCCAGGTTTAATATTTTACAGGATTTATGGGAAAATAATAGAGAGTTAATTCAAGACCCTAATCCCATTAATTCAACTAATTTAAAAGGCAAAGGGGTTGCCATTTAAAACAACCCCCTAGGAAAAGACTTTTTAATGAAAAAAAGGCCTTTGACGTGGGTGTTGTTATTTCTAATTCAGGTTTGGATGTTGGACAGGTTAATGGATCTAGGTTGAATGAAAAAAAGTGGGTGTTTGCATTATGACCCATCAGAATTTGAAGGAAGTCAAGCCATCTATGACAATCCCTAGGCCAACCATTTTGTCAATTGACTCACCAAATGGATCCACTAGTGGAGTAGGCCTAAACCCTGGTCCTTCAGCGTCCAAAGCTCGGAGGCGTGATAGTGGGGAAATTTTACAACAGTTAGTTGAAGAAAACCTAGGTGAGGTCCCTGTTCTGTCAACGAATGGGAAATTTCCTATCATGGTGGAGAAGATTGGAATTACTACTCTAAACTCATAATCCTATTCTTCACTATCATAATAAAGTTTGGGGTCAATGGTGTTATGATAGTGAAGTCCTTCAAAAGGAAGCGGTCAGGTACTTCTCTTCTCTGTACTCTTTAGATGATCAAACTCCAGGCAGATTCCCTTTATACGATTGTTTTTCGGCTTTGGATTCTACATCTTTAGATGTTTTAGGGGCAGATGTGTTTAATGAGGAAACTAGAAGTGCATTATTTAGTATGGGTTCCTTGAAGGCTCTGGGTCTAGATGGTATTCATGCTTTGTTCTATCAAATTTGATGGGAAACGGTTGGTGCAGACATGTGTAATTGGGTGCGTGGAGTTTTCTCTGAGCGACTTCTCATTAGTAGTATCAGTAAGACTTTTCTGGTGCTTTTTCCCAAATCTAAAGCTCCTGAATATCTGGCTCAGTTTCGACCAATTAGCCTTTGTAATGTTATTTACAAGATTGTTACTAAAGTTATTGCGAATCAATTTAAACAAATTTCCCCTTCAATTATTGCCTAGAATCAAGTTAGTTTTGTGGCTGAGAGGCAGATTATAGATAATATTACTATTGCCCAAGAGGTTACTTACTTGATGTGTACAAAAAAAGGGGGGAAAAAAGATAGATGGCCATTAAAGTGGATTTGGAGAAAGCCTATGATAGAATATGGTGGGATTTTATTGAAGATATTTTATCGGATGTTGGTTTTCCTTCGAAGATGTCTAGGATCATAATGGATTGTATTACAACTGTATCCATGCAGATTTTGTGGAATAGGAAGCTTTCGATTGATTTCTGTTCAATGAGCGGTACTAGACAAGGATGCCCGATGTCTCCTTATATCTTTATGTTATGTATGGAGAAGTTGGGTCAATTTATTCATAAAAGAGTGGAGGATAAAATTTGGAAACTAATTGTACAGGTAAGAATGGTCCTTCATTATCTCACATATTTTTCGCTGATGATCTTTTCTTTTTTACAGAAGCGAATGTTGATCAAGTAAGGATTATAAAGGCTGTCCTTAACACTTTTGGAGCTGCCTCTGGCCATAAAGTCAATGTCCTTAAAACTAATGTATTCTTTTCCAGCAATACTGATTCCAACTATGCTAACGTTATTTATAGTGTTCTTGGTTTTCAGCAGACTGACAATTTGGGGATATATTTGGAATTTCTTTTTTTTAACCGACAAATAATGATGAATACCTTCAGATTCATTGTAGACAATGTCAGACGAAAGCTGGATAATTGGAATGCCAAAATGCTTTCTGTGGTGGGACGAGTAACTTTAGCTCAGTCAGTTTTGTTATCAATTCCTAATTATTTTATGCAAACTGTGAAAATCCCATCTAGCATTTATGTAGAAATGAGAAGATTTCCCCGAGATTTATATGGGGGAATTCTGAAGCTAATCAGAAACTGTCATTGGTAAGGTAAGGAGATTGCTGTTAGCCTCTGCCTAGCAGGGGATTAGGTATTCGATGCCTTAAGGAACATCTTGAGTCATTTATGATTAAGTTGGGATTTAACCTCCTAACTAATGAGCAAGCTTTGTGGGTAAGGTACTCCAATCTAAGTGTAAAATATTGAAGGAATGCCCTGAGGATATTTCCCAAAGCAAATGTTCTTTCATTTGGAGATCTCTTGAAAGGTTTGGCCCCTCCTGCATCAAAGTCTTCTTTGGTTAGTTGGTGATGAGAATATCATCAAATTTTGGACTAATAATTGGATAGTAGATATGGGTCCCTCTTATTAACCATTGTTTGGCTAATTCCCTAATTGATGAGTCTATCACACTTTGAGAGGTTGTGAATACGGAGGGAAACTGGAATGGAGAGTGTATGCGGTGTTTTTTGAATGAAGATATTCTATCTTATATTGGAGGTATTCTGACTCAAAATACTTTAGTAGAACCTGATGGAGTTATATCGAGTTGGGCTTCCAATGGTAAATTCAGTATTAAAGCAGCTTATGGTGTGTTTATAAAAAAAACTCATTAAATCTGTCGGAGGTGAAAAGGAAGCTTGCTTGGTCATTGAATGTTCCACAACGTGTTCATCATTTTATTTGGTTAGTGTTTAAGGGACACCTTTTTACTAATGCATAGCGATGTATGAGAGGCTTATCGGAGAATCCTTCGTGCAAACTTTGTAGGAACATTAAAGAATATTGTCTTCATGTGTTACAAGATTGTTGTAAAGCAAAAGAAGTGTGGAAGTAGTTAATTCCCTCCAACAGTTCGATTCGATTTTTCTCTTCTTCTTTGGAGGGATGAGTGTCTACTAACTTGAAAAATATGTTTGATGTTGTTTTCCAGGATTTAGATTGGCTTTCTCTATTTAGGATTATTTTTTGAAGGATTTGGAAATAGAGAAATTTGTGTGTACCCTAAGGTGTTCCATTCAACATATCTACTATGATCTAGTCTTCGTGGTGGTGAGCAAGAGCCATTAAGCAGGGGCATCTCAATTTAGGGGGGAGTAATGTGAAGCAATTCAGGGACCAAGGATGGGTTCCATTGCCTACTGGGTTCTTTAAAATAAATACAAATGGTGTTCGTAATTTGAATTCAGGTCTTGCTTGGTCAGCTGTAATGGTGCGTGATGAGCATGGTAGATGGATGTGGAGACTAGGAAGAAATATTGGGAGATGTAGTGGCTACAAGCTGAGTTTTGGGCTATTTATGATGGTCTCCAATTAGCTTAGAAGGATAAATGGGTAAACGCTATTATTGAGACAAATTGTTTTTTAGCTATCAAAGGTATTCATGGAGATTATAGAGGACATTCAAATAGAGATTTGATTTTGCGTGTCCAAGAACTATGCAGTCACAAGTCAAAAATGCTCATAAAGCAAGTACCTATAGAGGTGAACTCTACTGTTGATACTTTAGCTGATCTGACAAAAGATTTTCCTATTGACGCGAGAATTTTTCATGTGGCTCCTCTATCAGTTGATGATTATATACGACTTGACAGATGTTTCTGGTTATCCAACCCTTATCCTGTTAGCTCATAATTAATGCTATTTATATCTTGTTACCAAAAAAATAAATCATAAATAATATGTTTCATCAAATTGCAAACAATTTCACAAAAAGTTCTAAATTTTTTCTAGAAGTTTACTGGAATTCAATTTATTAAAATTTTAGACACAATTGAATCGTATAATTATAATTTATAAATACAATTAACACCAATATAATCATGTAACAAATTTATTATGTACTTAATTATTCATTCCCCAATCAGTTATATTTAATCATATACTTACTAAAGTATGGTTTAATATCATATTTAATAATAAACTTTACTAGCACAAATTTACCAAATTTTGAATATTATGTATTAGTTTCTTTTTTACCTTGCCTCCGTTCAAAAGCAAAAATTTCTCCCTTTTTTTTTTATGTGAAATTGTAATCGTATATTGGAAAACAGTAGCGTTATATTAGTATTATTAGGGTGATTTGCGAGATGAAAACTTACACCAAAATAGTTAAAGGAATCAAATTGTAAAACATAAAGAAATTACAAGTCTTTTTGTTGAAATTTTCCTTTCTAAAAATTTTGCAATATTTGATTTTTTCAGTAATTTAGAAAAATATTAACATACATATTCAAAATATTATAAATTTAACATTAATGACTATCTAAAAAAGCATTAATGGCCTAAAATCCAAATTATTATTCAAAATAAAACGAAAATGCCAAAATTTCAATCAAAGTTTTAAAAGTTTTAAAATCATTATATTCAGCTCATTAATTTTAATTATTATTCAATAAAAACATTAATACAATGTCACTAAAATTGATAATTTTTTTCTTTTTCATAAATTTATAAATTTTTTGTTACTATTTTATAAAATATTATTTTTTATATTAAAAATTAATTTTTTAAAAATATTTGTAATACATTATTATTTTTAAAAGTATTACTATTTGATACATTGACAATGTAATTTTTTATTCCACAAGCAACCTTCAAAAATTGATACGTGTATATTTTTTTAATATTTTACTATACTTCTATAGGACACTTGTTAATTCTTAATTCTACTTGTGAAATTTAAAAACTCTCGTTGATAGTCTACCGAATAATTTCCCTTTTAAAATGATAATTCTTTGTTTTTACAAACTTATAACTATTTTTCATTATTTTATAAAATAATATTTTAATTGGTACACCACCAACCCATGCATTGCACAGGTATACAAAGTAGTTATATATATACAAGGTCTAAAATTCAAAGCTGATATGAACATCTTATTTTATTGACACATAAACGATTTAAGTTAATGATGTGTGTAAAGCTAATTTTATTTTACGTTATCCCATTTAGTTACCAAAACTTTTTTATCAAAATTAACTTTTCTCTCGCCAAAATATTTTTATAAGATTATATTTTTTTAGTAAATTATTCACCAATTAAAAAATATATTTTACTTTTCAATAAATATTTTTTGATGTTAATTGTTACTAAAATCATGAATACAAGCTTTTGTATTCTAATACCAAAATCATACATAAAATATTATAAATTATTCTAATTACCACTAGAATCATTTCCAAAATATTTTTAAAACAAATATACAATAACTTATTATACACACCCAAAAAAAAATTTTAACTCAATCTTTTCAACTAAGAATATTAATCAATATAAGTTTGTTCGTTTAAGTATGTCTTAGGTTTTTCTCTCTTTATTCTTTTTTTTCTTTTTCTTCCAAATTCGGCGACAAGAAGCATAAACAGAAATTGTTTCGGGGTTAAAAATTCTTTAATGATTAAAAATATGATGCGTTAGAAAGGAATTCGTATAGCATAATCAATGGGCTTAATATTGAGGATGAGGAGGAATATTTGGTTTGACGGCTAGAAGAGGATGTTGAAAGCGATGACGAGTATAATTTTTTTCTTGTGGGAAGAATCTTAACTGGTAGCGTTATACACTTTTTCTCAATGCGAAATACCCTTGCTGAGTTATGGCATCCATTAGAGGGGGTTACAATTACAAAAGTTAAAGACAAAAGGGTGTTACCTCGATTCTATAATATGATTGACTTGAATAGGGTTTTTAATGGAACACCTTGGCTTTTTAATAGGCATCTTATAATCCTTCATCAATTAATGAAAGGAGAAGACTCGGTAAAAGTCCATGTTTTTCATATGAAGTTTTGGGTGCAAATCCATAACTTGCCAACAGGGTTTATGTCAAGAGGAATAGCACAATAGTTGGGAAATTTTATTGGGGAATTCATTGATTACAATGCCATAGCAATAATAAGGGGAATAAAAAGATTTATGTGTATTAGGGTAAGATTGGATGTTTGGCTCCTGCTAAAAAGGAAGAAACGTATAATTCATGGAAAGAGTAATTCTTCATATGCGATTTTCCAATATGAAAAGCTACATTTATTCTGCTTTCTATACGGACCACTAGGACATGGAGAAATCTTTTGCCCAACAAGATTAACCTTGGGATCGTAGAAGGTAGAGTTTGGGTGGGATAGTTCACTAAGAGCTCTATCAAGAAGGGAGACTACAATAATGAGTAGATGGCTGAAGAAAGATCCAAAAGAAAAACGTAAGGCAGATATGGACATGGAAAATAGGAATGAGAAAAGGGACTTATTATATAACAATACAACAGTTTTGGGCCAAGTTAGAAATAAAGGAATACTGACTATTCCTAATAGAATGCTTAAAATCGGAGGGGGAACAAGTGAAGAACGAAGTCGAAGGCAAGAAATATGGCTAGAGTACATTAGTTCAAAGGAGGTGAATTAGGAGCTGGAAGAAAGACTGATAGGAATAGTGGAAGGAAAGAAGAGACAAATGGTACAACTAACGGAGTACATAAAGGATAATGTCCTAATGGATGCAGAGTTAGACAATGATATATTGGCGGCCGCTTTAGAGCAGGCCGATCGGTCATAATGAAAACCTTAAGTTGGAATATTCGTGGCCTAGGGAAATCATGAACAGTTAGACGTCTTAAACATAAGTTGAGACAAGCTCAGCCTTAGCTTTTGTTTCTTATTAAAACAAAGGTAAGCATGAGAAGAATGGAAAGAATAAGAAGGAAATGTAGATATGTGAACGGGATTAATGTAGGTGCTGCAGGTTCGAGAGGAGGTCTATCTTTAGGATGGAAGGAAAATTTGAATGTCACTCTTAAGAATTTCTCAAAATCGCATATTGACGTTGAGGTTACTGAAGAGAGTGGAGAGGTGTGTTGGAGATTTACAGGTTTTTATGGTTCTCTTGTTGAACAATTGAAAAAAGAGACATGGAATTTACTTAAAAAGTTAAAACAGAGTAATCGAATACCATGGTTGGTTATGGGTGATTTTAGTGAAGGGATTTATTCCTTTAAGAAAAAGAGGAGTCGTATGCGATGAAATAGGCAGATGGCTGCCTTTAGGGACACACTAGAAGATTGTGATCTATATGATCTAGGGTGTCCAGGGCAATGGTTTACATGGGAAAGGGGGAGGCTATCGAAAAATAACATCAGGGAAAGGCTAGATAGGGGAGTTGAAAATTCTGCATGGTGGGAGCTTTTCCCAAGATATTCGGTAGCCAATCTTAGCCATAGCTTTTCGGATCATTGCCCAGTTTTAGTGGATACTGGGGAAGGAAGAAAGGAGAGGTTATTACAAGGTGACATTACTTTTAGGTGTGATGTAAATTGGATTTTGGAAGAGGATTTTGAAAATCAAGTTAAGAAAGGACGGGATTCAAGCGGGGAAGAGCTTTTAAATAAACTTTTCGATTTGGGGAAATCATTAAAAAAATAGGCAAAAATTAAAAGAGGGCTTTGAACCAGAAGAAGGGAGGATTTGAATTTAAAGCTAAGCGAGCTAAATGAATAAGAACCAGATGAAGAAAATCTGGCAGAGATTTCCGAGGTAATGTTAGATTTAAATATGGAAGCAAACAAGGAAAAATTGTATTGGGAGCAAAGGGCAAGATTGAATTGGCTTCAAATGGGAGATCGCAATACAACGTTTTTCCACAGTTTTGCCTCATACCATAAAAGAAGCAATACAATAAAAGGTTTAGAAAATGAGAATGGGACATGGATAAAAGGTGATGAAAGATTAGTTGAGTTGGCATCTAACCATTTCAAAGACTTGTTTACATCAAAACTCATCCAAACCAATGATAGATTATTTGCTAAAGTACAACCATGCATACCAAACTGTTTGAACAAAGAGTTAATGACGAGATTCAAGGAAAAAGAAGTAGTGAAAGCCCTAAAACCAATGGCCCCACTCAAAGCATCAGGAAACGATAGATACCCAACTTTTTTTTTTCAAAAGTTTTGGCACAATATGGGAAATGAGATTACCCAATTTTACCTTGAAGTTTTGAATTAACGAAGGGATATAGAAGAAATTAATAAAACAAGCATAGTGCTTATCCCCAAAGTAACTACTTCGAATAATTTGGGACAATTCTGACCTATTAACCTTTGTAATGTTCTATATAAATTCATCTTGAAAATTATGGTTAATAGGTTTAGAAGAGTTCTTAATTTTTGCATTGAGGAAACATAATGAGCTTTTGTTCCCGATAAACAGATAACTGACAACATATTAGTGGCATGCGAAGTTTTACATTCTTTTAAAAAGAAGAAAGAAAGTGGAGTCGGTTCTTTTGCTCTAAAGCTGGATATGAGTAAGGCTTATGATAGGGTGGAATGGAGCTTTAAGGAAAAAATGATGAGAAGATTAGGTTTTTGCAATGAATGGATATCTTTAATTTTGAGGTGTGTAAAGGGTGTCTCCTATTTGGTAAGGCTTCTCTACCTTAATAAACATTACAAAAAGGGAGGGAAGAATTGGTGGAGCAAGAATAGGAAGAGATAATTTATCGATGACAGTATTTTATTTGGAGAGGCATCGTTAGAGGAAGCTCATGCAATCAAATTAGAGGTAAAAAAGTATGAGGAGGCTTTAAGTCAGCTTGTTAATTTCGACAAATCACTTATATATTTTAGTAACAACGTGGAGGAATAATTACGATACCAGGTAGGAAATGTGATGGGTGTGCGAACCTTAAACAACCTAGAAAGGTATCTTGGGCTATCAACTATGGTGGGTAGATGAAAAAGAACGATTTTGTTGATATTAAGGAAAAATTTATTAAGAACATGAAAAATTAGAGTGTACGTAATTTATCAATTGGGGGAAAAGAAGCTTTCATTAAATCCGTTTTACAAGCCATACCAATTTACGCAATACAGTGTTTTAAGTTGCCTATTTCGTTATGTCATGAACTGGAAAATCTGATGTGCAGATTCTAGTGGCGAAATTTAAAATTAAATAAAGGTATTCACTGGTGTAATTAGAGTGCTATGTGCATGCTAAAAGCGCGAAGGGGGATTGGGTTTAGGGAGTTGTCAAATTTTAACATAGCGCTGTTAGCAAAACATGGATGGAAACTAGCCAATCATCCTAATTATCTATTTGCATAAGTTATGAAGGCAAGATATTATCCTCAAGGGGAGTTTATGAGTGCAAATCTGGGTCTTACCCTTCTTCTACCTGGCGCAGTATCTAGGGTGCTTATAGCTTACTGGAAAAAGGGAACAGGTTGGAAAATAGGGAACGGGGCATCAGTGAATATCTGAAATGACACATGGTTGCCGGGCCGGGAAAGGGCAGAATAAAGTGTCAAAATATTAACATTAACTATACAATTGTTGTTGATTTGATTAATTGGGAAATGACTAACTGGAAAAACAATGTTATCAGAAGGCTTTTCAGTGAAGATGAAGTTGGAAGGATTTTATCAATCCTACTAATCAACAGCAGGCAGACAAATGAAGTAATCTGGAAGGGTGATAACACTGGGGTCTATACAGGTAAAAGTGGGTATAAATGGCTTCTTACAAATGATACAAACAGGCTAGGGAACAGTAGTACAACTCAAACCGAAGACACAAGCAATTACTTTACAAAATTATGAAATCTTAAAATTCCCAGCAAAATCAGAATTAACCTATGGAATATTACAAAAGAGTTCATGCCTACATTGGGTAATCTAAAAGCAAGAGGCCTCATTGAGAATGCGATTTGCCCAGCTTGCAACAAGGCAGAAGAGACCATGCCCCATCTGTTCAGAGACTGCATGTTTACAAAACAGGTCCTGCAAAAGCTAGGAATAACTCATTCGTCCACAGATCGAGAGCAAGGATGGAAGCAGTGGTTAGTAATAGAATTTGATAATAAAAATTCACATGAGTGTTTAATGCTAGCAATATGTTTTTGGGCAATATGGTATAGTAGAAATAAGGTTTACCATGAAGGAATTAGAGAAAAAAAATACAAGAGGTAGCAGGAGTTATTAATGAGTATAAAATGGAGTTAAAATATTTAGAAGTATTACCCAGAGTTGTACAAGAAACGCGAAACGAGAGGTGGTGGCCACCAAACAGAGGAATGGTTAAAGCAAACTTTGATGCATCCTATTAGGGTCATCAAAATAGATCTATATCAGGCGTCATTGTAAGGAACAACGAAGGGTTAGTTATGGCTTCATGTGTTTACCCAGTGGCCAATGTAAGAGACCCCACTATGACAGAGGCATGGGCATGCTTTCAGGCTGTAACGTTCGCAGAGAAGTTGGGGTTCAGGGATGTATGCGTAGAAGGGGACGCCTTAACTATAATAAGAAAGCTAAGGGACAGAGAGAACAACAAGTCAGTCATCGAAAACTTAGTCAATGAGATAAAAAACAGAAGTACAAGGTTCAAGAGACTTATCTTCCATTATGCTTCACGAACGACTAATATAGTGGCACATGCGCTGGCTGCAAAAGGTCGACAGTATGAGGAACCTATGTATTGGATGGAAGAGGTCCCAAAAGAATTGGAATGTCTTCTTAATGGAGATAGAAGAGGGTTATGAAAAGGAGGTTGCGTTGTTAGTGGGAACTGAGTCCGGAAATGGGTCTGTTATGGGTTTCCGAAGAACTCAGGAATACAGAGGGGCTGGTGTTATTGAGAGAAGAAAGCCAAAGTTTTGGTTGAAGCCAACATTTTTCTGGGTGAAGGAGAAATGTTTTGAAGAAATATTGAAAAGTTTATTAAGAATCTGATTAGGTTTTGTTTTTTAATAGGATAGGGGGTGTTTATCTTTTTTTCATTCGGTTTTGTGTTTCATTTTAATTCTCCATTTAAAGATTGCATTCATAGCTTGACATGTGTAAAGCCGCATGGCAGACTTAAGCTTAGGATATTGTTTCAATATTTCTTTTTTTAATGCAATTAATCAATATAATATCCATGTTTTTACGCCTCTTTCTATTTTTAAATTATGATCTTATTTACAATTTTATGCAACCAATTAATTCTTAAAAATAATTTCAATCATCAAATGGAAAATAAAAGTAGTATAAAAAGTCCTCAAACTTTTACAAAAAAATAAATTAAGCTATTGATTTTTTTCACTCAATTGAGTATTTGAACTTTCAAAACGCATAAAAAAGGCCCTCAAATTTTTCAAAAGTAGCAATTAAGCCCCTCCTTTTTTTTTTGCACTCAATTGAGTACTTGAACTATCAAAATGCATCAAAAAGGCCAAGGGCAAATCTAGGGGGCTGACAGGGGCTACCCCTAAAATGTCATTTAGGCCCTTTATAATTTATAAAATTTTAAATTAATAATAGTAAATTTGCACATTGGCCTCCCAAAAATGATAAAAAATTGATTTAATTCTCTAGAGGCTATTAAAATGACAAAATTACATTTTTAGTATCATAAAACTATATAATTTAATTCCGCCCCCCAAATTTTTGACTTCACCCCTACCTTCCTAAGTCGTATTTCTAGATCCACCATTGAAAAAGGCCCTTTAACCATTAAAATTAATCGCCCCTAATTTTTTTCAGTTAAAGTTATCACATGTCACAACCACAACGTGACATGTGGCAAAAAAAGATAAAAAAGATAAAAATCAATAAATTTTATAAAAATTATAAAAAAATATTAAATTTTAATACAATATAAAAAATATTTAAAATTAAAATTAGAAAAAAATATAAAAATCAATTTATAAAAAAATTGTAAAATTTTATAAATATCATAAAAATTATCAAATATATAGAAATATAGAAAAAAATATATAAAATTTTATAAAGTAGTAAGAAAATTATAAAAAATATAAAGAAATATAAAATTCGTAAAAAAAATATAAAAATCATTATACCAAAAGAAGCATTTTATAGTTTTTCTATATTGGTCAAAGGGTCTTTTTTAGTGGTAGATCTAGAAATACGATTTGGGAGGTAGGGGCGAAGTCAAAAAAAAATTTGGGGGTGGAATTAAATTATATATTTTTATGACAGAAAAAATGCAATTTTACCATTTTAATAGCTTATATCTTTATAAATTTTTAGAGGATTAAATCAAATTTTTATCATTTGGGGGGAGGGGCAAAGTACAATTTTACGATTATTAATTTAAAATTTTATAAATTATAAAAGGCCTAAATGAAATTTTTTTCATTTTGGGGGGGTCAGGGCTTCTGTCAGCCCCTTAGATCCACCCCTAGCATTTTTGATGCAATTTGACAGTTGAAGTACCCAATTGAGTGCAAAAAGAAAAATAGTGGCTTAATTGCTTTTTTTTTTCTTGAAAAAGTTTGAGGTTTTTTTTATGCATTTTGCCAGTTAAAATTCCCAATTGTGTGAAAAAAAAGTAGGGGTTTAATTGCTTTTTTTAAAAAAGTTTAAGGGCCTTTTTTATGCATCTTAAAAGTTCAAGTTCCCCATTGAGTGCAAAAAAAAAAAAAATAGGGGCTTAATTGCTTTTTTTTTAAAGTTTAAAAGTTTTTTACACCTTTAAGCCTAAAATTTATTCCAATATATATGCGATAACATAATCATGAATAAAATATTAATGCTACTTTTGGTAAAAGTATTATTTTTACATACGTTTTAATATACGAGTTAATAATAAATAATTTAATTAGTATATTCAGTCACTCCTTTGATTTATTTTTAGTAAAAAAAAAGAAAAAATTTTGTTTATTTTGAAGAGGTTTTATTTTCCTACAAGAGTTTTTTCTCATCCTTTTAATTTCAAGTTTAAATTTGTACTAAATATTTTTTTTTATTTTATGTCTAATTGTTATAATACATATGTACTAAATAAGCATTTCCTCGTGTTATTAACTAATAGAAAAAAAAAGCATAAATACTAAAAGGAATTTGACTCAAAATTTTCAATTATGTGTATTTATCAATAATATATCACTAGTTTTACTACTTCCTTTTCAAAATATGTTTCTATTATTAAATTGTTTTCATATTAAATAATTTTTTTTTGGTAATTTTTTTGGTAAATAAACAAAGAACTAACAAAATTAATTCCTGGTCACATTAACAAAACGGCATTCATCCTTCAAAAGCACTTGGATTTCCAAAAGGGGTTCTTCAAAAATCTGCAAAGTCTCGCTCTTCTTTAAGGCCATTTTAGCCAAAGTATCTGTTACTTAATTAGACTCTCTTGGAATATAATTTAAGGACCACTTCTCTTCATAGGCTAGGATTTGGTGAATCCTCCTTATTAGGGAACTTTTTGGACCATCAAGCTTGCTGTAGCGAAGAGAAAGAACATTTTCAAGGCTATCAGACTGTATAATGGCCTCCGCATATCCTTGTTTCTGAAGGAGCAGAAGCCCATCCAAAATTCCCCAAAGCCCAGCAACAGCTGTTGTACATTTTCCAAGATGCCGGTTATATCCTAAGATCCATTGTCCTTTACCATCGTGTATTACTCCCCCTGCAGCAGAGAAACCAGATACAGAGTGACTAGCACCATCGGTATTAAGGTAAAAACACATACCTGAGTTCTGAGAAGTAGTTGACTGATATGGGCGGTGCTCGACGCTGCTTTATAAGTAGAGGAAAATTGATTTGCCCAACTGTAAGAGATATGAATAATGTCCTTCGGACTCATGGAATGTCCTTGAAAAATGAACGAATTCTGATTCTTCCAACTGCGCCAAAGGAGAATCCCAAAAAGACAGGTCTAAGTTGAATCCCTTATGCCAAGTGAAGGAGAAGAATGCAAATTCGAGAACAACCACTCTGAAATGTTACCAGCGAAGAATCTGTCAGAGTGATTGAAAGGAATAACTTGGTTCCAAACTTCCTTTGCAAAAGAGCAATCCTTAAGAGTATGAAGGATATCCTCCATAGAATGACCACAGAGCTGACACGAAGCATCCTGCGTGACACCCCTTTTAACCCTTTCTGAATTAGTTAAAAGTCACTACTTGAGAACTAACCAAATAAATTGACTAACATGTTGTGGCCCTGGAATTTTCCAAACAATGTTCAAATTCGAGTCCTTCGGGCTCCAAGACTCCTCATTGAGCATAAAATAAGCACATTTCACTGAGAAGAAACCTGAAGTTTTTCTGGACCAGGAAAGAATATCAGGCCCATCTGACTCGGAAGGAGGAGGAATACTAATGATACGATTGACCACATATTCTGGAAACTACAATCTAAAAAAATCAATGTTCTATTCTCCATTATCCAAAACCATCTCATTAACTTTACACTACGAAATAATAATACCTTGATCCGGTACATACTGATTGAGAGGACCAATAGTTGGAATCCAATTGTCCTCCCAACAACGAACAGACCTTCCATTACCTATAGACCAGATCATATTTTTGCACAACAAATGCCAGGCTTTAGCGACTGCTTTCCACATATAAGAACATCTACTCTTCATGATAGAATCTGGCAGTACCTCATGAAAACCATACTTATCTCTAAGGACCTGAACCCATAGAGCTTCAGTCTTAGTAATAAGACTGTAACCAATTTTCATCAGGAAAACTTAATTCTGATCCTCCAATAGTCGAAGTCCAAAGCCTCCATGAATTTTAGGTTGGCAGATGTTATTCCACCCTACCAAGGCTAATTTCTTCCCCTCTTTTATAGCTCCCCAGATGAATTGTCTAACTAATTTTTCAATAGAGTCACAAATCCCTTTACAAACTAAAGTAGACTGCATGATATAACTAGGGATGGCCAACAGGACGGAGCGAGCTAAAGTGACTCTTCCAGCAAAAGAGAGTCGTTTTGCGTCCCAACTAGAAAGTCGACTATGAACTCTTTCCACCAAAAAGTTAAGAATACCATCAGTGACCCTTTTATGAAAAATTGGAACCCCAAGATAATGACCCAGATCATCAACTTCTTGAAAACCAAGCCTGACTAAGATCTCACTCTTTAAGGACACAGAAATACCCGAGGAGAAGAAAACATTAGTTTTCCTGGCATTTACCTTATGGCGTGAGACTTCACAAAAATTGTCCAAGAAACTCTTAAGAATTCTACTGTGAGTCAAGTCAGCATGACTAAAGATCACCAGATCATCTGCAAAAAACAAATGAGAAAGGTTCGGTCCTATGTAAGAAAGACGAATGGGTCTCCAATCCCTTGAAGAAATACCCGCATGAAAACTATGACCCAACCATTCCATACAGAGAACGAAAAGATATGGAGATAAATGACATCATTGCCGAATACCTCTAACAGGCCTAAACTTCTGAGTAGGAGCACCATTCGATAACACCTGTATAGAAGAAGACGAAATAGCATTCATAATAACTTTAACCAGGTTAGAAGGAATACCTGCTGCATCAAGAGAAACTTCCACAAAATCCCATCTGACTCTATCGTAAGCCTTCTCCAAATCGATCTTGATAGCCATCCACTGGGACTTCTTTTTTATCCTCATTGAATGTAACACTTCCTGGGAAATGATAACATCATCAATAAAACTCTGTCCTGCAACGAAGCCTGCTTGTTCTTGACCAATGATCTTCGGGAAGATACTCTTAAATCTATTTGCAATGATCTTCAAAACCAGCTTATATAACACAGAGCAGAGGCTGATAGGACGAAACTGTGAAAAGTTCTCAGGGGTTTTAACTTTAAGAATTAACACAATGAGGGTGTTATTAAACTCTGGATCAATAGTGCCCTCCTCAAATACCTTCTTGACCCACTCATAGATAGCTTCCCCTAAAATATCCCATTGTTTTTGAAAAAAGCAGCTTAAAACCCATCACTGCTCGGGGTTTTCAAAGGTGCCACATCAAAAAGTGCAGCCTTAATCTCCTCATTTGTGACGCCTTTCCCAAGAGAAGCAACATCCTCAGAACTGAGCCTTGAAAAAGCATTAGGAGGTAGAGACCTTGACGGGCCTGGATTCTCCCCATAAAGATTCTGAAAAAAGTTAACCACTTCTATTTTAAGAACCTCAGAATCAAAGATCCAATCCCCATCAGCATTACGTAAAGCGGTAATCTTATTAAATTTCCTTCTCATAATCGTATGTCTGTGGAAGTAGCTAGTATTGCGATCTCCCAAGTTTAGCCACTCACATCTAGACTTTTGCTTCCAAAGTATCTCCTCATGATTCAAAATATTTTCAAGTTCATCACGAACGAGTACTTCTTGCTAAAAAAGAGAATTAGACCCCGGGAGATCCAAGGCATGTTGTATCCTAGCAAGCTTATGTAGTAGTTGTCTTTTACGATGGGTGATATGGCTATAAAAACCTTGATTCCATTCTCGGAGCTTATTCGTAAACTCCTCCATAGTACTTACCAAGTTACCATTGAAACTCTAATTATTCTTGACAAATTCAGGAAAATTATGATAATGAAGCCAGCCAGTAAGAAATCAAAAAGGCCGATTAGGAACACGAGTCTTAGCATTGTAAAATTTCATGAGTAAAGGCCGGTGGTCTGATTTAATTCTAGGGAGGTGGGTAATAAGACAGTTAGGGAATGCTTCCACCCAAGCGTCATTTCCCACGGCCCTGTCCAGTCTTTCAGAAAGAAAACCCCCGATTCACGTAAACGGGGGTCCCTGGAAACCCAGATCATGCAGAAGAGTGCTATCCATAAAGTCACTAAAGAACTGGCATCTTCAAACTTTAGCATGTCTGCCTTTTTTATCATTTGAGGAAAGAATGGCATTAAAGTCCCCAATGGCCATCCAAGGAACATACTCCCGAGGCACAGTATGACTTAAAGCATCCCACAAAATTCTCCTTTTCTGTTTGTCAGGACTTCCATAAACAAAGGTAACAAGAATCAGATGAGGATGTAAATTGGAAGAAATACGAACCAGAATAATTGAGGGTGATTACTGACCACCTCCAAATCAATTCAATTCTTCCATCCAATCTAGATTCTTCCAGAAAACCCAACTGCTTCCACTCTATGCGACTTTTCCCATCCCATCTTAGCAATAATAGTGTCAGCTTTAAACCCACTGAGTCTAGGCTCTAGAAGGCTGACTACATCAGGTTTGTACTAATTATTATATTCACAAAAGGCTCGCAAAAAATTAGCAGTCGCACATCCCTGCACATTTCAAGAAAAAATAGACATATTCATCATAAAAAAATTAAAAAACAGTAAAAAGCTTATCTCAATGTTAACTAGAAGAGTCGAGCTCCTCTCGCTCTCTAGTTTTCCGCGAAACTTCATCAGTAGACTTTCCAAAAAATTCTGACTCAATAAGCTCTGCTACCCTCTTTATAGAATCAGCAAAATGAATCCGAGTGTTTTCAGAATTCTTGAAACGATTACTCGGACCTTTTAAGGTTTTGTTGAGTTTCCACCCTCCTTTGGAACTAGAAAATTTAGGATTTAATTTATGACCATTGGGGACCCCTCTAGGTAAAAAAATTTTCGACAAGCAGACACTAACCCTTGGCGCCTCACTAATCGGCTCCCGCATGTTACTGTTCTTGAACACTACTGCAAAATAATTTTTAGCCTCCAAGACTCCTTCCTTAACCGCTACATTAACCAGTGAACTTTCTTCAAAAATCGGGTTGAAATGTACTACAGGCTATTCTTGCTTATGATTTGAAATAGGAGCAACCACCTTCGCATGATCTAAACCAAAAATAATTTGTAAATTCAAAACTAAAGGACAAAAGGCGTTAGCATCACCTGAATTAAAAGGCTAAATTTTATCTCTACCACTCGAGTCTGATCCATTCATGGCCTTGTGAAAGTTCGTAGTTTTTGAACGGGCTTATTTCAAATTATGATTATTAAACTGCTGCCAAATGGTGGCACTACTGGAAGCCTGTTGCTTGTCCAAAGAGACCTGTTGGTTTACTGCCAAGGGAGAATGAGAGGCCCAGCCTGCTTTCGACCCAGTCTGATTAGAATCTTTTACCAACGAATTATTCTTTGGACCACGAATCTGCACATTGGACACCTTTCCAATCGTCAGACCCACAATCCCCTTTTTTGAACCATTAAAATCTACTTTATTGCCCGTTACAGAACGTTCTTGAGAATCCAAAGAAGTGACTTTCTCTTTTTTCTTCAAATCCCTTTGATTCTCCTTAAGAAAATCTTTCTCCGAAGAATTTGCCTCCATATCTGCTAACGAATTAAATCTTGATCCCGTGATATTCTCGCCTTTAGAAAAGTTTCCTTTTTTGGACCCATCCAAGGTGCTGCTTCTGCTTCTCCGTTCCATCAGCATCCTGGGGCCATACTCCTCACCACCGTCTGTCACAGAAGGAGAAGAGGTTTGTTCCATCATCTCGCCTTTCCCTTTCAATTCTGACGAATTTGCATTTACCGGACAATTTTCCTTGATGTGTCCATAGAGGCCACACTTGAAGCAAACCATAGGGAGATTCTCATATTCAATTCTTTGGGGACTGCCATTGATGAGAATTTTAGAGATTAAGGGTCTCCCTAAGTTGACATAAACTGCCATGCGAGCATAGCGACCCCAAGCTTTACTATCAGTGTTAAGGTCCAATTTAGTCACTTTGCCCACCATTCCCCCAATTTCTAAAAGGATCTATTTTTATTTAAGTGGATAGGCAGACCGGGAAACTGCATCCAAGAAAGCACCACATTAGGGTAAGGTAAGTGCGGGTTGAAGTCAATCGTCCATGGTTGAACGGTTAGGTAATGCCCAAAAATAACCCACAGACCTTAGGAAAGAACCTTATTAAAATCAACAATGCTTTGAAATTTAGCAAGAAAATAACCATTCTCTATATCCATAAGTTGAAAAGGCTTGGTTGGTTTCCAAATCCCATATAATCTATTGTGCAGGGTTGTGATTCTAAGGTTCTGGCCAAGCATCTTAAGAACAACAGCAGTCGACATCTCCTTTTCCAGTAGCTTATAAATTCTTTCCGATAAGTCAATTGAAGGAACACCATCAACAACCAATTTCTTAACGTCTTGATCAGTGAGGGAAAAATTATCAACCAATAAGTGACCATCGTCAGAAATATTCCTCATAGGATTCTCCTTCCCAACCAGCATGTCTTTCCAGGAAAGAGAATGCGTTGGTGAAGATTCCCAACCATCACGACTTCAGGGGTCTTATCCGAATCCTTGGAGCAGACTTCCTTAGGGATGGAATTCTCCACAACCATCACACTTTCAGGATTAAAGTCCGAGTCCTTGAAACGGACCTTCTTTGTGTTAGAGTCCTTAGGAAGAGAATCACCTTCCCCATTATTGTCCACAGTAGAAACCGAAGAGGACAGGAGCATTTTCAGAGCGATTTTGTTAATTTTTCTGTAAAACTTTGATAGCTTTGTTCTTTTCTTTTTCTTTTTCTTTTTTCTTCTTTTGATATTCAATTTGCATCACTTTTTTTGGTTAAAAAAATTGCTCATATTAAATAATTTAATCAACAAACACATAATATTTGCCTAAACTAAATCAATTTATTGCACATGTTGCTACACCACATAAAATTTTGAGTGTTAATTGTTGAAATAGAGATGATAGAGTGAGGAATATTGGGTCTAGCGATTCATGTTCCACATATATGACCAGCCTTTTCAGTTTTATGGTATATTGTAAAGTTAAATACTTTGCATTTTTAGGTCTATTCAATTTAGTTTATATAAAATTTAAATAAATTTGACATATATATGTTACTATTTATTCTAATATTTTAAACATAATGCCAATTTAGTCTTTTAATCATACAATTCAATATGGTAAATTCACATTACCAATCCTTCAATTCTTAGTTACATTTTCTAATGTAATTTTGATTTCTTAAAATAATTATTACTATATATAAAAAGAAAGGCCTTGCTTGACACTTGTACACTGTTTTCTTTTTTTAACATGAGAAGATAATGGCTAAAATTGAGTTCTAATACATATATATTTTTCAGGTTATAAAAAATGGTTAAAGTTCAACTTTGATCCATGTATTTAGCTCAATGTTCAAATATATTCTCTATTATTTTAGTTTTGATAAAATTTGATATCTCAATTTTTATAATGTTATTAGTTAATTTAAATATTTTATTTTGATTAAAATGCTGATAAGATTTTTTTAAGAATTGTTAATACCATTAAAATTTTCTATTAAGTTCAGGTCCATTATAATGCCATTTTTTTGTTTCCTAGATGCCAAGTGTGTATTTTTTTTTTTTAAGTTCAAAATATCACACCAAGAAATTTAATAAAATAATTTTAATGGTGTTAACAAAATAACCTAAAATTTTAAATTGGGTTAATATATATATATATATATATATATATATATTGCCCTCTAAACTAGTCCATTTGTACCTAGTTGGTACTTTTTTTTTTGGACCTAGTTGATACCTAAACTTGTATTCCATCAACTAGGTTAGTACTTCTGCACTAACACTGTTAGCTCGTGTTGACGTAACACTACTAGCTAATTTAGTGGTGTCATGTAACAACTTCTTAATATGTCACGTAAAAAACTTAAATAAAAATATTTTAAAATATTTAAATTAATAAAAAAATATAATCTTTTTCGCATGTAGTACATGGACAACAATTTGTTTTCATATTCATTCCATATTTATTTTAGTAAATTTATATATTTTTAATTTTTAATAAAATATCAAATTTCTATGTTATTATTTTGAAAAATATATAAAAATTGTAATATATAATATATAAATTTATAAAATATTAAAATATTAAAAATATTAAAAAAAGTATATAAAAACTAAAAAGTGTGTCTAGAATCATTCTAGACAAATGATTGTCTAGATACAATTGAATCTGAACAACCATATGTCTAGATTCATTTTTATGCAAAAAATTATATTTTTAATTAATTTATATATTTCAATTTTCATAAAAAACTTATATTTTTTTAGTTTCAAAATAATAATATAAATAATATGATATTTTATAAATAAATTAAAAATATATAAAATTACCAAAAACATATATATTTTTGTAATTTATACATTTGGAAAGAATTTTTTTGTACTTTTATTTATGTTTGTCATCTGGCATATGAGAGGTTGTCATGCGACACCATCTTAACTAACAGTGTCATGTCAATACAAACTAACAATGTTCCCACTTTGGTACATAAAGGATCATTCCGATATAGGTTTTGGTCCAATTTTTAAATGTCATTAAAGAAAAATATAAGTGACCAATAAAAATATGCCATTTGGCATTATTAATTAAAAATATCTTTTAAAATTTATAGAAAATAGAATTAAATATATAAAAAAATCATAAAGATATAATAAAATAGAAATAACATTTATTTGTTTTTTATTTATATACTTTTTGGAATCTTTTTAAATATTTATGGTACTCCAATAAGGATAAATGAAATGGTAGAATAACTAAGGGCCAGTTTGGTAATGGTTTTAAAAAGTGCTTATGAAAAGTGTTGTGGAAAAGTGCTTTTAAGAAGTACTTTTGAGAAGTGTTTTGGAAAAATTTAAGTGTTTGATATTGCTGTCAAAAAGTGCTTTTTAGAAATAAAATGTCCATTTTAGACATGATATTATATAGTAACAAATATGTATTTAAATAATGTTCAAATTAGTTAATATTATGATATTTTAGCAGAAATATAAAAAATAATTTATTATAACTTATTGTTAATATTTTAATATATAATATTAATTTTAAATATTTCTAAGTAATTAATATTAATTATTTATTAAATTTAATTAGAATATATAATCTATTTTTAAATATTTAAATATAATAATTAAATATGTAATTAGATATTGACACAATTGTATTATTTTAAAAAATATTTTTTATTTTTAATTAATGCTTTTAACACATTTGTAAAACTCATATTAAATAACCAAGAAAGAGAATACAAAATAATAGCATCAAACACATTTTAAGTTAAAAAAGTAAGGTTAAAAAGGTAAAATAACATCCAAAAGTGCTTTTTGACTGAAAAAGCTAAAATTTACTGCTTTTCCATCTCTAAAAAAGCTCATCGCAAAAGTTAAAAAAGTTGTCCCAATAATATGTGTTCTTCGTTGCTTTTAAGAGAAAAGCACTTTTTTTTAGAAAAAGTTCATCCCAAAAGTAATAGAGAACACACCCCAACTTCAATAAACATAACCATTGAAATCCAATTCATGCAACAATAGTAGAATAACAAATTCGATGTACGTTTTCCTAGTACAAAGATTTCTTCAAAATAAAAAGTTAACAAGATCACTAACCTCAATGTTACCCTTATCATCTTTAACCATCTTCATAGTACTATAATTTGCAATGGAACGTGAATGTACAATGAACAAACACATCTTTTCTTCTTTGTTTTTAGTTTCTCATAAATTTATGAAAATGGAAGCTTAAAATTATGATAAATTAAATGGAAGTTTCAAGGTGTGCAAGTTTTTTAAGGTTTTATTTGTCTCCATGTATATGTTGGTGTGTAAAATATGATGGAGGAAAATAGAATGAAAATTTGTTTTTATACCTTTTTATATGTCTTAGTCATCCATCCAAGCGATTTGAGTCTTACAGGAAACTTCAAGTCTGTTTATACAAATACAACTTTTCTTAGATAGCCACGTCTCTTAGGAATAAATATTACTATTTAAATAGATACATAAATATTCGAATTGAATATATTTGAATAGTTATAATTTTTTGTTAATAACAAAGTGATATACTTTTTTTATCTCAGCAAAAATGTCATAGTTAAAATTTTGTAGATAAAACTTTTAAACTTTGAGATCAATTATTTAAAATGATTTATTAAGATAAATATCAAATTTATACATGAACTTTGGTTTAATATGCAATTTGATACATGAAATTTGATTTGGTGCAATTATACGCATGAAATTTAAATTGGGAATTATATGTATACATGGAACTTTGATTTTCATTCTATTGTACATATTTAAAGAAAAAAAAATACATACATTTGTTTTTATATTGAATAATATAATTGTTTGTGTATGCAATACATGAATGTAAAATGATGCTAATTTGACAATGGTGTTTATGATTTGTGAAAATTGAATCAAAACAAAATTTCATATATAAAATCACACAAATTTAAAGTTAACGTATGAGATTACACATTGGATCAAAGTTCATGTATAATTTTGCTATCTATCCCTAATTTAATTAAATCCTAGTAAAGGAAAAATAGTATACATATTTATAATACGCACAATTAGCACTATCAGACGAGGCGTTGAAGCTTCCAATACACGATTAGACTGAAATATACATATCTATAATACGCATGATTAGCACTATTAGACTGAAATTGCAATAACTCTAGAAGGAAATTGATAACAACTTGAGCAACAGATTTGGAGTAACGTATTATAAAACAAACCATCTACAGTGGACTTGGAAGTGGCAGTGAATGGAATATTGAATAATATTGATCGAGGCATTGAAGCTTCAATTCAATCATGGAGGATGATAGCTCTAATTTGGGACTGTCACTGGGCGAGGATAATCTTTAAAGAATTGTAATATGAACGCAATAAACTTTGGTTCTTTTTCTAGTGATTAGGTTTACATACCCTACTTCTTTATTAAAGTTAAAGAAAGATAATCTTTCTTTTTACACTGCCCCCACCAATAATTCATCTACTTTTAACTGGCTCCCAAATGTCCAGGAAATTGCAATGCTTTCCAGCTTCCACACAAAAAAAGTAGAGCTGAATTGCCTCTTTTATCAATAAATAAATTTCACGATATGCATTGCTTTGATTGATTGTCAATTTCCTTTACTCGGTTTCAATGTGTCTATTACCTTCTATTCTTACCTACACTTGCCTCATTTACCATCTCATTCCTCTAATGGAAAAGCTTCAAAACCTCCTCCTCCTTAAGTTATTGCTGCTTCTTCCCCTTTTATCAGCTTACACACCTCCAGATAAGTACTTCATCAACTGTGGATCAAATTTTAACGTCTCGGGCAGCGGAGATCGAAACTTTGTCGGTGACCTGAACTCCGGTGTTTCCTTCTTTGTAGGACAAAGCAGCCCTGTCCCTCGTGCAAATACGCCCTTCCTTTTACGAGTTTGTAATTAATGAGAACGGCACCTACTTTGTACGTCTCCATTTCTTTGTTTCTTCATATGATTCTAATCTAGCCACAGCTAAATTTAATGTCTCAGCTTCAGGATTTTGGCTATTATCAAACTTTACTCTCAAGAGCAGTATTGGTTCACCTGTCATCAAAGACTTTTTGGTCACCATCAATGTAAAAAGATTTAGGATCTACTTCATACCTTCTCAAGGATCAAACTTGGCTTTCGTAAACGCCATCGAAGTCTTTCTTGCCCCTGAAGATTTCATCCCCGATACCGCTTCTCTTGTTACTCCTGCAGGAAGTAGAACTTCTTTTGATGGTTTGCCTTCTCAGGTGTTGCATACACTCTTTAGGATTAATGTTGGAGGGCTTACCCTCACACCAGCAAATGATACATTATGGAGGAACTGGATACCGGATGATAGTTTCTTGCTTAATCCAAGGGCTGCAAGGAACAGTGACTTCTTCTTTGATTCACCTAAATATCAAGAAGGAGGAGCCACTAAATATACTGCCCCAGACCTTGTGTATAGGACTGCAAAAGAAATGAATATAGATGAGAGCAGACAACTAAATTTCTTCAATGTTACATGGAGTTTTAATGTGAGCAAGAGTTCTAGTCACTTTGTTCGGGTCCACTTTTGTGACATAATTAGTGTATCTTTTAATGACATAATCTTCGATCTCTATATCTACAGCAAGTTTAGTGCGAGAATTAATCCATATGATAAAATGGGTCAGTTAGCTGCTCCATTTTACTATGATTTTATGGTTGATTCTGATGAGTCTGGAATCATGAACATAAGTATAGGGCCTCGGTCGGATTCTCGAAATCAAACTGCCTTTCTGAATGGGCTGGAGATAATAGAGTTAATGAAGAAATCAGATTTTGTTTTGTGGCCAGGAAAGCCTGAAAGTAATAGGACCAGTCTGTTTGCTATAGTTGGCTCCATTGGTGGGGGTTCATTTGTTATTATTTTGGTAGCAATAGTGCTTCTGAGTTTGAAAAGGAGAAAAGCAAAGCCTGGACAATCTTCAAGTTGGCCTTTCTCTGGGCCTTTCTATGCAAGGAGCAATTCTTACAATAGAATGTCTGAAAAGACTTCCAATATGTTGCCTTCCAATTTAAACCTTGCTTTGAGATTATCATATCATGAAATTGAGCAATCGACCAAGAACTTCGATTCCAACTTGGTGATTGGGGAGGGCGGATTCGAAAAAGTCTATCAAGGAATGTTTCGTGGCATAAAAGTGGCTGTGAAAAGGAGTGAACCAGGACATGGCCAAGGCCTTTCAGAGTTCCAAACCGAGATAGTGGTCTTATCTCAAATTCGCCACCGTCATCTTGTTTCCTTAATCGGATATTGTGATGAAAGATTTGAAATGATACTGGTCTATGAATTCATGGAGAAAGGAACTCTTAGAGATCATCTCTATTATTCAACTGCCGATCTTGAGAAATCATACAGTGCACATTCTGAATTATCTTGGAAACAAAGACTAGAAATTTGCATCGGTGCAGCTAAAGGCCTTAATTACCTACACACAGGTGCAGCTGGAGGAATCATTCACCGTGATGTTAAGTCAACAAACATCTTGCTTGATGAACAGTTTGTGGCCAAAGTTACTGATTTCGGTCTTTCAAAATCAGGCGTTCCTAATGTAGAACATAGCGTCGATGTAAAAGGTACCTTCGGTTATCTTGACCCTGAATACTTCATGTCTCTACAGTTGACAGATAAATCCGATGTGTATTCTTTTGGAGTTGTACTCCTAGAAGTCCTTTGTGCTAGGCCAGCAGTCATCAACTCGAACAGGAGGGAGGAAGTGAACTTAGCTGAATGGGGAATGCACTGGCTGAGGAAAGGTCAACTTGAGAATATTATTGATCCAATGCTAATGGATACTATTAATCCCAACTCATTTAGGAAGTTTGCTGAAACAACAGAGAAGTGTTTGAAGGTATATGGTAGTGAAAGGCCAATCATGCGTGATGTTTTGTGGGACTTGGAATATGCATTACAGCTCCAGCTTACTCCAATCAATAGAGGCCCACTTGAAGATAGTATAACCAATGCTTCATTAGAATTTTCGATGCCTGTTCTCCATCGATTACCGTCCAATAGCTTTCCAGCTGTTGATAAAGAGAACACTACTTTAGCATTTGGTGATACTTCAGATGTAACTGCTAGTGAAGTATTCACAGAATTGAGGATTGGTGATTCTAGATAATCTCCACTGGTTTAAAGGAAAAACCCCCTTTTTTTGGAAGAATTTCAGTGGTATAAGACAATGGGAACCCCTTCAATGTGCATGTTTCACTGCATAATGCAAAGTAATTTCTCATGAGTGATCTTGTTTTTAGTTAAAGTTAAAGTGTAACAAATTAGTGGGTGGAAAAAGTAACGTTTAATAATTAAGAGACATAACTTATTATTTTTAACCTTTCACTTATAAATATTATAACATTTATAAAATTTTCAACTTTTCATTTATAATTATTAGAATATAATAAATATTTCAAAAATATTTTAACAAAATTAAAAAAAAATATTTCTCAAAATAATGATTCGAAGATTATTTATGTTTTCTATAGTAAAACCAGTATCGCATACTAAGTCAAAATTACACCATAATTATATAATAATGAAATTTTAAATTCCTTAAAAAATAAAGGAAGCTATAAAAGGAGATATCTTTTAAATGGGTGTCCAACTTATGGCAGACAATGACCAATTCACAATTGAAACTCATTGCCACTTTAATCTCAAACTCCAAAAAAAAAAAAAACAAATTCCTAGAAAAATTGAGAAGTTAATTTATAGGACATTTTTTTTTTCGTAATTTACAAAAATTAAAAATTAGTCCAATTTGGATAAAATTCTTAAACGTTGCGATTAAAATGTTGAGTTGGAATTAACACTAAAAACAATTTATAAACAAAAAATAATTTAATATTTTATATGCAACAAATTAATAAAAATCAATAATTTTGATTAATGTGTTTATCAACAGCTAAACAACTTTTTAATTTTTTATTAAATACGATGATGGTTTCAAATAAAAGGATTGATTTTTCAATTTTTATAAAGTAAAAGGATGGAATTAAAAATTAGACATTTTCCAATTTGTGAGATAAAAAACCAGACTGCTGCAATGGAAGACGTATCTAAATATGTTTTTTTTTTATTATGCAAGACTTTCACGCAGAACTTAAAAGAGTCACAACTGAGAATCAAAGAAAGAAATTGTTTTTAATTTTGGGTATATTAAAATAATCAATTGAAATATATTTATTTGTTAGAAAAATTAATTAATTTTGAGCTATTAAATCAAAGAAATGTAAATTTTCTACCAACTTTTTTAGTTATTATTCTTTATTTTAAAAGAAAATATCTGGTTTGATGAGAAATATATTAGAGTATAGTAAAAGATTTGTAATATGAACGCAATAACTTTTGTTGTTTTTCCTGGGATTAGGTTTACATACCCTACTTCTTTATTAAAGTTAAAGAAAGATAATCACATACCCTACTTTATTAAAGTGTAACAAATTAGTGAGTGGAACATAATTTATTACTTTTAACCTTTCACTTATAAATATTATAACATTATAAATATTTCAACTTTTCATTTATAATTAATAGAATATAATAAATATTTTGACAATATTTTAATAAAATTAAAAAATATTTCTCAAAATAATGAGTTGAAGATTATTTATGTTTTCTATAGTAAAAACAGTATAGCATACTAACTCAAAACTACACCATAATTATATAATAAGGAAATTTTAAATTCCTTAAAAAATAACGGAAGCTATAAAAGGAGATATCTTTTAAAGAAATGTAATACGGACGCAATAACTTTGGTTCTTTATTAAAGTTAAAGAAAGATAATCTTTTAGGTTTACATACCCTACTTCTTTATTAAAGTTAAAGAAAAATAATCTTTCTTTTTACACTGCCCTCCCCCCAATAATTCATCTACTTTTAACTGCCTCTCAAATCTCAAGGAAATTGCAATGCTTTCCAGCTTCCACACCAAAAAAGTAGAGCTGAATGTTCCTCTTTTATCAACACATAAATTTCATGATATGCAATGCTTTGATTGATTCTCAATTTCCTTTATTCAGTTTCAAGGTGTCTACTACCTTTCTATTCTTACATACACTTGCCTCCTTTACCATCTCATTCCTCCAATGGAAAAGCTTCAAAACCTCATTCTCCAGTTGTTGCTACTTCTTCCCCTTTCATCACCTTACACACTTCCAGATAAGTACTTCATCAACTGTGGATCAAATTATAACGTCTCAGGCAGTGGAGGTCGGAACTTTGTCGGTGATTTGAATTCCGGTGTTTCCTTCTTTGTAGGGCAAAGCAGCCCTATCCCTCATGCAAATCCTTCCTCATCTCCACTCTATCAATCCGCAAGAATCTATCGACGCCCTTCCTTTTACGAGTTTGTAATTAATGAGAACGGCACCTACTTTGTACGTCTCCATTTCTTTGTTTCTTCATCTGATTCTAATCTAGCCACAACTACATTTAATGTCTCAGCTTCAGGATTTTGGCTATTATCAAACTTTACTCTCAAGAACAGTATTGGTTCACCTGTCATCAAAGACTTTTTGGTCACCATCAATGTAAAAAGATTTAGGATCTACTTCATACCTTCCCAAGGATCAAACTTGGCTTTCGTAAACGCCATCGAAGTCTTTCTTGCCCCTGAGGATTTCATCCCCGATATCGCTTTTCGTGTTACTCCTGCAGGAAGTAGAAATTCTTTTGATGGTTTGCCTTATCATGTTTTGCATACGCTCTTTAGGATTAATATTGGAGGGCTTACCCTCACACCAGAAAATGATACATTGTGGAGGAACTGGATACCGGATGATAGTTTTTTGCTTAATCCAATGGCTGCAAGGAACAGTGACTTCTTCTCTGATTCACCTAAATATCAAGAAGGAGGAGCCACTAAATATACTGCCCCAGACCCTGTGTATAGGACTGCAAAAGAAATGAATATAGATGAGAGCAGACAACTAAATTTCTTCAATGTTACGTGGAGTTTTAGTGTGAGTAAGAGTTCTATTCACTTTGTTCGGGTCCACTTTTGTGACATAATTAGTGTATCTCTTAATGACATAATCTTCGATCTCTATATCTACAGCAAGTTTAGTGCGAGAATTAATCCATATGATAAAATGGGTCAGTTAGCTGCTCCATTTTACTATGATTTTGTGGTTGATTCTGATGAGTCTGGAATCATGAACATAAGTATAGGGCCTCGATCGGATTCTCGAAATCAAACTGCCTTTCTGAATGGGTTGGAGATAATGGAGTTAATGAAGAAATCAGATTTTGTTTCGTGGCCAGGGAAGCCTGAAAGTAATAGGACTAGTCTGTTTGTTATAGTTGGCTCCATTGGTGGGGGTTCATTTGTTATTATTTTGGTAGCAATTGTGCTTCTGAGTTTGAAAAGGAGAAAAGCAAAGCCAGGACAATCTTCGAATTGGCCTTTCTCCGGGCCTTTCTATGCAAGGAGCAATTCTTACAATAGAATGTCTGAAAAGACTTCTAATATGTTGCCTTCCAATTTAAACCTTGCTTTGAGATTATCATATCATGAAATTGAGCAATCGACCAAGAACTTCGATTCCAACTTGGTGATTGGGGAGGGCGGATTCGGAAAAGTCTATCAAGGAATGTTTCGTGGCATGAAAGTGGCTGTGAAAAGGAGTGAACCAGGACATGGCCAAGGCCTTTCAGAGTTCCAAACAGAGATAGTGGTTTTATCTCAAATTCGTCACCGTCATCTTGTTTCCTTAATCGGATATTGTGATGAAAGATTTGAAATGATACTGGTCTATGAATTCATGGAGAAAGGAACTCTTAGAGATCATCTCTATTATTCAACTGCTGATCTTGAGAAATCATACAGTGCACATTCTGAATTATCTTGGAAGCAAAGACTAGAAATTTGCATCGGTGCAGCTAAAGGCCTTAATTACCTACACACAGGTGCAGCTGGAGGAATCATTCACCGTGATGTTAAGTCAACAAACATCTTGCTTGATGAACAGTTTGTGGCCAAAGTTGCTGATTTCGGTCTTTCAAAATCAGGCGTTCCTAATGTAGAACATAGCGTCGATGTAAAAGGTACCTTCGGTTATCTTGACCCTGAATACTTCATGTCTCTACAGTTGACAGATAAATCCGATGTGTATTCTTTTGGAGTTGTACTCCTAGAAGTCCTTTGTGCTAGGCCAGCGGTCATCAACTCGAACAGGAGGGAGGAAGTGAACTTAGCTGAATGGGGAATGCATTGGCTGAGGAAAGGTCAACTTGAGAATATTATTGATCCAATGCTAGTGGATACTATTAATCCCAACTCATTTAGGAAGTTTGCTGAAACAACAGAGAAGTGTTTGAAGGTATATGGTAATGAAAGGCCAATCATGCGTGATGTTTTGTGGGACTTGGAATATGCATTACAGCTTCAGCTTACTCCAATTAATAGAGGCCCACTTGAAGATAGTATAACCAATGCTTCATTAGAATTTTCGATGCCTGTTCTCCATCGATTACCGTCCAATAGCTTTCTAACTGTTGATGAAGAGAACACCACTCTAGTATTTGATGATACTTCAGATGTAACTGCTAGTGAAGTATTCACAGAATTGAGGATTGGTGATTCTAGGTAATCTCTGTCGAAACCTTTTTGAAATTGACTTTTTATTTTAAAAAAAATGAAAACGAAAATGGGAGTCGCCACCAATCCTTTTTTATGGGGTGTGATCGGATCACCTCGTAATTTGATCTTTTTAATAAAATGTTTAATTTATTAAAATAATATTTTTTGGTCTACAAAAATTTGAAAATAGGTTCGGGAGTCAGTTATGTACGAGGAAGGATTAACACTCTCGTAACGCCTAAAATTGGTACCTAATTGATTAAGTAATGTCTTAATGTCGAAAGTTGAAAACTCGAAAAGAATTTAAAGTACGATCCCTCTTTGTATTATGTTATTTTTAATTAAAATTACTTGAATAAATCAAAATGTATATAAAATGCCTTCTTATCTCGAAATAACAAAATGTCACATCCCGTAAGTTAGGACACGACACCTCGAATCTTTGAGAATAAGCTTGCCTTTTATTTTTACTTAAATCTCATGTATTTTAATTTTAAAATGATATTCGGTTATTTAGGTTCAACGAGAAATCGAAATCCCATAAGTTTGGGTACAACTTCTCGAATCTGCAAATACGAAATATTGCCTATTTTTAAAATTTTCTTTTTGAAAAATATAACAAGTGTAAAGCTTAAAACGATGGGTATCTATCTTATTCAGAGTATAATATAAAATGACTTACTATGGATAAATACGTTTAAATGTGATTTTTGACATGATTTTAACGAAATGAGATAAAATGATGATGTAAAAAACGGAACGATGATATACGAATAAATATCGCGTCAATAAATGACAATAATATAAATTACTAATAAAACATTTCATAATGCACACAATGGCGATAACCACATAATATATACTATTTTAACACTAATATGAACAATCAAAGAAAAATAAAATAAATAATAAAGTAAATACTAACAATGATAAAAATAATAATAATGACAAAATACGCACATGAAATGACAATACCAATTTTAAATATAATAAAGACAAATAAATAAATACATAAATGAATATTGAGGAAAAATAGTTTATAAAATATTGAAAATAAAGGATCAAATTGTCACTCAAATCAAATTAAAAGGATAAATTAAGATAAAATAAATAAATGGCGGACTAAAATGAAAAGCACGAAAACTAGCGAGGATTAAATGGGAAAAATAACCCGATCCTTCAGACACACGTCCCTTCTCCAGGAGATTAGCAAACCAAGGACCAAATTGAAACGCATAAAAAAAGTGCGGTAAAATTTCTAAAAATTAAAAGAAAAGGATCTGGACCCAATTGTAAAGCATTTGAAAAACGAAAGGACTAGGATTGAAATTATACCCTAGTCCAAAAACACGCGGATCTTGAGGCTTCGGGTCGAGTCAAATGCGGGTTGGTCAAAACGACACCGTTTCAGGTGTTCACCTTTTAAAACAGTTCAAGAACCAAATTGAAAAAAATAAAAAATGCGTGGAAAAATTTTAAACAAAGTAAAAGAGGATAGGACTCGATCAAACTAAGCCTCAAAAGCGGAAAAACCTATCGCACAAATAAACCATTAGTTAAAAACGCGCGGATCTTTTGGGCAAATGGGTCAGATCTCGGGTTTGGCCCCAAAATAGCGTCGTTTTGGGGCCTTTCAGACCTTCCCAAAACGGTGCGGTTTTGACACCTTATATAAGCCAAAAACTTTTTAAAAAAAACATTTCATTCCCATTTCTAAAAAAAAAAAATTCAGAAAACCTCTCCCCTCTCTCTAGGCATAGCCCAGAATTCGGCCAAGGGAGCCGCCGAGCTCCGTCGCGCCGACAGCTGGTCGCTGGCGACGGCGCTGCCATCCACGGTGGCAGGCAAAAAATAAATAAATAAAACACCTCTCTTTCTCGCCTTATAACGTAGGACTCCGATTTGGAGTCAAAAACCCCTAAACTGACGCTGATCTTCTAGAAAGAGGAAAAAACCTTTCAGTTTTCGACACTCCGTTGCGGCCCTGGCTGAACCCCCAGGGATTCGACGGCCTTCGACTCGGAAGAGATAACAACGGTGGGGGGCAGAGACCGACGACAGGTAATCGATTTCTATTTTTATTTATTACTTATTGTTATTTTGCTTTCGAATAAAAAATAAATGAAACACACACAAAAAAAATCACCTTTAAAGATTAAAATCTAATTTCTAACTTTTCTTTGATTGCCTTTTTTTATTACTTTGGTGTGTGTAAAAAATTACATGTAGTTGTTATGGCTTTTTTTATAGTCGAAATACAATATTTTTTTTTCTTTTGTTTGCAACTGCTTCTCTATTATCTGTTGTTCTCTATTACCTTACGTGTTCGTTCTGTCCCATGTTCGTTCTTCTTTGCAGGTGACAGTGGCAGATGAGTGGCTGATGGTAGCGGTGGCAGAGGTTTGTCAGATCACATGCGGAGAGGAATGCTGACGTGCCAAAAAGGTGGCGGCGCCAGAAACCCTAGGGTTTCTGGCTTTTTGAAAATTTTTAAGTGTTTTGGCCAACTGGGCTTCCTTTTCATTTGGGTTTGATGTATTTTTTTTATTTAAGTCATTTAGGCTTGTAATTTGTTGTTAATAGACTCTGGACTTTAATTGTTTTGGTTTAAATTTGTTTTATTTTTGTAATCTGGGCCCGAGCTAATTTGGCCTATTACAGCTGCCCCTCTTTGCGCATTGTCGTGTAACGAGAATGGAGTAAAGACTTTAAAAATGGCCAATTTTGCCTAGTCTTGCCGAATCTTGACTTCTTTGGTGCTTCTCTTCTTCATGTAGGCTCATTCCAACCCACTGCAACTTCAGGGGTATAGGAATTGTAATTTCAATCTGCTCCACTGCAACTTCAAGGAGATGGCATCAAACGAATCCAATATAACCTGAACTTATGATGTAACCAGAAATGCTAGGCACTTGATTCAGGTTCATTTTTGTGATTTTATTAGTATATCATGAAATATTTTAAGTTTTTTTTTCTCTATATAAATAGCAACTTTAGCCAAAACATTAACCTTTACCAAAAAGTGGATGAACTGGCGACTCCATTTTTCATGGACTTTATGGTTGATTCTAATGATTCAAGCTTCATAAAAATATCCATAGGGCCTGATAGTGATTCTATAGATCAAATTGCTTTTCTAAGTGGTGTTGAGATAATGGAAATAACGGGGAAATTTGATTTGGTCCATGTAACACATAAGTCCAACAATATGTCTCCCTTCATTATTGTTGGTGTGGTCCTCAGAGGTTTTGTTCTTGTTTGCATCTTTGGAGGTCTGTTGTTTATTAGACTGAGACGTAGGAAGCCAAAACCTGTTGAAACTTCAGAATGGTCACTATTACCTATATTTAAAAGAAATTCTCATGGTAATTCCAAGACACCAAACAGAGAGGGAACCATTACTGCTTCCCCTGTGCCTAACTTGAACCTTGGTTTAAAGATACCATTAGACGAGATTCAGTTGCCAACAAACAACTCCGATAAGAAGTTACGGATTAGTAAGGGTGGGTTTGGGACTGTCTATTAAGGGACTCTCTGAAATGGCTTGAAAGTGGTTGTGAAACGAAGCCAGCTAGGCTCAGGTCAAGGTCTATCGAAATTTCAGACGGAGACATTGGTTTTATAAAAAATTCGATATCCTCATCTTGTTTCCTTAATCAGATATTGTGATGAAAGGCCTGAGATGATACTTGTGTACGAGTTGATGGAGAAAGGGACTTTGAGGGATCACCTATATAACGCAAAACTACCTTGCTTGTCTTGGAAGAAAAGGCTCAATATTTGCATTAGTGCTGCAAGAGGACTTCATTACCTTCACAAAGGTGCATCTGGGGGCATCATTCACCGTGATGTCAAGTCAACAAACATCTAGCTCGATGAGAATCTTGTAGCCAAAGTCGCTGACTTTGGCCTTTCAAGATCAGATCCTCCGAATCAATCCCATGTTAGCACAAGCATTAAAGGAACTTTTGGTTATCTTGATCTAGAGTACTTTAAAACACAACAGCTGACATAAAAATCTGATGTTGATTCGTTCGAAGTGGTTCTTCTTGAGGTGCTCTGTGCAAGGCCGGCTATCAATCCTGCACTCCCAAGAGAGCAAGTGAACCTAGCAGAATGGGGAATGCATTGCAAGAACAAAGGATTGCTTGATCAGATTGTGGATCCATCCATAAGAGATCAGATCAATCCCAACTCATTAAGAAAATTTGCAGAGATAACAGAGAAATGTTTGCAAGAAGATGCCTGTGATAGGCCTGGCATGAGTGATGTGGCATGGGACTTGGAGTATGCGTTATAGCTTCAGCAAATAGCAGTTGTCCAAGAGCCACACGAGGACAACGCATCAAATGCTTCTGGTATGCTATCAATGCATGTTATCCAGCGTTTACCTTCTACAAATATCAAATTTGAGGGAAATGATATGTCCATCATAAAGGAGGATGAATCTGATTCAGTCCCATCGGCAAGTGGAGTTTTCTCCCACTTGAAAATGGATGGAGCCAGATAAATCATTCGGTTTATAAAGCAAAGTTCCTTAGTGTAATGTTTTTTTGTTTTACCCTATATTTCACATCTGGAATTAAATTTGGCACTGCTTTCATAAGCAAGGCATTTCAATTACAATGTTTGAACTGCAAGATGTATAATATAATAATATAACAACCATTTTCAAGATCACATGTTTACCAGACTAGTTAGTTAAACTGTACACATGCCAGCTAGTAAAATTTTATAAAATTTTATAAAGTCGAAAGAAAATTATAAAAAATGTAAAGAAATATAAAATTCGTAGAAAATATAAAAATCACCGTACCAAAAGAAGTATTTTATAGTTTTTCTATATTGGTCAAAGGGTCTTTTTCAGTGGCAGATCTAGAAATATGACTTGGGAGGGCAGGCGCGAAGTAAAAAAAAAAATTTGGGGGTGGAATTAAATTATATATTTTTATGACAGGAAAAATGCAATTTCACCATTTTAATAGCCTATATCTTTATAATTTTTAGAGGTATAAATCAATTTTTTATCATTTGGGGGGCAAAGAGCAATTTTACGATTACTAATTTAAAATTTTATAAATTATAAAGGGCCTAAATGAAAAATTTTCCATTTTAGAGGGGTCAGGGCTGCTGTCAGCCCCTTAGATCCACCCTTAGCCTTTTTAATAGCCTTTTTTTTTCTTGAAAAAGTTTGAGTTTTTTTTTTATGCATTTTGGCAGTTCAAATTCCCAACTGTGTGAAAAAAAGTAGGGGTTTAATTGCTTTTTTTTTTTAAGTTTGAGGGCATTTTTTATGCATCTTGAAAGTTCAAGTTCTCAATTGAGTGCAAAAAAACAAAGAGAGTAGGGGCTTAATTGCTTTTTTTTTTTTTTAAGTTTAAAAGTTTTTTACACCCTTAAGCCTAAAATTTATTCCAATATATATGCGATAACATAATCATGAATAAAATATTAATGCTACTTTTGGTAAAAAAGTATAGTTTTTACATATGTTTTAATATACGAGTTAATAATAAATAATTTAATTATCAAATTCAGTCACTCCTATGATTTATTTTTAGTAAAAAGAAATAAAAAAAATTGTTTACCTTGAAGAGGTTTTATTTTCCTACAAGAGTTTTTACTCATCCTTTTAATTTCAAGTTTAAATTTATACTAAATATTTTATTTTTATTTTATGTCTAACTGTTATAATACATATGTAATAAATAAGCATTTCCTCGTGTTATTAACTAATAGAAAAAAAAAAAGGATAAATACTAAAAGGAATTTGACTCAAAATTTTCAATTATGTGTATTTATCAATAATATATCACTAGTTTTACTACTTCCTTTTCAAAATATGTTTCTATTATTAAATTGTTTTCATATTAAATAATTTAATCAACAAACACATAATATTTGCCTAAACTAAATCAATTTATTGCACATGTTGCTACACCACATAAAATTTTGAGTGTTAATTGCTGAAATAGAGATGATGGAGTGAGGAATATTGGGTCTAGCGATTCATGTTCCACATATATGACTAGGGGTGAGCAAAACTCGATTCGACTCGAAAAAATCGAAAAAAAATTCGAATTTCGAGTTAAACGAATCGAGTTATTCGAGTTAATCGAGTTATTCGAGTCAACTCGATTTTTTCAATTCGAGTTCGAATCGAGTTGAGTTTTCAAATTCGAATAACTCGAATAATTCGAATAATTCGAATATCAAACTATAATATTTTACATTTTACCCCAAACTCCCAAACCTTTTACTTTTCCTCAAAACTTTTACTCCTTCCCACTTCCCCCCAAAACTTTTACTCCCCTTCCATCCCAACCCCCCAATCTACCAAAAATCCATTTCCCACCAAAATTTTACTCTCCCATTTACTTTTTTTCAAAATTTTACTCCCAAAAACCCTCAAAACTTTTTATTTTCCCCTAAAATTTTTACTCCCTCCCACTTTCCCCCTAAAATTTTTACTTCCTTCCCATCCCACCTCCCATCTACCCAAAATCCACCCCCCAATTTTTTTTTTAATATTTTCCCTCCAAAATTTTACTCCACCTATTTACTTCCCCTCAAACTTTTATTCCCCAAAACTTTTTATTTTCTCTATAAACTTTTACTTCTCACCTTTCACTCTCAAATAAAAAATTAAAATTATCCAAAAAAAATCACTAAACATAAATAGTAATAATTTTATTTATATCTATTATTTATATTATTAAATTAAATTTCACATTTTATATTATTTATATGATTGAATTGTTTAGTCGTATTGAATATTTATATTAAAATTGAATTATTAATTATGCCATTAAATATTCATGTTAAAATTTTATATTAGTATCAATTTCACATTTTATCTTTAAAATAACTTTTATTAAAAAATCACATTTTTACATTTAATATATTTTTTAATTCCAAAATACATAGTGACAAGAATTTGAAGATAATTGAAACAACTAAGCAAACAAAGAAGCTAACCCGTATATAAAAGATTAATAAATAAATTATGAGGTGATGAAAGTTAATAAAAATTTTGATTAAGGTGGAAAATTTTTATTACGATGGGTGACAGTGGTTACAAGGACCCAAAATTATTTTATAAAATTTAACTCGAACAAATATATTCGATTCGATTCGATTCGAATTCCATCTCACTCGACTCGATTCGAGAAAATTTCAAATAAAGTTAGGATGATAAAATAAGATTTGAAAACTCGATTAACTCGAAAATTTTTGATTCGATTCGATTCGATTCGATCGAATGCTCACCCCTATATATGACCAGCCTTTTCAGTTTTATGGTATATTGTAAAGTTAAATACTTTGCATTTTTAAGACTATTCAATTTAGTTTATATAAGATTTAAATAAATTTGACATATATATGTTACTATTTATTCTAATATTTTAAACATAATGCCAATTTAGTCTTTTAATCATACAATTCAATATGGTAAATTCACATTACCAATCCTTCAATTCTTAGTTACATTTTCTAATGTAATTTTGATTTCTTAAAATAATTATTACTATATATAAAAAGAAAGGCCTTACTTGACACTTGTACATTGTTTTCTTTTTTTAACATGAGAAGATAATGGCTAAAATTGAGTTCTAATACATATATATTTTTTAGGTTATAAAAAATGGTTAAAGTTCAACTTTGATCCCTGTATTTAGCTCAATGTTGAAATATATTTTCTATTACTTTAGTTTTGATAAAATTTGATATCTCAATTTTTATAATGTTATTAGTTAATTTAAATATTTTATTTTGATTAAAATGCTGATAAGATTTTTTTAAGAATTGTTAATACCATTAAAATTTTCTATTAAGTTCAGGTCCATTATAATGCCATTTTTTTGTTTCCTAGATACCAAGTGTGTATTTTTTTTTTTTAAGTTCAAAATATCACACCAAGAAATTTAATAAAATAATTTTAATGGTGTTAACAAAATAACCTAAATTTTTAAATTGGGTTAATATATATATATATTGCCCCCTAAACTAGTCCATTTGTACCTAGTTGGTACTTTTTTTTTGGACCTAGTTGATACCTAAACTTGTATTCCATCAACTAGGTTAGTACTTCTATACTAACACTATTAGCTCGTGTTGATGTAACACTACTAGCTAATTTAGTGGTGCCATGTAACAACCTCTTAATATGTCACGTAAAAAACTTAAATAAAAATATTTTAAAATATTTAAATTAATAAAAAATATAATCTTTTTTGCATCTAGTACATGGACAACAATTTGTTTTCATATTCATTCCATATTTTTTAGTAAATTTATATATTTTTAATTTTTAATAAAATATCAAATTTTTATGTTATTATTTTGAAAAATATACAAAAATTATAATATATAATATATAAATTTATAAAAAATAAAATATTAAAAATATTAAAATATATATATAAAAAACTAAAAAGTGTGTCTAGAATCATTCTAGACAAATGATTGTCTAGATACAATTCAATCTGAACAACCGTATCTCTAGATTCATTTTTATGCAAAAAATTATATTTTTAATTAATTTATATATTTCAATTTTCATAAAAAACTTATATATTTTTTAGTTTCAAAATAATAATATAAATAATATGATATTTTATAAATAAATTAAAAATATATAAAATTACCAAAAACATATATATATTTGTAATTTATACATTTGTAAAGATTTTTTTCTTTTACTTTTATTTATATTTTTCATCTGCCATATGAGAGGTTGTAATGTGACACCATCTTAACTAACAGTGTCATGTCAATACAAACTAACAATGTTCCCACTTTGGTACATAAAGGATCATTCCGATATAGGTTTTGGTCTAATTTTTAAATGTCATTAAAGAAAAATATAAGTGACCAATAAAAAATGTCATTTTGCATTATTAATTAAAAATATCTTTTAAAATTTATAGAAAATAGAATTAAATATATAAAAAATCATAAATATATAATAAAATAGAAATAACATTTGTTTGTTTTTTTTATATATATTTTTTGGAATCTTTTTAAATATTTATGGTATTTCAATAACGATAAATGAAAGGGTAGAATAACTAACTTCAATAAACATAACCATTGAAATCCAATTCATGCAACAATAGTAGAATAACAAATTCGATGTACCTTTTCTTAGTACAAAGACTTTTTTAAAATAAAAACTTAACAAGATCACTAACCTCAATGTTACCCTTATGTCTTTAACCATCTTCGTAGTACTATAATTTGCGATGGAATGTGGATGTACAATGAACAAACACATCTTTTCTTCTTTGTTTTTAGTATCTCATAAATTTATCAAAATGGAAGCTTAAAATTATGAGAAATTAAATGAAATTTTCATTGTGTGTAACTTTTTTAAGGTTTTATTTGTCTCCATGTATATGTTGGTGTGTAAAAGAGTTCTAGACAAATAAATCTTCAAATACAAAGAAATTCAATAATTATCTATGTTTTGCATTAACGAAAATACTACATTAAACATTAAATAACGTATAAAAATATTTTTTTATAGTGCAATGAATGAATATTATAAGAGGGAGGAAAATAGAATGAAAATTTTTTACAGTAATCTAAAAATTCCATTGTACCAACCTAAAATTTTTCTAGAAAACATATATCAATATGATACACCCGAACAAACCTAGACAAAACTAAAATTGTTTGTAGTAATCTAAGAATTTCATTGTACAAACCCAAAATTTTCCCCCATTAGCTCCGTAACAAGGTTTATGGGATCACCTTCTTTGTTCATTCACCTTCATTCTTGAATACAATGAGAAAAAAGGGAAAAAAAAAAAAAAACCTTCATGGGGTCAAGGAAAAAAGAGACTTGTATCCAAGAAAAGAGAGCCAAAGCAAAAGTGAGGCGGGATGGGTTAGGGATTTTTCTTTGCAAAATCGGAGAGCCAAAGCAAAAGAACAAGAGATTTGTCTTCTCAACCATTTTTCTTGTTGTTCTTTCTTCATTGATGTGTTAGGGATCAGATGAGGGAGGCATGCGTGAGAGGCAAAGGGATGGGTCTAAGTTAAGCTTTTTAATAATATATGTTTATTTTTTTGGTTAAAATATGTTTTTTAATAAAAAACTAATAAAATTATTTTATGAATTAAATAAGCAAAGACATGTGGCATGTCTAGATTAGGTGAATTTTTTTATCTTCGGTTAAGTTTTGGACCAAAATATATAACTGAATGATACTTTACGTATCAAATTGGACAAAAAAAAATTCAAACACTAAAAAGGAAAATAAGTATATTTTAAGGATCAAATTTTAAATTAAATTTAAATAATTAACTCAAAACAAAGCGTGGGTGAAAACATAATAATTTTCAATTTCATTTAAAAGTTTGATTATACAAAATATAAATGAAATGGCTACATGTTAATTCGCTCTCCGCAAGATAATATTTTCAAGGTGGAAGTGAGAGTTGTGCTAAAGGGTTTGCGTGTTGCATGGAGGAGAGGATTGCTATAGGTTGAGGTAGAATGTGATAATGCACTTCTAGTTGAATCATTGTTGGCTAGTGGATTTGTTAATAACAGAATAGTAAAGCTACGTTTGATTCATGGTATTTTTAATCGTAAATGGAATATGTGCATTCGCCATATTCCTAGATCCTAAAACGCAGTTGCTGATCATAGGGTAAGACTTGCGGTACCTAGTCCCCCAAGTCTAGTGGATTTTTAAGAACCTTCGATATCGGTCCAATAACTTCTATTAGTTGATAAAAGGAACTTTCATAAGTCCTAAGATATGTGTTTTTTTTTTTAATCGCTTCATGTTGTTCTTTCCTACAAAAAAAATTAAAATTTTTAACCATTAAAAGTTAAAGTGTAATAAATTAGTGGATGGAAAAAGTAAGGTTTAATAATTAAGATACATAACTTATTACTTTTAACGTTTGACTTATAAATATTATAACATTATAAATATTTCAACTTTTCATATATAATTATTAGAATATAATAAATATTTCAAAAATATTTTAACAAAATTAAAAAAAATCTCAAAATAATGAGTCGAAGATTATTTATGTTTTCTATAGTAAAAACAGTATCGCATACTAACTCAAAACTACACCATAATTATATAATAATGAAAATTTAAATTCCTAAAAAAATAATGGAAGCTATAAAAGGAGATATCTCTTAAATGGGTGTCCCACTTATGGCAGACGACGACCAATTCACAATTGAAGCTCATTGCCACTTTAATCTCAAACTCCCAAAAAAAAAAAAACAAATTCCTAGAAAAATTGAGAAGTTAATTTGTAGGACTTTTTTTTTTTTCGTATTTTACAAAAATTAAAAATTAGTCCAATTTGGATAAAATTATTAAAGGTAGTGATTAAAATGTTGAGTTGGAATTAACACTAAAAACAATTTATAAACAAAAAAAAGGAATTTAATAATTTATATGCAACAAATTAATAAAAATCAATAATTTTGATGAATGTGTTTATCAACAACTAAACAACTTTTTAATTTTTATTAAATAGGATGATGGTTTAAAATAAAAGGATTAAAATTTCAATTTTAATAAAAAAGGATGGAATTAAAAAATTAGACATGTTGCAATTTGTGAGATAAAAAAACAGACTGCTGCAATGGAAGAGGTATCTAAATATGTTTTCTTATTATGCAAGACTTTGACACACTGTTTAACAAACTCACAACTGAGAATGAAAGAAAGAAATGATTTGTAATTTTGGGTGTATTAAAATAATCAATAGAAAATTCAATTAATTTTGAGCTATTAAATCAAAGAAATGTAAAAGTTTCTTTCACAAATTTTGTACCAATGTTTTTAGTGGTTTGGGGACAAATATATTAGCGTATGGTAAAAGAAATTTAAAAAATAAACAAGTGTAATATGAAGGCATTTTCCAAGGATTAGGTTTACATACCCTCCTTTTTTTTATTAAATTTAAAGCCCCACTAATAATTCATCTACTTGTAACTAGCTCCCAAATCTCAAGGAAATCTTCCACACAGAAAAACTAGAGTTGAATGGTCCTCTTTTATCAAACACATAAATTATTGAAAGAATATTAAAATAATATAGTTTTGATGTGACCACATTGCAAGAAGACAAATCGTCTTTATATACATCAACATCACACTGTTTCCATTGACCAAGTAAATGCCTATAAAGCCAGAACTGTCCTCTACTTAATGAACAAAGTCTAAAATTACGAGGGCATTTAAGGCATTTCCCAATGCAGCACGGCTTAGAATTTTCTCTCAGCCTGTTTTGGTTCATAAACGAATTCAGCCTCCCTGTTGACTTATCTTCAATCCTTCAATAGGAATCATTGATTCACAGAATGGAATTGTTTTGAAGAAACAAAGTTTAAGCAAATACTGCAAATCAATGGGAAAGTTTCAGTGGGATAAACACCATGAGTCTTTAAGCCTTTTTCTTTATCTTGTCATTTTCTTCTCATATCAGCTGCCTTCTTCAGCATACACGCTTCCAGACAAGTATTTCATCAACTGTGGATCAAACATCGCCGTAAACGTCAGTTTCCAGACCTATGTTGGTGACTCGAATTCTGATGTTTCATTTACGAAACAAAACAGCTTTGTCACAGACAACAGGCAGGCATCAGAAACACCACCCTTGTATCAAACTGCAAGAGTTTTTCGGAAGCAGTCTTCATATGAGTTCAAAATCAATACTAATGGCACTTACCTGGTACGCCTTCATTTCTCCAACTCAACTGATGTCTCAGATGCTATTTTCAGTGTTTCAGCTTCAGGTTTTCTGCTCCTGCATGATTTCAATGTCCAAAAAATTGGCAGCTCTACTATAACAAAGGAATTCATTTTGAGCATTCCAATAGGCAAATTTCTAATCTACTTTGTACCGCAAGGATCTTCTTTCGCATTCATCAATGCCATCGAGGTCTTTCCGGCCCCTCCAGATTTCATTTCTGACGAGCCTACACAGATTAGTCGGACTGGAAACAGCAATGATTACAAAGGCCTGCTCTCTCAAGCATTACAGACGATTCATAGGATTAATGTTGGAGGCCCTACACTTACACCAAATAATGATACTTTGTTAAGAACATGGCTTCCTGATGATAGTTATCTGACCAATTCAGGCATTGCAAGGAATAGTGTAGTTCTCTCAGGTAGGCCTAATTATGATATTGTTACCGAATTTATTGCACCAGATCTAGTATACAAGACTTCCAAAGAGATGGCATCAAATGACTCCAATATAACCTGGTCTTATGATGTAACCAGAGATGCTAGGCACTTGATTCGGGTTCATTTCTGCGACGTTATTAGTATATCACCGAATATTTTAAGTTTTTTTCTCTATATAAATAGCAACTTCAGCCAGAACATTAACCCTTACCAAAAAGTGGGTGATCTGGCGACTCCATTTTTCATGGACTTTGTGGTTGATTCTGATGATTCAGGGTTCATAAACATCTCCATAGGGCCTGATAGTAATTCTATAGATCAAAATGCTTTTCTAAATGGCGTTGAGATAATGGAAATGATGGGGAAATCTGATTTGGTCCCTGTAACACATAAGTCCAACAATATGTATCCTTTCATTATTGTTGGTGTGGTCCTCGGAGGTCTTGTTCTTATCTGCATCTTTGGAGGTCTGTTGTTTATTGGATTGAGACGTAGAAAGCCAAAACCTGTTGAAACTTCAGAATGGTCACCATTACCTATATTTAAAGGAAGTTCTCATGGTAATTCCAAGACACCAAGTAGAGAGGGAACCATTACTGTTTCCCCTGTGCCTAACTTGAACCTTGGTTTAAGGATACCATTAGACGAGATTCAGTTGGCAACAAACAACTTCGATAAGAAGTTGCAGATTGGTAAGGGTGGATTTGGGACTGTCTATCAAGGGACTCTCCGGAATGGCTTCAAAGTGGCTGTAAAACGAAGCCAGCCAGGGTCAGGTCAAGGTCTACCGGAATTTCAGACGGAGATCATGGTTTTATCAAAAATTCGACATCGCCATCTTGTTTCCTTGATCGGATATTGTGATGAAAGGCTTGAGATGATACTTGTGTACGAGTTAATGGAGAAAGGAACTTTGAGGGATCACCTATATAACACAAAACTACCTTGCTTGTCTTGGAAGCAAAGGCTCGATATTTGCATTGGTGCTGCAAGAGGACTTCATTACCTTCACAAAGGTGCATCTGGGGGCATCATTCACCGTGATGTCAAGTCGACAAACATCTTGCTCGATGAGAATCTTGTAGCCAAAGTAGCTGACTTTGGCCTTTCAAGATCAGGTCCTCCGGATCAATCCCATGTTAGCACAGGCATTAAAGGAACTTTTGGTTATCTTGATCCTGAGTACTTTAAAACACAACAGCTGACAGAAAAATCTGATGTTTATTCGTTCGGAGTGGTTCTTCTTGAGGTGCTCTGTGCAAGGCCGGCTATCAATCCTGCACTCCCAAGAGAGCAAGTGAACCTAGCAGAATGGGGAATGCGTTGTAAGAACAAAGGATTGCTTGATCAGATTGTGGATCCATCCATAAGAGATCAGATCAATCCCAACTCATTAAGAAAATTTGCAGAGATAACAGAGAAATGTTTGCAAGAAGATGCCTGTGATAGGCCTGGCATGGGTGATGTAGCATGGGACTTGGAGTATGCGTTACAGCTTCAGCAAACAGCAGTTGTCCAAGAGCCACACGAAGACAGCGCATCAAATGCTTCTGGTATGCTATCATCGCATGTTATCCAGCGTTTGGCTTCCACAAATATCGAATTTGAGGGAGTTGATATGTCCATCATAAAGGAGGATGAATTTGACTCAGTCCCATCGGCAAGTGGAGTTTTCTCCCAATTGAAAATGGATGAAGCCAGATAAATCATTTGGTTTATAAAGCAAAGTTTCCCGGTGTAATGTTTTTTGTTCTACCCTATGTTTCACATCTGGAATTAAATTTGGCACTACTTTCATAAGCAAGACATTTCAATTACAGTGTTTGAACTGCAAGATGTATAATATAATAATATAACAACCATTTTCAAGATCACATGTTTACCAGACCAAATGGTTAAACGGTACACATGCCAGCTAGAAACATAACTTATATAATATATGTACCAATACTAGAGTCCAAATGGTTAAAGAGTACTTCTGAAGTGTACCAATACTAAAAACACAACTTATATAATATACGTACCGTATGTAATATGTGTACCCTTTTACAAGAAGGGGTGGTTTGGGTGGCGAAGGAAATGATGGTTTATGGCTTTCTAATGTATTTGACTGAGTTAACTTGAGTATCGGATACGGGTATATATGTTTGTGATCAAAACGGGCTAAATCAGGGTTCCGTGTCATATATTTCACCATCAAATAATCATGTTGCTAGCGATGTTACTGTTCAATATTAGTTTTATTTACAACAAGAGCTGAGCAGTTGGCCCTTCTTCAAACAATAGTTGTTTAAATTCTCTTGAAAAAAAAACCCATACCGTAATGTGTCAAAATATTATTCTGCCACGTGTCATAGACTTAACGCCGTTAGACTTAGGTATTGATTTAGTTGATGGAAAAAGAGTTCGAGTATCAATCTAGAACAAAAAAAATTATAATTACCAATCTAGGAGAAATGGAAAAGTTTAGATACTAATTTTATATTTAACCCTATAATTAATTCATATCTTCATTGAATAGATTAATTAAATCAATTCTACATCAGGTCAAGTTAAAATTGAAATTTAAAATTTCAAAAAATTAAAAAATTTTAATTTTTTATTAAAAAATAGTTAATATGTAAATTTCTCATTATACTTTAAGTGGAAATTAAAACTTATCCTTATATTTCACTTTAATTGATATTTGACATTATTCTTATAAATAAGAGATAAATTTGTCATTATACTTTAACTCTATATTGGATTTTGTGCTTATTTTTATTTAATTGAATTTGCCATTGAAGTTAAATTGTTTTATTCAATTTTCCTATTTGTAAACACTCAATTTTGCCCGGGCCCAGAAATAAGTCCAAAAACAAAAATAATAAACCCCCCAAAAAAAAAACGAAGTCCAAAGTTCAGTCCAGAATTACAAATATAATTTGGCCCGATCGGAATGGCCCATTACTTGAAAAGATTTAAGGTCCATCTACAAGCTTGACTCATATGGAAATATAATCTTCAATGATATGCAATCTTAGATATGATATGCAATCTTAGATATGATGCAATCTTAGATATGATATGCAATCTTAGGTATGATACAATCTTAGATATGATTGCAATATTAGATATGATACAATCTTAGAAGATATGATTTTGTAATCTTGGAGATTTAATTTGTAGATATCCTTTAATCTTAACCGCTGATGTAATTGATCTGTACCGTTGGATTTGGGGAGGCTCAACTATAAATAGAGGCCTTTCCCTTCATTGGAAAACTGCTAGAGTTTTGGGAAGCAATAAGAATTCTTGAGAGCATTCACTCAAATTTCTCTCCCTCTTGCGTTCTTACTCTCTGTGGTTTGTTCTTATTTTATTCTTCGTCTATCTTAGTTTTTCAACCCTTTTTTATTTTAATTTCATCATTTTTCAAATATGTATATAATACTTATTCTATTACTTTTATAGGTTATATATTATAGATTATTTATTTTCCTATATTTTTATATGAAAAATACTTATTATATTATTATTATATCCCTTATCATATTGTATTTCGTCATATTCTATTTATATATTTTTATTACATATTATATTTTACTATATATCATAATACTTTTCTTTAATATATATTATATTATATTTTCTTATATTACCTTTATTTTATTATAAAGTATATATTATATTATTTTATTAGTTATATACATCTTTAAAGTTTTATAAATAAATGTAATATTAATATTTAGTACATTTTTATGTATAACTATTATATTTTATAATATAACTTATATGTAGATATCATTATTTTAAAAAAGGGGTTCTCTTTTATCATTTTTATATTATACTTTTAAATGTCTTATTTCTATTTATTTTTATTTTATACATTTTACTTATTTATCTTTGTTTTTTTTTATTTCGATATTGTTTAGTTGATTAAATCTTACATATCATTTATAATGTTATTTTATAATTATTGTTAGAAGTCGTATTTTAGAATTGGCATGTATGTTGGTGTTATTTTAGGCATGTTTATGTTAAATTGTATGCTATGCACCGTTTTTTTTTCTTTGTGTCTATTGGTTTATTAAAATGTATATAGAATTATATCTTATAAGTTTATATTCTTACTTATTCATTTTTAATGTATATCGTATATTTTTTTGTATGTATATTTTACTTGTTTTTAATTTGCTATGTTCGTTGTTTAAAATTTGTTTAAATTCATTTTTTACTTACTTATTATGATAATATGTTATATTGTATGTTATTCCATAATGTAAATATGCTCATTCATGCATCAATTTAAAAACGAGACTCTAAAGTTTTCAAAAATAAAAAGGCAATGCTTGGTGTTTGGAAACTTCGGGAAAAGTAGTGCCCTAACTTATTGGGTTGCAATTTTTCTCGTTGAGTTCGAATAGTCAAATACCCTTCTAAACTTTTAAAATTTTCAAAATACAAGCAACTATCTTGGAATTTCAAAGCGTTGTGTCCTAACTTACTGGATGTGGCGTTTTGTCGTTTTGAGATAAGAATTTTCAAAAAGGCTAACTTAGTGCCAAATATCCTAAAAATATGGTGTCCTAACTTATTGGACGAAATATTTTGATTTATTTGATATAAGTGAACCCTAATTTTCAAAACAAAAAATCAAAAATATTAAAAGAGGATTGCATCTTAAAATTTCTAATTTCCGACCTTAAAGACATTTGATAATTAATTAGGTACCAATTATTGGGTGATACGAGGGTGCTAATCCTTCCTCGTACGTAACCGACTCCCGAACCCGTTCTTTTTATTTCGTAGACCAAAACTAATGATTTTAAAACAAAATGTTTTAAAGGTGATCCAATCACACCTAAAAAGATTAGTGGCGACTCCCGTTTTCGTTTTTAAAGTTGATTCCCATTTTCAAAAACTCAATTTAAAAATGGTCTCGATAGCTTGGTGACTCCGCTGGGGATGTTTAAGAGAGTCAAGTCGTGTAATTGATTATCTCTTGTCTTAATGTCGGAAATTAAAAATTTTAAAATTTAATCCTCTTTGCATTACATGTGTTTGTATTATTGCATGTGTTGCTATATTCTAATACGCATTGCATTTGCATGACCGTTATGGTCACACCATTAAGTGGGACTGAGAAGCTATGCCTTCGTGAGGTTTTCATCTCCGTGCAGGATGGTAGATCACTTTCGGGATACATCCGTACCTATGGTTTTGTGAGATTTTCATCTCCGTGTAGCCATAGGGAAATGTATTCCCCTGAACTGAACTCGATTCAAATGAGCCTATAATGGGTGAGGATCGAGGAATCTGCTGGTTCAGGTACCTCAAACTTTAGAACCAACCCTCATATAAAAAATCGTAAGAGCCCAACTTAGTTAGAGTTAAACTTTAGATATTACCCTTATAAATTATTGTTGAGATTTATTGATATCATGTGATACTGACTATTTCTTTTCTTTTGTTTGCATGACATTTTACATTTACAAAGGTATCGATTCACGGTCAGTTTCTAAGTTAGAGAGTTTTATTATGGAGAACGGACTTCTTGATAGAGTGGAGGGCAACGCTAACGTCCATATATGGTCAAGAGCAAACTCAGTTAGTAAAGGAAAATAGTCTAGCCATGGGATATGTGTCAAAGCTGTCAGACTACATTCGTATCAGTGTCACACAGGATAATCAGCAAGAGTTGAAGGAAATATGGGATCAATGGGGTATCAAAGCCAAGCAGTTGTTCTACAACAACCATGGGGACTCGCAGTACTTGCTAGACTTGGGAATAGACGAGAATTTGTTTCGGGCCATCACTCAGTATTGGAATCTTGTATACAGTTGCTTTAGTTTGGAAAAGCCGATATGGTATCCATGGTGGAGGAATATTCAGTTTTATGGCGTTGTCCTATGATTCAAGTTTACTCAAAGGCTGATTGTATTCCAACTTTTATGAGGAAGTTGATGAACATCATGGGGATAGGGAGTGAGCTAAAATGGAAAGAGCAGGAGGGAAAATGGGCAGTCTTGGAATTCTTGCCTCTTCCGCCACTGGTGCGTCTTAATGTTGTTTCCAATCAAAACAGAATTGGATACGAACAAGATTGTTCAACACTCTATGGCAAGGCGTGCTGCAGGGCAACAGGTAATGTACTCACCAATCATTTTAAGGTGAAAAAGAAGAGTATTGATGGACATTTCCACCATTACAACATTTCTCTTTCATAGGAAGATGGTCGATGGTAAGAGTGTTGGAAAGAAAGTGATTGACAGAATGCATGGGCCTACGAAGGTGAGTTGGGTAGGAAGAATTGTTTCTATGATGGTAAAAAGCTTATTTATTATAGGACCAAACAACAAGCATGAGTTTACTATGTTGCACTTATCAGAGATAATGGAAATACAAGCCCTGATGATCTGTCAAAATGGACGCAAAAGAATGAGATTAAAGAAGTCCATATCATTTAAAAGACCTTTAAAGTAGAGATTAACTATGCTGAGAAGATACCCATGTAAGCATTTCAAAACGCTTTGCGTGGATAGGAATCTAAAAGCTCTCAAGAAACACTAAAAGTGTTGGATATCATTTTAAGGTAGCATGTTAAGCAGGAATGCCCACTTGTTTGCCAATCTTTCTTTCAAGATAATCAGAACAACTTCACAGACATTGGAAGTGGTGTCCATAGATGTAGGGACTATCTCATGGGTGAAGCCATAGCTCAAATTCGGGATGGTAGTAGATCATTTACGGACCATGAAGGTATACGCTAATACATTGAGCACGAAATACAAGCTACAGTCAGATCATTGTCAAGAGTTAGCTTTGTTGAGTTAAAACTTTGGGCCATAGGACGAAGACGTATTTATAATCCATTCATATGTAAAGATTTTCTTTTTCTAAATAAAGTTTTCTAAATGAAATTGAGTCGAGATTGGTACCTTTTTGCATTCATGGATTTGCATTACATCACATCGCATCATATGCATTTAAATTATAAAAAGACCCTAATTAGTTAAAGTTATTAAAAAAGAAAAGAAAAGAGAGAGAGAGAAGAGGGTCACGGCTAAGTGAAAAAGAAGTTGAATGGGAATTAATGATGTTCCCTTACATATCCTCGACTTTTGTGTCAGTAGGGATAGCTTACCCGGAGAATGGGTGTTTGGAAATGAAAATCATCCCATCAATGTCATACCTGAGGAAGAGACTGAACAAAGAAACCTTAAGGGCATTCGCCCTTACGAATCGGAAAGTTCTTTAAACAATTGGACTGCAGAAGAACTTTCTGTAATCTTTAGAAATTTTACGGAGTAATATTCAGAACACTCTTATTGCTCTAAAGCCTAGGAGTAATGAGATTTCTTTTGAGAAGTGGGCTCATGTTCAGACATTTTTATTTTCAATAAAACATACTTTTATTATTTATCCGATTAAATATTCTTTCATTCTGATTCTTTTGACCTTTGACATTCTTTATAAATTTTCATTTCATGTAAATAGTCATTCTTGAATTCACTTATTCCTTGTATATTCTTTTGTGTGCCTATCATAGATCCCTAGATATCAATGACACGGGCAACGATACTACAGATCTAGAGTTCCTTTTGACTGCAATATGTGTTTAGAGGAACCTCAGTACTTTGAAGGTGACAGAAATTGTGACTTGTTTCTGAATTTGTTGAAAATGGTTTTTATCCCATGAAGTGGTTGTAGGAAATATAGCCTTAGAGGAATGAAAGATTGCAAAATAGGAATTAGCTGAGGAGACAAAACAAGACCTTGTTGAGACTATTATGGGAATTCAAAAATATGATCCAAAGACGCATACAGGAGAATTTGCAATTGCCAGGATAAACATGAGGTTTTGGGGCACTGTTGGTCCACCATGGAAAGGGATCGCATCAATTGTACAATGAATGCCAAATTTAAATGAGTCAAGACTTATAGGGCATGTATGTTATGGGCCCGAGCTCGTCAAAAGTTTCAAGCTGACAATGACTCATCTTTGTGGACGTCAACTACTCTATTAAGAGGGGGAGATAGCTTCATATGCCAAAATTACAAATTCAAAAGTCATCCATTTCAAAAAAAAAAAGATTATATATAACTGCACAATGCCAAAAGTTTACAGTCTTTTCAAAGATAATGCGCCATACCACAGTACAACAAAGGTTGCCAAAAGAAAAGAAAAATAAGAAAAAAAATAAATTACAGAAGATGGCCGAGACTGGTAAAAATTGGCATAAGAAACTACCGCCTACTCTCTATGCTTACGCTGGGGCAAACACCTTCAATTCCAGTTGTTTCAAAGGTTCCAACCATCATCCTTGGAATGGGTGCATTGTTTGGCTTTCTTGAGCAGTCTGATGTGCTGTCAATAGCTGCGATGGTTAGCTCCAAGCGGTGGCCATTGATTTCTAACTATGAGGCATCAGGCTGTACACAGTCTCTGAAGCTTAAAATGATAGATTCTTTCTTCAAAACCAGTTTCTGACAAAGTGGATAACGGTATCATAAAGGAAGCTCTTTTAGACTTCTATACAAGTTCAGGGAAAAGAAAACCTGATCAAATCATTATTTTCAGGGATGGGGTTAGCGAGTCTCAATTCAATCAAGTTTTGATCAAGTTATTGAGGCTTGCAAGTTCTTTAACGAGAAGTGGAACCCTAAAGATTATGGTTATTGTTGTACGAAAAACCATCATGCCAAGTTTTTTCAGCAGGGATCTCCTGACAATGTGCTACGTGGTACTGTCATTGACAACAAAGTATGCTATCCAAAGAACAATGATTTTTACCTTGGTACCCATGCTGGAATGATTGGAATCACGAGGCAGACCCACTATCATGTTCTCTTAAACCAGGCTGGGTTTTCGGCTGATGATCTGTAAGAGTTTGTTCATTCTCTATCCTATATGTATCAAAGGAGCACCACAACCATATTTGTTGTGGCTCCTATTTGCTACGCTTATTTGGTAGCTTCACAGTTGGGGGCAATTTATGAAGATTAGGGATGTTTCAGAAACATCATCGAGTCATGGTGGGATGTATGCTTCGGGAGTAATCTTTGTACCTCAGCTTTCCAGGTTTAAGGATAAAGTCAGCAACTTCATTCTTGTCTGCTGAGAATCATTAAACCATATTTTTGTAGGGTTTGACAAATAATGACCTCAGATCGCTGCACTGGGCAATCCCTTTTCATGGGTTTATGAATCAAGATTTTTCCTCCAAGCTTTGATGGAGTCAAGAATTGAATACCTCTAGTAAACTTAACTTGAAAGTATTCATCCTAAGCAAATATACCAAGAATGGATGACACAGACTTATGACAAAGAAGGTTCGTCGAAAAGAATTTCATAAGAGAAACCTTGTGCTGAAAGAAATCCTTCCCATGTAAAAGGATTGGGAAGGGCCATATGTTGCGAAAAGGGGTTTCTCTAGAGGTACACTGATTTTGACAAGAAATGGATAGGAAGAATTTATTTGATCCAGTGAATTCGGACTCGGTCAAGGAGTACTTTGTTTGAAGGAGAAGGGAAGCCAAGGTGAAAACCCGCAAAGGGCACTTTGAGACTTCTATTTCGAAAAAAAAAGGAAAAAAAGAAAAGAAACAGAAAAAAAAAAGAAAAAGGAAAAAGAAAAAAATGAAAAAGAAAAATGGAGAGGCCAAGGTGAAAACCCGCAAAGGGCGCCTTGAGACCAAAGGGGTTTTGAGTTGAAAACCCGAAAGGGCAGCTCAAATTTTGAGGAGCACACGGTAATCTTGCTATATCTGATTCAATGAAAAGTGAAGCGCGTTGCATGTCGGGGCATCGACAAAGTACTTTGGGTCTTTTAAACACATGTTGAACTCAAGAAAGTCTTCATAGAGCTGGTGTATAGACGCTCAAGCGGTGATATCTGGGGCGTCTGATTTCTATCCTATTTACTATTTTTGGATTCTTTTTCTTCACAAAGATATGTTCTCAGGTTAATCTTTTTGCATTCCTTCCAATAATTTGTCCAAATCTAATTATCCTCAGGATCAATTTATTTGTCTCCCATTATTCATAAAGCATGTTGCATTGAAATAATGATAGATGAACTAAAATATCTTCACAAATGAAGTTTTGCATATTACTCTGGAAATTTCTAGATAATACAAGAAACTGAAACAAGACAATTGTTTAAGGAATTCTCATATGTATGGGTTGGAGATACTCGAGAGATTTTCTTCTTCAATCTAAAAGGTGGTTGGACGTTTTAAGCAATATTGATCTTAAGAAAGGATCATTTCATAAATATCTTCAGTGGGTCGTAATATTCGGGGAATGATACGGTAGACCAAATTGATGGAGAAGATTCGAGGCATACGAGCAGAGTATGATCGATATGTCGAGAAGAATGAGGTGGAAAGTTCGATAGATGAATGAGTGATGACGTCCGAAATAGGGGTCATATTCATAACATTTTACATTATAACATGTCTAATTAGGAGAGTTTGACTCACTTCGATCATAGCATCCTAATTATTAGGCATGAACTCATACGAATTCTACAGGTTATGTCTTTTATGGGACAATGTAGATCAAAGAAACAAGATTTGGCATCCCTGTGTTTATAGGGAACAGATCGAAGATAGCAAATCTGATATTCCTGTGCTTACAGCGAAGTAGATTGAAGATTTCAGCATGGCATCCCTGTGTTCATAGGGAACAAGTTGAAGATAGCAGATTTGGCATCCATGTATTTATAGGGAACAGATCGAAGATAGCAGATCTAACCTTCAGATGTTTATACTGAAGTAGATCCAAGATGATTTGGCATCCTTGTGTTTACAAGGAACAAATCGAGGACATAGCAGATTTGACTCTCAGATGTTCTCAGACAAATAGCAGATCTAACCTTCAGATGATTAGACTGAAGCAGATCCAAGATGGTTTGGTATCCTTGTGCTTACAAGGAGCAAATCGAAGACATAGCTGATTTGGCTTTCACGTGTTTACGTTGAAGCAAGTCTAAGATGATTTGGCATCTCTGTATTATCAGAGAACAAATCTAAGTTTGGCGTCTCCATATTCTACGGAGGGCAGACACATAGCAGATCTAACCTTCAGATGTTTATACTGAAGCAGATCCAAGATGGTTTGGCATACTTGTGCTTACAAGGAACAAATCGAGGACATAGCATATTAGACTCTCAGATGTTCTCAAACAGACTCAAGATGGTTTGGCGTCCTTGTGCTTACAAGGAACAAACCGAGGACATAGCAGATTAGACTCTCAGATGTTCTCAAACAGATTCAAGATGGTTTGGCATCCTTGTGCTTACAAGGAACAAATCGAGGACATAGCAGATTAGACTCTCAGATGTTCTCAAACAGACTCAAGATGATTTAGCATTCTTGTGTTTACAAGAAACAAATCGAGGACATAGCAGATTTGACTCTCAGATGTTCTCAAACAGACTCAAGATAATTTGGCATCCTTGTGCTTACAAGGAACAAATCGAGACATAGCTGATTTGGCTTTCACGTGTTTACGATGAAGCAAATCTAAGATGATTTGTCATCTCTGTATTGTCATAGAACAAATCGAAGTCAGGCATCTCCACTTCGATGGGAAGCAGATACATGGCAGAACTTACCTTCAGACGATTAGACTGGAACAGATCCAAGATGATTTGGCATTCTTGTGTTTACAAGGAACAAATCGAGGACATAGCAGATTTGACTCTCAGATGTTCTCAAATAGATCCAAGATGATTTGGTATCCTTGTGCTTACAAGGAGCAAATTGAAGACATAGTAGATTTGGCTTTCACGTGTTTACGCTGAAGCAAATCTAAGATGATTTGGATCTCTGTATTGTCAGGGAACAAATCGAAGAAGCAGATTTGGCGTCTCTGTGTTCGACGGAGAGCAGATTAAAGATAGCAGATATCGCCTTCCTAAGTTGCAGTGAAGCAGATTGAAGCCGTCAAGAGGCCATTTAAAGAAGATCAAGAATCAAGAATTCAAGACTCGGTGAGCCTGGGCAAAATTGGTCCTTTTATAGTCTTTGCTCTATTCCTGTTACACAGCAATGAGTAAAGAGGGGCAGCTGTAGACACTCAATTTTGCCCGGGCCCAGAAATAAGTCCAAAAACAAAAATAATAAACCCCAAAAAAAAAACGAAGTCCAAAGTTCAGTCCAGAATTACAAATATAATTTGGCCCGATCGGAATGGCCCATTACTTGAAAAGATTTAAGGTCCATCTACAAGCTTGACTCATATGGAAATATAATCTTTAATGATATGCAATCTTAGATATGATATGCAATCTTAGATATGATACAATCTTAGATATGATACAATATTAGATATGATACAATCTTAGATATGATTGCAATCTTAGATATGATATACAATCTTAGAAGATATGATTTTGTAATCTTGGAGATTTAATTTGTAGATATCCTTTAATCTTAACCGTTGATGTAATTGATCATGCAGTTGGATTTGGGAGGCTCAATTATAAATAGAGGCCTCTCCCTTCATTGGAAAACTACTGGAGTTTTGGGAAGTAATAAGAATTCTTGAGAGCATTCACTCAAATTTCTCTCCCGTTTGCGTTCTTACTCTCTGTGGTTTGTTCTTATTTTATTCTTCGTCTATCTTAGTTTTTCAACCCTTTTTATTTTAATTTCATCATTTTTCAAATATGTATATAATACTTATTCTATTACTTTTATAGGTTATATATTATAGATTATTTATTTTCCTATATTTTTATATGAAAATACTTATTATATTATTATTATATCCCTTATCATATTGTATTTCATCATATTCTATTTATATATTTTTATTACATATTATATTTTACTATATATCATAATACTTTTCTTTAATATATATTATATTATATTTCCTTATATTACCTTTATTTTATTATAAAGTATATATTATTTTATTTTATTAGTTATATACATCTTTAAAGTTTTATAAATAAATGTAATATTAATATTTAGTACATTTTTATGTATAACTATTATATTTTATAATATAACTTATATGTACATATCATTATTTTAAAAAGGGGGTTCTCTTTTATCATTTTTATATTATACTTTTAAATGTCTTATTTCTATTTATTTTTATTTTATACATTTTACTTATTTATCTTTGTTTTTTTTTATTATTTCGATATTGTTTAGTTGATTAAATCCTACATATCATTTATAATGTTATTTTATAATTATTGTTAGAAGTCGTATTTTAGAATTGGCATGTATGTTGGTTGGGGTGAGCATTCGATCGAATCGAATCAAAAATTTTCGAGTTAATCGAGTTTTCGAATCTTATTTTATCATCCTAACTTTATTTAAAATTTTCTTGAATCGAGTCGAGTGAGATGGAATTCGAATCGAATCGAATGGAATATATTTGTTCGAGTTAAATTTTATAAAATAATTTTGGGTCCTTGTAACTACTGTCACCCATCGTAATAAAATTTTTCCACCTTAATCAAAATTTTTATTAACTTTCATCACCTCATAATTTATTTATTAATCTTTTATATACGGGTTAGCTTCTTTGTTTGCTTAGTTGTTTCAATTATCTTCAGATTCTTGTCACTATGTATTTTGGAATTAAAAAATATATTAAATGTAAAAATGTGATTTTTTAATAAAAGTTATTTTAAAGATAAAATGTGAAATTGATACCAATATAGAATATTAACATAAATATTTAATGGCATAATTAATAATTCAATTTTAATATAAATATTCAATACGACTAAACAATTCAATCATATAAATAATTTAAAATGTGAAATTTAATTTAATAATATAAATAATAGATATAAATAAAATTATTACTATTTATGTATAGTATTTTTTTTTGAATAATTTTGATTTTTTATTTGAGAGTAAAAGGTGAGAAGTAAAAGTTTAGGGAGAAAATAAAAAGTTTTGAGGAATGAAAGTTTGAGGGGAAATAAATAGGGGGAGTAAAATTTTGGAGGGAAAATATTTAAAAAAAATTGGGGGGTGGATTTGGGGTAGATGGGAGGTGGGATGGGAAGGAAGTAAAAATTTTAGGGAAAAGAGGAGGAGTAAAAATTTTTGGGGAAAATAAAAGTTTTGAGGGTTTTTGGGAGTAAATTTAAAAAAAAAAGTAAATGGGAGAGTAAAATTTTGGTGGGAAATGGATTTTGGGTAGATTGAGGGGTTGGGATGGAAGGGGAGTAAAAGTTTTGGGGGGAAAGTGGGAAGGAGTAAAAGTTTTGAGGGAAAAGTAAAAAGGTTTGGGAGTTTGGGGTAAAAATGTAAAAATTATAGTTTGATATTCGAATTATTCGAATTATTCGAGTTATTCGAATTCGAAAACTCAACTCGATTCGAACTCGAAATTCGAAAAAAAATTCGAGTTGACTCGAATAACTCGATTCGTTTAACTCGAAATTCGAATTTTTTTTTATTTTTTCTAGTCGAATCGAGTTTTGCTCACCCCTATATGTTGGTGTTATTTTAAGCATGTTTATGTTAAATTGTATGCTATGCACTGTTTTTTTTTTCTTTGTGTCTATTAGTTTACTAAAATGTATATAGAATTATATCTTATAAGTTTATATGCTTACTTATTCATTTTTAATGTATATCGTATATTTTTTTGAATGTATATTTTACTTGTTTTTAATTTGCTATGTTCGTTGTTTAAAATTTGTTTAAATTCATGTTTGTACTTACTTATTATGATAATATGTTATATTGTATGTTATTCCATAATGTAAATATGCTCATTCATGCATCAATTTAAAAAACGAGACTCTAAAGTTTTCAAAAATAAAAAGGCAATGCTTGGTGTTTGGAAACTTCGGGAAAAGTAGTGTCCTAACTTATTGGGTTGCAATTTTTCTCGTTGAGTTCGAATAGTCAAATACCCTTCTAAACTTTTAAAATTTTCAAAATACAAGCAACTATCTTAAAATTTCAAAGCGTTGTGTCCTAACTTACTGGATGTGGTGTTTTGTCGTTTCGAGATAGAAATTTTCAAAAAGGCTAACTTAGTGCCAAATATCCTAAAAATATGATGTCCTAACTTATTGGACGAAATATTTTGATTTATTTGATATAAGTGAACCCTAATTTTCAAAACAAAAAATTAAAAATATTAAAAGAGGATTGCATCTTAAAATTTCTAATTTCCGACCTTAAAGACATTTGATAATTAATTAGGTACCAATTATTGGGCGATACGAGGGTGCTAATCCTTCCTCGTACGTAACCGACTCCCGAACCCGTTCTTTTTATTTCGTAGACCAAAACTAATGATTTTAAAACAAAATGTTTTAAAGGTGATCCAATCACACCTAAAAAGATTGGTGGCGACTCCCGTTTTCGTTTTTAAAATTGATTCCCATTTTCAAAAACTCAATTTAAAAATGGTCTCAACACTATTCAATTTTAATTTGAAAGAATTTGAAGACAAAAATTAATAATTTTTTTATATTTTAATTTAATATTTAATAATTAATTAATTAATTAATATAATATTAAAATTAAATAACAATGGTTATTACTTATTTTTTTCTTTTGCAATATATGTATTCCATTTTTCTTGTTTTTATTTCATTAAATAGAATTTCTAATTTAGTTTATTATTTTTTAATATTTATAAGTTAACTATTAAAATGAAATATTTGAAAGGATTTTTTTTATCAAAATATGTTTTTGTTAAAATTAACGTTGATAATGACAATAGACACGATTGCAAATCAAATAAGAAAAAAAAATAAAACACACAAATTTTACATGAAAAACCTTTTCAAGAAAAGCCACAGGTAAAGGAGAAGAAATTTACTAATGTTGAAAATCGAATCATACAAAAGGTGTTTTGACTACATCTATTTAAATGTTGAAAAATTCTATTCTAATCAATGTGAAAAAGAATTATAGTCCTATATAAATCCTTTTGTTTTGCCACTATATTTTATTTCTTTAACAAAGATTCGAGTCACACAAATTTAACAATTTTAAATCATCAAAATTAATATTGAATGGTAAAATTTAATTAAAAAAACAAAGTTGGTGGCAAAATTTATTAAAAGTCAAAGTTTAGTGGTAAAATTCAATCACATAAGAGTTAAATGGTAAATTTACTCATAATTTTTAAATATAATGACATATAAATGAAAACAAAGTATAGTGACAAATTTCAATATTTACACAAATTTACACTTTAACCTTTAAAAAATTAATTTTGTAAAAATTAAATCTGCATTTCCACCTTAAGTACACAACTATTTTCATAATTGACCATAAACATGATATAAAAACTTGATGAATTACTTTAAAGTCGTCTTTCAGTTTTCCCTTGTTGCTATAACCTGTAAACATTAGTAGTATGTTTAGTTCACTGAAATGGAATAGGGCTGTAATAGAATAGAGCTGTAATGGAATAGAGCTGTAATAAGTAATTCAACTGTTTGGTTGAATGAAATGGAATAGAACTGTAATAGTATTCTTATGTTTGGTTGAATGCAATGATGTTGTAATAGCATAAGGAAAAAAACTAAAATGACCAGAATACCCTTAGTAGAATTTTTGTTAAGGTAAATGATTATTGTTATTGTTATTAAATTTTAATAAGATTATTATTGAAAATAATTTAATAAAAATAATAAATAATTTAACCATATTTTAACATAATTATTATTAAATATAATTTAATAAAAAAATAATTTAATAACATTAATTATATAATTATTATTATATGAATTAAAAATCAAAATATATAATACTATAAAAAATATATAATCTACTTTGTTATTTTTAAACTGCAATACATATTTAGGCTGCGTTTGTTTGCCAATAAAATATTTCCGGAAAATAATTTCTGGAAAATGATTTACTTTTCTAAAAATGATTTACTTTTCTGGTGTTTGGATGAATCTATATAAAATATTTTCCGTTATTTAGTAGATTTCTTGAAAATATTTTATAAAAACTGTATTAAATTAAACAAATATATATTTAAGAATTTATTATCTTTTCATTGTTTATTTGAGTTTATTATATATATATATTAATAAATTTATATTTTAAATTGTTTTTACATATATTGCAATGTTTTATTTATGGGTAAACTACAAAAATAGTCACTTTTGTTTGCCCGAGTTACATTTTAGTCACTTATATTTGAAATGTTATGTTTTAGTCATTTATGTTATTATTATCTCCCTAATGGTAATCCTGCGTGGCAGTCCAACTAGATTTTAAGTGCCAACTAGATCTTAAGTATATCTGTTAATACATACTTCATCCGGCTAAATTATACAGTTTTTTGTTAATACATATTTCATTTAATTGTGACGAAAAAATGTTAAAATCCACATACATATAAACTATTCTTGAAAGCTAGGCTGTTAAGTAATAAGCTTTTCACAGCTAATCTATTAAGCACGTTGCACTTAACAAAGACATAAAGCATTAAGCTTTTCACAGGTATCTAAGTAATTCTTCAGTTGCACTTAACAAAGACATAAAGCATTAAGGTTCTTTTACATTTCTCCAAGCTCAAGCATGTTGAATATTAAACTACAAAAATTAATAAACATCAAATGACAAGAAGGAAAGAGCATCACTATTGTCAATAGAGATTCCCATTATTTTGTAGTTTCTAAAGGTCACTTTCTCAATACAGGAAAATTCTCAGGACATGTATCATTCTTGTGATTTCATACCAACTCAGCTCCACCAAATCTCTAAACTTGTATCTACAATAGGTATGCTGGAGAAGTACTCACATGCATCTCCGATTATGCACTTATCAGCCATCAAGTTGAATTTTTATTAGTATTGCCTTCTTGATATGCTTTAGAAGAATCTTCCTTTTTATCCATGATCTGCTGGATACCTTCTTGATATCCTTCTATGAAACTCTTAAGAGCATCTCTATATGCTGAAGCCCTTGTCATGTATAACCTCTATAAAGCAGACCTCAAAGTTTCCATCCCTCCTCTTGCAGCAATTGCTATTAAATCATTTCCATAGACAACATCAAAACAATGTAAAATTCAACAAAATAAACTATAATACTAGGAAAATAAGAGAGAGAAAAGGGTGAGAGGAGAGAAATTTGGCCTAAAAAATTTTAGTTGAAAATTTAATATCTTCCTTAACAACTGAACCTTAGCCTGGTGAAGAAGGGATTCATTAAAAATATGCCAATGGAAATGTATAATATAAAACTTGAACACAGGTGCCAACAACAAAGTAAAACAAAATGCAGTCACAGATGACTCTGAGCAGCAAGGGGAAAAAGAAATCAAAGAATAACTTCCATGCTACCTCCAGACAAGTTCTACTAAAAAGGAAATTGAAATGAAAACCTAACTGAACTCAAACATTAGGGGACTTTGTTCCTTGACCTCCGTAAGATGTCTCAAGCACGAATCTAATGTAAACCATAAAAAAATACAGTTCTACAATCCAATTTTAATATAGCTTCTCCATCATATAAACCATCCAAAAATACAATACTACTTAATCAAAATGCAATACTACTTCAAAAGGCTTGCCTGATGGCTTGACCAAAATGCAATACTACTTAATCAATGTAGACTTAGGTTTAATAGTTGAAATAGTAAATACTTCTAAGTTGTTCTCTGGCTTATTCTATAAATTGTTTTTCTCTATTATTCTCTTTCTTTGTTTTCCTTCTTTCACTCACATTTCTTCTCCCTTTTCACTCTAAGGTGCTTCCATCTATCTTTCTTCCTCTGTTGCTCACCATTAACAGTTTGTTTCCTTTTATAAGTTACAATGATTAAGCTCATATCTAGAAGAGATGATTATCATCCAAATTCAACCATGATAAACTAATAATAAGAAATAGAGTTCGTATAGAATTTTCACATGGCAAACCAAGGTTTAATCTTATATTAACTTAAGCCAGATATCTCAAGTCACCAAGGAATCTGTATAGTAGTCACAAAAATGAAAATCAAAAGACAAAATCTATGATACTAAGATATGTGAGCATTGGATATGAGTACGTGTCTTACACAGGTATACTCATTTTTTTCCGAAGTTTTTTCATATATTTGGACGATGATACTACATATTTGTGTCCATATATGTGTCAAACATAGGCATAAAGAGCTGGTAACATAAGACAGTATTTATAAACTGGCTAAAGCATCTACATTCTTTTCAACTTGCAACAATCCCTATCCTATGCATTTTGATTTCCATAACAAAAAATATGCATTTATATGTATAAAAGCTATCAAACCCAAGGTCGAAAAAATCATTACCTTCCAAGGCCATAATGTAGTTATAGCAGTCTCTGCCATCGAGAAGAAAGCTGAAAGACCCAAAAGAGCTGTCAAAACCAGACCTTGTTCCTTAAACACTTTAAGAATCATAGATGCCTTATGCCAAGCATTCCTCAACAACAATATGCACTGCCCAATAACTCCATAACCAGCATTAGCCACTCCATCTATAGCAAAAACTCTTTTGCATCCAAACACCAATACACCATAAACCATTGCCACCAAAATACCCCTTTTCACCAAACCATTTTTTGATCATTCCCCACACCTTCATTTTCTTCCCTCAACGATCCCACGTGACCAAAACTACCATTTTTAGGGAATCCAAAAGCTTTGAAAGCTTGGGGATTTGAACAGGTGGAGATAACAGGAGCTTGGTAGTGATTGGTTTTGGGTAAAAACTTTGATTGGTTCTTCAAAATTCGATTAAAAAAATGAAAGATGAGGAATTTGTTGAATAAATGAAAATGGGTCGGCTGAAAATTGAGGATTCAAGTGCCATTTTTATCAATAAGAACAAATCAATAATTAAAAAAAAAGATATCGAAACTTGTTTAAGCAAAAAAAAAAAAAAAAAAAAAAAGAAGAAGGGATTTTTAGGTTTCAAAGGAAAAGTCGTTTGGTGAAGGAAAGATTCTAGTTAGCTGTAAGTGGGATGGTAATATATTGAAGAAGAAGAGAAAATGCAGATTGGGTTCGGAGGAAATGGGATTAAAAAAAGGTTTAAATTGATAAATTGGGAATTTGTTGATATTATAGTGGAAGGAAGAAGCATGAAAAAGAAAGGAAAATATTTCAGACGCGAGAAAGAAAGGATAATGGTGAGGGTAAAATTGAAAGCTTTAGCTAATTTCTTACCCACCCATTCTCCGAATCGTCATTCCGTGGGGAGACCACCGGATGCTAAACAACATTTTTGCCCTGAATAAGCATGTAACGAATAGGGTTGTAATAGCTTATTACAGCCAACCAAACAATGGTTTAATAATGGGCCCACTGAATTGAGCTGTAATGCATAGGTATTACAGCCAACCAAACATGCTGTAGATGTTTTCATTTTTCTTTTTTGTTTACACAATGGAAAGTTCCTATAAATTAATTAAAAATTCAATTGTATTTTTTGTTGAAAAATGAATTTAGTTGCACCCTTAATCAAAAATTAATAATTAATTAAGCCCTTAAAATATTATTTTTTATCCAGTTAAATGTTAACATGAAAGGTGATGAGATGGCTAACGTGTAAAAAAAATGATGATGTGTTGGCAGACTTGGCATTTAACATAGAAAAATATTAAAATATTATAAATATTATATAAATATTATATGAAAAACTATAAATATTATTAAATGTTATAAAAATCTAGAACAATTACAAAAAATATGAAAATATATAATAATATAAAAATTTAAAAGTTACATAATTATTTTTAAAATATAAAAGCTATAAAAAATATAGGTTTAACCAAAAAAAAGTTAAGACAAATATATAACAATTTTAAAAATTATTACAAAGAAGGGTTATAAAAACTTATTAACAGCATTAAAAAGTTATAAAAATTAGAAATATATATAAGAAAATTATAGAAAATTTTTAGTAGTTAGAAGGTTTGGATTTTATTTTAATGGAAAGCTCAAAATATGATGATGATTAGTTTTGTATGGGGTGTCGAGTAAGAGGTATAAGAGACAATAAATTTAGTGTTTGGTAACTTAAGATGAGTGATAGTAATGGTTTTATTTGAGGAGAGATGATATGAGGAAAGTCGATAAAAATAGATTGAGGTATGATGCATATAGTGTGCGAATGAAAACAATAATGGGTAATAATTTTTTATTAAAAACGTTTTTTTTAAAAATTATTAGAAATTATTAAAATATTATAAAGATGCATAAAGTTATAAAAAAATTATATAAATGTTATAAAAATTTTAGAACTTATGCTTTTATAGATTTTTTAATTTTTTTATATTTAATAATTTTATATAATCTTTAAAAATCAATTAATCTCTTTAAAAATAATTAAAAAGTCAATTATGTCCTCTTAAAATAATAAAAAAATTAATTAAGCCTTCAATGTCAGTATTTTTCATATTAAATGCCAAGCTAGCCATCATATTATTGTTTTTTCATTTAGTTGTCACATCTGTATTTAATGATCTGTCTAGGGTTTCAACGGAAAATCATATTATAAGGACTAGATTAATTAGAGACTTTCAATTAAAAACTCAATTGATTGCTTTTCAATGAGGGATTTAATTGGTTTTTCAATTATTTATAGTTAATTTTGGTGCTTAAGCCTTCCATAATTACTAGAATTCTTTTTCCTCCCAGAGAAAAAGGATTAATTTACGGTGTGGCCCAAATATTGGAAATTAAATCTATATAAACTGGGAGGTGGAAACACGGAACAAAATTAATTTGTTATTCTAGTGGGTTTTTTATTGGTAAAGGAAGAAAACTCAAAATTTCATGATAGTCCAATGAAAAGAAATTTTTCATAGTTTGACTCTTCCTGCAAGTTCAAGGTTTTTTTCTTACAAGAAAATATAAAGCACAACATTATAAGTGGTATTTTGTTAATGAAAAATAGTATAATTTTACATAGCTTCACCATTGTCATTGGGTGATGGTAAATTGGGGGTTTACAGCGTCAGTTAAAGTGTACGGCTAGATTGGAATCAATTGGGTTTACTGAGGTAGTGTTGATGCATAAACATGGTTTTGTGGTTAATGGCGGTTCCCTCATAGGCTGAGAGGCGTATAGGTGGATGAAGGACGTTGGAGGTATTCTCAGAGTATAAAACCTGTATGTGGTCTTCTAAAGAAGATCTCTCTCTTCTCATGGTTTCTTGTGGTGGAATCGTTTGAGTAATAGGGGTGGCTTATATGGCTCCTATATTTTGTGGGACAAATGTGGGATGCGTGAGGTGACATAGATTTCACACGGCTTACGTGTTAATAGTCATGTAGTGCTTTTGAGATTCATGGAGTAAGGTCGACTCTATATATGGTGATTGACCTGGCTTTGTTTTAGCAACATTATCTATGATGAGAGGATGAAGGCAAGTCATTACTTATGATCAATGTGATTTTATTATTTTTATTTAAAATTCCAACAATCCAACCTGTTGTACGGTAAATCAATAATTTGATTAATTTGCTTGATTTTTATTGATTAAAATTTATTTTTATTGAATTCGACAAAAATAAAAATGATATGAAATTAATTTACAGAATAAGTCATCTACAAGCTATTCCTTCCAAAACACTTGTCCAAATAAACCAATAAAACTTTTATTTTTTATTGGAGATTTTTAACAAATGGTTTCTATAATATGTTCTTATTTTAAATTTATTTTTTATACTTGTACTCTCTGTATATTAAACGAGTGTCCAAGCCACTCCTTTTTTCACACATGTCCAAATAAACCAACTAAGCCTTTTTTTTATTTAATTTTTTTAAGAATGGTATAATTTCAATTTTGATCCCTATAATATGCTTGAATTTTAAATTTAATATTTATACTTTAATTTTTTACATAAGTCGATATTTCTACTTTTATAATATCATTGTTAGTCTAAATACTTTATTCTGATTAAAATGTTGTTGTGCACATGTCTTAAATACAATCTTTTACTCCATTTTTTTAAGATTATATTATAGTGGCCAATTTTCAATTTTAGTCTCTATTTTCAAATTTAAAATTTAATCTCTATATTTTAATTTATGACATAATTTGATATTTCAACCTTTTTTAATGTAATTAGTTAGATTAAATACTTTATTTTGATTAAAATGTTGACGTAAATTATTAATAATTACCAACACTGTTAAAATTCCCTGTTAAATTCAAGCCCATACAATGTCTTTTTTTGTTACATGACTATTGTAACACACCAATTTAACCCGGGTCCAAACAAACCAAACCAATCAGCCCAAACAAAAAACATATGACAATAAAAATAAACAAAACATATTATCTAAATTACAAAGCGCCCCCCCCCCAAAAAATTAAAACCCTAATGACCTAAATGGCCCAAAAGCCTAAACATTTTCAGTAAAGCAAAAGAAACACTAGCCTCCCTTGTGCCGCTTCTCCACGTCAATAGGCGTGTCGTCTGACACCCCTCTACCACCACCACCATCAACCACTCTTCTGCCACTATCACCTGCAAGAAAAAGAACAAGGACCAATTCAAGCGCAAACACGCAAAGCAGTAGAAACAACAAAGAAAAAAACAAAAGAATAGTAACGGACAGTGTTGTAGTTCGGCTATAAAAGCCATAACAACCACCATGTATTTTTTTCTTTACACACGCACTAGAGTAATAAAAAAACAGAAAACAAAAACTTCAAAGGTAATTTGTTGCATTTTTTATCTGTTATTTTTTTAAGAGAAAAAGAAGAAATATACACAAAAACAAAGATTTTGAAATCGATTCAAATATTAAAAGGTGTTGCATCTTCATTTTTATTTTTTTATTTTCGAAATAAATAAATAAAAAAATAATAAAAACATAAAAATGGAACTTTTTCACCTGTTGTTTCATCGTTGGAGCCACCGTCGGTCCGCGAGGCTGTCGGATCCCTTGGGATTCAGCCAAAGGCCGCGGCGGAGGACAGTGGGAGTCGAGGGGTTTTTTTCTTTTTTTTTTGGCTTTATTTTTTTTTTTGGTGATTTCAAGTCCAAAAAGGGGTTCTACGCGAAAAATACAAAAAAGGTTTTTTTTTGGCATTTTCTAGCCACTAGGGATGGCAGAGCTTGTAGCCTGCGACTGATGGCTGTCGTGGTGGGGGTTTGCCGAAGCCAGGCTGGAGTTGGGTTTGTTTGAGAGAAAAAAAGAAGAAGAGGGCTTTTTTTTTTTTTTTTGAAAACAAAGGACTGTAATGATTTTTTTTTTGTTAAACTTTAATTTATATACCCATGCGAATAGCGTCGTTTTGGGATTCAAGTTCAGAGGCCAAAACGACGTCGTTCTAACGCGACCCGCGTTCGACCCGATCCTTCCCCTAGGATTCGCGTGTTTTCACTAGAGGGGATATTTTCGCGATAGGTCCTTCCGCTTTTGAGGCTTATTTTGATTTGGTCCTATCCCTTTTTTATTTTTTTATTTTGTCACTTATTTCTACCTTTGTTTCAATTTGGTCATTGGATCATTTTAGAAGGTGAACACCTAAAACAGTGCCGTTTTGCCAACCCGGAGACTCGACTCGAAAACAACCAAGATCCGCGTGTTTTCACGTCCAATGGGTTATTTGTGGTCCTGACCCTTTCGCTTTTAAAATGCTTTTCAATCCAGTCCTTTTTGTTTTTAAATTTATACCCTGCAATTTTATTTTTATTTCATTTTAGTCCATATAGAACGCTGTGTTTAAAGGATTCGGTATAATTTCATGTTTAATCCCCATTCATTTTTGCGCGTTTCATTTTAATCCTTGATTCTGTTTTAATTATTTTATTATTTATAGTTTATCCCTTTAACTTCATTTTAATTCCAATTAAGTCCTTTATTTAATTTCAGCTTTTTCATGGATTTTTTTAATCTTATTATTATTTGTTTATTTATCTACCTATTATTATTGCCTTGCTTTTTTATTTTAAAAAAACTCATGTTGTTTATATTTGTACATATTATTATATTGTCATCTCATTTTCTTTTCTTTTCTTTTATTTCCTTTATATGTTATTTTATTATTCCCTTTTATTATTTTGGTATTTTTGAGTCGTGTCTTTTCAATCATGTTTTTTTTTTTGTTTATTTTGTTTTATGCTACTTTATCTAGTTATTTAGATTATGATATTATTATTAAAGTATACCCATATTTATTTATATTTTATCATTCCAATATTCTATATATATAGTCATTTTATATTTGATTCATCATCACTACAGCATGCATTATATTTAGACATAATTAGTTGTTTTTTGCTATACCTCAAATAAGATAAATACCCATTGTTTTAAATATTACACTTGTTATTTTTCAAAAAGGAAAATTTAAAAATAGCAATGTTTCATATTTGGAGATTCAAGAAGTCATACCCTAACTTATGGGGTTTCGAGTTTCTCGTTGAACCTAAATGACCGAATATCCTTTTAAAAGTAAAATACATGAGATTTAAATAAAAAAATAAAAGGCAAGCTTATTCTCAAGGATTCGAGGTGTCGTGTTCTAACTTACAGGATGTGACATTTTGTTACCTCGAGATGAGAGGGTCTTTAACATACGTTTCGATTTATTCAAGTAATTTTTAAGTAAAAATAACATTAATACAAAGAGGGATCGTATTTTAAATTCTTTTCAAATTTTCAACTTTTAACACTAAGACATTAATTAATCAACTAGGTACCAATTTTGAGTGTTAGAAGGGTGCTAATCCTTCCTCGTGCGTAATCGACTCCCGAACTCATTTCTCAAAGTTTATTGACCAAAAATCGTTGTTTTAGTAAATCAAATCGTTTATTAAAACGATCAAATTATGAGGTGACCCGATCATACCTCATAAAAAATGATTGGTGGCAACTCCCATTTTTATTTTCATTTTTTTTCAAATAAAAAGTCGACTTTCAAAAAAATGGTTTCGACAGCTTGGCGACTCCACTAGGGACAAAATAAGAGAGTCAAGCCACGAGTTGATTACTTTTGGTCTTTTTTGTCAAAAATTGATAACCTAGTTTTAATTTATGACCCATTTGTTGCATTTCATCCTTAATGTTTTGATATCTCGGGTTGTATAATGATCTAGTACATCTGTTTTATTAGTTCGAAAGTTTCTTTTGTGTGTTTATCACATGTTGCATTGCATAATCGCTTGATTTTATCCTTCTTAAATGGGAGTGAAAAACTATTCCTTCGTAAGGTCTTGACCTCCGTATAGGATAGTGAATCGCTTTCGGGATACATCTCTACCTATGTCTTTGTGAGATTTTCATCTCCGTATAACCATAGGGAAATGTATTCCCTTAAATTGAACTCGGTCCTTATGAGCCTATAATGGGTGAGGATCGAGGAATCTGCCAGTTCAAGTACCCTTTCTTTAAAACCAAACCGAATATAATGAGTCTTAAAAGCCCACTTTAGGTAGGACCATATCAAACCCTAGTGGTCACCCACATAGGTGCTCTATTTATTATTTCTTGTTTGCTTTAAATTCTAGTTTGGTATGAAATGTACTGACTTGTTTTGTTTTGTTTTGACTGTAATTGTATGGCATTTTCATAATAAAAAAGGTGTTGATTCACGTTCAGTTACTAAATAGAGAACTTGCCATGGAAAAAGGATTTATTGATAAAGTGGAAGATAATACGGCTGTCCAAATATAGTTTCTAGAAAACACAACTAGAGAGATGTTATAGTCTGACGAAGGGGTATGCGTCAGAATTATGGGATTTCACTCGCATCAGTGTGACTCAGAATAATCTCCAAGAGTTGAAAGAAATATGGGACCAATGAGAAGATGAAATTAAATAGTTATTCTACTGTAACTATAGTGATCTACCCTATTTACTCGATGTCAAGGTGGATAAGCACTTGTTTCGAGCTCTGGTTCAATATTGGAATCCCACCTAGAGCTGTTTTACTTTTGAAAAAGTAGATCTGGTGCCTACTGTGGAGGAGTACACAACTTTGCTTTGTTGCCTGAGGATTCAAGCAGACAAGGCTTATTCTAGAGCCGCCAATGTCTCGACTTCTTAAAGAAACTAATGAGCATCACAGGGATGAGTGAGCAATGGGTCATGGCCTAGATCAAGCAAAAAGGAGATAGTAAATATATCCCTTGGAAAAGTTTGCAAGATTTGATTTTGGCATATCCGGACACGAAGAAAAGGGTCGATGTCTTCGCCTTGAGTATCTACGGGTTAGTAATCTTCCCCAAAGCACTAGGGTATATAGATGAGGCAGTTTCAGATTTATTTGACTGACTTGACAAAAAGGTCATGCCCGTCCTGATAATTTTGGCCGAAACCTTTAGATCTTTAAGTGTATGCTGAAGAGCGGGTGAAGAAAGTTTTATCGGGCGTGCGCAACTCTTGGTAGCATGGTTCCATAGCCATTTTTGGAAGGTAGAAAATGTTTCTTATCGAGTATTCTCTGAGAACTACTCTCCATTGAAAGAGTTAGTGGCTACCCTAAGGCGAGACAACATTTCAGAAGAAAAGTAGATGGCGATTCTCTAGAGTCTCCAAGATGAAGATGTCGAATAGAAAGCCCCTTAGATAATCCCTAATGAGATTTTGTATCGATGTGGGGACTTTGACCGGGTTCCTCTACTTGGGATATGGGGAGCTATTGGATATGACCTTATACTCGTATTGAGATAGTATAGATTGAGGCAGTTTATATCGGCAACACAAGGGTTGGATCAGTGAGAGTTTGCGTACTAGGGTGATAACTACAAGAAGAAGGTTCGTGAAATATCAAACGTTTGGGACTAAACTCACAGAGTGAAGATTTGCTGCAAATCCCATGACGACCCTCAAATATGATTGGTGGTGGGGTAAAAGAGTCAACGACAATATTCTTGTGCTAGGTCAAGAGAACACTCAGCTAATGGAAGAACACCTACAAATGATCTTGTCTAAGCTAGAGATCATAAAGCAAGACTTTGAAAAGAGAAATTCAGAACTGGGGAAAAAGATAGAACAATTGGAAGATAAAAAGATGTAGCTAGGATTAGATGTTGACATCTAAAAGTTAGAGGCCAAGAAGATGAGAAAAGAAAAGAACAAGGCTAAAGAAAACTTGAACAGTTTAAAAATAGATTTTAAAAAGCTACGCTTGTTGATAAGGACTGCCGTGTTGGGTAAAACATCAGAACAATGGCGGCAAGAGATTAAAGAAGAAAAGATTAGATTTGATCAGTGGTAAAAGAAATTCCAAGATGCTCGAGTTTGAGAAGATACTCTAGAAAGGAGTATGTTAGAAAGCCAAAATGAAAATTTTGGATTAAAGGCCTGGGTAGCAAATTAGAAAGGTCATTTCATCAGTATCATAGTCGAAACTCCACAATTGAGTTGAAAGCAAGCCTAAATAAGATTGAAGAGTTGAAGAGAAATATAGGAGAGCTTGAGGCCACATTGCAAAATTGTGAACTTCGAGTTGAGTTTCTTGAAATAAATGATGAACACTGGAAAGAGCAACTCCAATGCTTTCAAGATCAAATTAAGGATAGGGATTACATCATGGGTGAAGCTGTGACTCAAGTATAGGAAGTAGCCGACCATTTATAAACCCTAGCAGTTTAAGCTAACATGCTAAGCTTAAAATATGAATCAGAATCGGATTGGGGCCAAGAATTAGCTTGGCTTATTAGGAAAGTCAAGGCTTTGAGTGTTAGAACAAGGCCGTATATGTAGTATATCTATTTTATGTTTTCTAGTAAAGTTGTTCTAATAGAATTGAATCAGAATCAATGCCTCTTTTTGCATTCATTTCATTCATCTACATTACATTTCATCATATGCATTAATTTTTATAAAAAGACCCTAATTAATCAAAATGATGACAGTTACCCTGGAAACCAATAAGAATCTACCAACTGAACATCGTTACAGTACTCACAGCAAAACCAAAACAATGGATCAAAGATTAAAGAGATTAGAACAAATTCAGAAAGACTTGCAAGATTAGTTGCAAGCACAGAGCAATTAGCTAAAGTGCAGCAAGACATGAGGGATCAAATACAATAATACCAAAGAAGCATGTTAAGCTAGTTGACTCAGTTGCTGGTCGGGGGGATCAAAAAAGAGAAAAGTACTGTGGGGGATGATAATGAAGACCCTACATATCCCTAGGCTTTACCCTAGTAAATGTCCAAGCCCAACCAGATGCATATCCACGGAGGGTACCAGTTACCATAAGACCTCAACCATATCAAGCCGGTACTTTAACACCGATTAATTACCCGACGGGTTCAAGTTCCAATCCCGGGGATAATCTGACTAACCCAGTTGTGCCTGATTTGGATGACATGGCTAAAACGGGTAGAGCAAGAGTTGAATTGCCAAAATAGCTAGAAGACTGGTGCAAGTGGTTGGAAGAGAAATTCAAGGATATAGAGAATGCTGACTACCTCTGTGGGACCAGGATCTAGTACTCCAACCAAAATTCAAAACTCTAGAATTTGAAAAATATAATGGGACTAGTTGTCCTAAAACCCACATCATTATGTTCTGCAGAAGAATGACGGGATACGTCAATAATGACCAATTGTTAATCTACTGCTTCCAGGATAGTCTGATAGGGTCAGCTTCCAAGTGGTACAACTAGTTGAGCCATGCTAAAATCAACTCATGGAAAGATTTGGCACAGGCTTTCATGAAACAATACAGTTATGTGACCGACATAACACCCGACAAAATTACACTGTAAAATATGAAAAAGAAGCAACGTGAGAGCTTTAGGTAGTATGCTTAGAGATGGAGAGAGGTGGCAACACAAGTCCAACCACCTCTTCTAGAGAAGGAAACGACAATGCTTTTCAGAAATACTCTGAAAGCACCGTTCATTAACCATATGTTGGGAAGTGCCACCAAGAGCTTCTCAGATATAGTAATGTCCGATGAGATGATTGAAAATGAAGTAAGAAGTGGGAAAATAGACGCAGGGAAAATGCCAAAAGATCAGCTCCGAGGAGGAAGGAAAATGAAGTGAACACCGCAAGTGTGTATAATAATAATTATTCAAAAACGATCACTGTAGACCAATAAGGACCATAATGACCAGCCAACAAGGCCCTTCAAGGAAAGAATCTAACTCGAGGCTAAACACAAAAAGACTCTAGTTCACACCCATTCCGATGACATATAGAGAGTTGTATCAGAGTTTGTTTGATGCGTATGTGGTATCCCCGTTCTACTTAAAACCCATGCAACCTTCGTTCCCAAAATAGTATGATGCAAATGCTTAATGCGAGTACCACACGGGAATAGTGGGACATTCAATTGAAAACTGCACTGCATTTAAAAAATTGATCGAAAGGTTCATCAAGATGGGGATCGTAAAGTTTAATGATCCATAGGGACCCGATGTGGCAGGAAATCTGTTACCCAGTCATTCAGATTAAGGGGTAAACGCCATAATTGAGAGTGGAGGAAATATGACCAAAATTGATGTGGCGGAAGTAAAAACCCCCACTAAAATGAGTTTAGAAAAAGATGATAGATGGTGGATTAATCATGCAAAATTCAAAGGAGAAAACCAAAGGGATGAAGAATTACTATGAGTTCCACGCTAAAGAGGGTCATGAAATCTAAGAGTGCGTTGAGTTCAGGGCCCTAGTACAAAATCTGATGGATAACAAAGAAATTGAATTTTATGAAGATGTCAATGGTTTAGAAGAAGATGTCTACGCCTTAGATGAAGGGTCAACAGAGAAGGTCCATAAGGTCAATCATCCAGTGGTGATTATTTCACAACCAAAAAATAATGAAACGGGAATATAGGCTATGTCGAGAGTCATAATTCAAAAACCCGTGGCTTTTCTCTATAAGGATAGTAAAAGGGTTCCGGGGAATTATGACTGCAACGTGATGATCCTAGGAGACACGAACTTGGTTGGCACTGCAGAAGAGGGCAAGGATATCAGTTTTTACATGCGCAGTAGGAGGCGTTATGACCTTGCAAGTACAAGAACTAGGCTCGTTAAAGGAAAAACCCTGGCTGTTGAGCATAAGAAGAAAAAGACGACTAGGTTTGAATCACTAGTTAACGAGCCAGTAATTGAGAACGAGGCTAATGAATTCTTGAAAATTTTAAAGCATAGCGAGTATAGTGTTGTAGAACAGCTACACAAACAACCAGCTCGCATATCAGAACTAGCCTTGCTCTTGAGCTCAGAGACTCATCGTAACTCGTTGATGAAGGTGCTGGATAAAACTTATGTCGCTAATGATATCTCTGTGAACAAGCTGGACTGCTTGGTTAACAATATAAGTGCCGACAATTTTATCTTTTTCAATGATGATGAAATACCTCCGGGGAGTATGGGATCCACGAAGGCCCTACATATCACTACCCGTTGTAAAGGATATACATTGCCAGGGGTGCCAATAGAAGATGGCTCTACACTGTACGTCTTGCCTCTATCACGCTAAATAGATTACCAGTGGATAGCTCTCACATGAAGACATGTCAAAACATAGTGAGAGCATTCAATGGTACAGAAAAGAAGGTGATGGGAAGGATTGAGATACATCTTTTAATTGGTCCAAACACATATGAGGTAGACTTCTTGGTTATGGATATCAAGCCTTCTTATAACAGCTTATTGGGAGGCGTTGGATTCGCTCAGTTAGGGCAGTGTCATCATCACTACACCAAAAGCTAAAGTTGGTGACAGAGGGTCGACTGGTGAAGATAAATACGAAAGAATATATTATTGCATCCGTAACTAGTGACGCACCATACATAAGAGTGAATGATGAGGCAATAGAATGTTTATTTTGATCGCTTGAATTTGTGAATGCAACCTTCATTGTCGAAAGGAACAAAATCACAGTGCCCAAAATATCCAAAACTACGAGGATGGGCCTGCAGTTGACAGTTGGAAAAGGAGCCTTATTCGGGAAAGAACTCAAAAAATACCTACAAGGAAGGGTCGGGCACCAATGCTGAGGGACAAACGAGACTGCTTTGGCTTAGGATACAAGCCAGATACGAGGCAAAAGAGGAGGGAGCTGGAGAAGAAACAAGAAAGAAGAAGAGTGCGACTGAGTGGAGGAGAGGTCAAATGGGAATTGATGACCCTTCCCCATATATCCAAAACATTTATGTTAGGAGGAACCATTTACCCTGAATAGAAGATGTCAAAAAAAGAAACTACAAAAGAAATGTTGGGAAATTTGAACATCAACGTTATATCCGAAGGAGTTGGGGAAAACTTATCAGGCATTTGCCTTTATATCCTCAGAAGTGTTTTGAACAATTGGACTACGAAAGAAATCCCTCTAATCTTTAGAACTAATTCAGAGTAATGTTCAAAACACTCTTATTACTCTAAGTTTGGGAGCAATAAGAATCCTTTTATGAAAAAAGCATATGTTTAATATTTTTATTTCAATAAAAAATGCATCTTTGTGTCTCATTTTGGCAAATATTATTTTATTTCTTCCATTTCATTCATACTCATTCTATACATAATTATTTTTAGACTCATTTATTCTTTGGGTCTTCCTTTGTTCCTATAACAAGTCTCCAAATATCAATGATACGATCGATACTGTCACTGACTCAGGGTCTTTTTGAGCAAGATATGTGTCCAAAGGAATCTCAGGACTTTAAAGATGGTCAAAATTGTAACCTATCTCCTGATTTGTTAAGGATGGTAGAACATGAGGAGAAACAGATTCTACCTTATAAAGAGTCAGTAGAAATTGTGAGCTTAGAAGATTGACATGAAAAGAAAGAGGTGAAGATCGAAACTTGCATCGTAGTAGAGACAAAGTGAAAATTCATTGAGTTACTCTAAAAATTCAAAAATGTTTGTGCATGGTCGTATCAAGACATGTCTGGTCTAATTACTAATATTGTGGTACATCGACTTCCCATAAAAGAAGAATGCAAGCCAGTACAACAGAAACTTCGAAGGATGAGACCCGACGTCCTGTTAAAAATAAAAGAAGAGGTAAAAAAGTAATTTGATGTTGGTTTACTACAAATGGTTAAATATTTAAAGTGGGTAGTTAACATAGTCCCTGTCCCTAAGAAAGATGGGAAGGTATGAATGTCTGTAGACCACAGAGATTTAAACAAGGCCAGCCCGAAAGATAATTTCTCGTTGCCTCATATCGACACCTTAGTGGGCAACACGGCAGGTTACTTACTGTTCTCCTTCATGGATGTTTTCTTCGAATACAAAAAGATTAAGATGTATCCTGAAGACATGGAAACGGCCATATTCGTAACCATGTGAGGAATATTGTGCTATAAAGTGATGCCATTCGGACTAAAAAATGGGGGAGCAATGTATCTAAATGCCATGGTAACGTTGTTTCATGATATGATGCACAAGAAAATCGAGGTTTATGTTGATGATATGATAACAAAATCCTAAATAGAAGAAAAGCATATACAAGTCCTGAGGAAATTGTTTTTGAGGTTGATAAAGTTCCAACTAAAGCTCAATCTAGTAAAATGTACCTTTGGGGCTAGGTCAGGAAAACTGCTAGGATTTGTAGCTAGTGAAAAGGGGATTGAAATTGATTCGGATAAATTGAAGGCTATATAGGAGCTGTCTCCGCCACGTACTTAAAAAAGAGTTCGAGGTTTCTTAGAGAAGCTAAATTACATCGCCCGATTCATTTCACAATTAACCAAGAAATACGACCCCATATTCCTTCTTCTTAAGAAACACAATCCAGGTGTATGGGATGAGGAGTGTCAGAAAACTTTTGACAAGGTTAAACATTACCTGTCTAATGCCCCAGTACTAATGCCACCTAGTCTATATAAGCCGCTAGTACTGTACTTGGCAGTATTCGGTAATTCCATGGGATGCGTGTTTGGTCAACATGATGAGTTTGAAAGAAAAGAAAGAGTGTTATACTATCTAAGTAAGAAATTCACTGAATGTGAGACAAGATATTCGCTAATCGAGAAGTTGTGTTGCGCCTTGATTTGGATAACTCGAAGACTGAAACAGTACATTTTGTACCACACAACTTGGCTTATCTAAAAAATAGACCCTCTAAAATACATGATGGAGTCGACTGCTTTGAATGGAAGGATGACCTAATGGAAAATTCTGCTTTTTGAATTTGATATGGTCTATGTAAACCAGAAGGCAATAAAAGGGAGTGTAATAGCAGATTTTCTAGCCAGTAGAGCTTTAAAAGATTACGAGCCTTTAAAGTTTGATTTTTCAAACGAAAATCTAATGTATGTTGCGACTACTAAAGAAAGAGCTCAAAAAGAACATCCTTGGAAACTAAATTTTGACGGAGCTTCAAACGCTGTGGGTAACAGAATCGGGGTAGTCTTGGTATCCCCAAATGGAGATCATTATCCCTTTACTAATAAATTAGATTTTGATTGCACGAACAATATGGCAAAATACGAAGCATGTATCATGGGTATCCGTGCAGCCATAGAACACAAGATCAAAGTACTAGAGGTATATAGGGATTCTGCATTAATGATCTATCAACTTAAAAATGAATGGGAGATAAGAGACGCCAAATTGATCAATTATCGAAGGCTGATTCTTAAGTTAATTGAAGAGTTTGATGACATCATCTTTTGCTACCTCTCGCGAGATGAAAACCAGATGGCTAATGCCTTAGCTACTTTAGCTTACATGATCAAAGTGAACAAACAAAAGGATGTAAAACCTATCCATATGAGTATTTATGAGGCTCTGGCTGATTATTGCAACATTGAGGAAGAAGAAAAGGACGATCACCCTTGGTACCACGATATACTGCGATATGTGAAGAATCGTGAATACTTTGACCAAGAAACTGAGATTGATAAAAGGACGTTGAGAAGACTGGCCAGTGACTATGTCTTAGATGGGGAGATCCTATACAAAAGAAGAAAGGATCAAGTGCTACTAAGATGTGTAGACACTGTTGAGGCTAAAAAAAATCTTAGAAGAAGTTCATGAGGGTGTCTGTAGAATACATGCTAATAGTTTTACAATGGTCAAAAAAATCATGAGATTTAGATATTAAGGGTCTACTATGGAATGGGATTGTATCAGTTATGACAAGAGATGCCATAAGTGCCAAATTTATGGAGACAAAATTCATGTACGTCTTTCATCTCTTCATGTTATAACTTTCTTATGACCTTTCTCTATATGAGGTATGGATGTCATTGGGTCAATCTCACCAAAAGCTTTTAATGGGCATCGATCCATCTTCGTAGTCATTAATTACTTTACCAAGTGGGTAGAGGTCACTTCATATGCTAACGTCATAGAGTTAGCAGTCAGCAAATTCTTGAAGAAAGAGATCATATGTCGGTATGGGATGCTAGAAAGGATTATATCTAACAATGTATTGAATTTGAACAACAGCACGATAGCGGAGGTCTGTAGTCAATTTAAGATCAAACATCACAACTTGTCACCATATCGCCCAAAAATGAATGGTGCAGTGGAGGAAACTAATAAAAACATTAAGAAAATTGTAGGGAAAATGACTAAGACTTATAAAGATTGGTATGAGAAGTTACCATTTACCCTCTATACCTATCAAACGTCTATTAAATCCTCTATCGGGGCAACACTTTTCTCTTTGGTTTATGGAATGGAAGCAGTTTTACCCATTGAAGTCAAGATTCTTTCCCTCCGAGTTTTGTCAGAGCTAAAGTTAGATGAAGCATAATGGATCCAGTCTCGATATGATCAGTTGAACTTGATCGAGGAAAAAAGGCTAAGGGCTATCCATCATGGTCAGATGTACCAAAAACGAATGATGCGAGCTTATGACAAAAATTTTCACCCCAGAGAATTCTATGAGGGGGACTTGGTATTAAAAAATATCCTTCCCATACAAAAGGACTTTAGAGAAAATTAGATGCCAAACTAGGAGGGACCTTATGTGGTAAAGAAGACCTTTTATAGAGGAGCGGTGATTTTAATCGAGATGGATGGCAAGAACCTACCTAATCCTGTGAATTCAGACTCAATTCAGAAATATTTCACTTGAAAAAAAAAAGGAGAGGCCAGGACAAAAACTCACAAAGGGCACCTTGAGACCAAAGGGGTTTTAAGTTGAAAACTCAGGAAAGGGCAACTCAAATTTTGATCGAAGATCGCGTATGTGGTAGTCTCATCCTTTCAGAAATAACAATGAAGAGAAACGTTACACCTTGGGGCATCAACAAAATACTCTAGATCTCCTAAACACATATCAAGCTCAAAATGGTCCTCAAGAAATTTGTGTAGAGAAGCTCATGCTGCGATATTTTGGGCACCTACTTTCATCTTACTCATTTTTGTATTTTAGCAATGTTTGCTATCTTTGATTAATCTATTTATTTCGAGTGCTACTCCCAATAAATTTCAACCTTATCTATTGTTACAATATTTTTCAAGCATTTTTCATTGAAATAACAATTAATGGAAAAATAATATTCAAGTAAAAGGATTTCTGCATATTACTTTGAAAGGTTTTAAATAGTACAAGGACTTGAAACAGAACCATTGGTCAGAACTAACCAAATTTAAGAGTTGGAAATGTTTGGTAACAAATAGTTTAAATTGTGATTATTTCTTCGGGTTTTCTATCAAAGATACCAGCTGAACAAGAAAGTAGGGTAATGCGTCAGTGATAGAACCTTGATGAACGACGAGTAATGTCAACCTAAGCATTAAAAGAGGATCATTTTAAAAAAAAATGACATTTTGTATTCATGCAAACATTATTCATACACATCTAGTTAAGAGCATATGATTTATTCTGATCATAACATCCTAATCACTCGGCATTAAGCTAGGCCCATGAAATGGATTCTACAGGTCATGTTCCCAATAGAATGGTGTAATAGATCAGTGAAACCATAAATCTTATACCCTCGAAGTTACAGTGGGACGGATTTAAGTTATCGTGATGGATCTTATCTCCCTAAAGTTGCAGTGGGGCAAATTAAAGCCACAAATCTTATCTTCCTAAAGTTGCAGTGGAGCAGATTGAAGATAGAAAATCTTGTCTCTCTGAAGTTGCAGTAGAGCAGATTAAAGCTATGAACCTTATCTTTTTAAAGTTGCAGTGGAGCATATTAAAGCCACAAATCTTATCTCCATGAATTTGCAGTGGAGTAGATTAAAGATAGCAAATCTTGTCTCTCTGAAGTTGTAGTAGAGCAAATTAAAGCTATAAACCTTATCTCCCTAAAGTTGCAGTGTAGTAGGTTGAAGTTACAAATCTTATCTCCTTGAAGTTGCAGTGGAGCAGATTGAAGATAGCAAATCTTGTCTTTCTGAAGTTGCAGTAGAGCAGATTAAAGCTATAAGTCTTATCTCCTTGAAGTTGTAGTGGAGTAGATTGAAGATAGCAAATATTATCTCTCTAAAGTTGTAGTAGAGCAGATTAAAGCTATAAAGCTTATCTCTCTGAAGTTGCAGTAGAGCAGGTTGAAGTTACAAATCTTATCTCCCTGAAGTTGCAGTTGAGTAGACTGAAGTGACAAGTGCTATACCTCTGAAGTTACAGTGGGTCGGATTAAATCAACCATAGCAAGTCTTATCTCCTTAAAGTTTTAGTGGAATAGACTAAAGCTACAAGCTACAAATCTTATCTCCCTGAAGTTACAGCGGAATAGGTGGAAGATATGGATCTCATCTCTCTGAAGTTGCAGCAGAGTAGATTGGAACTACAATTCCTATATCCCTAAAGTTGCGGTGGGATAGGATAAAGCCAATTGGAAAAGAGAAGCACCAAAGAAGTCAAAATTCGACAAGACCAAACAAAATTGGCCTTTTTAAAGTCTTTGCTCTGTTCCCATACACGACAATGAGCAAAGAGGGGCAGCTATAACAGGCCAATTTAGCCCGGGCCCAAACAAACCAAACCAATCAGCCCAAAAAAAAAACAGATGGAAATAAAAATAAACAAAACCTATTATCTAAATTACAAAGCCCAAAAAAATTAAAACCCTAATGGCCCAAGTGACCCAAAAGCCTAAACATTTTCAGTAAAACAAAAGAAACCCTAGCCTCCCTTGCGTCGCTTCTCCATGTCGATAAGCGTGCCGTCTGACACCCCTCTGCCACCACCACCATCAACCACTCCTCTACCACTGTCACTTGCAAGAAAAAGAATAAGGACCGATGCAAGCGTAAACGTGCAAAGCAGTAGAAACAACAAAGAAAAAGAATAAAAGAATAGTAACGGGCAATGTTGTAGTTTGGCTATAAAAGCCATAACAGCCACCATGTATTTTTTCTTTACTCATGGAATGGTGAAAATGTGCAAGTGTACACAATCGTAACAAGTAATAAAGTGACAAGTAAATGTCGAGTTATCGTATCCATAGAGAATGTGGAAAGAATTATTTATGAATGCAATTAAAAACACTTTGGTGAAGAAAAATATTTTGATTTGAAAGGGTGATTAAAAACTAGGATTTTAACAACGTAAAATAAATAAAAAAATAAAATAAAAGTTCTAACGCACAATTTCAAAAGATGATTTTAATCAAGATGATATAATTGTGCTAGGTTAATTACATTTCTTAACTTAGAATTATTAAACTCATGGTTATGTTGTTACGAATAAATTCACGGCAACTCGGTAATTTGCTAACTTATGAACATACTTACCTACCAAAATCCATTCATCTCTTGCCTATATCTTTATGTCAATTCAACCGATTAAACAAATTTTAGTAAACAAATATATTAATGCACATACATACTTATGAAATTAAAATAATCTCTTGTACATATTTCTATGTAAATTCAAACAATTAATTCAATCTCATAAGAACATAAAAGATTAAGTGAGGTAACAATGTATTCCTTTATTGAAACAATTTAATCACAATAATCTTGCAAGTCATGCAAGGCAATTGTATCTCTCGATACTGTTGCTAATTTAATCCTCAGCTACATTAGATGATTAAACATGCACAGATTAAGTATCGTGTCAATTAATTACAATTTCAATCCGTTTAAACAATTAATTCATTAGTTACCTTACAATTGTAATGCAAGAATAACTTAGCCATTGTTTTACTCAATCAAACATCTTACCGAGGCCTATAACAACACAAACACAATTTTAATAAATTAAGTTGTAACAGCCCGATTTTAGGTCTAGTCAAAATAGTAGTTTCGAAACCACAAATCTGACATAGTAAAGTTTATTTTTATTATATTTTTATGGTCTAAAATTTTATGGAATTGTTTTGTGAAAATTTCATTCGAAAAATTTGAAGTTTGGGCACTCAATTTAGTCAAAAGGACTAAATTGTAAAAAGTAAAAAAGTTGAGTTCTACATGCTAGAGGTGTTCAATTGTTATGAAATTTTAAATTGGAGGTCCTTATATGGTAATTAGACCATTGGTTAAGTTGGTGGACAAAAATGGGCATGGTTAGACATGTTTCCAAAGTTTTTCACTAAGGGCATTTTGATCATTTAGTTATTAAAATGAATTAAAAACAAAATTAAAAGCCAATTTTTGTCCATCTTCAACCCCTTGGCCAAATTTCACATGAGGAAGACATAGCTAGGGTATTTCAAGCTTCCAAGCTCGATTATCAAGAAAGACAAGGGATTAACCTTGATCGGAGAAAAAAAAGGTTGTGGACTAAATTACAAATTCGTCATATTTTGCACCGAGGTAAGTTTGTATGTAAATAATGCATCGTTTTTACTTATGTTATCACATTTTATTATGTTTTATGAAATGTGGTTGAATATTGAATGAAATTGAGAACTATCGAAAAGTGTGAAATTTCCCGGTTGAACATTAGGAACAGAATAGGATACAAGTGACATGTCACTAGTGACTCAAGTGTGGTACTATGTGAAGGCCACTTTGAGAAGAGATAGCTTGGTCACAAGTGTGGTACTATGTGAAAGCCACTTTATGAAGAAAGATAGCTTTGGTCACAAGTGTGGTACTATGTAAAGGCCACTTTGTGAAGAAAGTAGCTTTGACTACACGGGTGGTACTATGTGCAGGCCACCGGGTATCCGTTATTATTCCGATGTGTTCAACAGGAAATGACTAAGTGTAATTGAATATGATTATGTGATGAATAAGTGCAGGTACGTGTGTGTAAACTTATGAGCAATGTGCTCGATATGTGATCGAACTTTGGTAAGATTGATATGGAGTAAGTGTTACAATGAAAGTTACTACACAGAAAACATGAAAGAGTGAAATTTTGTAATAAAATAGTTTTGGACAGCAGTAGTTGTGTGAATTTTAAAAATCACCAAAAATGGTGTAAATCAAATTAGAGGTTGAATAAGATATGAAATTAAATCTTTTTGAGTCTATTTTCATATAAAGGAAACAGTGTAAGCAAAAGAATTTCATATTATGAGATATTTGAATTTTTGTGAGACAGAGTCAGAATGATTTTGGAATCCCTTGTTCTAATTTGGAAAAATCATTAAAAATTATAAAAAAATAATTATGGGTTATAATTTATATGTTTAAAATCCTTAATGAGTCTATTTTAAAAAAAAAACAAAAAAGAATATTATCTAAATCCCATATGAGGAGATAATTAATTTTTAGTGAAGAGGGGTTGAAACTATCAGACAACGAAACATGGGTGACTTTAAAGAATAAACTATACTTATTGGATAAACCAAAATTTCTAAAAATGTTTTGGTAATAATATATATGAGTCTAGTTTTTGGAAAAATTAGCAGATCTTAATTTGGAGTTTCATATCTCCAGATATAAATAATTTAGTGACTATGACTTGAATAGACAACTTGTTTTTAACTTGAGTAAATAGTGGATCTATGTGTAGTTATGGTTGTATTATTTTGAAATCATATTTTGAGAATTTATAAAAGCATGTTAATAATTTGTTTATTATTTACATACCTACTTACTAAGCTATATGCTTACTCCCCTATCTTTTCCCTTGTTTTATAGTGTCACCAAGCTAGCTCGGGGTATAGATATAGTCAGAGATCTATCCACACAATCATCATTCTTTTGGTATTTTGAAATTCATATTTTGAATTATGGCATGTATAGAGGACTTGGTTATTTTGTTATATGTCATAATTGATTTGGCCTAAAATGTTGGCCTTTAATATTTAATAACTCATTTTGTATAAGGCTATCGATGTTGGCTAACATTAGTTAAGTTATATGTTATGATGATGCATTTTCTGAGAGGCATGAGTTGGTTGAATGAGTGTGTAATGACTAAGTAATGACTAAGTATGAAAAATGTGGCATGTGAATGGTTGTGTGAAGGACACGGCCTTGGACACGGGCGTATGCCCCTATTTTCAAGAAATTTTCCAATGTTTTCCAAAGTTCTCGGTTTAGTCTCGGACCGCTTCCATAGTATGTTTTGGGCCTCGTAGATCCATATCAGGGACTTAGTGATGAAAATTGAAAAGTTTAATTTGGATGTAAAAATTATGTCTCGGTTTTGTACGATTGCATATGTATGTTCCAGTAATGCCTCGGACCCTGTTCTGGCGTCGAACATGGGTAAGGGGTGTTACATAAGTAGACGAAATGCAATCAACCTAACACAAATTAAATTTAAGCCATATCAATTAAATTAAACATATCAACATCACAAATATTCAAAGACATGTTCAGCATAACAACAATAGAATTAAAAAGGATAGGGAACAAGAAGTAAATTCAGTGTTTCTCCGTGGCTTGACTGGTTTGCTCCACTCTTCCTTCTTCACTTGTTCTTGTCTAACCAAGGCTTCTATGAACACTTGAGTGCTGCTCCAAATGATGGATGAATGACTCTTTTTCAATAGGTGAAATCGGTAAGAGGACAAAGGAAAATGGATGGGAAATAAAGAGAGAAAGTTGAGAGAGGAGAGAAAAGAGAAGAGATGAGAATGTTGTAGTGTGTTGAAATGAGTAGCCAAGAGAGTTTTTATAGGGTGAGAGGGCTGCTAAAAATAGCCAAAATCAGCAGCCAAAGAACCCTCCCATGGCCGGCCACACATGTGGCAAGTTTGAAACTTTCAAACTTACTATATTAAGGCTGGGGCAAATCTAGAAAGGCACTAAAAGAGGAGGGGTTTGTTTGCAGTTTGACGAAGTCTTCAAGGGCCTTTTTGTAAGCCAATTAATCAGCCAAGTAAGCTGATTGGGTCAGCATGCTGGACGGTTTTGGGCTGCCCATAGCTTGGTTAGTTCGGCTTTCTCGGTTTAGCTCAACTGGGTCACTTTTCATAATTAATTAATAATAATTTATTTAACACAAATTAAATTGGATTAAAATTAAAATTAATTATTTTATGAATTAATACACATAATTTGGACCTTCTTTAGCTAAAAAATTCATTCGTCTCGATGCTTCAAAAATCGCTTCTTGGTTTTGCGCTTCTAGCAGTGTATGCCGAGCCAATTTTCGCCCTTTATGCGAATTTGTCGAAAATTATCAAAATTAATCAAAATTAATTATAAAATTAATTAAAATTCATTATGTTAATAATTTAAGTACAAAATAATTATTTTATAATAATTATATATTTTTCGACAATAATATTACCGAAACTGCATGAACTTGAGTTAAAAAGAGCATGAAAAAGTGCGTATATTTTCGTGTTTCCAACGCACACACTAGAGTAATAAAAAAAACAGAAAACAAATACTTCAAAGGTAATTTGCTTCATTTTTTATCTGATATTTATTTTTTTAAGAGAAAAGGAAGAAATATACAGAGAAATATACACAAAAATAAAGATTTTGAAATCGATTCAAATATTAAAAGGTGTTGCATCATCATTTTTATTTTTTTCGAAATAAATAAATCAAAAATAATAAAAACATAAAAGGGAACTTTTTCACATGTTGTTTCATCGGTGGAGCCACCGTTGATCCGCGAGGCCGTTGGATCCCTTGGGATTCGGCCAAAGGCCGCGGTGGAGGACGGCTGTAGTCGAGGGGTTTTTGTCGTTTTTTTTATTTTGGCTTCATTTTTTTTGGTGATTTCAAGTCCAAAAAGGAGTTCTACGTGAAAAATTCAAAAAAGGGTGTTTTTTTTGGCATTTTCAGGCCACCGGGGACGGCGAAGCTCGTCACCGACGACTAGTGGCCGTTACGACGAGGGTTTGCCAGAGCCAGGCCGAAGTTGGGTTTGTTTGAGAGAAAAAAAAAAGAGGCTTTCAGTTTTTTTTTTTTGAAAACAAAGGGCTGAAATGATTTTTTTTTTTGTTGAACTTTAACTTATATACCCATGCGAAACGGCATCGTTTTGGGATTCAAGTTTCGACGCCAAAACGGTGTTGTTTTGACGCAACCCGAGTCCGGCCCGATCCTTCCCTTAGGATCCGCGTGTTTTCACTAGAGGGGATATTTGCGCGATAGGTCCTTCCGCTTTTGAGGCTTATTTTAATCTAGTCCTATCCCTTTTTTTATTTTTTTATTTTGCCCCTTATTTCTACCTTTGTTTCAATTTGGTCCTTGGATCATTTTAGAAGGTGAACACCTGGAACGGTGTCGTTTTGCCAACCTGGAGACCCAACCCGAAAACAGCCAAGATCCGCGTGTTTTCACGTCCAATAGGTTATTTGTGGTCCTGACCCTTTCGCTTTTAAAATGTTTTTCAATCCAGTCCTTTTATTTTTTAATTTATACCCTGTAATTTTATTTTTATTTCATTTTAGTCCATATGGAACGTTGTGTTTAAAGGATTTGATATAATTTCATGTTTAATTGTGTTTAAAGGATTCGATATAATTTCATGTTTAATCCCCATTCCTTTTCGCGTGTTTCATTTTAATCTTTGATTCTGTTTTAATTATTTTATTATTTATAATTTATCCCTTTAACTTCATTTTAATTCCAATTAAGTCCTTTATTTAATTTCAATTTTTACATGGATTTTTTTAATCTTATTATTACTTGTTTATTTATCTATCTATTATTATTGCCTTGCTTTTTTATTTTTAAAATTCATGTTGTTTATATTTGTACATATTATTATATTGTCATCTCATTTTATTTTATTTTATTTTATTTCCTTCATGTGTTATTTTATTTTTCCCTTTCATTATTTTGGTATTTTTGAGTTGTGTCTTTTCAATCATGTTTTTTTTTTGTTTATTTTGTTTTACGCTACTCTATCTATTTATTTAGATTATGATATTATTATTAAAGTATACCCATATTTATTTATATTTTATCATTCCAATATTCTATCTATATAGTCATTTTATATTGATTCATCATCACTACATCATGCATTATATTTAGACATTATTAGTTGTTTTTCTACTATACCTCAAATAAGATAAATACTCATTGTTTTAAATATTACGCTTGTTATTTTTCAAAAAGAAAAATTTTAAAAAGGACAATGTTTCGTATTTGGAGATTTGAGAAGTCGTACCCTAATTTACGGGGTTTCGATTTTGCTGTTGAACCTAAATGACCGAATATCCTTTTAAAATTAAAATACATGAGATTTAAATAAAAAAAATAAAAGACAAGCTTATTCTCAAGGATTCGAGGTGTTGTGTCCTAACTACGGGATGTGACATTTTGTTACCTCGAGATAAAAGGGTCTTTAACATACGTTTCGATTTATCCAAGCAATTTTTAAGTAAAAATAACATTAATACAAAGAGGGATCGTATTTTAAACTCTTTTCAAGTTTTTAACTTTTGACACTAAGTTTAAACTCTTTTCAAGTTTTTAACTTTTGACACTAAAACATTAATTAATCAACTAGGTACCATTTTGGGCGTTACGAGAGTGCTAATCATTCCTCGTGCGTAATCGACTTCCGAACTCATTTCTTGAAATTTATAGACAAAAAATCGTTGTTTATGTAAATCAAACCGTTTATTAAAACGATCAAATTACGAGGTGACCCGATCACACCTTATAAAAAAATGATTGGTGGCGACTCACTATTTTTATTTTTATTTTTGTTTTTTACAAATAAAAAGTCGACTTTCAAAAAAATGGTTTCGAAAACTATATCAAGTGAATATTGTTTTTTTTCTTTTTTCTTTTTTATAAATTTCATAGGTCACTAATGAATTTAACAAAATAATTTTAATGGTATTAACAACTAGATTTAAATTTATATCTAAAAAGTAAATACACTAAATTTGAAGATAAATGTATTGAAATTAAATTTCATATGTACGAAAAGAATAAAAATTTAGAACTTTAACTCTATAAATTTATTAAAAAATTAATTAATCTAACCCTATTGATTGACCAAAACCATACTAATTATTATTATTTTAAAAGTTTTTAGTTTCTTCAAAATTTATTAAGTAGATAAATTAGAGTGAAACTCTCTCGAAATTTTATTTCTTTTCCTTTTTAAAAAATATTATAAAAATTCAATAACATGAAACTTCTATAGTGATATTTATATTAAGATTAATATGTAAAAGTAGGAGAAGATTATACCACATCAAAATATTCATATAAATTTAGTCCTTCACCCCCTTTTTATGTTGGAGATGAATCAAAATTTAAATAACCCATGCCTTCATCATAAAAATTTAAATGTGAGGATATATTATCAATCCAATTTCTGACCCTTCTCTAGAAATTGTAGCATCAAACCTTGGGCTGAATCATGAATTAAACGTTATTGCTGGATGGTTTGCCGCTGATTTCAGCGATAAATTTATCAATGTTCCGATTGGATGAACCACCTTCTTCCAATGCGTTCTTAGCAGCATTTTTCAACTCCACTGCCCTTCTCTTCATCTCTCCTGCTCTTGGTCCATCAATCACCTCCATAATACACCTTTCAACCTCTTCTACGCTTAATCTTTCATCTTCACAATTGCTCATCCTCACCCCAACCTTGAAAACATCAACCAAGAGCTTCGAATTCGTCGGCTGATCCGTCCACTCTGGATAGGCAACAACAGGCACACCAGCCACCATAGTTTCCAGGGTCGAATTCCATCCACAATGTGTCACGAAACAAGCCAGTGCTTGGTTCATTAATACTTTCTCTTGAGGGCACCATGAAACAACAAGGCCCGACTTATCCTTCGTGATCTCTTCCAAAAAACCCCTTGGGAATTCGTCTTTTCTCGTCTCCGATGCTTTGATAACCCAAAGGAATGGCCTTTTGATGTTCTTCAATGCGGTGGCAATACTTTGAATTTGCTGCTTTGATGACATAATGATGCTACCAAATGATATGTATATCACCGAGGATGGTCGCTGCTTGTTAAGCCATTCAATGCAAGAATCTGCAGCTCTCCACATGTCAACACTTCCTTCAATGGTTTCTTCCTTACCTAGAAGACTAGGTGACACCAATGGTCCAATAGAATAAATCGGTTTAACAGCCTCCAAGGAGTTCACTGTCTCCTCTTCAAGCTCATGAACTGAGTTGCCTAGAACCCATTTTACCTTATCCAAAATTGAAATGAATTCGGTAACCAATAGCCGGAAGTGAGAAGGACTACAAGGAAGCATAAAGGTTGGAAGATCTCCCACTGTGAGCCCTGGAATTCCAGGCAACTCTAAAATCCCATTGGGGTTTTCCAAGTTAGGAAACAAGTCTGGCTCCTTAATAAAATGATAGTAAATGGCGAAAACAGTTGCAGATTGGATCCAAAGTACACCACAAGGGATCCCATGTTCGATGGCAACCCCAGGCACCCATGGGATAAAAGGGTTGGTAATAAGGCATGAGAATTGATTGCCATTAGCTTTGAGATCAGTAATGAGATTTGAGAGATTTTTGGGTCCGTTGGCCTTGAGTGAAGCAAGAAAAGTTCCACTATCCTTCTCGCGATCAAACTCATGGCTAAGACAATCAGAGAAGAATTCTAGGCTGAGTCGACCAGTGCTGTTAATGGTGGTAAAGTTAGTGGAGATTTTGGAGTCCAACATGCGCTTACGTGCAACATCATTGGTGGCAAGGGTGACATGAACCCCCTTTGATACAAGCACTTTGGCGAGCTTCAGCATGGGGTTCATGTGACCTTGCATGGATAAGGTCACCATTATCACTTGCGCTGCATCAGTACTCTCCATTGCTTTTCAAGGATGAGGCCAATAATATTTGATTAAAGGGGTATGGCTAATTGTTCTTTGATTAGTGACTCCTAATTTATATGCAATGCATTTTTGGGAAATTTTTATTTTGGTAGTGTATCTGTCCTTTAATGGCAGGGTTATTTGGATTAGTGATAAAAGTTAAGTAGAGATTTTTTTCCTTTTAAGAAGAATTTTCTAGATCTTTTACTTTATATGTTTTAATTGTATTTATATTTAATTTTGTTTTTTTCTGAAAATTCTTAGAAATCTTCCTGTACATTACCTATTTATTAAATTTTAGGGTAAACTATCAAAATAGTCATTTTTGTTTCCTTTAGGTTACATTTTAGTCACTTATATTTGAAATATTACTTTTTGGTCACTTATGTTATTTTCTTGTAACATTTTAGTCACTGAGTGCTAATTATCATTAACGGTGTAACAATAAGCTGACGTGGCATGTTAAATCATCATTTCAAATGAAAATTTTAAGTTAAATTATACAATTCGTTTTGAGAAATTTAATTTTTTTCTTTTACGTTAAAAGAGATGGAGAAGGGAGAAGAATAGAGGGAGAAGCAAAAGAGAATGAAAAAAAGAAGAAGGGAGAGTTAAGAGAATATAAAAGAAAAAAGTGCTTAAAATGAAAAAAATATGAGGACTAATTGTGTAATTTAACCTAAAATTTTTGTTTGAAATGGTGATTTAATATGTCACGTCATCTTACCGTTACATTGTTAACGACAATTAACAGCTCAGTGACTAAAATGTTACAATATGTTAACGCAAGTGACTTAAACGTAACATTTCAAATATAAGTGACTAAAATGTAACCTAAAGAAAACAAAAAGTGACTATTTTGATAGTTTACTCTTCAATTTTATTTGATGAATACCTTCCTAATTTTCGAAGAATTAATTATGCCTAACTCCTTTCCATATAAGAAATCAGGCTTAGTTGAATTTAGATTTAATCTAAGAGTAGACCTACAACACATATAAAACTCTAATCTCCATATCTGAAATTAAGTTTTTTTTCTCTGTAAAGTAATAATGTAAAAAAAAAAAAAACTATATAAACAAAAAAAAATGGCTACATTCTAATCGTGGATTTTAAAAAAAAAAAAATTAGTAACGACAAAAAAAAATTATTCAAATGATTATAAATTATTAATCTGTTAAGAGAAAAATTATTAAGTAGATCTTTTTTACTAATGATCTATAATGTCATATTTTTACCAACTCATCATTTCTTACCCTTCTTCTTTCAATTACCCCTTGTTATGGCGTAAAACTTAGATTAGGGAAATAAAACAAGGTTTAGTAAACGGTGCGTTTATAGGTAAAAACAATAATGCAAAATGGAGCGAATTATGTTAGTTAAACGGAGATTAAATGAAACGGTCCGCATAAGGGTTAACGACTTTAGTTGTAAAGGGGCCAACTAACTAGAGGTGTGCATGGGCCGGCTCGGCCCGAAGGCCCGCCCGAAAAATGGGAGGGTTTGGGTAAAAATATAGGCCCGAAAAATGGGCTTGGGCAAAAAAAGAGGCCCGTTTAGAAAACGGGCCGAGCCTCGGGCAAGATTTTTTTGGCCAGGGCCCGGCCCGATTTTAATATTAAATTATTTTTAAATTTTTTTTATTTTAAATTTTAAGTAACTTTAGTTTTTTTTATTGTTTTTAATGTTATTTTGATATTGTAAAATTTTTGTTATTAATATAATTTAGTTCTTAATTTAGTTCTAATTTATTTCAATTTTTTAATTTTAATATAATTATTTTTTATTATATTTTTAATTTATATATTATTTTAAGAATTATTTTAGTCCCCTTTTTTTTAATATTTTTTTATGTTTTAAATGCATTTGATTTATTATATTTTAAAGTTTTTATTTAATAAAAAAGTAAATTTTTTTAATATGGTAGGGCGAGCTAAGCCTATCATTTTTCTCGGGCCGGGCTTGGACAAAATTCTAGGCCCATATTTTGGGCATGGGCTGGGCCCGCCTTGAAAACGGGCGAAAAATTTTTATGGGCCCTACCGAACCTACCCGGCCCATGCACACCTCTACAACTAACTTCCAATGGTTATTTTCTTTTCCTCTTTAAGCACATGATTGTAACCAGGAACAATTACCGAATTTGTTAAGCACAGTATCGGTATTCTTTTTTCCTCTTGATTCCTTCTCCCTTTCTTCTCCCTGTTTTGTCATTTTTTTCTCTTAGATTTTTCTACTTGCATCAAAAGTATCAAAGCTATTACGATTCCTATGGTTGGCAGTGGAGTTACCACTCAGTTGTAGATGGAGGTTATGTGTTGCAAGAGGAGGTTTCTAAAATCTAGGATGAATTGGCATGATGGGATGCCAAGCTGGAGACCAGATTCCAAGACTTTAAGGATGAATTCAAAGGGGCGTTACGTTCTAAGCTTAACTCTTTGTTTGGGCAGTACTTGGGGCACTCCAGTCCTGCTCCTACCAATGCAACAGTCAAGGGAAAAGGCATTTTGAGAGGAGGGCCTCTTCCTGGATTTGCTCCTAAACATCCTATAAAGGTTTCCACAAGTGGTAAGTTCATGCTACTGTGGGCACTCATTCTCTTCCAGAGTTGGGTAGTGTCCATTTGCAACCTCGTTCTAGTTTATTGGATGGTTGTAGCAAATTCCATAAGCTCGATTATCCCGGGTTCGATGGCACGGATTTTCGTGGCTGGTGGTCTAAACTTGAGCAGTTTTTTGAGGCAGAGGGTACCCAAGATGATGCTAAGATCCGCAAGGTAATGCTCTATTTGGAGAGAAGGGCATTGGATTGACACCATTTCTATTCTTAAAGGAATGGTGGCCTGCACATGTTAAACTGGCCTTGTTATGCTAGGAGTTTGCAAGACAAGTTTGGATTTAGTCTATTCTGGGATCCAATGGTTGATTTGGTCACCTTGAAACAACTAGGTCCTGTTGAACAATGTCATGATGTATTTGCTAGTCTCTTGAATCAGTGGCATGGAAATTGACTAGTATCTCTAATTGTAGTGAAATTTGATTTAGAAATATTGACGTTTGGATTGTTAATTAAAGAAAAAGGATTAAATAGTAAAAGTCATAAAATTTAATCGCTATTGATTGAAATTGGTTAAATAAGCATAGAAACATTTTTAAAGGGCTTTATATGGTAATTTAACCATAATTATATCATAGTGGACAATTTGGTGTAGAAATAAATTAATTAAACATTAATTTTATATTAAAATGTTAAAATAATAAGTTAATTAAAAGAAAAAACATGACATTTGGTAATCCATATTCTTCTTCTCTTCTTTTAAACCGAAACAACAACATGAAAAAAAGCCATTGTTGAGTTAAAGGTTTGGCCAAGCTTCAACTTATGCATATAAGTCTGTTTGAATTCCGTTTCTCGTAATTTTTATGTTTTTGAGACTGTTGTAGCTTAATCTAGCTAACCCAAGGATTAATTTCTGAAATTTTCAAATGTTTTGAGTTATGCCATTGATGAATTTGTGATGTTTTTGAAGTTTGATGATAAATTATTAAGCTTGCTAGTTAAATAAGACTATTTTGTAAAGTGATTTTGGTTTGTTTTAAGTTTAAGGACTAAATTGATAAAATAATAAACTTGGCATGGAATTTTTGGGATATTTTAATAAATATGGGCTGTAATTTCATAGGGAAAAATGCAGCTAGTATGAAATTGGTTTAATTGTTATAGATTTGAAAGTTTTGGGTTTAAGGACTAAATTGAATAAAAGGTAAAAGTTTAGGGTAAAAGTGTAAAATATTGATAAAAGGGTCAAATATGTGAATTTTAGTATTTAAAAGTAATTGAATTGAATGATTGGATTAAATTATTATATAGATCAAGAAACAGATCAATCGATAGTCAAACGCGGAAAAAGAAAAATTGTTGTTTAACCCCTAGAGTCGTGTTTGCTGCAGAATTGGTTTAAGTAAGTTCTTAAAATTAAATTAAAAATAATTAATTATTATTTTTGTGATTTAATACGTATGTTGTGATTGAGTTCATTTGCTTGATAAATGGTACATAATGAAATGAATTAAATTGCAACGTTAATTAAGTTAAAAGTTATGTTTGAAGATGGGAAACTACATAAATGAATTCATGTGTATATGATTCAATGATATAGATATGAAACATGGCCCGTATGAACCTTGTGAATGCTTAGGATACATATGACATGGCATTAGGGGATATTTACCGTTTCAAGTGTTGGTCTTAGATGTCCTACCGATGGCTGAGGTCGTGCATTTGTTGCGGATTCTCCATAGCTTGTGTGAGCAACATTGTGTAGCCTAAAATCGCAACCCACAGCTCCTGTGAGTAGACCCATATCATAGCTCGTGTGAGCAGTTACAGTCACAGCTTGTGTGAGCATTGTTCTCGCGTATCCAACACTATTTCATTATGGTTCATCAGGTGGAAAATGAATATATGAATCAACTATATGGAAATAGATATATAGAATGGTTATATGAATTAGTTATATGTAAGTAGATATACAGAATGGTTATATGAATATATTATATGGAAATAGTTATATTAAGTGGTTATATGAAAATGGTTATATGGATAGATATGTAAAAAGGGATATTTGAAATGTATACTTGAAATGAAAATGTGAAATGTTAAATGAATAGATGTTGGATAAATGATATATCAAATGTGTTTACTTGTGTATGTTTTATGACATGAAGAAGATATACATTTTCATAGATGTGAGTTTACTAACCTTGTGAGACTTCTGATGTGTATAGACAATTAAGTGAACTCATAACCTTGATTATGATTTTTATTGTGAAAGGTTTAAGTTAAGTCCTTTTCGGTAAGTTAAAGTTTACGTTCAATATGGACTTACTAAGCTTTACGCAAGCTTACTTTGTTTTAGTTTTTCTTCCTTGTAGATTGTTGGATTCGAGCTGTCAATTGGATTGCTTGTGGAAATCACACTATTCAACAACTTAACCGGTAACTAATTGTTCACTTTGGTTCGGTTATAAGTGGCATGTAAATAAGGTTTTGGTATATATATGTTATAAGAATTATGGATATGTTTTGTGTCAATTGAAGTATAAGATGTATATATTGATGTAAATCTCAATTAGTATTTTGGTTGATTGTGGTGCATGATATCAATAGTATGCTTTTGGTTTTAAAATGCATTTTGAATGGTTGATTTGGTACAAATTCTTAGGTAGCTTGGTAAACCTTGGTTGATGATTTTGGTCATGATAAATAAGGTATATTTGATAGTTGAATAAGTATGAAATGTTAAGTAGTTGTATTTGAATAGGTTATGTTTTAATGTTTGAATTGTGGTGTCAATGAGGGCATATTGGTTAGGCACTTAGGTTGACTGGTATTTGGTATATTTTGGGATATATTGATGTATTTTAGGTAGGTTTAAGGAATGAAAATGGTATGACTTGTGGCCTAAGTATTTTGGATTGAAATTGTTTGATTTTGAAGGCATTTTAGGTACACACGGCCTATGACATGCTCTGCCACACGGTTGTGTGTCACACACAGTCATCCCACATGGCCATGTGACCTATTTAATTTTGGTGCAAGTTTTTCCCACATAGTCACATGTTGTTACATGGCCTGGCCACACGGTTGTGTGACCCCTGTTTTCAGTTTTTTCTATATTTTTCTATTTTGTTTCAGATTAGTCCCTAATTATTTCTAAATTGAATTTTAGATTCTGTATACTTGATTTGAAGCTTGTTTTTGTTTGAATGCCATGAATGATGATTAGTTATGAATAAATAGTATTTAAAATAATATTTGATTGGTTTTTATGATGGATTGTTATTTGTTATGTGTTGTAATACTCCGTAACCCTAATCTGACAATAAAGACAAGTTAAAGGTGTTACACTATCTATTTATGTTTTTAAATAAAAAGCGAGTTTCATACATAACTAATTAATAATCATAATTAAACATCCTAAAATCAAATTAAATGTCATGCAAGCTATAAATATAAAAACATACACAAATCTTATGTCATATGCCACAGTTCAAAATAAAATAATACAGTCTTTGAATAATAATAAAGATATCAATTAATGAACCTAAAATATTTTAATAAATAAATTTGAGCTGAAACCCTCCTAATGTCGTGTTCATGTCCTAACTTGGTGGATTGTCTAAAAGGATGGAAATTAAAAGGGAGAGCTATGAAGCTCAGTGTGAGTTCTATCGCAAGAAAATCAGTGCTTAATAGTAATCCAAACATACATAATAACAATTTTCTGTACAGTAACAATCATGTAATATAGCATAAATTTATAGTTCATTTGAGCATGCTTATGCGTGTTGATGTAATGCAAAGCAATTTCATATTAAATGAATGGAAAGGTCATACCCCACTGCTACACTCCACAATAAGAGTTCCCCAGAACTCTTATATCTCGAACGCTCTAATTTGTGGATAAACCACCAATATTGCAAGTTAATATGCTACCAATATTTTTTAATACACAACGGTTTTGCAAATGAAAGTTTCTAATAAAAAAAATATGGATGAACCACCAATGTTGTAGGTTAATACGCTATTAGTGGTTGTGAATACAAAACGAGTTTGAAGAAAAAAGGTTGCCAGTAAGTTTTGTGGATTAACCATCATTGCTTGTAGATAAGTGATAAATCGTAATTTATACATATTATTATCCCATGCTTAACACATTTATGAATGATTTCTCCTTAGATTTGGTGAATTAGATGCTCCTAATCCTTTAATTTCATATCTTACACTTAGGTGAGCATAGGAAAGTAAAAAGAATGAGAAACGGGCCAAAAACGGAGAAAATGGGCCATCATAGAAAATCAACACAGCCTGGACTTCCTCACACGGGTAGAACACACACCTGTGCCATTCTAGCAGTCTTGAAAACGGCTTAAAATGACCTCAAAATGGGCGTGTCTATTTCTCAGCCTTGACCATGGCCTCAGGTAATCGCACATGGGCGTGTCACACGGGCATATCCCTGTTGAGTTCTATTCGGAAAAAAGGAAATTTTGAGAGTTGGAAAGCATTCTAAAGCCTATTTAAAAGACCCTAAAGGAGGAGAAAAGGGGACGGAGAGTAGGAAGCAAGGAATTACTTGAAGAAAGCCGATTGATCCATCTCAGAAAACGGATTCACCTCAAAGACTGAAGATCTCCTTTCAATTTCCTTCAAGGGTTTTTGGGTTTCTTGATGATTTGTCATTATTCTTTTGAGATGTTTTCTTTTATAATTATGAACTAAATCCCCTAAATACCTAAGGGGAATGAAACCTAAGACGGATCTTGTTAATATTTTCTGAGCTGTATGATAAATACTTGATTTGTTCTTAATTATGACTTTAACTCTTGTTTGAATATTCCAGGATATTGATTCAAGTATTGATGTGCTTATTCGGAGGATGAATAGTCCCTGTCTAAGAGTAGATCATTCATAATTAAGCGGAGTTGCATGCAATCCTAGAGATAGGACGACATAAATCTGCTGGATTAGAGTCAAATCTAATAAGGGAATCCATATATCGAGTTAATGCAAAACTAGGGGTTTTAATTAGAAAGAGATTTCGATTAATCAAACTAGGGTTAGACGTTATTAGTCTTGAATAGGGATAATAACATAACTTAGAGATTTCTACGGATCAAGTCAAGTGAATAAATCGTCTGGTTCAGAGTCAATTAACAAGAGAAGTCTAGGTGGATTCTTTCTTGGGTGTTGTCCAAATCAATCAGTTTTCCCAAAAGTATTTCCCTAATTTATTTTCTGTGCATTCTTAGATTAGTTAATTAGTTAGATAAAACAACCTTCATTATTTTTTTAGGCTAGATAATAAAAAGAAAGTTAATACTAGTACTTTTAGTTCCTTTGGGTTCGACATCCGGTCTTGCTAAAACTATACTACTATTCGATAGGTGCGCTTGCCTTCATCGTGATAATAGTTAGTTCAACTACGCTCAATTATAAATTTTAAAACTTATCGCGAGTGACAATCAAGTTTTTGGCGCCATTGCCGAGGAACTGAGATATTAGGAACACTCAATTTTTATTACTTTAGCCATTTACTTTTATTGCAATTTAAATTTTGTTTTGATTTTCGTTACTAAATTTTCTTTTACTTTCTTTTGATAGGTTTTTATAGTTTATGACTAGAAGAAACCCGTCAGGACCATTACTATTTGATAGTAAGATCGAAAACACAGCTCGCAGAAACCAGAGAGAAATTAGGAGAAGCTTAGGCTACATAGAGGAAGAGCAAGAGGACGATATTCCAACTATAACCGAGGAGATGGCCGAAAATTAGGAAAATCCGCTACCTTCTGCAATTGCTGCTGACCCAGTAAATCAGAATCCTGCTCCTCATACTATGTATGATTATGCTAAACCTACGTTAACAGGAACTGAATCGAGTATAGTTAGGCCTACTATTGCTGCAAATAACTTTGAACTGAAACCTAACACAATTCAAATGATACAACAGTTTGTTCAGTTTGATGGTTTGTAGGACAAAAACTCAAATACTCATTTAGCAAATTTTCTGGAACTTTGCAACACATTCAAGATCAATGGCGTTTCTGATGATGCCATTCGCCTTCGGCTATTTCCCTTTTCACTGAGGAATAAAGCTAAACAGTGGTTGAACTCATTACCACGAGGATCAATCACTACTTGGGAACAAATGACTGAAAAATTCTTACTCAAATATTTTTCACCTGCTAAAACAGCTAAACTAAGTAATAACATATATTCTTTTGTGTAGATGGATCTGGAAACACTCTACGATGCATGCGAAGGTGCCCTCACCATGGGTTACCTCTGTGGCTGCAAGTTCAAACGTTTTACAATGGTGTGAACCCCTCGACGAGGCAGATAATTGATGCAGCCGCTGGTGGAACCATCAACAACAAAACACCTGAAGAGGCTTATGAATTTATTGAAGAGATGTCACTGAATAACTATCAGTGGCAAGTCATGAGGACAAACCTGACCAAAACAGCAAGCGGTTATAACGTCGACTCGGTTAATATGCTAACAAATCAGGTGGAACTCTTGAGTAAAAAGAGTGACGGTTTACTTGGTTCCACGCAGGTACATCTAGTGATAAGGTATGATTCAAGTGGAGGAGGTGTACACACAGAATATCAATCCTTCAATCCTAGCACCGAGGAGGAACAAGTCCACTATATAGGTAATAATAACTCTAGACCTCAAAATAACCCATACAGTAATACTTATAATGCAGGTTGGAGGAACCATCCCAATTTCTCGTAGGGTGGCCAAGGAAATCAAAGGCCACAAAATCCTCCGGGTTTTCAGTAACCACCCTATCAACAGGAATAGAAGCCGAACCTTGAGGAGATGATAACAAAATTCATCTCGGTGTCAGAAACTCGTTTCTAGAATACCGAGACAGCACTTAAAAATCAACAAGCGTCGATCCAAGGACTCAAAACTCAAATAGGCCAGCTTTCCAAATTAATTTCTGAACGACCACAAGGTGGCTTGCCATGTAATACTGAACCTAACTCGAGGGAACAACTCAACGCGATTAACATTCAAAGGGAAGAAGGATTAGTTGAGCCTTAACTAGAACTGAGGTAATGAATTGTGGTAAGTAAAGGTAAGGATAATGTAGACCACAGTAAGCAGAAATCGGTAAGTATAAAATACAAACCTCGTGTGCCATACCCCAATGCGACAAGGAAAGACCGCTCAGACGAACAATTTGGTAAATTCCTTAAACTGCTAAAAAAATTACATATTAACTTACCTTTTATTGAAGATCTTTCGCAGATGCCGAACGCAATGAAGTTTTTAAAGGAGCTTTTAGCGAATAAGCGAAAGTTGGATGAGGCGTCGCATGTGGAATTGAACGCAGTTTGCTCAGCCATTCTACAGAATAAGTTACCCAACAATTTGAAAGACCCAGAGAGTTTTATGGTTCCTTGTTTAATTGGTAGTTTAAACGTTAAAAATGCTTTGGCTGATTTAGGGGCTAGTATTAATATCATGCCCTATAAAATATTTAAACAACTAGGTCTCGGGAAACCCAAACAAACTAGGATGAGCATTTAATTGGCAGATAAAACCATTAGATTTCCTAGGGGTATCATTGAAGATGTACTAGTAAAAATCGATAAAATTTTATTCCCAGTTGATTTTGCTGTTCTAGATATAGAAGAGGACAGTGACGTGCCTTTAATTTTAGGAAGGCCCTTTTTAGCGACTGCTAGAACCATTATTGATGTTGGTACAGGTGAACTCACACTTTTTGTGGGTGATGAAACAATCACTCTTCAATCTCGTAATCCGAGTAACGAGGGTGGTAGTATAAATCATGTTACTAATACTGATCATGTGGTGCAACCTTCTTTGCAGGAACCATGCTTGAAGAGCGTAAATGAGCCATGTTTTCGTAGCAACAAAGAACCTATCTTTGAAGAAAGAAGGCTCCAGATCGATGAACTTGATGAATGGCAGACACAGGAATCGAGAACACATGATAAACTGAAACCACGCCATGACGAACTCGATTTTTCACCAAATTAACTTAAGGTTGGAGGCAAGGTACTATTAGATGTAGCAGACCCTCGTATTACCACTTCTGAATCGAATGGAGCTATCCCACTTACGTTACTTAACATCTTCCTATACGGTACAGTTGAGATAACTCATTCCAAATTCGGCACATTTAAGGTAAATAGTACTCGTTTAAAACCTTATTTTGATAAAACTGATAGCAGGAATGAGGAGTGTAAACTCCTCGAACCACTATGACTGTGTGAAATCAAGGTAAGTCGAGCTTAGACTATAAATAAGCGCTTCTTGGGAGGCAACCTAAGCACTAATGATATTAATTTCTTTAAATCTTAGTGTTTAACACCTAACTCACTAACTGAGCTCTTGAATATAGGTTTTCCAAACCCATACGGCCAGGCACACGGGCGTGCTTTAGACTATATGAAAACAGGGAAAAATTTTTCCCCAACACGGGATGCGATAAGTTACCACGGCTGTGCGACATGGCCGTGGGCAATCCTGCCAAAACAATACGGGCGTGCAACATGCCTGTGTCTTGGAACCGTGGTTGAAACTGAGAAAGTAACACGGGCATGCGACATGCCTGTGCCCAGTTCCCGTGGTCGACACTGTCAAACTAACACGGGCGTTGGCCTACATACGCGAGCATGGGAGAAGCGAATGAAGCAGGACACGGCCGTGAGACACGACCGTGTGCACCAACATGCCTAAGAACATAAGCGTGGACCGACTGTCAGATGAACCTAAATTTGAAAAAACGCGAAACATACGGGCTAAAATAAAGGTACACGGGCGTGCCCCACGGTCGTGTGCCCCAAAATCTATATAAACCCCTCACTATTTATCATCCCCTTCCCCAAAAAACCCTAACCCTAGCCGCTGCAACTCCCACACGCCCCCCTGCCACACCCGTGCGCCGACCTCAACACCATTTCCGATGCCCAAGCTCCTCCCTCTTGTGTTTGTTTACTCTTTTCTCTCTATTTTCTTCAAATATTTTACTTATTTCATGATTCTTTTTGTTTCATTTGTCTATTTTGAGTGAATATTCATAGTAATGATAGTAATACTTATGCTTTTTGCTAGAAATTTGCCTTTTTTAGTCAATATATTACGCTACATTCATCCATTTTTTCTTGTTTCTATGAGTTTCATGCTATCAAACCCACATGCATTCTTTAGATATATCCGTTAGCATTACTCTCATAGTCTTATCCATAATCATAACTTGGTATAATTGCTTTGGTTATTTTAGTATATATATTAATACGTGAGCCCTATGAAAGAATTCTCATTCTACTTTGATTTTTCATTACAGATATATAATGTCAACCTCACGTGGTAAGAAATCAACTGCCCCCACCTCGAAAAAACGGAAAGGAGCGTCATTTTCATGGGCTCCTACTTAGACACTCGTTCCTTCAGTTTCCAGTGGGACCCCAGGAAGAACTCTTTTAGATACTTCGGGCCCGACCTTTAGGTATGGGCCGCTACATTGACTGGGCCGTACTTGAACAAGTCCAACTTGCTGATGCAATTCGGGCCTTTCTTACCACCGACCCTTAGGGGCTTTTCTTTGAGATTGTTGAGCTGACGTATCTCGAGCTCACGATAGAACTCTGCTCAAAGTTCCATCTTCATACCGTGATGACCAACTTTGATGATCCGGGAACGGTCCAATTTCGCCTCAGCAGTTTAGTCCGCCAGTTGAGCGTTTCAGAGTTCGGTATCGCACTAGGCCTATACACGGAGGAGTTTATGGAGGAGAACGACATCAACACTCTCAATTTCCACATCCATCATCCTCCTTCACGGTGCTGGAATGCTTTAGTCCCTGTCTCGGCCACCTATGATCCTAGCCGCTCCAAGGCATCGGCTCTCGCCCTATCCTTGAGGTACCTACACGCCATTTTCCCTCACACTTTGACAGGAGGTGAGAGAGCACTGGCGTCGCCAACACTCACCACGCTTACTTTGTATGGTGTATGGCGCATGGGTACATCTTCGACCTCGCCTATTTCGTTGCCCTCGCCATTCGCCATCAGACGGAGCGGCATAGAAAGGGGGTCATCTCCATTGGCCCCTATGTGACTCGACTGGTTCGGCACTTTGGGCTCCTCAACACAGCGACACAAGCATCCTCTCTCACTCTCATTGGCCAGATGTCTCCACAAGGTATCTCGAGCATGCTACATATGAGGATGATCGAGAAACGACGTGAAACTTACCCTCCTCAGTATCGCCTCATCTAATCAACCGAGGAGGAGGCCCTCGAAGACATTACTGATGATGTCCCTCCACGACATAAGGACCCACCGTCTCAGTCGCCGCCCATCCATCGTCCAGTTCATGCGGTGGCTTCATACTCTGACATCTCTGAGTGCCTTACTCGATTTGAACAGCAGTGTTTTCAGCGCTTTGATCACATTGATGCTACTCTACATCAGATTTGTCAACACTTCCACATTTCATCTCCACCACCACCTCGCGAACTATCCGGTGATGATGATGTTTAAATATTTTATTTTATTTTTATTTATTATTTTCTTATTATTATCACTTTATCTTTTAATTTTTATTTTATTTCCTTTTGATACTATTTTATTTTTAGGTTTTATAAACAATTTATAATTTTGGCTATTTCATTACGAGCAATTATTCTTCTTTATATTTTCTAAAAAGTTCCTAATTCTATCACAGCTATAAAGAGCTCCAAAGCTCACTATTACTTGGGAACTTGAAAATCCATTGGAAAAGGTTCTCTACAACTGCCATGCCCTGCTCGACCACGACCATAGCTACCACGAGATATAATATTCTTTTGGCGCAGCACTTGTAGAACCCAACCTGTACCAACACTGGAGTATTCTCCTCCACTTTACATAACTCCAACCCAAGGATTTCATCCATTTAACATTCAGGAAGTTTCACTTCTCTCCCTATCTTATGATCTTATATCTATATTTGCCACTAACTTTATTTTTGTACATTGAGGGCAATGTACATCTTAAGTGTGGGATGGTCAATTATATCACTATTAGAAAAATCCCTGAATTTTGTCTTATTCTCATGTGAATCACTCATATCATTATTAGAATGAAATTTTTGATTAATTATGTATTGAGTTAAAATATAGGCATTCGTGCATTAATTGTTTAAACTTTAAGACATTAGAGAATTAAGCATGATAAGTTGATTTTTGAGAATTTAAAATTTTTAGGTTGTTTTCCCCAAGTTTAGGTATTATCTTGAATTGAAATCCACAGGTTTAAACATCAAAAAGCCATAATTTTTGTGAGATTTGGAGCCTTTAGAGCATCTATTATTTCTTTCATGCTCACTTTTATTGTTGCTTTGAGTGCGTCAATATCGAATCGTTATTCTAGAACTTGCTTGATTATGCATGTCAAGTTTGATATGTCAAGATGATAGAGGCACTTAGGTTTAACCCACTCACTCCATAAAAGCCTACCGTCACAATTAACCTTTAGTAAACCCCTTTGAGCCTAACATCTCATTCATTGATTTACCCTCAATATTAACCTATAACTCATTATTGTTGAAATCCCCTCAATTAATTTTATCCCTATTTTTGTCGAGATTTGATTTGAATAAATTGCTTAACTATGTTTTATCTTTGATAGTTATTCTATGTTACTTGATTTTTTCTTAAAAAAAATGATGATGAAATTATATAATGCTTGTGTTAAAACAATGTTATCCAAAAGAAAAGCTCAATTATAGATTATCTAAATTAGGAATGTAATTTGTCAAAGTTTTAGTATTTTTCTAGTTAAGTAATTCTTCAATTCAATCTCAATTCTAACCTTCTCTTTCAGCTTGTGACCACACCCCCTAACGAAAGCCTCGTTACAACCCTCTAAAGACCATTTTGAATGATGTATCATCTCAATATATAGTGGTGGAGATTTGATTTTCATGCAAGCCTATGGTAATAACTTTTCATATTGACTATTGAGTGCTAAATTCATTGTCCTTAAACACCTCGAGTGATTTGAGTGAATCTTTAAGTGAGGATGTTAAACTCTGTGATATTTTAAATCAAAGGTGATTACTTAGATGAGGGGAGATACCTATGTTTTTCATGATAAAATGCTCAACTTGGAATGTTTGAAACTTTAATGTTCTTCTAGTTGAATTCTCAATGTATGATTGCTTATGGATTATTTTGAGATATTATTGATGGAAATTATAAGTTGAGAAAAATGGCTTCTTAATGGTGAATTGAGGATTTTTCTTGAGGACAAGCAAATACTTAAGTGTGGGGGTATTTGATAAACCGTAATTTATACATATTATTATCCCATGCTTAACACATTTAGGAATGATTTCTCCTTAGATTTGGTGAATTTGATGCTCCTAATCCTTTAATTTCATATCTTATACTTAGGTGAGCAAAGAAAAGTAAAAAGAACGAGAAACGGGCCAAAAACGGAGAAAATATGTAACAGCCCGATTTAGGGCCTAGTCGGAACAGTGGTCTCGGGACCACAAATTCAAAGTTAAAAAAATTATTATTTTATTATTTTTATGAGGTTATAGTATGATTTTATTAGTGCATGAAAAATTTGGTGAGCTAATTTTAATGTTTTCTAGCCCGATTTTGAAAAAGGACTAAATCGCATAAAAGACAAAAGTTGCATTTTAGTACCTAAATGTGTTAAATAGCTAGAGAACTTAAGTTGAGGGATTTTCAAGGGAAATTACACCCTTTTTATTAGTGTTGGCCGGCCATGTGATGAGTTTTAAGCAAATAGTCAAAGTGTTAGGTGGATGATGTCATGATTTGGTGATAAAATAATGCCTAAAAGCCTAGCTATCATTTCTTTCTTCTCCATCTCTTTTCTCCACCGAAAATATCAGAAAAATGGAGTTTTGAAGGATGAAAACTTTCAGAAACTTAAAGCCCTCACAAGTAAGTGATTCCCACACCCTTTGTTGATGATTTTTGCATTTTTGAGACCCTTGAAGCATGAGTTTTCAATTGAGGGTGATATCTTGCAAAATGGTGAAGAGTTTAGGATTTTTCCATGGATGTATTTGTGATTTTTATTAAGTTTTTATGGAAGAATATGAGTCCTAGTTGTGTTATGAGCAACTTTGGTGAATGAGTTTTCATGGAAAACACCTAAAGGGACTATTTTGCATAAGTTGTAAAATAGTTAATAAGTATGTGAAATAGTGATAATTTAAAGTTTCTATAAGAGTAAAAATAGTTCGATTAGGCCTATGATACAAAGAAATTAGATGAAAATCGATTTTCGGGCATAAGGATAAAATGGTCATTTTGTCAAAGTCTAGGGGCAAAATGGTCATTTTACAAAAGATGTGAATTTATGATTGCTTAATCCTAATTAATGACTAAATGAGGGCATACTGTCAATATAGATCAAGATTTACTAAATCCGAACCTAGATCGGGGGAAGGCCAAGTAAACCGACTAAACCGAATAGTCAAGTACTTTTTGTAAATCGAGGTAAGTTGTATGTAAATAATACAACTACACTGTTAATACTTGTATTCATATCACCATTGAATTGATATTGTATGAGTTGTTAAGTTATGAATTGAGAATGCCTAGTAATATTTGAGATAATAGAAATATCCCGTTGAAACATTAGGATACGAACTAGATATTCGTGCCAAGGCATTCGGTGATTTGTGCACCAGTGTAAGACATGTCTGGGACATGCTTCGGCCACATTATGAGAGCTAGAGTAAGACCATGTCTGGGACATGGCATCGGCACAGAGATGAGTGCCAGTGTAAGACATGTCTAGGACATGTATCGGCCTCGACAGAGATAGCCAGTGTAGGACGTGTCTGGGACACGCATCGATTAAGAATTGTGCTAGTGTAAAACATGTCTGGGACATGCATCAGCACGCATATATGAGAGCCAGTGTAAGACCATGTCTGGGAAACGGCATCGGCAATATATCCCATGTTGAAGGTTCATAGAATATCCAGTAGTATTCCAAACGTTTCAATGGTGAGAGTTATAGATCAATTTTGATAAGGAAAGAATGATCATGTTGTGAGTGTTACAGGTACTTATATGGTAAGCATGAGTAACGAGCTTAATTAGAAAATGTGACTCAAGTAGATGACAATGAGTAAGTCAGATTATGTTTACTTTTGAGCTATAAGTATGTTGACTAATGGTGAGATTGTTGTATATTTATTTATATGCAACTTACTAAGCGTTATGCTTACCCTATTTCCTTTCCCTCTTCTTTCAGTGTCACCAAGGTAACTTAAAGATCTATTAAAGTCAGAGATATCGATCACACTATCGGCCGCAATACTCGGTATAGTTGGATTTATATTATTAAAGACTAGGATGTTGTATCATGAGAATTGTTCATGTATTTTGGCTTAAGTCCAAAGCCCTTTATTTTGTATCATGCCTAGAATAATGACTATTATTCATTTTGATGAATGCATATAATGTTCTTTCTATGGATGAATTACTGTCCATTGTGATGAAGTTTGTATATTGAAATGATCATGTGTAGGTGGTGCAAATTGGGTGACAAAATGGCTTGGGAAATAGCGTAGTTTGTCCGCACGGGTAAGTCATATGGGCGTGTGTCTAGACCGTGTGTGACACACGGCTCATGCCCATGGGTGTGTGTTATGGCCGTGCGTCCCCTGCATTTAACATTTTAAAGTCATTTTAGCACACGGGTAGGCTACACGGGCGTGTGTCCATGCCGTGTCATAAAGTCAGTATGCATGCTAGTAGTACACGGGCAAGAGACACGGCCATGTGTCTTGGAAGTGTGAAGGACACAGATATAGGGCACCGGTGTGTGCTTGGGCCTTGTGATTTTGGCAGAATGCCCAGGTTTTCTGATACAGGTTTGGGACATGGGCGTGTCCCTAGCACACGGTCGTGTGCTCTATACTCACACGGGCGTGTGGAGCCTTGATGCATGAGATTTTCAAAGTTTTTCATGAGTTCTTAATTGGGTTCCAAACCACCTCGGATGTATGTTTTGGGTCTCGTAAGCCCGTATATGGGACAAATTGCATGTGAAAAGAAAAGTTTTAAATTATTTGAGATTTTCACAGCCCCGCTTTATATAGTTGGTTGAGTTTAAGTCAGGTAGCACCACGAACCCTATCCTAGTGTCGGGTACGGACGACGGGTGTTACAAAATGGGCCATCATGGGAAATCAACCTGGCCTGAACTTCCTCACACGGGTAGAACACACGCCCGTGCCAATCTAGCAGGCTTGAACACAGCTTAAAACGACCTCAACACGGGCGTGTCTATTTCTTAGCCTTGACCACGGCCTAAGGTAATCACACACGGACGTGTCCCTATCGAGCCCAAGTTGAGCTCTATTCGAAAAAGGGCAATTTCGAGAGTTGGAAAGCATTCTAAAGCCTATTTAAAAGACCCTAAAGGAGGAGAGAAAGGGGACGAAGAGTAGAAAGCAAGGAATTACTCAAAGAAAGCCGATTGATCCATCTCAGAAGCCGGATTCACCTCCAAGACTGAAGATCTCCCTTCAATTTCCTTCAGGGGTTTTTGGGTTTTCTTAATGTTTTGTCATTATTCTTCTGAGATGTTTTCTTTTATAATTATGAACTAAATCCCCTAAATACCTAAGGGGGATGAAACCTAAAACGGATCTTGTTAATATTTTCTGAGCTGTATGATAAATACTTGATTTGTTCTTAATTATAACTTTAACTCTTGTTTGAATATTCCAGGATATTGATTCAAGTATTGATGTGCTTATTCAGAGGATGAATAGTCCCTGTCTAAGAGTAGATCATTCATAATTAAGCGGAGTTGCATACAATCCTAGAGATAGGACTACATAAATCTGCCGGATTAGAGTCAAATCTAATAAGGGAATTCATAGATCGAGTTAATGCAAAACTAGGGGTTTTAATTAGAAAGAGATTTCAATTAATCTACCTAGGGTTAGATGTTATTAGTCTTGAATAGGGATAATAACATAACTTAGGGATTTCTACAAATCAAGTCAAGTGAATAAATTGTCTGGTTCAGAGTCAATTAACAAAAGAAGTCTAGGTGAATTCTTCCTTGGGTGTTGTCTAAATCAATCAGTTTTCCCAAAAGTATTTCCCCAATTTATTTTCCGTGCATTCTTAGATTAGTTAATTAGTTAGATAAAACAACCTTCATTATTTTTTAGGCTAGATAATAAAAAGAAAGTTAATACTAGTACTTTTAGTTCCTTTGGGTTCGACATTCGGTCTTGCTAAAACTACACTACTGTTGGATAGGTGCGCTTGCCTTCATCGTGATAATAGTTAGTTCAAGTACGATCAATTATAAATTTTAAAACTTATTGCGAGTGACAATCAATAAGTTGTCAGTACTTCCTTTTTTCTAGCGCCCCACCCCATGCAATGCAGTATGACATGCTAATATTAGTTCAATATAGAAACAGTAGACATGTTTAACATGCAATCAATGATACAATAGTACAAGTATCATTAACAGTTTATCAGTAATCTAGTCACGGTAGACATGTACTAATCATATATCATAATATATCATAATAATTCAATAATTAAGTCATGGATTCCAACATTACTCATAATATTAGGGACTTAATTTAATGAGACAAAACACTAAAAATAGTTTAGGGATCATGCTGGGATTAAATTGATTAGTTCACAAAAATTTTGGGCAAAACTTTAAGATAGAGGTCACACGGTCGTGTGGGCTAGTTGTTTGTGATGCTATAAGCCATGTGGAGGGCTTACACGGTCGTGTAGCCAGGCCATGTAATAGACTATGGCCGTGTGGTAATTGTAAAATTAATCTACAGGGAGACACGTCTGTGTGGAGGGTTCTTGGCCACGTGAGATTCGAACTAGCCTAAGGTTTCTTGGGAACATGGCCATGTGAGGGGCCATGTGGTCCACCCATGTGGCCCTAATCCTCGGCATGGTTTGCCCCGATTCGCTTGTAAAATAGCACGCACCTTTCATTGGTAACCCAAATGATGTCCCTTGCAACCAAATCTGATCCAGCACACCTAAAACAGGTCCTCAAATGACATATTTGCATGAATTAACAATTTTTTTCAAGATTTAACGAGGTTAATGGAAAGATTTGGCAAGAATCGCAAAAGGTTGATTAGATCAAACGAAAGGTTAACAAAGGATAATCCTGTTACGAGAATACAAAATCTAGTCCTTAGAACAAGGTGTACTTATCGATTCTTGGAAAGAAAAGGGGAGCTACTGATGGCCAAAATAAACCTAATAGGAAGAATGGTTGAAAGGAGAGAAGGATTTGCTTCGTGAAATCAAATATGTTCAGTGGCAAAGATGTAAAAATTTTGTGTAAAAGAGAGGAAAGAAAAGAAATAGGGAGAAGAAAGAAAATCCTACTTGGATTTGAAGAGAAAACAAAACCCTAGTTTTATTGGGGAAATTTGGATTAAAAATCTAGGGTTTGGGAACCCGGAAGGTGGCAAGAGTAATTTTCCCAAAGTTTTGGGCCAAAATTTAAAAGAGAAAATAAAAAGAACAATTTTGGGGATGGAGTGGCTCAAACTCAAGTATGCAAGGAGGAAGAGTGGCATGTTAACCATTAGGCCTAAGCCTATTTCTTATTTAGTTACAACTCCAAATAATATTCATTTTAATGTGATTTTTATCCTAGTTTGCTAAAATTTAAAAGAAAAAAAATGGGAGAAGAGTGGCTTGGATCTAAGAACTCTAAGGAGTGCATTAACTGCCTAACCATCAAGCCTAATCATTTTCTTAGTTATTTATTTCAATTAACCCCTTATATTTTGGGGCCTGACAGAATTGCCATTATATACATTTCTTTGAGCCCTTGCAATTGTTGACTGACTATCATAATGAATAAAAATAGCTGGCATTGACTTTGGCCAACATGGAATATCCTCCATAAAATTTTGTAGCCATTCAACTTCCTCTTCATCTTTATTAAGAGTAATAAACTCTTGTTCCAATTAGTGTATTCCTTTACCTTTATTCATTGATAGATGTACACTCAAGTCCACCAGTGTTTAGATAATGCTATTATCACCCTTAGAAAACTCGTCAAGAATTTTCTTAACATAATGGAATTGGGACAACACAAATCTATTAGATGTCCTAAAAATCTTAATTCCTATTTTAACATTTGTACACCCAAGTCTTTCATGTCAAACTAACATGCCCTTTGGAAGCAATCCTTTGTAAACTTGATCATGTACTCAATGCTTCCAAAGATCAACATATCATCTATATATAGACATACAATGAAATTATTTATTGGTGTTCTTTACATAGACAAACTTATTGACCTTGTTGAACTTAAAATTATTTGATAGCATAACATCATCAAACTTTTCATGTCATTGTTTATGAGCTTGTTTCAAGCCACATAATGACTTAATAAGTTTACACACATTGCTTTCTTTTTCCTATAAAAAAAATAAAATAAAATAAAATAAAATAAAAATAAAGAACATACAAATTTTTACGTGGAAACCCTTTCGGGAAAAAAACCACAGGCAGAGGAGAAGAAAATTCACTATATCAAATTCGAATAATTACAAGAGGAATAGACTATGTCTATTTATAAGCTTGTAAAGCCATATTCTAGTAAGACTGAAACATCTTATTCTAATCAATATCAAATAGATGGAATTTAATAAGGTTTAAAAAATCTGATTCTAAAATAAAATAAAAGAAGTGTAATTCTATATTGATTCTTCTTTTATTTTATTTTACCACTGTATTTTATTTAAATAAGGATTCGGGTCACTTAATTCTAACAATCTCCACCTTGACACGAATTCCCAATGAGCAAGTTCTTCATCGTGAACTCTCAACAAACAAGTTCTCCACCTCTTCCATAAAACCCCTTAAGGGTTTAACTTCAACAAAGAACACCAACCAAGTTTATGCAATGCTCAAACTTGGTTATAGGAAATGACTTAGTCATTATATCTGCAGGATTTTCATGAGTATTAATTTTGCTCACAACTATATCACCACGAGCAATAATATCACGAACAAAATGATACCGAACATCAATGTGTTTTGTTCTCTCATGAAATATTTGATCTTTTGTAAGAAAGATGACACTCTGACTGTCACAAAATACTGTGCTGATTTGAAGGTCTTCATTAAGTTCAGTAAAGAGTCCCTTCAACCAAATAGCTTCTTTACAAGCCTCAGTAATCGCCATGTACTCATCTTCAGTGGTAGAAAAGTGACTGTAGTTTGTAAAGTGGCTTTCCAACTAATTGCACAACCTCTTATTGTAAACACATAACCTGTGAGAGATCTTCTTCTATCAAGGTCTCCAGCAAAATCAGCATCAACATACCCAATGACTCCATCTTCAGTTCTTCCAAACTGTAAGCAAACATCAGTAGTACCTCGTAAGTATCTTAAAATCCACTGAACTACTTTCCAGTGTTCTTTATTGGGATTCACCATATATCTGCTAACTGCACTGATTGCATATGATAAATCTGGACGTGAACAATCTATAACATACATGAGAGATCCCACTTCACTAGAGTATGGAACATGTGACATGTACTCAATCTCATCATTTGATTGTGGAGACAAAGCCGATGAAAGTCTAAAATGGGCTGCTAAAGGAGTACTAACAGGCTTAGCACTCTGGATATTGAACCTGCAAAGAACTTTCTCAATGTACCCCTTTTGACTTAGGTACAACTTACTTGTTTTTTTATCTCTGAGAATCTCTATACCAAGTATCTTCTTTGCTTGTCCTAAATCTTTCATCTCAAATTCTTCATTTAGTTGGGCTTTGACATTTATTATCTCTCCTTTATCTTTTGCTGCTATCAACATGTCATCAACATAAAGAAGTAGATACACAAAAGAACCATCACTGTTTTTCTTAAAGTAAACACAGCTATCAAAACTACTTCTTTTGAAATCATGAGAAGTCATAAAGGAATCAAACCTCTTATACCATCGCTTTTGGATTTGTTTCAAGCAAAGAAAGGGAATTTTTCAGCAAGCAAACATAGTCCTCTTTTTCTGAGACTGTAAAACCCTCTAGTTGTTGCATGTAAATATCCTCCTCAAGTTCTCCATGCAAAAATGAAGTTTTTACATCTAACTGCTCAAGCTCCAAATCATGCATGGCCACAATACCAAGCAAAACTCGAATTGAACTGTGCTTCACAACTGGGGAGAACACATATGTGAAGTCCACTCCTGTAATTTGATTATAACCCTTTACAACAAGCCTTGCTTTATATTTGGGTTCTTCAACTCCTGGAGTCCCTTCTTTCTTTTTAAACACCCATTTATAATGAACGGTCTTCTTACCTTTAGGAAGTTTCACAAGATCCCATGTTTTGTTTTTGTGGAGTGATTCCATCTCTTCTTGCATAGCAAACATCCACTTTTCTGAGTCTTCACAGCTAATTGCCTCAGAATAATTAGATGGCTCTTGGTTTGCATCTATATCTTCAGCCACATTTAAAGCATAAGCAACTAGATCAGCCTCGGCATACTTCTTTGGAGGTTTAATTTCTCTTCTAGTTCTATTTTTGGCGATAGAGTATTGTGGCGAAGAAGTAACTCTATTCCCAATTTTTGTACTGTTTTGAGGAGTCGACTCTGTATTAATCTGATGCTCCACCTACTTTTGATTTTCTTTATTGGAAGAGTCTTTAAGAGATAAGTTAGGTAGCATAGTAGTTTCATCAAAAACAACATCTCTGCTAATCACAACTTTTCTATTTTCAGGACACCATAACTTATACCCTTTTAAGCTAGCTTTATAACCAAGAAAAACACATTTAATGGATCTCAGTTCCAATTTTCCATTATCAACATGAGCATACGTAGGACACCCAAAGATCTTTAAATTAGAATAATTAGCAGGATTACCAAACCATACCTCTTGTGGAGTCTTTTTCTCAATGGCAACGGATGGAGATCGGTTGATCAAAAAACATGCAGTAGAGGCTGTTTCTGCCTAAAATGACTTTGGTAAGTTGGCATTTGACAACATACATCGAACCTTTTCTGTGATCGTTCTATTCATTCGTTCTACAATGCCATTTTGCTGTGGAGTATGACGAATTGTCAAGTGTCTCACGATCCCTTCTGACTTGCACAATCTATTAAACTCATCAGAACAGAACTCTAAGCTATTATCTGTGCGGAGGTATTTTATTTGTTTTCCCATCTATTTTTCAATTATAATTTTCCAAGACTTAAATGCGGAAAACACATAACTTTTTTACTTCAGGAAGAACGCCCAAACTTTTCTAGAAAAATCATTAATAAATGTTAGCATATAATTAACTCCACCTCTCGAAGGCTCTCTGGATGGCCCCCACAGATTAGAATGAATATACTCCAACGTTCCCTTTGTGTTATGGATTCCTCTGGTGAATCGAACTCTCTTTTACTTCCCAAAAACACAGTGCTCACAGAAATTTAGTTTGCAAATTCCTTGCCCATCAAGAAGTCCTCTTTTGCTCAATTCTACCATGCCATTCTCACTTATATGCCCTAGGCGCATATGCCAAAATTTAGTAATATCATCTTCTGATAAGGAAAAGGAAGTGACAGCTGCATCACCAGTAACAGTAGAACCCTGGAAAACATATAACTTGGTAGTCTTTCTTTGCCCTTTTATCATAACAAGGGAACCTTTAGAAATCTTTAAAACCCCACTTTCAGCTGTGTATCTGTACCATTTGGAATCAAGAGTACTCAACGAAATTAAATTTCTCTTCAATTCTGGAACATGTGGCACATCACTAAGTGTGCTGACAACTCCATCAAACATCTTAACTTTAATTGTTCCAACACCTGTAATTTTACACGAAGCATTATTTCCCATCAAAATAACACCTTTAGACATCGTTTCGTAAGTTGTAAACCAATCCCGATTGGGACTCATGTGGAAGGTGCAGCCCGAATCAAGTATCCACTCTTCGCTTACTTTAGAATAATTGACAGAAGCGACTAGAAGTTCACCATTGCTGTAGTCTTCTACAACATCAGCTTCACCTAAATTTTCTGGTTGTTTTCCCTTTTGATTCGCACTTAGATTTAATATTCCCTTTCTTCTTGCAGAAGTTATAAGTTTTACCTCTGTTTGAAGACTTCGATCTACCCTTAGATTTACCACGAGGATTCCATTCCTGTATCCTTCCACGATCATTATCAGCATTCCGATCTTGTCTCCCACGAGCAATGAGACTCTCTCCCTGAGAGTCGGGTTTAACCACAAGATACTTCATCTTATCATACGAGGTCAAAGAATCATAAACCTCATCAACTGCGAGAGACTCGCGGCTATATAAAATCGTGTCTCTAAAGGTTGAATAAGACAGGGGCAACGAACAAAGTAGAATCAACCCTAGATCTTCCTTATCATACTGAACCTCCATGGCCTCCAAGTTTGAGAGAATTTCTTTAAACACTGTTAAATGTTCGTGTACAGACGCACATTCCTCCAAACGATGAGCATAAAGACGCTGCTTCATATGCAACTTGCTTGTTAGAGTTTTCGACATACATATTTGTTCTAGCCTCTTCCATAATGCAGCGACGGTCTTCTATTTCATCACATCCTGCAAAATTTCATTGGACAAATGCAGATATAATTGTGTTAACGCCTTTCGATCCTTACGCTTCTTCTTTTCATCTGTTAAAGTCGAAGGCATCTTATCTATCCCTAGCAGGGCATCCTCCAAATCCATCTGCACAAGAACTACTTGCATCTTAATCTGCCACAACGCAAATCTGGTGTTGCGATCCAACAGTGGAATTTCATACTTCAAAGACGTCATTTTTGTGATCAAGATGAACAACCCGGAAGCTCGGATACCAATTTGTGAAAAAATAAAATAAAATAAAAATAAAGAACACACAAATTTTTACGTGGAAAACCTTTCGGGAAAAAAACCACGGGCAGAGGAGAAGAAAATTCATTATGTCGAATTCGAATAATTACAAGAGGAATAGACTATGTCTATTTATAGGCTTGTAACTTGTAAAATCATATTCTAGTAAGACTGAAACACCTTATTCTAATCAGTATCAAATAGATGGAACTTAATAAGGTTTAAAAAACCTTATTCTAAAATAAAATAAAAGAAGTGTAATTCTATATGGATTCTTCTTTTAGTTTATTTTACCACTGTATTTTATTTAAATAAGGATTCGGGTCACTTAATTCTAACATTTCCTTTAACAACAAACCTCTTATATTATTGTATGTAAACCTCTTCATCAAGGTCATTCTTTAAAAAAGTTATCTTTACAATTGCTAACAATGTTCACATGGATGTTATCCTTAATACATGTAAGTATGTATCAAACTAATCCACAGCTTCTTGTTTTTTATATCCTTTAACAACAATCCTAGGTTTATATTTATCATTAGATCCACTAAATCATAATTAAAAAACTATAAAAATTTAAGAAGAATAAAAAAAAAACTAGTATGAATTACATGTGGATTGTCATCCGATCTGCCATGTTTAAAAATTTAATATTTTAGATAGTATATTCATTAGAAAAATATCAATTTGACTCTTTTTCAAAAGGTTGATGGTTAAATTTGACTATTTTCAAAAGATTGAGGGCCAAATTTAGCTAAAAGAAACTAAAGGTTAAATTGACAAAATATATAAATGTTAAATGCTAAATTTGATATTGTGCTTTTATAAATTAAATAGATGTAAATCGTTTAAGTCATCCATTCTCAAATGAGATTAATTAATAAACATTTACATTAATAGTGTTCTATATTCATGAATGACAAAAGAACATGAATGTATGACATTTATGAATGTCACAATTCATGTACTAAAGCTACTAATTATATTAAGATTAGACAGGAAATATATTTTATTTAACCAAAACCGAAACTGAGCTCATTAGCTCATAGCTCAAATATCAATACAAACTTGTAGTTGCGAGAATAAAAATTTTCAATTAGAAAGCTCTTTGAGAACAATTTCTCATTCACCTATAATTGGTTTTTTAAATTTGTTAAATTAACACAATGAAGTACAATCCAACCATAACTCAACCATAAAATAAATGTATCATACATTTTTTTATTAAGAATGATGTCACTAGACATGTTTATAAAACCAATTTTCAACATATAGAATAGAAGGATAATAAGTCTTAAAAACTTAAACATGCTAAAGGTACATGGATTTTACATAAACCATACTTATGTTTATCCTATCTTGGATCTTAAACTTAAGCACTAATACTGATTTATTTAATGCTTCGAAAATATTACATGACGTGACAATATCACTTTAGGACGATGCTCTTTACTTTGAGTGATGTTCTTAAGTGATATAAAACTTGCTTGATAGATAACCACAATAGAAATAGACAACTATCCAAAGAGTAACTCATTTGATATAATATCAGAACTACAATAAAATTACTACAACCTAAGTTATAAAAAAGTGAGAAAAAATGAGAGCCTCAATATCATAACAAAAATAATCTAAGTGCAAAAAAGAAAAAAAGTTATATTAGATCCCAAGTTTGTCTCCTAGACCTCTAAATATTAGATTCCTACATTATATGTCTTTAAAAAAGGTGAAGATAAATAGGTGGGTGGCTATTGCTCTATAGTTATAACCATAAACACATCATAACAATAATTAATCTAATTGTAATACTATATACAAGATAATGTTGGATAGAAAAATAAGTAAGAATTAAACATCAAGATGAATCCTTCTACATATTTAATAAGATATTGTTTGTCCCAATTATCCATCTACACATAATGATATAATTGTATTCAAAAATAAAATGAATATGATAAGACTTAAACGACCACTACTCCAATCACTATTACAAACCATGAGAAAAGTCATAGCATTACTATTATCCTTGAAATTCTTCCTAACTATCATAACCCATTAGTGAGGCCATTTCTAACTATTATAACTCATTAGTTAGATCTTTACTAATTATTCTAAGCCATTAGCAAGGCCTTTACAATATTGTAATACCCCTTACTTGATCCGGTCGCCGAACCCGAGTAATAGAATGTTACGGATAAATACAAAACATTTTCATACATTTATAATTTAAAAATCTCAATTAAATATCAATATAACACATATAATCAAGTATAAAAAACATTATAACCAAATTCGAGTTTATATCAAGCTTACAAAAGCTTAAGATCAACTTGGTATCAAATAAGGATCAATTTGAAACAAAAACAAAAAGGTAGGAGAATTCTACAAGTAGGGGTCACACGGTCGTGTCCCCTGACCATGTGAAAGGCTGAGGCCGTGTGGGATGGAACACACAGTCGTGTGGGCAAGCCGTGTAATAGCTTGATGTCGTGTGGGGCTGGAGTCAAACGGTTGTGTGAACAAACTGTGTAACTTACTGAAGTCGTGTGGGCCAATGTATGGCACACGTCTGTGTGCCAGGCTGTGTATAAGGCTGTGTGTACCTGAAGAAACCTTTCAATACAAAATTTTTAACCTTAATTCACTTAGGTCTTAGGCAACCATTACGCCATATCTCAACCAATTCAAAAACATCACTTATAACAATCGTCCTAATTGTCTAACAAATATACCTTCAATGGCACCTCAAACAATAAACCAAACATACATCCATTTAACCATTCTAACAATTTCACAATTGGCTCCAAATAAACCTTATAATTTATGCACTAAATATACCAAATCATTTCAAGCATAACCTAGGCAAATGAACCACCTTTTCAAACTTATTTCATGACACATCACCTAGTCACCATTTAAACAAACAAACATACAAGCTAAAGTACTCAACAATATACCATTTTCATGTTCATTGTCATCACACACACACACACACACAAATACACTTATGATTCTCAAAATGCCAAAAAAATACAAAATAAACATTATATAACCATATGACACTTTAGGTACATGACGAGACCAAAATTAAATAATCACCAACACTTAAGTCTGGGATTGCCACTAGATGTTGAGTCGACGATTGAATTGAAAAGTACCTAGCTTACGCACGGAAAACAAACTGTACACTGAGTATAACTCAGTGGTATTTCTATAATCCGAACATTAAAGCATAAAATAAGCCAATTTAAGTGCATAAGTTAAAAATGAATGATGATATGCAATTAACATGTCATTTAAACTATTTCTCACATTCCTTGATCAAACTAACATGATTTACCAATATATAAAGCATGACAAAACCATTTCACATATCATTTGATATTTCAATTCATAAGATGACACATTCCATTACCATTTCCAATTTCATGTAGTCAACGATCATATATGTCATTGTTTCAACACATTTAAAAAATGTATACCCTTTTTTACATATCATTTCCATTTTTTAATCATTTGTCATATTAATATCAATTTCACATCTCTTACAGATTTTCAATCACTTGGATTTTGAGGACTTATTTGACATCATCATTTCAAAAATAAAGATTTTGTTTTTATCTTTTATCTCCCTATTAACACAACTTAGACTCAGACGGATAGATAGATCCAACCAACACACCATTTTGGCACCCAGTGCCTCATAGGATAAATCCGAAGCAAATAGTTACACCCAACACTTATCAATAAATTTGACACCTAGTGTCTCATCGATATAACTGAAGCAATTTGGCACCCACTGCCTTATTGACTTCTATTCAAAGTAATCCTGAACTCTTCCTATCCTATGGCAGGCCAATTATATCTGACTCTTCCTGAAAACTTAATAGGGTATTCATTACATATTTCATTATCAACCAATACTTCAATTCACATGAATCTACATCATGACTACATTTATCCAACATATGGCAACAATAAATTATCTCAATATATATACAAAATTTCACATTTGTATAAACATACACATTTTTCAAATATATTCAATTTAGTCCTCATAAACATCAATCAAATCAAATAAATCCAATTCATCTCATTTAAACAAAGGATCTCACCTTACATTCTTACCATGCATAAATAAGTCAATATCTAGCAATTACAAGATGGTTCAAATCATAGAAACACAAACCGTAAACTTTGAGTTATTCGTCGACGACTTTGTCTTTTCCTTTCTTTTTAAAAGAATCTGAGTCGACATTAGCAAATTGAAGCTTGAAAGTTTAAAACCCTAGCTGTGTGTTGAGCTCTTCTCCTCCTTTAATGGTTCGGTGTTTGCATGTGAAGATGGATAAAATGTTTTGTTTTCTTCCACTAACTTAATTTTATTACTAATGGATTTATTTTTTAATTGTTAACTTAATATAATTTATAACATTTAACATTAATATTACCATCCACTAATAATAAGCTAATGGTGTAATTACCTTATGAGTCCCTTAGCCAAGTTCTACTTCATAATTTACTAATAATTAAACTTTTGATACTTTTACGATTTAGTCCCTGCACCCTAATTAAGCATTATTTTGGTAAAATTTCCTAATTGAAATTCAATACACTTTTAAGATAACTCTGTAAATATTTTTATTAGATATTTACGAGTCTGATTTATGAAATGGGTTCTGAAACAACCATTTTTGACACCACTAACTTTCGAGTCGTTAAAATATGCTAACTATTATCATTTATCAATCACAATGATTATACTTCTAATCTTATTCTTATATAATACTAAGTTATTAGTTGTGCTTTCTTTTGGATAATATATTTTTTTGTGAATTTATTTTACCTATAACTTGTTCAACTATTGTTGTTTATAGGAAATGATATCGCAAAATATTTTTACATTAGATACATGTCAGTTACTACCAATGCACCAAAATAACGACTTGTGGTCGACACCTATGTGTAGGCTTTAGTCTTAAGACATGGCCTTTGCTTCTCTAACGCAAAGTATCTCTTTATATCTTTTCCTATCACCCATATTAGGTGTTAAGATATAGGTTGAGACACTGTTGCTCGGGTTTGACGGTCTTTTTTGTTTCTTTTGCTTTGAATTTTTTCTAATGGCTTATGTCTATTGAACATTAAAAAATCTCATTTTGGTACTTGCTTATTTGGAATGAAATCCATTGTTACCAAAATATAATGGAAGAAAACTAATTTTGTTTATATGCTAATAAATTTGTACGTGTAGAATTGAAATATCCCAAGGTTAAATTCTGCTATTAATCAATGTACTTTAAAAAAGTTATAGATTTAGTCATTGTACTTTAATTTGTTCACTTTTAGTCTCTGTACTTTTTAAAATTTTAAATTTTTAGTCCTCACCAAGTGATAAATGTTACATTAAGTTTTGTTATTTCCAAAATTTAGTGTGACAAACATATTATTATGTGTGATGTTATGTTAGCTTGTTATTTTCACATATTACTCACTAAAAAAACCAGTTAACGGATTAATGACTATCATTTGTATCAAAACTGAAATCTCAAAATATGAAAAGTATGGGTTGAATAACAGATAGAACAACAGTTTTGGTGTAGTAAACATTTTTGGTGTTAGCATGTTTAGTTGTTGATTAAATCTTATTAAAATAACAAATGTGGAGATATTTCTGGCCAACATTCTAGAATATGGTCATCATCTATTAAATTAGATTAGAGGAGAAATAAAAAGTGTTTGGATTATTGAAGAATCTTATCCTTATTCTTTCAGAAGATTTGAAGTTGCTGAGAGACTTGTTTAGGAAGGCTTTTATGAGATAATTCAAAGGACATTTTTAGATCTCAAATAAGTGTTTCAAACCTATCAAAACTCTTTTGAATGATCACTTGAAGAAGACTATAAATAGGCAGTAGTGTGACGTCATTGTAGAGCAGATTTTAAATTGTCTAAGTTGCATACTTTATTGTATTTTCTTGCTGATAGTTTGGCACTCTACTTAAGATTTATTGGAGAGTATTTTGTTGATTTTGTGTGAGGATTGTTTTGGGTGAGTGATTTGTAAAAATTTGGGTTCAATATTGGTGCTACAAATATTGGTTGGTTAAGGGTAGTTTGGGCTTTAGCCCATAGTTTTTTTGGAGGAATTGTTGAATAAATCATTATCTAAGCGGGTCTCTACAGGTTAGGATTGGTGAATCCAAACTATGTTAACAAATATATTGTGTTCATTTCTTTCTTTACTTTGCTTCTTGTTCTACCCTTCTAAAAAATGTTTTTTTTTCCAATCTCTATTATAACAAAAGATAGAATTAAACTATTTTGAAATGAGTGCAAATTGAAAGCTTTTTCATGATCCAGTTAAAGAATATGGTGTAAATCTACAATCGTATGCATAGTACAAAACTAGTAATTGAATTTTACCAAACAAATTTAATTGCTACTATTTGAATTAGGACTAAAATTTCAAAATTTAAAAATTATAGGGACTAAAATTGACCAATTCAAAAAGTACAAGACTAAAATTGATCAAATTAAAGTATAAAGACTAAATCCAAATTTTTTGTAAAATACAAGGAGTAATAGTAGTATTTAACCACATCCAAAAGACTGATAGCAGTATAAATTCTTCCATTAAATTTCTTAATTGATTTATGAGAGAATATTTGATGGACCATTAGTTGTATAAGCTTCATATATCATTAGTGGATAATAATAAGACAAATCATTATTGAATAAAATAAAAAAATAATGAAAGGTTTGTAAAAAAATATTAATAATTTTATTTATGTTATGAATATCTTATTAAGTGGATGTCCATCAAAATCAAGATAAGTTTTGATGTACTTTAAATTCTAATAGTCATTAGAAGTAGATCTCTACTTCATTTATACCTATAAATAGAGACTTTGAAGAAGCTTTGTAAATATTCCGATTGATCAATAAAATACGCTCTCTTTTGCTCTCCCATTTTCTTTATTCTTTACTTTTTGTGTATTTATTTTATAATACGTTATCAGCATGATTATCTTTTAATTATTTTTCTCCATAAGTCACAAAATTTTTTCCCTTTCACCAGGCCTTACCCCTTCGAAACATTAACCCTTTCAAGCAACAACCAATGCAATAGTTGGTCACTCAAATTTGTTACTTAAGCTATTGTTGGTTGTGTTCTAGAGCTACTGCTATTTTAGTCTCAATTGAGGCTTGCGCATTGTGGGTAATTAGTATGCAAAGAAATTTATATCATCCTTACGTGGTATGTTTTTCTCTTTTGTTGATTGATTTTTGGTAAAATTATTTTATGAAAAATATTATTACTTTAAGGTTTCTTTTAAACTAAAATTCTTTTATTAAATTATAGTGTGTATAATATTTCTAACACCCCAAATTTTATATTTCTGCTTCTGCAATTAATTGACACATAAGTGTATATCTGCTTCAGTGGTTAAGTGTTCTGAGTGTGTGTGAGAGGTCCCAAGTTCAAGCCTTTCTTGGGAAAATTTTGGTATTTTTATAGAATAAAGCCTTAACCTTGCTCAATAGGCTTATGTTTAATTATTGGTAGAACCATATCAAAATGGGCCTGCTAGTCTGGTGGCTAAGTTGAGTGTTGGATTGTTAAAGGTCTTATGTTTGAATCCCTGCACGAATGAGGGAATTTATTTTTGCTCATTTGACTGAGAGAGTTTCGGTCAAACTAAAAATTTGAGTAGTGGATGTAATGGGAGTTTGGTGGAGAGAAGTAAGAGGGAAAAGATTAGGGGGTTATCAAAATATCCTATTTTTTTCTTTCTTTCTTTTTTGGGAAAATTCAGAAAAAAATCTGCTCTCCTTTTCCTTCATTCTGCCGAAACTCTGCTCTTCCCTCATCATCTTCTTCTTTCATTCTTTTCCTTTTGAATTCCTTGTGCATCTTGGGCTACACGTTTTGGTAAGTAAGTTTTGTGCTTTGTAAGTTGTAAATACCAAGTGTTTGCTTGGGGGTTATTGACGTTTTGATAGCAGCATATTGCGAGGATCGAGGTTCTTCCCATACTGATTTGTAATCGACTAATTCGAGGTGTTAGGGTAAGTTTTCGTCACTTTAGGGATGGGTATCCCAATTCGGGTTTGGTCTTAGTTCAACGATTAAGTGGTTAATATAGTGAAATTGGTCAATTATAGGTTCTGGAGTGCTCTGGGATCGTTTTAGCATCAAACGAAACCAGGTGTGTACCCGAAATGCAGAAAACAGGGTTCGATGAAAAGTCAAGAAAACTTACTGTCGATGCCACACGGGCGTGTGGTCGCCTGTGTGGTAGGCTGTGTTATGGAACACGGGTGTGTGATCGACGAGCCAGGCTGTGCGCACGAGACACGGTAGTGTGATGGCCAGGTGGGCCGTGTGCGGCACAGGCCAAGGCCAATTTGGGCTTTGTGGGCCACACGGACATGTAGGATTCTGGGCCAGGCCGTGTGCGACACACGGCCAAGGCCAATTTGGGTCGTGTGAGCCCATGTTTCTGAAAAGTTCCTTAAGGTTGCACGAGTCACCCAAGTCGACTGTGAACCTACTTGAAGGTCGGTAAGCATTACTTAGATCCATATTGAGTGAACTGTGTATGCTATCTGAGCTGAGCATGTATGTTGATATGAATGTATAGAATGAAATTGCATAATAGCATGACATCTTTTGTATGTTGCATTGCATCGGGGTGGGTTATTAATGATATTTGGAGGACGTGTCTGAAAGGCTATTAAGCCTGTTATCTGGCAGCTCTGCTACAAATTTTTGATTATGTGCCGCATTTGGTACAGCATGGTGTGTAGAGATGGGTTGGTTGATTTAATCCCCACATGGTGTGTAGGGATTGACGGATATAGTGTGTAGAGGCTGGCGGGTAGGATTCCGATTTCTATTATTGTATATTATATATGAGTGGGCTAAGGCCAAAATGAATTTGTAATGGGCTCAGGCCCAGACTATATTTGACTATATTCTGATGTGTAATTATATGCATGTTTTCTATGGGGATTACACACTGAGTTTACAAAAACTCACCCTTTTTCTGTTAATCTGTATAGGTAATCCCCAGAACTAACGATTTGGTACGCGGAGGACTCGGTGGTGGCCACACGTATTTAAACTACTTTACTATCATTTATGAATTTATTGATTACGGGGTATTTTTATGTAATTAGACTTTATGGACTGTTTGCTTAAGCTTTGAAAATTTTAATTGTTTTTACGAGTTTTCCACTTCAAACTTAACAAAATACGAATTTTTCTAATAATCAAAGTTTCCATAAAATGAACTATTTTTACTCAAAATAAATGATTGCTAAAGCTTTCGCAACGAGTTATGTTTTAAAACAATCAATTAAATAAGTAAGCGTTTTTGGAGTCAACGTGAGTCAACAAATGAAAATGGTTTTATCGCAACTATTATGTGGCATCGCCAGATTCGACCATAATGTCTAGGCTGAGTTTGGAGTGTTACAATATTTGGATGATTAAATTTTTTTGTGATTAGATTATTATTATCAAATATGCTTGAAATTATTGTATTATATCTTTTAAATTGAATTTATAAATATTTGATTAGAGCATCATAAAATTTTATAACAGATATGTGGTATTGAAATTTAGTACAATGTATATCGGATAACTTTCAAGCATCGTACACGAAAATTTTTATTTTGTTTATTAAATGATTTTTTTACTATTAGATTATATTATTATGAAAATAAAGTTGTTTTACTACTTGTAATAGTGCTCGCGATAATAGCCACGGTGATAACAATGATGTTAAAGAATCTCAGGTATATTTTATTATGATTTATTTATTATATCATGTTTATTATAATTGGAGACTAATCATGACACATCAATAGATAAACTTTGATTTGAAATCCACGCATGTTTTGCGATGGTGATTATGAAATAAAGAATCACCGAGGCATTTAGAAGTTTGTTCTACCAGATTTATTGCATTCCTCGAAGTGAATGCAAATATAAAGAAAATAAAAGATATAATCATGGACCACTAAAAGTGGGAACATAGTAATAAATACGAGAACAATGAGAGTTTTCAAGATAACTCTTCAAAGGGTAAAGATAACTTATGTTATCATTGTGATATGAAAGATTATTGGCCACATATGTGACGTATGCCCAAATATTTTATTTCTGTTAATATTCTTTGAGGAAGGATATGAGAATTTAGTAATGAATTCTATCATTACAGATAAAAAATATTTATCTTATTTGGTACTGAAACAAACAAATATTATTCCAATATTTGATAAGACAAAATTAGTTGAAAGTCTAGAGGAGTTAATATATTAATATCTTTTGATGGTTAATCCATTGCTTTTAAAAGATATTTATAAATGGATCTCAGATTGAGATTGTAAATGAGGAAAATATCATATTTTGTACGAATAAAAAGAGGATTGGGTTATTGATTTATATTTATTACTCTTGTTATAAATTGAATTGATTGTGACTATCTTTGTGATCTTCATTTTTCATCATCCTCGTTAAGGGGTCGAAAGCAAAATATTTGGCTATGAGAGATCTACTTATAAGCAATAGAATATGTTAATTCTATCTAAAACTCGTTATGGTTGGATGCACCCAAAGTTACAAGTTTTTTTTTTTTGATTTTTGAAGATTTTGACATATTCCCTCAAGTGAATATTGCATATAATTGTTCGGAAATTATATTTATTTTGTTGACTTAGTGACATTATAAAATACTCATTGATTTAGACATTTCAGTAGTAAATGTCACAATAATGCTTATATGTGGATACAAAGTAAAAGGAATGATAGTAAAATTATCAATTTGTCATAATTTATATTGACAGTATTAGTACAATTGAAATGCATACTAAAGTAAACTAGAAGTTTACTAATACAAATGCATTTACTACTTGGCGTAACCAGTTAGACCATCCTAGATCATATACAATACAAAAATTAATTGAGAATTCATATGGACATTTATTAAAGAACCAGTAGATTCATTAATTTAAAGAATTCTCATTTGTTGCTTGTTCTCAATGAAAACTGATTTTTAGAAACTCACTAGCTAAATTTGAGATTTAATGTCTTACATTTCTGAAATGAATATGGGTCCATTCATCCACCATGTGGATGGTTTTGATATTATATGATTTTGGTAGATGCATCTACAAAATAATCTTGTATGTGTTATCAACTTGCAACCTGTCGTTTGCAAGATTGCTTATTTAAATAATTAATTTCAGATCATACAATTAAGACAATTCATCTTGCTAATACTGATGAGTTTATATCTTAGTCTTTTATTGATTGAGTTTGAAAAACTTTTGTAAAAATTTGTTATTTATGCGCATAATGGTTTAGAGAAATTATTCATTGAATGCCTCTGAATAATGTCTAAACCATTACTTGCGAGAACTGAACTTCCTTTTTCAACATGAGATTATGTTGATTTACGTGTTGTACGCATCAAGCCAATAAATTATAAGTACTCTCAATTACAATTAGTTTTTGATCAAGAGCTAAATATTTCTCATCTTTGAATTTTTACATGTGCGTATATGTTCCAATTGCTCCACCACAATGCACAAAGATGAGTGAATCCTCAAAGAAAGTTGGGAATGTATATTAATTACAAGTTTCTTTGTATTATTAGATGTTTTGAATATATTGAAGATTCAATTATGACATGATTTGCTATTACAAGTTTCTTTGTATTATTGAAGATTCGATAGTTTCCCTAACATTAGAGGGAGAGAAATAATAACTTGTGATGAGTTAGGGGGGAAAGTAATTTGAACCAGAAGTTCAATAAGGATAACTCATTACAAGTTAACTGTTAGATGCATTTACAAACTTAATAAGAATAACCAATTCTTATATACCATCTAATATTTTAATTTAAATCAAATTCCTAGTAGGACAATCAATTAGAATAAATAATAGATTGATCGGTTCCAAAGATGAAAATTTTTCTAGATGATCATATAGTGGAGGCATGTGCTCCAAAAGAGGCCCAATACATAACTGATAAGTAAAACTCCAGAAGAGATTCAGGTACCTGAAATTGAAGATTAAAATAATTAAAATAAGATATCTCGATAAGTTACACCAATTCGATAAAATATGGAATCGAATAATAAAAATGATCGACAATGATTTTGCATGCAATATTATTATTGAAATAATGAAATAAAAGGAGGATCTTGAATAACTCTATTGAGAAATATAGATATGGAATAAATTGATCAAAATAGAAAGATGCAACTCAAGTAAATTTAAATTCGTGGAGTTTTTGGACCAGTAGTCCAAATATCTAAAGGTATAAAGCTAGTGAGGGTGCAAATGAAGTAGTTTTGCAAAAGTGGAATAAAAATATTTCGCTAAGTCCTGGCATTGATTATAAAAAGATAAAATATTCTTTTGTGGTGGATGCAATAACCTTTAGATATATTATTTTAGCAATTCATAAAGATTTAACTTGTGTCTAATGGTTGTTGTTACAACCTTTTATGATCCACTATATAGTAAAGTTTATATTAAAATCCTTGAAGGATTTAGGATGCTAGAAGCATATTGAAATTCTCCATAAATTGTTCATTTATATGAATTGAAATAATTTGAATATATGTGGTAAATAATAGTTGAAGGAGGATTATAAAATGATCCAAAATACCTATTTGTGTTTTTATAGAAGAATCATGATTACAGTTTGCGATGATTATTGTTGAAACTTCTGAAGAGATTAAGATATATTTCCCCCAAATTTTCCATCACTGATGACTTTCAAAAGAATGGTGATATAAATGCTTAGCAAATACATTCAAATAGTCATTTGAAAAACTAGTATTCAAGATTGAATACGTAGAATATGAGAAAGTATGTGATGTTTTCATGAGGGGAAGTAAATACGCGCTGTACTTTTTTCCCTTAACCGATGTTTTGTCCCGTTGGGTTTTCCTAGTAAGGTTTTTAATGAGGCAGAATATCATGCATGTTATAGATATGTGTACTCTTTTTCTTTGACTAGGATTTTTTTTCCCCCAGGGTTTTTATCTTAGTAAGGTTTTAACAAGGTATATTATCTACCAATGGACATCCAATGGAGAGTGTTATAAATATCTTATTAAGTGGATGCCCACCAAGATTAAGATAATTTTTGATGTACTTTAAATTCTAATAGTCATTAGAAGTAGTTATCAACTTTATTTATACTTTTTATGCCTATAAATAGAGACATTGAAGAAGCTTTGTAAATATTCTGATTAATCGATAAAATACGCTTTCTTTTGCTCTCCCATTTTCTTTATTCTTTACTCTCTGTCTATTTATTTTATAACAATTTAAACATAATTAAACAATAATTAATTATAACTATTATAAACAGATATTAATAACTCTAATATTTATTTATATAATATTTAATTGTTTTAAAATAAAACTATTAGTATTTATTTATAAATAATTTATAATTTTTATTTTATTTATTGATAAGATATCATATTATTATTATTTTATGATGATGATACATTATACTTATACACGATGCAACGTGCATCATATATTATTGATTCTATTTTCCAATAATTTTCTTAAAAGAAGTAACTGGTTATGTAGTCTTCTTTTCTTAAATAAGTTCATATAATATATATGAGTCGCGACCTGCTTATGAACTCAAATCTCATGTTTTTTATTGTTGGAGGCGATATAGTAAATAAAACGCAAACTCAATCGGTCAATCCTATTATGTTATTGATCATTACAGTGAAAACCACATTATTAAGTTATATGGTATTTCTGGAGAATGGCGTCTGTATCATTCAAGGTTGCTTCCAGCAACATCCAGCACAAATCTATATCTCACATCATTCCTCTCTAATCTCTCAAAAGCCTTGTTTATATAATCCATCTTCACCACCTCTATCATTGTACTCAGTCCCTTCTCTGCCAAAAAATCTAGTATTTCCTGTGTTTCTTCCATGCTTCTATTGAGTTTTTCACACAGGAAGAAAAACAGATCTATTTTACCCGGGTAAAATATGAACAACTTGTTGAAACTGGAGCAACAAAGTAATATACCCGGGGAAAGTATGTGTTAAGTTTCGATCAAATGATCAATGAAACAAAACAAAGAAATTTTGTGTTTGAAAGCTCAAAACAGAAGCAAAATCAGATGAACAAAATGAGAGAACAAGTCTGCTATGCTTGTTACTTCACAAGTAAAAATTACATGATACATAAGTAGTTGGGTTACATAGAAAGAAAACAAAGCTTGCTTGTGCAAGTATCTAAGCTATAAAATCAACATAATGACATCCTAAAAATGACTACAAAATCAGCTAAGAACATAATTAATCTTAGCTGAACATTACAAAAAAGGATAAAAAACAAACTAATAAAAGTCAACTATTACAAAAGTGGTTCTTCAACCGGATTACACCATGGACATTTCAATGCCTTAGCTGGACTGCTTGGTCACTTGCATGCTCGTGCATGATTGCATGGTAGCATGCATGTTGCTGCTGTAGTTGACACCTTTGAATACTCCTCCTTGGCTACAAGGCAGCAAACTCCAATCTCTTTCCTTAAACACTCGAACCTTCGAGCAGCCAATGGCTTGGTCAGAACATTAGCAAGCTGATCCCTCGAACAACAATGTACCAAGCAGATTTCCTTAGCAAGTTCAACTTCTCTCACAAAGTGATATCTGATTTTGAAATGTTTTGTTTTGCCATGGAACACAGGGTTCTTGGCAATGGCAACAGCAGACTGGTTGTCAACCTTGATTTCAGTTGCTTCCATCTGTCTAGCATTTAAGTCATCCAGCAACTTTCTAAGCCAAATGGCTTGGTTAACAACAGTAGCAGCTGCAATATGCTCAGCCTCTGCATTGGATTGAGCTACTGTTTGTTGCTTCTTTGAACTCCAACTGAAAACACTTGAACCTAGACTAAAGAAGTAGCCTGATGTGCTCTTCATGTCATCAACTAAACCAGCCCAGTCACTATCTGAATAACCAACAAGTTTCAGCTCCTTTGACCTTCCAAACTTCACACCAAAATTCAAAGTCCCTTTGACATATCTTAGAACCCTCTTTGCTGCTTTAAAATGTGCAACATTGCAGTAGTGCATGAACCTTGAGAGTAAGCCAATAGCATATAGGATGTCTGGCCTTGTTGCTGTTAGGTAGAGCAAGCAACCAACCAAACTCCTGTACCCCATTTCATCAACTCGATCATGCTCACTTGTGCTTGACAGCTTCTCTCCTAGTGCAACTGGTGTGCTAGCAGGTTTGCACTTTGACATGTAGAATTTGCTTAGAACCTTTAGTGCAAAGGCTTGCTGGCTCATAAAAATCCTTGTTCCCCCTGATTTACCTCCATACCAAGGAAGTATGTCATTAGACCAAGATCAGTTATCTCAAAAATGTCTTGCATTTGCTTCTTAAAGTCTTCAATCAGCTCATCTTTCTTTGCCAAAGTGACTAGAGTCATCAACATATAATGACACAATTAGCAGTGTCTCCTTTTCATCCTTCTTGACATAAAGAGTGGGCTCACTTATGCTTTTTGTGAACCCGAGCCTTGACAAGTAGGCATCAATTCTATCATACCAGGCTCTTGGAGCCTGTTTCAGGCCATACAAGGCCTTCTTAAGGCTATAGACCTTGTGTTCCTCACCAGAGACCTCAAACCCTTCAGGCTGCTCAATGAAGATTTCTTAATTGAGAAATCCATTTAAAAAGGCTGATTTCACATCTAATTGGTGCACTTTTCACTGTTTCTGAGCTGCCAAGGCAAATAGCAGCCTTATGGTATCCAACCTCACAACAGGTGCAAAGGTTTCAAAGAAATCGACCCCTTGCTGCTGACCGTAGCCCTTCACAACCAACCTGGCCTTGTGTTTGTTTAGAGACCCATCTGAATTTGTCTTGGTCCTAAACATCCATTTAACACCAATGAATTTCCTATTTTCTGGCCTATTGACCAGCTCCCAAGTGTCATTCTTCTGAATCATCTTCAGTTCAGCCTCCATAGCCTCTTTCCAGCATTCCTCTTTTATAGCTTCAGCATAGCAGGATGGCTCAACTATAGTCATGGCACACCTTTCATAGATATCTACCAGAGTTCTAGTGCCTTAAATAGGTGCATCATCATAGTCATCTTCAGCTTCAGCTTCAATTTCAGTAGGCTGCAGGTCAAGACTATTTTGATCTTCCTTAAGCAGGCTTGCATTTGTCCCATCCCATTTCCAATACCCTTCTTCATTGAACTTTACATTTCTACTCACAATGATCTTCTTGGTCAATGATTCAAAGATCCTATAACCTTTCTTCACACTGCTGTAGCCTACAAACACACCTAGCATGGACCTTTTTTCAAGCTTTGTCCTTTTCTCTACTGGAACCAGTGCATAGCACAAACAGCCAAATACCCTCAGGTGTGACACTGTTGGTTTTTGTCCAAACCAAGCTTCAAAGGGTGTTTTTCCTTTCACTGCATTAGTTGGAAGTCTGTTCAACAAGTAAACTGATGTGTTTACTGCCTCAGCCCAAAAATTGTTAGGCATTTTAACCTCAAACAAAAGGCACCTGGCCATATCAAGAAATATTCTGTTCTTCCTCTCACAGACACCATTTTTCTGTGGTGTGTAGATGGTTGTCAGCTGATGAAGAATTCCAGCATCATCACATATCTTTTGGAACCTTTGAGACACATACTCAGTCCCATTATCTGACCTTAAGCATTTCAGCTTACAGTTGGCTTGGTTTTCAGCCAAAGCTTTAAATTTGTAAAAGAAGTCAGCAACATCTGACTTTTGCTTCAAAAAGGTTACCCAACAGAACCTAGTGCAATCATCAATAAAGAGTGCAAAGTACCTATTCCCATTTGGAGAAGTGGTCTTCATGGGACCACAAATGTCTGTATGAACCAACTGGAGCCTCTCTTGAGCTCTCCATGCTTTGTTGGCAGGAAAGGCACCTGTGCGCTTGCTGGTCGGCATGACTTCACACACATCCTTCTTTGGCTCAATGCAGGACATGTCTTCAACCAGACTCATTTTGTGCAGTAGGTCAAGTGACTTGTAGTTCACAGGGCCTAGCCTCCTATGCCACAAACTTGACTCATCAGCCTGAGCCACATGTGTCTTTGGCTCTAGCTGATTTACATCCAAAGTGAAACTTTGATCACTCATGGCTACTGTTACTAACACTTGGTCAACAGCATCTTTAATCACACACACCTTGTCTTAAAAAATGAGAGAATAGCCCTTCTCTAGTAACTGACCAACATTTAGCAGATTTTGGTCAATGTAAGGTACATAGAGAACCTCAGAGATAGTTTTGTTACCTGACTTTGTGCCAATCACAGCCTTGCCTTTACCTTTGGTTCTATGAGCTCACCATTCCCTATTTTGACTTTGGTCACAAAGGTGGTGTCTAGCTCCTTGAACATGCTTCTGTCTGAAGCCATGTGATGAGTACACCCACTATCAATCAACCACATCTTGCTAACCTTGCTTGAGCTTGCAAAACAAGAAGCTATGAAGACATGCTCCTCCTGTGCTTCAACATCTTCAGCAGTCTGAGCTTGATTCTGATGGTGTAGCTGTGGTTTTGGTTTATTTTTATACACCTTTTCAATGTGTCCAAGCTGTTTGCACCCTCTGCACTGAATGTCAGGCTTGTACCAGCAGTATTTTTCAAGGTGATTGGTCTTCTTACAATGAGCACAAGGTGGAAACTTTCTTTTGGTGGCTTCCTTCTTGCCTTTGTCCTTCTTTTCTGTCCAAGGCTTCTTGCCTTTAAAGTTGGAGCTCGAGTTTGAGCCTTCTTTACCTCTGGCCTAAAAGGCTCCCTCAGAATACTCCTCCATTTTATTTGCTCTTCTTTGCTCTTGTGCATAGAGAGCATTTATCAAATCTGTCAATGGAATAGTTGATAGGTCCCTCGAGTCCTCCAGGGAAGATATCTTTGATTCATACTTCTCTGGCAGGGTTGTTATGACTTATTCAACTACCCTTTGGTCAATGAAATCATCACCAAGCAATCTTATGTTGTTGATAGTGGCCATTATCCTATCAGCATACTGCTTGACAGTCTCTGACTCCTTTATCCTCAGATTCTCAAAGTCCCTTCTCAGGTTTATTAGTTGCTGTTGCCTAGTCTTTTTCGATCCTTAAAACTCCTCCTTGAGTTTGTCCCATGCCTGCTTTGGACTATCACAGGCCATTATCTTTGTGAAGATCACATCTGAAACTCCACTTTGAAGGCATGACATGGCCTTGTACTTCTTTGCACAGTCTTCATTATACTGCCTGATCTGAGCAATGGTCGGGTTTGCTCTTAGGGGAGGTGGCTCAGTGTCATTTTGGACCACATTCCACAGGTTATGTGCCTGCAGATATGTCTTCATTTTCACAGCCCAGATGTTGTAATTTTCACCAGTAAAAATAGGTGGTGGTGGTGGTGAGAAGCTCATACTTGCAGCAAATAAAAACAGGCCAACAATAACAGCTCCTGCTTCTTTCTTTCAAACACGAGTCAGCCATAAACTGTGCACAACCAAGGCCCTCAAAGACAACAGGCTCTTGATACCATTTGTTGAGTTTTTCACATAGGAAGAAAAACAGATCTATTTTACCCGAGTAAAATATGAACAACTTGTTGAAACTGGAGCAACAAAGTAATATACTCGGGTAAAGTATGTGTTAAGTTTCGATCAAATGATCAATGAAACAAAACAAAGAAATTTTGTGTTTGAAAGCTCAAAATAGAAGCAAAATCAGATGAACAAAATGAGAGAATAAGTTGGGTATGCTTGTTACTTCACAAGTAAAAATTACATGATACATAAGTAGTTGGGTTACATAGAAAGAAAACAAAGCTTGCTTGTGCAAGTATCTAAGCTGTAAAATCAACATAATGACATCCTAAAAATGACTACAAAATCAGCTAAAAACATAATTAATCTTAGCTGAACATTACAAAAAAGGATAACAAACAAACTAATAAAAGTCAACCATTACAAAAGTGGTTCTTCAACCGGATTACACCATGGACATTTCAATGCCTCAGCTGGATTGCTTGGTCACTTGCATGCTCGTGCATGATTGCATGGTAGCATGCATGTAGCTGCTGTAGTTGCCACCTTTGAACAGCTTCCTATGAAACTCCCTGTCAATGATTTTTTCCCTACATTGCATGACGGTAATGTAAATCAAATTACTTGTAGATTATATAACAAATGAACAATAAAAGTTGGCTAGTTTTCTTTTGATCTTAAACAGAACAACTGGCTGGCATACCTAAATTCAAGTCAACACTGTTGAAATGCAGGGGCTTAGTGGAAACCCCAACAAAAATCAGATTCCCACTAGCTTTGAGAAGCGAAATATAAGGATCTAGAGAATGGAAAGCGGGGACAGTATTGAGAATGTAATCGAGACTGGCTACTTCTCCCTCCATCTCTGCCGCATTAGAGCTCACCAAGAAAGCGTCAGCGTGCAAATGCTCTAAAGCCTCCACTTTCTTCTTCTCTGAAGAACTTATCACTGTTATGTGATGCCCCATTGCCTTTGCTATTAGCACTGCCAAATGCCCGACTCCACCGAGCCCCAAAATTTCGGCCTTGATAGCCTTATCAGAGTTATTGAACTGCTTCAAGGGACTATAAGCCATCACTCCAGCACATAAGAGCGGTGCACACTGCTCTCAGTCTTTGGTTTCTGAGTATCTTCACCATAAACCTGCATCCACTCTAATGTTAATTACCAGGGATTGTACTTTCAAAAGTTAGTACTCTTCGTGCTGGTTTATTCTTGCTTACTTTTGATGAACCACCATAGCAGAAGAAAAGCCACCATGAGTGGGAGTTCCATCTTTGTTGACGACACCATATGTAAAGACCCTCTGGTTGCAGTACTGTTCATTATTGGAGTTGCAGGACAAGCATTTCCCACATGAGCTTATCATGCACCCAACTCCAACCTTGTCTCCAAGCTTGAATTTGTCAACGACCTCGCCCACCACTTCATGCCTATATCAAAGACCAGTAAATTAAAACCGAGAACAAACATAGGGAAAACAAGGTGGATAAAGAATCATGAACGACACCGGATTGCATGGGGCCTACCCTAGAACCAATGGGTAGTTGATGGGCATAATCTCACCCCCCATCTGGTGTAGATCAGTGTGATCTACTCCACAACACAATACCTTCAACACCACATCTTCTGGACCTATTTTCCTATCAATAATGGCATTGAAACATCAATTAGCATTCATCAATTTTTTAGACTTCAGATGCAAGATGAGAGGGAGAAGAAGAGAAAGAAATTAGAAACTTGAGAGTGAATGAATAATGTGAAAGGTGTCTTGATACATCTCTGGCAGCCCACCCAATGACCCTTCTTCCCTCCATTCTCTGCTTCAATCGATTCCTGTAGTAGTAGACTTGAGGAGAACTTTAACAAGAGACTGACGGAAATGCAGTGCGGTTCTTTGGGACTTTATATCCACAAAAAACGTCGTTATCATTGCTTTTTGCCCGTTAATACAAGCCACTATCGTCAGGGCTATGGTTGCGGTTGCTTTTTTTTTTCGACTGTTACTCCACAATTCAATTCGCCGGCCTTATTATATTGAACTAAATAATGTTGATATGAAATATTCGGTCTACTGATTTGGCACTTGAGGCGGCTTTTGCGAAGAAAGGATTAAAAATACTGTTGTTGGGACCATTTGATGAAGAGATTAGTTATTTAGGCTTAAAAAATTTCCGTTACATAAAGAAAATGAAATCAGCGAAAAAGATAATACTGGAGCTATGTTTTCCCTTATCCTTTGTTTCACCTTCTAGGACCTGATTGCAAGCTGAGCTGGTCTTTTTGGGTATAAATCAAAATTTTAATTTTGTTACAACTAACAAATTAAGCAAAATAAAGTCGAAGAGATTGCAAATAATTGAGAAAGGCATTGCCCCTTTCACTATACCAGCATTTCTCAAACATAAACTCCGACATTCCATAACTTTGTTTAACAGAGCATATCTCAAATATAAAGTGGTACATCCCATAACATGCAAGACCCTAGTCAACGTGATCTCATTTTTAATTTTCTATGAGCTCAGCATCCCACCATATTATTTGTTTGTGAAGCTGCTGAGATCATAGCTCACGTCATGGTCAACTTATTATAAAAAATGGTTAAAATGCAAATTCAACATCATATTTTAAATAAATATTGAAATTTGCCATTATACTTTATGTTTATAGATATTTTTGTTATTTTTCTAGAAAATATGAATAAATTTAACACTCAATTTTTATGTTATTAAATTTTACTACTAAACTTTAAATTTGATTAATTTGCCACCTGACTTTCATTTTTTTAAATTAAATTCTATTATTCAATATTAATTTTGAAGATTTGAAAACAAATTTTAACAATAAATCTTCTATCAGATATTTTATTTCAATAGTTAATAATAAGTTAATTTATAAAATATAAAAAATTAATAAATTAGCATAGAATTTTAAAATTAATAAAATAAATACTTGAAAAATAATATATATAAATTAAATTTCTTTATCTTATAAAATAACTATTTTATTAATTTTGACATTGTATTTTTTTAACTATTGATGTTAAATATTAAGATAAAAGCATTTTATTAAATTCTTTTCAAATTATTTTAAATTAAAATTGAATAGAAAATTTTAATAAAAAAATCAAATTTTAAAGATAAAATTCAATCAAGTAAATGTAAAATGAAAAACTGTAATATCGAGTTAAAGCATAGTGGTAAATTTACTTTCAATTTATAAGCACAGTGATAAATATCAATTAAAGTGAAATATAATCGCAAATTTCAATTTTACCTAAAATATTGTGACAATTTTACATATAAAAATGTACTTTTAAAATTTAGTGGTAAACTTTCAAAAAAATTAAAATATATTTTATTAATACATGCATTGCACAAGCAAGAAAACTAGTTATGTATGTAACACCCCTTACCTAGATTGAACTGATATATCACGAGAATGAGATGTCACATTTGGACACTAGACTTATTAACTCGAACATCAATTTCAAATTTTCATTTTAACATATTTAAGCCCATTTGAAGCTATTTAAGTCATTTCAAGGTTACCCTTAAAGTTTGGTAACAATTGGGGACCATTTAGAGCCTTTTTGGGTCAAAACTGGGTAAATGGAGTCAATGTCACGACATTGGAAAATGAGTATCGCAACTTGGAGGGAAAAATGACTCCAATGTCGAGGCATTGACTTGTGGTGTCGCGACACTATGGGCAAATTACCGTCAGTGTCATCTGTTTAAATTTTTAGCCCATTTGTAGACTCAATAAAACTCATAGGATATGCGGAATAAATAACGCATCATTAGCACTAACGTGCATACAATATCTTACATTGAACTATAAAGTTAACGAATTGCACCGAAGTGCCATTTTCACTAGCACCAAAGTGCGAAATCCTTGGATTGTATCGTAATGCCACTATCACTAACACAAATGAAAATTTTCTAATGGCATGCCCTTTATATCTTATTAGTTTACATCTTGTTTACATGAGCATTTAATACATTAAATTCATTACATTCACTCAACAATTAAATACAAATCAAACATTATACCTTTTACAATTTAGTCCTTCTTAACAAGAAAATTCACTATACTCTATAACTCCATTATAGCCCATGCATTTTATAAAATTCAGAATTTTTCCATGAATTTTACAACTTTACAATTTAGTCCCTTAATCACAATTTCATCAAAATTCACTTTACAAAAATTGTTTGTCTATCAACAACCTTTCATTTTCTACCATAAATTTCATAATTCATACATATTCATCCATGGAAAAATCCTAGTACTTTGATAACTTTACAAATTAATCCCCGAGATAGCTGGATTAAGTTATTACAATCTCAGAAATATAAAAATTATTAAAAACGAGACTTCAATACTCACCTAATTTGGCCAAATAAGTTTTCTCTTTCTTCAACTGTCCATGGCTAGGGTTTTTATAGATTTTATTTAGGAAAGATGATATAAAAGATGATATTTTCTTATTTTATTTATTTATCATCTTTTCATCTTTTAATTTTCAGTTTCATCCTTTTCTTTAAATAAATTTCCATGGATGATGATCATCCTTATCTACTAACCACACTAAATGGTGTAATTACCATATAAGGACCTCAAATTTTGAATTCTAGCTATTTGATCCTTTTAACTACTAGAATTCAACTTTTGCATTTCATGCTGCAATTTGGTCCTTTTATCAATTAAACATGTAATCGGTAAAATTTTCTTAACGAAATTTTCATACGTCATTCCTAACATAATGTAGACCCTGCAATAATATTAAAATAATTTTTCTTTTTGACTAGGAATTTGTGGTCCCGAAACCATTATTTCGATTTCACTAAAAATGGGCTGTTACAGTTAATCGGGGTTGGACATTGTGCTGAAAATTCATTTTCATCTTTCATGCCTTTCTTGGTTCTTTGCTTTTGAACGATGAGAAGAGAAGGGAAAAAATTGGCTTGCATGTGGGCAGGATTTTACGATTTAGCTGGATAATTGTGGAAATCATGAATTGTTATTAAAGCCGAAGTAGGAGGTCCAAGCATCAAAGGAAAAGTTAATTGGAAGGAAGAGGACTCAACTTTCTGGTATTCTGCTAGTGAATTCCTGAACTCAAACTTTTAGTTTTTGTCTTACATGTTTCAGTACTGTGGTTTGGATTATGGTCCTTGGAAAATTCTATTGCATGTTCTGTTGATGATGAAATGTTGCTTTGTTGTGGAATTTTCTACTGAAATTTTGATTCATTTATAGTGTTGAAGTACAAATACATGTCTAGTTACGAGCATAGGTTTGTGGTATTGATGAATTGTATGCTAGATAAAATGCTACTAATCAAGTTATTTTGTTAAACCGTCCACTAATTGTAATTTGTACTAGTGTTTGTAGTAAAATGTTTGGTATGCTCTGTTGTGTGCTACTAAGTCGTATGATTAGCTGAATCTGTGAACTTGTTTATTGTTGATAAAATTTATTTTGATGGTAATGATTTGTATGTAAAGCATGGAAGGCATGTGATGATTGGAGATGAAAGAATAAGGAAATGTCATGTTATGCACTTTATGACACATGTTATTTGGCTTTGTGAAGGTTTTGATGGATGGTACAGAGAATGGCCAAGCATGCTCAAGTTACAAGTTAAGACAACCCACAGGAACACTCCTCCAAGTATGAGTCCGCAGGTATGTATCCACCAAGTATGATGTAACAACCCATTTTCCAATGGTATCAAAAAAATGGTTTCGAGATCACAAATCTAATGTGTTAGTCAGTAAATATTAATCATTCAATATTTATGGGGTCATTAATGTTGTATTATAACTTGATTAGGAAATTTTACCATTTGGATAGTTAAGTAAGCAAAAAGGACTAAATCGTAAAAGTTAAAAATTTTAGTTTCTATTATCTAAAAGGGTCAAATGGTTATAGGTTGATGAATTGGTGGGCTATTAAGGTAAATAAACCATATAGAGTTATAGTGGACAAATTTGGACAAGGTTTAATGAATTATTTAGTTATGGTTAAGGGTGAAATTGTAAATATCAAATTATAAGTTAAATAAAACATAAAATGAAAGAATTAAAACCTATCATCTTCATATTTCATTTTAGAAAACCCGAATAGCCATTGTTAGGGTTAGAAGAACTTCGATAAAGCTTCAGTCTCCTATTGGTAAGTGAAATTTTACTTGTTTTTAGTGATTTTTATGTTTTTGAGCTTGTATTAACTTGATTTAGCTAACCTGAGGTTTAATTTGTAAAATTGCCAAATGTTATGGATTATGCCATTGATGAGTTTTGTATATTCTTGAAGTTTTATGGTAGATTATTGAGTTTTTTTGTTATATAGAACTATTTGTAAAGCAGTTTTTGATGATTTTAAAGTTTAAGGACTAAAATGTTAAAGTAGTAAAAGTACAAGGACTTTTTGTGAAATAATAGTAAAAATGGACAATAATGAGGTCCTAAACAGTTTGGCTAAGCTTGAATTTGTTTGAAAATGGTTAAATTGTGAGTTTTGGACTTAGAGACTAAATTACATAAAAAGTAAAATGTTGGGGTAATTTTATAAAATGTATAAAATGACTTATTTGCATAAAATTAGTTATGTTGCTGTAGAGTTGGTTAATTGAGTGAAATTAATATTTTAGATCAAGAACAAGTTGGAAACCAAGGTAAAGAGAAGGCTGCGGAATAGTCCTTGAACTTTTGTTATCATTATAGTTTAGCTCAGGTAAGTTTGTTCAATTTAATTCCAATGCATTTTAAATGCATATTAGATGAAAACTTAATTGCTGAATGTTGGTTAAAATGTGGATGGCATGTAATTGAGAACTAAAGTATTGGATTGATATAACACTGAATATTGTTGATATCTCCTAAGCCGGATGAACGTGGGATAGAGTACGATTGGCATGCCAATATGTTATATTTTTGTATATTTCCTGCTCACTGAATATACCAAGTCCTGCATTTGTTACGGACTATCGAGTTATATTACAGTTTTTTTGTGGCATGTTACCGAGGGCGGATGTTAGCCAACGAGCTAGGTACTTAGTGCCAAGACATGTTATTGGGTGGATTAGCTCATATGAGGGCTTGGCGTGTTTCCGGATGGTTAATCGTGTACTCATATCTGTACATCATTCATGAAGAAATATCTTAGTGTTAAACGAATGTTATTGAAATGTAAGGCTTGAATTGCATTCTTGTTGAGTATTAACTCACTTGTTGTGAACAGTGGAATCTTTTTTTAATTTTTTATTTGAATTATTGTGTATAATTCGGTAAGCCTTATCGTTATTAATCGATGAACTTACTAAGCTTTATGAAAGCTTACTTGTGTTATTTGTCTTATTTCTTATAGATACTTTTTTGTGGAAATCAAGAGATTAGATCAACTCGAGGAATCACACTATCCGAGGACCTTTGGTCGATTTTGAATATACACTTGGCTTATATGGCATGTAATAGGAGAATTGGAATATGTTTTGTAATAGTCCATATGTACTCATCCTATATAGCTTGGTGTACTTATAATGTTGTTGTGTTAAGTGGCCATTTGATATATGCTTGCATGATGCAAAGCTGTGGTTGAATGTGAATGGGAAATGGTAAGTCTTGACATGAATTATGGTATGGTACTTTGGATGAATGTTAATTATAGGTTACATACTTGTGAATTGTAATCCTAGCTAAAGTGGTTTAATGTTTATGTTTATGTTTTTGAGTTGTGGTGTTAATGATGGCGCATTGTTTAGGCACATAGGTTGATCATTTTGAGATAGTTTAAGTGTTCCTGAATGTGTTTTGAGGGCTTGTATGCATGTAATTTTGGTATGTTTAGGTACTTAAACATTTGAGAGTGAAAATGATAAGTTTTGGGCCAATTTTGGATACACACGGCCTAGGACATGAACTGTCACACGATCGTGTGTCACACAAGGCCTACTCACATGGCCATATGCCGTATTTGTTTAGATGTAAGTTGGTCCAAACCATAGAGATTTACACGGCCTAGCGACATGGCTGTGTGATCCTGAGCTACATGATCATAGTGAGTTACACGGTCTAGCCACATGGCTGTGTGACCTTGTATTACATGTAACACCTCTAACCTGTAGTCATCAGATTAGGGTTACAGATCATTACCATACAAACGAAACATTAAAACATACATTTCATACATCATCGAAAAACATATTGTATAACATTCATTCACATACATATGTCCTTAAATCGAGCCCTCGAGGCCCTAGATATACCTTGGAGGTGATTCGGGACTAAATTGGAAACATTTAAAAAGTCTAAGGAAAAATTAGAAAAATTTGACTAAAAGAGTCACATGACTGTGTGGCCAGGCCGTGTGCCTTACATGGTTGATACATATGCTCGTGTCTCAAGCCGTGTAACCTTCGATGTCCTCACCTGTGTAACTCTCAGAGTAGGGTCACATGGCCGTGTCACACATCCGTGTACTAGGCCATGTAACTCTCGAAATAGCCCCCACACACTCGTGTGCCAAGCCATGTAACTAACTAACTTGCATGCAATAGAACCTACAGGGGACACACGGTCGTGTCGCTAGGTAGTATGTCACACACGACTAAGTCACACGCCTATGTCTCAGGACATGCGGACATGAATTTGCCCAAAATCAAGCCATTTCCAACACTAAATCATGCATATACCTCAAAGCCTTTTGTACACATAATCAAGACATCAAAACATGACCGAAACTTACATGTAATAATCAAATCAATAGTCCAAAATCAATCAACCAATGTGCCATACAAGGTACCTCAAATGCATACATTCAAACTTACCTAAAAATGCATACTTTACCATTTTTCATTTATCAACTATTAGCTTCAAAACTTATCAATTATGCCACAATTTGACCATTACCATTCCATCACAAAATCATGCCATTTGAGCCATTCAAACATACATCACAATAACCTAAATGACACAAATTAGTAAGGCATCAAATGTACTAAACCAAACAACTTATACATACCAAATCAACATCTAAGCATTCAACTAAACATCATTATAAGTCCACCTATACATGCCATTATAACCTTTTCCAACACATCAAAAACTACTGATATTTATGTTGGATAGTGTGATAGATCTTCGATGAGCTTTCAAACCAATCAAGCTTTCGATAATCTATAAAACACAGGAAAGAAAACTACATAAGCACATAATGCTTAGTAAGTTCGTAAAACATGAAACATAACTTACTATTTCATCTAAATAACATTAAGTATAAGCATAATGTAATCCAACCACAAGCATGGCACAAGCCTAAGCACCATCATCATCAACAATACACAAGTTAGTGCATTATTACATAACTTACTTGAATTAAACATCAGGTAAGCCATTTCTACATGAACATACATTATTTGATTCATTCACCTTTTCATAAGCATGTGTATTACTCCATTTGGAAACTTACCTTTTCATTTTTTTCTCATGCCCGTTGAACCATCTAGAATATCATTAGATACTCGGGAAAGCTCACACAAAGTGTGCTTAAACATATAACCTTAAACTTTCCTTTACATCATTGCTCACGCGAGCTGTGAAATGTGCCTGTTCACACGAGTTATGGGTCAGAATGTAAGCTACACGATCATGCTTACACAAGCTGTTGATATACATTGATTAAAAACATTATAAACACATAATAACATATATTTGAATAACATGAATATAGTAATTCGTACATACGAACTTACCTCGACAACTAGGGCATAGAAACGGAGTTGAACTAATCCGAGGCTTTAGCTTTTCATCGATCTAGATCCGTACGTGGTTTATCTTGATCTAAATAGAAAATTTTAATCCATTTAATATCCCTAGCATTCAATTTAGTCCACATTTTATATTTTTGCAAAATTACTATTTTACCCCTAACATTTTAATTTTTCACAATTTAGTCCTTAAGCTCATAAATTGAAATTTAAAAATTTTAATCCTTTTTTCAAGCTAGTCAAATTCTATAGCGACTTAAATTAATCCATACAAACCATCATTTCATAAATTTACCATGAGCTTTTACCATTTTTACAAACAAGTCCTTAAATGTCAATTTCATCAAAAATCACTTTACAAAACTTTGTTTATTTATCAACAAGGACTCATAATATTTCATTAAACATCAAGAATCAAATAATAGCATTCATGGCATAGCCTTAAATCTTTAACAGTTTGACAAATTGATCTCCGGGCTAGCTAGATTAAGCTACAATGATCCCGAAAACGTAAAAATCATTAAAAACTAACCTTAAAACACCAACATGCATGAGCTAAACATAGCCAAACCTTTAAAGCTCCAAAATGTTGTTTTCGTAACCTTAAAATTTGGTGGAGAAGATAGCTAATGGATGATACCATCTTTTAGTTTTTATTTAATTTAATTGATTTATTAAATTACCATTTTAACCTTATTTAGTAACCAAAAAAATTAAACTCGTGCCCATATTTTTTCCACTAAATGCTTAAATGATTTAATTACCATTTAAGTCCTTTAATTTAAAATTCCATAGTCATATGACCCTTTTATCTAATGGAACTCTACTTTTACACTTTTTATGATTTAGTCATTTTTACTTAATTAATCATACAAACATCAAAATTTCTTAACGAAATTTTAATACACCTCACTTACATCCCATAGATATTAAAATAATACAAATAATAATAATTTAGTTCTCAAATTTGTGATCTCGAAACCACTATTTCAATTTCACTGAAAATAAGCTGTTACATTACACGAGCACATCTAGCCTCGATATCAGCTTTTTTCTTTTCTTTGCCAAGCTTTTCATCTTTACAGGCTTTGTCAACTAGTACCACAAATTCTTTCAACTCAAGAATCTCGACTAGCAATTTGATATCCTTGTTCAACCCATCTTCGAATCTTTTACACATAATGGCCTCGGTTGAAACACATTCCCGAGCATACTTACTGAGTCTAACAAACTCTTGCTCATATTTAGTCATAGACATACGGCCTTGTTTCAGCTCTAAAAACTCTTTCCATTTTTGATCGATAAACTGTTGACTGATGTATTTCTTTCTGAATTCAGCTTCAAAGAATTCCCAAGTGACCCTTTCTCTCGGCATCACTAACACTAAAGTATTCCACCACTGATATGCTGGGTCCCTCAGAAGTGATACATCACATTTTAAACACCCATTCGATGTGCAAGAAAGTTCATCGAATACCCGAATAGTATTTTCAAGCCAAAACTCGGCTCTCTCGGGATCGTCATCAACAGTAGCTCTAAACTCTTCGGCCTCGTATTTTCAGATCTTATCAACAGGTGGCTTGTTTAGTATTAAAAGTTCCACACCTTGAGGAGTTACAGGAATCGGTTGGGGATTAGGTGGGGTGGAGGTTTTTGAATAGTCAGATTTGTTTGAACAAACTCCTTGAACCACTCGTTTATCATTTGGAAGAAGGCTTCTTTAGCATCTCTTCTTTGGCTTCGCGATACGGGTCTAGACTCTGATTGCACTACTCTGTGAACGGAGGCAGGCGCATTACTTTCGACATCATCAGCTACAGCTCGATCGGGATCCATTTACTATATGAAAACACGATTTAAAACTGTCAGGAGATATCACACTATCACATGTTATATATGGCATGTATAGCTAGACACTCACATACGCTACGTTAGTCCAAGAATCGACTAAATCGTAGCTCTGATACCAATAAATGTAACACCCCTCACCCGTATTGAACACCAAAATAGGGTTACGGAGCATTACCAGACTTATAAAACAATGAAACATTCATTTCACATACATTTTCAAATTTCATGCAATCAACACTTAAATTCAAAACATTCATTTCACATACATTTTCAAATTTCATGCAATCAACACTCAAATTCAATCACTTTGTCCCTAATACGAGCTTACTACACCCTAAACATACTTTAGGAGTGGTTTGGGACTAAACCGATAGCTCAAGAAATTTTTACCAAACTTAGAAAATTTTTCAAACTTCAGGGGACACACGCCCGTATCACAGGCGTGTGGACATTCGAAATGGGATCACATAGCCGTGTCCCAGCCCATGTCCGACCCCCTGTAACTTTCTGACTTGGGTCACATAGCCAACACACACGCCCGTATGGCTAGCCCATGTGCCTTAAAAATGGCCACACACGCTTGTGTGCCAGGCCGTCTGCTAGGCCATGCTAAACCTGTAGGGTATACTGATTTAGGCCACATGGCCAAACACACACCCGTGTGCGGGGCCGTGTGGAGTATACTGACTTGATTTTTAATTCAACACCAGGGGGCACACGACCGTGAAACTCGACCGTGTGTCACACACGGCTGGGACACACACCCATGTCTCTACTTGTGTGGACAAAAATAGGCTATTTACCAAGCCATTTTGCCACCCAAATTGCATGTACCTACATTAAACCCAATTGGCACCAAAACATAGCATATATAGGCATTCTTTTAACCTCAACCAAGCATAAAACATACCATTTCAATACCAATAACAAGGCACACATGTACTACAATATGCTATTTCATTTTATACGCAATTCACAATTCCAAATCAACTAAATTGACACTTTTAAACATGCATCAATTTGCCTAAACTCACAAGCATACCAATCCTCAAATCATCAACCATTTGACATCCACAATACCTATTATCAATAAACATCACATTACCATCATCCAACACATTACACAAGCCATATGCACACACACACACACACATATATATATATGATCAAGTATACTAAAATAAGCCAACTCCCATGGCTATATACAGAACCAAACTTTAGACATTTACAAGCCAATTCAAATGGCTAAATTTGTTATCAACACATATACCAAAATGACCAAACACTTATACATGCCATATACTTAAACTACTAAGTTCAAAAGTACAAAAGTGATAGTAGGATAGTGTGACAAAGTCTCCGACGATCCCAGAATCCGAGCTAGCTTTAAATTCACTACAAAACACGGAAAGATAAACTTTGTAAGCTAGAAAGCTTAGTAAGCTCGTATGAAAATAATAAGCAAAACTCATCATTTAAATTACCATTCAAAATATGCATAGAACATACTACAAATATCTAACCACAATGTTAACATGTATTCAATCATTTATTCAACCATGAACTCAATTATTTCATATATTCAACGTAAATATAGTTTTCGTACATACCTGTATTGATACGTATCTATTTCTCACCATTTCATATCTTCGATATACCCGTTGAACCCTTTGGAATAATATCAGATACCCGGGGATCTCCCACACTAAGTGCCAATATATATATATAGCTGAAGCTATCTCAATATCATATCTCAATAATGCTCACTCTCGAGCTATCAACGGGTTTGCTTACACAAGTTGACGAGAATTCGTAACGCATGGCGGATAACTTAGCCACTGGTAGGACGTACGGACCAGCACCCAAATCACATAACCCCTAATGACATGTCATTAGTATCCTAATCTATTCCTCAGGTTCAATCGAGATTTCTCGCTTGCCGAATCATCGTCGAACATGTCTATGGATCGTTCTCTCAATTTATGCAAAATCAAAGCATTTAAAATATAATTAAAACAAAGCTTATTACATACGAACTTACCTTGGATGCAAAAATGGTGAATTAAGTCGATTAATCCAAACTTTGTTCTTTCCCCGATCTAAATCGATATTTCTCCTTTCTTGATCAATTGAGCTAAGAAGCTTGGCCGAACTTCAACCCTATTTATTGATTTTTATTTCTTCAAATTTCAGTGGAAAGATGGTGTAAAGAAGATGATAGGAATTTTTATTTTATTATTACTAACCTTTATTTATTAAATACCAAATTTAACCTTTTAATTAAATAAAAAAAATCACTTAAAAGATGTCCATAAATGTCCACTTAAACGACCAATGGTCTAATTACCACATAAGAACCTCCACTTTAATATCCCATAGCTATTAGAAACCTTTAACTATTAGAACATAACTTTTGCACTTTACGCGATTTAGTCCTTTTTATCAATTTAAACACTCAAACGATAAAATTTCTTAACAAAATTTTCACACCATCACATATTCATTCTGTAAACATTAAAATAATAATAAAATAAATATTTTGACTCCAGATTTGTGGTCCCAAAACCACTATTCTGATTTGACTGAAAACGGGTTGTTACAACTCTCCCCCCTTAGGAATTTTCGTCCCCAAAAATCTTACCAAAAAAGAGGATAGGGTACTCTTTTCTCATAGCTTCCTTGGGCTCCCACGTAGTCTTTTTGACACCGTGTCATTGCGAAAAAATTTTACCAAAGCTATGTGTTTATTTCTTAACTCTTTAACCTTTCGAGCTAAAATTCTAATTGGTTCTTCGTTATACGTCATATCAGGTTGAATCTCAATCTCTTTCGGAGAAATTACGTGTGATGGATCTGATCTATATCGGCGCAACATTGACACATGAAACACGTTGTGAATCTTTTCCAACTCTGATGGTAAAGCTAGTCGATATGCCATTGGCCCTATTCGTTCCATAATTTCATATGGCCCGATGAATTGCAGACTCAATTTGCCTTTGCGACCAAAAGGAAGGATTTTCTTCCACGGAGATACTTTCAGAAACACTTTGTCACTGATCTAAAATTCAATGCCTTTACGTTTCAAATCCATGTACGATTTCTATCTATCTGAAGCTACTTTCAAACTATCGTGAATTACCTTTACTTTTTCTTCAATCTCTCTAATCAAATCAACCCCGTGAATCTTTTTCTCACTAAGCTCAGTTTAGTACAATGGAGTTCGACATTTGCAACCATACAAAGCTTCATACAGTGACATCTTTATGATCAATTGACAACTGTTATTATATGTGAATTTAACTAATGAAAAATATTTCTCCCAATTGCCTTCGAATTTTAAAACACAACAATGAAGCATACCTTCGAGAATCTATATTACTCTCTCAGACTAACCGTCGGTTTGTGGATGAAATGTGGTACTAAAGTTTAACCTCGTACCCAGAGCTTCTTGCAATTTCTTTCAAAATCACGATGTAAATCTTGAGTCCCTATCTGAAATAATTAAAGCTGACACCTCGTGCAATCTAACAATCTTAGGAATGTACAATTCAGCCAATTTATCAAGCGAATAATCTGTACGTACCAGAATGAAATGTGCTGATTTCGTCAGTTAATCAACGACAACCCAAATAGCATCTTTCTTTTTTGAAGACAGGGGCAAACCCGATATGAAGTCCATTGTAACTGTATCCCATTTCCATTCTTGTATCATCACCGGTTGTAGCAATCTCGAAGGTACTTGATGTTCAGCTTTAACTTACTAACAAACCAAACATCTCGATACAAACTCTGAAATGTCTCGTTTCATGCCCGACCACCAGTACAACTGTTTCAAGTTATTGTACATTTTGGTACTTCTTGGGTGAATAGATAGATAACTACTGTGTGCTTCGTGCAAAATTTTCTGAATGAGCTGCAAATTCTTTGGTACGCAAATTCTACCTTGGAACATTAAATAATCATCAGATTCGATTTGATAGTCTGAATCACTAGTCGACTCACATTGTACTCTTTTAGCTTGCAAATCATTATCACACTTCTAAGCTTCGCAAATTTATTGAAAAAATATTAGTTTAGCTTTTAACTCTGCTAGAATCGAACCATCATCAAACAAGGTTAACTGAGTATTCATCGCTCTTAAAGTAAATAAAGATTTTCTACTCAAAGCATCAGCGACTATATTCGCTTTTCCTGGATAATAATCAGTCACTAACTCATAGTCTTTTAGCAACTTCAACCATCTTCGTTGTCGCAAATTCAAATCTTTCTAAGTCATAATATACTTTAAACTCTTGTAATCGAAAAAGATATGACACTTTTCACCGTATAGATGATGTCACCAAATTTTCAATGCGAAAAAAATAGTAGCCAACTATAAATCGTGCATTGGATAATTCTTTTTATGTGGCTTCAACTATTTCGAGGCATAAGCTATCACTTTTCCCTCTTGCATCAAAACACAACCCAAACCATTCAATGACACGTCACTGAAAATCACGAATTATTTACCCGACTCAAGTTGAACCAAAACTGGTGCCTCAGTTAACAATGCTTTCAACTGTTTGAAACTCTGCTAAAATTTCTCGGACCACTCGAATTTCACATATTTTTGTAGCAATCTAGTCATTGGTGTAGCAATCATCGAGAATCCTTTAAAAAATTGATAATAACCAGCTAACCCTAGAAAACTTCTTACTTCGAATACATTTCTTGGTGGTTTCCAGTCAACAATGGCTGAAATCTTGCTCAGATCAACTCCTATGCCTTCTGCCGAAACAATATGTCTTAAAAATCTGACTTCCTAGAGCGAAAACTCGTATTTTCTAATTTAGCGAACAATTGCTTATCTCTCAAAGTTTATAGCACAACCCTCAAACGCTCGGCATGCTTAGACTCATCTTGTGAATATATTAGAATGTCGTTAAGGAATACAACCATAAATTTGTCTAAATACGGTCAAAAAATTTGATTAATCAAATCTATAAAAATGACAAGAGCATTAGTTAATCCGAAAGGCATAACAAGAAATCCATAATGCCCATACCTTATTCTGAATATGATTTTTTGGCACATCCGAATCCTTAAATCGCAACTGATTGTAGCCAAATCTCAAATCAATCTTTGAGAACACTGTTTCCACTTTCAACTGATCAAACAAATCATCGATTCTCAGTAAAGGATACTTATTCTTTATCGTAGACTTTTTAAGCTGACGATAATCAATACAAAGTCTCATGGATTTGTCTTTCTTCTTTACGAATAATACTGGCACACCCCAGGGTGAAAAACTAGGTCGTGCAAAAACCTCTATCCGTTAACTCTTGCAACTGAGCTTTCAACTTTTTCAACTCTGTCGGAGCCATTCTATACGGAGCTATAGATATCGGTGATATTCTTGGCACTGATTCAATGGCAAATTCGACCTCTCTTGTAACACCCTAAATTTTGGGGCTAAAAGTTTTGGGTTTTGTGGTTAGGGTTAGAGAATTGGTGGTGCTATTGAGCTTAGTGGCACGTTAAAGTATCAGAATGGGTCTGTTGGTCTGGTGGTTGAGTGAGTGTTAGTGAACCTTTGGGTTCTGGGTTTGAGTCGCTGTGTACACATTTTGGGAACATTTTTATTATGTTTTATTTTTTTTAGTTTTAAGTTAATATTTCTTTTAATTATTTATTATTATTTTATCTTTATTTTATTTTTCTATTTTTCTTTGGCTGGACGTTTCTTCTTTTTTTCCTCTTTCTTTGTCTTCTTTCCTTTTGACCTTTGCTCTTTTATTTTTGCAAACGATTTAGGCTGGGTATATTTTGAAGAATTTCGCTCCTCCGTCGTCAAAACAAGTGTGGGTTCTGTATCTCTTGCTATTTTAATTGTAAATTCTTCTTCGTCTTTACTAAAATTCAACATCACAGGTGTGGATGTTTGTAAACCTGCTAACCTCGATGTTGTATCATCATATTATGCTTAGAAATTATGTGTTTTGGTATATTTTTGAATCATCAAGGGCTGGAGAGTGCTTCAGGGCTAGAAGCATATTTTTGAGTGGTTTCGTGGCCATTAGGGTTCTACACGGGCGTATGCCAGTTCACACGGCTGTGTGCTTTTGGGAATTAGGGTTTTCGGATTGGTTTAGGTGCCATACAGCCTGGCCACATGATCGTGTAGTCGATTTGGGGATTTTATCGTTTCTCACACGGTCATGCCTCTCAAGTACATGGGTGTGTGAGTTTGGGGATTAGGGTTTGAGTGATTTAGAGTCACACGGCCTGGCCACACGGCCGTATGGGTAAATTAGGGATTTAGGGATTCCAAACGGGCATGTGTTTCAAGATACATGGCCGTGTCTGGTGGGCACACGGGCATGTGAGACCCTCACACGGTCGTGTCAGCCTTGTACTCGAATTTAGTACAAATGGACAGAGAGTTACACGGCCTGGGATGTGAGACCCTCACACGGTCGTGTCAGCCTTGTACTCGAATTTAGTGCAAATGGACAGAGAGTTACACGGCCTGATCCCACGGCCATGTCCTTAGTCCACACAGGTGTGTGCTTCAGTCACACGGCGTACGACTCTCTTCACACGGGTGTGTGTTTCTGTCATATGGTTGTGTGCCCCTTTCACATGGGCTTTTGACCTTCCACACAGCCTAGGCATTCCCACATGGCTAGAGCACACGGGTATGTGGTCCTAAGGCACTAAAATTGGTTCCAAGTGCGTTTTTGATTCGAAAAATTTGTGTGTGCTTCGGCCCTTAGCTAAGTTTAGTGAGGGTGTTCATGACTCGATATTTGTGATGATTGTGTGTAATGTATGAGTTTGTATCTAGTTTGTAGAGTGTGTTGTTTATCTGTTCCGACTGACTGACTATGTAAATGTCTTTGTTCTGTGAGTTTGAATGCATTCATTCATTTGTATAAAGTATTTTGGGTTGGGTTGTGAAGAAAAGGAAGATCAGATCTGTTTCGACGCGCGGTTTAAGCGCAAGTTTTTAGTCTGATGATTTATCGTATCAGTGTACCACTAAATCTTCGTGCGTCGACCTTTGCGCGCACTATTATCTGATATGGCAGTTTTCACTGTAACATGACTGTACAGTGGATTACCGTATTGCACTATACTGTACGTACGTTAGTTTTACTACATACCATTATCTGATCTGGCCTGTACCGTGGTCTACCTCATTGCACAGTACAGCTCATACACTAGCCTTGCTGCGTATTATTATCTGGGTAGCTTAGTCCATGTATGTAGTGTGTAGGGTTGGATAGGCCTTCTGAGGTCCTAATTGGTGTGATTGGTTGGGTGAGCTTTAACAGCTCTTATAAGGTGTGATCAGGGGACAGAGAGATGTATTGGCTGGATGGGTGGGTTATATTTCTGATTGCATTTCATGTGCATATTTTGTGTGTTCTGGGTGTAAGAATATCTGTCTGTGATATGTTTATCTGAGCAACCCATGTGTAAGTGTTCTGTGTACTTAGTGTGTTCTGTTAATATTGCGTGTGGTGGTGTTAGGCCCTTGTTTGGTATCTGTTTCTGCTCATGTCTGTAAGTCTATTACATTGCTAAATTTGAATTATGTGATTCTACATTTAACCTTGATTTGGACTCACACTGAGCTCGAGTAGCTCACCCCCTCTTAGTGTTTTCCTTTCAGGTATCTTCTCTGAATTTTGACGCTGGACTCAGTGTACGGAGGTCTCGGGCAGTCTCGATGAAAATAAATTATTATCAGTCTGCACTTTCCGTATCTATTTGATTATTTAGTTTTGGAAATGTAAGATCTTATTAAGCTGTGGTACAAATTTTGAGTTAAGTTTAAATCGTTTTTATTCCGCTTACATATATATATTATCTTAGTTGAAATTTTACTGACTGGTTTTAAACGACTAAGTATTACGATTTGACATGGAAATTGTTTGTAAAAATTTACCTACGATCACTTCGGTGATCAATATAGCATCCGAGATTCGGTCTAAACTTCTAGGCCAATTTCGGGTGTTACATCTCTTATCGCTGGCAACCCCAGTAACCCTTCTGGAAACACATCCGGATACTCACAAACTACTGGCACTAATTCAATTTTTGATTCCGACACTTTTGTATCCAGTACATAAGCAAGGTAAGCTTTACAACCTTTTCTCACATATCTATGAGCTGACATAGATGAAATTACAACAGGCAATTCACTTGACTCATCTGATTCAATTCGAAGGATCTCATTACTCTGATATTTTAATTCAATAGTCTTTCGTCTACAATTCACAATAGCATCATGCAACGTCAACCAATCCATGCCCAGAATTACATCGAATTCATCAAATGTTAGTAGCATCAAATTAGCCAAAAAACAGTAACCTCAAATTATTAAAGGACAGTTCTTGCAAACCTTATCAACTAGAACATATTTACCTAAGGGGTTTGATTCTTTAATCACAAACTTAGTAGACTCAACAAGCAAAATCTTACTAGACACCAAATTCATACAAATATACAAATGAGTCGATCTAGGATCAATCAATGCAATTACATTAGTGTCATAGAGAGAAAATGTACCGATGACAACATCGGGTAACGACGCCTCTTCGCTAGCACGGATAGCTTAAGCTTTGGCTGGTGCTCTAGCCTCAGATCTCATATTCGAATCTTTTGTCACACCTTTACTACTAATCACATTTCTAGCACTTCGAGGTGGTCTACCCCTGGCAACTGTATTACTCGGCCTTGAAGTATGAAGATTATCTTTCCCGGATAACTGAGGACAATCACGAATAAACTGTTCTTGTGAACCACATCTGAAACAGGCTTTATTGTTAGTATTCATCCAACAATCTCCAAAATATCGTTGTCCACATTGCTGACACTCAGATTTCTTGTTTCTAACGCTACCGACACTCGATACTGATGTAGCTTGAGCTTTAGAACTTGAGTATTGCTTTCCACGATCTCTGTTTGGATAGCTGATTGAAGCATTTGAACGAGTATACAAATCTTTTGATTTCTTTGATAAAGATTGATATGGCTTATTCATTGATCTTTTTCTCGAATCTCTAGGCTCAAAATTAGCTTTCCTCTTTTCTTTGCTAAGTTCTTCAGCTTTACAGGCTCTGTCAACTAGTACTACAAATTCTTTCAACTCAAGAATCCCGACTAACAATCTGAAATCCTTGTTCAACCCATCTTCGAATATTTTACACATAATGGCCTCAGTTGAAACACATTCCAGAGCATACTTACTGAGTCTAACAAACTCTCACTCGTATTCAGTCACAGATATACGACCCTGTTTTAGCTCTAAAAACTCATTGCATTTTTTATCAATAAATCATTGACTGATGTATTTCTTTCTGAATACAGCTTCAAGGAATTCCCCGGTGACCCTTTCTCTCGACATCACTAACACAAAATTATTCCACCACTGATATGTTGTGTCCCTCAGAAGTGATACAACACATTTTAAACACTCAGTCGGTGTGCAAGAAAGTTCATCGAATACTCGAATAGTGTTTTCAAGCCAAAACTTGGCTCTCTTGGGATCTTCATCAATATTAGCTTTGATCTCTTCAGCCCCGTATTTTTAGATCTTATCAACAGGTGGCTTGTTCAGTATTAAAAGTTCCACACCTTGAGGAGTTAGGGGAACTAATTGGGGATTATGTGGGGGTGGAGTTTGTTGAGTAACTGGATTTGTCCAAACAAACTCATTGAACCACTCGTTCATCATTTGGAAGAAGACTTCTTTAGCCTCTCCTCCCTGGCTACCCGATACAGGTCTAGACTTTGATTGTGCTACTCCGTGAACGAAGGCAAGTGGATTACTTTTGACATCATCAGCTACAGCTTGATTGGGATCCATTTACTATACGAAAACACGATTTAAAACTGTTAGGATATATCACACTATCACAGGTTATATATGGCATGTATAGCTAGACTCTCACATACGCTACGTTACTCCAAGAATTGACTAAACCATAGCTCTGATACCAATAAATGTAACACCCCTCACCCATATTCAATGCCAGAATAGGGTTACGAAGTATTACTAGACTTATAAAACAATTAAACATTAATTTTCAAATTTCATGCAACCATCACTCAAATTCAATCACTTTGTCCTTAATATGAGCCTACGAGGCCGTAAACATACTTTAGGAGTGGTTTGAGACTAAACCAATAGCTCAAGAAATTTTTACCAAAGTTAGAAAATTTTTCAAACTTCAGGGGACACACACCCGTGTGGCCCGACCGTGTGTCTCACATAGCCAAAGACACGCCCGTGTCACACGCCGGGTGGACATTCGAAATGGGATCACTTGGCTATGTCCTAGCCCGTGTTAGACCCCGTGTAACTCTCTGACTTGGGTTACATGGCCAACACACACGCCCGTGTGCCCTAAAACTAGCCACACACGCCCGTGCGCCATGCCGTGTGCTAGGTCGTGCCAAACCTGTAGGGTATACTGACTTAGGTCACTTGGCCAAACACACGCTCGTGTGTAGGGCCGTGTGGAGCGTACTGACTTAATTTTTAATTCAACACCAGGAGACATAAGGCCGTGCAACCTGATCGTGTGTCACGCACGATTGAGACACATGCTCGTGTCTCTACCTGTGTGGACAAAAATAGGCTATTTACCAAGCCATTTTCCCACTCAAATTGCATGTTCCTATATTAAACCCAATTGGCACCAAAACATAGCATATATAGGCATTCCTTTAATCTCAACCAAGCATAAAACATACCATTTTAATACCAACAACAAGGCATACATGTACTACAATATGCTATTCCATTTTATACCAAATTCACAATTCCAAATCAGCAATTATTTGACATCCACAATACCTATTATCAATAAATATCACATAACCATCATCCAACACATTACACAAGCCATATGCATATATATATATATATATATGATCAACTATACCAAAATAAGCCAACTCCCATGGCTATATACAAAACCAAACTTTAGACATTTACAAGCCAATTCAAATGGCTAAATTTATTATCAACACATATACCAAAATGACCAAACACTTATACATGCCATATACTTAAAATACTAAGTTCAAAAGTACAAAAGTGATAGTAGGATAGTGTGACAAAGTCTCCGACGATCTCCGAATCTGAGCTAGCTTTGAATTCACTATAAAACACGAAAAAATAAACTTTGTAAGCTAGAAAGATTAGTAAGCTCGTATGAAAATAATAAGCATAGCTCATCATTTAAATTACCATTCAAAATATGCATAGAACATACTACAAAATATCTAACCACAGTGTTAACATGTATTCAATCATCTATTGAACCATGAACTCAATTATGTCATATATTCAATACAAATATAGTTTTCGTACATACCTGTATTGATACGTATCTATTTCTCACCATTTCATATCTTCGATATACCCGTTGAACCATTTGGAATAATATCAGATACCCGAGAATCTCCCACACAAGTGCCAATATATATATAGCCGAAGCTATCTCAATATCATATTTCAATAATGCTCACTCTCGAGCTATCAATGGGTCTACTCACACAAGCTGACAGTCATGATGAAGCTACACGGTGCAACTCAGACAAGCTGACGAGAATTCCCAACACATGCCAGATAACTCAGCCACCGGTAGGACGTACAGACCAACACCCAAATCATTTAATCCTTAATCACATGTTTCAATCAGGATTTTTCGCTTGCCGAATCATCGTAAAACATGTCCGTAGAGTCGTTCTCACAATTTATGCAATATCAAAGCATTTAAAATACAATTAAAACAAAGCTTATTACATATGAACTTACCTCGGATGCAAAAACGGTGAATTAAGTCGATTAATCTGAAACTTTGTTCTTTCCCCGATCTAAATCTGTATTTCTCTTTTCTTGATTAGTTGAGCTAAGAAGCTTGGTTGAACTTTAACCCTATCTATGGCTTTTTATTTCTTCAAATTTCGGTGGAAAGATGGTGTAAAGAAGATGATAGGAATTTTTAATTTATTATTACTAACCTTTATTTATTAAATACCAAATTTAACCTTTTAATTGAATAACAAAAATCACTTAAAAGATGTTCATAATTGTCCACTTAAACAACCAATGGTCTAATTACCACATAAGGACCTCCACTTTAATATTCCATAGTTATTAGACAACTTTAACTATTAGAACATAACTTTTGCACTTTACGTGATTTAGTCCCTTTTTATCAAATTAAGCACTCAAACGATAAAATTTCTTAACGAAATTTTCACACCATCACATATTCATGCTGTAAACACTAAAATAATAATAAAATAATTATTTTGAATCTGGATTTATGGTTCAAAAACCACTATTCCAATTTGACTAAAAACGGGTTGTTACATATGTATCCACCAAATGTGAGCTTACAGGACTATCCACCAAGTCTTTATGTTGTATGTCTATCTGCAAGACTATTTCAAAATATCCAAAATATGTTTATACACAAGGTTATCCTCTGTGATTTGTTTCTGTGCGAGTTGAATATTATGCTAACTGCTCTTATATGCGCAAGATGTACAAATGCACGTGTTGTGCCAATGTGAGTGCGATGCCAATATGTGAGTTGTTCCAAGGTGTGAGTTGTGTAGATGTGCATGCTATGTGAATAAGCAAGCCTTGTCTAAGTGGGAAATGTGACAAGCACACAAGTTAGACATTGTAAAGGGAAGTATCAAATCAGCTAAAGTTGCAGATATGTTGGCCGATTTAAGTTTATACTCACTACCAAGTTATTCATCTCTTGTTCTTTTACGAAAGATTATTATGTTCTTAAAAAGAAAAAAAAAGAAAAGAATATATATAATCATAAATGGAGTAGGATACAATGTCAGAATCACAAAATTCAACACGAACTTACCTCGTTCCTTTATATTGTTTTCTGGAAGAAATCTATTTGTAGGAAATGGGAGAGGGACTAAGCCAGAATCTTCAGACCTGTTGTGAGCCTATTTTCTTTCGCTTGTAGCATGTATATATTGGGGCAACCTATAAACTCGAGTGTCATATCTTGGAAACCAGGTCGGTAGTATTGACATTAAATTATATATTAAAAATAGAGTAAATAGAAAACACGTTAGTAATTAGGACTAAATAGGAATAGAAGCTAAAGTGGGGAACTTAAATAGGCAAATTAGGACTAATGGTTAGTGGGGGATTTTTTAAAACAAGGGTAGAGTTAGGAGGGATCTATAGGATAAATAAACCAACTTTATAAATGAATTTGGCTATATAAGCCAACACTGCTCATTTTCTTCCTCACGTTTTAATTTTTTTTTTTTTTATTATATTTTTCTTTCTTTTCACACTTTCTTCATTTCAAAAGCTGTTACATTTGGTAGTTAACTTTCTTTCAAAATTTTCTTGCACATTGCATTTTCTGAGCAACCAAGCACCATTTTCTTTTTCAAATTCTCAAGTAAAACACTATTTTTTTTCTTTTAAGCTTTGGTTTGATTATTAAGCGGACCACTTGGAAGTCACCGAGGATAGCAAGATCAAAGGTAAATAATCTATTTTCATATCAAATCCGCATGAAATGCTTTTGGCTAAAGTATCTACAATTTAGATAATAATTATAAATAAACTTTGTTTTTTTTATATGTTTGCCTTCAGGAAAATGGTGGATCGAAGCTGAAAAAGCTATGAAATGTTTTCTAAAATGATTTTCAAAGAGCTTTAATAAAAAAAATAAAAGCTTTACGATTCGGTTTAGCAAAGTTTTTAAGAAAACTTATAAACCGAAGGGTTTTGCTCTTGAGGAAGATGATGAACAGAGGTTATTTTTAAAGAATGGGGTTTAGTGAGGTTACCTTTAATTAATAGTCTAGATCCGCAAATATATGTAAGTTAGGAGGGTCAAAAATTAGAAAAATAAAGTCAAGTAATAGCATAGTGAGAATTTGTCATAGTTAACATAAATAGGGGCTGCTATTGAGTGAAGAATGAATTAAATTATTTTAAACAATTATGTGATGTGTATTTTTTCATGCGAAGCTGAAAATTTTGGAGGAGCATCAACTAGCAGAGATAAAGGCAATGAGAAGGTTACATAGTCGACGTTGTGGTGAGCTAAGGTGAGTACTTCGTATACTGCGCTGGAAAACAAGATCGCGCTTTACTGGAAGCCAAGTAAGACATGCAAACCCTATCTTCATGTTGCGAATTAAACAAGTGCATGCATGAACCTCTTCTACGTGTTATGTGAACCTTTAGTATGAATCTGTAAGCATGTGTTTTTAAATGTTATGCGAACCTTGAAATAAATGTATACATGCGTCCAGGGTTAGGTTAAATATATACTATATGTATAGGCGTCTAAATTTTGTTATATAATATATATATGTGTATTGTTATATATATTATATAGGTGGTTATGGGACTTAATTTGTGTAATATATAATCATGATGTAAAAGGGTACTGCCATATACAATGAATGCATGTGCAGGTTTTATTATAAGTAATATATATTTGCATTAAAAGGGTTTTGTATTATCTAATATATATAAATGTATATATGTTGTGTGCAAACCTTTAAAAGCGAACTATGAACCCATGTGATATGTGAGGTTTACCATGCTGTTTGTGAACCTATAATATTATGAAAACCCACATTGCATGCGATCATATCATATGCGCACCCTATTATTTTATGATTGATGTTTTGTGTTCGCGAGCTTAATGCTTTGTAAACTATATTATGACGTGTTGTGGTACTGTGAGCTCTGTTAAAATTGTGAGCCTAAAATGATGTGATCTGTAAATTTGAAAACTGTAATATGTTGGCATTGTGAATTTTTGAAACCATTGGATATAGTTGGCATGCCATAGGATTATGAGTGCTCACTCATACAGTGTGATAGGGCATTGTGGCCCGATGATTCGATGGAGAAATAAGGGAATGTCGGGCAATACTACATTCACCAGAGATCATAAGGGTGTCTTTTCTAGAGAGTGTGAGTGTAACAGCCAAATTTCGATGAAATCGGAATAGTGGTTTTGGGACCACAAGTCCGAGCTGAAAATAAAATTTATTTTTATTTTATTATATGGACAGTATTATGTTAGAAATGTCATGTGAAAATTTTGAAAAGAAAATTTTATCGATTATGTGCTTAATTACGAGAAGGACCAAATCGCATAAAATGAAAAAGTTGAATTCTAGTAGCTATAAGGATTAAATAGCTATGGAATTCAAAACTTAATTTCCTTATATGGGAATTAGACCAGTAAAGAAAAGTATCCATGAAAATTTAGAAAAAAGGAAAGGATTAAATTAGAAAGTGAAATATTTTAATTAATTAGAAGATGATAAAAAGAAATATCACCTTATTTTATCATCTTCTTCCCCAAAAAAATACATGGAAACCCTAGGAGAGAGAGAAAAAACTTTCATGGCCAAATTGGGTAAGTTTCCTTATCTCGTTTTTAGTAATTTTGATATTTTTGAAACCGTGATAGCTTAATCTATCTATTCAGGGGATTAATTTGAGAAGTTATCAAAGTATGGAAAATGGGTCATGGATGTATATGCTGAAAATTAGAAATTTGTGGTAGAATATGAAAGGTTGTTGATAGATAAACAACTTTTACAAAGTAATTTTTGATGAAAACATGATTTAGGGACTAAAATGCAAAGTGGTGAAAATTGATGAAAAAAATTCTGAAATTTATAGAAAATATGCGCTGTAAATTTTATGTCAGAATTTTGGTTAGGCTTGGAATAAGGAGTAAATTGCATAAATTTCATTTTCCGAGCCTAGGGACGAAATTGAAATTTATGGAAAAGTTAGCGGTAAAATGGTAATTTTTCCTAGGATGAAAATTACCTAGGATGAAATGTAATAAATTGAATTTAAATTTATACATATAGATCCGGATAGGCCGAACTTGAAGTTAGAACAAGGAAAAGAGGAAAATGTCGAATTAGTAAATTTTACGTACACGAACATTTATCGAGGTAAGTTCGTGTAACTAAATTGTGTATTTTATATGCCTGAATTAGATGTTGCGTTTGTGAATTGTATAAATATTATATATGTATATGACATTGGAATGGCTAGTGTTGATTATGTTTTGGTACATATATATATGTGTTTAAGTTTATCTTATGGAGATAACATAAGTGTTTATTATTTATTTATTGAGAAAGGTTAAATGAGTACGCTTATAAAAGGTAAGATTAAAAGCATGAATGCATGTAACAATATATCATGTTAGATGTTACAAATTGTTAGAATTCAATGCTCGAAATGGTTGGTATTTGGATTTAAGTTTGGTGCAGGATTTTGGTATGATTTTGGGTGAGAAATGAAGCTAGGAATGGCTTTGTTTTATGCATATGGGAAGACAAAGAGGCGTGTGTCTAGACCGTGTGTGACACACGGCCGGGTACATGGTATTTAGTTAGGCCGTGTGTCCCCTGCACCTTAATTTTGAGTAATAGAATGCTTAGAATTGAGCATACGGGCAGAGACAAGGGCGTGTGTCTCAATCGTGTGTGCTAGACGGCCTAGAGCACGGGCGTGTGTCTTGGTCGTGTGAAACCTACACCAAATTTCGAAAGAATTAAATTAACCACACGGCCTAGCACACGTGTAACAGTCTGATTTTAGGTCTAGCCAGAATAGTGGTTTCGGGACCACAAATCCAACGTAGTAAAATTTATTTTTATTAGATTTTTATGGGCTACAATTTTATGGAACTATTCTGTGAAAATCTTGTTCGAAAATTTCGATGTTTGGGCACTTAATTTAGTTTTAAGGACTAAATTGTAAAAAGTGCAAAACTTGAATTCTAGATGTTAAAGGTGTCCAATTGCTATGAGATTTTAAATTAGAGATCCTTATATGGTAAGTATACCATTAGTTAAGTTTATGGACAAAAATGGACATGATTAGGTGAAATTTTAAAGTTTGGCAAAAAAGACATTTTGGTCCTTTAGTAATTAAATGAATTAATAAGCAAAATGAAAGCAAAATGTTTTCATCTTCTCCTACCTTGTGCCAAAAATTTGAAGGTCACCATAGCTAGGGTTTGTTCAACTTTCAAGCTTGATTGTAAGTACATCCTAGCCCTGTTTTTAATGCTCTTTACATTTTTAATGTCGTTATCATCCTATCTACCTATTTCTACCATTAATTTAAGATGTGGTTGATGTCTAGGGTTTGACCCATGTTAGAAATATGTGTATTTTGACGTTTAATGGTAGATTATGCATGTTTGATGTGTGATAAACAACTTTTACTAGGTGATTTTTGATGAAAATGCATAAAAAGGACCTAATTGTAAAAAGTTATAAAATGGGTAGTAAAAATATGATTTAATGGAAAAGGTGGACTGCTATAAGCATGAAAATGGTTCGGCTAGGCTTGGGTTACCAAGAAATTAAACACATTTCATTTTACGAGCCTAGGGACTAAATTGTAAAATGTCAAAAAGTTAGGGACAAAATAGTAATTTTGTCTAGGATGCAAATTAATGTAAATGTATGTGTAAAATGATGAATTGATAGTCAAATTTGCTTATATAGACCCGGAACTATTGATTACAGAACTAGATCGAGGAAAACTAAAAGTCTTCGATTAGTTGAGTTTCAAATACGAACCATTCCCACGGTAAGTTCATGTAATTTAATTTGGTGTGTTATTATATTTAATTGAATTGTGTAATTGAGATAATATATATGTGATGATATACGCTATGAAATAATCACAAGATGATAAACACAAATAAAATGTCATTGTCCCGGTTGAACATTGTATTTCGATGGATTATAATAATTTTCTTGAAATGAACAAAATGATATAGAAAGGATTTAGCCTGGGCGGGTAATCCTGAGCTACACTCTCTTGAGTAAATGTTATGAAATGGACTTAGCCCGGACAGGTAATCCATAGAAGGCTTATTAGAGCTAATGTTATCGAAAGGATTTAGCCTAGACTGGTAATCCTGAATAAGCTTTTGGAAGCGAATGTTAAAGACTAGATTTAGCTTGGGCTAATAATCCTGTTATATAAATGTGGCTTGAAAGTGTGCTCTATGAATATGTGCTTAAGGAGCACTTTGGATGTGAATTGACAAACAATTGACATGTATAACTCGAGTATACTACCTGAGTATCCATCGAAATTACAATAGTTCAATGAAAAGAAATCCTGAAAAATGGAATAGTGAAATGATATGAAGGTTTATACTATGGTGAGCTCATCTATGTTGGTTTGATAACTTCATGATCTGTATGACTAACTTGTTTAATGAGTGAATTTATTTAGGTAACTTGTCGAAATATTGATGGAATGAATGCATATATGCTTATATTTGAATAATTAAAACCGATAAGTTTCTTTCTATTACGCGAACTTACTAAGCATGAAAATGCTTACTCTGTTTTACTTTTCCTTGTTTTATAGTGCTCGTAAGGCTCGTGAAGGTTGGAGGATTCGGTCAGAGCAAGATCACACTATCCAAAAATCTCCTTTTTGGTATAGCTAAATGACTCATTTTGGTATAATGGCATGTATAAGCTACTTGGCTTAGATGAAGGCTTGTAAGTAATATTTTGTGACTTAGCCATTGGAATGGCTAAGGATGTTCAATTGGTGCATGTATGATGTTAACGTATGTCCAAATTCTTAGGTGTTAAGTATGGTGGATAACTCATTTTGTAAGTGGCCATTGGAATTGGCTAATATTGGTTTAGCTATATATGCATATGATGATGTCTTTCATGGATGTGAGAATTTGCATGGTTTGAGTTGACAAGTATGTGATGTTGTATGTGATAGAAAATAGCATGTGAATGATGTGGCTGATTTGGTTGAGTATATGTGTTTGGATTGGTGCTATGTTTTGTTGTGTAGGTATGTGTATGGAAGGGTGACAAAATGGCTTGGTAAATAGCCTTGTTTTTGTCCACACGGGTAGACACACGGACGTGTGTCTAGGCCATGTGTGACACACAGTCTGCCCCACGGGCATGTGTTCTGGCCTTGTGTTCCTTGCACCTTAATTGATGCAAAATAGAATGTCCAGAACATAGCACACGGGCATAGACATGAGCATGTGTCTCATTCGTGTGTGCTACAAGGCCTTGGACACGGGTGTGTACCCCGGTCGTGTGAAGTCTGCACCTATTTTATGAAAATTAAATCGACCACACGGCCTAGCTGACGGGTGTATGGCACAGTCGTGTGGCAAACTCAAAGAGCACCCTATTTTGAACACGGCCTGTAGCACGGGTTTGTCTCAGGGTCGCACGGGCATGTCCCGAACCCACACTGGCGTGTGACCCCTATTTTAGCAAAAATTTTCTAAGTGTCATAAAACTTTCTAAAGTTCTCAGTTTAGTCCTGAACTGCTTCCAAAGCATGTTTTGGGTCTCATAAGCTCGTTTTAGGGACGATAGGAATGTAAATAAAAAGTTTTAAATTTGGATGGAGATTCACGCTTCAGTTTTGTATTATTGCTTGTGTTTATGCTCGGCAATGCCTCGTTCCCTGTTCCGGCTTCGAACATGGGTAAGGGGTGTTACAACACGGGCTTGTGGCTTGGCCGTGTGCACAAGTCAGAGAGTTACACGGTGTTAAGCATCACCTGTAGCACAAGCATGTCCTAGGGTCACACGGGCGTGTCCCTTGGACCACATGGGTGTGTGAGCCATGCACCTTGGAAAAATTTTGAAATTTCGTAAAAAATTCTTAGAGTTTCTGATTAAGGCCCGACTCAATTCTAATGCTCATATTGGGCCTCGAGGGTCCATTTAAGGGAAGTTATGAATAATCTTGGAAAATGAACAGTAATTGACATGATTTATCTGAAAATGTTCTGAAAGTTCCGGTAATACTCCGTAACTCTGTTCCAACAACGGATACGAGTTTGGGGTGTTACGGTGAGCATTCGTGTTACACTTATAAAGCGATTCGTGTGACTCTATGAGTCTTAAGGTGCGTTTTGGGAGATATATTTATCCAATGAGTATGACATTTGATTATGTTTTCTTCTCACGAATTGCCATTGTATCACTAAACTGAACTGGTTAGTTATATGTGAACTGATGATATACGAACTGATTAAATGTGACCCACCTATATGCGAACTGTTATATGTGATTTTTTTTGTATGGGGTTAAAAACTAAAATGCAAAACTAACAAATTCACAAATAATGACTATTTTAAAACAGTCCCCGGCAACGGTGCCAAAAACTTGGAACGACAGAAATGTACAAGTGTGCACAATCGCAACAAGTAATAAAGTGACAAGTAAATGTCGAGTTATCATACCACAAAGACTGTGAAAAGAATTATATATGAATGCTATTTAAAACTCTTTGGCGAGGAAAAATATTTTGTTTGAAGAGGGTGATTAAAAACTGTGATTTTAAACTAAGTAAAACAAATAAATAAATCTCAAATGCACGATTTCAAAATACGATTTAATCAAGATGACATAATTGTGTTGATTTAATTACATTTCTTTAACTTAGAATTATTAAACTCATGCTTATGCTGTTACGAAAAAATTCACGGCAACTCGATAATTTGCTAACTTATGAACATACTCACTTACACAAATCCATTCATCTCTTAACATATCCCTATGTTAATTCAAACGATTAAATGAATTTTAATAAGCAAACATGTTATGACACATACATACTCATTAAATTGAACAAATCTCTTGCATATCCTTATGTCAATTCAAACGATTAATTAAATCTAATGAACATATAAAAGACTATGTGAGGTAACAAGGTATCCTTACCTTGAAACAGTTTAATCACAATAATCTTGCAAGTTATGCAAGGCAAGTGTATCGCCAGATACATTGCTAATTTAACCTTCAGCTACCTTAGAAGAATAAGCATGCACTGATTAAGTATTGTGTCAATTAATTACAATTTCAATCTGTTTAAATTATTAATTCATTAGTTACCTAACAATTATAATGCAAGAATAACTTAGGCATGATTTTACTTAATCAAGCATTTTACCGAGGCCTATAACAGCATAAACACAATTTTAATAATTCAAGCAGATGAAATGCAATCAAACCAACACGAATTAAATTCAAGCTAAGCTGATTAAATTAACCATTCCAACAATATAAAAATTCATAGATATGTTCATCATAACAACAACAAAAATTAAATAGATAAGGAACAAGAATCAAATCCGGTGTTTTTCCGTGGCTTGACTAGGTTGCTCCGTTCTTCATTCTTTGTTGTCCTCGCCGATCAAGCCTTCGATTAACACTCAATTTCTACTCCAAAATGGCTGAAGAAAAACCCTTTCTCAAGGGGAGAAATTTGCACAAGAGCAAGGGACTTGGAATGGGAAAATGAGAGGAAAGAAGAGATGTGAATGAATGAGGGATGCTTTGAATGGTCTGGCAAGGGGGGTTTTATAGTTGAATGTGGAAGCTAAAATTTGCTAAAATTAGCAGCCAAAGAGCCACCTCTTGGCCGACCATCTATGTGGCAAAGTTGATGGCTTAAACTTTGCTAAATATGGCTTGGGGCAAATCCATAAAGCCACCAATTGTGGAGGGGCTTGAAAGCAAATTTGACAAGTCTTCAATGGCTTCTTTTGGAAGCTTAATTAATTAGCTAATAAGCTGATTTGGGTCAGCATATGGACGGTTTTGGGCTGCCCAATCCTTGGCCGGTTCAATTCAATCGGTTTGGTTCAACTGGACCACTTTTTCTATAATTAATTAATAATAATTTATTTAGCCCAAATTAAATTGGGTATAAATTAAAATTAATTATATTATGAATTAATGCATATAATTGGACCATCTTAGGCTAGAAATTAAATCGCCTTGATACCTCAAATTGCTTCTCGATTTTGTGCTTCTGGCAGTGTCTGCCGAGCCATTTTTCGCCCTTTGTGCAAATCTGTCGAAAATAACCAAAATTTATCAAAAATAATTATAAAATTAACTAAATTTCAACATGTTCATATTTTGAGTGCACTTTAATTATTTTATAAAAATTAATTATTTTTCAACAAGAATTTAACCGAATTCGTATGAATTTAAGTTAAAAAGGGTATGAAAAAGTGTGCAAATTTTTATGTTTCCACACCCCCAAACTTAATTCATTGCTCATCCCGAGTAATGCACAACTTTTGAAAAGAATTTCTCGAAACACCTTTGAAAAATTCCTTCAGAACAACATTTTTCCCAAAATTATGAAATTAATATACTTATGCTGAAAGACAAGAAATTTGATAGTTATGATACTTAAGTATACATATTGTTCAAATTAATCTCAACAACTATTATGATAGCAAAAATTAGACTAAATACTTCCTAATAAAGTCATGTTAAACCTTACCAATGTAATTTTTTTCCCTTTATTCAAGATTAAGCTGCGATCATTAAGTTTAACTTATGTCTACATATGTTGTACGTAGCAATTCCTCTCCACTAATATAGGTAGCATTGGAGCTTTTGAATCAATAGGTCTTTAACAAGGTTGTAATGTGGTTGGGCTTAAGGGTAGGTAAAAGATAGATAATTTTAGGCTTTTAAACCCTAGATTTAGCTTGTATCGGACCTTTGAAATAATTACCTTCAATACATCAACTTTCTTCGCTTTCACATGCTTTTTTGTACATCTTGTTTTAAGAACTCATAATCTTTTTTTTCAAATTCGAGCATTTTATTGAATGTACTATAATTTTAAAGCATTTGATATTTCTTTTCAAATCCCCCAAACTTATTTTTAAAGAATACTTTGAATAGTACTGAGTCTAGTGTTTGAGACAATTTTAAGATAGTTAAGAGAGAAGTGATGGCTAAATTTGCAAAGGTTTAAACAAAATTAGGCCATATAGTCTCAAAGTTGGTTTCAAAGGACAAAAATTTCATCATGGTTGGCTTGAAAGGCTCAAACGGTCCAAACAAAAGTTGTCTAAATCATTTTCAATGTTCCATGCTTCCTAGGATTTTGCCTCAAGAAACTACTAAGTCAATTCTAAAGACTTAAACTTTCATGCATGCCTAACTTTCATAAAGAACTAAAAATTTATGGTATGATTTGCATGCTTTATCAAAAATACATTCATATCATTATTAAGCTAACATAATAATTTATTGAAATAATAGAACTTTATTTATACTGAAGTTTGGCATACTTAACAAAGTTTCAAATTATTGAACAAAATATATCCTAATCATAATTAAAAGAAAAATTTATTCTGAGTGAAAATAATTCAAATTCAATTTTTCGGTCTCCCCTACTTAAGATGAACAATGTCCCCATTGTTTAAAGTGAATAGATACTATACACTAGGTAGGATTCTAGAAAAGAGGAGGTGAGTCAAATTGACTGCTTAAGTACCAAGCTCTCTCTAGATCCAATCCTAGACATGTATATACCTATTGCCACACTTTATACTTTGTGACTTGTTCATTATTCATGATTTCCACCTCTTGCTTTATTATGTGAAAAATAAAAATTTCTAATTAAACTTAATCCTAAAATAACCTAAGAACAGAAATGAAATAAAGTCAAGATCCCCCATTTTATTTATTTGCAGACCCTTCCGAATTTGACTCATCTTTTGCTCCATCATTATTGCATTTGCATGAATCGCTTCGCTCCTTCTTCGGTAATGGACTCCATGGTTCAAATATAAAATCTAGAAATTTAGGAAAAAAAATAAATGGGTCATTGTAAATTTTTTTAAGAGCACTTCTTATCGAGTCATCCCTTATTTTTGAGTATCTCCAGTAAGCTTGTTGCTACCATTGCATATGCTGCATTATGTCCATCAACTTTGACGGTTCATCTCGAAGATCTGGGCTAGGCGGTTGAGCTCTAAATATTGAAGTTTCATCATCAGGTTCAACTTCTGGTTCCATTGGTTCCACCTTATTAGGGACTTCAGCCAATTGCATTGGCTCGATCTCTGTGGGATCTTCTTCCTTTTCTTCGGGATCCTCACCTTCTTCCACTCGTTACTGTAGAATAGATTCTCCAGCTACTCGGTAAAGGTCCCAATCTGTGATTGTGCCCTGGCTATAGCCTGTCTTCTTTACGTTTGCAAGAATTTTAGCTTTCAAGCATAGAATTGTTATAGTAAAAGGAAAGTAGGCTGGGCCAGAATGTCTAACGGCACAATTCTGCATCTCTCTCAGGATGATTTTTCCCACATCAATGGTCTTTCCAGTTAAAATCGAGTATAATAAGACCATTCACTCTAATGAAATTGTAGTCCCATGTGAGCTAGGGATAAAGCTGAAACGGATGAAATAGAACCATACCTTCGCGAGTGGTGTCAGGTATTCTCTTCGACAAGTGTGGATACCTTGCTTTGACACAGTCCACTTAGAACCTGGAACTGTAAGTTCCTCAAGAATTTCTTGCAAATTTTTAGGCTCTATATTGCTCATCAAAAAAGAATATTCGTCGTTTTCGAAATCAGACAATTCAAAGAACTCATTAATAGCGTTTGAAGTTATTGGTACCTTGATTCCGTGAACTAGAACTTCTGTCAACTCGCTTGAGGTTAAATTCGTATAGAATTCGCAAACTAGTTCCTATCCACACTAGGTCTCTTCTCACAAAACAATTCCTAATTGAGGGTTTCAGCAACTTGACGAATACGTGCCATAAAGTCTTTGTAGTTGCTCTCTTTCAATGTAAAGCCTTTCTCTGGATGCATTTGTTAATTTTTGAAGATACTCTCGTATCTTGCTTTGGCTTCTTCATAATGGAACTTATTTTGTGCTTCATCAAGTTGGGTGCAGGCACGAATTCTCTTACGAGGCATGATTAACCTGAACAAAAAATGAAAAAAAAATATTTTCTCAAAAATTTAATTAAATAAAAATTATTAATGATTCAATAAATTGAAAAATTAAATAATTAAATAAAATTAAAATTTAGGAGAAAAATCGGTCTTACCACTTTTTTTTTAGAACTCCTAAAAAATAAATAGTTAGAAAGCAAAAGAGGTCGAATGGAAGTAGGTTGGAGGATTTCGCTAAGGATGGGTGAGAGGGTGGTGCTGCTCGGGTGTGTAAGGTAGTAGTGCGCAGTAGGCATTGGGAGTAAGTAGCAACGCATGTAGGCTAGGCTGGATGTGCGAGCAACGTGGGGATCCTCGTCGAGCAGACCTGGTGTGAGCGCGCGCCGGACCTGGGCACAGGTAGCAATGAGCGGTACGAAGGCCTAGTGTGGGCAGCAGTATGAAGTGCGCAATGTAGCACGCATTGAGGGTAGGTGTGCACGAGGTAGGCCTGCGGCGTGTGATGGAGCTGGGGCTGCTGGCCGAATGGCTGCTTTTTAGCTAGGAGGTTTCGGCACTTGAAGGTTTTTGGTGCTTTGGGATTTTGAGTGATGAATGATGAAGAGGGTGGTATTTATAATGAAGGGAATAGGACTTAAAGTAGAATTCTTAGAGAAATTTAATAGCTAAAAACTCTAAGTTCTAATTCTAATCCAAGTTAAGAGCAATTAATAATTAAATAATTGCATATTAAATTATTAATGCTATTAATTTATTTAAACAAAAATTAAATATGATCAAAACTAATCCTAATTCTATGCTAAATTGATAAAAATTACTATATAAATTATAATTGATATACTTGTATATTAAAGATTATCATCTTATTATTTTGAAGAAAACTTATCAAATAAAATATGATTAAATTAACACTAATCCTAGCTCTATATAAAGTTGATAATAATTAATACATATTATAATGGATATAATTATATGTTAATAATTATCATCTTTTTTATTAAACTAAAAACATTTTTTTCTAGAAGCCTTTTGAAAATATTTACAAAAGATGCATCTAATTTTTATTATTTATTTAAAAGAGCAACCAAATTTTAAAACTTCAATTAAGTCCCTAGACTTAATGAAAATTTGAAATTGAGTTGCAATTTAAAACTTGGGTCAAAATTGACCTTTTTATTTGAAAAACTAAAAATTATTTTTCTATTTAGGGAATAATTTCTCGAAAAATTATGTTAAAATCAATTCTCAGGAAAAATTGGAGGAGTCACAAGCGGTCCCGCTTAAGTTCCAATCTCCTAGACAAAATTTATTTAAACATACTAATCCGGAAAATATACCCTAAATCATTTATTAAAAAGAAAAATTAAACATCCGATAAAATGAACGATATTTGATTCTGTTCAGTCTTATCTCCCCAGTAATGTTTCAGACGCTGAGCATTAACTTGAAAATTACCTCCCTTACCTTGGAGTTCAACAACTCTGTATGGATAGACGCGATGAATCGTAAATGGACCGGACCAACGTAATTTTAGTTTACTTGGAAAGAACTTTAATCTAGAATTAAATAACAAGACTTGCTGACATGCTTCAAATTCTCGAACTCGAATGTGCTTGTCATGCCATTTTTTAAGTCTCTCCTTGAGTAATTTGGCATTTTTCGTACGAGAGCATTTGTAATTCCTCTAGCTCATTGAGCTGGAACATCCGTTTCTCTTTAGCAAGCTTAAGATCCAAGTTGAGTTGTCGAAGGGCCCAGTAAGCTTTGTGCTCTAACTCCAAGGGTAGATGACAGGCTTTCCCAAAGACCAACTTGTAGGGTGACATTCCTAAAGGTGTCTTGTATGCTGTTTTGTAAGCCTATAAAGCATCATCCAGTCTTTTAGACCAATCTCGTCGGTTCAGGAAAACTACCTTCTCAAGTATGCCTTTGATCTCTTTGTTTGCCAGTTCATCTTGCCCATTCGTCTGCGGATGGTAAGCTGTAGCGACCTTGTGTTTCACTCCATGTTTATCTAATAACCATTTCAACCACTTGTTCACAAAATGAGACCCTTCGTCACTGATAATAGCTCTTAAGGTTCCAAACCTTGTGAATACGTGTTTCTGCAAAAACTTCATCACAACCCTAGCATCATTTTTCGGATAAGCTTCAGCCTCGACCCACTTAAACACATAGTCTACTGCTCCCAATATATACTTGTGACCAAAGGACGGAGGGAAAGGACCAAGAAAGTCAATACCCCATACATCGAACAATTCTACCTCAATGATATTTGTTCGAGGCATCTCATTTCTTCTGGTGACATTTTTGACCCTTTGACATCGATCACAACTCTTTACGTAAGCGTATGCATCTTTGAATAGTGTTGGCCAAAAGAACCCAGCTTGCAATACCTTAGCTGCAGTACATGTACCTCCGAAGTGTTCCCCACTTGGAGCTGAGTGACAATGGTATAAAATCTTATATACTTCATCTTCTGCCACGCATCTCCTGATCATTTGATCTGCACACTTCTTGGACAAGTATGGTTCTTCCCAGAAATAGTACTTCACATCGTGAAGAAACTTTTTCCTTTGATGATACGTCTTATCAATCGGCATCAAACCACAAGCTAAAAAGTTAGCAATATCAGCAAACCAAGGAGTATTATGGACATGATTTACCTTCAGTATGTGTTCATTTGGAAACATCTCTCGAATTGGTATAAGAGGAGAGTTTCTTTATTGCGGCTCCAATCTAGACAAGTGATCTGTTACTTGGTTTTCCACTTCCTTTGATCTTGAATTTCTAGATCGAACTCTTCAAGTAGAAGTACCCACTGGATCAATCTCGACTTAGCATCTTTCTTGGCAAGTAATTACTTAATTTCCGAGTGGTCCGTATAGACAGTCACCTTGGTACCTACAAGATAATATCGAAACTTGTCAAAAGCAAACACAATAGCAAGTAACTCTTTCTCTGTTACCGTATAATTCAGTTGAGCTCTTATATAGTTTAACTTGTGTAGTAGATGGGATGAAAAACTTTGTTCCTTCGCTGGCCCATGACAGCTCCTATCGCGAAGTCACTTGCGTCACACATCAATTCAAATGGAAAATCCCAGTCTGGTGTGATGATTATGGGTGTCATAATTAACCGACTCTTCAAATATTTGAAAGCCTTTAAGCATTCCTCATTAAATTTAAACATCACGTCCTTCTCCAATAATTTGCATAAGGGTTTAGCAATTTTGGAGAAGTCCTTAATGAATCTTCGATAGAAGCCGGCGTGGCCCAAAAAGCTCCTAACAACCTTTACAGATGTTGGAGGTGGGAGTTTCTCCATAACATCTACCTTTGCTTTATCTACCTCGATTCCATGTCTCGTTATCCGATGCCCTAGAACAATACCTTCTCGTACCATGAAATGGCACTTTTCCCAGTTGAGTACTAGGTTTGTTTCTTCGCATCACCTTAGTACCTTGGCTAGATTGGCTAAGCAATCATCATATGTATCTCCAAATACTAAAAAATCATCCATAAAAACTTCCAAATATTTCTCAACCATGTCAGTAAAAATAGACATCATACATCTTTGAAATGTAACAGGTGCATTACATAAACCAAAAGGCATACATCTAAATGCAAATGTACCGTACGGGCAGGTGAATGTTGTCTTGTGTTGATCTTTTGGTGCTACTGTAATCTGATTATACCGCAAGTATCCATCAAGAAAATAGTAATAGTCTCGCCCTGCGAGTCTATCCAGCATCTGGTCCAAAAAGGGCAAAGGAAAGTGGTCTTTCCTAGTAGCCTTGTTCAGTTTTCGGTAATCGATGCAAATTCTCCATCCCGTAATCATTCTAGTTGATATCAACTCGTTATTCTCATTTTCAATGAGCGCGATACCTCCTTTCAACCAGACTTACCCATGAACTATCTAAGATTGGGTAAATTATACCCGCATCTAACCACTTGATGATTTCTTTCTTTACTATGTCCTTCATAATGGGGTTCAGTCTTCATTGTCCATCAATCGTCCTTTTCTCACCATCTTCAAATATGATCTTGTACATGCATACAGATGGACTAATACCGCAAATATCGGCTATGGTCCATCCGATAGCCTTTTTGAATTGTTTCAACACACGGATGAGTCTCTCTTCTTGCTCAGTAGTTAATTCTGCTGAAACAATCACAGGCAGAGTAGAAAAGTTACCTAAATAAACATATTTTAGATGTGAAAGTAGTACTTTGAGTTCCAATTTAGGTGGCTCCTCGATTGACCTTTTTGGTTGGGCATAATCCCTTTTCTCTAATTCCAAAGATTCAAAACAGGATTGCAGATTAAATCCCTTTTGATTAGCTTCTAATAACGCTAAGTATTCATCCTTCTCTTCATCGTTCAAAGGATCTGATGTCAAAATTTGTTCCAACGGATCCTCAACATAGTTGAGCTCCTTCTCCACTATTAAATCCTCTAAATAAGATACTGTAGAACAATCATCAATTGTGTCAAGAAATCGCAGAGACTTAAAAACGTTAAATGTTACCTGATCATCCTGAACACGCATAGTAAGCTCACCTTTCTGCACATCAATAAGGGTCCTTTCAATTGCTAAGAACAATCTTCCTAAGATAATTGGCACTTCTTTATCTACTTCAAAGTCTAGGATAACAAAATCAGCAGGGAAAATGAATTTCTCTACACGTACCAATACATCCTCGATCTTTCCTTCTGCATGTGCTAAGGATCGATCTGCTAATTGAAGTGTAACCATAGTGGGTCTAACTTCACCTATCCCCAACTTTCTAAATCTTAACATAGGTATCAAGTTAATACTCGTACTTAAGTTACATAGTGCCTTACCACAATATGTTGCTCCAATGTTGCAAGGTATGGTAAAACATCTAGGATCCTTCAACTTTGAGGGTAGTAACGCCCCAAAATTTATATTTCTGATTTTGTTAGAATATGACACAACTGTGTGTCTGCTTTAGTGGTTAAGTGTTCTAGTTATGTGCGAGAGGTCCTAAGTTCAAGCCTTAGTCTTGGTAAATTTTGGTATTTTTCTAAATAAAGCCTTACCCTTGCTCTGTAGGCTTATGTTTAATTGTTGGTAAGTCTATAGCAGAATGGGCCTGCTGGTCTGGTGGTTAGGTGGAGTGCCGAATCCCTGTGCGAGCATGGATAATGTTTTTGCTCTAAATTTTAGCTAGAGTTGTGGTGAATTAGGTTTCTGAGTAGTTGTGTGTAGTGGGGATAGTGGGAGAAATTTAAGGGATTTGTAGAAATTATCAGATTTTGGTTTGTTTTTATTTTTATTTCTTTTTCTGAAAATTCTCTTTTCCCAATTCTGGCAATTTTTTTCAAAAGCTTTCTATCATTCTCTACCGAAATTCTCTTTATTTTTCCCTCGCTCCTCTTATTTTTCTTTTTTCTTTCCTTTGGTTCAACGCTGATACGCCGTTCGGTAGGTAACTGTTCTGTCGCTATCTAAGGTTTTCTTTTGGTTAGTATCCTAATGAGGGCTCTGGTGTTTATTCACGATCAAGGGAAAATTCAGAGGTACGGAATCATTTTTCGGAGTGTTAGTTGGTGAGGGAATTGTTGTTCATCGACTGAAGGTAAGGATTGGCCGCTTTTTGGGTAAAACCCTTGATTCGAGTTTGATTCTAGATCACATTATAATCGATTAAAGTAGTGTTATTTGTTCAACTATAGGTTTTGGAGTGCTCGAAAGCGGGTAGGCATAAAAAATAATATAGGTGTGTACCCAAAAATATAGAAAATAGGATTCACCGAAAAGCCAAAAAGTATTCTATCGACGCCACACAGGCATGTAGTCGCCCGTATGGTAGGCCATGTTGTAGTACACGGGCATGTGGTCGACGAACCAGGCCGTGCGCGCACGACACGGGTGCGACAGACACGACCGTGTGATGGCAGACGAGGCCGTGTGTGAGATACGGGCCTGGCCAATTGGGCTGTGTGGGCCACACAGACGTGTGGAAATCTGGGCCAGGCCGGGCGTGTGAGCCCATTTTTTTAAAATGTTTTGTAAGGTTGCACGAGTCGCCCAAGTCGACTGTAACCTGTCGTAGGGTCAGTAAGCCTTACTTAGACCCTTGTTTCTGTGATCTGATATTGTGTTGCATGTGTTAATGTATATTATATCTTGCATATATGTATGTACGATTCTGAATATAAATGTATGATCAATTTACTTGCATTATAGCATGCCTTATTGAATAATGAATTGCATCGGGGTGGGTTTAATGAAGAGAAGGAAGAATCTATAAGGCTTCATAAGCCTGTTATCTGGAAACTAAGCTACATAGTTATGACATGTGATATATTGCAGTGCTTTATGGTGTGTAGGGTTGGATGGATCGATTTTATCCCCATATTTGATGTGCAGGGATGGGTGGGTCGATTTTATCCCCACATGGTGTGTTGGGTTGGACGGAGTTGGTGTGTAGGGTTGGTGGGCATGTTCTACTATTCTGATCTGTTATGTATAATATATCTGAGATAGGCTAAAGCCCTAAGACTGTATCTGATTCTGTTTCTGAGTGGGCCAAGGGCCCCATCGATTCTATAAAAAGTTCAAGCCCAAATTATGACTGTATTCTATTATCTGATTGTATGCATGCTGAACTGTGGGAATGTACACACTGAGTTGTGAAAACTCACCCCTTTTATCTGTTTGATCTGTTCAGGTAATCCTCAGTAGTAGATGGGTCAGTGCAGCGGAGGACTCGATGGTGGCCACATACTTTTTGGACTATTTTAAATTCAGTTTTGGTATTTTTTTTCTTAATTATTTCCTGGGTTGTGTTTAATGTAATTCGAGGACTTTATGGACTTTATTTGGATTTTTAAAACAGTTTAAGGGATTTTAGCTTAAAACTCGATTTTAAATCAAATGACACTAATTTTTGAATATGAACTTCAACAAAAGCTTTCGCGTAAAGGGAATGTTTTAAAGCTAAGTAATTAATACTTGTTTTCTGAACTAAATGAAAGATAATAACTGACACTGCTTAAAGTCAACACGTTTTCCAAAAACACTCTCATGTAATATCGTTAGTTTTAGCCATAACGTCTAGATCGGGTTTGGGGTGTTACAGGTAGTTTGTTTTGAAGATATGCATTACATTCCTTCGTCAGAGCTACCGTCTCAAATTCTCGAAGTCTTCTTTTTTCGGACAGGATATCTTTCATGAATTTGACGTAGTTCGGCATTTGCTCAAGTGCTTCAACCAACGGGAGGTTGATATGAAGCTACTTGAGTACGTTTAGGAATTTCTTGAATTGAATCCCCTGCTTTTGCTTTTGGAGTCTTTAAGGGTAGGGTGGTGGTGGTTTCTTTATTGGAACTAGTTGATTCATCTTTTTTGGTGATTCTGCATCTAACGAAGTTGTTAGTTGATTAGAATTAGCTGGTTTTAAAATTACCTTGTCGGGTTTTGCAGATTCTGGTTCTTGTGCAACTGGAATTTCAACACTCAGTTGAACTTCCTCTGAATCTTGAGCGTCAGCTTGCTCCTTTTCAGCTTCAATTATGTTGGGCTCTAATGTCTTTCCACTCATCAATGTCAACGTTTTGCAATGCTCCTTCCCCAAATTCCACGGATTCTCTATATCACTAGGTAAAGCACCTTGTGGTCGATTCCTGAGTTCAGTAGCAAGCTGGCCCACTTGATTCTCCAAATTCCTTAGAGTGGCGTCGTTTTTCACCATGTATGCCTCCAATAAATTCTCTAAGCTATTGGATGATTCAGCCTGAGCTGGTTTTTGAACTTGTTGGGGAAAACTAGGCGGCTGGGTTGGTCTAGGTTGGGCGTAAGTGTTACTGGTTCTAGCCCCTTGGTTACTCCAGGAAAAATTTGGGTGATTTCACCACGATGGGTTATAGAAATTGGATTGCAGTCCTTGCCTTCCTCGATTTTGGTTCTAGTTACCTATGTAGTATATGGATTCTGGGTTCGATGGACATTCTTCGAACAAATGTCCTTCCCCACATAGACACAGGCTATATTTTCAAATTGGTTAGGTGGCTGTGCTGCAAAACTGTTAGACCCATTAGTAGTAAGATTTTTTAACATTGAGGATATTGATGATACCTGAGATGCGAGTGAAGTAAGAGTATCTACTTCATGTATTCCAGCAACTCGTCTTCCTGACGTTGTTCGATTGGTTGGCCATTGGTAATTGTTGCTGGCGATCCTCTTAATGATTTCATAAGCCTCATTATAAGACTTAGAAAGGAGAGCACCATTAGCAGAAGCGTCCACTACCATCCTCGTGTATAAAATGTCTCAAGTTGGATGCAATGTGGGATTCCGTGATGAGGGCACTTTCGTAATAATTCTTTGTACCTTTCCCATGCCTCATACAAGGACTCATCATCCATTTGTTGGAAGGCAGTGATCTCGTTCCTCAACTTAGCATTCTTGCTAGGCAGGAAATACTTCATAAGAAATATTTCTGCTAACTCTTGCCATGTAGAAATTGATTTTGGTGGCAAAGAGTTCAACTAGGCTCGAGCTTTATCCCTTAGTGACTATGGGAACAGCTTCAATCGTAATACATCTTCGGGTACTCCGGCTAACTTGAAAGAATCGCTCACCTCCATAAATAGTCTTAAGTGTAGGTGAGGATCTTCGGTAGGCATTCCACTGAATTGACCCACTGTCTGAAGCATCTGGAACATGACTGGCTTCAGCTCGAACTATTGTGCCTCAATTTCGGGTTTCTTAATACCCAGATTAAGATCATTAAACACTGGCATAGCATACTGTCTGAAAACTCTATCCCTATCATCAGCAATAAGGATAGGATTTTGAGCAGGGTTTACTTCATTGATTCAGATTTTCAAAGTTCATTTCTTCGGTCATTCTCTGACTTTCTTGTCCTATTCGCTGTTGAAAAGTTCGTTCCATCTCAGGGTCTATAGGAAGTAGGTCAATAATTCTATCAATACTCGTAAACACCCGAAATTATCACAGAAAAATTAATTAAGTTAAAAAAATAAAAAAAAGATTAAACCAAAATGCAAAACTAACAAATTCACAAATAATGACTTTTTAAAACAGTCCCCGACAACGATGCCAAAAACTTGGAACGACAGAAATGTGCAATTCTACATAATCACAACAAGTAATAAAGTGACAAGTAAAAGTCGATTTATCGTACCCACAGGGATTGTGAAAAGAATTATTTATGAATGCTATTTAAAACACTTTGGTGAGGAAAATATTTTGTTTGAAGTGGGTGATTAAAAACTATGATTTTAAACTAAGTAAAACAAACAAATAAATCTCAAATGCACGATTTCAAAATACGATTTAATCAAGATGACATAATTGTGTTGATTTAATTACATTTCTTTAACTTAGAATTATTAAACTCATGCTTATACTGTTACGAATAAATTTACGGCAACTCGGGAATTTACTAATTTATGAACATACTCACTTACACAAGTCCATTCATCTCTTAACATATCCCTATGTTAATTTAAACGATTAAACAGATTTTAATAAGCAAACATGTTATGGCACATACATACTCATTAAATTGAACTAATCTCTTGCATATCCCTATGTCAATTCAAACGATTAATTAAATCTAATGAGCATATAAAAGACTATGTGAGGTAACAAGGTATCCTTACCTTGAAACAATTTAATCACAATAATCTTGCAAGTTATGCAAGGTAAGTGTATCGCCAGATACATTGCTAATTTAACCTTCAGCTGCCTTATAAGAATAAACATGCACTGATTAAGTATTGTGTCAATTAATTACAATTTCAATCCATTTAAATAATTAATTCATTAGTTACCTAACAATTATAATGCAAGAATAACTTAGGCATGATTTTACTTCATCAAGCATTTTACCGAGGCCTATAACAGCATAAACACAATTTTAATAAACACAATCATAACAACAACAAAAATTAAAGAGATAAGGAACAAGAATCAAATCCGGTGTTTTTTCGTGGCTTGACTACGTTGCTCCGTTCTTCTTTCTTTGTTGTCCTCACCTATCAAGCCTTCTATGAACACTCAATTGCTGAAACAAAATGGCTGAAGAAGAGCCCTTTCTCAAGGGGAGAAATTGGCACAAGAGCAAGGGACTTGGAATGGGAAAATGAGAGGAGAAAGTGAGAGAAGAGAGAAGAGATGTGAACGAATGAGGGATGCTTTGAATGATCAGCCAAGGGGGGTTTTTATAGCTGAATATGGTAGCTAAAATTTGCTAAAAATAGCAGCCAAAGAGCCACCCCTTGGCCGACCATCTATGTGGCAAAGTTGATGGCTTCAACTTTGCTAAATATGGCTTGGGGCAAATCCATCAAGCCACCAATTGTGGAGGGGCTTGAATGCAACTTTGACAAGTCTTCAAGGGCTTCTTTTGAAAACTTAATTAATTAGCTAATAAGCTGATTTCGGTCAGCATATAGACGATTTTGGGCTGCCCAATCCTTGGCCGGTTCAGTTCAATCGGTTTGGTTCAACTGGACCACTTTTTCCATAATTAATTAATAATAATTTATTTAGCCCAAATTAAATTAGGTATAAATTAAAATTAATTATATTATGAATTAATGTACATAATTGGACCATCTTAGGCTGGAAATTAATTCGCCTCGATACTTCAAATTGCTTCTCGATTTTGTGCTTCTAGTAGTGTCTGCCGAGCCATTTTTCGCCCTTTGTGCAAATCTATCGAAAATAACCAAAATTCATAAAAAATAATTATAAAATTAACTAAATTTCAACATGTTCATATTTTGAGTGCACTTTAATTATTTTATAAAAATTAATTATTTTTTGACAAGAATTTAACCGAATTCGCATGAATTTAAGTTAAAAAAGGTATGAAAAAATGCGTAAAATTTTTTGTTTCCAGTAATGTTATGTTAGCTTGTTATTTTCACATATTACTCACTAAAAAAATAGTTAATGGCTTAATTACTATCATTTGTATCAAGACTGAAATCTCAAAATATGAAAAGTATGAGGACTTAGAATGATCTGTTGAGATTTAACTACTTCTCTTGTTCCACTTCATGTTCGAACAATAGATGTAAAAGTTTTTGGTGTTAGCATGTTTAGTTGTTGATTAAATCTTGTTAAATTAGCAAATGTGGATATATTTGGTGGCCAACATTCTAGAATAGGGTCATCATCTATTCAATTGGATTGGAGGAGAAATGAGAAGTGTTTGATTTATTAAAGAATCTTATCCTTATCCTTTCAGAAGATTTAAAGTTACTGAGAGACTTGTTTAGGAAGGCTTTTATGAGATAATTCAAGGGATATTTTTAGATCTTAAATGAGTGTTTCAAACCTATCAAAACTCTACTGAATGATCACTTGAAGAGGACTATAAATAGGCAGTAGTGTGATGTCCCTGTAGAGAAAATTTTGAAGTGTGTAAGTTGCATACCTTATTGTATTTTCTTGTTGATAGTTCAACACTTTGCTTAAGATTTATTGAAGAGTATTTATTGATTGTGTGTGAGGATTATTTTGGGATAGTGATTTGTAATAATTTGGGTTCAATATTGGCATTGCAAATATTGGTCAGTGTAGGGGTAGTTTGGGCTTTAGCCTATAGTTGTATTGGAGGAATTGTTGAATAAAATCATTCTCTAAGTGGGGCTCTGCAGGATAGGATTGGTGAATCTGAACTATGTTAACAAATATCTTATGTTCATTTCTCTCTTTACTTTGCTTCTTGTTCTACCCTTTTGAAAAAATATTTTTTCCCAACCTCCATTCTAACAAAAGATAAAATTAAACTGTTTTGAAATGAGTGCAAATTAAAGGCTTTTTCATGATCTAGTTGAAGAATATTGACTAAATCTACAATTGTACACATAGTACAAAACTAGTAATTGAATTTTACCAAACAAATTTAATTGCTACTATTTGAATTAGAACTAAAATTTTAAAATTTAAAAAGTATAATGACTAAAATTGACCAATTCAAAAGGTACAAGACTAAAATTGATCAAATTAAAGTATAAAGACTAAATCCAATTTTTTTGTAAAATACAAGGAGTAATAGTAGAATTTAACCACATCCAAAAGACTGTTAGCAATATAAATTCTTCCATTAAATTTCTTAATTGATTTATGACAGAATATTTAATGTACTATTAGTTGTATAAGCTTCATACATCATTAGTGGATAATAATAAGACAAATCATTATTGAATAAAATAAAAAAATAGTGAAAGATTTGTAAAAAATACTAATAATTTTATTTAAACATAATTAAATAATAATTAAATATAACTATTATAATAAATATTAATAACTCTGATATTTATTTATAATTAATTAATATTTAATTCTTTTAAAATAAAATTATTAGTATTTATTTATAAATTCTCTACAATTTTTTTATTTTATTTAATGATAAAATATCATATTATTATTTTATGATGATGATATACCAAGGTGCATCATATATTATTTGTTCTATTTACCATATTCAATTGAATAATTTTCTTAAAAGAAGTAATTAGTTATGTGGTCTTCAACTTTTAGCAAGATTTCATTTCTCAAATAAGTTGATATAATACATATGAGTCGCGACCTGCTTTTGAACTCAATCTAATGTTTTGTATTGTTGGAGGCGATATGGTAAATAAAACACAAACTCAATCCTATTATATTATTGATCATTACAGTGAAAACCACATTATTAAGTTATATGGTATTTCCGGAGAATGGCGTCTGTATCATTCAAGGTTGCTTCCAGCAACATCCAGCACAAATCTATACCTCACATCATTCCTCTCCAATCTCTCAAAAGCCTTGTTTATATAATCCATCTTCACCACCTCTATCATTGTACTCAGTCCCTTCTCTGCCCAAAAATCCAGTATTTCCTATGTTTCTTCCATGCTTCCTATGAAACTCCCTGTCAATGATTTCTTCTCTGCATTGCATGACGGTTACTTGCAAATTATATATATAAACGAATGAACAATAAAAATTTGGTTAGTTTTCTTTTGATCTTAAACAGAAAATCTGGCCGGCATACCTAAAATCAAGTCATCGTTGTTGAAATGCAGGGGCTTAGTGGAAACCCCAACAAAAATCAGCTTCCCACCAGCTTTGAGAAGCGAAATGTAAGGCTCCAGAGGATGGAAAGCGGGGACAGTGTCGAGAATGTAATCGAGACTGGCTGCTGCTCCCTCCATCTCTGCTGCATTAGAGCTCACCAGGAAAGCATCGGCGTGCAAATGCTCTAAAGCCTCCACTTTCTTCTTTTCTGAAGAACTTATCACGGTTACGTGATGCCCCATTGCCTTTGCTATCAGCACTGCCAAATGCCCGACTCCGCCGAGCCCCAAAATTCCGGCCTTGATAGCCTTATCAGAGTTATTGAACTGCTTCAAGGGACTATAAGCCGTCACTCCAGCACATAAGAGCGGTGCAGCCTGCTCTGGTGCTAGTTTCTCGGGTATCTTCACCACAAACCTGCATCCACTCTAATGTTAATTACCAGGGATTGTACTTTCAAAAGTTAGTACTCTTCGTGCTGGTTTATTCTTGCTTACTTTTGATGAACCACCATAGCAGAAGAAAAGCCACCATGAGTGGGAGTTCCATCTTTGTTGACGGCACCATATGTAAAGACCCTGTTAGAATTAAGTGACCCTAATTCTTATTTAAATAAAATACGATGGAAAATAAAATAAAAGTAAAATCCATATAGAACTAGACTTCTTTTATTTTATTTTAGAATAAGGTTTTTTAAACCTTATTAAACTCCATCTATTTTATATTTACTAGGATAAGGTGTTTCAATCCTACTAGAATATGGCTTTACAAGCCTATAAATAGACATAGTCTATTCCTTTTGTATTGATTCAAATTTTCGACATAGTGAATTTTCTTCTCCTCTGCCCGTGGTTTTTTCCCGAAAGGGTTTCCACGTAAAATTTTGTGTTCTTTATTTTTATTTTATTTTATTTTTTTCACAATTGGTATCAGAGCTTCCGGGTTGTTCATCTCGATCACGGTAATGGCGTCTTTGAAATATGAAATTCGTTGTTGGATCGCAACACCGATTTGCGTTGTGGCGATTAAGATGCAAGCGGTTCTTGCATGCAGATGGATCTCGGAGGATGCCCCGCTAGGGATAGATAAGATGCCTTCGACATTATGGATGAAGAGAAGAAGCGTAAGGATCGAAAGGCATTAACACAATTGCATCTGCATTTGTCCAATGAAATTTTGCAGGATGTGATGAAAGAGAAGATCGCCATTGCATTATGGAAGAGGCTAGAACAAATATGTATGTCGAAAACTCTAACAAGCAAGTTGCATATGAAGCGGCGTCTTTATGCTCATCGTTTGGAGGAAGGTGCGTCTGTATACCTAACACTTGACAAAAGATTTAAAGAAATTCTCTCAAACTTGGAGGCCATGGAGGTTCGAAGATGATAAGGAAGATCTAGGTTGATTTCTTTGTTCGTTGCCTCCGTCTTATTCAACCTTTAGAGACACGATTTTATATAGCCGCGAGTCTCTCACGTTTGATGAGGTTTATGATTCTTTAACCTCGTATGATAAGATGAAACATCTTGTGGTTAAACTCGACTCTCGGGGAGAGGGTCTCATTGTTCGTGGGAGACAAGATCGAACATCGATGATGATCGTGGTAGGACACAGAGAAAGAAATCATCGTGGTAAATCTAAGGGTAGATCAAGTCTTCAAATAGAGGTAAAACTTGTAACTTCGTTAGAAGAAAGGGCACATTAAATCTGAGTGCTATAAGCTACAAAATAAGATTAAAAGGGAGGCTGCGAATCAAAGGGAAAACAACCAGGAAAAATTCTGGTGAAGTGGATGTTGTAGAAGACTACAGCGATGGTGAACTTCTATCGCTTCTGTCAATGATTCTAAAGTAAGTGAGGAGTGGATACTTGATTCATTTGCACCTTCCATATGAGTCCCAATCGGGATTGGTTTACAACTTACGAAGCGATTGTCCAAGGTGTTGTTTTGATGGGAAATAATGCTTCGTGTAAGATCGCAGGTGTTGGAACAATTAAAGTTAAGATGTTTGATGGAGTTGTCAGAACACTTAGTGACGTACGGTATGTTCCAGAATTGAAAAGAAATTTAATTTCATTGAGTACTCTTGATTCAAAAGGGTACAGATACACAGCTGAAAGTGGGGTTTTAAAGATTTCCAAAGGGTCCCTTGTTGTGATGAAAGGGCAAAGAAAAAGCGCCAAGTTATATGTTTTTGGTGGTTCTATCATTATGGTGATGCAAATTGTCGCTTCCTCTTCCTTGTCGGATGATGATATTACTAAACTTTGGCATATGCGCTTAGGGCATATGAGTGAGAATGGCATGGTAGAATTGAGCAAAGAGGACTTCTTGATGGGCAAGGAATTTGCAAACCGAATTTCGTGAGCATTGTGTGTTTTTGGGAAGCAAAAGAGAGTTCGATTCACTAGAGGAATCCATAACACGAAGGAAACGTTGGAGTATATTCATTTCGATCTATGGGGACCATCCAGAGTGCCTTCGAGAGAGGTGGAGCTAATTATATGCTAACCTTTATTGATGATTTTTCGAGAAAAGTTTGGGCGTTCTTCCGAAGCGTAAAAGAAAAGCGATGTGTTTTCCGCATTTAAGTCTTGGAAAATTATGATTGAAAAACAGACGGGAAAGCAGATAAAATACCTCCGCATGCGGACAATGGCTTAGAGTTACATTCGATGAGTTTAATAGATTGTGCAAGTCGGAAGGGATCGTGAGACACTTGATGATTCGTCATACTCCACAGCAAAACGGCGTTGCGTAACGAATGAACGAACGATCATGGAGAAGGTTCGATGTATGTTGTCAAATGCCAACTTATCAAGTCGTTTTGGGCGTACGGCCTTCATCGCATGTTTTTGATCAACCGATCTCCATCCGTTGCCATTGAGAAAAAGACTCCACAAGAGGTATGGTCAGTAATCCCGCTAATTATTCCGATTTAAAGATCTTTGGGTGTCTGCGTATGCTCATGTTAATAATGGAAAATTGGAACCGAGATCCATTAAATGTGTTTTTCTTGGTTATAAAGTGGTGTAAAGGGTATAAGTTATGGTGTCCTGAAAATAGGAAAGTTGTGATTAGCAGAGATGTTGTTTTTGATGAAACTGCTATGCTTCCTAACTTATCTCTTAAAGATCATTCCAATAAAGAAAATCAAAAGCGGTGGAGCATCAGTTAATCTGAGTCGACTCCTCAAGTCGGTACAAAAATTGAGAATAGAGTTGCTTCTTCGCCTCAATACTCTATCGCCAAAAAGCAGAACTAAAAGAGAAATTAAACCTCCAAAGAAGTATGCCGAGGTGATCTAGTTGCTTATGCTTTAAATGTGGTGAAGATATAGATGCGAATCAAGAGCCATCAAATTATTCTCGAGGCGATTAGTGTGTGAAGACTCGAGAAAAATGGATGTTTGCTATGCAAGAGGAGATGGAATCACTCCACAAAAACAAAACATGGGATCTTGTGAAACTTCCTAAAGGTAAGAAGACTGCATTCGTTGTAAATGGGTGTTTAAAAAGAAAGAAGGGACTCCGGGAGTTGAAGAACCTAAATATAAAGCAAGGCTTGTTGCAAAGGGTTACTGATCAAGTTCCAGGAGTGGACTTCACAGATGTGTTCTCCCGGTTGTGAAGCATAGTTCGATTCGAGCTTTGCTTGGTATTGTGGCCATGCATGATTTAGAGCTTGAGCGATTAGATGTAAAAGCGCATTTTTGCATGGAGAACTTGAGGAAGATATTTACATGCAACAACTGAGAGGGTTTTACAGCTTGAGAAAAAGAGGATTATGTTTGCTTCTTTGAAAAAGTCCCTTTACGGTTTGAAACGATGCCAAGGCAAAATGGTACAAGAGGTTTGATTCCTTTATGACTTCTCACGATTTCAAAAGAAGTAGTTTTGTGATTGTGTTTACTTTAAGAAAAACAATGATGGTTCTTTTGTGTATCTACTTCTTTACGTTGATGACATGTTGATAGCAAAGAAAAGACAAAGGAGAGATAAGAAAGGTCAAAGCCCAACTAAGTGAAGAATTTGAGATGAAAGATTTGGGACCAAGCAAAGAAGATACTTGGTATGGAGATTCTTAGAGATAGAAAAACAAGTAAATTGTACCTAAGTCGGAAAGGGTACATTGAGAAACTTCTTTGTAGGTTCAATATGCGGAGTGCTAAGCTGTTAGTACTCCTTTAGCGACCATTTTAGACTTTCATCGGCTTTGTCTCCACAATCGATGATGAGATTGAGTACATGTCACATGTTCCATACTCTAGTGCAGTGGGATCTCTCATGTATGCTATGGTTTGTTCACGTCGCATTTATCATATGCGATCGGTGCGATTCGCGGATATATGGCGAATCCGGTAAAGAACACTGGAAAGCGATTTGATGGATTTTAAGATACTTACGAGGTACTATCGATGTTTGCTTACAGTTTGGAAGAATCGAAGATGGAGTTATTGGGTATGTTGATGCTGATTTTGCTGGAGACCTTGATAGAAGAAGATCTCTCACAAAGTTACGTCTTTACAATCGGAGGTTGTGCAATAAGTTGGAAAGCCACTTTGCAAACTACGATCGCTTTGTCTACCATCAAGCCGAGTACATGGCGACATCGAGGCTTGTAAAGAAGCTATTTGGTTGAAGGGACTCTTTAGTGAACTAAATGAAGACCTTCAAATCAGCCATGATATTTTTGTGTGATCAGAGTGCCATCTTTCTTACAAAAGATCAAATGTTTCATGAGAGAACAAAACATATTGATGTTCGGTATCATTTTGTTCGTGATATTATTGCTCGTGGTGATATTGTTGTGAGCAAAATTAGTACTCATGAAAATCCTGCAGATATGATGACCAAGTCACTTCCTATAACCAAGTTTGAGCATTGCTTAGACTTGGTTGGTGTTCATTGTTGAAGTTAAACCCTTAAGGGGTTTTATGGAAGAGGTGGAGAACTTGTTCGCGATGAAAAAAAAAAAAAAAAACTTGTTCATTGAGAATTTGTGTCAAGGTGGAGATTGTTAGAATTAAGTGACCCTAATTCTTATTTAAATAAAATACGATGGAAAATAAAATAAAAGTAAAATCCATATAGAACTAGACTTCTTTTATTTTATTTTAGAATAAGGTTTTTTAAACCTTATTAAACTCCATCTATTTTATATTTACTAGGATAAGGTGTTTCAATCCTACTAGAATATGGCTTTACAAGCCTATAAATAGACATAGTCTATTCCTTTTGTATTGATTCAAATTTTCGACATAGTGAATTTTCTTCTCCTCTGCCCGTGGTTTTTTCCCGAAAGGGTTTCCACGTAAAATTTTGTGTTCTTTATTTTTTATTTTATTTTATTTTTTTCACAGACCCTCTGGTTGCAGTACTGTTCATTATTGGAGTTGCAAGACAAGCATTTCCCACATGAGCTTATCATGCACCCAACTCCAACCTTGTCTCCAAGCTTGAATTTGTTTACTTCTGAACCCACTTCCACGACCTCGCCCACCACTTCATGCCTATATCAGAGACCGGTAAATTAAAACCAAGAACAAACATAGGGAAAACAAGGTGGATAAAGAATCATGAACGACACAGGATTGCATGGGGCCTACCCTGGAACCAATGGGTAGTTGATGGGCATAATCTCACCCCTCATCTGGTGTAGATCAGTGTGATCTACTCCACAATACAATACCTTCAACACCACATCTTCTGGACCTGTTTTCCTATCAATAATGGCATTGAAACATCAATTAGCATTCATCAATTTTTTAGACTTGAGATGCAAGATGAGAGGGAGAAGAAGAGAAAGAAATTAGAAACCTGAGAGTGACTGAATAAGGTGAAAGGTGTCCTGATACATCTCTGGCAGCCCATCCAATGACCCTTCTTCCCTCCATTCTCTGCTTCAATTGAGTCCTGTAGTAGTAGACTTGAGGAGAACTTTAACAAGAGACTGACGGAAATGCAGTGCGGTTCTTTGGGACTTTATATCCACAAAAAACGTCGTTATCATTGCTTCTTGCCCAAGTTAATACAAGCCACTATCGTCAGGGCTATGGTTGCGGTTGCTTTTTTTTTTTTTCGACTGTTACTCCACAATTCAATTCGCCGGCCTTATTATATTGAACTAAATAATGTTGATGTGAAATATTCGGTCTACTGACTCGGCACTTGAGGCGGCTTTTGCGAAGAAAGGATTAAAAATACTGTTGTTGGGACCATTTGATGAAGAGATTTGTTATTTTAGGCTTGAAATATTCTTGTGTCACCATATTAAATCCGTCACATAAAGAAAATGAAATCAGCGAAAAAGATAACACTGGAGCTATGTTTTCCCTTGTCCTTCGTTTCACCTTCTAGGACCTGATTGCAAGCTGAGCTGGTCTTTTTGGGTATAAATCAAAATTTTAATTTTGTTAGAACTAACAAATTAAGCAAAATAAAGTTGAAGAGATTGCAAATAATTGAGAAAGACATTGCTCCTTTCACTATACCAGCATTTCTCAAACATAAACTCCGACATTCCATAACTTTGTTTAACAGAGCATATCTCAAATATAAAGTGGTACATCCCATAACATGCAAGACCCTAGTCAACGTGATCTCATTTTTAATTTTCTATGAGCTCAGCATCCCACCATATTATTTGTTGTGAAGCTGCTGAGATCATAGCTCACGTCATGGCCAACTTATTATAAAAAATGGTTAAAATGCAAATTCAACCTCATATTTCAAATAAATATTGACATTATACTTTATCTTTATAGATATTTTTCGTTGTTTTTATTTCGTTGACAGTCAATTTTTATGTTTTTAAAATTTATTACTAAACTTTGAATTTGATTAATTCGCCACCAACTTTTATTTTTTTTAATTAAATTCCATCACTCAATATTAATTTAGAAGATTTGAAAACAAATTTTAATAATAACTCTTCTTTCAAATATTTTATTTCAATAGTTAATAATAAGTTAATTTATAAAATATCAAAAATTAATAAATTAGCTTAGAATTCTAAAATTAATAAACTAAATAGTTGAAAAATAATATATATAAAGTAAATTTATTTATTTTATAAAATAATTGTTTTTACTAACTTTGGCATTATATTGTTTTTATTTATTTTACAAAATAACTGTTTTTATTAATTTTGACATTATATTGTTTTTAATTATTGTTGTTGAATATTAAGATAAAAGAATTTTATTAAATCTTTTCAAATTATTTTAAACTAAAATTGAATAGAAAATTTCAATAAAAAATTAAATTTTAGGGATAAAATTCAATCAAGTAAATGTAAAATGGCAAACTTTAATATAGAGTTCAAGCATAGTGGTAAATTTACTTTTATTTATAAGCATAATAATAAATATCAATTACAGTTAAATATATTGGCAAATTTCAATTTTACCTAAAATATAGTGACAATATTGCATATAAAATGTACTTTTAAAATTTAATGGTAAACTTTCAAAAAAAATTAAAATATATTTTATTAATACATACAATTAATCCATGTATAACACAAGTAAGAAAACTAGTTATATATGTAACACCCCTTACCTAGATTAAACTGATATATCACAAGAATGAGATATCACATTTGGACACTAAGACTTATTAACTTGAACACCAATTTCAAAACTTCATTTTAACACATTTAAGCCCATTTAAAGCTATTTTAGTCATTTCAATGTTACCCTTAAAGTTTTGTTACAACTGGGGACCATTCAGAGCCTTTTTGAGTCAAAATTGGGTACATAGAGTCAATGTCACGACACTAGAAAACGGGTGCCGCAACTCTGAGGGCAAAATGACTCCAATGTCGAGACACTGACTTGTGGTGTCGCGACACTGAGGGAAGATTACTCCAAATGTCAACTATTTAAAATTTTAGCCCAATTGTAGACTCAATAAAACACATAGGATATGCAGAATAAACAATGCATCATTAACACTAACGTGCATACACTATTTTACATTGAATTGTAGAGTTAACGAATTGCACTAAAGTGCCATTATCGCTAGGACTAAAGTGCGAAATCATTTGATTACACCGTAAGGCCACTATCATAATGCACATGAAAATTTTCTATGGCATGCCCTCTATATCCTATTAATTCACATCTTATCTACATGTGCATTTAATACATTAAATCCATTATATCCACTTAACAATTAAAGACAAATCAAACATTATACTTTTACAATTTAGTCCTTATTAATAAGAAAATTCACTATACTCTATATTTCCACTATAATATCACTTTTCATTAATTCACTATTACATCACACTTCATTCAAGCCCTATTTATCAATATTTTAGTTCACATGTCTAATTTTTTACTATTTACAATTTAGTCCCTCCTTTCTATTATTTCAATACAATTAATCTGTTCACTTTGTAACTAGAATTAAATTCATATTTTCATTAATCATTAATCATTAATCAATTTTAATATATAATATTGGCATATTCACATATAAATTAATCATATAACCATTTTAATATAACTTACACTTATGTTAAATTAGGTAAAGTAAGATTCTTAAAGTACTTACAATCAAGTGCTTGGATGAGTTTTTTTTTCTTTTTCCTTGACTATTTTGCTGCGTCTTTCACCTTATAAAAACCTTGTTGATCATCTCTTTTCTCCTTCTGTTCATTAACATATCACATATATACAAGATTTAATATCAAAATAATAATCACATATCACATCTATCCACTTTTAATTAAATAAATATGAAATTCTTAAAGAAATCTTATCATTCTTACCTTGAACTTTTACCCAAAATCCTATCTTCACTTTTCTTTCTCCTCCAATATGAACACTAGTTAACTTTACAAGAAACTAAGAATGTTAAGAGGTTGCTATATTGGTTTCACTAAAAATCCATAAAAGAATTTGAAGTTTTTAAGCTTATAATGATTGGAAATTGTGGAAAGGAAATGAAATAAAGTAAAAAATTGGTTGAAATGGGGAATGAGGGTGATGTGAAAAGGGATGAAGATGGAGAAGGTTCCTCAATTAACTATAACAAAAATCTATTGGATTTAACATTTAAAATATTAAAAAATATCTAACTTAAAAAAATCTAAACATCATCATATACATCTAGTGGCCCATAATTAATTTCAATTCTTATCCACAATTCATAACACTCTCTTGGTTAAATTGCATTTCTAATCCTTCTTTTTTTCCCTTCACTTCAATTTAATCATTCTTGTTTTTAGTTCTCACACATTTGCCCCAAAATTTTTCACACTATTGCGATTTAGTCAATACCTCAAATTAATTTCTCTCAATTCAAAAGCCATTTTTTGCTATGGTATCTAACTATTGTCACACTTGAATCATTGCCTTATCTTATTTAATTTTCTTTCAAGTTGATCCTATGGCATTACTTTGTACCAAATTATAATGATTTTGGTTTAATTTTGGCATTATAGTAAATTGGAAAGTCCTTGTATGGTCAATGGAGAGATATTTAGGGTTCATCTAAGTTAGTTTAATTGTAACTATAATATCTAAATTAGTTTAATTGTAACTATAAGATTAGATAAGTGGAGGACAAAATGATGATGTCCTTAAATTTTATAATGTTATTTTGAAATTGTGGGAAACAGTAATGAGGGGTATATGGAGAGTAGTTAATTTAGGCTGGACATTGTGCTAGAAATTCATTTTCGTCTTTCATTCCTTTCTTGGTTCTTTTATCTTGAACGGTGAGAAGAGAAGGGAAAAAATTGGCTTGCATGTGGGCAGGAATTTACGATTTAGCTGGATAATTGTGGAATTCATGAACAATTATTAAAGCCAAAAGAGGAGTGATAGCATGTTTATTTTGCATATTTTACGTGTTCAAATCAATTAATTCTTGAATTAAATCCTACTAAATTGGTGATTTTATGTTTAAATTTTATTAGGAATGAAATTTAGATGCTTTAATTCAAAAACAAGCAGAAAATGACTAAATTGGAGCACAAACAATAAAAGAAGAGGTCGAATCAGAAATTTGGAGACATTTAAGGGCTGATCAGATTTTTTACGTTGTAAAAGCCATATTTAGAAAAAAAATCTAATATGAATGTGATTTCATGTAATTGGTTGTTAGGTAAGTTAGACTAATTTTAGTATATGATATGTATATAAATAGGGTGTGTAGTGGCCTTTGAAAGACTTACTTGAATACATTGGAAATTGATTGAAATTATTTTTATTTCTTTCTATTTCATGCGTTTGTAGCCATTTCTTTTAAGCATTCTGCCATTTTCATTTCACACTTCTTTCCATTTCCTTATTTTGTTTAATTACTTCCTAAGTCCTTTCCTTTTCCACCTACTGCCATTTCCATTAAAACCAATTACATAACCAACAAAGTATGATTAATTTTATGCTTCACTAAACTTCTACTTAGCTTTAGGTTGGTATTCTTTCCGGTCAAGAATCGTGAGAAATGAATCCGTACTAAAAATCTTTCATAATGGTATTCAACATCTCTTCGAAGTATAGGATAGTACAAATTTATCCCTTAAATTCAATTCAATTTCAATTCAAAAAGCACGCGTTGGGTTGGAGTTGCTTGGCATATAGTTGGGAAGTCGAGTCGATCATGCTGTCTTTGAATTCTCGTGAACAAATTGGCATATCCTGTCAGGGTCATACTAGTGGGATTTTTGTCAAGAGAGATAATGATCAGATTTAAACAGTCCACATGATTGAAGCCGTTGATCCGAGTTAGGTTCTTCAAAACACAAGGCTGTCAGGGTCTTGAATTACGAATGCATGTATCGCAGTTAGACAACCAGTAATGGTTGGTTTGCAGGTCACACCGGAATTAACTACGAAAATAAGAATTGTCGATTAGGAAGTTCTTAGGCACTATAATCAGCTTATGATTTGGAGGAGAAAACTCATTTTCAAGGATCGATTCAGAACTGAAATTAACTGAGTCTAAGGTTAAGACCTTATAGTATTGCTTACGAAGTTCAACTCCATTTATTTATTTTATTTTTGATTAATATAATTGTTATTTTATACAATTACATTTTATTTACTTCCCAAACATTCTCATTCCCCCTTTATTTATTTTATTTCTTTTCTTTCAGCAAGCACGTTAGGAGTCATGGGCACAACTATTGCCGTGACAGTAGTTTTGTTCATAAGAAAAGGTAAAATTAGACAACTAATCCCTGCGGATTCAACCCTACTACTCTATACTGCTATTTCGTATTATTTTGTTGTAGAAATTTTATTTGGTCGTTTTGATGCCCATAAATTTTGGCTGTCGTTGTCGGGGTTTGGAAATTTTTTTCTAAGTTTTGTTTGTTTTCCTTATAACCAGGTCAGAATCAAAGACTCTAGAATTTGAACCAGAAATAGAGAAGTTGGCCCGAAAACTATGAAGAGAGGTTATTTGATGCGGTAAAAAACCACATCTCGAGTTTGAAATAGGATCTTATACAGAGGATATTTTCTCATTCAACGAACCAGACAAAATGGCAGATCAAACTATATGCCAACATGCAGCAGCACTAGATGAACAACAGCCACTGTATTACTTATCTGGTAGGAGGAACACCGTTCAAGTTAAAGTTAGGCTTAATTCATATTTTGCCCACCTTTCGCAGAAATGAAAAATGAAAATCAGCATACCCATCTTAAAGAATTTCACATGCTTTGCACGAGCATGAAACCTCACGGAGTGATTGAAGATCAAATTAAACTTTTTGCTTTTCCTTTCTCATTAGTCTACTCTGCTAGAGAGTGGTTATTATATTTACCTCTTGGTTCAGTTAATACATGGTCTGATATGTTTTGTTTATTCCTTGAAAGACTTTTCCCAATAGCTCGAGCAGCCGAATTAAGATGAGACATTGTAAGATATTGGCAAAAAGAGACTAAATCACTTTATGATTACTAGGAATGGTACAAAAAGTTGTATGCAAGTTTTTTACAACATGGCCTGACTAAACAATCACATTTATAGTATTTCTACGAGGGATTACTTCTAATGGAAATAAAGATGATAGATACTGCTAGTAGAGGAGCCCTTGTAAATATGACGCCTCAGAGAGTAAGAGAATTGATTTTAACATGGTTGTGAATTCTCAACAATTTTGACCTCCAAATCATCTTTTGAATCAAGTTATAGGTCAAATCCTCATTCAATCAGCCATACCAACAAAGGTCGCTTCTGAATCAACCATTACCACCTCCAAATCATCTTTGGAAGCCATAGTAGAAAGGCTAGCCAATAGTATTGTAAAGTTTCAACAAAAAACTGACATGTATTTGCAGAAATTAGATAAGCAAGTGAGCAAGCTTACACTCATGGTTAGCCATTTGGAGTCTTAAGGTAAGCTTCCATCTCAAACTCAACTTAATCCTTGACATAATACAAGTACTATGACATTGAGAACTGGAACGGTTTTGGAACCTGTACCTGGCACGAGTCGTGCCCACGACGCTAGACGAGAAGAAAAAAAACTTGACTCAGAGGTTCCAACGAAATTGTCACCAAAGAAGACTCATCCCACTTAGGAAAGAGCAAGAAGAGAATAAGGTCCCTGACATTTTTCAAAAGGTAGAAATCAACATTCCTCTTCTTGATGCGATTAAGCAGATTCAATGATATGCAAAATTCTTAAAAGAAATATGCACTAGTAAGAAGAAGCTCCTGGGTAATGAAAAGGTGAGTATCAAAGAAAACATCTCCTCTATTTTATAAAAGAAAATATCACCTAAATGTAAGGACCAAGTTATGTTCTCTATATCCAGCAAAATAGGTAGTGTTGGAATTAAAATAAGCCATGTGTGTCTTATGCATTTGTCCATTTATAAACCACTAAACATGGGTCTTTTGAAAGAAACATGTGTAATCATTCAGCTTGCAGATAGGTCTATAGTGTATCCAGAAGGAGTGTTGGAGAATGTTCTTATCAAGGTAAATGGATTAATTTTTCCTGTAGATTTCTACATCATCGATATGAAGGATGACAACTCGACCAATTCTTCTGATATACTACCTGGGAGACCATTTTTGTGTACTGCACAAACAAAGATTGACGTACGGAATAGAATACTCACTATGGTGTTTAATGGTGAAGTGGTAAAATTTAATGTTTATGAGGCCATGGGCCATACCAAAATAATTACAAATATCTTTAGTACTGATATTATTGAGCCACTAACAAAGTTACATTTTGAATATCATGAAGAAGATGGGTTACAAACTGTGCTTTGTATGAGTTTAGACCTTGATACTATGGATAAACTGGAGGGATTAATGACATTAGAAGAGCTAATTCATGAAGTTTTCATTCGCATGGAGGCCCCAAAATTAGAGCTCAAACTGTTACCAGAACATTTAAAGATTTCGATAGAGGAAAAGGCAACCCCGAACAGAGAAGCTCAAAGATGCCTCAATCCGCCGATGATGGAGGAATCCAAGAAGTACTTCGAGGATGATGGGAAATGGTTGAAACCTTTCTGTAAGTACTTCCAAGTGTACGTAATGGAAGAATTTATTCTCAAGGAACCAAACGAATAACACTCAGGTCGTCGAGCTAACGACATTAAACAAAAGAGCTTTTTAGGAGGCAACCCATATTTATTTATTTTAATTTATTTAATTTTGAATTAAGTTTAGTTTATTTTGAAAATAAAAAAATAAGATTATTATTTAATCTATTTTAATGTGTTGTTTTCCAAGAACAATGGTGGAGGCTATCCCTTTTCATCCAAAAATAAATCAGAATCGAACTATTTTGTGGCATGGGCATGCCTTGTGAAATTTCAGTGCTACCATTTGTTGAAACATACACCTAGGACCGAACCGACCAGAACCAACCCAAAATTCCCAAACCACCCTCTTCCGAATTAAATATACATAGGGGGTACACTTGGCCCTTCTCTTTCTTGTTTATTCTTTTAAAATTGCACATTGAGGGCAATATGGGCTAAGTAGTGGGCGTGTTGGATTAGTAAGTATGCATGATTGGTCCTCTTTCGCATGTGTTAATTCTTACGCTGGGATTATTTATTAATTTTTTTAAAATTGAGCCTCTAATTCCAATGCTTAGTCAATTTACATAGTTGGGTGGTTCTTGAATTAAAGCGTTCATTATCTAGTTTAATCAACGTGTGTGTTATAAAGTTGAAATATTGTAATTAGATTATTTCATGAAAATTGATTCTTTATAAATTTGCTTAGTAAGTATATCATTCTTAGTTATTCTATTTTAAATATATTAAAAAGGAAAAAAAAGAGAAAAAGAAAAGAAAAAGAAAAAGAAAAATTAATTCTACTTTTCTGATGGCTTCATATATGAGTGAAGATTTTGGGAATGTAACCGAATTTAGTAACTGGAATGAGGTGCTTAGGTTGTTATCTCATTTTACGTAAAAAGGTTCGAGTGATGAATCAAGAACTTACAAACACTCTGCTAACTGAGCTACCCTGAGAAAGGAAAAATAGTTCGTTTGGAGACATGTCAAATTGAGTAACCAAGGTAAGATGCTTGGGTTGTCATCTCACTTTGCCTAAAAAGGTTTGACTATGTCCTAAATTTACTGCATGACTAATTGAGAATAAATATCTTGCAAATTTTGGTTCAATTTCAATTTATTGAAATGGTTGAATTTACATGTTTTAATTTTATGGACACTCGTTGATTGAACTGAGTATTTGAACACTTATTCATTTTCACCTAAATTATTTGCATTGATCATGGTTGTGGAAGAGAGGCTTGATTTTTGGTAAATTATTGGACAGATTCTAATGTAGGAACATACAATATGCCTGAGGATAAGCATAGGCTAAGTAGGAGGATTAGTCTAAGCATCAAAGGAAAAGTTAATTGGACGGAGGATGACTCAACTTCCTGGTATTCTACTAATGAGTTCCTAAACTCAAACTTTCAGTTTTTGTCTTACATGTTTCAATATGGTGATTTGGATTATGGTCCATGGAAAATTCTATTGCATTTCTATTGATGATGAGATGTTACTCTATTGTAGGATTTTCTACTGAAATGTTTATTGATTTTAAGTGTTGAAATGCAAACACATGACTATTTACGAGCATAAGTTTGTGGTATTGATGAATTGTATGCTAGGTAAAATGTTTCTAATCATGTTGTTTTGTTGAACCATCCACTGATTGTAATGTGTACTAATGTTTGTGGTAAAATGTTTGGTATGCTCTATTACGTGTTACTGAGTCATATGATTAGTTGAATGTGTGAACTTGTTGATTGTTGATAAGAGTTATTTTGATGATAATGATTTGTATGCGGAGCATAGGAGGTATGTGATGATTGGAGATGAAAGAATAATGAGATGTCGTGTTGTGCACTTTGTGCCACATGTTATTTGGCTTTACGAAGGTTTAGATGGATGGTACAGAGAATGGCCAAGCACGCTCAAGTTAAAAGTTAAGATAGCTCATAGGGACATTCCTCCAAGTATGAGTCCACAGGTATGTATCCACCAAGTATGAGTCCATAGGTATGTATGTAACAACTCGTTTTTAGTGGTGTTAGAATAGTAGTTTCAGGACCACAATGCCGATGAGTTATTATTTTAATATTTATTCAATATCTTTGGAATTATATTAAGGTCGTATTAAATTTTCGTTGAGAATTTTTGAAGTTTAAATAGTTAAATAGGTGAAAGGGACTAAATCATAAAAGGTGAAAAAGTTGAGTTCTATTAGTTAAAAGGGTCAAATGGCTATGAAATTTTAAACTAATGGACTAAGATAGTAATTATACCATTTAATGAGATAGTGGATGTGCATGGACAAGGTTTTATTGAAATTTATTATTATTATTAAGGGTAAAATGGTAAAATGGTAATTAAATCTAAAATAAACTATGAAAAATGCTATCATCTTTCCCATTTTCTCTTTGGTTGGCTGAAATTACCATTTTTGAAAGAGAGCATTCGATTTTTTCTTCTACCTTGCATGGTATGATTTTGTGCCCCGTTTTTAATTATTTTTGTGTTTTTAAGTCCATTTTAGCTTAGTCTAGCTAGCCCCGGGTTTAATTTACAAAACTATTAAAGTTTGAGGGACTTACCATGGATGTTTTTTAATGTGTTTTGAAGTTATTTGGTAGATTATTAATCTTTGTTGTTAAATAAACATGTTTTGTTAAGTGATTTTTGATGAATTTTGAAATAGGGATTAAATTGTCAAAAGTGTAAATCTATGGGTTTTATTGTAAAATGTTAGTAATAGTGGGTTGTTTCAAGGTCCCTTGCAACATTGGTTACATTGGATTTTGGTTGAAATGAGTTATATTCAAGTTATGAGCTTAAAAACTAAATTGTGAAAAGTTAAAACGTTAGGGTAATTTTGTAATTTTGCATAAATATGAATTATAGATTAAATTGAATACTAGAAGTACCTAATTGAATGAAATTATCTATTTAGATCAAGATAAACCATAATAGGACTTAAATCGAGGAAAAGCTAAAGCTTCAAATTAGTTTGAATCTTTTACTACGACCCTTGTGATCAAGGTAAGTTCATATGAACTATTATCGTTTTTTAAAGTTAGCTAAATTGACAATTTTCTATGTTGTATTAATATAAATGAATCTAAATATAAATGTATCAATGTTATGAAAAATTGACGGATAATGAATCCCGTTTGAACCTTAAGAATTCTTGGGATACGAATGACATATCATTAAGGATTTCATGTTTCGGGTGTTGGTCTTGAATGTCCTACCAATGGTTGAGGTTTTGCATTTTTTGTGGATTCTCCACAGCTCGTGTGAGCAGGCCCATTTCACAGCTTGTGTGAACATTGATATAAAGGAAAGGTTACAGTTATATGTAAAGGCACACTATGTGTGAGCATTCCCCGAGTATCCGATGTAATTCTAGATGGTTCAACAGGTAAGAAAATGAATGGCATGGTAAGTAAGTAAATGGAATGATTCATAATCTATGAAAAGAAAAATGTGATAAATCATATGGTAATCTACTTATGTTATGGTTAAGTTCATATGTATCATGGATGAGTTTACTAACTTGTGAGTTGATGATGTTGTATAGGCTTATACTAAGCATATGGCATTGGTAATGAATTATGCTTAATCTATGAATTGTGTTAATGAAATGGTAAGTTATGTTTAAAGTTTATACAAGCTTACTAAGCAGTTGTTGCTTATGTAGTTACTTTCCTCTGTATTATAGTTAATCGAAAACTCGATTGGTTGAAAGCTCGTCAGAGACCTATCACACTATCTAGCAACAATTTCTGTAGTTTTTGAGTATTTTGGCCAAGGTTAATCGTGGCATGTATAGTTCTTTTGTAGTTCTAGTTCATGGATGTGTAATGGATGTTTTGATATGCGGTGAACTTTAATGCCTTACCAAGTTGTGTCATTTTGGTCATCTTTAAGTGCTTGTATATAAGGTCCTTTTTTATATGTTTGAAATGGCTTGTAATTGTTCATATGTGATATTCTTTGATAGGTAATTGAACTAGGTTATTGTGCTTGGAATATGGCAATATTGGCATGTTTTGGTTAAGGATGTTTTGGTACAAATTTGGTACCTTTGAAAGGAATATTGATTAGATGAATTAGGATATTTGAAATGGCATGTTTATTTGTGTTTGAATGATGTTTAAATCCTTTGAACATGTCCCCAAATAGTATGGTTAGTTAAACATGATTTGGCCTTAAAATGGCTTGATTTTAGGTCAATTTTTGGAATCACATGGCCTGGGTCACGGGCTGTCACACAACTGTGTGAAACACATGGCTTGGCTATGTAGCATGTGTCATTTGAAATTTCTTAGTGTTTCAAGTCAGTGAGTTACATGGCCTAGTACACAGCTTGGCACACAACCGTGTGTGGCAACTCAGAGAGTTACACAGCCTGGCACAAGGCCTGCTACATGGCCGTGTGACCCTACCCAGTGAGTTACACGGGTGAGGACACGGGCTGGGACACGACCGTGTGTCCCTTTGTTTGAATGTTACACAACCTAAGCTATGTCACACAGCCTGGCCACACGGCCGTGTGACCCCTATTTTCACATTTTTGCAACTTTTTCTTAAAACTTATGTTTTGTTTCAAATTAGCCCCGAATTGCTTCCAAGCTATTTTTAGGGCCTCGAAGGCTTTATTTAGGGACAAAATGTATATTTTTGATATTATTTTGAATGAGATTAATCTATTTAATGTTATGATGTTAAATGATTTCTGATTGATCAGTAATGCTCTGTAACCTTAATCTGGCAACGGAGACGTGTTAGGGGTGTTACAATGTATCCATCAAGTATGAGTCTGCAAGTATTGATCCACCAAATGTGACCCCATAAGACTACCCACCAAGTCTTTATGTTTTATTTCTATCTGCAAGACTATCTCAAACTATCCAAAATATCTTCACACATAAGGCTATCCTCTGTGAGTTGTTTCTGTTCGAGTTGAATATTATGCTAACCGCTCTTATATGCGAGCCACAGGTCATGTGCAAGTTTTTCATCGTACAAATTTGTCTATATGCGTAAGATGTGCAAATGTACATGTTGTGCCAATGTGAGTGCGATGACAATATATGAGTTGTTCCAAGGCGTGATCTGTGTAGATGTGCATGCTATGTGAATGCACATGCTTTGTCTAAGTGGGAACTGTGACAAGCACACAAGTTAGTCAATGTAAAGGGAAGTATCAAATCAGCTAAAGCTGTAGATATGTTGGTCGATTTAAGTTTATACTCACTATCAAGTTGTTCATCTCCTGTTCTTTTAAGGAAGATTATTATGTTATTAAAAAGAAAAAAAAGAAAAAAAATAATCATAAATGAAGTAGGATACAATGTCAGAATCACAAAGTTCAACACGAACTTACCTCATTCCTTTATCTTGCTTTCAAGAAGAAATCTATTTGCATGAAATGGGAGAAGGATTAAGCCAGAATCTTCAGACCTGTTATGAGCCTATTTTCTTTTGCTTGTAGCATGTACATATTGAGGCAACCTGTAAAATCTAGTTTTTATGCTCATACTTGTTATGTTTTTGAACTAAGAAAATGATGTATTAATTTTAATATCCTGGATAATGTAAAAGATGGATTTTTTTAAGAGCGTATCTCTCTCTAGTATATGTAGTTTATTTTTCCTAGCCTTTATCAAATTTCAGATAATGTATGATATTCTACAATCTTTTTGTATGCATGCGTTAATGCTTCAAGTCAGAATTTAGTTTTGTGTAACCTCCATATTGGTCAGTCGTTCGACCAAGCATTGGGTGGGGTGTTATAGTTAGTAGTATCATAGCCAGGATTAGTCAATTCTCGAAAGAGAAGATTTCAAAAAATAGCACCGATATGCATGTTACATTATTCTGGCTCAGTCCCTATTGTATTTACTAAATTTAATATGTGATGTGTAGCTTCTCCATGTTGTTAAGTAGTTCAAAAGAGATAGGTGATGAGGATATAGTAAGTAACACACTTCATCCCAATCTAGTAGTCCCAGTGTTGTACAAAGTCACGAAGGCATCGGGTTTAATATAGGGGAAGCTCTAGTAGCAATGATGGGATAATAATTTAGTCATTTCATGGGGGTTTCGCGCCACAACCACTAGCAACCTTTCAGAACAGGATGATCTAGCACTACCGCGATTTCCTACATCTCTGCCCAGTAGTTTTATCGAATTTCAGATAATGTATGATATTCTATAAGTTGTTTGTATGCACGTGTTAATGCTACTAGCCAAAATTTAGTTTCGTGTAACCTCCCCGTTAGTCAATCATCTAGCCAGATGTTTGGTCGGGTGTTACAACTACCTTCTCTACTAACAATAATAACTTCTATTTTATTTACTTTGAAAGTTCTAACACGTGTAAATCCAAAAATAACACTACTCTCACCTCAGAGGTGTTAAGGATATTACATTTCTCCCCCCGTTAAATTAAAATTTCATCCTTGAAATTTACCTGACTCGAATAGCAGTGGATATTGTTGCTTCATTACTTCCTCACTTTCCTAAGTTTCTTTTTCCACATTATGATGTCTCCATTATATTTTCACTAAAGGAACTTACTTTTCTTAATTATTATACTTCTCGAGGAAGAATCTTAGTTGGTTATTCTTCGTACGTCAGATCTTGTTGAATTTCAATAGTTTTTTATGTAATCACATGTAATGGATCAAACCGATATTTTCACAACATTGACACATAAAAGACATTATAGATCTTACCCAACTTTGGTGGTAAAGCTAACCAATAAGCCACTAGACAGCACGCTATCTCATATGGTCCTTTAAACCTCAAACTCAATTTTCCTTTCTTTCCAAATTGAAGAACCTTTTTTCATGGAGACATGTTTAAGAATACTTTCTCCCCTACACTATATTCAATATATTTCATCTTAAAATCAAAATAGGATTTTTGTCTATCGAAGGCTACTTTTAATCGATCTCTAATTAACTTCTCTTTTTATTCTATTTCCCTAATCAAGTCTGATCCCACGAGCTTGTTTTGTCTCAACTTTATCCAAAAAATTGGAGTTCTACACTTCCTTCCATACAATGCTTCATATCGTTCCATTTTAATATTCGACTAATAGTTCTTATTATAAGTGAACTCAACCAACGGCAAGTATCTTTCCCAACTTTCTTCAAATTCAATGGTACAACTTCTCAACATATCTTCCAGAATCTAAATTACTCACTCTGATTATCCATCAGTTTGAGGATGAAATGCAATACTGAAATTCAATCTAATAACCAAAGTTTAATGTAACTTCTCCCAAAATCTTGAAGTAAATCTTGGATCTCTGTCGAAAATTATAGATGTTGGTGTTGGAAAAAATCTGGTTCAAAAAATAATTTCCTTGCATAGCCAAAAATAAAAAATTTGAAAACCAAGTCGATTTGTGATATTTATAGTAACAAACCCTTTACTGATATCACAAATTTGTTTTCAGCTAGATAGATCATTGTCGTTCTTAGCTTTTAACTGAAGGGATATTGTCACTAGTACCAAAGTGCGAAATCACTGGATTGCACCGTATTACTACTATCAGTAAACGCACATGAAAATTTCCTAATGGCATACCCTCTATATCTTATTAGTTCACATCTTGTCTACATGAGAATTTAATACATTAAATTCATTACATTCACTCAACAATTAAAGAAAATTCAAACATTACACTTTTTACAATTTAGTCCTTATTAACATGAAAATTCACTATACTCTATAACCCCACTATAATATCACTTTTCATTAATTCAATATTACATCACATTTCATTCAAGCTCTATATATCAATATTTAATTTCACATGTCTACTTTTTCACTCTTTACAAGTTAGTATCTCCTTTCTACTATTTTAATACACTTACTCTATTCACTTTGCAATTAGAATTAAATACATATTTTCACTATTGATTAATCAATTTTCATATATAATATTGACATTTTGACATATAAATTAATCATATATCCATTTTAATATGACTTACACATATGTTAAATTAGGTAAAATAAAATTCTTGAAGTACTTATAATCAAGTTCTTGAATGAGCTTCTTTATTCTTCCTTCACTCTTTCGCTACTTCTTTCCCCTTATCAAAACCTTGTTAATCACCTCTATTTTCTCTTCATTAACATATCACACATATACAATATTTAATATCAAAACAATAATTGCATATCACATCCATTCACTTTTAAAGAAATAAACATGAAATTCTTAAATAAATCTTATCATTCTTACCTTGAAATTTTATCCAAAACACTAACTTCAAGTTTCTCTCTCCTCCAATATGAACACTAGTTAGTGTTGGAAAAAAAATCCAGTTTGAAAATGGTTTTCTTGAACAAGGAAAAATTAAAATTTTTAAAACCGACCTGGTTTTTGATATTTATAGCAATAAACCTTAAACCAAAATCATAAATATATATTCGAATAAACAAATCCTTGATGTTTTCCAGCTCTCAACCAAACAATCTTCCCCACTATTCTCATTCCACTAACTGCTTTGAGTGTGGGTTCAAACTAATTGAATTAAAATAAAAAACTAGAAAAAGTTATTTTCCCTTTGGGTTGAAAACGAAAATTCTCTCCTTTAATAGAAAATGGTAGAATTGTTATTCTGGAAAAATATTTAATAGTTGAGAATAAATTCTCTCTATTTTTTAGCAAAGTAACAATCTCTCAAAGTTGTGTTTAATGCCTTACCGGTGTCATCTATTTATAAGAAGGGAAGGTAGAATCCTTATCGAATTAAAGAGGTTTATTTTAAAGAGAAAAAAAACTTCTTACAGAGTAGGAGTAAGGTGGATGACATCCCTAGTATTCCTACTATGGTTGTTGCCCCATACATATTCCATTAGGAGATTTTAGGCCTCTTTACATCGAGTCCAATTAAGAATACAACCTGGGATTATCGACTCAGTACTTTTTAATTTGATCAAACCCGATTCTATTTTTCTATTTCCCAAAATAACTTTAATATTTAATATTAAATAATTTTCTCATCCCAATTTTACTCCCAATAAAATTATGACAATTTTGCCTTTAGTAAAATTACAGGAAAATATGTTTAATATTTCACCACTCAACATGTTCACTATGACTGAATGATTTACTTTCATTTTTAAGTTTTAAAATAGATCAAAAACATAAACTCATTCTTCCGATCATTTTTAAGTAATCCACGTACATTTGCAAATGTATCATTTCTCATTTTCATTTCCATTTTGAGAAACCTACAATAATTTCCAAATGATTCTATTTCTCCATTTTAGAGAAAACCATAATCATTCCTGAATGTTTGCCATTTCTCTATTTCTATTCATTCCATTCATTTTGATTCAAACACGCAATTCATTTATGGTTTCAGTGAGCTAGAGGAGAGACCGATTGGACATATGTAGTTAAGGCTCAAATGATTTATAATTAAGTTTTGGCTTTTTACCTATTAATTATAAACTCATTTAGTCAAAAATTCATTCCACTATAGTATTGTGACTAAGCTCTCCCTAACGACATACCATTATGAAAGCAACTACTCAGTGCTCGTCCAATGGCCTTGTCATAAGTGTGTTACCCTCATAAGATATCCTTGATTTATTTACGATGATATCCACTCTCCCAATATGATCTTATTTTATCTCATGAAAAGTCAATCACTATCAAATAGTGATCAAGTCATTCATCACAAAGACGAACGACTCATGGTCACGTTTACTTTTCATCAACCATGTAATGCCAATGAGAGGTTATCATTTACCCATGTCTCGGGCTATGAATTTCACTATTGCGAATGACGTTACGTACTTCAAAAGTCGTACACCAAACCCATCATGTTTCAGTTCCTTATCTATTCAAACTCAAGTTTTTACTTACATCAAAGTGTACAAGTCACACATACAGAGTTCACCATCGACTCAAGATTTAGGTATGCCACATGATTTGTCATGATTTGACGTGTTAAATTAGACTTCCCGTTAGCCTTTACGAGCTTGCTTCCAAGTAATTTATATGTTTTTCTCATGTTTTTATTTTGTTTTTGTTTTTTGGATTTAATAAATGAAATGTTGTGTTTTTGCTACTTTTGAGACCAGAAATGGCCAAACGGTGTCATAGGGAACCTAACACCTTGACTAAGTGTTGTAGAGAGTCGATGGTGGCCCAAACGTGAAGAAAACATCATCTAGAATAAAGGTATCATAATATCGAAGCATGAAAGTCGCGATACCCTTAATAGTTGATTTGCCATAATTTGATATGACAAATTAGGCTTTTTCAGTGTACTTAAAGAGCTTATAATCGAGCAAAGTAGCGTCTTTCGCATAGTTTTTCTTAAATTTTATATTTTAGTAAATAAGTGAAAATACCTCCTTTCTACAAATTTTGTAACCCAATTTGGCCAATAGTGTCATTAGGGGCCTAACATGTGGTTGAGTGGTGTAAGGACGTGTTGGAGGTTGAAAATGAGCAAGAGTGACACCAAAAGAAAGGGTATAGCAATATCCACAACTTAAGATCGCGATACCTCCAACAATATGGGAGAGTGGAGACCACCCTTCAATGGTATCATGATTTGCACATTGGGTATTGCGATACCCACACTTCAAAGAAGACCCCAAGGCTCGAAATTGCCCGAGGTGTCGTGATATCCTCTTTTGGGTATCATGAGGTGGGACAAAATTGGACAAAAAGGGTAGTCTTTTTCCACCCAATCCACCAATAACCGAAGGCACATGTAGGGGAAATTTTGGCAACGAGAATCCGTCATATTACAATATAAAATAGCCGAATTTGGCTAATGAGGAGAGACACACACATTAACTTAGTTTAGCCTTAGTTTTCTCTAGGTTTTCTCTTAGTTTTTTTTGTATTTTTTAGGGTTTATATTGTCTCTTCTTCCTCCTTAGTTTTGGAGTTTATTTTTCTGCATTTACTTCTTGTTCTTGATGTTCTTAGTGTTAGTTAAGTTAGTTATCATTGTAGCTTAGGTTTATTTACACTTTCGGTCACTGTACCTTATTTGTAAGACACTTTTATCTTTTATTTTAATGTATTTTAGTTTCTTTTACTTTCCATCAGATAAAATTTGTTCCTTTTATGTTGATTGTTTTAGATTTTTTTTTGTTAAATGCTTTTAGTTTCATGTTCTTAAAGTTTTCCTTTATAAAAATCCAAAATTTTTTATTTTCTTAATATTTACTTTAATGGTTTCTTTACTTTTCATTTCCATATTCATTCTTTTTGTTTTCAGCATGAGTAGCTAAACCTAAAGGAGAGGTTGGTTGGTGGATATATGGGTAAGCTGATTTTTGGACAAATAACTAAATCGTAATAAATTGGAGTAAATCGAATAAACCTATAAACTTAGGAAGTGGCAACCTTAAGATAATATCTAGGCAAGTGAGATTGAGGTAATCTTGTTATGCACTTGTTCATAAGTCTCAAATTGACCGATGAGATCGAGATATAAATCGAATTAATTTGTCTAAGTCAATAAAATTGAGATCGAAAGATAAAATAGAGCCACTTAGCAATTTAAGCAATTTAAGTCCCTTGTTCGAGGACCGATGAACCACATCGAAACCAACCAACCACTGTTAGTCATTTATTTGGTTAATTTCTTAGTTTTATACTCTTTAACATTTAGTCCCTAGATTAGCAAATTTAATTTTCTTGTAAAATTATCTTGTTATGAATTGTCGTACTATAAAATCATATCAATAGCCACTTAGAATCTATTGTGTATGCTATATTTCACTCAATCATCATCTCATTTGGGTTCAATCCTTAGAATACTCAAGTGTTCCATTGTAACACTACGAATATTACAACTGACTTGTACACTTGCAGTGAAGTCGTGCTTATAAAATTGTTTTATAAAACCATTTGTTTTATGCGGACATTCAAACACGATCAATAGTGCTAAAAAAAGAAAAATTGAGGCCATCTACAGCGATATCATGATGATTTGTCGTAATTCGGTGTAGCAGATTAAACTAGTTTACACCCTTGAGGAGCTTGAATATAAGCATTTTTATTATGTTTTAGTTAAGTTTTTATAGTTTAGTTTAAATCCAATAAAAAGTGTTTTTGGAGTCTTTTATTGACCTTAGGGGCCGACTGAGGCCTAAAAGTGAGCTAATATACTTAGTGAGTATGCAAGAGACCATCAGAAGGCGTCCAAACTCAATATTGGTCGTTGTGTTGCAAAATGGGAAGTTCGATGCCACAAAATAGGGAGTAGAATACAAGAATCTCGATACTGCCTTCGATGTTGCGACACAGCCATTGGATGTCACAACACACCCTTGAAGCCACCTTGAACCTGAGCATACTGCCTTCAATGTCGTAATACAAGTACTAACGTGTCGCAACATCGATCCTGTATAGGAAACACTTATGAGCCAAGGGCGTTTTGGTCTGCATAATCAAAATTTAAATACAAGAGCATCGGTTGACCTATGGTTGAGGACGACATCAACCTTAACTCTATAAATAGGCTCTTAAAAATTTGTTAAAGGACAATTTTTCATATTATTAGTTTCCTTTGTAAAATTTAGTTTTAAGTTTATGTTTCTTTTTCTTAGGGTTTAGCTTTTCAGTTCTTTACATTCTTGTTCTTTGAAGAACTTGATTTGTAGACGCAATCAAATGTTTAAGGATTTCAACACTTCGTATATCAAAAACAACCAGAATTCTCTAAACTCTACTCTTGTTTTATTCTTTATGCACATATTCAATATCAAGTTTTTAATGTTTATTGATTCCATGAGGAACTAATCCTCTTATGGGGGATTAGCGAGTGAAGGTATAAATAATTAACTAATTTGTAAGGATTTCTTAATGGATTAGATGTTTAAGAAAGGAAGAACCTAAACCTTAGGCCTAACAAGCCTAGAAAGTCATCAAAGTGGGAATTAACCCAAATTTGGTATGGCCTATCGTTGAACACCTTAACCCTAAATTGATCTGGACTGTGAGGTCGAAAGATAAGTAGTTCTTATCGAATCAGTATTTTAGTGGACATATCGGAAGATCCTGATGGGGTATTGACTAGTTAATTGAATAAGAAAACCCGAGATGATAGTTGATTATGACTACCAAAGCAAGTTAATCACCCATGTTTACATTTGATCTAGTTTATAATCTAGTTTTCTAAAAACTCCTTTTTTTTACGTTATTTTTAGTTCTTTAATTATAAAAGCCAAAAAGCCTTTATTTATGTTTATCCATAATATAGTTTATTTAAAATACTAATTAGATCTATTGGCGTTTAGGTTAGAATTAATCTAGTACTCACCTCCCTTAGGTACGATCCTCGGAGTACTCACCTACTTCATTGTAACTATATTTCAACCTGACCCATATACTTGTCGACACCGCCTCAATTCCACATATTTAGTTGTAGTATTCACACTCTAGACGTTAGTATGTCTGGAGGCGGTCAAGTTGTTGGCACCGTTGCCGGGGAGGCAATGCTACTAGATTGATTTTAATTTTACTTTCTATAGAATAATTGGGAAATTTACAAATTATAGATACAATTTTATTTTATTAATTTATGTTTACTAACCTCTTTCTTCTTTGATTCCAGTATATGCCTCAGAGGTGAGGAACACCTGTTTAGTTAGTTACTGTTCTATAGAGACTATCCCAGCAAAATCATTTAAATATGGATGAAATTGATTACATGAGGTTTAATGATGAGATGGTCTTTGATGATGAAATATGCGAGGAGGGAGTATATAAAGAATGGGAAATTATGGAGAATAAAAAAGTACTCATGATCAAGCTAAGCCAACGAGGGAACGAAGCCTTAATGAACCAGTGGAGTAATGAACAAGGTACTGATATAGTTGAACATCCACATGATTTCAATGGTAATTTTTATGAGGAACTTGAAAAATATCATGATATGCCCGAATATCCAGATAAGCCACCATGTGATTCGTATAAAATGCGTTCATGTGAAACCACCAAGACGGCCAACTCTGAGGTATTAGCAAACATGTCAAATATGATGGCACAAATGAAAAAAATAATGTAAGAAATATCCATAGCACTATCTCTAAAGAAAGAGGACATGTCTGACGCTCATATCTCGAATCATGAGAACCCTAGTATAATCGATGACCATGATAAGATTTATGGTGAGATTCAACCAAAGCTTGTAACTGAAGGTCATGTGGATGAGTTGAACATAGTTGAAATGGTTAATGGTCCAATTGACATAGTAATAGAACTAACCATAAATGTAGAAGTGAAAGATAAACTAACCACTAACATGGAGCCTAAACTGATATTGAATGAAAGTGTAGAAGAGCCAATACCCTTTCTGGCCATAGTAGAGAAGGTGACAACCGATGAGGTCAAGCAATTTGACTCATTCTCATTCGACAACGGAAGCAACGCTTGAGTAACCAAAGCCTTATACAACAGAGAGAGGAGGAAGCTCAAAGCAATAATACCTTAGAAGACAATGTGGGGTTGGCTCGAATTTGGTACTAAATGGCTCACAATATGGATGTTACGTCGGTCGAAAATAAGGCACTATCAATGGAATCAACCGGAGAGACTAGTTCATATACATCGACAGAGGAACAAACGTCAAATCAAAGTTTCAAGAACCAGCTGGAAGTTCTTCTATGGTGGTGACACGGATCAGCATCCCAGTTTTTAAACAAATTTCATTTCTTATTGTAAATTTTGTTTTGTTTATTATATTACTGTAGTGTTTATTTCATATTATTTTATTTATTAATTTATTTTCATCAATATTATATTTCATATTTCATATTTCTTGTCATAGTATTTTTTTATAGGTTCTTCCTATTCGATTGGAGCAAACAAACCCCGATGTCAATACATAAACAAAGATTCAACTTTCTCAAGGAAGTTTTCTTGTTTAAGCTTTAATCATTTTACAATAAGGGCAATGTATGCTCTAAAGTGTAAGAGGTAGTACGTCAAGACTTATTATATTAGGATTTATTTTTATTTGAATAGTTTAAAAGTAGGATATGTATGTACCGAACACTTTGAAAGTCAAGAGGGGGGCCAAAATAGAGTTAGGGTCATAACATAAAATCTCCATGTTACAACACCGATCACAAATTTCAGGAATCGAGCAACTCAGCTGATGTCATGACAAAGCACCTTTGTGTGGCGACAAAGTGATCAATTTACCACAAAATCCAAAAATTTTAAAGTGTGTCGCGACATCGAACCCCGATGTCGCGACATCAGTAACCTGCCAAGCGTGTCATGATATGGAACCCCTATGTCACAACATTGCTACAAATTTCTGCAAGTTCAACCTAATTCATCGCTCAATCCATTATTTTTTAACTTTATTTAACTTGAATTTTAACCTAAAAATACCAAAATTTTAAACCCAAAACACTTTTAACTTGTTTTTAAACACTTCTTAACCTTAAACTCTTTTTAAAACCTCTTAAACCCTTAAAATCCTTAAAAACCCCTATTTTTTTTCATCTTCTTTTGCTTTTTTTTTTCTTTTATTTTCACTTGGTATAGGAAAAATTCTCCACATCAACAAGGAATTTCAATGAATCTTCACATGAAATCAAGAGCTTTTCGATAAGTTTAAGGGTTCCAACTTGAATTTTAATGTTCCATTGCATCGGTTCTTGTTTACCTTGAAACATATTGCTTGATCTAGGTTAGTTATTTTAGTTAGAATACTATTGAAAATGCTTCTAACGTCAACACTTTTTGAGAAGTTTTGTAAAAGAAACATATATGCATAGGGATGTGGATCTACCATTACATGAAAATATGTATTAGTGGCCAAAAAGTGGGAGTTTTCTTTCCCCACTTAGTGTCGATCTTGTGCAAAATAGTTGTAGTTCCAATGACAACTACTGAACAGTTCATGAAGCCATTCAAAATTATCATAGACGATACACTATACACACAATATACAGAGCTTCAATGAAAATAAATAAGGGATTGGAACAAATGCCGAAAAGAAAAGACAGATGTCTCTGCCTCGTTCAAATGAATAGCAAAATCGAGATAAAAAAGAAAGACAGAAAGAAACTGACGAGAGTAACATTCCATAAATGGAATGGATAATAAGATGGATGCAAGAAATGGGCCCAGTTCTTCAATAAAATTACATGACAGAACAATATGAAAGTATCACACTATTCGCCAGACATGTTTAGTCCAAGGCATTCCCGTTATGAAGCAGAAGAGCAAAGAAGTGAGGAAAGGGAGGATAACAAAGTTGACGAAAGTGAAGAGGAAGGGAATCAGATGGATTTCGAGAAGGATGATTGACCAAAATTTTTATATTTATTTTTGGATTGTAATTAATTTTAGATAATTTTTATTTTAGGAGTAGGTTAACATTAAATTTATATATATATTCTTCATTATTTCAAGTTTTCTTTGTAGGAACCTAACATGAAAGAAGCACGACATTTACAAGCTTGTAACAAACAAAGAAAGCAACCACCATTAGATTGCGGCAATGTCACAATCAATCAGGTAACTTCTTTCCTTATCTATAGTGGTGCACATTAGGGATAATGTGTTATCTAAAGTGTAGAGGGTAACATAGGAAATTTGTTTTTAAATTTTTTTTACATTTTTCTTTTAATTTCTTTTGTCAAATGTGTGCTTGAGCTTGTAGAAATAAAAGTGATTAGTTAGGAGTATGCATATAGGTTGATTCTATTTACTATAAATTTGACATGATAGTAGATGATTTTAAATTTTTTATTATTAGACTACTAATTTCTATATATTAAACTGTAAATACGCATTGAACAATTGAATGTAACAAAGGATATAGAGAATATAGGGAACAAGAATGCTAGTTAGTACTTTGAAACCAATGCTCGTTTCCCTGTATAATTTATATAAAAGCACATGACTTGACATCATATTAAATAATTGCATTTATGACTGTTTGTATTATGCTAGGATAATCAAATTACCTGTATAATTTATTGATGGATCTATTGTAACGGAATAGTGGTTTCGAAACCACAAATTTAAGTCAAAAAATAATTTAATATTATTTTTGGTGTTTACAGCATGTTAATTAATATGTGTGAAATTTTCGTAATTTAATTTTATCGTTTGAGTGTCTGATTTGATAAAAGGACTTAATCGTGTAAAATGCATAAGTGACTTGATATTTGTTAAAGTGCTATATTGCTAGGATTTTTATTATGTTGAGTCCTTATGTGGTAAATTGACCATTAAATAATTGAGTGGACACATTTGGACAACCATTATATAGTTTATAACTAAATATTTAAGGTTAAATTAGTAAAAAGTAAATTAATATGTAATAAAATAAAATAAAACATGATAATGGATGATTCATTCATCCTTGTTGCCGAAACTTTAAAAGAAAAAGAAAGAAAAGAAGCAAGCTAGGTTCGGCCATTGCTATCTTTGATTAAGGTATGTTAGTTGATCGGTTTTTGATATTTTTTACGTTTTTGAGATCATTGCTTCGTTTTTTAGCTAGCCCATGCTTTAATTTTCAAAATTTATGATGAATTTGAGATTTGCCATTGTTGATAGCTTGATGATTTTTGTGTTTGATGATGAAAAATAAGTATATGTTGTTAAATTGTCATGTTTAATTAAGTGATTTTTGGTAAAAATGTCTATTTAGGATTAAATTGTGAATTTTGTCAATTAAGGGGTCAAAATATTGTGAAAAATTGTGTGGTGAAATTTTGAATAGTTTGTGTTTTATGAAATAGGGACTAAATTGTGAAAAATGTAAAATATTGGGGGCTAAAGTGTAAATTTCCATTTTATGTGTTTTTGGATGAATTTGAGTACATATGTGATTAAATAAGTTAATTTATATTAATTTAGATCAAGAAAAGAGGAAATCAGATTTGGATTGGGGAAAATCAAAAGTTGTCGAATAGCCGTTCTAGTCCGTTCGCCTCCGTACGAGGTAAGTTCATAAGTAAATAATTGTTGTTAAATTCATATGAAAATGTATTTAATTGTGCTCAATTGAATTTTAGTAGCTATATATGTGTATGCCGAATTGATATAAGTGTGGGAGAAGTAACTACGAGCTTGAAACTATCGAATTACAATGTCCAAAAGCCCCGTATGAACCATAGGAACAGTTAGGATACATATGTCATGATATAGGATTCCGATATGTGATTTCGTGTAAGACCACGTCTAGAACGTTGGCATCGATTTGAGATTTACATGTAAGACCATGTCTGGGACATTGGCATCGTATATGATTTCGTTAAGACCCTATCTAGGACAGTGGCATCGATATTTGATTATATGTAAGACCTCGTCTGGGACGTTGGCATTATACAAGCTTTTCGAGCTATCCAAGTATCCTTGTTGATTCTGAATGGTTCAGCGGGCAATGTTGAGTTAAGATCGAATGTGAAATCGAGCTAAATGGTTCGGGTACGTGCGAAGTTAAATGTTCATGAAAATAAGGTAAGTATAGTACTTGAGATGATGATATGAACTATGCATGTTAAAGGTGTGATCAGTATGTACATGAGATTGTTCATATTCAGCCATGTTGAAATAATCATGCTAATGTTCATTTGATAATTTATTTGCTTATGACTTACTAAGCTATTTAAGATTACTATGTGTGTGTTTGTTCATTGTTTTATAGATTTTGGAAAGCTAGTTACGAGCTCGGGGATCATTAAGAAGTCCTTCACACTATCAATCGCTATTTCGGTATTTTAAAAGCTTGAAACTTTGAACATATGGCATGTATAGGCTAGCATTTGTTTCATTGGTCTTGAAATTTGTAGATATTTAGCCATGCGAAAATGGCTTGATCTTAATGCTAATATACTAATGTTTAAGTAATTTTGGGGCATGGTATATATGTGTTATATGCTTGGTATATGAATTCGGTATGCTTATGATTAGTTCATTTTGGTAAGCTTGATATAAGGATGATGGATTTGTTTTGGATGTGGTTTGTTAATGATGCTATGATAGTGATTTTCGGTCATGTATTAGCTAAATTTGTAAATATGATTTATAGTATAATTTATGTGATGGAATGGTTTTGAGATTTGGCTTGATTAAATAGGTAAAATGCTAAGTATACTAAAGATGAAGTAATAGTTATTTCGGTTTATGTAATGTAAATATAGGTGATGGTTTTAATCTTTTTTTTTTATGGTTTGGCAATGGTAAGTAAATCAGGTAGTTAATTGTTTAGTTATATGTTAATATTGAAATTGGTCATATTCGTTATGTGTGGACTATGCTATACTTTAGATATTTGACAATTTGATATGGTTACTTTGAGTCAATTTGTAATGGCATGCTTGCATTGGTGAATTGGTTTAGAAATGGTGAATAATGTGTATAAGTATATTCGGCTAAAGTATTAGATTCATATTAATGAGTATGTGGTATGGGTTATGTTATGTATTGAAGTTATCTTGGATTAGTGATATTTGGGATCAAAATTATTCAAATCAATATGGTCATATGCGCATAAACTTATGTCAACAAAAGAAGTATATTTGGTCTTGAAATGATGTTTGATTAAATAAGTATTTGTGTATATATGTTTAGTATGCCGTGTGGTTGAATCAACTTTGATAAATGTGCATAACATGTGAATTAGTATAGTTATGAATTAATTAATGGCATAAGTTATTATTATTATTGATTCAGTAATTATGTTTTGTTATGACTTTGATATTAGGAAATATGCGTATGGTATAATGGCAACTAAAGCATGTTTGGTCAAGTTTTAATATAACTAATGCCGTATATATGAATGAAAATTTTAATAGTGAAATATAATTCGTTTGATATGTAATTAGTACATGTGCAAAAGCTTTATACTAATAGGTTTGATTTCAACTAATGAAATAGTTGTTTTGTTATATGTTCTATATATGATATGTCTTGATATATGCAGGATTATGTTTCAATCATGCAATTTTATGAATGTTATGATTTTAAGACTCGATATTTGATTAAGTTGCAAGCATTTATGTGGTTGTTGTGAAATGTAATGAATATCTGAATGAACTGTGATATGACCGGTAATGCCTCTTAACCCTAATCCAGTGACGGATACGGGTTAGGGATGTTACATCTATACATTTGAAAACATTAATGTTTATGTACCTTGTAATATACTGAACTTAGATGTTTGATATCAAAAGTGGTTAGTCAACTATATATCAAGTCAAGATTATGTGTAAATATGAAATGCTTAGTTACGTACTCTGAAACCAATGTTTGTACTATACTTGCTCAAAGGTTATCTTTTAACTTGTCTTTTTTTTGCTTCGCATGAGGACAAGCAATGGATTAAGTGTGGGGGAGTTTGATCTGTCGTAATTTAGTGTAGTAGACTAAACTAGTTTTCGCACTTGAGGGGCTTGAATATAAGCAATTTCATTATGTTTTAGTTAAGTTTTTATAGTTTAGTTTAAATCAAATAAAAAGTGTATTTGGAGTCTTTTATTGACCTTAGGGCTGAATGAGGCCTAAAGGTGAGCTAATGTACTTAGTGAGTGTCCAGGAGACCATCAGAGGGCATACAAACTCAATATTGGTCGCTATGTTGCAATACGGGAAGTTTGATGTCGCAAAATAGGGAGCAAAATACAAAATTCTCGAGACTGCCTTTGGTGTCGCATTACAACCATTGGATGTCGTGACACACCCCTGATGCTACCTTGAACTTGAGCATACTACCTTTGGTGTCGCGACACAGGCACTAGGGTGTCACGACATCGATCCTGTACGAGAAACACTTACAAGCCAAGGGTGTTTTGGTCCACACAATCCAAAGATGAATACGAGAGCGTTAGCTGACCTAAGGTTGAGGACAACAGTAACCTCAGCTCTATAAATAAGGTCTTAAACACTTGTTAAAGGACAGTTTTTCATATTATTAGTTTCCTTTGTAAAATTTAGTTTTCAATTTATTTTTCTTTCTTTTAAGGTTTAGACTTCTTTTCAGTTCTTTTCATTCATATTCTTCGAAGAACTTTATTTGTAGACGCAATCAAACGTTTGAGGATTTCAGCACTCATATATCAAATACAAATAGGATTCTCTAAACTTTACTCTTGTTGTATTCTTTATGCATATACTCAATATTAAGTTTATGATGTCTATTAATTCCATGAGGAACTAATCCTCTTATAGAGGATTAGCGAGTGAATGTATGAATAATTAACTATTTTGTAGGGATTTCTTAACGGATCAGCTATTTAAGAAAGAAAGAGCCTAAACCTTAGGCCTGAAAACCCTAGGAAGTCATCAAGGTGGGAATAAACCCAAATTTGGTATGGCTTATCTGTGAACACCTTAACCATGAAGTAGTCTAGACTATGAGGTCGGAATAAAAGTAGTTCTTGCCAACTAACCGCCTTTGGATGTACTAACGTCTAGAGTGTGAATACTGTAGTAAAATATAAAAAGACAAGGTGATATCTGCAAGTATATGAGTCGAGTTATAATATAGTTTTACAACAAAGTAGGTGAGTACTTCAAGGATCATACTCAAGGGAGGTGAGTGAGAGATCAATTCTAACCTAAAAATTAAAAGATTTAATTAGTACTTTTAAATTAGTTATAATACGAAAATATAAAATAAAGGGTTTTGGGGGTTTTATAATAATAAAGACAAAATAACATAAAAGAAATAGACTTCAAGAGATATAAAGGGAGAATAAATCAAATCTTGATTATGGGTGATTAACTCGCTTCGGTAATTTTCATCAACTTTCATTTTTGGTTCCTCATCAATCAACTAGTCATTACCCTAGCAGGATCTTTCGATCTTCTACTAACATAACGAGTCAGCAAGAAATACTTATCTTTCGACCTCACAGTCCAAACTAGCATGGGATGAAGTTGTTCATGGATGGGTCATACCAATTTTGGGTTAATTCCCACCTTGATGACTTCCTAGGGTTGTTAGGCCTAGGGTTTGTTCCACATTCTTCCTTTTCCAAGCATTTGATCTGTGGAGTAGCCCTACAAAACAGTTAATAGATCATACCTCCACTTGCTAATCCACCATAGAGAGATTAATCCTTATGGCTTTCATAGATAATATAGAATTGATGTAAAGATAAAGCATGCTAATTCAACCGACAAGGTAGAGTAAATGAAAGAGCCTGATTGTAATAAATTAATCGCAAATCCACAAATTTTGAATGCTTCCACAACTCAAATCCCTTGAAATCAACAAGAACAACTGAAATAAAACTAAAACCTAAGAATAAAAAAAAAAAAAGACGAAACTAAATTTTACACAGAGAATCTAGGCTAAATGAATGATGTCCATAACAAGTGACAAATGAGCCTATTTATACCCTTCAAGTGGTCGTCGTCCTTAACCCTAGGTTAGTTGACATTCCCGAGTTTTAAGTTTGATTGTGCGACCAAAACGTGTCTGCTTCGTGTTTAATTTCTAGCACAGAGTCAATGTCATAGCACACCATGACCTGTGTCGTGACATAACAATCAATGTACTCCTCTTCAGCTATCTTAAAAGGTATGTCGTGACACCCTCAGTCTGTGTCACAACATCAAAGGCAATCTTGAGCTTTCTCTATTCTTCTCCCTATGTTGCGACATCGAGTCTTGCACACTCAAAAAGTGCATAAGCTCACCCTCAAACCTCATTCGGCCCCTAATGTCAATAAAAGACTCAATTTTCACATTTTATTGAATAGAAATAAAACTAAGAAAACTTAACTAAAACATCATAAAAATGCTTGTATTCAAGCTCCTTAAATATGAAAATTAGTTTAACATGCTACACCAAATTACGGCAGATCACCAACTTGATATTTCAGTGGACATATCAAAAGATCCTTCTAGGGTATTGACTATTTGATTGAATAAGAAAACCTGAGACGACAATTGATTATGACTACCAAAGCAAGCTAATCTCCCATGTTTACATTTGATCCAATTTGTAATCTAGTTTTATAAAGACTTCTTTTATTTATGTTATTTTTAGTTCTTTAATTATAAAAACCAAAAACCCATTATTTATTTTTATTCATAATATATTTTATTTAAAATACTAATTAGATCTATTGGCGTTTAGGTTAGAATTAATCTAGTACTTGCCTCCCTTGGGTACGATCCTCGAAGTACTCACCTACTTTGTTGTAACTATGTTACAACTTGACCTGTATACTTGCGAACATCGCCTCAATTCCATATCTTTAGTTGCATTATTCACACTCTATATGTTAGTAAATCCAGAGGCGGTCATACGACATCAAGTAATGGGTATTGCAGTACCGAGACATCTCTAGTGTCACATCCCAAAAATCGAGGGTTAGTATAATCGGGTTTGTGAATCGAGAGAGAGAGGTCACACCTTAACATTTTAGATTATCTATGCATTTTTAGGGAAAAAAATGAGTGACTGGTCCATTGGTTAAGTGTTGTTGAAATTTTCCTTGAAACCCAAGTTCAAATTCCTTCCCTTGTACCATTTTTATTATATTGCAAATTTTGCTTCAAACCTATAACATCCTAAATTTTTGCTTTAAATTTGATAAAATTATTTCAACAATGAGTAATTGGCCCAGTGGTTAAAAGAAAACAATGAGACAGTGCAATTCACTTAGAAACCTAAGTTCAATTCCCTTCGCTTGCAAAATAGCTTAATTTGTTAATTTTTCGCCTTCCCCCTATTTTTGTGATGCCCATGCCTTTTAACCTAGGTAAAAATATCACTTTTTCACTTATTTTTTAATCCTAATTCAATTTTCTCCTACCCTAGCCATTCTTCTCTCCTATCTTATTTTTTCTCTCAAAGTTTCTTCATTTCTCTGGGATTTCATAACAATTGTGTCGCCCAATTGTTAGAGTTTTTATTTTTGTTTTTCTAGAAACCCTATTGAATGCATAAAACTCCTAAACCAGCCCTATTTCCTATCCTAAACTTCCCTTTTTTCCTGCTCCTAATACCCTCTTTTATTGTCCATTGTCACCCCTTCTCCCTTATTCATATCAGTGTCGATAAGTCCTATTTTTCTTTCTATGTTGTTGTGCTTTGTGTGCCAATTTTTTCCTATTGTTTATAAAGCCAATAAATCATCATTCTAGCCCTTAAAATTTTTCTTTTTGGCTGTCCAAAGATCCCTCTTTGTGTTGCCACCCCCTTAAAACACCATTGTTTTAGGACTACCGTATCTCTTTAATTGCTGCCCTACTTGTCGAGACCATTTTTAAATCGAGTTTTTGGAAAATGGGAATCGACTTTAAGAAAAACGAAAACGGGAGTCGCCACCAATCTTTTTGGGTGTGATTGGGTCACCTTTAAAACATTTTTGTTTTAAAATCATCGGTTTTGGTCTACGAAATCAAAAGAACAGGTCCAGGAGTCGATTACGCACGAGGAAGGGTTAGCACCCTCGAAACGCCCAAAAATTTGTACCAAATTGATTATCAAATGTCTTTAAGGTCGGAAATTAGAAATTTTAAGATGTAATCCTTTTTAAATTATTTTTTATTTTGAAAATTGGAGCTCACCCGTATCAAAATATTGACACTGAGTTAGCCTTTTGGAAATTCCTATCTCGAAACCATAAAACGCCACATCCAGTAAGTTAGGACATATTGCTTTGAAATTCCAAGACAGTTGCTTATATTTAAAAAAACCTTTAAAAACTTAGAAGGGTACTTGATTATTCGAACTCAACGAGAAAAGTCGCAACCCAATAAGTTAGGGCACTATTTTCTCGAAATTTCCAAACATCAAGCATTACCTTTATATTTTTTTTTTGAAAACTTTGGAGCCCTTTTTAAAAAAAAATGATATGTGGGGAATTAAATTACATTATAAATCATACATAGTAACATATTATTATAGTAGGTAAATAATACATGCATTTAAACAAAGTAATGGTAATAATAATAAAAAATTCGTGCATTAGATTCATACATATAAAAATAATATATATAGTAAATATTAACAATATGCATACAAAGATATATATAGCATGTATTGAGAAAGAATAAACATACAAACATACGAATTAAATAATGCATGATATACAAAAAAGGTAATACAATATTAATATACATATTCATGAAATGTAATAATATATATAAAATAACATATGATATATGAAATATATAAAAAAAATGAAGTTAGTTATTGTTAACAAAATATACACATATATTACAAATAAAGACCTAAAATTTTAAAAAATAATTTTAGAATAGTATTTGCTATATAATATATAAAATATAATAACAAAATATTTATAATAATTATATGTAAAATATCTTGGGTTTTAAAAAAATATATAAATAAAAGTATGTAAAAGAATATAAAAATATCATTTAAAATACATAATAAATAATTAATAGTTTGATATATAATATGAGTTAAAAATATAATTTAAATATACAAATTTTAAGAATTTAAATAATATAACGAATAATATAAATAATGTAATAGATATTATATGATATACATAAAAATTATAAGTAATAAAAATATTTAATTGTCATATAATAGAATATACTTTAAATTTATAGGAAATATGAAATATGATAGATATAATATAAAATAATGAAAGTAATATGTAAAACAATATATATCAATAATTAATAAATATATAATATATGTGAAAATATAATAATAATAATAATATAAAAATGATAATAATAATTTGAGAAAAATAATATATAATAAGTAATAATAATACATATAATAAAAATAATACTTATAATAGAATAATCTTATGATGTATAATATAAAAATAAAACAAATAACAATATATAAAAAATATATATATATATAGAATAATAAAAAATAAATATAGGACTAAATTTAAAGTTCAGTAAAATTACGGGGCGAATTTAAAAGGAATAAAACTGAATTAAGGTCCTAATTAAATCGCGTGTAAAATAGAAGGGACTCATTGGGCAAATTGCCCTATTCTCAAAACGACTGCGTTTTAATCTTGGACTTAAAGCAGCTACTGTAGGGACTAAATCGAATTGAGACAAATCAATAGGGCCAAATCATAAATAAAATAAAGTTTAATTGTAAACGGCAAAAAGGAGTAGAAGGACCGATTGGGCAATTAACCCAATCCTAAAAAATGCGTGGACCCTCCTCGGGTAATCGGGTTAACACGCGGATCCTGGGGGTCTAAAACGCTGTCGTTTTGTCAAGGCTATATAAGCCAACTTCTCATCTTTGAAATCATTTGAAACCCAATTTTTTAAAAAAAACTTAAGAGCTCTCTCTGAAAGAGAGAGAGAAGATGGAGCTCCAGGCTCTGGCCTCCGTTAGCCATGCTCCGGTTACGCGCCCACGCGCTGCCCTGAGGACCACAGTACACGGTGGCTAGGGTTCAAAAAACCCCTCCTTTTTCTCGTTATCCATCAGGTAATCCTTTTTCTTTTATTTTTTGTAATATATATTAAAGAAATATTCACTTTTGTATTCGATTGGTTACTGGTACTGTAAGTTGGAAATTCTATGCTCTGTTGAATCTTTGTATATATTTCTCTCTCAAAAATCGTGTTTTTATAATGAAAGTATTTGGCTTTTATAGCCTGATGTAAAGGATTTACAGTCCTGGAAAGAAATATTTGATTTCTTTTCTTATTTCTATTGTCTCATTTTCTGTCATCGTTTCCTCCTTTGTTTGCAGATAAACCATGAGGATCTTGCTCAATCACTGCCGTATCGTAGCGTGAGGAGATCTGACGATTCTGGCGTGATTTGCGCCTCAATGGTGGCGCGACGTACGATGGCAGAGTCAAGCAATCATGGCATGCTTGGTGGCGACGGTCAAGCCATTGAATCTACGAGATGAAAGGTTGCGTTGTTTGGAGTGCCCGAAGGTTCCAGAATTCCCCTTGCGATGCTGGAGGGGGCTAGGGTTTCTAACCCTAGCCGAATACTTCTAATTTTGGGCCTCTGAGAGTTTTGAGTTAGTTGGGCCATTTTAGTTCTGGGCTAGGTAGTTTAACTGGGTCTTGTGTATCTGGGGTAGGGTGTAAACGGGCTTAGCTGAATTGTTTTGGTTTTGGGCCTACGGTTTGGGCTTTGTAACTGGAGTGTTTAAATAAATAAACATTTGTTTATTATTTTTATTTTGATTTTTTTGATTTAATTTGGGCTCTTCTGTTTGCCCTTCTTTGCTCATTGCTTGTGTAACAGAATCGAGCAAAGACTTATAGAAAGACCGAATTTGTCAGGCCTTATCGGATCATGGTCTTAAAATCGCTCATTGTAGACTCAAATCATCATGTTGATACCTTCACTTTTCTCTCCGTAGAGATGCCAAATCTGCTTCTTTGATTTGTTTCTTGTAAACACAAGGATGCCAAATCATCTGAATTCTATTTGAGAACATCTGAGAGTCAAATCTGCTATGTCCTCGATTTGTTCCTTGTAGACACAAGAACACCAGATCATCTTGGATCTTGCTTCAGTATAGACATCTGAAGGTTAGATCTACTTATGTGTCTGAGAACATCTGAGAACCAAATCTACTATGTCCTCGATTTGTTCCTTGTAAACACAAGAATGCCAAATCATCTGAGTTTTATTTGAGAAAATCTGAGAGTCAAATCTGCTATGTCCTCGATTTGTTTCTTGTAAACACAAGAACGCCAAATCATCTTGGATCTGCTTCAGTATAAACATCTGAAGGTTAGATCTGCTATATCTGAGAACATCTGAGAGTCAAATCTACTATGTCCTCGATTTGTTTCTTGCAAACACAAGAATACCAAATAATCTTGGATCTGCTTCAGTATAAACATCTGAAGGTTAGATCTGCTATATCTGAGAACATCTGAGAGCCAAATCTGCTATGTCCTCGATTTGTTTCTTGTAAACACAAGAATACCAAATCATCTTGGATCTGCTTCAGTATAAACATCTGAAGGTTAGATCTACTATGCTGTGACCTATTACCCTACTGTTTAGGGGATTAAAGCACGCCGTCTTCGATAACCCGTAGAATGATTATGCTTGATAATTAGGATGCTATGCTCAAAATGAGTCGAATGTCTCTAATTAAACATGTTATGATGCAAAGTGCTGTGTATATGACCCCTATCCTAGGTGCCACCATTCATTCCTTTATTTGCCTTTTCTTTTCCCAAAATTTCATTCTTGCTCAAACTGTAAGCCTTCCTCCAATACTACGATCTACTAAGGGTGTCTGTAAGAATTGAATCATTGGTTTTGTCCATTTTCCTTTTGGACTGGAAGAAAGAAATTCCTCAAGTTCCTTCATCCCTTACTTATGTGAATTTCTCGAACAATTGTCCTGTTTTAGTTTCTCGCATTATCTAGAAATTCCAAAGTAATGTGCAAAACTTCGTTCGTGAAAATATTTTAGTTCATCTATCATTATTTCAATGCAACATACTTGAAGAACGATAGAAAATGAGTAAATCTTTAAGAATAATTGAATTTGAATGAATTGTCAAAAATACAAATAAATCTGATAGCATATCTTTGAGAAGAAATAGAATCTAAAGATAGCAAACAAGATAACAGTTAGATGCTCCAGATATCGCCGCTTGAGCGTCTATACACCAGGTCCATGAAATCTTTCTTGAGTTCGACATGTGTTTAAAAGACCCAAAGTACTTTGTTGATGCCCTAATATGCAACGTGTTTTACTTCTTTGTTGAATCAAATATTGATGTATGCCCTTCAAAATTTGAGTTTCCCTTTCGGGTTTTCAACTCAAAACCCCTTTGATCACAAGGCGCCCTTTGCAGGTTTTCGCCTTGGCCTCTCCATTTTTTTTTGCCGAAAATTCAAGGCGCCTTTTGCTGGTTTTCACCTTGGATTCTCCTCTCCTTTAGACAAAGTACTTTTTGACTGAGTCTGAGTTCACTGGATTGGGTAGGCTTTTTCCATCCATTTCTGTCAAAATCAATGCACCGCTAGAAAAAGCCTTCTTCACGACGTATGGCCCCTCCTAATTTGGCATCCATTTTCTTCTAAAGTCCTTCTGAAAGGGAAGGATTTTCTTTAGCAAAAGGTCCCCCTCATGGAATTCCCTTGGACGAACCTTTTTATCATAAGCTCGCATCATACGCTTCTGGTACATCTGACCATGTCGGATAGCTTTCAGCCTCTTTTCCTCAATCAAGTTTAGCTGGTCATACCAGGACTGAACCCATTCAGCTTCATCTAACCTTATTTCTATTAAAATTTGGAGAGAAGGTATTTCTACCTCAATAGGTAACACTGCTTCCATCCCATAGACTAACGAGAATGGGGTTGCCTCAGTAGAGGTTCTAATGGATGTTCGATAAGCCAGGAGTGCAAACGGTAGTTTCTCATGCCAATCTCTATAAGTCTCAGTCATCTTTCCCACTATTTTCTTAATGTTCTTATTAGCGGCCTCCACTGCCCCATTCATTTTTGGACGATAGGGTGAAGAGTTGTGATGCTTGATCTTGAACTGGTCGCAAACCTCTACTATCGTTTTGTTGTTCAAATTCAATGCATTGTTGGATATGACCCTCTCAGGCATTCCATACCAACAAATGATCTCTTTCTTCAAAAATCGACTCACAGCTGACTTAGTAACATTCGCATAAGAAGCGGCTTCTACCCATTTTGTAATGTAATTGATCACCACGAAGATAAACCGATGTGCATTCGAAGCTTTCGGCGATATTGGCCCAATGACATCCGTACCCCACATGGAGAAGGGCCATGGAGAAGTCATGACATGTAAAGGTGAATGTGGTACATGAATTTTGTCCCCATAAATCTGACACTTATGGCATTTTTTGGCGTAATTGATGCAGTCTCCTTCCATAGTGGCCCAGTAATAGCCAAACCTCATGATTTGCCTTGCCATCGTGAACCGATTTGCACGGGTACCACATACACCTTTATGAACCTCTTCTAGAATTAGCTTGGCTTCCACAGTATCGACACATCTCAAAAGTACTTGGTCTTTCCTTCTCTTGTAAAGGACATCCCCATCCAAGACATAATCACAAGCTAACCTTCTCAAAGTTTGTTTGTCATTTTCGGTTGCCTGTTCTGGATATTTACGATCTCTTACATATCGCAATATATCCTGATACCAAGGATTATCATCCTTTTCTTCCTCTTCAAGGTTACAACAGCTAGCTGGAGCTTCATAGACACTCATTTGAATTGGACTCATCTCTTCCTCTCTATTTACCTTAATCATTGAGGCCAAAGTTGCTAAAGCATCTGCCATCTAATTTTCATCTCGCGGGAGATAATTAAAGGTGATATCATCAAACTCCTCAAGTAACCCCAAAACTACCTTTCGATAATTGATCAATTTAGGGTCCCTTGTCTCCCATTCACCTCTAAGCTGATAAATTACCAACGTCGAATCTCCATATACTTCTAGGATTCTTATACCTCGCTCTATGGCTGCTTGAAGTCCCATGATGCATGCTTCATACTCAGCCATATTGTTCGTGCAATCAAAGTCCAACATGCACGTGAATGGGTAGTGATTGCCATTATGGGATACCAAGACTGCCCCAATTCCATTTCCAACTGCATTAGAAGCCCCATAAAAATTAAGCTTCCACGGAGAATCTTCAGTCATTGCTATACACATTAACTCCTCATTTGGAAAATCAAAATTTAATGGTTCATAATCCTCTAAAGCTCTTCTAGCCAAGAAATCAGCTACCGTACTTCCTTTTATAGCCTTCTGACTCACGTAGACTATATCAAATTCTGAAAGCAAAATTTGCTATCTAGCCATTCTCTTATTTAGAGCTGTTGACTCCATCATGTATTTCAATGGATCCAGCTTTTAGATGAGACAAGTGGTATAGTATAGCATGTACTGTCTTAATCTCCGGGTAGTCCAGATTAGCGCACAACACAACTTTTCGATTGGTGTATATCTCATTTTACAGTCAGTGAATTTTTTACTGAGATAATAAATTGCTTTCTCCTTTTTCACTGACTTATCATTTTGACCAAGCACACATCCCATAGAATTATTGAACACTGACAAGTATAGTATTAATGGTTTATCTGGACTAGGCGGAGATAACACTGGAGCATTCAACAAATACTGTTTGACTTTCTCAAAAGCATTCTGGAATTCTTCATCCCAAGTACCTTGATTGTGCTTTCTGAGGAGGCGAAAGATAGGATCACATTTCTCGGTCAATTGTGAAATGAACCGAGCGATGTAATTCAACCTTCCTAGGAATCCTCGAACTTCCTTTTGAGTACGTGGCAGAGGCAACTCTCGTATGGCTCTGACCTTGTCTGAGTCAACTTCAATTCTCTTTTCACTGACTACGAAGCCTAATAACTTTCTCGATCTGGCTCCAAAGGTGCACTTTGCTGGATTGAGCTTCAACTGAAATTTTCTCAACCTTAAGAACAATTTTCTCAAGACCTTAATGTGTTCTTTTTCTGTTCGTGACTTGGCGATCATATCATCAACGTATACCTCAATATCCTTATGCATCATGTCGTGGAACAAGTTTATCATGGCTCGCTGATATGTTGCCCCTGCGTTCTTCAGTCCAAACGGCATTACTTTGTAACAAAATGTGCCCCACAAGGTTATGAAAGTAGTTTTATCCATATCCTCGGGATGCATCTTTATCTGATTGTATCCTGAGAAGCCATCCATGAAGGAGAATAACGAATATCCCGCTGTATTGTCTACTAAGTTGTTAATGTGTGGCAGGGGAAAATTATCCTTTGGGCTTGCTTTGTTTAGATCTCTGTAATCAACACACATTCGTACCTTCCCATCTTTCTTAAGAACAGGTACAATGTTAGCTACCCATTCAGAGTACTTCACTTCTTGCAAGAATCCTGCATCAAACTGCTTCTTGACTTCATCCTTTATTTTCAGAATAATATCTAGCCGCATTCTCCGCAACTTCTGTTGGACTGGTTTGCAATCTTGTCTTATAGGAAGATGATGTACTACAATGTCGATACTCAATCCGGGCATATCCTGATAAGACCATGCAAAAATATCCTTGAATTCCTGAAGCAACTCAATCAAGCCACGCCTTATGTCTTTAGTGATCAGTGTTCCAATTTTCACCTCCTTCCCTTCCTCTAGGGCTATATTCTCTATTGCCTCTTTCTCATGTCGCATGATTTGTTTCTCCTCCTGTTTTACCATTCTTAACAAATCGAGAGATACGTCATAATCTTGAACATCTTCAAAATCCTGAGGTTCCTCTAAACACATGCCTTGCTCGCAAGCGAAATCAAGAACGACAGTATTAGTACTCATATCATTGATATCTAGAAACCTGTAAGGGGTATGAAATAATATACAAAGAATGAATGAATTCAAGAATGATTGTTTACGTGCTATGAATAAAAGAATAAGAATTGTCAGAATTTAAAGGAATATTGGTTGATAAAATGAAACAATACCCTTTTAAATTGATAAAAGTTATGTTTTATTTGAATAATAAGAGATAAACATAAGCCTAGTTTCACAAATGTAATCTTACTACTCCTATGCCCTAGAGTAATAGACATGTTTCGAGAATTACTTTGAAAAATTCCTAAAGACTACAGGAAGATCCTCCGCAGTCCAATTGTTCTGAGAGCTCCCCAGTTCGTAAGAGCGAATGCCCTCAAGGCTTCTTTGCTTCAATTCCCCATCATTTACAATATTAATTTGTCGACTCTCTTCTACCCGCAACCCTCCTGATTTAAAGGATTTGGATATAGGTGGGAATGTCATCGGTTCCCACTCCACTTCTCTTTCGTTCAAACACGCTTTCCTTCTTGCTTGGCGCTTCTCAATTTCTTGCCTCTTCTGCTTATGGTCTGGCATAAAGCCCAAACCAAAGTGATCCTTTTTTTCAATCAATTTTGGGATTTGAATCCCTCCTTGCAACTGTCTTCCTAATCCTTTTCCTGGCAATGCTCCCCTACCCATCATCATTTGCAGGGCCATCCTTGTAGCTCCAGACATTTTGGGTATTGGCATCTCACTTCTTTCGAGGATGAAGGTTGCATTAATAATTTCTAGAGAGCGGAAAGAACACTCAATGGACTCTTCATTAGCCTCGACATAAGGGGCTTTGCTAGTGACAGTTGCTATGATATCCTCCTCCGTATTAATAGTTATTAACCGTCCATCTGTCACTAACTTTAGTTTTTGGTGCAATGAGGAGGGCACCGCTCCTGCCGAATGTATCCATGGTCTCCCCAACAAGAAATTATAGGAGGGTTTGATATCCATCACCAAGAAATTGACTTCATACGTATTTGGCCCAATCTCCAAAGGGATATCGATTCGTCCCATCACTTTCCTTCTAGTTCCATCGAAGGCTCTTACTACATTATGATATGTCTTCATATACGAACTGTCAATGGGTAATCCGTTCAATGTGGATAATGGAAGGACGTTCAAAGCGGACCCATTATCAACGAGTACACTTGGAAGTGTGTATCCTTTGCAACGAGTGGTGATGTGCAAAGCCTTAGTTGAACCTATGCCCCCAGGTGGAATTTCATCATCATTGAAGTAGATGAAATTATCAGCACTGATGTTATTTATCAACCGGTCCAACTTATTGATAGATATATCGCGAGTGACATATGTCTCGTTGAATATCTTCAACAATGCTTCTCGATGCACTTCAGAGCTCAACAGTAAGGCTAAAATTGATATGTGTGCTAGTTGCTTATGCAACTGCTCGACCACACTGTACTCACTATGCTTAAGGAACTTTAGAAATTCCTTAGCCTCCTCCTCCCTCACCGACTCGTTAACGGGTACTTCAATCTTTTTCTCTTTTTCAATCTCAACACTCTTTGATTTTGTGGGCTCCACTCTAACGTCCCCCGTATCATAACGCTTCCCACTCCGCGTATGGGAACTTTAAACTTGTACATCTTTAGATGCGCTGGCTATATTTCCTTCCTCCGGTACTATCACGCTACAGTCGTAACTCCATGATACTTTCTTGCTATCTTTGTAAAGGAAAAGAGTAGGTTTATGGATAATGACCTTGGGCGCTGCTGGTGCCCCCACTTCATTATTCCCTGGCAGGGAGATAATGATCCTTGGCCTACTGGTTCTTTACTGTTCATTTTCCAGCGCACATATTTACTTTTCGCTAGAGCTACCTTCACAAATCTGTAGCTCTTTATTATCTATAAAGCCTTGCACCAAGGCCTTGAATTCCTCGCAATCTTTATTGAACTCACTGTAGTCCCTCGTTCCTCCTCTCATATTTTTAGAGGTCAACATACCTCTCTTCATCATCTCCTCCTAGATCACCCTCATAGGCATCCTTATCTCAGCAACATTTTCCTTCCCCCTTCTTCCACCAACTTCAACAATGGCATTCACTCCTTGATTGTCATGGTTCAGCAAAGGGTTCTTAGTATTTGAGGTACTCTCAAATTTTAAAACCCCATTCTTGATCAACCACTCTACGGCTTTCTTGAATCCCTTACAATTCTCAATTGAGTGTCCCGATATTCTAGCATGATACTCACATCTGGCATTTGCATCATACCATTTAGGATACGAAGGTTGTAATGGTTTCAAATGGAAAGGGGCTATAGCATGCGCATCATAAAGAAACTTTAACTAATTAGGGTCTTTCTATAACCTTGAATGCATATGATATGATGTAATGCAGATGCATGAATGCAACAAAGGCATCAATCTCGATTCAATCTCATTTAGAAAACTTTATTTAGAAAAAGAATATCTTTACATATAAATGGATTACAAGTACGCTTTCGCCCTAATGCCCAAAGTTTTAACTCTATCTAATAAAAGGGCTAACTCTCGTCCTATATCTGACGACGACCCACATATCAGACTCAATACATCGACTCGTACTGCTAAGTCCTGCACATATTCAGCAACCTCTTGAATCTGGGCTATGGCTTCTCCCATGACATGATCCCTTTCTTTGACCTGCCCTCTAGACTGATGAAGCTCTCCCTTTAGATAATCTTCTTGCATCTCGAGCTGCTCGATCTGAAGTTTACCTTTATGCAATGCTACTTCCAAATCTTCAACTTTACTCTTTAGCTCTTTTAACTCGACCGTAGAATCATGGCTTCGATGCCAACGAAGGGTTATTCCAAGCTCAGTGACTTTGGCCTTTAGCCCTTTATTCTCTTCCTCTAACGCCAAATTCCGCGACGCATCTCCTGGAACTTCTTCTCCCAATATTCAACTCTAGCCTTTCCTTCCTGGACTTCTTTCTGCAACTGATCTGAGGACCCTCCTATTCTTGCTCTCCTCAAGGATACCTGTGCTTTTTTGTAGTGTTCCTTCAAATTATCTCTATCCTCCTCAATTTTCCTCTTTTCTTTTCTTTCTTTTTTGACCTCCATCTTCTGGACATCAACGTCTAAACTTAAGTACATATTTTCTTTTTCGAGCTTTGCTATCCTTTTCTCAAGCTCTAAATTTTTCCTCTCAAATTCTTGCTTCATAATTTCCAACTCCGAGGGCATCACTTGCAAATATTCCTCCATCGGTCGAGCTCCTTCCACGCTTGGCTCAGGGATATTATCATTGATCCTTCTACCTCTTCATTCAACATACTCTGAAGTCGTAGCAGGGCTAATAGCTACTCCTTTCAACCGACACGTCTTGTTCCAAGCACTAGAGATCTCACCGACCCTTTTCTTGTAATCAGCTCCTCTATATGCGAACTCACTTTGAGGCAGCCCATGAGTTGCTGGCACGAACTGCCTCAAACTGAATTGCCTCAACACGAGAAAGGGGGCATAACCAATGGCACCCCAAATTCCCAATAGAGGGACCCAATCGAAACTGCCGCATCGGTAAAGAATCTCACCAGGAATCATCTACGGAGCTCTCTACTCAACATCTTTCGACTGAAGTTCTGAAGTAGTGCTATCCAATTCTCCTCTGGAACATTAACTCTCCTAGTTGAAGCGACTATGTCCTTCAACGGCGAATAATCCTCGAAAAAAACCGACAAATGACCCTATCTATCAATCAAAAATGGCCATAGAACCAAGCTAGAAGTAATTGGGCACAACCAACAAACCTGCCTGCACCAGCCTTCCTACATGTGCCTAAGGACCTGAATGTCTCCGCCAAAATCGCAGGGATAGAAGTGACCCTCTTACTGAGTAGATGGAAAAGATCTGTAGTTGCCTCATCCACATATCTCAAAGCCCTATGGAACACCATCAATCCATACAAACTTAAGGTGAAAACATCTACCTTCTTTGTTTCATCGGGGTGTGTCAAAATCAGACCCTTCAAAGCATCCCATGAAATGCACTTGCACTCACCCTTCTTTTTAATTCTGGCAGTGATCCACTACTCGTTCATCCCTGTAATAGTCATCAATTTCTTCCAAAAGGTAGGGACATTAGCAGCTCGAGAATAGATCCTATCAACCTGAAACCTGGGACAACGTAGCAAGGCAGTGTACTCCTCTACGGTAGGCACCAAGTCTACCTCCCGAAAAGTGAAACAACTGTACGCTGGGTTCCAAAACTTAGCGAGGGCTCGGAACAAGTGCTTATCTACTTGAACATCGAGCAAGTAAGGTAAGTCTCCGTAATTACCGTAGAATAACTGTTTGGTCTCGTTGCCCCACTGATCCCAAATCTCCTTAAACTCTTGGAGATTATTCTGTGAGACACTGATGCGAGTGTACTCCGGCAGCTCCGACATATATCCCACAGCTATACTATCTCCCTTTTCTAATTGAGTTTGCTCAGACCATCTATGGACGTTGGCGTTGCCCTCCACTCTATCAAGAAGTCCATTCTCCATAACAAAACTCTCTAACTTAGAAACTGACTGTGAATCGATACCTTTGTAAATGCAAAATGTCATGCAAAGAAAAGAAATAGTCAGTATCACATGATATCAATAAATCTCAACAATAATTTATAAGGGTAATATCTAAAGTTTAACTCTAACTAAGTTGGGCTCTTACGGTTTTTTTCTATACGAGGTTGGTTCTAAAGTTTTAGGTACCTGAACCAGTAGATTCCTCGATCCTCACCCATTATAGGCTCATTTGAATCGAGTTCAGTTCAGGGGAATATATTTCCCTATGGCTACATGGAGATGAAAATCTCACGAAACCATAGGTACAGATATATCCCGAAAGTGATCCACTATCCTGAACGGAGGCGAAAACCTCACGAAGGTGTAGCTTCTCACTCCCACTTAAAGGTGTGACCACAACGGTCATGCAAATGCAATGCGTATTAGAATATAGAAACACATGCAATAATACAAATACATGTAATGCAAAGAGGATTAAATTTTAAAATTTTTAATTTCTGACATTAAGACAAGAGATAATCAATTACACGCCTTGACTCTCTTGTTAGTCCCCAGTGGAGTCGCCAAGCTGTAGAGATCATTTTTAAATCGAGTTTTTGGAAAATGGGAATCGACTTTAAGAAAAACGAAAACGGGAGTCGCCACCAATCTTTTTAGGTGTGATTGGGTCACCTTTAAAACATTTTTGTTTTAAAATCATCGGTTTTGGTCTACGAAATCAAAAGAATAGGTCCGGGAGTCGATTACGTACGAGGAAGGGTTACCACCCTCGAAATGCCCAAAAATTGGTACCAAATTGATTATCAAATGTCTTTAAGGTCGAAAATTAGAAATTTTAAGATGTAATCCTCTTTAAAATATTTTTTATTTTGAAAATTGGAGCTCACCCGTATCAAAATATTGACACTGAGTTAGCCTTTTGGAAATCCCTATCTCGAAACCATAAAACGCCACATCCAGTAAGTTAGGACATATTGCTTTGAAATTCTAAGACAGTTGCTTATATTTAAAAAAACCTTTAAAAACTCAGAAGGGTACTTGATTATTCGAACTCAACGAGAAAAGTCGCAACCCAATAAGTTAGGGCACTATTTTCTCGAAATTTCCAAACATCAAGCATTGCCTTTATATTTTTTTTTTGAAAACTTTGGAGCCCTTTTAAAAAAAAAAACTGATATGTGGGGAATTATAGTACATTATAAATCATACATAGTAACATATTATTATAGTAGGTAAATAATACATGCATTTAAACAAAGTAATGGTAATAATAATAAAAAATTCGTGCATTAGATTCATACATATAAAAATAATATATATAGCAAATATTAACAATATGCATACAAAGATATATATAGCATGTATTGAGAAAGAATAAACATACAAACATACGAATTAAATAATGCATGATATACAAAAAAGGTAATACAATATTAATGTACATATTCATGAAATGTAATAATATATATAGAATAACATATGATATATGCAATATATAAAAAAAAATGAAGTTAGTTATTGTTAACAAAATATACACATATATTACAAATAAAGACCTAAAATTTTAAAAAATAATTTTAGAATAGTATTTGCTAATAAATAAAATATAATAACAAAATATTTATAATAATTATATGTAAAAGAATATAAAAATATCATTTAAAATACATAATAAATAATTAATAGTTTGATATATAATATGAGTTAAAAATATAATTTAAATATACAAATTTTAAGAATTCAAATAATATAACGAATAATATAAATAATGTAATAGATATTAAATGATATACATAAAAATTTATAAGTAATGAAAATATTTAATTGTCATATAATAGAATATACTTTAAATTTATAGGAAATATGAAATATGATAGATATAATATAAAATAATGAAAGTAATATGTAAAACAATATATATGAATAATTATTAAATATATAATATATGTGAACATATAATAATAATAATATAAAAAATGATAATAATAATTTGAGAAAAATAATATATAATAAATAATAATAATACATATAATAAAAATAATACTTATAATAGAATAATCTTATGATGTATAATATAAAAATAATACAAATAACAATATAACAAAAATATATATATATAGAATAATAAAAAATAAATATAGGACTAAATTTAAAATTCAGTAAAATTACGGGGTGAATTTAAAAGGAATAAAACTGAATTAAGGTCCAAATTAAATCGCGTGTAAAACAGAAGGGACTCATTGGGCAAATTGCCCTATTCCCAAAACGACTGCGTTTTAATCTTGGACTTAAAGCAGCTACTGTAGGGACTAAATCAGAATTGAGACAAATCAATAGGGCCAAATCATAAATAAAATAAATTCTAATTGTAAACGCAAAAAGGAGTAGAAGGACCGATTGGGCAACTAACCCAATCCTAAAATATGTGCGGACCCTCCTCGGGTAATCGGGTCAACACGTGGATCCTGGAGGTCTAAAACGCTGTCGTTTTGTCAAGGCTATACAAGCCAACTTCTCAGCTTTGAAATAATTTGAAACCCGATTTTTTAAAAAAAACTTAAGAATTCTCTCTGAAAGAGAGAGAGAAGATGGAGCTCCAGGCTCTGGCCTCCGGTAGCCATGCTCCGGTTACGCGCCCACGCGCCGCCCTGAGGACCACCATACATGGTGGCTAAGGTTCGAAAAACCCCTCCTTTTTCTCGTTATCCGTCAGGTAATCCTTTTTCTTTTATTTTTTGTAATATATATTAAAGAAATATTCACCATTGTATTCGATTGGTTACTGGTACTGTAACTTGGAAATACTATGCTCTGTTGAATCTTTGTATATATTTCTCTGGAAAATCCGTGTGTATATTTCTCTCTCAAAAATCGTGTTTTTATAATGAAAGTATTTGGCTTTTATAGCCTGATGTAAAGGATTTACAATCCTGGAAAGAAATCTTTGATTTCTTTCCTTATTTCTGTTGTCTAGTTTTCTGTCATCGTTTCCTCCTTTGTTTGCAGATAAACCATGAGGATCTTGCTCAATCACTGCCGTATCGTAGCGTGAGGAGATCTGACGATTCCGGCGTGATTTGCGCCTCAATGGTGGCGCGACGTACGATGGAAGAGTCAAGCAATCATGGCATGCTTAGTGGCGACGGTCAAGCCATTGAATCTACGAGATGAAAGGTTGCATTGTTTGGAGTGCCCGAAGGTTCTAGAATTCCCCTTGCGATGCTGGAGGGGGTTAGGGTTTCTAACCCTAGCCGAATACTTCTAATTTTGGGCCTCTGAGAGTTTTGAGTTAGTTGGGCCATTTTAGTTCTGGGCTAGGTAGTTTAATTGGGTCTTGTGTATCTGGGGTAGGGTGTAAACGGGCTTAGCTGAATTGTTTTGGTCTTGGGCCTACGGTTTGGGCTTTGTAACCTGGAGTGTTTAAATAAATAAACATTTGTTTATTATTCTTTATTTTGATTTTCGGCCCGGACGAATTTGGGCTCTTACAGCTGCCCCTCTTTGCTCATTGCTTGTGTAACAGGAATCGAGCAAAGACTTATAGAAAGACCGAATTTGTCCGGCCTTATCAGATCATGGTCTTAAATCTGCTCATTGTAGACTCAAAACTGTCATGTTGATACCTTCACTCTTCTCTCCGTAGAGATGCCAAATCTGCTTCTTTGATTTGTTTCTTGTAAACACAAGGATGCCAAATCATCTGAATTCTATTTGAGAACATCTGAGAGTCAAATCTGCTATGTCCTCGATTTGTTCCTTGTAGACACAAGAACACCAAATCATCTTGGATCTTGCTTCAGTATAGACATCTGAAGGTTAGATCTACTCATGTGTCTGAGAACATCTGAGAGTCAAATCTGCTATGTCCTCGATTTGTTCCTTGTAAACACAAGAATACCAAATCATCTGAGTTTTATTTGAGAACATCTGAGAGTCAAATCTGCTATGTCCTCGATTTGTTCCTTGTAAACACAAGAACGCCAAATCATCTTGGATCTGCTTCAGTATAAACATCTGAAGGTTAGATCTACTATATCTGAGAACATCTGAGAGTCAAATCTACTATGTCCTCGATTTGTTTCTTGTAAACGCAAGAATACCAAATCATCTTGGATCTGCTTCAGTATAAACATCTGAAGGTTAGATCTGCTATATCTGAGAACATCTGAGAGTCAAATCTGCTATGTCCTTGATTTTTTTCTTGTAATCACAAGAATACCAAATCATCTTGGATCTGCTTCAGTATAAACATCTAAAGGTTAGATCTGCTATATCTGAGAACATCTGAGAGTCAAATATGCTATGTCCTCGATTTGTTTCTTGTAAACACAAGAATACCAAATCATCTTGGATCTGCTTCAGTATAAACATCTGAAGGTTAGATCTACAATGCTGCGACCTATTACCCTACTGTTTAGCGGATTAAAGCACGCCATCTTCGATAACCTGTAGAATGATTATGCTTGATAATTAGGATGCTATGCTCAAAATAAGTCGAATGTCTCTAATTAAACATGTTATGATGCAAAGTGTTGTGTATATGACCCCTATCCTAGGAACCACCATTCATTCCTTTATTTGTCTTTTCTTTTCCCAAAATTTCACTCTTGCTCAAACTGTAAGCCTTCCTCCAATGCTACGATCTACTGAGGATGTCTGTAAGAATTGAATCATTGGTTTTGTCCATTTTCCTTTTGGACTGGAAGAAAGATATTCCTCAAGTTCCTTCATCCCTTACTTATGTGAATTTCTCGAACAATTGTCCTGTTTTAGTTTCTCGCATTATCTAGAAATTCCAAAGTAATGTGCAAAACTTCATTCATGAAAATATTTTAGTTCATCTATCATCATTCAATGCAACATACTTGAAGAACGATGCAAAATGAATAAATCTTTAAGAATAATTGAATTTGAATGAATTGTCAAAAATACAAATAAATCTGATAGCATATCTTTGAGAAGAAATAGAATCTAAAGATAGCAAAGAAGATAATAGTTAGATGCTCCAGATATCGCCGCTTGAGCGTCTATACACCAGGTCCATGAAATCTTTCTTGAGTTCGACATGTGTTTAAAAGACCCAAAGTACTTTGTTGATGCCCCAATATGCAACGTGTTTTACTTCTTTGTTGAATCAAATATTGCTGTATGCCCTTCAAAATTTGAGCTGCCCTTTCAAGTTTTCAACTCAAAACCCCTTTGATCACAAGGCGCCTTTTGCGGGTTTTTGCCTTGGCCTCTCCATTTTTTTTTGGCCGAAAATTCAAAGCGCCCTTTGCGGGTTTTCACCTAGGATTCTCCTCTCCTTTAGACAAAGTACTTTTTGACTGAGTCTGAGTTCACTGGATTGGGTAGGCTCTTTCCATCCATTTCTGTCAAAATCAATGCACCGCCAGAAAAAGCCTTCTTCACGATGTATGGCCCCTCCCAATTTGGCATCCATTTTCCTCTAAAGTCCTTCTGAATGTGAAGGATTTTCTTTAGCACAACGTCCCCTCATGGAATCCCCTTAGACGAACCTTTTTATCATAAGCCCGCATCATACGCTTCTGGTACATCTGACCATGTCGGATAGCTTTCAGCCTCTTTTCCTCAATCAAGTTTAGCTGGTCATACCGGGACTGAACCCATTCAGCTTCATCTAACCTTATTTCTGTTAAAATTTGGAGAGACGGTATTTCTACCTCAATAGGTAACACTGCTTCCATCCCATAGACTAACGAGAATGGGGTTGCCCTAGTAGAGGTTCTAATGGATGTTCGATAGGCCAGGAGTGCAAATGGTAGCTTCTCATGCCAATCTCTATAAGTCTCAGTCATCTTTCCCACTATTTTCTTAATGTTCTTATTAGCGGCCTCCACAACCCCATTCATTTTTGGACGATAGGGTGAAGAGTTGTGATGCTTGATCTTGAACTGGTCGCAAACCTCTGCTATCGTTTTGTTGTTCAAATTCAATGCATTGTCGAATATGACCCTCTCAGGCATTTCATACCGACAAATGATCTCTTTCTTCAAAAATTGACTCACAGCTGACTTAGTAACATTCGCATAAGAAGCGGCTTCTACCCATTTTGTAATGTAATTGATCACTACGAAGATAAACTGATGTCCATTCGAAGCTTTCGGTGATATTGGCCCAATGACATCCATACCCCACATGGAGAAGGGCCATGGAGAAGTCATGACATGTAAAGGTGCAGGTGGTACATGAATTTTGTCCCCATAAATCTGACACTTATGGCATTTTTTGGCGTAATTGATGCAGTCTCCTTCCATAGTAGCTCAGTAATAGCCAAACCTCATGATTTACCTTGCCATCGTAAACCGATTTACATGGGTACCACATACACCTTCATGAACCTCTTCTAGAATTAGCTTGGCTTCCACAACATCGACACATCTCAAAAGTACTTGGTCTTTCCTTCTCTTGTAAAGGACATCCCCATCCAAGACATAATTACAAGCTAACCTTCTCAAAGTTTGTTTGTCATTTTCAGTTGCCTGTTCTGGATATTTACAATCTCTTACATATCGCAATATATCCTGATACCAAGGATTATCATCATTTTCTTCCTCTTCAAGGTTACAACAGCTAGCTGGAGCTTCATAGACACTCATTTGAATTGGACTCATCTCTTCCTCTTTATTTGCCTTAATCATTCAGGCCAAAGTTGCTAGAGCATCTGCCATCTGGTTTTCATCTCGCGGGAGATAATTAAAGGTGATATCATCAAACTCCTCAAGTAACCCCAAAACTACCTTTCGATAATTGCTCAATTAGGGTTCTTTGTCTCCCATTCACCTCTCTAAGCTGATAAATTACCAATGCCGAATCTCCATATACTTCTAGGATTCTTATACCTCGCTCTATGGCTGCTTGAAGTCCCATGATGCATGCTTCATACCCAGCCATATTGTTCGTGCAATCAAAGTCCAACTTGCACGTGAATGGGTAGTGATCGCCATTAGGGGATACCAAGACTGCCCCAATTCCATTTCCAACTACATTAGAAGCCCCATCAAAATTAAGCTTCCACGGAGAATCTTCAGTCATTGCTATACACATTAACTCCTCATTTGGAAAATCAAAATTTCATGGTTCATAATCCTATAAAGCTCTACTAGCCAAGAAATCAGCTACCGCACTTCCTTTTATAGCCTTCTGACTTACGTAGACTATATCAAATTCTGAAAGCAAAATTTGCTATCTCGCCATTCTCTCATTTAGAGCTGTTGACTCCATCATGTATTTCAATGGATCCAGCTTTGAGATGAGCCAAGTGGTATGGTATAGCATGTACTGTCTTAATCTCCGGGTAGTCCAGATTAGCGCACAACACAACTTTTTGATTGGTGAATATCTCATTTCACAATCAGTGAATTTTTTACTGAGATAATAAATTGCTTTCTCCTTTTTCCCTGACTCATCATGTTGACCAAGCACACATCCCATAGAATTACTGAACACTGACAAGTACAGTATTAATGGTTTATCTGGACTAGGTGGAGATAACACTGGAGCATTCAACAAATACTATTTGACTTTCTCAAAAGCATTCTGGAATTCTTCATCCCAAGTACCTTGATTGTGCTTTCTGAGGAGGCGAAAGATAGGATCACATATCTCGGTCAATTGTGAAATGAACCGAGCGATGTAATTCAACCTTCCTAGGAATCATCGAACTTCCTTTTGAGTACGTGGCGTAGGCAACTCTCGTATGGCTCTGACCTTGTCTGAGTCAACTTCAATTCTCTTTTCGCTGACTACAAAGCCTAATAACTTTCCCGATCTGGCTCCAAAGGTGCTCTTTGCTGGATTGAGCTTCAACTGAAATTTTCTCAACCTTAAGAATAATCTTCTCAAGACCTTAATGTGTTCTTTTTCTGTTCGCAACTTGGCAATCATATCATCAACAAATACCTCAATATCCTTATGCATCATGTCGTGGAACAAGTTTACCATGGCTCGCTGATATGTTGCCCCTGCGTTCTTCAGTCCAAACGGTATTCCTTTATAACAAAATGTGCCCCACAAGGTTATGAAAGTAGTTTTATCCATATCCTCAAGATGCATCTTTATCTGATTATATCCTGAGAAGCCATCCATGAAGGAGAATAACAAATATCCCGCTGTATTTTCTACTAAGGTGTCAATGAGTGGCAGGGGAAAATTATCCTTTGGGCATGCTTTGTTTAGATCTCTGTAATCAACACACATTCGTACCTTCCCGTCTTTCTTAGGAACAGGTACAATGTTAGCTACCTATTCGGAGTACTTCACTTCTTGCAAGAATCCTGCATCAAACTGCTTCTTGACTTCATCCTTTATTTTCAGAACAATATCTGGCCGCATTCTTCGCAACTTCTGTTGGACTGGTTTGCAATCTTGTCTTATAGGAAGACGATGTACTACAATGTCGGTACTCAATCCGGACATATCCTGATAAGACCATGCAAAAATATCCTTGAATTTCTGAAGCAACTCAATCAAGCCACGCATTGTGTCTTTAGTGATCAGTGTTCCAATTTTCACCTCTTTTCCTTCCTCTAGGGCTATATTCTCTATTGCCTTTTTCTCATGTGGCATGATTTGTTTCTCCTCGTGTTTTACCATTCTTAACAAATTGAGAGATACGTCATAATCTTGAACATCTTCAAAATCCTAAGGTTCCTCTAAACACATGCCTTGCTAGCAAGAGAAATCAAGAACGGTAGTATTAGTGCTCATATCATTGATATCTAGAAACCTGTAAGGGGTATGAAAGAATATACAAAGAAAGAATGAATTCAAGAATGATCGTTTACGTGCTATGAATGAAAGAATAAGAATTGTCAGAATTTAAAGGAATATTGGTTGATAAAATGAAACAATACCCTTTTAAATTGATAAAAGTTATGTTTTATTTGAATAATAAGAGATGAACATAAGCCTATTTTAACAAATGTAATCTTACTACTCCTATGCCCTAGAGTAATAGACATGTTTCGAGAATTACTCTGAAAAATTCCTAAAGACTACAGGAAGATCCTCCGCAGTCCAATTGTTTAGAGAGCTCCCCGGTTCGTAAGGGCGAATGCCCTCAAGGCTTCTTTGCTTCAATTCCCCATCATTTACAACATTAATTTGTCGACTCTCTTCTACCCGCAACCCTCCTGATTTAAAGGATTTAGATATAGGTGGGAATGTCATCGGTTCCCACTCCACTTTTCTTCTGTTCAAACTCGTTTTCCTTCTTGCTCGGCGCTTCTCAATTTCTTGCCTCTTGTGCTTATGGTCTGGCTTAAAGCCCAAGCCAAAACGATCCTTCTTTTCAATCAATTTTGGGATTTGAATCCCTCCTTGCAACTGTCTTCCTAATCCTTTTCCTGGCAATGCTCCCCTACCCATCATCATTTGCAGGGCCATCCTTGTAGCTCCAGACATTTTGCATATTGGCATCTCAATTCCTTACAGGATGAAGGTTGCGTTAATAATTTCTAGAGAGCGGAAAGAACACTCAGTGGACACTTCATTAGCCTCGACATAAGGGGCTTTGCTAGTGGCAGTTACTATGATATCCTTCTCCGTATTGATAGTTGTTAACCGTCCATCTGTCACTCTAACTTTAGTTTTTGGTGCAATGAGGAGGGCACCGCTCCTGCGAAATATATCCATGGTCTCCCCAATAAGAAATTATAGGAGGGTTTGATATCCATCACCAAGAAATCGACTTCATACGTATTTGGCCCAAACTCCAAAGGGATGTCGATTCGTCCCATCACTTTCCTTCCAATTCCATCGAAGGCTCTTACTACATTATGATACGTCTTCATATACGAACTGTCAATGGGTAATCTGTTCAATATGGATAATGGAAGGACGTTCAAAGCGGACCCATTATCAACGAGTACACTTGGAAGCATGTATCCTTTGCAACGAGTGGTGATGTGCAAAGCCTTAGTTGACCCTATGCCCCCAGGTGGAATTTCATCATCATTGAAGTAGATGAAATTATCAGCACTGATGTTATTTATCAACCGGTCCAACTTATTGACAGATATATCGCGAGTGACATATGTTTCGTTGAGTACCTTCAACAATGCTTCTCGATGCACTTCAGAGCTCAGCAGTAAGGCTAAAACTAATATGCGTGTTGGTTGCTTACGAAACTGCTCGACCACACTGTACTCACTATGCTTAAGGAATTTTAGAAATTCTTTAGCCTCCTCCTCCCTCACCAGCTCGTTAATGGGTACTTCGATCTTTTTCTCTTTTTCAATCTCAACACTCTTTGATTTTGTGGGCTCCACTCTAAGGCCCCCCGTATCATAACGCTTCCCACTCCGCGTATGGGAACCTTAAACTTGTACATCTTTAGATGCGCTGGCTATATTTCCTTCCTCCGGCACTGTCATGCTACAGTCGTAACTCCATGATACTTTCTTGCTATCCTTGTAAAGGAAAGGAGTAGGTTTATGGATAATGACCTTGGGCACTGCTGGTGCCCCCACTTCATTATTCCTTGGCAGGGAGATAATGATCCTTGGCCTACTGGTTCTTTGCTGTTCATTTTCCAGCGCCCATATTTACTTTTCGCTATAGCTACCTTCACAAATTTGTAGCTCTTTATTATCTATAAAGCCTTGCACCAAGGCCTTGAATTCTTCGCAATCTTCGTGGAACTCATCGTAGTCCGTCATTCCTCCTCTCGTATTTTTAGAGGTCAACATGCCTCTCTTCATCATCTCCTCCTAGATCACCCTCATAGGCATCCTTATCTCAGCAACATTTTCCTTCCCCCTTCTTCCACCAGCTTCAACAATGGCATTCACTCCTTGATTGTCATGGTTCGACAAAGGGTTCTTAGTATTTGAGGTACTCTCAAATTTCAAAACCTCATTCTTGATCAACCTCTCTATGGCTTTCTTGAATCCTGTACAATTCTCAATTGAGTGCCCCGATATTCCAGCATGATACTCACATATGGCATTTGCATCATACCATTTAGGATACGGAGGTTGTAATGGTTTCAAATGGAAAGGGGCTATAGCATGCGCATCATATAGATTTTGATAGAGCTCCCTATACATCACAGGTATAGGTGTAAATTGCATCCTCTCATGTCTGGTGTTGGATTCCTACTTTTGAGAGCCCTGTTGCCCAACTGTGGCTAGTTTGGGCTGGCTAACCGTGACTGCTTTTGAATTAAAACTACTTGTATTGTTCACCTCATTGTCTTTTCTTCTTGGGGCTGATCTTTTGGCCGCTTCCCCCTTAATTTTACCCTCTTTTATGGCATTCTCTATCATCTCTCCTGCCATGACTATGTCCGCAAAACTTTTAGTAGTGCTTCCAATCATATGAGTGATAAATAGGGCTTTCAGTGATGAATAACATAGTGGTCTCCTTCTCCAGCAGTGGTGGTTGAACCTGCATTGCTACCTCTCTCCACCTCTGCGCATATTGCCTAAAATTCTCATTAGGCTTCTTCTCCATGTTTTACAAGGTAATCCTGTCAGGGGTCATGTCTGTCACATGATTGTACTACTGCATGAAGGCTTGTGCAAGGTCCCTCCACGAATTTATTCTAGCTCGACTCAACTGATTGTACCATCTGGCTGCCGCACCTATTAAACTATCTTGAAAATAATGGATCAACAGCTGATCATTGTTTACATACCCAGTCATCCTTCTACAGAACATTATGATGTGGGCCTCCGGGCAAGTAGTACCATTGTACTTCTCAAACTCCGGTATTTTTAATTTGTGAGGCAGTACTAGGTTTGGGACTAGACTTAAATCTTTGGCATCAATCCCATGATGATTGCCAGTGCCTTCCAAAGCCTTGAATTTTTCTTCTAACCATCTACAGTGCTCATCTAATTTCCTTGCAGCTTCAGCCTTTAGATCCTTCTTTTCTACCATATCTAAATCAGGAACGAGAGGATTAGTAGGATTGTCACCCAAATTGAATCCCGAACTAGCAGGGAAGTTCATATGGATACCGACATCAATTGGCCCATGTTGAGGCCTCACAGTGACAGATGGCCTCCTAGGAGGTGCCTCAGTTTGCAATGGCATATGAGGCAGAGTGAAACCTGGAGGAGGACCCTCATTTTCCTCTTCAGTGATAGCCATAGGAGCCTTTCCCTTATCAGTGGCCCTCAGTAACTGAGTCATTTCGGCCATCATGTTTCTCTGAGCTTCCAACATTTGCTCTCTCATCTCATTCTGCATTTGGGCCAACTGCTCTTGCAACTGGTCTTGCATATCCTTTTGCCACTGCTCAAACCTTGGATCCATGTTCTTAGTTTTAGTGCGAGTACCGTAAGGATGTGTGATTTCCAGATTTTCTTTTCTACCTTTATAAAGAAACTTTAACTAATTAGCGTCTTTCTATAACCTTGAATGCATATGATATGATGTAATGCAGATGCATGAATGCAACAAAGGCATCAATCTCAATTCAATCTCATTTAGAAAACTTTATTTAGAAAAAGAATATCTTTACATATAAATGGATTACAAGTACGCTTTAGCCCTAATGCCCAAAGTTTTAACTCTATCTAATAAACGGGCTAACTCTCGTCCTATATCTGACGACGACCCACATATCAGACTCAATACATCGGCTCGTACTGCTAAGTCCTGCACATATTTAGCAACCTCTCGAATCTGGGCTATGGCTTCTCCCATGGCATGATCCCTTTCTTTGACCTGCCCTCTAGACTGATGAAGCTCTCCCTTTAGATAATCTTCTTACGTCTCGAGCTGCTCGATCCGAAGTTTACCTTCATGCAATGCTACTTCCAAATCTTCATCTTTACTCTTTAGCTCTTTTAACTCAACCGTAGAATCATGGCTACGATGCCAACGAAGGGTTATTCCAAGCTCAGTTACTTTGGACTTTAGCCCTTTATTCTCTTCCTCTAATGCCAAATTCCGTGACGCATCTCCTGGAACTTCTTCTCCCAATATTCAGCTCTAGCCTTTCCTTCCTGGACTTCTTTCTGCAACTGATCTGAGGACCCTCCTATTCTTGCTCTCCTCAAGGATACCTGTGCCTTTTTGTAGTGTTCCTTCAAATTATCTCTATCCTCCTCAATTTTCCTCTTTTCTTTTCTTTCTTTTTTGACCTTCATCTTCTGGACATCAACGTCTAAACTCAAGTACATCTTTTCTTCTTCGAGCTTTGCTATCCTTTTCTCAAGCTCCAAATTTTTCCTCTCAAATTCTTGCTTCATAATTTCCAACTCCGAGGGCATCACTTACAAATATTCCTCCATTGGTCGAGCTCCTTCCACGCTTGGCTCAGGGATATTATCATTGATCCTTCTACCTCTCCATTCACCATACTCTGGAGTCGTAGTAGGGCTAATAGCTACTCCTTTCAATCGATACGTCTTGTTCTAAGCACTAGAGATCTTACTGACCCTTTTCCTGTAATCAGCTCCTCTATATGTGAACTCACTTTGAGCCAGCCCATGAGTTGCTGGCACGAACTACCTCAAACCGAATTGCCTCAACACAAGAAAGGGGGCATAACCAATGGCACCCCAAATTCCCAATTGAGGGACCCAATCGAAACTACCGCTTCAGTAAAGAATCTCACCAGGAATCATCTACGGAGCTCTCTACTCAACATCTTTCGATTGAAGATTCTGAAGTAGTGCTATCCAATTCTCCTCTGGAGCATTAACTCTCCTAGTTGAAGCGACTATGTCCTTCAACAGCAAATAATCCTAAAAAAAACCGACAAATGACCCTATCTATCAATAAAAAATGGCTATAGAACCAAGCTAGAAGTAATTCGTCACAACCAACAAACCTACCTGCACCAGCCTTCCTACATGTGCCTAAGGACCTGAATGTCTCCACCAAAATCGCAGGGACAGAAGTGATCCTCTTACTGAGTCGATGGAAAAGATCCATAGTTGCCACATCCACATATCCCAAAGCCCTAGGGAACACCATCAATCCATACAAACTTAAGGCGAAAACATCTACCTTCTTTGTTTCATCGGGGTGTGTCAAAATCAGACCCTTCAAAGCGTCCCATGAAATGCACTTGCACTCACCTTTCTCTTTAATTCTGGCAGTGATCCACTGCTCGTTCATCCCTGTAATAGTCATCAATTTCTTCCAAAAGGTAGGGACATTAGAAGCTTGAGAATAGATCCTATCAACCTGAAACCTGGGACAACGTAGCAAGGCAGTGTACTCCTCTACGGTAGGCACCAAGTCTACCTCTCCAAAAGTGAAACAACTGTACGCTGGGTTCCAAAACTGAGCGAGGGCTCGGAACAAGTGCTCATCTACTTGAACATCGAGTAAGTAAGGTAAGTCTCCGTAATTACCGTAGAATAACTGTTTGGTCTCGTTGCCCCACTGATCCCAAATCTCCTTAAGCTCTTGGAGATTATTCTGTGTGGCACTGATGCGAGTGTACTCCGACAACTCCGACATATATCCCACAGCTATACTATCTCCCTTTTCTAATTGAGTTTGCTCAGACCATCTATGGATGTTGGCGTTGCCCTCCACTCTATCAATAAGTCCGTTCTCCATAACAAAACTCTCTAACTTAGAAACTGACCGTGAAAAATACCTTTGTAAATGCAAAATGTCATGCAAAGAAAAGAAATAGTTAGTATCACATGATATTAATAAATCTCAACAATAATTTATAAGGGTAATATCTAAAGTTTAACTCTAAATAAGTTGGGCTCTTACTGTTTTTTTCTATATGAGGTTGGTTCTAAAGTTTTAGGTACCTGAACCAGCAGATTCCTCGATCCTCACCCATTATAGGCTCATTTGAATCGAGTTCAGTTCAAGGGAATATATTTCCCTATGGCTACACAAAGATGAAAATCTCACGAAACCATAGGTACGGATGTATCCCGAAAGTGATCCACTATCCTGAACGGAGGTGAAAACCTCACGAAGGCGTAGCTTCTCACTCCCACTTAAAGGTGTGACCACAATGGTCATGCAAATGCAATGCGTATTAGAATATAGCAACACATGCAATAATACAAACACGTGTAATGCAAAGAGGATTAAATTTTAAAATTTTTAATTTCTAACATTAAGACAAGAGATAATCAATTACACGGCTTGACTCTCTTGTTAGTCCCAGTGGAGTTGCCAAGCTGTAGAGACCATTTTTAAATCGAGTTTTTGGAAAATGAGAATCCACTTTAAGAAAAACGAAAACGGGAGTCGCCACCAATCTTTTTAGGTGTGATTGGGTCACCTTTAAAACATTTTTGTTTTAAAATCATCGGTTTTGGTCTACGAAATCAAAAGAACAGGTCCGGGAGTCGATTATGCACGAGAAAGGGTTAGCACCCTCGAAACGTCCAAAAATTGGTACCAAATTGATTATCAAATGTCTTTAAGGTCGGAAATTAGAAATTTTAAGATGTAATCCTCTTTAAAATATTTTTTATTTTGAAAATTGGAGCTCACCCGTATCAAAATATTGACACTGAGTTAGCCTTTTGGAAATCCCTATCTCGAAACCATAAAACGCCACATCCAGTAAGTTAGGACATATTGCTTTGAGATTCCAAAACAGTTGCTTATATTTAAAAAAACCTTTAAAAACTTAGAATGGTACTTGATTATTCGAACTCAATGAGAAAAGTCGCAACCCAATAAGTTAGGGCACTATTTTCTCGAAATTTCCAAACATCAAGCATTGCCTTTATATTTTTTTTTTTGAAAACTTTGGAGCCCTTTTTTAAAAAAAAATGATATGTGGGGAATTATATTACATTATAAATCATACCTAGTAACATATTATTATAGTAGGTAAATAATACATGCATTTAAACAAAGTAATGGTAATAATAATAATAAATTCGTGCATTAGATTCATACATATAAAAATAATATATATAGCAAATATTAACAATATGCATACAAAGATATATATATAGCATGTATTGAGAAAGAATAAACATACAAACATACGAATTAAATAATGCATGATATACAAAAAAGGTAATACAATATTAATATACATAGTCATGAAATGTAATAATATATATAAAATAACATATGATATATGCAATATATAAAGAAAATGAAGCGAGTTATTGTTAACAAAATATACACATATATTACAAATAAAGACCTAAAATTTTAAAAAATAATTTTAGAATAGTATTTGCTATATAATATGTAAAATATAATAACAAAATATTTATAATAATTATATGTAAAATATATTGGGTTTTAAAAAAATATATAAATAAAAGTATGTAAAAGAATATAAAAATATCATTTAAAATACATAATAAATAATTAATAGTTTGATATATAATATGAGTTAAAAATATAATTTAAATATACAAATTTTAAGAATTTAAATAATATAATGAATAATATAAATAATGTAATAGATATTATATGATATACATAAAAATTTATAAGTAATAGAATATATTTTAAATTTATAGGAAATATGAAATATGATAGATATAATAGAAAATAATGAAAATAATATGTAAAACAATATATATGAATAATTAATAAATATATAATATATGTGAAAATATAATAATGATAATATAAAAATGATAATAATAATTTGAGAAAAATAATATATAATAAATAATAATAATACATATAATAAAAATAATACTTATAATAGAAAAATCTTATGATGTATAATATAAAAATAAAACAAATAACAATATAATATATATATATATATATATATATATATATATATATAATAATAATAAAAAATAAATATAGGACTAAATTTAAAGTTCAGTAAAATTACGGGGCGAATTTAAAAGGAATAAAACTGAATTAAGGTCTAAATTAAATCGCGTGTAAAACAGAAGGGACTCATTGGGCAAATTGCCCTATTCCCAAAACGACTGCGTTTTAATCTTGGACTTAAAGCAGCTACTGTAGGGACTAAATTAGAATTGAGGCAAATTAATAGGGCCAAATCATAAATAAAATAAAGTTTAATTGTAAACGGAAAAAGGAGTAGAAGGACCGATTGGGCAATTAACCCAATCCTAAAAAATGCACGGACCCTCCCCAGGTAATCGGGTCAACACGCAAATCCTGGGGGTCTAAAATGCTGTTGTTTTGTCAAGGCTATATAAGCCAACTTCTCAGCTTTGAAATCATTTGAAACCCGATTTTTTCAAAACAAACTTAAGAATTCTCTCTGAAAGAGAGAGAGAAGAGGGAGCTCCAGGCTCTGGCCTCCGTTAGCCATGCTCCGGTTATGCGCCCACGCGCCGCCCTGAGGACCACCGTACACGGTGGCTAGGGTTCGAAAAACCCCTCTTTTTTCTCGTTATCCGTCAGGTAATCCTTTTTCTTTTATTTTTTGTAATATATATTAAAGAAATATTCACCTTTGTATTCGATTGGTTACTAGTACTATAACTTGGAAATACTATGCTCTGTTGAATCTTTTAATATATTTCTCTGGAAAATCCGTGTGTATATTTCTCTCTCAAAAATCATGTTTTTACAATGAAAGTATTTGGCTTTTACAGCCTGATGTAAAGGATTTACAGTCCTGGAAAGAAATCTTTGATTTCTTTCCTTATTTCTATTGTCACTTTTTCTGTCATCGTTTCCTCTTTTGTTTGCAGATAAACCGTGAGGATCTTGCTCAATCACCGCCATATCGTAGCGCGAGGAGATCTGACGATTCCGGCGTGATTTGCGCGTCAATGGTAGCGCGATGTACGATGGCAGAGTCAAGCAATCATGGCGTGCTTGGTGGCGACGGTCAAGCCATTGAATCTGCGAGATGAAAGGTTGCGTTGTTTGGAGTGCCCGAAGCTTCCAGAATTCCCCTTGCGGTGCTGGAGAGGGCTAGGGTTTCTAACCCTAGCCGAATGCTTCTAATTTTGGGCCTCTGAGAGTTTTGAGTTAATTGGGCCATTTTAGTTCTGGGCTAGGTAGTTTAACTGGGTCTTGTGTATCTGGGGTAGGGTGTAAACGGGCTTAGCTAAATTGTTTTGGTTTTGGGCCTACGGTTTGGGCTTTGTAACCTGGACTGTTTAAATAAATAAACATTTGTTTATTATTTTTTATTTTGATTTTCGACCCGGACGAATTTGGGCTCTTACACTACTATTGTAATTTTTTTGGATTTTTCCCTCTAGTTGGATTTGATTTAGGCGTTCCTAATTGAGTAATTAACTAAGACATTCATCCGACAACTTAGATCTGTGTAATGGGTAGTGCAAACTTATGCGAGATCTTGCCTTGTTTCGCTTTGTTAATAATTTCTTCTTTGGTTGATTCTTTTTAAGTCTGAATGGGGATTTTCGGTTACTGATTTTTTGGGATTAATTATGTTTAGGTGTTGATTTAAAATTCTCAGATATGCAGTGCCTACAGATCTCATTCGCGCGTACATTTCGCATCAAATCAGTGTAAGTAGCTTAGTCAATTTGGATCTAAAAATTATTATGGAAACACCGAATTGATTGAACCTTTAAGAGGGTGTTTTAGGGATGATTTGGCAGTGTTTTGGCTTGATAAATATTGTATTTTAATTTAGGTTCAGTTTAAGTCTAAAGGAGGAATAGCAAGTTTCGCAAGTAGTGCTACAATTTTACAAAAATAAGGTGTGGGTTCTAACCTATAAAATTTAAATGTTAAATAATATTTTTAATACTTAGAATGATGGTTAAGATTATTGGTTAGACTTATTTAAATGGATAATTATGTGATTTTAAGGTGGCCGAATCAAGTACGTTTCAAGACCTAGTTAAATGGCATGTTTGTAAGGTTGCATGAGTGATTGAATGTTTGAATGTCTCGTATTGGTATGAATTAATATGAATTGTTTTTGTAATATAATTTATGTTGGTTGTATGAGTAGCATATATTATAATGAAAATGAAATGTATGTTTGGGTAAAATGCTGTGAAATATACTGAGTGAAGGATTGCTACACCTGCACTAGAAAATTGCTTATGAATGATAATGAAACTATGGCATGTTGGAATGTCACCGTATTGATGGTGAAACTGAATGGTTGATAAATGTTATTACTAAATGGAAGTGAATGTTGTTATGAAAGCATGTTATTACCAAACATTTTAGCCTGAAGAGGGATTGAAAGAAAAAAGTAATAGCACTGTCTCAAGCTTCATACATAGATTGTAACAACCCAGTTCTGGCAAGTACAAGGTTTGGCGTTTAGCCTGAAATTGTTTAATTTCTGCCCATAACCATCTTTTGGCTTATAGAGTGGGCGTATCCCTTACGTGTGTAAGTTAATGGTAGTCTAATATCAGAATACCTATGTTGATTAGAGTAGGGTGTCAGATAAATAAAAAGGTTTTATGCTTTGAGTTCACGTCTGAGGAGGGGATATGTGCCATTTTTTCTATAGCATTGTGCAAGTTGAGTTGGAAGGTAAGTTGGTTAGGAACCAATTGAATATACCTCTGGATAGTTAGAAGAAAGGGTACTCAATTAGGTTTCTCAGAAAGTCGTAAACCTTTGGAAAAGACAATTTAGTAGGGATGTGGCACTTATCAAGTTTCAATAAAGACTTAGATTACATTAATGGATAACCAGGTTAATGAAAAAGGGAGCTTTCTTATTTCTTCTTCAAGAAGCACTATTATCTAAGTCTTAAGAAAAACCTAAACTATTACCTTCTCTCTAAGTTGGAGCTGCAAATCGGGATCTTTATTACTCACTATTCCATGTCAAGGTAAGTATTGTGACTTCATATGTTAAAGTCAGATAATCACATTACTTTCAATGTTTCAACATCACCATTTTAACTAGTTTTTTATAGATCTTCTAGTAAGGATAGTACACAAACAAGAGTCAGCACAAAGACTCCCCTGGCAACCACAAATAGTTGCTTGAACTCTAGATCCAATAAGGAATTGTAGCATCTATTGCTTATAAAATAGAAGAAAACTATTAAAACTCATTCGTAACCTAGTTAAAATCGTTTGTTGCTTACGGATGATAGATATATCTTGTACAGATCCAATGAGTTCAAGTAATGTGATGGGAAGTATCATCATGAATGTGTGTCTCAGATGTATGCTACGTTGTATGTTCTATTAAGAGTTTGTGTCTATCTCCACGGTATTATTTAAAGGGGTCCATCGGTGTAACACCCATAACCCATACCCATCACTGGATTAAGGTTATGGCATATTACTGTACAGTCCAGAATAATCAATAACAGATAGCATCAAGTTGCCTATTTAATTAATAAAATTTAATAATAATTCGAATTAGAGTAATATGTACATTTATGGGCCTTAAAATGAGCCTATGAGGCCTTAAAATTAGTTTAGGAATAATTAGGGACCAATCAAAATAAATTAGAAAGTTTAAGGAAAAATTTAAAAGTTTCAAAATAGGGGTCACACGGCCATCTGACATAGCCCAGACCGTGGTTCCAGACATCGTTGTGTGGCCAACCGTGTGACGGACCATGTACCCTTTCAAATAATTTCACATGGTTGTGTCCCCAACCGTGTGCTAGCCCATGTAACATTCAAAATACCCTCACATGGCCGTGTCGTAGGCCATGTGCTAGACCTTGTTTAATTTGATGTTAGGTCACACGGTCGTGTCATAGGCCATATGCCAACTCGTGTGAAAACTGCGCTAAAAAGTTCAGGGCACACACCCATGTGTGACACACGGTCGTGTTAGCTCGTGTCCCAGACCATATGTACCCAAAAATTACCAAAATCATGCTATCTCATTTTTTTGCAATTGCATAGGAACCCAGACCAAGTCATCCCAATCCAGCACATATCTAGAAACATTTCACATATTCATTTACCCTAAGTCAAGATGTTGACAAAATCTACCATAAAGAGTCCCCAAGATAATATGATTCTTCAAGTCAATTAGATCTCCCAACTACAAAATGCAATCTACAAAACAAACACAAAACAGGAGTAAGCTTGCTTGAAGTTTAGTAGTTCGTTAAATCAAACAATAATCTTACTAAATTTAAACATAACAGATCAAATTATACGATTAAATAACTAAGTTCTAGTCAATCACAACCCACAACAAGTGAGTATTGCCCAGTACATTAGTTTAATTCATATTCCAAGTCGTCATTTAGTAAGATCTCAGGTCAACAATATCCAATACGAATTATTAAAGCTACACGAAGCCTGCTAAGCATCAAGCCCGATAAACACCAACATGAAACCTGCTAGGCTCAAAGCTCGATAAGTCATCGGCATGAAGCTTACTAGGCTCAAAGTCCAATAAGTCACCGACACGAGGCCTGCTAGGCTTAAGGCCCGATATAATACACTGACATAAAGCCTGCTAGGCCCAAGGCCCAATATAATACACCGCCATAACAACTTAATTCTATTATATAATCCCGATAATTAACTTCAACTTTATAATACTGAAGCTAAAAGAGTAAATCCAATAATAAAGAATAAAATATAACCATATATATAATATGAACATCGAACTTACAGAACCAATTTGCAATAACGGCTCAAATACAAAAACTATCCATCAGTAGGACATCTAAGGAAAACACCTGAAACTGTATAACCCTTAATGACCTGTCCATTGTGTAACACCCCTCACTCGTATTCACATCAGAATAGTGTCCCTTAAACGAGCCTACGAGGCCTTAAACATATATTGAGAGTAGTTCAAGACTAAACTGATAACTCGAGAATTTTTCAACACTTATAAAATTTTTCTCCAAAATAGAGGACACACGCCTGTGTGGTCAAGCCGTGTGTCTCACACGACCACTAGACACACCCGTGTCACAAGCCGTGTGAACATTCGAAATGGAAGCACATGTCGTGTCCCAGCCCGTGTCCTACCCCATGTCCAAACAAGTGAGGTTACTGACTTGGGTCACAAGGCCAACCATACGCCCGTCTGACTAGCCCGTGTGCCCTTCGAAGTGGCCACACACCCCCATATGCCAAGCCATATGCTAGGTCGCGCCAATCCTGTAAGGTATACTGACTTATACAACACGGCCAAGTCACACGCCCGTGTGCTAGGCCGTGTGCAAATTAGGGGGTATACTGACTTGTGCCACATGGCCGATCACACGCCCGTGTGTGAGACCGTATGGAGCATACTGACTTCATTTCAATTTTAAAACCAGAAGACACACTACCGTGTAACATAAACGTGTGTCACACACAGCTGAGACACACGCCCGTGTCTCTGCCTGTGTGGACAAAAATACGCTATTTACAAAGCCATTTTGCCACTTCATTTGGTACATATCTTTACCTATACAAATGACACCAAACCATAACATAATATGTAATCCAAAACAACCAAGCCAAGCCTAAATCTTATGATTTCAATACTAACCAATTTAAGGCACATAAGTACTACAACATACTATCTAAATTCATACCAATCCTTGTCTTCTAAAATCATCAAAATGACCATTATCAAAGATGCATTATTTGGCCTAATTTCACCAACATACCTATATCCAAAAATCATCCATTTACCATTCTTAGTACCTATTATCATCAATCACTACACAACCATCAACCAACTCAATTCACAAGACTTTACATATATGCACATTATTCAAACATACCAAACAAACCAAAATAATCCATCACACATGGCTATATATATATATACATGCCAAACATAAACATTTACAATGCCTATTCATATGGAAAATATCATTACCAAATCATAACTAAAATGACTCAAAGTCCCTATACATGCCATATGACCCAAAATATAGTTTCAAAAGTACCAAAGTATCAATGGATAGTGTGGTGAAGTCTCCGACGATCCCCAAATCCGAGCTAGCTTTGAAATCACTATGAAACATGGAAAAATAACAAAGTAGGCTATGTAGCTTAGTAAGCTCGTATGTTAACAATGAGCAAATATCATCATTCATTAATCATTCAAATAATAGAAAACAATAGACAACAATTCTATTAAATCTCAAAACTATCAATTGATCATTCACATAACTTACTAAGGAACCCTTCCATAGTTTCAATACTCAATTCCTTATCGTACATACATGTACCATCTCGTACCAATCTCATACTCAACCAAATCCTTCATTTACCTGTTAAACCATTCGACATAGAAGTCAAATACTCAAGGTCTCACTCGATAAGTACCTATACAATGGCCCGAAGCCAAATCAATGTAACTTATCCGAAATTCTAATATCATGGCCCAAAGCCCAGTCAGCCGATATGCATGGCTCGAAGCCAAATCGGTGTATCTCACACTCGAAGTGCTAATAACATGGCCCGAAGCCAACTCAAAGTCTACCTAATGACATGTCACTAGCTTCCTAAATTATTCCTAAGGTTCAACCGAGATTTCAACTGTCGAATCATCGTCACATCATTTTTGAACTTGTCTGTAATCACATAATCACAATTCATGCTATATCAAAGCATATAAAATACATTTGTAATGAAATTATAACATATGAACTTAACTCGAATGTGTAAACTACGAAATGAGCCGATTAGTCAATAACTTTATCTTTTCCCCGATCTAAGTCCGTATTTCACTTTTCTTGATCTAAATATATTCAAAATTAACTTATTTAATCATGTATTCATTCAATTTAGTCCAAAACACTCTTTAAGGCACATTTACACTTTTGCCCCTAAACTTTCACATTTTTACAATTTAGTCCTTATTTCATAAAATCAAAAATTAATGAAATTTTAATTATACCTATGCTAGCTGAATTACTATTATGCCCCTAGCAGCCTATATTTATCTATTTTTCACACATTTAACTACACATTTTTACATTTTCACAAATAAATCCCAATTTTACATTTTTACTCAAAATCACTTTACAAAATAAGTAAATCTAACAACAATATTTTATATTCCATCATCAAACATCAAAGAGCATATATTTTTATTAATGGTAACTTTCAAAATCTTTAAAAGTTTTGCAAAATAGTCCCTGGGCTAGCTAGACCTAGTTGCAATGATCACAAAAACATAAAAATCATTAAAAACCGGGATCAAAATCACTTACAAGAATGGATGATAGCTAGCCGAACTTTGAAGCTATTTTTATGGCTTTTTCCCCTTTTTGTTTTATGAATTATCCTTTAAATTATTTAATTACTAAATTAACCTTTATTAATGTTCACAAAAAATCACTTATTACTAGTCCATAATTTTTCACTTACTAATATAATGGGATAATTACAACATAAGGACCTTAAATTTAAGGTTCTATAGCTATTTGAAACCTTTAGCTAATAGAATAGTACTTTTGCATTTTACTCGATTTAGTCCTTTTTATCAAATTGACCAATCATACGATAAAATTAATTCACGAAATTTTCACAAATACATGCTATCATGCTGGAAACACTTAAAATAATATTAAAATAATTTTTTAAACTCAGATTTGGGGTTTCAAAACCACTATTCTGATTTGACTAAAAATGGGCTGTTACAACTCCCCCCTTAGGGATTTTCGTCCTCGAAAATCTTACCAGTGAATAGGTTAGGGCATTGTTTTCTCATAGCTTCCTCAGGCTTCCACGTAGCCTCTTCAACACTGTGTCATTGCCAAAGTACTTTCACAAGAGCTATGATTTTATTTCTCAACTGTTTAACCTCACGTGCTAAAATTCTGATCGGTTTTTCATTGTACGTCATATCAGGTTGAATTTCGATCTCTGACGGAGAAATCACATGAGATGGATCAGATCTATATTGGTACAACATCGATATATGAAACATGTTGTGAATCTTTTCTAACTCAGTCGGTAAAGCTAGTCAATATGCCACTGGACATATTCTTTTGATAATCCCATACGGCCCGATGAATCGCGGACTCAATTTGTTTTTGCGACCAAAATGAAGGATTTTCTTCCATGGGGACACTTTCAGAAATAATTTATTACCGATCTGAAATTCAATGTCTTTTCGTTTCAAATCCGCGTACGATTTCTGACGATCTTAAGTTGCTTTCAAACAGTCGCGAATTACTTTCACTTTCTCTTCGGTTTCTCTAATCAAATCAACCCCATGAATCTGTTTCTCGCTAAATTCAGTCCAGTACAATGGAGTTCAGCATTTACGACCATACAATACTTCATATGGTGCCATCTTTATGCTCGATTGAAAGCTGTTATTATACACAAATTCAACCAGCGGCAAATATTTCTCCCAGTTTCCTTCAAACTCTAAAACACAACATCAGAGCATATCTTTAACAACCTGAATTACTCTCTCAGATTGACGGTCAGTTTGCGAATGAAAAGCTGTACTGAAATTCAACTTCGTACCCAGAGCCTCTTGCAATTTCTTCTAAAATCATGACGTAAACATCAAATCTCTATCTGAAATAATCAAAATTGGCACACCGTGCAATCTAGCGATCTCAGCAACGTACAATTCAGTTAATTTATTGAGTGAATAGTCAGTGCATACTGGGATGAAATGTATTGATTTTGTTAATCGATCAACGACAACCCAAATAGCATCTTTATTTTTTGAAGTTAATGGCAATCTCGATACGAAATCCATTGTAACTCGGTCCCATTTCCACTCTGGTATCATTATAGGTTAGAGCAAACTCGAAGGAACTTGATGCTCGGCTTTCACTTGCTGACAAATCAAACACTTCAATACAAACTTTGAAATGTCTCGTTTCATACCAGACCACCAATACGATTTCTTCAAATCATTATAAATTTTAGTACTCCCCGGGTGAACAGATAGGCAACTACTGTGTGCTTCGTGCAAAATTTTCTCAATGAGCTCAGAATTCTTTGGTACACAGATTCTACCTCGAAATATTAAGTAATCATCGGATCCGATCTAAAAGTCAGAATCACTAGTCGACTCACATTGCACTCTTTTGCCTTGCAACTCATTATCATATTTCTGAGCTTCGCAAATTTGTTGAAGAAATATTGGTTTAGCTTCTAACACAGCTAGAATCGAACCATTATCAAATAATGTCAACTGTGTATTTATTGCTCTCAAGGCAAATAATTATTTTCTACTCAAAGCATCCTTGACTACATTCACTTTCCCTAGATGGTAATTAATCACTAACTCGTAATCTTTTAGTAGCTCAAGCCAGCTCTATTGTCACAAATTCAAATCTTTCTAATTCATAATATACTTTAAGCTTTTATGATCGGTAAAGCTGTGGCATTTTCCACCGTACAAATGATGACGCCAAATTTTCAATGCAGAAACTATAGCGGCCAACTCTAAATCGTACGCCGGATAATTCTTTTCATTCAGTTTCAACTGTCTAGAAGCATAAGCTATCACTTTTCTTTCTTGTATCAATAAGCAACCCATTCCGTTCAATGACCCGTCGCTGCAAATCACGAATTCTTTACCCGACTCAGGTTAAACCAACACTGGTGCCTCAATTAGCAATGCTTTCAATTGATCGAAACTTTGTTGACATTTCTCAGACCATTCAAACTTAACATCTTTCTGTAGTAGTCTGGTCATCGGTGTAGCAATCATCAAGAACCCTTTTACAAAACGTCGATAGTAACCAACCAATCCCAAAAAGCTTCTAACCTTGGATAAATTTCTAGGTGGTTTCTAGTCAATAACTGCAGATATCTTGCTCAGATCAACTCTTATACCTTCTACAGAAACAATATGCCCCAAAAATCTAACTTCTCGGAGCCAGAACTGTAACACCCCAAATCCGGCCTACACGTTATGATCGAATTCGGTGCGCCACATTGATGCGTTCAAAACATTCCGTATTACTTAGTTTGGAAAACTTAGTTGGTGTTTGTAAAAGACACTTTTGAAAGTAGGTTAAAGTGACTGGAAGCTGTACACCAGGTAGGAAACCGAAAAAGAGGAGGTGAGTCCGTCAGACTGCTTAAGTACCAAGCTCCCTTCGGATCCAATCCTAGACATGTACACCGCCATTGCCACACTCTAACATCTCGTATGATGTTGAGAAAACCATTTTGGTTAAGTCCATCTTAAGAAAAAAATGTTTAAGTTTGAAAACGTTTGCTTAGCGGAAGCCTTATTTGTAATCGTGTTGTTTGAAATCTCTTAATGTTTTTGAAAATGCGTCCTAGAGCTAATCCACTTCAATAGTTATCCCAGTTCATTTTATCATAATAAAAATAAATCAAAACCATAAAATAATTAAGCGGCCTTATTACATTTTAAAAACCCAAAACCATAAATGAAAATAAAAGACGTCCAGTTCATCACAAGGAAACTGAATTTGCGGAAACAGGTGGCCACTCCGAACTCCTCACGGCTCCAAGCCCACTATGGTTGGGGGTTACCTGCAAAGATGAAAATGGAGGGGTGAGTTTAGGGAAACTCAGTGTGTAATTAACCCAACCATAGCCTAAATCGGTTCAAACCACAGAGACGAATAAGTTGGCCTTAGCCTGCGAGCATTTTGAATATAGCCCATAGGCCCGCAATGCGAGCAGAATAGATATATCATGCTTATGCGAAACCCAACCCATATCCAACCATGTACACCCCATACCATCCTTACGCCATGTGGGAGATTACTCGACCCACCCAACCGCTACACGCCACGAAATATGCAGCATGGTCGCTATGATCGTAAAATGTGACAGAGTCACGGATATGATATATGTGGTAAAGCCACCAGAACAGATATATGTGGCAAAGCCACCATAACAGATAGTTTGTGGCATAGCCACCAGGACGCTTCCTCCATAATATAACCCATGTCCCCATGCAATAGATACACATTCATATCATACATCTTACAGAATATCATCAACATGCTTTTCAGACATAATTAACCCTAGGGGTATATAGGTCATTTTACACCTAGGGGTATAACAGTAATTTTTCATACATGAGGGTATTATAGTAATTTATCTATTCTTAGGGTTTTCATGCATATTTTCACTATTTACGTATATTCAGAACCACTTACCACACATACTTACCGAATTGGGCCCGTTGGCCCATTAACAGACTTTTGGCCCATTAAGCCCAAAATTGCCAAAACGCACGGATTGGTGCACTTTCCAGTCTTATCTTCACGAAATACCAGAACTAAGAACCCCTTTTCCCTTACGAGCATTCGCACACTCGTAAGTTCCCAAAATACTGGCTTTTCGGTATTTCAGTTTTTCGGCTTTTGCCGATCTAGTCTAAAGAAGGGTATAGATTACACACCTGTTTTGTGATTTCCTCAACGAGATCTACACACAAACTGCCTACAATAAAATCACTAAAATATTACTCTAAACCAACCGTAACACCAAGTACTTAACCCCTTACCATATTCGGCCAAACATGCTTAAAATCCCTATTGCCCTTACCTTGATGCCGAGAGTTGGTTAACTTCCAAAGATCCGATCGATCCACTTGTCCAAGCCCTTGATCAGCAGTCTCTAAATCACACCATTATCAAAACGAAACGGTTATCACAACCCCTCAAGGCTATAAACCCAATCGACAACCTCCCTAACATAGGGATTTCGGCTTTTCCTAAAATACCAAAGAAAACTAAGTTTTTGGGGAAGACTTACCACCGATTCCTTAATGGATGACTCCAATGAGTTTCCCACTCGATTCCGATGTAGATCTAAGCCCTCAGATGATAGCAAAGGTCGAGCTTTCAGTGACTTCAATATTCGGCCAAGTCCCCTTGAAAGTGGGGTTTTCGGCTTTTTGCAACTTGTGTTTAGAATGGTAGAATGAGAGGGTTTACTATGGTCTTGTCGTCAGAACTTGGGGTTTTAGAGGGCTGTGAATCGGCCACAAATGATGGAGAGCAGAGATGTGATTTTGGTTATAAGAAATCGGCACAAAAAGAGACAAGCTTTCGGGATTTCGACTTTTTATGGCCAAAGGCTATGAAGGCTTTAAAACGGTTGAAGGGAAAAATGGAGATGAACAAGATGATAGGAAGGTTCGGCAATGGAGGAAATGAGACAAGGAAAAAACAAAGGTTGATGAGGAGAGGAGAAAAGAAAGATGAGGGGGGAAAAAGTCAGGAAACGGCACCAACTACCCTAAGTGTCGAATTTATACTAGCTCCTTAACCTAGCCGAATTTGCCCCCTTAAAGAATCCCTTGGCCGGCCACCTCTTGCTCTTAAAGAGTCCAATATTCGGCCAACACTATCCTCCTTGATCAGCTCCTAAATCCTCTCCCTTATCCCCTCCTTACTCAATCTCCTGAGCAACTCAAACTCTTCCTGACAGACTTTCACTTTAGCTCCACTACTTACCTTTTCTGTTCATAAAAATTAATCCCTTGTTTTGCTGTTATTGTGGCTTGAACCTGGGTCCTTCCAAGCTTACACACGCCACCTACATCCCTTCCAGTGGCGTCACTTAGCCACTTTACCACATGCTTCCTTGTGATCCATTTTACACAATTAATTCTTAAAAGCCTAATTTAACAGAACCCTTTTCTCTTATAGAATTAAAATTAATTAAAACTACCGGGTTTTATCCTAAGCTTGGGCCTTCTAGAGGCCTACCAACATGATTAAACCTACCCCCAACAAGCAAAACACAGAATTTTAAATTTTACAGTTTTTTTTCAAAGTTCCCAAAAATTGAGGCGTTACAACTCTACCCTCCTTAAAGAAATTTCGTCCTCGAAATTTACCTGGTCCGAACAGATGAGGGTATTGTTGCTGCATTGCCTCCTCTGGCTCCCAAGTAGCTTCCTCCCTGCCATGATTATGCCAAAGTACTTTCACTAATGGGACGGATTTCCTCCTCAGAACCTTAACATCTCGATCCAATATTTGCACAGGCTCCTCCTCAAAGGTTAAATTAGTTTGCACCTCAATTTCTGCAACCGGCATGACATAAGTAGGGTCAGAACGATAACACCTTAACATAGAGACGTGAAAAACATCGTGAATCCTGTCTAACTCTGGAGGCAATTCCAACTGATAAGCCACTGGGCCTACTCGCTTCAAAACCCGATAAGGCTGCCCTTCTTACCAAACCTTAGTATCTTCTTCCAAGGTGAAACTTTCAATAAGACCATATCGCCCACTGAGTATTTAATCTCCTTACGCTTCAGATCTGCATACGACTTTTGCCTATCAGACGCTTCCTTTAACCGATCTCTAATCAACTTGACCTTATCCTCAGTATCTGCCACCAACTCAGGTCTAAGAACTTGTCGCTCTCCCAGTTCAGTCCAACAACTAGGTGTTCGACACCTACGCCCATACAGTGCTTCATAAGGTGCCATTCGAATGCTCGACTGGTAACTATTGTTGTACGCAAACTCTACCAAAGGCAAGTAGTCCTCCCAACTTCCTCGAAAATCAATCACACATCCTCTCAACATATCCTCCAGAATCTGAATAACCCTTTCCGACTGACCATCAGTTTGGGGATGGAAAGCCGTACTAAAGTTCAACTGCGTTCCCAACGCCTCATGCAACTTTTTCCAAAACCGAGATGTAAATCTAGGATCTCGATTAGAGATAATCGAAACTGGAACTCTATGAAGTCGTGCAATTTCTGCCACATACAACTTGGCTAACTTCTACAGTGAAAAGTCGGTTCGAACAGGTATGAAATGAGCCGACTTAGTCAACCTATCCACAATCACCCATATCGAGTCTTTCTTCGATGGTGTCAAGGGTAGCCCACTCACAAAGTCCGTGGTTACCCTCTCCTACTTCCAAAGTGGTATTTTTACTGGTTGCAATAATCCAGAAGGTAATTGATGCTCAGCTTTCACTTGCTGGCATGTCAAACATTTCCCCACAAATTCTGTTACTTCGCGTTTAAGTCCAAGCCACCAATACAGTTCTCGCAAGTCATGGTACAACTTATTCCCTCCAGGATGCATGGCACACAGTCCCCCATGAGCTTCCCTCAAAATTGACTGTCTCAAGTCAGAGTCCTTCGGTACACAAATTCTACCTCGAAAACACAGAACCCCTTCATCATTTATCCCAAACTCAGAAGTTCCCCCCTTCCTTAACTTGTTGAAAACAAGCGACCAAAGACTCATCCTTCAACTGCTTCTCTTTAATCTGATCCACCCAAGTTGGCCTTACTTGCAATTCACCAATGACTTCCATCATCAAACAGGACTTAGACGAGCAAACATTGCTCTCAGATCAGATACAACTCTACGACTAAGAGCATCGGCTACCACATTAGCCTTGCCTGGGTGGTATTCGATCGAACAGTCATAATCCTTAAGCAACTCGATCCATCTCCTTTGTCTAAGGTTCAGCTCCTTTTGAGTCAACAAGTACTTAAGACTCTTATGATCTGTATATATGATACACCTTTCCCCATACAAGTAGTGTCCCCAAATCTTAAGCGCAAAGATCACTGCTGCCAACTCCAAATCATGAGTAGAATAGTTCCCTTCGTGAGGCTTAAGTTGTCGAGACGCATAAGCAACCACCTTACCCTCTTGCATCAACACACAACCCAAACCTACGTGTGATGCATCACCGCACTGATAAAATCCTTCCCCGGACTCTGGGCCGAATTAACACAGTGCTTGATCTGGAACTTTCTTCAACCTCTCAAAAAGCTTCTGTCGCTTCTCGGTCCATACAAACGGTACTCCTTTCCTTATGAGTTTTGTCAGAGGTGCTGCCATTACAGAGAAACCTTCCACAAACCTTCTGTAGTAACCTGCCAACCCTAGGAAACTTCGAATTTCTGACACCGACCTAGGTGGCTTCCATTCCAAAATTGCTTCAATCTTCCGAGGATCCACTTTAATCCCCTCTACAGAGACCACATGCCCCAAAAAGGTTACCTTCCTCAACCAGAACTCACACTTGCTGAACTTCGCATAAAGTTCCTTCTCTCTTAACACTTGTAACACAGTGCGGAGATGCTCATCATGTTTTGCTTCAATCTCAGAATATACCAGAATATCGTCAATAAAGACGACCACGAACCGATCCAGAAATGGTTGAAACACACGATTCATCAGATCCATAAACGCTGCAGGAGCATTTGTCAGTCCAAATGGCATAACCAGAAACTCGTAATGACCATAACGAGTCCTGAATGCTGTCTTATGAATATCTGCCTCCTTGACCCTTAACTGATGATATCCAGATCAAAGATTGATCTTGGAAAATACAGAAGCTCCTTTAAGCTGGTCGAACAAATCGTCAATCCTTAGCAGAGGGTACTTATTCTTAATCGTCAGTTTGTTCAACTGACGGTAATCAATGCACATGCGCATCATCCCATCCTTCTTCTTCACGAACAGCACCGGTGCTCCCCATGAAGACACACTTGGCCTAATAAAGCCCCTATCCAACAACTATTGAATTTGCGCCTTTAACTCTACCAACTCCTTCGGTGCCATCCTGTATGGCGCAATGGACACTGGTGCTGTCCCAGGCAACAGGTCGATTCCAAATTTAACTTCTCGGTTTGGAGGCAATCCCGGAAGCTCCTCCGGAAAAACATCTTGGAACTCTTTTACAGTTCTAACTTTATCCACTATCAGCCCTTCTTCATCTGTTTGACTTACAAATGCCAAATAGGCCTCACATCCTTTTCGAATCCACTTTTCAGCCCTCAATGCCGATATCACATTAGACAAATAGTCCCTTTGCTCACCTATCATCATAACCTCATCACCTTCCGTGGTCCTTAGCACCATTCGCTTAACGGCACAGTCCAAAGTCGCCCTATGCTTAACAAGCCAGTCCATTCCCAGAATGAGATCAAACTCTCCAAACGGCAACTTCATTAGATCGCCAGGAAAGACCCTTCCTTGAGTTTCTAAGGGTACATCCCTATACAGCTTGTCTACCCTAACCGAGTTACCCAAAGGACTTAGCACAAATACCCCACTCACTATCTTCTCAGAATGGACTCTCAATGACCCAGATATGGCACACGCAACATAAGAATGAGTAGATCCAATATCCACCAAGGCAGTATACGGCATATTAGAAGCCAAAAACGTACCAGTTATGACATCAGGTGCGTCGCCCTCCTCTCGTCGACGAGCTGCATACACCAACGCTGGCTATCGAGCCTCAGCATTTTTGGCTCCCCTGCCAGGTGCCCCTCGACCTTGATCATTTTCATTCCCATTTCTGCCCCTTCCTTGTCCACGTCCTTTCGGTGGTTGTGGTCCACCTCTCGCTGGTTGAGCAACCCTCTGTTCTGCAACTTGAACCTGATCAGCTCTCTAAGAACAGTCCTTAACTCTGTGCTCCATAGATCTACATTGGAAACAAGCACCAGAACGTTTCCTACATTCACCCAGGTGTACCTTACCACAGTCCCCACAGATTGGCGGTCTAACCACATTCATCGGAATAGCTCTAACTGGCTCCTCCACTCTCGCCCTTTTGGCATTCTTGTTTGCTCCAACTGAAGGTCCAAAATCCCTCTGAAAATGGTTTCGATCTCTCTCACGGTTATGCCTCTCAGTACGCTTTACCTCCTCAGCTATCTTAGCTTTTTCTACCAGAACCGCGAAGTCACGCTCCCTCTGCGGAGCAATCAGCACCTTAAGGTCATCTCTGAGTCCATCTTCAAAACGAACGCTACGTTTATACTCCGTAGCAACTATTCCTACAGCATACCTACTCAGCCTCAGGAACTCAGCCTCGTACTCAACAACAGTTTTGCCTCCTTGGACCAGATTCAGGAATTCTTTCCTACGGGCATCCACATAGCTTGCCCCAACATACTTCCCCTTAAAGGCCATTTTCGCGGCTCCCAAGTGACCTGTCGGTGGGTTCCATCCTCACGATAAGCCACCATCGGTAAGCCTCATCTCGCAAAGAACGACGATCGGCTCCGCCGGGCCGCTCCACAGAACAATCTAAATTATCCATAATCCCTTCTGTGGCCTCCAACCAATTTCTGCCACATTCGGGGCTACACCAGATACGCCCCTAAAGATCTCCTCTCCGTTAGCCCGGAGTCGTTCAGAAATCGACCCTCGAATTCTGTTGCCTGAACTTGCCCCGGTAACCCTTTCCAGAACTCGAAGCATTGCCTGCGACAGGGCATCATCCCCAGCACCACGATCGTGTGATTCCACTTCCGTTGCTGATGGTATCGGTTCTTCTGCCGCTGGCATATGTCCCGAAGATGAAGATCTCACTCGGGCTCTTCCTCGGCCTCGTCTACGGCCTCTACCTCAAGCTGCTCGCGTACTCATATCGTATTATCTGGTTACAAATTTTATGCATTAATTTCAGCTTTTAAGTGATTATTACAGATGTTTTATGATTCATACAGTAATTCAAAGTTGGTTTTCGCAGAATCGATGTCTAGCTACAGTTTCAGTCTTTTAGCAAGCTTTTCTAGGGTTTCAGCAGTATTCCATTTAGAGTTTTCTAGAAGGGTTTCAGTACAGACAGATAATTCAGAGTATATATTCAGAAAAGTTCAGAATTACTTACAGACTTGGGCCGGAGATTCAGAATGCCACCTTCTAACTTTCAAAAATTAAGTTTTTTGTAAAAATCTTGTTTTTCAAAATCGTTGTTTCTGTAAACCCATTCCACAGCCGAGTTGCTGCAACTTGGCTCTGATACCACTAAATGTAACACCCCAAACTCGGCCTAGACGTTATGATCGGATCCAATGCGCCACATTGATGCGTTCAAAACATTCCGTATTACTTAGTTTGGAAAAGTTAGTTGGTGTTTGTAAAAGACACTTTTGAAAGTAGGTTAAAGTAAATGGAAGCTGTACACCTGGTAGGAAACCGGAAAAGAAGAGGTGAGTCCGTCGGACTGCTTAAGTACCAAGCTCCCTTGGGATCCAATCCTAGACATGTACACCACCATTGCCACACTCTAACATCTCGTATGATGTTGAGAAAACCATTTTGGTTAAGTCCATCTTAAGAAAAATTTAAGTTTGAAAATGTTTGCTTAGCGGAAGCCTTATTTGTAATCGTGTTGTTTGAAATCTCTTAATGTTTTTGAAAGCACGTCCTAGAGCTAATCCACTTCAATAGTTATTCCAGTTCATTTTATCATAATAAAAATAAATCAAAACCATAAAATAATTAAGCGGCCTTATTACATTTTAAAAACCCAAAACCATAAATGAAAATAAAAGACGTCCAGTTCATCACAAGGAAACTGAATTTGCGGAAACAAGTGGCCACTCCGAATTCCTCACGGCTCTAAGCCCACTATGGTTGGGGGTTACCTGCAAAGATGAAAATGGAGGGGTGAGTTTGGGGAAACTCAGTGTGTAATTAACCCAACCATAGCCTAAATCAGTTCAAACCACAGAGACAGAATAAGTTGGCCTTAGCCTGCGAAGCAGATTTTGAATATAGCCCATAGGCCCAGAACAGAACAGAATAGATATATCATGCTTATGCAGAAACCCAACCCATATCCAACTATGTACACCCCCATACCATCCTTACGCCATGTGGGGAGATTACTCGACCCACCCAACCGCTACACGCCACAGAAATATGCAGCATGGTCGCAGATATGAGAAAATGTGTGAGTCACAGATCTGAGATATATGTGGCAAAGCCACCAGAACAGATATATGTGGCAAAGCCACCAGAACAGATAGTTTGTGGCATAGCCACCAGGACGCTTCCTCCATAATATAACCCATGTCTCCATGCAATAGATACACATTCATGTCATACATCTTACAGAATATCATCAGCATGCTTTTCAGACATAATTAACCCTAGGGGTATATAGGTCATTTTACACCTAAGGGTATAACAGTAATTTTTCATAAATGAGGGTATTATAGTAATTTATCTATTCTCAGGGTTTTCATGCATATTTTCACTATTTATGTATATTCGGAACCACTTACCGCACATACTTACCGAATTGGGCCCGTTGGCCCATTAACCAACTTCTGGCCCATTAAGCCCAAAATTGCCAAAACGCACGGATTGGTGCACTTTCTAGTCTTATCGTCACGAAATACCAGAACTAAGAACCCCTTTTCCCTTATGAGCATTCGCACACTTGTAAGTTCCCAAAATATCAGCTTTTCGGTGTTTCGGCTTTTCGGCTTTTGCCGATCTAGTCTAAAGAAGGGTATAGATTACACACCTGTTTTGTGATTTCCTCAACGAGATCTACACACGAACTGCCTACAATAAAATCACTAAAATATTACTCTAAACCAACCGTAACACCAAGTACTTAATCCCTTACCATATTCGGCCAAAAATGCTTAAAACCCCTATTGCCCTTACCTTGATGCCGAGAGTTGGTTAACTTCCAAAGATCCGATCAATCCACTTGTCCAAGCCCTTGATCAGCAGTCTCTAAATCACACCATTATCAAAACGAAACGGTTATCACAACCCCTCAAGGCTATAAACCCAATCGACAGCCTCCCTAACATAGGGATTTCGACTTTTCCTAAAATACCAAAGAAAACTATGTTTTTGGGGAAGACTTACCACCGATTCCTTAATGGATGATTCCAATGAGTTTCCCACTCGATCCCGATGTAGATCTAAGCCCTCAGATGGTAGCAAAGGTCGAGCTTTCAGTGACTTCAATATTCGGCCAAGTCCCCTTGAAAGTGGGGTTTTTGACTTTTTGCAACTTGTGTTTAGAAAGGTAGAATGAGAGGGTTTACTATGGTCTTGTCATCAGAACTTGGGGTTTTAGAGAGCTGTGAATCGGCCACAAATGATGGAAAGCAGAGATGTGATTTTGGTTATAAGAAATCGGCACAAAAAGAGACAAGCTTTCGGGATTTCGGCTTTTTATGGCCAAAGGCTATGAAGGCTTTAAAACGGTTGAAGGGAAAAATGGAGATGAACAAGATGATAGGAAGGTTCGGCAATGGAGGAAAGGAGACAAGGAAAAAACAAAGGTTGATGAGGAGAGGAGAAAAGAAAGATGGGGGGAAAAAGTCAGGAAACGGCACCAACTACCCTAAGTGCCGAATTTATACTAGCTCCTTAACCTAGCCGAATTTTCCCCCTTAAAGAATCCCTTGGCCGGCCACCTCTTGCTCTTAAAGAGTCTAATATTTGGCCAACACTATCCTCCTTGATCAGCTCCTAAATCCTCTCCCTTATCCCCTCCTTACTCAATCTCCTGAGCAACTCAAACTCCTCCTGACAGACTTTCACTTTAGCTCCACTACTTACCTTTTCTGTTCATAAAAATTAATCCCTTGTTTTGCTGTTATTGTGGCTTGAACCTGGGTCCTCCCAAGCTTACACACGCCACCTACATCCCTTCCAGGGGTGTCACTTAGCCACTTTACCACATGCTTCCTTGTGATCCATTTTACACAATTAATTCCTAAAAGCCTAATTTAACAGAACCCCTTTCTCTTATAGAATTAAAATTAATTAAAACTACCGGGTTTTATCCTAAGCTTGGGCCTTCTAGAGGCCCACCAACATGATTAAACCTACCCCCAACAAGCAAAACACAGAATTTTAAATTTTACAGTTTTTTTTCAAAGTTCCCAAAAATTGGGGCGTTACAAGAACTCACATTGTTGAATTTAGCATACAGTTGCTTATCTCTCAAGGTCTGCAACACAATCCTCAAATGCTCTGCATGCTTAGACTCATCTCGTGAATAGATCAGAATATCATCAATGAAAACAACAACAAATTTGTCTAAATACGGTCCAAAGATTCGATTTATCAAATCCATAAGAATGGCAGGAGCATTAGTTAGTCCAAAAGGTATAACAAGGAATTCATAATGTCTGTACCTTGTTCTGAACGTAGTTTTTGGTACATCTGAGTCTTTCACTCTCAACTGATAATAACCTGTAACAACCCGATTTAGGGCCTAGTCAGAATAATAGTCTCGAGATAACAAATCTGAGACCAAAAAATAATTTTAAATATTATTTGAGGTCATAGAATGTTTATATGAGTGTATGAAAATTTTGGTGCATTAATTTTAACGTTTGTGAGCCCAATTGCGAAAAATGACTAAATCGCATAAAGTTCCAAAGTCTTGAATTGATAGCTAAGGGTGTTAAATTGCCATGAGACTTTAGTCTTTTAAGGGCAATTAGACCCTTAGAAACATAGTAGCCAGTCATAAAGACATAGAGGAGACAAATTAGTTAAAATTAGATTAGTTGGTAACCAATTTTGACTAGAAAAAAGATAAAATAAAGAAGAAAAGATATCATCTTTTCTCTAGTTTCTTCTCTACCAATTTTCTCAGCCATTATAAGGGTTTTAGAAGCTCAAAATTTTAGCTACTTAGTTGACTCACAAGTGATTTTTATGTTCTTTGTTAATGATTTTTACATTTTTGAGACCTTTGAAACATAAGCTTTCAAATGAGGGGTCTATTTTGCAAAATGGTGGAAAGTCTAGGGTTTTACCTGTAACACCCCAAACCTGACCTGGAAGTTTGGCTCGAATCTGGCGTGTCACATTGAAGTGTTTTTCGAAAATCATGTTTCCATTAAAAACCCTTCTTAATAATTAAAAACTTATACCCTTTTTAAACATTGTTAGAAAACCTCAGCTGAATAACTTTCTTAACAACTTTGTAAAAATCTTGGCAGTTGCAGAAGCTTAATTTAAAAACAATTACGGATACATGATGTTTTGAAAATACTAGTTGCTTTGGAAAACCGTGTTCTAATACTAGCAATTATAAGAATAGTAAATAAAATTCCAAATTAGACATCCAGAAAATTACAACGACTTTACTACAACCCACATAAAATAATTTAAAAGTAATAATCAAAACTGTAACACAAACAGCGTGTGTGGCTTCCTCCGAGCCCCTCGCAACTCCGATCCGTCTAAGGCTGGAAATTACCTGAAAGGTTAATAAACGGGGTGAGTTTACGAAAACTCAGTGTGTAATCCCCTACTTTATGAAAGGAACAATCAGTCATATAAAAGAATTAAAAGTCTAGCCACAGCCCTACTTACAGTTTTAGTATCAATTGGGCCTTAACCCATTATAACAGACAGTACCAGATGGGCCTTGGCCCTATACAGAATTCAGAATGGAGCCCATAGGCCGCCCATAACAGATACAGAACAGATATTTCATGTATGCAGAAACCCAACCCATATCCATCCGTATACACCCCCGTACCAACCTTACACCATGTGGGGAGACATCCGCTACACACCACAGAATTTGTAGCATGGCTGCCAGAACAGATATTGTGACAGAGTCACCAGATACAGATATTGTGGCAGAGCCACCAGAATAGATATTTGTGGCATAGCCACCAGAACGCTTCCTCCATCAATATAACCCATATCACATGCAACAGATATACATGTCATGGCATACAACATACAGAATCAGAATATCATGCCCATATTTGAATCAAACAATCACAGTCAAGTCATTCATATCACCAACATATATTCACAATCAAATCCAGTCAACCACACAAATCCAAGTGGTCACTTGCCCACAAGGGCAAAGCGGTCATTTAACACCCTAGGGAAAAATGGTAATTTTACCCCACAAGGGTATCTCGGTAATTCTACCCTACAGAGAGGTATTTGGTATTTCTACCCCTACAAGGGTATTTTGATGTAATTCTACCCTACAGAGGTATTTCAATAATTCTACCCTACGAGGGTATTTCAATAGTTTTGTAAATCGAGAGTAAAGCAGAGAATTTCAAATCGGGGTACTTTGGTAATTTTACAAGTCGAGAGTATCTCAATAACTTGGTAAACTAAAGTATTCTAAACAGGGATAACAATACAAATGGGCCTAAAGCCTTTTCTCGGCCCAAATGGGCCCATACGCTCGTGTGGCCCTTTTAGCCCAAATCTAGCCAGAAATATGAGATTCGCCTAGCCTAGTCCAATATTTACTACACAATCAAACAACTTATCCAATTGGGCCTGTAGGCCTATTGGGCCCACATGGCCCTTTTTGGCCCATCGCGGCCCGAAGTAGCCATCCTACAGCCAGAGTAACGAGAAATACACACCTGATAAGAGACTGGAGTTAATCCTTGCTACGAGCACTCTTAGCCGACGCCCAACCCAAACAAGCACGCCATAAAGCGAAAGGGATCAGCCAAGAAAGGTACCTTTACTCTCCTCACGATTCTCTCTATTTAAAGCCAGCTTCGCATCCACTCTTATGTTAGCTTCCCGATGTGGAATCCCTCCATCATCAGAGTTTAAATTCAACACCAACTCTTGTCGCCCCCTGTTAGCAAAATAAATGCTCTTTGATTGCCATAAGTTTCGAACCCTTATGTGGCCCTACTTTGCCACTAGACCACAAGGATTTTTGTGGCACAATTTCTCCAACAATATTCTTAAGGCCTACCTACTACACCTACGGTTTGATTCACCTTAAACCAAAATTTTTGCTAGAGTCCAGGTTTGAACCCAGGACTTCTCCAACACTTCTCAGCATACTTAACCACTAAAACAAGCATTCATTAATGAAATTTACATGCACAACAAAATATTACAAGCTGGTTTCAACCGCTCTTATGCTCAGGGCCCAAAACTTCTAGGCCCAAATTCAGGGTGTTACAACTCTACCTCCCTTAAAGAAATTTTGACCCCGAAATTTCCATCTAACAGGGTAGTCGTGTAACATCTACCCCACTACGTTACCGCTGCGCACTCTGATCCTACTATCACTATCACTCTTCAACTAGAACTTGAAACATCTCATACATACAACACTTATTCACTGAAGCAGACACATACTTATCACACATATATACAATTTCTATATCCACACATCACATCCACAGAAAATAAATACCAAATTTAAATTCAGACCAGTATCTAAAGAATCTACAGTTTTTTAATTTCTAAACAGATAAAAGTATTCAGAAGACTTACGGATTCAGAGCCGGAGATTTAGTGTGCCACACTTTTTTTAAGAGAAATACTTCGAACAGACCACGTGGTTGAAAATAATTTTCTAAAATTCAACCTTTGAAAACCCAATCCACAGTCGAATTGTTACAACCGGGCTCTGATACCACTAAATGTAACACCCCAAACCTGGCCTGAAAGTTTGGCTCGAATCTGGCGTGTTACATTGAAGTGTTTTTCGAAAACCAAGTTTCCATTAAAAACCCTTCTTAATAATTAAAAACTTATACCCTTTTTAAACCTTGTTAGAAAACCTCAGCTGAATAACATTCTTAACAACTTTGTAAAAATCTTGGCAGTTGCGAAAGCTTAATTTAAAAACAATTGTGGATACGTGATGTTTTGAAAACAGTGGTTGCTTTGGAAAATCGTGTTCTAATACTAGCAAGTATAAGAACAATAAATAAAATTCCAAATTAGAAATCCAGAAAATTACAACGGCTTTACTACAACCCACATAAAATAATTTAAAAGTAATAATCAAAACTGTAACATAAACAGTGTGTGTGGCTCCCTCCGAGCCCTTCGCAGCTCCGATCCGTCTAAGGCTGGAAATTACTTGAAAGGTTAATAAACGGGGTGAGTTTACGAAAACTCAGTGTGTAATCCCCTACTTTATGAAAGGAACAGTCAGTCATATAAAAGAATTAAAAGTTTGGCCAGAGCCCTACTTATAGTTTCAGTATCAATTGGGCCTTAGCCTATTATAACAAACAGTACCAGATGGGCCTTAGCCCTACACAAAATTCAAAATGAAGCCCATAGGCCCACAACAGATACAGAACAGATATTTCATGTATGCAGAAACCCAACCCATATCCATCCGTATACACCCCCGTACCAACCTTACACCATGTGGGGAGACAACTCGACCCACCCATCCACTACACACCATAGAATTTGCAGCATGGCTGCCAAAACAGATATTGTGATAGAGTCACTAGATATAGATATTGTGGCAGAGCCACCAGAACAGGTATTTGTGGCATAGCCACCAGAGCGCTTCCTCCATCAATATAACCCATATCCCGTGCAACAGATATACATGTCATGGCATACAACATACAGAATTAGAATATCATGCTCATAATTGAATCAAACAATCATAGTCAAGCCATTCATATCACCAACATATATTCACAATCAAATCCGTCAACCACACAGTCCAAGTCAGTCACTTGCCCACAAGGGGCAAAATGGTAATTTTACCCCACAAGGGTATCTCGGTAATTCTACCCTACAGAGGTATTTTGGTATTTCTACCCTACAAAGGTATTTCGGTAATTCTACCCTACAAAGGTATTTCAATAATTCTACCCTATAGGGGTATTTCAATAGTTTTGTAAATCAAGGGTGAAACAGTAATTCTGTAGATCGGGGGTACTTTGGTAATTTTACAAGTCGAGGGTATCTCAATAACTTGGTAAACTAAAGTATTCTAAACAGAGATAACAATACGAATGGGCCTAAAGCCCTTTCTCGGCCCAAATGGGCCCACAAGCTCATGTGGCCCTTTTAGCCCAAATCTAGCCACAGATATGAGATTCGCCTAGCCTAGTCCAATATTTACTACACAATCAAACAACTTATCCAATTGGGCCCGTAGGCCCATTGGGCCCACATGGCCCCTTTCAGCCTATCGCGGCCCGAAGTAGCCATCCTACAGCCAGAGTAGCGAGAAATACACACCTAATATGAGACTGGAGCTAATCCGCACTCCGAGCACTCTTAGCCGACGCCCAACCCAAACGAGCACGCCATAAAGCAAAAGGGATCAGCCAAGAAAGGTACCTTTACTCTCCTTATGGTTTTCTCTATTTAAAGCCAGCTTCACATCCACTCTTATGTTAGCTTCCCGATGTGGGATCCCTCCATCATCAGAGTTTAAATTCAACACCAACTCTTACCGCCCCCTGTTAGTAAAATAAATGCTCTTTGATTGCCATAAGTTTCAAACCCTGGACCTCCTTGCTAACCTTATGACGCCAACTTCCTGCCTCTTATGTGGCGCTACTTTGCGACTAGACCACAAGGCTTTTTGTGGCACAATTTCTCTAACAATATTCTTAAGGCCTACCTACTACACCCAGGGTTTGATTCACCTTAAACCAAAATTTTTGCTAGAGACTAGGTTTGAACCCAAGACTTCTCCAACACTTCTCAGCACTTAAGCACTAAAACAAGAATTCAATAACAAAATTTACATGCCCAACAAAATATTACAAGCTACCTTCAATCGCACCCATGCTCAAGGCCCAAAACTTCTAGGCCCAAATTTAGGGTGTTACATTACCATGAGAGCATCTAGGGTGTTTTTTAAAATTTTATGGAAGAATATGAGTCTTGGGTATGTTATAAACAACTTTTGTGAAAGGTGTTAGCATGAAAACACCTATAAGGGTCATTTTGCATAAGTTGTAAAATAGTTGATAAATGTATGAAATAATGAGAGTTTGGGCTACTTCTAGTTATAAAAAGCATTCGGATAGGGCTAATTTGTAAGAAAATATAATGAAAATCAAGTTTTGGACCTAGGGGTAAAGTGGTCATTTTGTAAAATTTTAGGAACAAAATGGTCATTTTCCCAATTATGCATTCTCGAGTGTTTAAATTGTTATGCTGATGGAATGAATGAATTTTGTTAAAATAGATCAAGAGAAATGTGATTCGAGTCTTGATCGGGGTAAAAACAAAGTTTACGAAGATTGAACTCATTTTCATCATTTTGTATCGAGGTAAGTACATATGTAAATAATGTGTTATTAAAGCTTACTTTGAAATATATTGAATGATATACTTGTGTAATTGATTTATGATATTCATGTGACTAAATTGCAATTGTTGCCATGATAGTGTAAATGATGTGTTATGAGAGTAAAGTACATTGTGAGCAAGTGAAATGCTACTTGGTTAGATAAGAAACCTCGTTGAACCCTATATTTAGTATCGGATACAAAAAGGGGATGCCATGAGATTTAAATGGTCTGAACTCATGAGGTATGTCTGAGTTCATGAGATGAATGAAATATGTAACGTGGGTCCGGGTACTGACTTTATGTACAGACCTGTGAGTAGCTCAATGAGCATATGTTACATGATAACACTATGGGGTCCGGGCACTGACTTAATAAAAAGGCCCGTGAGTAGCTCAAAATAAGAGCATTTCATAGTGTGTGGTAGCTTTGGCTACTAAACTTATAAAGCACTAGGTACAAATTCTCGTGTATCCGTAAGAATCTCGAGCGTTCAACGGGTAACTCAAAGGCTTAGTTGATGAGATTTCGATGAGGTATGTATACTTAACTCAGGATTTGAGTTGATCATGTGATGAAATGTGACAAGTATATGTGAACGAAGTGAAGAGTAAGATAGAGAATTTTAAGTGATTTACATTTTTTATTTCAAGTATGATATGTTATCATTTGGTATACGTTTTAATCACACTTTATTTGCATATATGTACTTACTAAGCTCCCAAGCTTACAATCCTTCCTTTCCTTTCTTATAGTGCCATCAAAGTAGATCGTGGATCACCAGTCACGTCGGGAAAGCCAGTTACACTAATATTTGAAGTCTCTTGGTATAGTTGGAATTTTTTGTTTTGATTATGGCATGTATAGGACTTAGGCTTTTTGAGTTTTGTGTTATTGTTGAATGGCCAAGTATGTTGGCTTAATCTAATATTTGATTTGTTTTATATAAGGCCATGAGAAATGGCTAACATCGAAAGTTCTTATATGAATGCAAGATAGTGTTTTATGAATGTGTTCAAATGAGATATTGTCTATTGAGGCTGATTTGGTTGTTTGATATAGACTTGTATGGGTTTTGGATGATATTATGCGGGTTGTGTGAGAAAGGGTGGCAAAGAGGCTTGATAAACAGCCTTATTTTATCCACACGGGTAGACGCATGGGCGTGTGTGTCTAGGCCGTGTGTCACATGAGCGTGTGGTCCGACCGTGTGTCCCCTGCACGTAAAATTTTCAAGTCAGAATACATGGTAGTAAACACACGGGCAGAGACACGGCCATGTGTCTCATCCATGTGGTGGACACGGCCTAGCACACGGGCTTGTACCGTGACTATGTACCCCTAGTTGCTGATGATATCACAAACAAATAGCTCCACGGGCCATAGACACAGGTGTGTCAAGGCCTGTGAGGAACACAGGCCAGGGACATGGGTGTGTGTTCAGGCCGTGCGAAGTCTGCACTTGATTTATGAAAAAATTGTGAAAATAAATTGGCCACAGGGGCGAGGGACTTGGACGTGTCCCAAGCCACACGGGAGTGTGAGGTCGCACGGCCTACCCACACGGGCGTGTGCCCTGTTTTAAAGGTAAATTTTGTATAGTTAGGTTAAGGGCCTGGGATGGTCCTAGATGACTCCCAATGGATGATTTGGGGCTAGTAGGCCCATAATAAAGAGTTTAAGTAGAATTGAATAATTTTTATATTTGACCGAGTTTTGGTAACTCGGGAGTGGTTGTAAGCACGAGTTCAAGTTTGGTAACACCTTGTATTCCGTACCGACGTAGGATATGGGTGTGGGGTGTTATATTTAGTGGTATCAGAGCTACAGTTTAGTCATTTCTCAGACTTACGTAGCGTGTGTACTAGTCTAGCAATACATGCCATAAATAAATTGTGATAGTGTGACAGCTCCTGACCTTTCTAAATTGTGTTTTCATATAGTAAATGATCCCGGTCAAACTATGGCAGATGATGTAGAAAGTAACACGCCGGCTTCCACAGAAGGGGTGATGCCATCAGATAATCGACCTCTCACGGTTAGTGAGGGAGGGGGAGAAGGGGCTCGAGAGGTATTTCTCTACATGATGAATGAGTGGTACACGAAATTCGTTCGAGTGAACCCGAATGCGCAACCCCCTCCACCTCCATATATTCCTCGATCTTCCCCTGTGGCACCCCAGGGTGTGGATCCTATGAGAGTGAATAGAACCCCAGTGGACAAGATCCGAAAGCATGGAGCTGAGGAGTTCCGTGCTAATAAAGATGATGACCCTGAAAGGGTAGAATTCTGGCTTGAGAATACCATTAGGGTATTCGACGAGTTATCCTGCACTCCTGAAGAATCCTTGAAGTGTGCCATATCCTTGCTGAGGGACTCGGCATACCACTGGTGGAAGACGCTAGTCTCAATGGTATCTCACGAAAGGGTCACATGGGAATTCTTTCAAGAGGAATTCCAAAAGAAGTATATTAGTGAGAAATTCATGGACCAAAAGCGTAAGGAATTCCGTGATTTGAAACAAAGCCGCATGACGGTTACTGAATATGAAAGAGAGTTCGTTAGACTTAGTAAGTATGCTTGGGAGTGTATACCTTTGAGGCTAAGATGTGTCAGAGATTTGAAGACGGACTTAATAAGGATATTAGACTATCATTGCACATCCTTGAATTGAAAGAGTTTGTAGTACTAGTTGATCGGGTCTGTAAAGCCGAGGAGTTGATCAAGGAAAAGAGGAAGATAGAGGCTGAGACTAGAGATACAAGAAAGAGACTTACGAGCAAGTCATTCCCATCTCAGTCTAAGAAATCTAGAGACGTCTACTCTCGATCTCATGCATCAGCTGGACACTTATATTGAGATCATAAGAAGCAAGATTCAGACTTTAAATCTCGGGCTACGTCGGTAGCCAGTGTGGGCAATGTCAGATCTTCTAGGCTAGAGTGCCAATACTGTGGTAGAAACCATTTTGGCAAGTGTAAAATGAGTGACGGATCCTGTTTCCGATGTAGTTCTCAAGACCATTTTATCAAGGATTGACCCGAGATGAATGAGAAAGAAAAATATCAAGGTGTAAGGCCAAGTGGTGCCTATTCGAAAGAAAAACCCCAGAAAAATGTTGGAGCTGGGGCTAGCAGTAAGAATGTGACAAGAGACTCCATAGTGAGATCCGAAGCTAGGGCTTCGGCTAGAACTTATGCCATACGTGTACGTGAAGATGTGTCTTCTCTCGACGTGATCACTGGTACATTTTCTCTTCATGATAATATTGTTATTGCTTTGATTGACCCTGGTTCTACTCATTCGTATGCGTGCGTGAAATTGGTGTCTAGCATTAATATGCCTGTTGAGTCTACAGAGTTCATGATTAAAGTGTCAAACCCATTAGGCAAACATGTGATAGTCGATAAAGTATGCAAGAAATGTCACTTAGTAGTTAAAGGTCATTGTTTTCTGGCTAATTTAATGCTATTACCATTCGACGAGTTTGACGTCATATTGGGTATGGACTGGTTGACACTCCATGATGTTATGGTAAACTGTAGACAAAAGGTCATTAAATTGAAATGTGAAAACGGTGAAAACCTTTGGGTTGAATCAGGTCAGTCGAGGAACTTGCCTATGGTAATATCCTCGATGTCTGCTCAGAGATACTTGAGGAGAGGATGTGAAGCTTGTTTGACTTTTGTAATGAATACTAAGGAGTTTGAATTGAAAGTCGAGTCAGTACCAGTTATATACGAATATGTGGATTTATTTCCGAAAGAGTTGCCTGGGTTGCCTCCTATCAGAGAAGTGGAATTTGGTATAGAGCTAATGCCAGGGACAACGCCTATTTCGATTGCTCCGTATCGAATGGCTCTGACTGAACTGAAAGAACTAAAGTCACAGTTGCAAGAGTTAACTGATAAGGGTTTTGTAAGACCAAGTTTTTCACCGTGGGGCGCTCCGGTGCTATTTGTGGAAAAGAGCGATGGATCTATAAGGTTATGCATAGATTACCGGCAGTTAAATAAGAAGACAATTAAGAACAAATACCCATTACTGTGAATTGACGACTTATTTGACTGATTGAAAGGAGCAGCATGGTTTTCTAAAATAGACTTGAGATCCGGCTATTATCAACTGCGAGTGAAAGAGCCAGATGTGCCTAAGACTGCCTTTAGGACAAGGTATGGCCACTATGAGTTTCTCGCTATGCCTTTCAACTTGACAAATGCTCCCACCATGTTCATGGATTTAATGAATAGGATACTTCGACCGTATTTAGATAAGTTTGTTGTCGTATTTATCGACAATATCCTGATCTATTCTAAAGACGAGGAAGAACATGTCGAACATCTGAGAACCATTCTGCAAACTCTAAGAGACAACCAGTTGTATGCCAAATTTAGTAAAAGTGAGTTTTGGCTTCGAGAAGTCGGCTTTTTAGGCCACATTGTCTCGAGTGATGGCATTAGGGTTGATTCCAGCAAGGTTTCCGCTATTTTTGAATGGAAACCCCCGAAGAATGTGACCTAAGTTAGAAGCTTTTTAGGCTTGGTGGGTTATTATAGGCAGTTTATAAATGACTTCTCTATGATTGCTACACCCATGACGAAGTTATTGCAGAAAAATGTTAAGTTTGAATGGTCAAATAAGTGCCAACAAAATTTCGAGAAGTTGAAGATGTTAATTGAGGCTCCTGTGCTAGTACAACCTGAATCAGGAAAAGAGTTTGTGATATACAGCGATGCTTCTCTAAACGGGTTGGGATGCGTACTTATGCAAGAAGGCAAAGTTGTAGCTTATGTCTCGAGATAGTTGAAACCTTACGGAAAGAACTATCTGACACATGACATAGAGTTGGCAGCCATAGTGTTTGCTCTGAAGATTTGGGGACATTACTTGTTCGGGGAAATACGCCATGTATACACCGATCATAAAAGCCTTAAGTACTTAATGACTTAGAAGGATTTAAATCTGAGACAACGGAGATGGTTGGAACTATTAAAGGATTATGAATTAAGTATCAACTACCACCCGGGAAAGACGAACATGGTCGCCAATGCATTAAGTAGAAAGTCCTTATTCACTTTGAGAGCGATGAATGCGCAATTGGCTTTATCTGAGGACAGTTCGGTTCTAGCAGAGTTAAAAGCTAGACTGACGTTTCTCCAAGAAATTTATGAAGCCCAGACGAATGACAGTGAATTGTTGGCCAAGAGAAATCAGTGTGAATCGGGAGTTGAATCAGATTTTCAGATTGATTCCAAGGGCTGCTTGAAATTTAGGGATAGGATTTGTGTTCCTAGGGATACCGAGTTGATTCAGAAAATTTTAGATAAGGCACATCGCGGGTGTTTGTCAGTACACCCCAGAAGTACGAAAATATACAAGGACTTGAAGGAAATGTATTGGTGGTCGAGGATGAAGAGAGATATCTCAGAGTTCGTATCTAAATGCTTAGTATGCCAACAAGTAAAAGCCGAACACCAAGTACCTTCGGGTTTACTCCAGCCTATTATGGTCCTAGAGTGGAAATGGGATCGAATCACTATAGACTTTGTAACGGGTTTGCCGATAACCCCAAGGAAGAATGATGCCATTTAGGTTGTAGTTGACTGACTAACTAAATCGGCTCACTTTTTTCCAATACGTACGGACTTCTCACTTGATAAGCTAGCTGACTTATACATTTCAGAGATTGTGAGACTTCATGGAGTACCTTTGTCAATCGTTTCAGATAGAGACCCGAGGTTTACCTTAAGGTTTTGGAAGAAATTGCAAAAAGCTTTGGGTACTAAGTTAAGTTTTAGTACTGCTTTCCATTGTCAGACCGATGGCAAGTTAGAAAGAGTAATTCAAATTTTGGAAGACATGCTCCGGTGTTGTGTATTGGAATTCCAGGGCAGTTGGGAAAAGTACTTGTCGTTAGTGGAGTTTTCTTACAATAACAGCTTTCAGACGAGTTTGAAGATGGCACCTTATGAAGCGTTGTACGGGCATAAGTGCCGAACGCCCTTGTACTGGACTGAGCTTAAAGAGAACTAGATTCACGGGGTCGATTTAGTCAAGGAGACCAAAGAAAAAGTCAAGGTGATTCGTGATTGTTTAAAGGTTATTTCAGATAGATAGAAATCATACGCGGATTTAAAATGAAAGGGAATCAAGTTTTAAGTCGGTGATAAGGTATTCCGAAAAGTATCTCCTTGGAAAAAGGTTCTCAGATTTGGAAAAAAAGGTAAATTAAGTTTGCGTTTTATCAGACCTTATGAGGTGATTGAGAAAATTAGGTCGGTAGCCTATCAATTAAAATTGCCATCAAAATTGGAAAAGATCCATGATGTATTCCATGTGTCCATGCTACGCCGATACCGATCTAACCCTTCACATGTGATTTCTCTGACAGAGGTGGAGATTAGATCGGATATGTCTTATGGTGAGGAACTTGTTGAGATTCTAGCTCAATAAGTTAAATAACTGAGGAATAAGAGTGTTCCCCTTGTGAAACTATTATGGCAGAGACATGGAATTAAAGAGGCCACATGGGAGCCTGAGGACATCATGAAAGCCAATACCCAAACTTTTTACAGGTAAGATTTTTGAGGACAAAAATCCCTAAAGAGGGAGAAATGTAATAGCCTGATTTAGGGCTTAGTCAGAATAGTGGTCTTGAGACCATGAATCTAAGACTAAAAAATAATTTTAAATATTATTTTGAGGTCATAGCATGTTTATATGAGTGTATGAAAATTTTGGTGCATTAATTTTAACGTTTGTGAGCCCAATTGCAAAAAAGGACTAAATCACATAAAGTGCAAAAGTCTTGAATTGATACCTAAGGGTGTTAAATTTCCATGAGACTTTAATTTAGGGTCTTTTAAGGGTAATTAGACCCTCAGAAACATATTAGCCGGCCATAGAGACATAGAAAAGACAAATTAGTCAAAATTAGGTGAGTTGGTGACTAATTTTGACTAAAAAAAATAAAATAAAGAAGAAAAGATATCATCTTTTCTCTAGTTTCTTCTCTACTAATTTTCTCAGCCATTATAAGGGTTTTAGAAGCTCAAAATTTCAACTACTTAGTTGAATCACAAGTAAGTGATTTTTATGTTCTTTGTTAATGATTTTTACATTTTTGAGATCCTTGGAACATAAGGTTTCAAATGAGGGGTCTATTTTGCAAAATGGTGGAAAGTCTAGGGTTTTACCATGAGAGCATCTAGGGTGTTTTCTGAAATTTTGTGGAAGACTATGAGTCTTCGGTGTGTTATAAATAACTTTTGTTAAAGGTGTTAGCATGAAAATACCTTGTTAGCATGAAAACACCTTGTTAGCATGAAAACACCTATAAGGGCCATTTTGCACAAGTTGTAAAATAGTTGATAAATGTATGAAATAATGAGAGTTTGGGCTGCTTCTAGTTATAAAAAGCATTCGGATAGGGCTAATTTGTAAGAAAATGTGATGAAAATCAATTTTCGGACCTAGGAGGAAAGTGGTCATTTTGCGAAAGTTTAGGAGCAAAATGGTCATTTTCCCAATTATGCATTCTCGAGTGTTTAAATTGTTGTGATGATGGAATGGATGAATTTTGTTAATATAGATCAAGAAAATCGTGATTGGAGTCTTGATTGGGGTAAGAATAAAGTTTACGAAGATTGAACTTGTTTTCATCATTTTGTATCGAGGTAAGTACATATGTAAATAATGTGTTATTAAAGCTTATTTTGAAATACATTGAATGATATACATGTGTAATTGCTTTATGGTATTCATGTGACCAAATTGCAATTGTTGCCATGATAGTGTAAATGATGTGTTATGAGAGTAAAGTACATTGTGAGCAAGTGAAATGCTACCAGATTAGATAAGAAATCCCGTTGAACCCTAGATTTAGTATCGGATCCAAAAAGGGGATGCCATGAGAATTAAATGGCCTGAACTCATGAGGTATGTCTGAGTTCATGAGATGAATGAAATATGTAACGTGGGTCCGGGTACTGACTTTGTGTACAGACCCGTAAGTAGCTTAATGAGCATATATTACATGATAACACTATGGGGTCCAGGCACTGACTTAATAAAAAGGCCCGTGAGTAGCTCAAAATGAGAGTATTTCATAGTGTGTAGTAGCTTTGGCTACTAAACTTATAAGGCACTAGGGTGCAAATTCCCCGTGTACCCATAAGAATCCCGAGCATTCAATGGGTAACTCAAAGTCTTAGTTGATGAGATTCCGATGAGGTATGTATACTAAACTCAGGATTTGAGCTGATCATGTGATGTAATGTGACAAGTATATGTGAACGAAGTAAAGAGTAAGATAGAGAATTTTAAGTGATTTACATATTTTATTTCAAGTATGATATGTTATCATTTGGTATATGTTTTAATCACACTTTATTTCCATATATGTACTTACTAAGCTCCCAAGCTTACCATCTTTCCTTTCCTTTCTTATAGTGCCATCAAAGTAGATTGTAGATCACCAGTCACATCGGGGAAGCCAGCCACACTGATATTTGAAGTCTCTTGGTATAGTTGGAATCTTTTTTTTTTTATTATGGCATATATAGGACTTAGGCTTTTTGAGTCTTGTGTTATTGTTGAATGGCCAAGTATGTTGGCTTAATCTAATATTTGATTTGTTTTGTATAAGGCCATGAGAAATGGCTAACATTGAAAGTTCTTATATGAATGCAAAATAGTGTTTCATGAATGTGTTCAAATGAGATATTGTCTATTGAGGTTGATTTGGTTGTTTGATATAGACTTGTATGGGTTTGGATGATATTATGTGGATTGTGTGAGAAAGGGTAGCAAAGAGGCTTGATAAACAGCCTTATTTTGTCCACACGGGTTGACACACAAGCATGTGTGTCTCACACACGGCCTGTCCCATGGACGTGTAGTCTAGCCGTGTGTCCCTTGCACGTAAAATTTTCAAGTCAAAATGCATGGTAGTAAACACACGGGCAGAGACACGGCCATATGTCTCAACCGTGTGGTGGACACAGCCTGCCACACGGGCATGTGCCATGGCCGTGTACCCCTAATTACTTATGATATCACAAGTAAGGAGCTCCACGGGCCATGGACACGGGCGTGCCGAGGCCGTGTGAGGAACATGGGCCAGGGACATGGACGTGTGTCCAAGCCATGTGAAGTTTGCACTTGATTTATGAAAAAATTGTAAAAATAAATTGGCCACACGGGTGAGGGACTTGGACATGTCCCAAGCCACACGGGGGAGGGACTTGGACATGTCCCAAGCCACATGGGCTTGTGAGGTCACAGCCTACCCGCACAGGTGTGTGCCCTGTTTTAAAGGTAAAAATTTGTATAGTTGGGTTAAGGGCATGGGATGGTTCTAGATGACTCCCAATGGATGATTTAGGGTTAGTAAGCCCCTAATAAAGAGTTTAAGTAGAATTGAATAATTTTTATATTGGATCAAGTTTTGGTGACTCGAGAGTGGTTGTAAGCACGAGTTTAAGTTTGGTAACAACTTGTATTCCATACCGGCGTAGGATACAGGTGTGGGGTTTACATAACCAGATTTTAAATCAATCTTTGAAAACACTGTTGTACCTTTCAACTGATCAAACAAATCGTCTATTCTCGACAATGAATATTTATTCTTTATCGTAACCTTGTTAAGCTGACGATAGTCAATACACATTCTCATTGACCTGTCTTTCTTCTTAAGAAACAATACTGGTGCACCTCATGACGAAAAACTCAGTCTTCCAAAACCTCTATCTGTTAACTCTTGCAACTGAGCTTTCAACTCTTTCAACTCTATCAGAGCCATTCTATACAGAGTTATAGATATTGGCAATAACTCAATGGCAAACTCAACCTCTCTAACTGGTGGAAACCCTGGAAATTCTTCAGGAAACACATCCGGATATTCACAGACAACTGGCACTGATTCAATCTTTGATTTAGAAACTTTTTTATCCAAAACATAAGCAAGATAAGCTTCACAAACCTTTTCTCACATATCTCTGAGCTAATATAGACGAAATCACAACAGGTAATTCATTCGATTCATTTGATTCAATCCGAAGAATTTCATAATCTGACACTTCAATTCTATAATCTTTCGTCTACATTTCACAACGGCATTATGTAGAGTTAACCAATCCATACCTAGAATCACATCGAACTCATCAAATGGTAAAAGCATCAAGTCAGCCAAAAAATAGTAACCCCGGATCATTAATGGACAATTCTTGCAAACTTTATTAACTAGAACATTCTTACCTAAGGGGTTCGATACTTTAATCACAAACTTAGTAGACTCGATAGGCAAACTCTTATTAAACACCAAATTCATACATATATACGAGTGTGTCGATCCAGGCTCAATTAAAGTAATCACATTAGTATCGTAAAGAGAGAATGTACCGGTAATAACATCTGGTGATGATACTTCTTCGCAAGCGCGAATAGCGTAGGCTATAGCAGGTGCTCTAGCCTCAAATCCCACAGCGGAGTCCTTTGTCACCCCTTGACTACCACTCACATTCCCAATATTTCTTGGTGGTTTTCCTTTAGTCGACATATTACTCGGTCTCACGTTTTGAGGTCTATCTTTCTCAACCATTTCAGGACAGTCTTTAATAAAATGTTTCGGCAAGCCACATTTGAAACAAGCTTTAGTACTTTTATTCCAGCATTCACCAAAATATCTTTTCCCGCACTGATGACACTCGAGTTTTTTGTTTCTTACACTGCCAACACTCGAGACAAAAGTAGCTTGAGCTTTAGAATTTACAGGTTGATTTCCATGGTCTCTATTCTAGTTTCCCACTGATCCATTCGATCGACTATACAAATCTCTGGATTTCTTTGATGAAGAATGATAAGGTTTATTAATCGATCTTTTCTTCGAATCTCTAGCCTCTGAATCAGCTTTCTTCTTTTCTCGGTTAAAATCTTTAGCTTTGCAGGCTCGGTCAACTAACACAATGAATTCTTTAAAATCTAAAATTTTGACCAGATGTTTAATGTCTATGTTTAGCCCATCAACAAACCGCTTGCACATTATCTCTTCAGTAGAAACATACTCTCGAGTATATTTACTTAACTGCACAAATTCTCTCTCTTACTCGGTTATGGCCATATGGCCTTGTTTCAATTCTAAAAACTCTTTATGCTTTTGATCCAGGAACTGTTGACTGATGTATTTCTTCCACAACTCGGTCTGAAAGAACTCCTAGATGACTCTTTCCCTCAGAACCACTGATACTAATGTATTCCACCACTGATACGTAGTATCTCTTAAAAGGGATAAGCACACTTTAAACATTCAGCCGGTGTACAAGAAAGCTCATCAAACACTCAGATCGTATTTTCAAGCCAAAACTCGGCTCTCTCAGATCATCATCAACATTAGCTCTAAACTCTTTAGCCCCGTGTTTACGGATCTTATCAACTGGAGGTTTATTCAATCTTAAAAGCTTAACTCCTTGAAGAGCTATGGGTACAGGTTGGGGATTAGGAGGGGGTGGAGGTTGTTGAGCACCCAGGTTCGTACGAATGTATTGAGTAAACCACTCGTTCATCATTTGGAAGAAGGCTTCTTTAGCCTCTCCTCCTTGACTGCCTGTTACGAGTCTAGAATCAAACAGCAATGTCCCTTGAGTGGGAGCAGACGCATTACTTTCAACCTTATCAGCTATAGCTTGATTGCGATCCATTTGCTATATAAAAAAACATTTTCAAATGTCAGGAGTTATCACACTATCACAGTTTATATATGGCATGTACAGCTAGACTCTCACACACGTTATGTTAGTCCTAGAATTGACTAAACCGTAGCTCTAATACCAATAAATGTAACACCTGTCACTGTATTCACCGTCAGAATAGGGTTACAGAGCATTACCAGACGTACAACACTTTTAAACATACATTTCATATAAAATTTATCAATTAAAATACAATTCAATCACAATCAATCATAGTGTCCCTTAAACGAGCCTACGAGGCGTTAAACATGCATTGAGAGTGGTTCGGGACTAAACCGATAAATCGAGAAACTTTTTAACACTTATAAATTTTTTCTCCAAAATAGGGGACACACGCCCGTACGGTCAGACCGTGTGTCTCACACCACTACCAGACACTCCCGTGTCATAAGCTGTGTAAACATTCGAAATAGAACATTATGGTCGTGTCCCAGCCCGTGTCCTACCCCAAGTCCAAACAAGTGGGGTTACTGACTTAGTTCACACGGCCAACCACACGCTCATGTGACTAGCCCGTGTGCCCTTCGAAGTGGCCACACACACCCGTGCGCCAAGCCGTATGCTAGGCTATGCCAATCCTGTAGGGTATACTAACTTATATAACATGGCCAAGTCACACGCTCGTTGATCGCGTGATTCATAAAAAGTAATAAATATTTATAATAAATATCAAACCTAGACTAACTATTATCATGACGAAAAGGCAAGCGCACTTATCGAACAATAGTATAGTAATGGCAAGACCGGGATATCGTACCCAAGGGAACCAAAAGTACTAGTAATGACTATCTTTTTATTATTTAACCTAGGAATAAATGGGTTTGTTTATTAAAATAATTAACTAAACTAATTAACCAATTAAATTAAAGCGAAGAGAAAATTTGGAAAAAGACTTGAAGAGAAGCAATCGATAAAGACGACACCCAAAGAGGAATCCACCTAGATTTCACTTGTTATCTGACTCTGAACCAGACGATTTATTCACTTGACTTGATATGTGAGACTCCCTAACCTACATTATTATCTCTTTCGAGACTAGTAATGCCTAACCCTTAGTTGAATTAATTAAAATCTCTTTCTAATTAAAACTCCTACGGAAGCAGTAAATCGATCTATGGACTCCCTTATTAGGTTTCACCCTAATCCAGCAAAATCTCATAACCCTATCTCTAGGCGTTCGATCAACTCCGCTTAATTATGCCAAGTCTACTCTTAGGCAGGGTCTATTCCTCCTCTGCATAAGCACATTAGATCATGAGTCAATACCCAGAATATTAACTTAAGCATTAGAAACACATAATTAAGAACAAATCAAGTATTTATCATATGGTTCAGATAATAACAACAAGATCCATCATAGGTTTCATCCCTCTTAGGTATCTAAGGGGTTTAGTTCATAATGAAATAAGAATACATCTCAAAAGTATGAAAATAACAAAACATGAAGAAAACTCTAAAACACCTGAAAAGATTCTGAAAGAGATCTTCAGTCTTGGAGTAGCTTCGGCTTTTGGGATGGATCATCTGGCTTCCTTCAAGTAATCCCTGGCGTGTGGTTTCGTGTTCCAGAGAGGTTCTGGCCATCCTCCTAGTAGGTCATACTTAGGGTGTTTATATAGGCTTTGGATTGGCTTTCTTCTTCCCTAAGTATCTTTTTTCCGTGTAAAATACCACTCTTTGAAAAAGGGACACGCCCGTGTGCCACGGCCGTGTTATGTGGTTGCCAGGCCGTGTGAATCGTGAAATCTTTGGACGACACCCTCGACAGACACGGACGTGTGAGCAGCCCGTGTGGCAAGGCTTAGGTCATGTGATCTTCTTAATTTGATCCTTTTTGTCTCTTTTAAGCTCGTTTTTGGCTCCTTTTGACTCTTGGTGCTCTCCTGAGTACAAAACATGAAATAAACGGATTAAGAGCAGTAAAATCCATAAATCTAATAGTAAACATCCATAAATATGCTAAGTATTTGGGGTAACAATATGTATAATTTGGCGTTTATCAAATACCCCCACACTTAAGCATTTGCTTGTCCTCAAGCAAAACTCTCATTTACTGCTAGAATTCATTCCTTTCAATCACATAATCATTACCAATAATGTTACAAGTTATTCCACGGAGAATCATACAGTGAGAATTCAACCATAGGGGCATTAAAAACCTCAAACAATCTAAATCGAATATTTTGATAATAAAATTATAGGTAATCTCCTTCCTCTAAATAATTAACTTTTGTCCTAAATATACAAAAGATGACATCCTCACTAAGGATTCACTCAAATCACTCAAAGTGTTTAAGGTTCAAAATTAAGAACTCTATTGTCTAACATGAGATGTTATCACTATAAGCTTGCATGAAAATCAAATCTCCACCACTTGTAAATGATATGATACACAAATCAAAAGGTCTTTGCATGGTTGTAACGGGGTTTAGGTTACGGGTATGGATACAAGCTGAAGAAACAAAGGTTAGAATCGAGATGATTTCAATATATCGCCCCACTATCAAAAACTTAATTACTGAATGACAATAAATATCTATAACTATATTACATGAGCTCTCTTTTTCATGACAACTTTAGCTTGCTAAGAATTACAATAATAATGCTGAGGTTAGTTTTTTTTTTAAGAACAAATCAAGTCAATACAATATAGAAGTTATACTCCACGATTCAGTAACAAAAATTGGTGATCATAGTGAGGTAACAATATTAAATTCAATCTCGAATAAAAAGGGTCAAATTAAGTAAGAGGATTTCAATAAAAATGGGTTAATGGGTTAATGATGAGGGTTAATCAATAAAGAAGGAGGGTTAGTAGGCTCAAAAGGGGGTTCGCTAAGGGTTTAATTATGTGGGAAGGCTTTTTATGGAGTAAGTGGGTTAAATCCTAAGTGCCTTTATCATCTCAGTATATCAAATCATACGTGTGATCTCGACATGTATAATCGAAGCAAGTTCTAGAATAACATTCAATGTTGACACACTCAAACCACAAAAGAAGTGAGCAAGAAAGAAAGCTATATGCTCAAAAAGGCTCAAAAATCTCACCAAAAATTTGGGTTTTTGATGTCATTCCTGTATACTTAAGATTTCAAGATAATACCTCAATTCAGGAAAATAATCTAAAAATTTTAGTTCGCAAAATATCAACTTATCATGCTTGATTCTTTAAGGTCCTACAATCAAATAATCATGCATAATTACCTTGGTCTAATTCATGACATATCAATAATAATTATAGATTAATCAGAATTCATTCTATCAATATTATGAGAAAATCACTTAAGCACAAGACCACATTCAGGAATTTGAGAATAATGCAAAAAGTTAGGTTTAATGTTTATGCTCACCCCCCCCACACACACTTAAGATGTATATTGCCCTCAATGTACAAACATAGACTATTCAAAAATAAAGAAAATCATAAGAGAGAAAGAGGTGAAACTCCCTGTTATATGGATGCAGAACTTGATTCTGAGGCTGTAGTGCTTGGGGAAAGTAGTAGCTACCATTGTTCTTAGCTAGAACATGGCATTTATTTTGTATTGTTCCCTATTTATTTCCTCATTCCGTAAAATATTCCGAGCAGCTTGCTTGGAAATCTGTAGAATCATGAAGAGCTTATTAAGAGTTAGTGTGGAAGAGAGTGTAGTGTGATTACTTATTAGAAATACCAGAAAAAAATGAAGAAAGTAAAATTTACTAACATAGACATGTCTTTAATAATAAAATTGAAATGGAATAAAATTAAGCATAAAAAGAAAAATAAAGAGAAAAATAAAAAGATAGGAGGATTCAATAATCCTTGTCAGTGGGGTCCTTAGGTGGTGGTGCTGGAGTGGCGATGTGAAAGTGCTGGCACAGCTGCTGCATCATGGCCTCCATATCGTCCATTTTTCTATTGCATCACTGATCTCGTTCGTGGATCATCTCGAATTATGTAGTGCAATACTACTCGAAGTGAGCGAGTCGGTCGAAAAGGTGTGCCAATGAAGCAGCCGCACAAACTGGTCGTTTCCTAAGTGACGTGGTCGAAGGCTTCTCGTGCTGTGGGGGAACATCATCAGGAATGTCATAAAGATCCTCCTTGTCTATGGTATGAGAGAGACGGTACTGAAGAGGATCAGTCCCATGTCTACGCTCGATCATCCTCATGTGTAACATAGTCGTGATGCCCTGTAGGGACATCTGACCTATCAGTGTAAGCGCCGATGACTGAGCTACTATATTGAGGAGGCCGAAGTGTCTGGCAAGGCGCTTCACGTAGGGGCCGATAGAGATCACTCCCTTCCTATGCCTCTCGGTCTGATGGCAAATGGCGAAAGTAATGAAGTAGGCCAAGTCAGTCACATGTGCATTTGCCATGCACCATAAATAGTAGGCGTTGTGGGTATTGACGACGCCGGTGCTCTCTCTCCTTCCGATCAAGGTGTGTGCCAAGATGGCATGGAGGTAGCGTAGGGAAGGGGCGAGAGCTGAGGCCTTCGAGCGGCTGGGGTCGTAGGTGGAAGAGAGCGGTGCCAAAGCTTTCCAACACAATGAGGGGGAAATGTGAATGTTGCGTGGTAGGGCATTCATGTCCTCCTCCTCCATAAACTCATCTGTGTAAAGTCCCAGAGCAACTCCAAACTCTGGGACACTCATCGCATGAACTAGACCGCCTAATCGGAAGTGAATGGTGCCTGGGTCGTCATTTTTCGTCATCACCACCTGTAAATGGAAAGTAGAACATAATTCTAATGTTAGCTCTAAATAAGTGGGCTTGGTAATAGCGAAGAACCGTTCCCAAAGGGTGTCAGAGCGGAGGCGCGGATGGAATCATGAGTGGACTTCTTGCCTGCTGGCGACCCGGTCGATCTGACGACACTGTGGTGATGGGTCGTGTGCGTAATATCTGAAATAGCTCCTCCTGCAAAGCTTACGAAAATTCAAGGAATGGGTGTCGAACTTCGGCTGTAGCGCGTACCGAGGAAGAACCCGGTCCCCTACATCTTTTTGAAAAAGGGACCGCGGCCTTCTTGCCTCTTGATGATGACATAATGTACTTGAAGACACATGAGTATTGATAGAATCCAATAGAGATCAGTAGTTAAACAATATACCTAAAATTAGTATATGCTATTTAGTAGTTTAAACAATTCTAATAGAGAAGATTCCAAAGCAAATTCCCAACTTATCTAAACATATTTGTAATGGTAACAATATCCATGCAAAACATGTAGAATACTAATATAGTAACAAAAATTGGAAAAATAAGGTTGAGAAAATGAACCAAAGGCTGTTGGAAGGCGGTGCACGGGCGTGTGACGCGGAGATGAAACCGTGTGGCGGAAAAATAGAGGGTAAAGGGAGGAGAAAAATAGAGATGAAAGCAAAGGAAGTGGATTTGAGGGTGGTTGAGGGTTGGGTAAGCGAGAATTTAGGAAATGGTGGACAGAATAAGGATTAGGGGTTGGGAGAGGGTAAATTTCGGCTAGGGTTTTTTAAGAGGGGAGAAGATGAACAGTGGTTTGTTTATATAGGGGAGGGGCACACGGCCTATTGCCACGCCCGTGTACTTTGAGGCTGAGCCCGTGTTTTTTGAATTTTACAAGTTAGGTTGTGCTTGGATACTATCACACGCCCGTGTGTCTTGGGCGTGTGTCAAACACGACCGTATCGCACGGTCGTGCTTAGCTTCATTCGCTTCTCCCACGCCCGTGTTTGAGGGTAGCACGCCCGTGGATTGTTGTCTGCTGTTTAATGGCATGGGCGTGTCGCACGCCCATGTTAGAGAAATAGAATCGAGCCTTACCCTTGGCACGCCGGTGTTTTTCCAATCCCACGCCCGTGTTCATCTATCAACCTCACCTACGGCCATATTGCACAGCCGTGGGGATTTATCGCATCCCGTGTTTTGGGGAAATCTTTACCCTATTTCCTCACGGTCGTATCACACGGCCGTGTTGCTTCCCCTGTTTTGCCACGGCTAGAGGCACGCCTGTGTGCCTAGCCGTGTGTTCTGAAAGATTGTGCAATTCCAAAAATTTAATTATTTATAGTGTTAGAAATAAGAAATCAAAATATGTTAGTACTCGGGTTGCCTTCCAAAAAGCGTTTATTTATAGTCCAAGCTCGACTTACCTCTCCGTTGATTTATCATGGTGGTTTGAGGAGTTCGTACTCCTCGTTCCTGCTATCATTCTTATCAAAATAAAGCTTAAGTCGGGATTTTTTTACCTTAAAAGTGCCAAACTTGGGGTGGCTTACCTCCACTGTACCAAATGGGAAGATACTAAGTACCGTAAGAGAGATCTTCTCATTTGGTGTGGTAGTGAAAATGTGGGGATCTGTGGCATCTAGTAAGACTTTATCGCCCACCTTAAGTTGATTAGGAGAGGTATCGGGCTTTTTTTGTCAAAGTTTCGGTTTATCATGTGTTCTTGGTTTGTGCTCTCACCATTCGTCTAGCTCCTCTATTCGTAGCCTTCGTTCTTCATGGATGTCTTTGTTTTCTTCATGATAGTAGCGCACTGTCTTTGTTGCCTTGGTTCGAGGACATTCCTGAAAGGACGACCGAATATTAGTTTTATCATCGACAGATTTTATAGCATCATTCTAAGTCTTAGAGGTTTTGACTGAGTCGCGTGCTTGAAGTGTTACTGCGTCGTCACCTGCACGAAGTGTTAGCTCTCTCTGAGTGACATTAATAATTGTTCGCGATTGCTAAAAGGGTCATCCTAAAATTAAAGGTATCTCGTTATCCTCATCCATATCTAAGACAACAAAGTCTACTGGGTAAATGAATTTATCATCTTTAACGAGAACATCTTCAATAATACCCTTAGGAAATCTAATTGTTTTGTCAGCCAATTGTATGCTCATCCTAGTGCATTTTAGGTTTCACAGAGACCTAGTCTTTTAAACATTTTATAAGGCATAACATTTATACTTGCCCCTAAATTAGCTAAAGCATTATTCACTGATAAACTACCAATTAAGCAAAGAATTGTAAAACTCCCTGGATCTTTCAATTTGTTAGGTAGCTTATTCTTTAGAATAGTTGAGTAGACTGCGTTGAGCTCCACATGCGATGTAGCGTCTAATTTTCTTTTATTGGCTAAAAGTTCTTTTAAGAATTTTGCTGAGTTGGGCATCTGTGAAAGAACTTTAATAAAAGGTAAGTTAATATGTAATTTCTTTAAAAGTTTGATGAACTTACCAAATTCTTCTTATGTTCTATCTTTCCTTGCCACGTTAGGGTATGGGACACGAGGTCTATATTCTTCATTTACTGTTTTGTTATGACTTACCTCACTTTTACCTTTGCTTACCACTGTTTCTTGCCTCGGTTCTGGTTCAGGTGCAATGAATTCTTCCTTGTTTTGAGTAATGATTGCGTTGAGGTGTTCCCTTAGATTAGGTTCAGTATTACTGGGTAGGCTCCTTTGTGGTCGATCGGAGATTAGCTTTGATAGCTGGCCTATCTGAGTTTTGAGTCCTTGAATCATTGCTTGTTGATTCTTAAGTGTTGTCTCGGTATTTTGGAATTGGGTTTCTAACACTGAGATGAATTTGGGTAGCATCTCTTCAAGGTTCGGCTTCTTCTCCTGTTGATAAGGTGGTTGTTGGAAACCCTGAGGATTCTGTGGCCTTTGATTTCCTTGACCACCCCAAGAGAAATTTGGGTGGTTCTTCCAGCCCACATTGTAAGTGTTACTAGAGGGGTTGTTCTGATATCTAAAATTATTGTTACCCATATAGTTGACTTGTTCCTCTTCAGTTGTAGGATTGTATAGTGGGTATTCTATATGCACACCTCCTCCACTTGAATCACACCTCATCGCTTGATGTACCTGCGTAGAACCAAGTAAACCATCAATTTTCTTATTTAGAAGTTCTACCTGATTTGTCAACATAGTGACTGAACCAACGTTATAAACGCCTGCTATTTTTTTTGGCTTAGTTCTCATGACTTGCCACTGATAGTTATTCAGTGACATCTCCTCAATAAATTCAGAAGGCTCTTCAGGTGTCTTGTTATTGATTGTCCCACCAGCAGCTACATTAATCATTTGTCTTGTCGAGAGATTCACACCATTGTAGAATGTTTGAACTTGCAGCCATAGCAGTAATCCATGATGTGGGCACCTTCGCAAAAGGTCCTTGAATCTCTCCCATGCATCGTAAACTGTCTCTAAGTCCATCTGTACAAAAGAAGAAATATCATTACGCAACTTAGCTGTTTTTGCCGGTAGAAAATATTTTAATAGAAATTTTTCAGTCATTTGCTCCCAAGTGGTAATGGATCCACGTAGTAGTGAGTTTAACCACTGTTTAGCTTTATTCCTTTGTGAAAAAGGGAATAACCGAAGGCAAACGGCATCATCAGAAACGCCATTAATTTTGAAAGTGTCGCACAGTTTTAGGAAATTTGCCAAGTGCGTGTTGGGGTTCTCATCCTGCAAACCATCAAACTGAACAAATTGTTGTATCATCTTAATCGTGCTAGGTTTCAGCTCAAAATTGTTAGCAGCAACAGCAGATCTAACTGTACTTGACTCAGTTCCTGTAAAATTAGGTTTAGCATAATCATACATAGTACGAGGAGCAGGATTCTGATTTGCTAATTCAGCGGGTATGGCTGGAGGTAGCGGATTGTCCTAATTTTCAGCCATCTCTTCAGTAGTAGTTAAGATATCGTCCTCTTGCTCTTCTTCTGTGTATCTTAAGCTGCGCCTAATTTCTCGTCAATTTTTACGAGCTGTATCATCAATTTCCTACTCAAAAAGCAATGGTCCTGACGGGTTTCTTCTAGTCATACACTACAAGAACCTGCCAGGGGAAAGAAGAAGAAAGTTAGTAAAATAAAATAAAAATAAAGTTAAATTGCAGGGAAAATAAATGGCTAAAGTAATAAAAATTAAGTGTTCCTAATATTTCAGTTCCCCGGCAACGGCGCCAAAACTTGATCGCATGATTCGTAACAAGTAATAAATATTTATAATAAAGATCAAACCTAGACTAACTAGTATCACGACGAAAAGTCAAGTGCACCTATCAAACAATAGTATAGTAATGGCAAGACCGGGATATCATACCCAAGGGAACCAAAAGTACTAGTAATGACTATCTTTTTATTATTTAACCTAGGAATAAAAAGGTTTGTTTATTAAACTAATTAACTAAACTAATTAACCAATTAAACTAAATCAAAGAGAAAATTTGGAAAAAGACTTGAAGAGAAGCAATCGATAAAGATGACACCCAAAGAGGAATCCACCTAGATTTCACTTGTTATCTGACTCTGAACCAAAATATTTATTCACTTGACTTGATCCGTGAGACTCCCTAACCTACATTATTATCTCTTTCAAGACTAATAACGCCTGACCTCAGTTGAATTAATTGAAATCTCTTTCTAATTAAAACTCCTACAGAAGCAGTAAATCGATCTATGGACTCCCTTATTAGGTTTCACCCTAATCTGGCAAAATCTCGTAACCCTATCTCTAGGCGTTTGATCAACTCCGCTTAATTATGCCAAGTCTACTCTTAGGCAGGGTCCATTCCTCCTCTAAATAAGCACATTAGATCATGAGTCAATACCCGGAATATTAACTCAAGCAGTAGAAACACATAATTAAGAACAAATCAAGTATTTATCATATAGTTCGGATAATAACAACAAGATCCATCATATGTTTCATCCCCCTTAGGTATCTAAGGGGTTTAGTTCATAATGAAATAAGAATACATCTCAAAAGTATGAAAATAACAAAACATGAAGAAAACTTTAAAACTCCTGAAAGGATTCTGAGAGAGATTTTCAGTCTTGGAGTAGCTTCGGCTTTGGGATGGATCGTCTGGCTTCCTTCAAGTAATTCTTGGCTGTGGTTTCGTGTTCCAAAAAGGTTCTGGCCGTCCTCCTAGTAGGTCATACTTAGGGTGTTTATATAGGCTTTGTATTGGCTTTCTTCTTCCCTAAGTATCTTTTTTCCGTGTAAAATACCACTCTTTGAAAAAGGGACACGCCCCATGTGCCACGGCCGTGTTACGTGGTTTCCAGGCCGTGTGAATCGTGAAATCTTTGGACGACACCCTCGACAGACACGGGCGTGTGAGCAGCCCGTGTGGCAAGGCTTAGGCCGTGTGATCTTCTTAATTTGATCCTTTTTGTCTCTTTTAAGCTCGTTTTTGGCTCCTTTTGACTCTTGGTGCTCTCCTAAGTACAAAACATGAAATAAACGGATTAAGAGCACCAAAATCCACAAATCTAATAGTAAACATCCATAAATATGCTAAGTATTAGGGGTAACAATATGTATAATTTGGCGTTTATCACCCGTGTGCTAGGCCGTGTGCAAATTAGGGGGTATACTAACTTGTGCCACGTGGCCGATCACACGCCCGTGTGTGAGAACATGTGGAGCATGCTGACTTTATTTCAATTTCAACATCAAGAGACACACGGCCGTGTAACATAACTGTGTGTCCCACACAACTGAGACACACGCTCGTATCTTTGCCCATGTGGACAAAAATAGGCTATTTACAAAACCATTTGCCCCTCATTTGGTACATATCTTTACCTATACAAATGACACCAAACCATAACATAACATGCAATCCAAAACAACCAAGCCAAGCCTAAATCTTACCATTTCAATACTAACCAATTTAAGGCACATAAGTACTACAATATTCTATCTAAATTCATACCAATCCTTGTCTTCTCAAATCATCAAAATGACCATTATCAAAGATGCATTATTTGGCCTAATTTCACAAACATACCTATATCCAAAAATCATCATTTACCATTCTTAGTACCTATTATCATCAATCATCACAGAACCATCAACCAACTCAATTCATAAGACTTAACTATACATATATGCACATTATTCAAACATACCAAACAAACCAAAATAATCCATCACACATGGCTATATATATATCCATGCCAAACATAAACATTTACAATGCCAATTTATATGGCAAATATCATTACCAAGTCATAACCAAAATGACTCAAAGTCCCTATACATGCCATATGACCCAAGACATAGTTTCAAAAGTACCAAAGTATCAATGGATAGTGTGGTGAAGTCTCCGACGATCCCCAAATCTGAGCTAGCTTTGAAATCACTATAAAACATAGAAAAACAACAAAGCAAGCTATATAGCTTAGTAAGCTCGTATGTTAACAATGAGAAAATATCATCATTCATTAATCATTCAAATAATAGAAAACAATATACAATAATTCTATTAAATCTCAAAACTATCAACTGATCATTCACATAACTTTCCAAGGAACTCATCAATTCCATAGTTTCAATACTCAATTCATTATCGTACGTACCTGTAACATCTCGTACCAATATCATACTCAAAAACATCCTTGATTTACCCATTGAACCATTCGAGATAGAAGTTAGATACTTAAGGTCTCACACGATAAGTACCTATACCATAGCCCGAAGCCAAATCAAGGTAACTTATCTGAAATTCTGATATCATGGCTCGAAGCCAAATTAGCCGATATGCATGGCCTGAAGCCAAATCGGTGTATCTTGCACCCGAAGTGCTAATAACATAGCCAAAAGCCAACTCAAATTATACCTAATGACATGTCACTAGCATCCTAAACTATTCCTAAGGTTCAACCGGGATTTCAACTGTCGAATCATCGTCACATCATTTCTAAAATTGACCATAATCACATAACCACAATTCATGCTGTATCAAAGCATATAAAATATATTTTTAATGAAATTATAACATACGAACTTACCTCGGACTTGTAAACTATGAAATGAGTCGATTAGTCAGTAACTTTATCTTTTCCCCGATCCAAGATCTCAGGTCAACAATATCCAATATGAATTGTTAAATCGGCACAAAGCCTGCTAAGCATCAGGCCCGATAAACACCGGCACGAAGCCTGTAACACCCCTTACCCGTATTCGATGCCGAAATAGGGTACGAGGCATTACTGAACTTAAACACAACATTCATACAAAATCAAGACACGAACTTCCACTCAAATTTAAAAACTTTTCATAAACATTCATATCGTCCCTTAAATGAGCCTAAGAGGCCCAAAACATACATTAGGAACAGTTCGAGACTAAACCGAGAACTTTAGAACTCTCGAGAGACTTAGAAAATTTTTATCATGAAACAGGGCCACACGCCCGTGTGGCATATCACACACCCGTGTGGCATATCACACACCCGTGCGGGCAATTAAAATTTATAATTTTTCCATAAAATAGGTGCAGACTTCACACGGCCTGGGCACATGCCCATGGCCTATGGCCGTGTCTCTTACACGGCCGAGACACGCAGCCGTGTCTCAACCTGTAATACCCCTCACCCGTATCCGACACCAGGATAGGGTTTGAGGCATTACCAAAACTTTACATTTGCAACGTACTGAAGCGAGTCGCCAAATTTTTTTTTTGCTCAGTTTTAAGACTTTTTAAAACATGCACATTTCATCCCTTGCATAGGCCTTCGAGGCCTGAAACATACCTAAAGGTAGTCCGAGATGGAACCGAGAATGTTCAATAAACTTGGGCATTTTAAGAAATCTTCCTTATTTTAAAGTGTCACACGCCCGTGTAGATGGGGCCGTGTGGTCACACACGCCCGTGCGGATTAGGACACGCCCATGCCCTTAGTCCGTGTGCAACACTGACTTTTAAACACGGCCAAGGCACACGCCCGTGTGACCTACCCGTGTTCAATACTAACTTTAGAGCACGGCCTAGGCACACGCCCGTGTGTTCTTCCTGTGTATTGAAATTGACCTAAAATTTTAGGTGCAGGGGACACACGGCCATAACACACTCCCATGCACACGGGTTAAACACACGCCCGTGTGTCCAACCATGTGGACCCTATTAGGCTATTTTCCTAGCCTTTGGTCACCCCTCTTAACCCCTTATACTTAATGGTTACCAATTATGAAGCAAAACACGATTGTGATCTTACAATTGATTTTGATGAAGCTTGTTGCATGAAAACCTCATATCATTGGTTTCATACATGCTAGATTATTTCCATATTATTTTAACCTATTCAAAACTTGGCTCGTTTTTGTAACTCATTACCAATTATAGCAACCCATCACGAATGAATATAAACATGCATAGAAGGGTAGGTCATAGCCTACTTCAAAATAATCCAATTCCCATGGCCATATACAAAAAGATAGGTACAACCTTACATGCCTTCATATGGCAATTCAAATGACACATATAACAAAGTACCCCAAAAAAATACTATACATGCCATTGAACAAAACAGAAATGTCTTTATTCCAAAGCTTGATTAGTTGATAGTGTGTTGACTCTCCAACGATCTTTCAATCCTTACGAGTCCCCGAGCTCTGAAAGACAGGGAAAAAGAGAGGGGTAAGCATTTACATGCTTTGTAAGCTCGAATAACGAGAAAGTAAACTTACCAATTAACTAGCATACATCCATAATAAACCACGAAACCATCAAATATGAAATGGTTCCCTATCACATGCACTCAATCAATAAGTTAGTCACATATCAAACATCATGCAATTTATTTAGATGAGCTCACCATTCAACATCTCATTTTGTACACATATCCCTTATTATTCTTGTTGAGTCTTTATGAAATCTCGATGAAATACCCATTAACCGTCAATTCATACGAATGATCGTTTTAGGTGTGCACTCCTGCGAACCTCTCATCTTATGGCGGGATTACTAGTCCAGGCTAAATCCCCCCATATCATGAACTCATAAGGTGATGTCGGGATTACTAGTCTAGGCTAAATCCCTTATAAGCATACACCTTTACTGAGCTCGAATCTGAATTACTAGTCCAGGCTAAATTCAGACCCTAATCGGATTACCCGTCCGGGCTAAATCCGCAATGCACATATATTCTTCGGGAGGCTCAATCATTTAAAGGAGCACCCGTCCGGGCCAGATCCTTTCATAATTGAGATCAATGGATTACCCATCCAGGCTAAATCGTTACTGCAACACATGTAGGATCTCAAATCACATGTAATCATGGGTTACCCATCGAATTCCCTTTTTAACCTCAACCGAGACACTTATTAATAAATCATTATTAATGATGCATTTCATGTATATTCATGCCATCAATAAATATAAATATCATGGATTCACAAATTTTACAATTACACATATTATGAGTTTACTTGAGTTATCCGAGCTTACTTGGTATTCGTTTTGGGTTTTGTATTTCGGTTATTCCAAAACCTTTCGTTTTCCTCGATCGACCTCCAGAATTTGTTCCTTGGGGTCTATAGCAATAAAAATTAACTTATTAATACCCCACATTACATATTTTAAGTCTAAATTCCACCTCCGGTCTAAATGACCGATTTGCCCCTAACCTTTGACATTTTTACAATTTAGTCCCTAGGCTCGTATAATGAAACACATGCAATTTCCATCTTACCCAAGCCTAGCCGAACACTTTTCCCTCTTATGGCAACCCACATTTTCCATTATTTTCCCATTTCTACCACATATTTAACAACTTTTGTAAAATGGTCCCTTTAAGGGTTTTTCATGAAAATCACTTAAGAAAAGTTATTTAACATACACCCATCCTTCATATTCCTCCATAGTCCATCAAAATACAAATAACTCATGCATGGGTAAATTTTTAAACTTGAACCCTAGCATGTAATATGGGTAGAAATGAAGAGAACAAACTACCGGGATTTCAAAAATACAAAGAATATTAAAAACGGGACTTGAGAGCACTTACTATTGAGCTTGAAAAGCTTGGAAACCCTAGCTATGGTGACTAGAGAATTTCGGTAGCACGGAGAAGGAGAATGGCTGATTTTGGCTTGATTTTTCCCATTTTATTTCATTAAAATGCCAAATGACCAAAATGCCCTTAAGCCCTTTCTTTAAAATTTCATCCATGCAAGCCCATTTTTGTCCAAAAACTTAGAAATTGGGCAATTTGTTCTCCAAGACCTTCTAATTTATAATCTAAAGCAATTTCATACAAATAGCTTCTAATATTCAAGTTTTGCAATTTATTCAATTTAGTCCCTAATTTCCAATTGGACACCTTACTCAAAGAATTTCTTCACGAAACTTTAACACATGCATATTATCATATTTTAGGTATCATAATAATTATAAAATAAATATTTTGATATCGAAGTTGTGGTCCCGAAACCATATTTCGACTAGGCCCTGTTTTGGGATGTTACACAACCCGTATGTTTACTACTAGGCATTCTGTTTGCATGAACTAAGGTGCAGGGGACACACGGCCGAATCACACACCCATGGGGTAGTCCGTGTGTCACACACGGCCTAGACACACGCCTGTGTGTCTACCCGTGTGGACAACTTTGAGGCTATGTTCCAAGCCATTTGTCACCTTTAAATGCTCACTCACTTATACATTTTTGATGGCATGCAACATAGTATATTTAGTCACTCAAATACTCATAAACTTGATTAATTCATGACTTTGTAATGTCAACATATCACCTATTCAAACCATCATGCTTTCTTATAGCATTCCACACCAATTTCATATTTATTCACCATAGTAAACCTACTTCCAATTTACTCAATTATACCATAGCTTTGGTCATACTTATTAGCCACTATTCATTTACTTAGCATATATGCCATTCATCACACATTTCATCCACAAGCATCCACATCAAGCATAACACATTGCATGCATGCATAATTAATTAGGGTTACAACCCAAATAATCTATATGAACCATATCACATGACCATAGACAAAATGAATCAAATATTACCATCAGCCAACACATTTGGCTAGACCAATATGACATATAACAAAAAGACCAAGTCCCTATAAATGCCATACTCAAAATGTTGAGACACCCAAATGTCCAGTTGATAGTGTGATCGAGTCTCCAACATCCTTCGATCCCCGAGTTAGCTTGGCGATACTATAAAAAAATGGAAAAGAGAGGGGAGTAAGCAAAAAACTTAGTAAGTTCACATGCAAATAAATAGCAACATAAAAAAATATATATATACCATTGACATAACTTAGCTTGCATATGTGTCATCATAAATTCATAGGCATAACTTAAATTTGTAGACAGAACTTACACATTTTCAATCTTACCAAAGTTCATCACATACCGAGCTCATTTATATGAGTTTTCCGTACATATCTGTACCAACTCGTAACACATTGTTATATTTTCTCAACATTGACTTACTTGTCGAATAACTTATAGGTTTACCCGTTGAACACTCAGAATACTATCAGATACATGGAAGATTTGCACATAGTGCTTCAAGCGTAGCCTTAAGCTACCTCATATCACAATCACACACTGCCGCTCTCAAACTAATCACAGGCCTGCTCACACAAGCTGACAGGTACCCGCAACACATGTCGGGCTACCCAGCCACCGATAGACGTACAATACCAGCACCCGGATTCACATGAACATATATTACATATCTCATGAGCTCATAAATCACCTAGTTCCTAGTGACATGTCACATTGTATCCTAAATTATTCTTAAGGTTCAAACGGGATTTTTCTCGATATCACTTATTCGTCGAACTCGTTCACAATGTCATTCTCATTGACCATAATATCATTCATACGCTCATTATAAAAATAAAATATAGAAATTCATACATTAATAAAGTATTAAAACATGATACAACATTGCATTATTTACACATGAACTTACCTCGGTACAAAATATGGACAATTAATTCGATTTAGTCCAAAATCTTGTTCTTTCCCCGGCCTAGGTCCGAACTCTGTTTTTCTTGATCTATAATAGCAAATTCAGCTCATTTAATCATCACATTATTCAAATCAGTCCAAAAACTCTATTTAGGAAAAATTTTAGTTTTGTCCCTAAACTTTCACATATTTACAAATTAGTCCCTAAGCTCGTAAAATGAAATGTGTTTATTTTCTTTGTTACCCAAGCCTAGCCGAACTTAACCCATACTCATATCAACCCACATTTCCCATTCAAACACACATCTCACTACTCATTTTAGACCTTTTACAAAAAGGTCCTTTTTAGGTGTTTTCATGAAAAACCACTTAGTAAAAGAGGTTTATCATACAACAAATTTCATATTCCTCCATTAAACATCAAAATACATGCATGTCACATATGGGTCACTTTTTAAACATGAGCCCTAACTCAAAATAGGGCTAGAAATAGGTAAATCATGCTTCAAGGATCTCAAAAACATAAAGAACATTAAAAATGGGGCTAGAGAGTACTTACAATCGATTTTGAAAGTTGAAGGAAACACCGTAGCTATGGCTCTTCAAATTTTCGGCACACACATTAATAAAATCAACATAATTTTGACTTATTTTTCCCTTTTTCTTCTCTTATTAACCAAATGAAAAAAATGCCCTTAAGGCCTTTCTTTCAAAATTTTCCTATTCATGCCCATTTTTGTCCATAATTATAACAATTGGGAAAATTTCTATTTAAGGACCTCTAATTAATAATCAATGGAAATTTCATGCTCAAAGCTTCTAGAACTCACATTTTGCAACTTTTCCAATTTAGTCTTAAATAGCAATCAATGAAATATCTTCATGAAATTTTCACACAAGCATGAAATCACATCATAGACCTCATAATAATCATAAAATAATTGTTTCTACTTTGAATTTGTGGTCTCGAAACCACTGTTCCTACTAGGTCCTAATTCGGGATGTTACAAAGCCTGTTAAGCTCAAAGCCCGATAAGTCACCAGCACAAGGCCTGCTATGCTCAAGGCCCAATACAATACACTGACATAAAGCCTGCTAAGCGCAAGGCCCAATACAATACACCGCCATAACAACTCAATTCCATTATATATTCCCGATAATCAACATTCAACTTTATAATACTGAAGCTAAAAGAGTAAATCCAATAATAAAGATTAAAATATAACCATATATATATAATACGAACATTAAACTTACAGAACCAATTTGCAATAATAGCTCAATTACAAGAACTATCCATCGGTAGGACATCTAAGGATAGCACCTGAAATTGTATAACCCTTAATGATTTGTCCTTTGTGTTCTAAGTAGTTATGAGGTTCATGTGGGTCATATACCATGTCCATTTCAATTCACTTTCTTTACATTATACCATTACGAGCACACATCCATATAGTTCTTATTTATCAAACATAACACCGAATTAATTAATAATGCAATTTAGTTCAATTTACTAATTGTCATATATCAATCAATTTGATTCATTCGTAACATAAATAATAACTATCATATCATACAATCATTTAAGTGTTTCTTTTTCACATGAATTCAATTATATTCTTTCCTCACTTCCAATCATACCCCTCAATTATAATTTCATTTCAATTTGATTCAATTCTACAATTTAATATTTGCTATAAAAGCAAATTTAAATACAATATACTTAAATTATTCAATAATTCAGAGAACGACAACTAAACTAATTACTTTATTGTGCGAACTTACATGACTAATTTGTAATAACAGTTCAGAGCATATCAATCAGTGATCAACGTTGCATCAATTCATTATTTCCAATTTCGTTTACACACATCAATATAATCCAAAGTTATGTAATTAGGTTCATATAATATCTTTAAAAATGTACTAAAATTAAACCGACTGAATTTACCAAACTAACTGCAGCAATAATGAAAGTCCAAGGACTATTTAGAAATTTTCTCTTTTTCTCGATTATCAGCTCGTCCTTAATTTAAATAATGATTTCATTCAATTATCAATTTCCAGCAACATAATTAACTACTTTATGCAATTAAGTTTTTTAAAATTTTTACAAAATTACCCCTAACTATAACAGCCCAAACCCGGCCTAGACGTTATGACCAGATCCGACGTGCTACCTCGAAGCGTTCGAAACCTTTTATGTTTTTAATCAAAAACTTACTTAGTTGTTTTTAGAAAACAAGTCCATTGTAGGTTAAAGTGAATGGAAGCTGTGCACCAGGTAGGAAACCGAAAAAGAGGAGGCGAGTCCATCGGACTGCTTAAGTACCAAGCTCCCTTTGGGACCAATCCTAGACCTGCACATCGCCATTGCCACACCTTAACGTCGTGTATATTTTTAGGAAACCAATTCGATTAAGTCCATTTTAAGAAAAGTGATCAATTTTGGAAAACATTTTTATTATGAAACTTTGTTGGTCGTCGTGTTATTTTCAAATCAAGTACTGTTTTGAAATCGCACCCTAAAGCTAACCAATTTTGACAATTAAGAATAAATCATATCTATCTTAATCAAACATAACAAAACCATTTAAAAATAAAATAAAATAATTAAAGCGACCTTATTACAATTTAAAACCCAAAACCTTAAACGTAAATAGGAAGGATGTCCAATTCACCAGAAGAAAACCAAATTTGCAGAACATGTGGCCACTCCGAATCCCTCACAGCTCCAAGCCCACTATGGTTGGGGATTACCTGCGTGGATGAAAATAAAGGGGTGAGTTTTGGGAAACTCAGTGTGTAAATTAACCCAACCATAGTCTATATCAGCTGAAACCACAGAAATAGAATAAGTTGGCCTTAGCCCAGAACAGGATTCAGAATAAAGCCTATAGGCCCATAACAGAACAGAACAGATATTACATGCTTATGCAGAAACCCAACCCATATCCAACCATATACACCCCCATACCAGCCTTTCACTATGTGGGGAGACTACTCGACCCACCCAACCGCTACACGCCACAGAAATATGTAGCATGGCTACCAGATCAGATAATGTTATAGAGTCACCAAAAACAGATAATCGTGGCAGAGCCACCAGAACAGATACAGATCAAATAATTTGTGGCATAGCCACTAGGACGCTTCCTTCATAATATAACCCATGTCCCTATGCAATAGATATACAATCATGGCATACATCACACAGAATCAGATCATCATACTTTTTAGACAAAATTAACCCTAGGGGTATAGTGGTCATTTTACACCTAGGGGTATCATGGTAATTTCCCATACATGGGGGTATTCTAGTAATTTAACTATTCTTAAGGTTTTCATGCATATCATAGCCATCTACGTACTAACAGGAACACTTACTGTGCATACTTACCGTGCTGGGCCCGTTGGCCCATTAACCCGATTTTGGCCCATTAAGCCCAAAATATCGAAATGCACGAAATCGCGCACTCTACAGTCTTCTCATTATTAGATTACCAAAAATGTTAATCGTTTCATCTCATGAGCATTCACAAACTCGCAAGTTCATAAAATACCGGCTTTCCGGCATTTCGGCTTTTGCCGAACTAGTCTATGAGAGGGTGTCAGTTACACACCTGTTTGTGATGATATACTGACAAGATCCACATACGAACTGCCTACAATTGGATCACTAACACGTTAATCTAACTATTGAAAATGAACTACGTAGTAACCCCTTACCATATTCAGCCAATAGCACTTTAGGCACTAGCGATCCTACCTTTACCGAAATTAGCGACTAGGTTTAGATCCAGTCATTCTACTTGTCCAAGCCTTCGATCAGCAGCCTCTAGATCACACTATTATCAAAACAAAATAGTTATCACAACCCTTAGAGCTACAAGCCCAAATCGACAGCCTCCCTAACCTTTAGGGGTTTTAGCTTATTTTCTAAAACCTGAAATAAAGAATAAGCTAAAAACTTACCACCGGTTCTTCGGTCAATGATTCCAGTTAATTCCTACTCGACTCTGATGTAGATCTACCCCTTAAACGATAACAAAAGCCCAGTTAACCAGAACCCCTTTTTCTTATGGAATTAAAATTAATTAAAATTATCAAGTTTTAACTTAAGCTTGGGCCTTCTAGAGGCCCACTAACATAATTAAACCTACGCCAAGCAGACAGAACACATAAATTTTAAATTTTTCCAACATTCACAGAATTCCCGAAAATTGGGGCATTACAACTCTGCCCTACTTAAAGAAATTTCGTCCTCGAAATTTACCTGATCCAAATAGATGAGGGTATTGTTGTTGCATCGCCTCTTCTGGCTTCCAAGTAGCTTCCTCTCTACCATGATTACGCCAAAGCACCTTCACTAATGGAACAGATTTCCTTCTTAGAACCTTAACATCTCGATCCAATATTTGCACAGGCTCCTCCTCAAAGGTCAAATCAGTTTGCACCTCAATTTTTGCAACCGGCACGACATGAGTAGGGTCAGAACGATAACGCCTTAACATGGAGACGTGAAAAACATCGTGAATCCTGCCTAACTCTGGAGGCAATTCCAATTGATAAGCCACTGGGCCTACTCGCTTCAAAACTCGATAAGGCCCAATGAACCGCGGATTCAACTTGCCTTTCTTACCAAACCTTAATATCTTATTCCAAGGAAAAACCTTCAAGAAGACCATATCACCCACTGAGTATTCAATCTCCTTACGCTTCAAATCTGCATATGACTTTTGCCTATCAGATGCTTCTTTTAACCGATCTCTGATTACTTTGACCTTACTCTCAGTATCAGCTACCAACTCTGGTCCAAGAAGCTGTCGTTCTCCCAATTCAGTCCAACAACTAGGAGTACGACACTTTCGTCCATACAGCGCTTCATACGTGCCATTCGAATACTCGCCTGATAGCTGTTATTGTACGCAAATTTTGCCATACGCAAATTCTTCCAATGGCAAGTAATCCTCCTAACTACCTCAGAAGTCAATAATGCATCCCCTCAACATGTCCTCCAAAATCTGAATAACCCTTTCCGACTGCCCATCAGTTTGGGGATGGAAAGCCGTACTAAAGTTCAATCGCGTCCCCAATGCTTCATGTAACTTTTGCCAAAACTGATATGTGAATCTCGGATCTCGGTCAGAGATAATCAAAACTGGGACTCCATGAAGTCGCACAATCTCTGCCACATACAACTTGGCTAACTTTTGAAGTGAGAAGTTAGTACGGACAGGTATGAAATGAGCCGATTTGGTCAACCTATCCACAATCACCCAAAATGAGTCTTTCTTTGATGGCGTCAAGGGTAGTCCACTCACAAAGTCCATGGTTACCCTCTCCCACTTCCAAAGTGGTATCTTTACTGGTTGCAAAAGTCCTGAAGGTAGTTGATGTTCAGCTTTCACTTGCTGGCATGTCAAACATTTCCCCCACAAACTCCGTTACTTCCCGTTTCAGCCCAGGCCACCAATACAATTCTCGTAAGTCATGATACAACCTATTCCCTCCAGGATGCATAGTACAAAGTCCTCCATGAGCTTCCTTCAGTATTGACTGCCTCAAGTCAGAGTCCTTCGGAATGCAAATTCTTCCTCGGAAACACAGAATTCCTTCACTATTCAACCCAAACTCAGAAGTTTCCCCTTCCTTAACTTGTTGGGAACAAGCAACCAACGACTCGTCTTTCAACTGCTTTTCTTTAATCTTATCCACCCAGGTTAGCCTCACTTGCAACTCAGCCAACAGACTCCCATCATCGTACAGACTTAGACGAGCAAACATTGCTCTCAGATCAGATACAGCTCTACGACTTAGAGCATTGGCTACCACATTAGCCTTGCCTAGGCGATACTTGATCGAACACTCATAATCCTTAAGTAACTCAATCCATCTCCTTTTCCTAAGGTCCAGCTCCTTCTGAGTCAACAAATACTTAAGACTCTTATGGTCCGTGTATATAACACACCTTTCTCCATACAAGTAGTGTCTCCAAATCTTAAGTGCAAAGATCACTGCTGCCAACTCCAAATCATGAGTAGGATAGTTCCCCTCGTGATGCATAAGCAACCACCTTAACATCTTGCATCAACACACAGCCCAAACCCACATGTGATGCGTCGCTATACACAGTAAAATCCTTCCCAGACTCCGGCTGAATTAACATAGGTGCTTCAGTCAGAACTTTCTTTAACTTCTCAAAAGCTTCCTGCTGCTTCTCAGTCCACACAAACGGTAAACCCTTTCCTTATGAGTTTTGTCAAAGGTGCTGCCATCACAGAAAATCCTTCCACAAACCTTCTGTAGTAACCTGCCAACCCTAGGAAACTCTAAATTTTTAACACCGACCTAGGTGGCTTCCATTCCAGAATCGCTTCAATCTTTCGAGGGTCTTCTTTAATCCCTTCAGCAGAGACAACATGTCCTAAGAAGGTTACCTCCCTCAACCAGAATTCACACTTGCTGAACTTCGCATAGAGTTCCAAGCACAATGCGGAGATGCTCATCATGTTTTGCTTCAGTTTCAAAATATACCAGAATATAATCAATAAAGATAACTATGAACAAATCCAAAAATGGTTGGAACACATGATTCATCAGATCCATAAATGTTGCAGGAGCGTTCGTCAGTCCAAATGGCATAACTAGAAACTCGTAATGACCATACCGAGTCCTGAATGCCGTCTTATGGATATCTGCCTCCTTGACCCTTAACTGATGATATCCAGATCAAAGTTCGATCTTGGAAAATATAGAAGCTCCTTTAAGTTGGTCAAACAAATCATCAATCCTTGGCAGAGGGTACTTATTCTTAATCGTCAGTTTGTTGAACTGGCGATAATCAATGCATATTCGCATCGTCCCATCCTTCTTCTTTACGAATAACACCGGTGCTCCCCATGGAGACACACTTGGCCTAATAAAGCCCTTATCCAACAACTCTTGAATTTGTGCCTTTAACTCCACTAACTCCTTCGGTGCCATCCTATACGGTGCGATGGACACTGGTGCCGTTCCAGGCAACAAGTTGATTCTAAACTCGACTTCTCGGTTTGGAGGCAAACCCGAAAGCTCTTCCGGAAAAACATCTTGGAACTCTTTTACGGTTCTTACCTTATCCATTGTCAGTCCCTCATCTTCTGACTGACTTACAAATGCCAAATAGGCCTCATAACCTTTACGAATCCACTTTTCGGCCCTCAATGCCGACACCACATTGGACAAATAATCCCTTCGCTCACCTATCACCATAACTTCTTTTCCCTCCATGGTCCTTAACACCATTCGCTTGGCAGCATAATCCAAAGTCGCCCTATGCTTAACAAGCCAGTCCATTCCCAAAATGAGATCAAATTCTCCGAACGGTAACTCCATCAAGTCTTCAAAGAAAATGTTACCTTGCGTTTCTAAGGGCACATCTCTATACAGTTTGTCTACCTTAACTGAGTGACCCAAAAGACTTAGTACAGTTACCCCACTCACAATATTCTCAGATTGCACACCTAACGACCTAGATATGGCACATGCAACATAAGAATGAGTAGATCCAATATCCATCAAAGTAGTATACGGCATGTTAGAAATCAAAAACGTACCAGTTATGACACCAGGTGCACCACCCTCCTCTCGACGACGAGCTGCGTACACCAACGCTGGCTGTCGAGCCTCAGCATTTCTGACACCCCCCCCAAGTGCCCCTCGACCTTGTCTATTTCCATTTCTGCCCCTACTTTATCCATGTCCTCTCTGTGGTTATGGTCCACCTCTCACAGGTTGAGCCACCCTCTGTTCAGAAACTGGAACCTGATCTGCTCTCTGAGGACAGTCTTTGACTCTATGCTCCATAGATCCACACCAGAAACAAGCACCGAAACGTTTCCTACATTCGGCCAGATGTACCTTACCACAGTCTCTACAGATTGGTGGTCTGACAATGTTCATCGAAACTGCTTAAACTGGCTTCTCCACTCTTGCCCTCTTGACATTCTTATTTGCTCCGCCCGAAGGTTTGAAATCCTTCCGAAATCGGTTCCGATCCTTCTCACGATTCTGCCTCTTAGTACGCTTTACTTCCTCAGCTATCTTAGCTTTTTCTACCAAAACTGCGAAATCACGCTCCCTCTGCGGAGAAATCAGCACCTTAAGTTCATCTCTGAGTCCATCCTTGAAGCGCACGCAACGCTCATACTTCGTAGCGACTATTCTCACAGCATACCGGCTTAGCCTTAGAAACTCAGCCTCATACTCCGCAACCGTCTTACCTCCTTGAACCAGATTCAAGAATTCCTTCCTACGGGCGTCCACATAACTCGCCCCAACATATTTCCCTTTAAAGACTGTTTTAAACAGCTCCCAAGTTACCCTATCAGCTGGGGTCCCTTCTCTCACAGTGAGCCACCACTGATAAGCCTCATCTCGTAGCAATGATATGGCTCCTTTCAGCTTCTACTCCACAGAACAGTCCAAGTCATCCATAATCCGTTCCGTGGCCTCCAACCAATATTCTGTCACATTCGGGGCTACACCAGATACGCCCCTGAAGATCTCTACTTCGTTAGCCCAGAGTCGCTCAGAAATAGATCCTCAAATTTCGTTGCCCGTACTTACCCCGACAACTCATTCCAAAACACGAAGCATTGCCTGCGACAGGGTGTCATCCCCGGTACCACGATCATGAGACTCCACTTCCGTTGCCGGTGGTACCGGTGCCTCTGCCGTCGGTATATGTCCAGAAGATGCAGTTCCTGCTCTAGCACTACCGCGGCCACGTTCCTGGCCTCTTCCACGAGCTGCTCTCATACTCATATCGTATTATCTGATTACGAATTTTATGCATCCATTAAATATTCCAGTGTTTGTTCAGATGTTTTATGAATAGACAGTGATTCAAAGTTTGTTTTCGCAAAATCACAGTCTAGCTACAGTCTGAATCAAATTTTCTACAGTTTTCAGTATCACCCTAACTAGAGTATCCTAGCAGAGCATAAACAGATAATTCAAAAAATATTTAGAAAAGCTCAGAATAATACTTACGGGCTTGGGCCGGAGATTCGGAATGCCACCTTCTAAAGAACCAGATTCTGAAAACTAAGTTTTTGCAATATTTTATAAAATTTTTGTTTTCAAAAACCATTATTTTTGTAAACCAATTCCACAGCCAAGTTGTTGCAACTTGGCTCTGATACCACTAAATGTAACACCCCAAACTCGGCCTAGACGTTATGATCAGATCTGACGTGCTACCTCGAAGCGCTCGAAACCTTTTATGTTTTTAATCAAAAACTTACTTAGTTGTTTTTAGAAAACAAGTCCATTGCAGGTTAAAGTGAATGGAAGCTGTACACTAGGTAAGAAACCGGAAAAGAAGAGGTGAGTCCATCGGACTGCTTAAGTACCAAGCTCCCTTTGGGACCAATCCTAGACATGCACACCGCCATTGCCACACCTTAACGTCGTGTATATTTTTAAGAAACCAATTCGATTAAGTCCATTTTAAGAAAAGTGATCAATTTTGGAAAACATTTTTATTGCGAAAGCTTTGCTGGTCGTCGTGTTATTTTGAAATCAAGTACTATTTCGAAATCGCGCCCTAAAGCTAACCAATTTTGACAGTTAAGAATAAATCATATCTTTCTTAATCAAACATAACAAAACCATTTAAAAATAAAATAAAATAATTAAAGCGGCCTTATTACAATTTAAAAACCAAAACCTTAAACGTAAATAGGAAGGATGTCTAATTCACCAGAAGAAAACCAAATTTGTAGAACGTATGGCCACTCCGAATCCCTCACAGCTCCAAGCCCACTATGGTTGGGGATTACCTGCGTGGATGAAAATAAAGGGGTGAGTTTTGGGAAACTCAGTGTGTAAATTAACCCAACCATAGTCTATATCAGCTCAAACCACAAAAACAAAATCAGTTGGCCTTAGCCCGAAACAGGATTCAGAATAAAGCCCATAGGCCCATAACAGAACAGAACAGATATTACATGCTTATGCAGAAACCCAACCCATATCCAACTATATGCACCCCCATACCAGCCTTTCACCATGTAGGGAGACTACTCAACCCACCCAACCGCTACACGCCATAGAAATATGCAGCATGGCTGCCAGATCAGATAATGTGACAGAGTCACTAGAAACAGATAATCATGGCAGAGCCACCAGAACAGATATATGTGGCAGAGCCACCAGATCAGATAATTTGTGGCATAGCCACCAGGACGCTTCCTCCATAATATAACCCATGTCCCCATACAACAGATATACAATCATGGCATACATCACACAGAATCAGATTATCATGCTTTTCAGACAAAATTAACCCTAGGGGTATAGTGGTCATTTTACACCTAGGGGTATCATGGTAATTTTCCATACATGGGGGTATTCTAGTAATTTAACTATTCTTAAGGTTTTCATGCATATCATAGCCATCTACGTACTAACAGGAACAATTACTGTGCATACTTACCGTGCTGGGCCTGTTGGCCCATTAACCCGATTTTGGCCCATTAAGCCCAAAATATCGAAATGCACGAAATTGCGCACTCTGCAGTCTTATCATTTTTAGATTACCGAAAATGTTAATCGTTCCATCTCACGAGCATTCGCACACTCGCAAGTTCATAAAATACTGGCTTTCCGGCATTTGGCTTTTCAACTTTTGCCGAACTAGTCTATGAGATCCACACACGAACTGCCTACAATTGGATTACTAACACATTAATCTAACTATCGAAAACAAACTACGTATTAACCCCTTACCATATTCGGCCAATAGCACTTTAGGCACTAGCGATCTTACCTTTGCCGAAATTAGCGACTAGGTTTAGATCCAGTCGTTCCACTTGTCCAAGCCTTCGATCAGCAGGCTCTAGATCACATTATTATCAAAATAAAATAGTTATCACAACCCTTAAAGCTACAAGCCCAAATCGACAGCCTCTCTAACCTTTACAGGTTTTGGCTTATTTTCTAAAACCTGAAATAAAGAATAGGTTAAAAACTTACCACTGGTTCTTCGGTCAATGATTCCAGTTAATTCCTAATCGACTCTGATGTAGATCTACCCCTCAAACAATAACAAAAGTTGAGCCTTTAGTGACCTTAAAAATTCGGCTATGTCCCTATGGCTATGCGTTTTCGGCTTTTTATAACAGTGAAGAGAAGATGAAGGTTTTGTAGTGGCTTTGTCGACAGAGGTTTGGGGCTCAGAAAAAGAAAGAATTGATCAAAAAGGATGAAGAAAATTTAGTAGGTTTTGCTAGGAGAATTCGGCACAGACAATATGAACTTTCAGGATTTCGACTTTTGTGATATTTGGTTGTAAGGCTTAAAAATAGTAGTAAGAAAGTGATGTAGAGTAGAGTGGTAGTAGAATTCGGCTATGGAGACAAGAAGAGGAGAAGGTAGATGGAGAGAAAAAGAAAAGAAAGGCAGAGGAGGAAGGATGGTCAGAATAACGGCACAACCTCCCCCAAACGCCAAATTTATACTTGGCATTTAACCTAGCCGAAATTTGCCCCCTAAAGAAACCCTTGGCTGGCCAACTCTTACTCCTCAAGAGTCCATCATTCGGCCAATACTGCTCTCCCTAATCAGCTCTTAAATCCTCTCCCTTATCCCCTCCTTACTCAATCTCCTGAGCAACTCAAACCCCTCCTGACAAACTTTTACTTGAGCTCTATTACTTACCCTTTCTAACCATAAAAAATAATTCCCTTAATATGCTCTCGTTGTGACTTGAACCTTGGTTCTCCCTAACATCCACACGCCACTTTTATAGCCTTCCCAGTGGCGTCACATGCCACTTTGCCACCTGCTTCCTTGTGATTTATTTTACCCAAATAATACTTAAAAGCCCAGTTAACCAGAACCCCTTTTTCTTATGAAATTAAAATTAATTAAAATTACCGGGTTTTAACTTAAGCTTAGGCCTTCTAGAGGCCCACTAACATAATTAAACCTACGTCAAGCAGACAGAACACAGAAATTTTAAATTTTGCCAACATTTACAAAATTCTCGAAAATTGGGGCGTTACACTAACATTTTACTTTTATGTAATTTTGTCCTTAAGCTCAAAACTTGCAATTTAACCTATGTTAATCAAATTTAAGTTCAGTAGAACTATATACTACCCCATTTCAGCACATAATTGCTTTTATTTCACATCAAGTCCTTATAATTTAATCACTTTAACATTTTAGTCCTATAACCTTAAAATTACGAAAAATTACTTTACAAAATAGTCTTATTTAACAACCAAACTCAATGATCTATCATAAAATTCCAAGAAATTTCACAACTCATAAATGGAATAATCCAAAAAATTTGACAGTTTTACAAATTAGTCCTCGGGTTAGCTAAATAGAGCTAAAAAGAGCTCAGAAACATAAAAATTACTAAAAACGGGCAAGATTTACCTATCAAAAGAGGAACCCTAAGCTTGGCCGAAAGCTTGCTTCTCTCCTCCCATGACCGCACAGTTTTTGAAAGAAGAAAATTAAAAAGATAATAGTTATTTTAGGTTTTATTTTATTTACATTATATTTAATTATCAATTACCATTTTACCCTTTTAATTTGCATTCAATTTTAACAATTTTAAGCCCATTACCATCCACAATCATCACATATGGTATATTTACCATTCAAGGCGGGTTTAATTGCACAATTGGTCCTTCAATTGTTTTAATTTATTAGTTAATTGAACTTTATTTCAATTTAACCCTAAACTAATTATGACTAAATAAATAAATAACTCAAAAGTTAGTAGATTAATCATATCCAACATCGCTTCGACTTTTTTACCATGGTTAAATTACAATGTTGGTCCCTTTACTATTTTAAATCTATAACAATTAACTTTTACCTCTTTTACAATTTAATCATTTTACCGTAATTAAGCAATAAATCATCAAAATTACTGGACTAAACTTCAATTCACATGTAATACGACTCTTTAAATATTTAATAAAAATATTTGTGGCCTTAAATTATGAAAACGAGGTCCTAATACCTCATTTTCAATAAGCACTTGACTTTTGAATCGAACCACTTATACTAACTTTTAATTCAGTTCCTTAAATCAAAATTCAATACAAAAAGTATTATTGACTCATATAATTTAAATACTAATTACACAAATTCACTCGTCAAATTTGTGGTCCTAAAACCACTGTTTTCGACATAATTGAAAAATGGGTTGTTACAGTCAAAACTTTAAACACGAAATCGAAAATGAACTAAAGGAGAATGATTACCTAATGGGGTTCTCTGCGTGCCCCATGACCTTAATGGAAAACCTCACATAACATGAGTTTAGGCAAATCCATACTGTAAACATGTTATGAAAGAAAAGCCTTTGTGGCAAAATATGAAAGAAAAGTCTTTCTGGGGAAATATCAAAGAAAAGCCTTTGTGGGAAACATGAAAGAAAAGCCTTTGCGGCAAATCATAAAAGAAAAGTCTTTCTGGTGAAATATTAAAGAAAAACCTTTATGGTGAAATATGAAGGGATAGCCTCTATTGTGAACCCTACAAAGATAGCATTTGTAGCATACTCTGGATGGATTGCCCTCTGTGTGTGCTTTAATAGGACTCTCAGTGAAGAGCTTGAAGAATTTTTTTTGGCATGTCACGGTAAGGCCTTCATGGCATATTCTAATGAATTTCACTAGTGGTGTGTTTTATATGACCCTTAAGTGTAATCAATGGTATCAATAAGGACAAAGTGTATCTATGGACTACATGGTAAAGTATTATATAAGACTAAGACCTGGTAGATGTAATGTGTTAGCATTGAAAATGTATTCTGACTACGGGCATGGATTTGTATGATCAAAGGGCGTACATGTGATCTGTGTATGTGTTTCTTCTAGAATCATGATGAGGTGATGATGGAATTGGATGACATAATGTCAAGGATATAATATATATTTATGATTCATGAGTGATATTGAAAGTTTAAATGGTTTAAAGATAAGCATTTGACAAGTAGTTTGAATTGGTCTATCTTATTATAATGTTGAATGGATTAGTTTGCCATTTGCAATCTGTATACTCCTATGTAATGCCCCGAAATTTAGGCCTAGAAGTATTAGGTCTTGAGTATGGGAAAAGTTAGGAAGTTGCTCATAAATATTTAGTTGCGCAAGAAAGTGACACAAATGTGTATCTGCTTTAGTGGTTAAGTGTTCTAGGAAATGTTTGAGAAGTCTTGGGTTCAAACTTGAGCAAGTGCAAAAAGTTTTGTTTTTAGAGGAATAAGCACTGTCTTTAGGCAGTAGGCTTTTAAGTAAATAAGGGAAGAACATGACAGAAGAGAGCCTACTGGCCCAAGGGATAAGTGGCGTGTTACTATTGTCCGAGGTCTGGAGTTCGAGTACCTGCACCAACATTGGATCTATTTTTATTGATTGGTCATGGAAGAGTTGTGTTTGACCGAACTTCTAAGTGGTTGAGTTATGGGGGTCGTTGTGGTCGAATTTTAAGGGATTATTAAGAAAATTTCAGTTGTTGGGGATTTGGGAAGTGTTTTGGGGAGAAAAATAAGGGAATTTGAGGATATGGAAGTGTTAGTGCCGAACTTGAACTCTAGTTCCTCAAGATTTCAGTTTTGAGTGGTTTTTCTCTCCATTTTGTTTTGTTTTTCTGCCGAATGTTCCCCTCCCCAACTCTTTCATTTTCATGGATTGTTTCTGTTGAATTTTGTCTCTCGTTGCCACCGATCTATTCTTTTCTACTTGCAACACCCTACACCCGAGTTCTACGCCAGGATGGGATACAAGGCGTTAACTCACTTAAACGCATACCTTCCAACGTTTTTGAGTCACCAAGACTTGACCAAATTTAAAACTTTTCTAAACTTTGTTTAAAATTCCTTAACATAGGCCTACGAGGCCTCAAACGACTATTGGAAATCATTCGGGACTAGCTTAGGTCCTTAACTAACTTTACAAAAATATCCCTTGAAACAAGGTACACGCCCTTGTGGAAGGCAACACGCCCGTGTAGCTAATATGACATTGCCGTGCTGATGGCTCGTATGACACACATGGCCTGAGCATCTAGGGACACGCCTGTGTCCCTTACCCGTATGAATTTAATTCTAAATTCGAACCTATAGGGGTTTTCACACGGCCTGACACACGCCCATATCTATGGCTCGTGTCCCTAGCATGACCATGACACGCCCGTGTCCTAGCCCATGTCTAAAAACCTTGACATTTGTTTTTGAAGTCAGCATCTAATAAGGGGCACACAGCCAAGGCACACACCCATGGCCAAAGGCCGTGTCCTCCACACGACTAAGACACACGGCCATGTTTCTGCCCATGTGTTTACTACCATGCATTCTAGCTTGAAATGTTTACGTGCAGGGGACACACGGTAGGACAACACGCCCTTGGGGCTGGCTGTGTATCACACAAGACCTAAACACACGCCCGTGTGTCTACCCGTGTGGACAAAATAAGGCTATTTTCCAAGCCTCTTTGCCACCCTTACTTGCACTAGCCTACATAACATCTAACATGACCAATCTACACAAGGCATTATCACATTCATGCAATTTACTCATCCATGAAAATATCATCATTTGGATATATCAATAATGAACATTAACCATTATCCAAGGCTTTAGAAAAAATGAAGGGATTCGTCCCAAGCCAACACATTTGGCCAAATTAACATTGACACAAAATTCAAAAGTTTAAACCATATACATGCCATACTCAAAATAATAAAACCAACTATACCAAAAGCTTAGGTTGATAGTGTGATCGATGCTTCTGACGTCCGATGATCCTCGAGCTAGTTAGGCGGCAATATAAGAAACTGGAAGGAAACGGGGTAAGCATAAAGCTTAGTAAGTTGCAAGAAAATAAATATGACAACAACTTTACCACTTGTAAACATGCTCATAATACAAAAGTAGGCATAAGCACAACTTACTCATCACTATTCAATACAATTCACATAGCATATCTCTAGCTCACATCTCATACATTTCAATTAGGCACCTGTACCACTTCACAACATGGTTATACTTTTCTCATTTATCTTAAACTGAAATTCTCACCGTTTAACCATTTGAAAATGCTATCAGATATTCACTAAGCCTCAAACATAGGATATAATACTGATGCCATATCTCAGACATGGTCTTACACTGAATCTCATGTATCCGTGTCGATGCCATGTCCCAGACATGGTATTACACTGACACATCATGTAGCTGATACATGTCCCAGACATGTCTTACACTGGCTTACATCTCGAGGCCGATGCATGTCCCAGACATGTCTTACACTAGCTCTCGTCTCAATGCCGATGCCATGTCCCAGACATGGTCTTACACTGGCTCTTATAATGTGGCCGATGCATGTCCTAAACATGTCTTATACTAGCACACAAATATCCCGAATGTCATGGCATGAATATTCGATTTATTTCCTAAGGTTCAAACGAGAGTTCTACTATCTCAATATTCATCATACATGATTATTTCCACAAACAAGCAATTCATGCTATCCCAATTCAAGCACATGAAATAATAATGTAGTTGTTTTATTTACATACAACTTACCTCGGATTACAAAATGTAGACGGCTAGCTCGGCTTAGTCCACTTACTTCATTTTTCCCCGGTCTAGGCCCGAATTTTGCAATTATTAATCTATAATGGTAGAAATTCATATATTTAATCATTTTATTAATCTAGATACTCAACAATTTAAAATTTAGGCAAAATGACCATTTTGCCCTAGACTTTTGCAAAATAACCATTTTACCCCTTGGCCTGAAAATTGATTTTTATCGAAGTTCTTCACATCTTAAGCCTAGCCAAACCCTTTTTACTCTTATAGTAACCCAAAATTTCCATTATTTCTCACATTTATCATCAAATTTTCAACTTATGCAAAATGGTCCCTACTTAGAGTTTCATGAAAACTACATAAAAGTTATTTATTACACAACTATAACTCATATTCTTCCATAAAATTTTAGTTAACAACACATATGCTTTCATGGTAAAACCCTAGACTCTCAACCATTTTCCAAAATAGTCCCCTTATTAGAAAGCTTATGTTACAAGAGGTCCAAAAATATAAAAATCATTAAGAATAACCTTCTAAATGACTTAATTGCAAGAGATATTAATGGTTGATATCTTGAGCTCTCAAAACCCCACTTTTGATGATGAAAATCGGTTGAAGAAGAAGAAATAAAAAGATGAAGCCTTTTGTTTTATTTTAATATTATTACTAGTCAAAATAGGTCACAAAAAGTTCACCTAACTTTGACTTCCTTGTCTCATGGTGGGCCAAGCCCTATACTACGGTCTATTTACCCTATAAAGACCCCCAATTTATGATACATGGCAATATAACACCCTTAGCTATCAATTTAAGACTTTTGCACTTTATACGATTAGTTTTTTTTTCGCAATTAAGCTCTCAAACGCTAAAATTAATTCACCAAATTTTTTTCACGCACTAATATAAACATGCTATAACTCTAAAATAATAATAAAATAATTTCTCTGACTTCAGATCAGTGGTTTCTAAAACCATTGTTCTGACTAGGCCTAAAATGAAGCTGTTACACTACTTCTCTCTCTACGGCTTGTTTCTTTGGGGCGATTGTTATCTTTTCTTTCTGAAGGGTCGAATGTTGCTGAGGTTTTGTGCTAGTTTTTACACTTTTCTTCTCTGACTTTGTTTTTCCCAAATTGTCACCGCAGTTTACCTCTCCCCTTTCTTCCTCACTCTTTGTTTAGCCGAATTATTTTCACTCCCTTTTAGCCGAATTCTGGACTCCCTATTTACTGAATTTTTGGACTCCCTATACTCTTTCTTCTAGCGTTGAATTATCATCTTCCTGTAGAACTATTGTTGCTTTTATCCTTTCATTGGTTTTCGGTAAGTATTCGTTCCTTCACTGCTAGGTTATTTGAAGATTAGTTTTTAACAGAATGGTGTATTATTTGATCAGGAGGCGGCCAAGGGACTGAGGACCGTCATTGATGCGTTAGAGGAGAGGAATTGTTTCTTTGTTATTGGATTAATGGTATTAGGTAACTAGGGTGCTTACATGGGGTTAGGAGCAAAAATAGGCCAAGTGTGTAAACACTGCCCAAACTATAGTTTGGCAAAAAGCCGAAAAATGTAATCTCTTATGCCACATAGGCATGTGCTCGCTTGTGTGGTAAATTGAAAGCATAAACATGGACGTTTTATCGTAGAGGCCACCATGAGCAAATTCATGGACTTAGGCCATTTTGGGCCACATTGGGCCGAAATGGGCCGTGTGGGCCCCACATGGATAAATCACACGAACGTGTGGAGATTATTGGGACAAGTTATGTGTTTACATGGCCAAGGCCATTTTTGGGCTTTATGGGACACACGGGCGTGTAGGCCCACATGGGCCGCACAATGGGCCTTGGGCCCATTTTTCACTATATGACTGTTAAGGTTGCACGGGTCGCTCGAGACAACTGTGAGCCTACTTTTGGGTTGGTAAGTATACCTAGACCCTAACTTGATAAAAATAAATGTTTTGCCCTTATGTGGTAAAATGACTGAAATGCCCCTATATGGTAAATTGACTATTTTTCCCCTATGTGATATATGTTTATATTTTAGCATGCTATTGTAACTATGTTGAGTACATGTTTAATATTATGCTATGACATGACATGTGGCATGATGCAATGCATGGGGGTGGGTTTTTATATTATTAGAGGAAGTGTATTGTACTGGCAGCTCTGCTGCAAATCACTAATGGCTCTAAGCCTATTATCTTCGCGACTCTGGTGCAAAAATCTTTCATTTAGTCGCATGGCTGGTGCTAATTGCAGTGTGTAGGGATGGGTGGGTTGATTATATCCCCACATGGAGTATAGGGTTGGACGAAAATGGTGTGTAGAGGCTGGATGGGTAGGACTTACATACTGTTTACTGTTACTGTAATGGGCCAAGGCCCAAATATATGACTGCTTCTGTATTAAGATGGGCTAAAGCCCAAACTGATATTGCCATTGTCAGGCTTAGGCCCAGACTGTATTTGCTCATTGTATGTCTAACTATCTGTTAGTAAGGGATTACACACTGAGTTTTCGTAAACTCACCCTTTTGCTTATCTACGCAGGAAATCCTTAGGCGGACCGGTGCTACGAGGGACTCAAAGGTGGCTACACAACAGCTTACACTCCCATATTTGTCTTTCAATTTATAAGTAGTTAATTTGGGTATTTTTAGGTAATAAGGCCTCTCTGGATTTTGTTTTTAATTTGGGGATTTATATTTGTTTTGCTTTAATACTGCTAGCAATAGGAAAAACACGCAGGTTTTCAAAAAGATAAATGTTTTTTTTGAAAAATACCACGAATACGTAAATGGTTTTAAGAGCTACTGTAAGAAAACAATGTTTTACAAGTAAACGCTAGTACGCAACTATTTTAAAAAGCTTTCGCTACAAACAAGATTTTGAATTTGATAACATTTTAAAGTAAATACTTTTGATAGTGACACAAGTTTTGAAATATTCTTTTAGATCACACAAAGAGGCTTAATAAAGATTGGGCTTGGAAAACGATATCATGCTTTACGAAAAACACTTCAGTGTGACATCACCAGATTCGGCCATAACGTCTAAGCCGGGTTTGGGGTGTTACATCCTATGTGTATGTGATAGCGAAATTGCTTCAGATTATAGAATATGAATTGGTTAGACATTGAGCTTATATGTATTATGGCTAATTGCTAATGTTTATGTAGTACAATCTTGAACATGAAAGTACCACTGAGTTTTATCGCTCAGCGTATAGTTTGTTTATTCCGTGTCCAAGTATAGGTAATTCTCAAAGCCTCATGAGGTAAATTCAGCATCCAAATTGTAGCCTTAGACTCAACAAAGTTTGTATGATTCTTTTCATTTTGTCAAATGGCATGTACCTAGGATTATCTAGTTTAAAGTTGAAAGTGGCCAAATTTGTATATTTGAGGTATAGATGAATGAAAATGATAATGGTTAGGTATGAGAAAAGTCTTTTGAGTTTATGTTGCATTTTGAAGTAGTAATTGTGTTGAATGGTCATTTTGGACCTTAAGACCAACTATTTTTATTATAAGTTAGGTTGAAAACAAATGGAACTTGGAATTATAGTATTCTACTGAGAAAGTCGCGACACCACCCTTTGAATGTCGAATGCCAGTCACCATCGTCGTGATGTCCCTTACTTGATGTCGCGACAGCAACTCAAGGAAGTTTTCGGAACCTTGCAATTTGGTCATCATGTTGGGAAGTTAGCTTACTGTTTTGGGGATCACGACACCACAACCCTAATGATACGACACCAGCCAAAAATGTTTTGAAAACTTTGTAGTTTGGTCCCAATTTGACCCTAGGATAGTATGTGAGCTTTTGTAAGCCCATATATGACTCAAAAATGATTATATATCATATTATATGCTTGTAATATTCATATCTGAATGTTTTATGTATGAATTTGTGTATAATTGATCGTAGTTGCTCCGGCAACAAATGTGACATATTATAGCTCAGACCCAGTGATCGGGTCGGGTATGGGGTGTTACACTTAAAATATATTAATTTTATTTATAAATAAATATTCCAATAACAAAAGAAATTTTAACCATAAAAGTCTATGAGAAAATAATGAAGCTAACCTTTTTAGAGATTTTTAACTATTAATTGAATAAAAACCCTTAAATCTTGAATGCATAGATAAGTTTAGTTAAAAAAATTAAACAATCTCATTATAGGTTCTAATCATATCTGCTCTTTCTGAAACAATGTGTAGAACTACCCATAGCTCCTCCACAACCCATAAATAGGAGGATAATGAGCTTCAAGGCACTCAAACCCACATCCTCCTGCATTGGCAACAATGTCCATACCAATCGAATTAAGATTAAGTCTGCAGTTTTAAATTATTAAAATAGTAGTAAAATGTAAATTAAAATTGAATAATTTTAAATTATAGTAAAAGTATAATTTAATTATCATTAAAAAATTATTTTAATGTCAAATTTATAATACAATAAACAATAAAATGTGGCTGTTAAATTAATTCAATATAAAGTTTAACCTTTTATTTATTATAATATAATCTCCTCACTAGAATTAAAAATTTTATTTATAAGTAAGTAAACTTATATTTAATGAAATATTTCATTAAAATTAAAATTTTATGTTAGTTCAAAAGTTTAAAATGACAAAATCAATGATATTATGAATAATAAAGATTATATCAGTTAGTTCAAAAGTTGCTCTAAACTCATGTTTTTATATAGATTATACAAATTTTATTACTCATGCGATGTACAAATAAGTTGTATGTATTATTCAAATTACATTTGATTATTTCTTAAATTTTTTAAAATTTTTTTGACATTTCATTGACATTATGAAATTAAAATATAATTTTAAAAACATGGTAATTGATATTAGATAGAATTTAAATAAACAATATTTTGAGATTATTTTTACAATATAAATATCATAATAGTAGAACGCGTGAAATTCTATTTTTATATATAGTTTTTAATTTAATTTTAATTATTAATTATTGAATGTAGATTGTTAATTAGATTTAAATATTGTAAACGCTAAATAATTTATTGTAATATTATATCTATTTCAACTTTAATAATGTATTTAATTTGTAAAAATAATGATAAACTTAAAAAGAGTTTTTTAAACGGTTTTAAAATTTGGAATGGCTTATCATGTAAAATTGTAAGTTGAATTATTGAATATAAGCAACTCGAAAAGACTTATTATATCAAAAAGGTGGAGGGGTTATATTGTAATTTTCCCCTCAACAAATGCGTACTTTCTTGGGTAAACTACGCCAAATGTCACTAAACTATTAGTAATTTTACGTTTTGATCAATCAACTTTAAAAAGTTACAAAATACTCACCAAACTATTCAAAAGCTTTCATTTAAGTTACTGGGCTATTAAAATTTTTGTTGTATGGATTTCTCTGTTCTCACTGCCTACACCAATCAAAAGCTTTCCTTCCCATTCTCTTTTACAATTCAATTTTTTTTTTTATGAAACAACTTCGAACCTCATGAAACCGTGAACCAAAATCCAAATAGTTTTCTTCTCTAGTCTCTGACGCTAACCTTTAGATCAGCATGGATCTAAGGTATGTTCTTCTACTCGTCGATGGGCACTGATCTACCATATTGATCGTCGACTCATCATTTGGAGTTCACTTGCGGAGCTTTTTAAAAAAACCTTCATAGCCTAATGATTTAAATAAAAACTTTCGAATAGTTTATTGACTTAAACGAAAACTTTGAACCGTTCAATGACCATTTTGTAATTTTCTAAACGAAAACTTAATAATAGTTTAGCGACCTTAGGTGCAATTTATTCTATTTTTTTCCTTGTCACATGTCAAATTTTTATAACCTCTAACACATTAAAAATTTAATAATCTTGTAATATATATTATATACAAGTATTTTTAGCAAAATAAGGCCAATAGGCTTTTTTTTTTTAATTAATTAGGCCTTTTGGCTGGTTTTATAATTAATTAGGGAAATATGCTGATTTAAATCGAAAGCGCGTCCAGCTGGGCGGGCTTTCTGTACACATGACAGGAGAGCATTGTAGTCGGTAGACGTCGTTGATGTAAAGTGCATACTTAATTCGTGTGTTCCTGCATACAGCAATTACATGTGCACATGGGAATCGAAGTGCTTGGAATCTCCCACAATCACAGGTCTCTTTTTTAGGTTCACACAGTAGGATGCACCTAACATTTCCTGGTCGAGCCTAGAATGCTCTGTAACTCAAAAATCGAGGTTCTGACGCGAGTGACACACTACATACATCATGTTCACTCTCGCTATACTTCACCGAATCTCTTGTATCACGGCATTACAAAATGTACCGCCGCCCGCTACTTATCCAGCATACGCTAACTCCCTCTTAGCAAATAAGGCGTCTATTCAAAAGTATGTCTCTTTGACAACCGATGTTACCTACAAATGACGCATCCCCTTCAGTATCGAATTGATGTTCTCTGCCAAGTTTGATGTCATGTGCCCGTATCGTAGACCCCTGTCGCACAACTACATCCACTATTCGAACAGTATATTCGAAACATGCGTCGCACCATAGGCGTTAATGGTGCTCAAGTTGTTCAACTTTTGATGGAAAACATGTTGGACAAGCTCGTAACCTGTTAATAAATGGCTATCGGTTAGTGCAATGAAATAATCTCATATTTGAAAATTTGATATGCAATGAATACCTAGTTAGAACTACAAACCCATGTCGATGACTAGATCTTGCTCAGCCGCCAAATGATATTTTTGGTAGCAGTTGGATCCCAAATGTCGTATGCAATACCGATGATGAGTACGATCCCAGAGGGATCCGTGACGATCAATCACCAAGAGTATTCTAGATCATTTGTCTGATATGACACATATGTAGGGTTGCGGGAAAACAAGGCAGCGGAACCGTCGTAGATGAAAGGTGAGTAAAGGTGATGCTCCTTTTGTTGGAAAAATAGGTTTGCAAAACGCAGCGAAAAATAAATTTAAGAAAAAACCAGAGTTTTAATTTTTTTTCCAAAACAAGATATTGGTTGTGATATCTAAAGTAATAAACACTTAATCAAAATTGTACATTTTCGATTCTTTGAGGATGAATGCTTCGACCAAGTAGTCTTCTCCGTTATCCTCAAGCTCACATCTGTAGAGTGTGGGCTCGCTTTGAATCAAAAAAAATTTCACAAAAATTACTAATGGGGAAATTTTTCAATTTCTCTAAACTTTTGGATCAAGTTGTAAATCAGAAAAATATCTTTAGAAATTTTCTAGAATAATCTCTTCAGAGAGTTTTCTCTCTACAACTTTCTCTTGAATTCAAATATGTATAAATAATGACCCAAGGCTCTCTTTATATGGGGAGAGTTTAGAGAGTTCAACTATAATTAAACTTAATTACTTTAATATTAAATTTAATATAAATATTATATTAATTGTAACAGCCCGATTTTGGGGCTAGTCGAAATAGCGGTTTCGGAACCACTAATAAATTATTTTTTTTAATATTATTTTATGTATTGTAGTAGGATTAGAAATGTGCATGAAAATTTTGGTGAATTAATTTTAGCGATTGCTTGCTTAATTGCGAAAAAGGACTAAATCGCATAAAGTGCAAAAGTCCTATTTTGATAGCTAAGGGTGTTAATTTACCATGAATCATAAATTGGGGATCCTTAAAGGGAAATTAGACCCTACTAGGAGAGGTGGTCAGCCATAGGGTGTAACACCCCTTACCCGTACCCGAGATCGAGATAGGATACGAGGCGTTACTGGATATCGACACAAGTAATCATACAGAACTGATACATAAATTTTTTCGTCCAAATTTAAACTTTTCATATACATTCATATTATCCCTATTACAAGCCTGTGAGATCTAAAACATACATTAAGAACAAGCTAGGACTAATTCGAGAACTTAAGAAAGTCTTGGGAAAATTTCTAAGTTTAAACCTCACACGCCCGTGTAGAGGCAATGAACACGCCCATGTGCTTGGGACACGCCCATGTCCCTTACCCGTGTGGAATTATTTGAATTTATTTTTCAAGTTTGAACCTACAGGGGTTTTCACACGGCCGAGCACATGCCCGTGTCTCTGGCTCATGTCCCTCACACGGCCTAGACACGCCCGTGTCGACGCCCGTGTCCACAAACCTGAGCATTTTGTTTATGAAGTCAGCATACATTTAGGGGCACATGGCCAATACACACGCTCGTGTACTAGGCCGTGCCCTCCACACAGTTGAGACACATGGCTATGTCTCCACCCGTGTGTTTACTACCATGCATACTGACTTGCAATATTAAGGTACAGGGACACGCGGCCATTCGACACGCCCATGCGGCAAACCGTGTGTACACACGGTCTAGACACACACCCGTGTGCCTACCCGTGTGGACTATTTAAAGGCTATCTTTCAAGTCAATAGTCACCCTCAAACACTCATTCATTCAAACACATTTTATAACATGCAACATGACATATTTAGGTACTCCAATGTTCCACACCATGACACTCTCACATCTTCATTAAGTCATCCTATTGCACTTTTGATGTATTACACCATTTAAAGGCATTCCACACCAATTTCATGCATTATCAAACTTGTCATCATAACTTCAAATTATGTGTTCATGTAAATAGTCATTTTAAGCCATTAGGTCATCTCTTGACTCTTAGCATCTAATATATACTTTATCATACATTCACCATACAATAACACATCACATCATCAAGGAATTAACACATGCATGCATGGGTGATTAGATTACAACCCAAATTATCAAATATGAGCCATATCACATGGCTAATACAAAATGAATTATCATTATCATAGGCCTTCACAATTTGGCCAAATAGCATGACACATTTCACAAAAAGACCAAGTCCCCTATACATGTCATACTCAAAATAATAACTTCGATATACCAAATAGTCCCTTGATAGTGTGATCGAATACTCTGACAACTTCCGATCCCCGAGCTAGCTTGGTAGAATTACAAAGGATGGAAAGAAAGAAGGGAGTAAGCATTATAGCTTAGTAAGTCTACATGTAAATAATATGCAAATTTAATAGACAATCAACATGCAAATACATAGTAACATATACTTAAAGACTATCTATTCACTTACACCTTTTTACTTACTTATCACATGTATTCATAAAATTTTTCATCATGAATCATTCTTTACCAAGACATTATTCATAGGTTTAGCGTACATACCTATACTCATCATAACATATATCATGTAATCATACCTCATTGACATGCCCTCCTCGGGACTTTCATCACATCCATTGCCTTACCCGTTGAACACTCGGAATACTATTAGATCCATAGAAAACTAGCACATAAGTGCCACATAAACATACATAGCCAAAGCTACCTCATGACATGTAATACATCCATAGTCAACTCAGACCTCTCAACGAGCTCGAATGCTCGCATCCATAATGAACTCGGACCTCTCAATGAGCTCGGATGCCACATATATAACGAACCTAGACCGTTCAACGAGTTCGGACTTCTTAATTCCTAGTGACATGTCACTTGTATCCTACACTATTTCTAAGGTTCAAACAGGGTTTTTCCCATTGCACATGGTATCTCAATCGTACTGGCTCATAACGTCGTGGATAACAACCATAATATTATTCATGCTTTCACCACCATTAATAAGCATATAACTCATAAATAATAATATAGCAATTAACATAATATCTTAAAGCATTAAACATATTACAACACCACATTATTTACATATATACTTACCTCGGTGCAAAATGATGATAATCGAGCCTAATCCTCGTATACTTTATTCTTCCCTCGATCAAGACCCAGTTCATGTTTTTCTTGATCTATAATGCCAAATTTAACTTATTTATTATTCACATCATTCAAATGGGTCCATAAATCATACTTTTGTAAATTTACATTTTGACCCCTAAACTTTCACATATTTGTACTTTGGTCCCTAGGCTCGTAAAATGAAATGTGTTCAATTTTCTTGTACTTTAAGCCTAGCCAAACCTTTATGGCTCTTATGACAGCCCATATTTCTCCTTTATTCACATGAATACTATCCACTTTATAACTTTTACATTTTAGTCCTTTTTAGGTGTTTCCATGAAAATTCACCTAGTAAAAGATGTTTACCATGCATCAAACATTCATATTCCTCCATAAACCTTCAAAATACCAACATTTCATGCATAGGTGAATTTTTAAATATAAACCCTAGCTTAAAATATGGGTAGAAATGAGTAGATCATGTCACAAGGATTTTAAAAATACAAAGAACATTAAAAACGGGGCTAGGATGCAATTACAATCAAGCTTAAAAATGTTGAACAAACCCTAGCTATGGTGTCTTGCAATTTTCAGCAATGAGAGAAGAACATGGACACCAATTTTGACTTATTTTCCCTTTTTATTCTTTTAATTACTAAATGTCCAAAATGCCCTTAGGGTTTTTCTTTCAAATTTTTCCTATGCATGTCCATTTTTGTCCAAAATTATAAAAAAATGGTCAAATTGCTAATTACGACCCTCTAATTCATAATATAAAGCAATTTCATGCTTAAATCTTCTAGAATTCAAGTTTTGCACTTTATTCAATTTGGTCCTAAAATTTCAATTAGACACTTTATGCTTAGAATTTCTTCATGAAACTTTTACACAAGCATGCATTCATAACATAAACCCCATAAGAATCATATAATTATTATTTCTATCTCAAATTTATGGTCTTGAAACCACTATTCTGACTAGACCCTAATTCGAGATGTTACATAAGGACAAAAAGATGAGAAAAGTCAAAATTAGGTGATATTTGGTGGCTTGATTGAATAGAATATAACAAAAAGAAAAAAATTTCATTTTTCATTTCTTTCTCATCTCTTTCCTACCAGAAATATCATCCATTAGAGGGGTTTTGAAGCTTGAAAATTTCAGCCACTTAGCCACTCTACAAGTAAGTGATTTTAATGAGTTTTCTTGATGATTTTTACATTTTTGGACCCCTTGAAGCATAAGCTTTCAAATGAGGGGACTATTTTGCAAAATAAACAAGTGTCTAGGGTTTTTACATGAAAGCATGTGTATTCTTAACTGAAATTTTATGGAAGAATATGAGTATTAGATGTGTAATAAATAACTTTTGTGAAGAAGTTTTCATTGAAACCCTAACTAAGGACCATTTTGCATAAGTTGTAAAATAAGTAATAAATGTGTAAAATAGTGGAAATTTTAGATTGCTACAAGAGTAAAAAGAGTTCGGCTAGGTTTATGATATGAAGAAATTTGATCAAAATCAATTTTCGAGCATAGGGGTAAAATGGTCATTTTGTGAAAGTCTAGGGGAAAAATGGTCATTTTGCCCAATTATGAATTTTCAAGTGTCTAAATTGATGTGCTGATGAAATGAATGAATTTTATTAATTTAGATCAAGAGAAGCGTGATTCGGGTCTTGATCGGGGTAAGAACAAATTTTACAAGGATTAAGCTCGTTTTCATCATTTTGTATCGAGGTAAGTACATATGTGAATAATGTGTTATTGAAGCTTACTTTGGAATATTTTGATAATATACATGTGTAATTGGTTTATTATTCTCATGTATCTAAATTCTACTTGTTTCCATGAAAGTATAAATGACGTGTTATAAGAGTAAATTACATTGTGAGCAAGTGCGATGCTATTCGGTTAGATATGAAATCTCATTGAACCTCAAACATAGCATGGGATACAAAGGGGTATGTCATGAAAATTATGTGGTCTGAACTCATGAGTTGAGTCTGAGTTCATGAGAAAAATGTTACATGTAACTTGGGTCTAGATACTGACTTTGTGTACAGACCCGTGAGTAGCTCAATGAGCGAACATTACATGATAGCTATGGTATATGGGTACTGACTTGATAAAAAGGCCTGTGAGTAGCTCAAAATATGAGCATTTCATAGTATGAGGTAGCCCGGACTACTTATATGACACTTAGATGCAGACTCCCCGTGTATCCATAAATATTCTGAGTGTTCAACGGGTAACTTGAAGATTAGTTGGTGAAAATTTCAATGAGGTATGTATACTGAACCAATGGATAAGGCCTGAGTATGGGACAAGATGCATTAAGTATACGTGAATAAAACGAAGAGCAATATAGAGAAGCTTAAGTGATTTATATCTTTTATGCATGACAAGTTATCATTTGATGAATATGTTTTTTTTTATTAAACTTTATTTGCATATATGTACTTACTAAGCTCCCACGCTTACCCTCCTTTCTTTTTTTTCCTTACAGTGCTACCAAGCTAGTATCGAGGATCCAGTGAAGTCCAAAAGATTTGATTACACTATTACATGAGGCCTTGGTATAGCTAGTTTAATTGTTTTGATTCTGGCATGTATAGGGACTTGAATCTTTTGTTTAGTGTTTTTTTTAGTTAGCCACAATGTGTTGGCTCATATGATAAATATTCGTTTTTTATAGGCCACAAATGTTGGCTAATACTAATTATTATTCAGTGCATTTGGAGCAAATTTCTAATGGTTGTGGCTATTTTGATTATGTATGTTATGCTTGTATTGGTCTTGGTTGATTCTTGTGTAGATAGGTGTATGTAAGGCTGGCAAAGAGGCTTGGTAAATAGCCTTATTTGGTCCATACGGGCGTGTGTCTAGGCCGTGTGTGACACACAGTCAACCCCATGGGTCTGTTATTCGGCCGTGTGTCCTCTGCACGTAAAATTTACAAGTCAGTATGCATGGTAGTAAATACACGAGCAGAGACACGACCGTGTGTCTCAACCGTGTAAAGGGCACGGCCTAGCACACGGGCGTGTGCCTTGGCCGTGTGGCCCTTAAGGATTGCTGACGTCAAAAATAGAATATCCAAGTTCTTGCACACGAGCTAAGACACGGGCGTGTCATGGCCATGTGAGAGACACAGTCCATGGACACGGGCATGTGTCAGGCCATGTGAAAACCCCTATAAGTTTGAATTAAAAAAATAAATCCACACGGGTAAAGGACACGGGGGTGACCCTATGTGCTTAGGCCGTTTGAGCCACACGGGCCATCAGCACGACCATGTCTAAATGGTCACACGGGTGTGTTGCCCCTCTCACACGGGCATGTGCCCCTGTGTTAAGTGTTATTTTTTTTAGAGTTCTTTAAAGGGGCCGGATTGGTCCCGAATGGGTTCCAATGGATGTTTCGAGCTTCGTAGGCCCCTATTAAGGAGCTTATAATAAAGATTGAAATTTTTTTAAATTTGACCAAGTCTTGGTGACATGAGAATGTTTGTAAGCATGAGTTCAAGTTAGGTAATGCCTCGTATTCCATCCCGGCATAGGGCACGGGTGTGGGGTGTTACATTAATCGTAATCGTAATCGTAATCGTAATCGTAATTTGTAAGTTGGAGTTAAAATTTGATTAAATCTTGAAAAGGAAAATAATTTAAAACTTAAAGTTTGACAGCTTAAAAATTTGGAGAAACTTAAAAATTTTGAGAAACGAGTTTTGATCTCTGAAATGGGTATTTCAAGTCATGCCTTTCATTCTAAATCTGATAGCCTTTTATAGAGGGCTATTGTCTCTTTACATCCTTGGAATCGGGAAATTCAATCCCTTACATCATTACATAATTAAAACTTTGATTACATAATTGAAACTTTTCAGAGAATATATTCTCTGGTTGCAAAAATACAAACTACAGAGAATATTCACTATTCATACGCCAGAGAATCTTACTATTCTTGCCAGGGAATATTTACTATTTTCTCCAGAGAATATTTCCTGTTCACTCGTCTTTCCTTGCAGGGAATATTTACTATTTACGACAGAGAATATTTCCTATTCACTCGTCTTTTCTTGCAGGGAATATTTATTGTTTTCGCCAGAGAATATTTTTTGTTCCTCTTCATTCATTTTTCTTTCTTTTGCCTTATTTTTTCTTGGTCTTGGTAATGATTACTGAGGTGGTATCGTCTACAAGATCCATCGTTTTGATTGAAGACGCTAAAGATTTCTCATCTTTGGATTCGGAATCCATTGAGTTGAGCATTTCAGCTATGAGTTTTTTGTACTCCTTCTTGGTCTTGGCTTGAGCTAACATTGCACTAGCTGTCGATTTTGCTTGAAGGAATTTTGCCGTGGTTTGATTTGGGGCTGCAGACTTACATAATCTCGAATTCTTGTTGAAAAAATTATCCAAATATTTTGAATCATATTTTTCATCATTAAACATGTCCCACCATTTAGTTATGTAGTTTTGAACTAGTAATGGAATTCCAATACATTGATCTTGTTCATAGGAATAATTTCAAGAAAAAATCCAAGAAATGCACAATTTTGAGAAAAAATGGATTGTTCTTTAAATGTGTTTTTGGTCCGATTCAGGTTGAAATTTGTCAAAGAATTTGGGTCATAAATTTTGAATTTTTTTTGGTAGGATCTCGAAGGATGATGGTCCATACCAATTATACCATTCTTGAAACAAGTTTGGGAATTTGAATTAGGTGCCATATTTGAAATATATAAGCCAAGAATGTCTCATATGTTAGTTGTTCATTAAGAAGGCATTGTACCATGCCATTTGGTAATCCCAATATGTGAAATATGGGTGGTGGTCAATTTTGGTGGTAAATTTGGCTGGAAATTTCTTTGGAGAATTTGGGTTTTCACTCTAATCCCTTGTCGAAGAATTTTTAATATTTGGGCTATTGAATGGGTAATAAAATTTGGATCTTTTGGGTCTGTGTAGTGCTTGAACAGTACTGATCCAGTTAAAACCAGTATGTTCTCATAATACTGTTGGGGTTTTTGAGAATCCAATGGTTTGAAATGTCATCCATTGAAAAGTTCTTTTATAAGTATATGTGAAGGCTTTTCTGAAAATTCTGCCTCCATAACAAGAATTTTTTCAAAATATTTGTTTGGAAAATATTGTGAGGATTTTTGTGTAACAGTCTGTGAAGACACTGCTATTTCTTTTGGAAACACATCTTGGAGAGATGTTTCTTTTAAAATATTTTTGAAAGATTTTGGTTTGTGTAAAACAATCTCTTTATTTTTTGAAATCTTTGCTGCTTCACCAGCAATTCGTTTGAGAGGAGTTTCCTCTTTCATTTGAGAAAAGGCCAAAGCTACTTCTGGAGATTGAGAAAGGGACTTAATCCTTTTTTTGATTTGAGAACCACTTTCATTTGGATCTTGTGCATCTTGAACGATTGTATTTTTGGAGGATTTTGATGAGGATGATGATCTCTCATTTTCTTCTTCATGGCAAATTTCATACCATGACTTAATTGGTTTTGAGGAAATTTGGGTTTTGGATGACTCTCCTATTTTTCCTTTTCCTTTGTCTCGGAGTTTGGGTGGCATTTTTGAAGAAACTCTCTGGTGAGAAAATCAGGAAAAGAATTAGTTTCTCCTTTGATGTATTCAATATCAAAATCAAATATGCTCAAAATTGCCTGCCATCTTGCAAAAATCTATTTTGAGGCAATATTTTGAACATCCTTTTGTAAAACTTCTTTTGCTGATTTGCAATCAATTCGTAAAAGAAATTTTTGATTTAATAAATCACTTGGAATTTTGTAATACATAAAACAGTTGATAAAATTTCTTTTTTAATAGTACTATAATTTTGCTGAGTTGGATTCCAGTGTCTGGAAGTAAACTGGACTATTTGCTCTTTTCCCCCTTTAACTTGTTTTAGGATCCCGCCGTATCCTATTTTAGAAGCATCTGTTTCTATAATCTTGAGGGCATTTGGATCAGCTAAATTTAAACAAGGAAGCTTAGTGATTTGTTTTTTAATTTGGGTAATAATATTGGTGTGGTCATTTGTCCAAGGTTGTGGATTCTTTTTGAGCCTATCATATAATGGTTTACATAATTTGCTAAGACCTGGATAAAAGTCTATGACATAATTGAGGCTTCCTAAGAATCTCTGTAATTGGACTCTGTCAAGGATTTGGTCTGGGAATTTGCTAGCCAACTCTATGGACCTTTCTATTGGGGTAATGGTTCCTTGGGTAATATAATGACCTAAAAACCTTACTTTGGTTTGGAACAAACTTATCTTGGATTTAGAAACTACTAAACCATTATTTTTTATGACTTTTATAAAGATGGATAAATGTTTGAAGTGTTTTTCTAAATTTTCTGAAAACATTAATACATCATCGATGTATACTATTGTGAATTGAGAATATTGGTAAAAAATATCATTCATTATTCTTTGAAATTCGGATAGAGCATTTTTTAATCCAAAAGGCATTACATTTCATTCATATTGTCCAAATGGTACAGTAAATTTCATTTTATATCTTTCTTCTTCTTTTATTTGGATTTGCCAGAATCCAGATTTCATGTCAAATTTTGAGAAAATATTTGCATTACAAAGTTTCTGTAACAAATCTTTCTTATTTTGTATTGGGTACCTAATCCATTTTAAGGCTTGATTGAGAGGTTTGTAATTAATTACTAATCTTGGCATTCCTCTTTCGAGTTCTGCATTTTTTATTACATAAAATGCTGAACAACTCCAAGAAGAACTGCTTTTCCTAATTAAATTTTTATTAAGAAGATCTTGTATTTTTTTTTTACAAAATTCTTCCATTTCTTTGTTCATTTGTATTGGTCTTGCTTTTGTGGGTATTTATTTCTCATCAAAATTATTTTCATATGGTAATATTACTTCGTGTTTTTTTACTATTCCAAAAAGCATTAGGAATGTCAGAACAAATTGTTGATTCTGTTTCTTCTTTGATTTGATTTATCCTTTTTTTTACTTCTCTTTTTTCTAATTGTTCAGTCAATTTTTAAAACATATTTCTTCTTTTAGAAAAGAGATTTGTTTCTATTTATGACTAATTAAATTATTGATTTGCCTATTATGGATGGATAAAGATTTTGATAAGTTGAGATTTCTTATTTTTGGTTTTTCTACAAAAGGAAATTCTACTTTAGTGTTTAAAACTTTGGTGGGGATAGAATTATTTGTTACTTTATATGGTTTGAGTAAGGATATGAATGGGGTTCCTAATATGACATCTTGAGTAATATCTTTTACCATTAAAAAACGTGTTTGATATTTTAGACCTTTGTTACATATTTCTGCATTGGGAATTTTGTAAGTAATTTTTAATTTTTACCATTTACAGCTTTAAGAGATTCTGATGTTTTGTCATAATATTTTGTTGAAATTATCCCTTCTTTAATATAGTTTTGGTCTGCTGCTCTATCAAAAAGGGCTATTGTTTCTTAAAATTCATTATTTATGAAAATATTTATTTTTATTAAATATCTTTGGATAGATACTTCAGTTAGAACCATCATATATTCCTGTGTATTTTCTTCAGGTTCGGGTTCAGTTTCAGACGAACTATTTTTTGGGATTTCATGTTTTCAGGTCTGCATTTGTTTTTTCATTTCTTGTTGTTCCATTTTAAGCTGAGAAAGTTATAATTCAATTTGCTTTATTTCTAAATGTAATTCAGAATTTGTGATTTGTCTGGGTTTTTTTTTCATGTTTATTAAATATTATATCTTGTCTTGTATATTATACATTTGTGATTGGCTAGAAATAATTTATTTTTCTTTTTCTGGTTTATCTTTTAATGAGGATTTTAATTTCAAAAGGTATTCTCTTTTAAGTTCTGGGTCTTGAATTTTATCAATAACTTCAATCATAAATTCTAGGCCTTTGGTTAACATATTAATTGAGGGTTCATTTTCATCATCAGAAGATTGGGATGTTGTATGTAATTCGTCTATTTGTAATTCATCTGTTTTGGTGGATGTATCATTTTCAGAAGAAGTTGTTTCTAAGAGAATTTTATTTAATTTTTGTTCTATTTCTTCATCTAGATTTAAATTATTAATTTTTCTTTTAATTTTGTAATATTTTGAGATGTGTCTTGGTTTTCCATATCTATAACATTTTATTGTTTTCTCTATTTTATTTTATGTTTTTTGTTGTTTCTTTTCTTTTCTGTATTTTCTATATTTGGGTTTTTTATAATATTCTAAAATATTCTTTCTCCTTTTTTTTTGTTTTACAAGGCAACATGTTTTTGAAGAAGAAGGTTCATTCCTAATGTTAAATTGGTGGTAGAATAATCCTAATTCCTTTCTACATTGGTATCTTTCTTTCTTAAGATGTTTTTGTAATTTTAAATCTTAATAAATTTTTAATCATTCTTTTTGGGTGAAATTAATTTGTTCACCATATGTAAGTTTTTCATATGGAATAATACATCTGTAATTGATTGCTACTCGCGATAAGTTTTAATATTTATAATTGATCGTACTTGAAACTAACTATTATCACGGTGAAGGCAAGCGTACCTATTGAACAGTAGTATAGTTTATAGCAAGACCGGATGTCGAACCCACAGGAACTAAAAGTACTAGTATTAACCCTCTTTTTATTATCTAGCCTAAGAATAAGGGGAGTTGTTTTATCTAAACTAATTAACTAAACTAAGAATGCACAGAAAGTAAATTGGGGAAATGCTTTTGGGAAAACTGATTGATTTAGACAATACCAAAAGAAGAATCCACCTAGACTTCACTTGTTATTCGACTCTGAACTAGACGATTTATTCACTTGACTTGATCCGTAGAAATCCCTAATTTATATTATTATCCCTCTCGAGAATAATAACGTCTAACCCTAGGTTGATTAATTGAAACCTCTTTCTAATTAAAACCCCTAGAGTTGCATTAACTCGATCTATGGATTCCCTTATTAGATTTGACTCTAATCCGGCAGATTTATGTCGTCCTATCTCTAGGATTGCATGCAACTCTGCTTAATTATGAATGATCTACTCTTACACAGGGACTATTCATCCTCTGAATAAGCACATCAATACTTGAATCAATATCCTGGAATATTAAAACAAGAGTTAAGAACATAATTAAAAACAAATCAAGTATTTATCATATAGTTCAGAAAATATTAACAAGATCCGTCTTAGGTTTCATCCCCCTTAGGTATTTAGGGGATTTAGTTCATAATGATAAAAGACAACATCTCAGAAGAATAATGACAAAACATAAAGAAAACCTAAAAACCCCTGAAGGAACTTGAAGGGAGATCTTCGGTCTTGAAGGAGAATCCGGCTTCTGAGATGGATCAATCGGCTTTCTTCGAGTGACTCCTTGCTTTCTACTCTGTGTGTCCTCTATAATCCTCCTCTAGGGTGTTTAAATAGACTTTCCAATGCCCAAAATAGCCCAAAAGTAGCCTTTTTCCGAGTAGAACTCAACTTGGGCTCGACAAGGCCACGGCCGTGTGTCGCGCCCGTGTGCAAATGCTTCAAACCATGTTCAAGGCTGTGAAATAGACACGGGCATGTGATCTACCCGTGTGAGGAAGTCTAGGCCGTGTTGATTTCCCACGTTGGCCCATTTTCTCCGTTTTTGGCCCGTTTCTCGTTCTTTTTACTTTCCTATGCTCACCCAAGTATAAGATATGAAATTAAAGGATTAGGAGCATCAAATTCCACAAATCTAATGATAATTCATCCAAAAATGTGCTAAGCATGGGACAAAAATATGTATAAATTACGACTTATCAAATACCCCCACACTTAAGCGTTTGCTTGTCCTCAAGCAAAATCCTCAATTCACAATTAATAATTCATTTTTCTCAACTAATATCTCAGAATAATCCATAAGTAATCATACATTGAGAATTCAACTAAAAGAATATTAAAGTTTCAAACATTCCAAGTTGAGCATTTTATCATGAAAAACATAGGTGTCTCCCCGTAATCACCTTTGATTCAAAATATCACAGAGTTTAACATCCTCACTAAAGATTCACTCAAATCACTCAAGGTGTTTAAGGACAATAAATTTAGCACTCAACAGCCAATATGAAAAGTTATTACCATAGGCTTGCGTGAAAATCAAATCTCCACCACTATATATTGAGATGATACATCAATCAAAAGGTCTTTAGAGGGTTGTAACGTGGCTTTGGTTAGGGGGTTTGGTCACAAGCTAAAAGAGAATGTTAGAATCGAAATTGAATTGAAAAATTACTTAACTAGAAAAAATACTAAAACTGACAAATTACATTCCTAATTTAGATAACCTAGAATTGAGCTTTTCTTCACGGATAACATCGTTTTAACCTAAGCATTCCATAATTTCATATTTTGTATTCGTATATATATATATTTTAAGAACAAATCAAGTAACATAGAATTTTGCTAATTATCAAAAATAAAACATAGCTAAGCAATTTATTCAAATCAAATCTCGACAAAAATAGGGATCAAATTAATTTAGGGATTTCAACAATAATAAGTTATGGTTAATATTGGGAATAAATCAATAAATGGCTTGTTAGGCTCAAGGGGGTTCACTAAGGGTTAACTATGAAGGTAGGCTTTTATGGAGTGAGTGGGTTAAACCTAAATGCCTTTACCATCTTGACATATCAAATCAATGGTGTGGTCTTGACATGCATAATCGAAACAAGTTTTACAATAATAATTCAATATTGACTTACACATAGCAATAATAAAAGTGAGCATGAAAAAAAATATATATGCTCTAAAGGCTCAAGATCTCACAAAAATTATGGCTTTTTGATGTTAACCCTGTGTATTTCAATTCCAAGATAATACCTAAACTTGGGGAAATAACCTAAAATTTTAATACTCAAAAATCAACTTATCATGCTTAATTCTCTAATTACTTAAAGTTTAAACCATCAATTGCATGAATACCTATGTTTTAATTCAAGATATATCAAAAAAATCATAAATTAATCAAAATTCATTCTAATAGTGATATGAGTGAATCACATGAGAATAAGACAAAATTCATGGATTTTCTGATAGTGATATAAATAACCCCCCCACACTTAAGATGTACATTGCCCTCAATGTACAAAGATAATTCTTTCTAGAAAATATAAATATAAGATCATAAGATAGGGAGAGAAGTGAAACTTCCTGAATGTTAAATGGATTCCTTGAATTGTAGTTATGGAAAGCGATCGGCTAAGGCAAGGAGGATACTCCGGTGGTGGTAGAGGTTGGGTTCCACAACCATAGTGTCCAGCAAAGAGGTTATCGTGGTGGTCGGGCAGGACATGGCAGTCGTGGAGGACCTTTTCTAATGGAGATGTAAATTCGTAAGTAATAGTGAGCTTTGGAGCTCTTTATAACTGCGATAAAATTAATAACTCTTTAGGAATATAAAGAAACATGGTTACTCAGAAAGAAATAGTCGAAAACATAAATTACTTAATAAAAATTGTAAAATCTAAAAATGAAATAAGAATAGTTTTAAAGAAAAATAAAATTAAAAGTACGTTAAAAATATAAATAAAGATAAAAATAAAAAATAAAAAAAGTCTTTAAAGATCATCATCACCGGATGGTTCACGAGGTGGTGGTGGCGATGAGATGTGAAAATGCTGACAGATCTGATGTAGGGTCGCATCAATGTGATCAAAGTGCTAAAAATATTGCTGCTCGAATCGAGTAAGGCACTTAGAAATGTCAGAAAGTGAAGTAGCCGCATGAACTAGAGGGTGAGTAGGTGGTGGCTGAGATGGTGGTGAACATCATCAGTAATGTCCTCGGGGTTCTCTTACTCGGCTGATTGGACAAGGCGGTACTGAGGAGGGTTAAAGTCATGTCGTCGCTCGATCATTCTCATATGCAACGTACTAGAGATGCCCTGTGGGGACATCTGACCAATGAGAGTGAAGGAGGATGATAGCACCGCCGTGTTAAGGAGACCGAAGTACCTCACCAGGCAAGTCACATAAGGGCCGATGGAGATGACCCCCTTCCTATGCCGCTCCGTCTGATGGCGAATGGCTAAGGCAATGAAATAGGCGAAGTCGAAGATGTGCCCATGCGCCATGCTCCATAAAAAGTAGGCGTCGTTAGTGTTGACAACACTAGTGCTCTCTCGTCATCCTGACAATGTGTGGGCTAAGATAGCGTGTAAGTACCTCAAGGATGGGGCGAAAGCCGATGCTTTGGAGCGACTAGGATCATAGGTGGCCGAGATAGGGACGAAGGCATTCCAGCACCGTGAAGGAGAATAATAGATGTGGCGATGAAGAGTGTCGAGGTCATTTTCATCCATGAACTCCTCCATATATAGGCCCAACGCGATAACGAACTCGATGACGCTCAACTGGTGGACTAACCCACTGAGACGAAACTAGACCGTTCCAGGATCATGAAGTTAGTCATAACGGTCTGATCTGAAGATCGAAGAATAGCCCCCATGGGTCAGTCGTCAGGAGGGCCCAGACTTCGTCATCAAGATGGATCTGTTCTAGTGCGGACCAATCGATACATCGGCCCACTTCTAAGGGTCGGGCCCGTAGTATCTAAAAAAGTTCCTCCTGATTTCCTGGTGGAAATTGGAGGAATGGGTGTTAGATCTCCGAAGTAGGACTCGAAGAGGATGATGCTCCTTTTCTCTTCTTTGATACGGGAACCGCAGCTTTTTTGCCTCGTGGGTTTGACATAATGTGCCTGCGAAAACAATCCTAAAATTCAATTGGAGGGATTAACATAATAGGCAAATGAGTAATAAAGAATCATCCAAGTTCAGCTTAATCAAGCAACGAAATGTGAATGCCTAGTAAAATATATATATATATATATATATATATATAAACAATGGTGAAGTAGAATATGACTAAGAGAATACTATGACCCTAAAAATCAAAACAATGCCAATGTTCAAATAGATATGGAATGATCAACCATTGAGCAAAACCAAGTTCAACTAAGCACTAATAGTCACTAGACAAGTAAAATTCTAAATAGATAGTAATAAAAATCAATTCTTTACTCATAAACATAAAAATAACCAAAAAATGGAAAAAAAAAAAAAAGGGAACCGATAATGGGTGGTAAGGAGTCGACTAGGGCGTGCTGTTCGGTGAAAAAAAAGGGAATCGATAATGGGTGGTAATGAGTCAACTAGGGCGTGCTGTTCGGTCGTCCACGGGCATGGGGGTTAGCCGTGTGGTGGGGGATGTAAGGGAAAAGGAAGGGAAAAGAAAGGGAAGAAAAGAAAGAGTGGTAGGAAAGGAAGGGAACAGAGAAAAAAAGAAGAGAAAGGGAAGAAAAGAGAGGGGAAAAGTGAAAAGAGATGGGAAAAGAGTTAAATGAAGAAAGAAAAGGGAAGAAAATAGGGGGTTTGGGGTACTTAAAGATGGCCGGTCGATGGTGGAAGAGGGTTATACAGCGGCTAGGGTTAGGTTTTGGGGAAAGGGATGATGAATAGTGAGGGGTTTATATAGATATGGGGGCACACGGCCGTGGGGCACGCCCGTGTGCCCTGATTTCAGCCCGTGTTTTTCGTGATTTTTGAATTTGGGCGCGTCTGATATTTGGCCCACTCCCGTGTTATTTTGGCGTGTTAGTGCACATGGCCGTGTCGCATAGCCGTGTGCTACATCGTTCGCTTCTTCCACGCCCGTGTATATATGTGCACGCTCGTGTTAATTTGACAGGATCGGCCACGGTTCGAGACCACGGGCGTGTCGCATGCCCGGGTTGATTCCTTAGTTCCTACCACGACTTATGGGCACGGGCGTGTCGCACGCCCATGTTGATTTGGCAGGATTGGCCACAACCATGTCGTACGGCCGTGGCAACGTATCGCATCCCGTGTTGGTGAAAATTTTTGCTCAGTTTTCACACGGCCTAAGGCACGCCCGTGTGCCTAGCAGTGTAAGTTTGGAAAACCTGTGTTCAAGAGCTCCGTTAGTGATTTAGATGTTAAACACTAAAATTTAAAGGAGCTAATACTATTAGTGCTCGAGTTGCCTCTCGAGGAGCGCTTATTTATAGTCTAAGATTGACTTACCTTGATTTCGCGTGGTCATGGTGGTGCGAGGAGTTCACTCTCCTTATTCTTGCTATCAGTTTTATCAAAATAAGGTTTTAGACGAGTACTATTTACCTTAAAAGTGACGAATTTGGAATGAGTTACCTCAATTGTACCGTATGGGAAGATGTTAAGTACCGTAAAAGGGATTGCTCCATTCGGTTTACGAGTGGCTATACGAGGGTCAGCTGCATCTAGTAGTACCTTGTCTCCAATCTTAAGTTGATTTGGTGAAAAATCGAGTCCGTCATGGCGTGGTTTTGGTTTATCGTGTGTTCTCGATTTTTGTCTCTGCCATTCATCTAGTTCCTCGATCTGTAGCCTTCGTTCTTCATAGATGGATCCTTTGCTGTTACGTAAACATGGCTCATTTATGCTCTTCGAACGTGTTTCCTGCAAAGAAGGTTTCACCACATGATCAGTATCAGTAGCATAATTTATACAACTACCCTCGATTTTCGGTGTGTTACTCGAATTACGAGCTTGGAGAGTGATTGTTTCATCATCCACACGAAGTGTAAGTTCACCTATACCAACATCAGTAATGGTTCTAGCAGTTGCTAAAAAGGGTTTTCCTAAAATTAAAGGTACGTCACTGTCCTCTTCTATGTCTAGAACAACAAAATCAATTGGGAATAAAAATTTATCGATTTTGACAAGTACGTCTTCAATGATACCCCTAGGAAATCTAATGGTTTTATCTGCCACTTGAATGCTCATCCTAGATTGTTTGGGTTTCTCAAGACCAAGTTGTTTAAACATTTTATAGGGCATGACATTAATACTAGCCCCTAAATCAGTCAAAGCTTTGTTAACGTTTAAACTACCAATTAAACAAGGAATCGTAAAACTCTTTAGATCTTTCAACCTGTTGGGTAGCTTATTCTATAGAATGGCTGAGCAAACTGCGTTCAACTCCACATGTGACGCCTCATCCAACTTTTGTTTATTTGCTAAAAGCTCCTTTAAAAACTTAACTATGTTCGGCATCTGCAAAAGAGCTTCAATAAACGGTAAGTTAATATGTAATTTCTTTAATAGTTTAAGGAATTTACCAAATTATTCGTTAGTGCGGTCTTTCCTTGTTGCATTGGGATATGGTACTCGAGGTTTGTATTTTTCACTTACCAGTTTTCGCTTATTGTGGTCTACCTCACCTTTTCCTTCACTTACCATAATTCTTTACCTCGGTTTTGGTTTAGGTTTAACTAACCCTTCTTCATCTCGAACGTTAATCGCATTGAGCTGTTCCCTTAGGTTAGATTCAGTATTACTCGGCAGGCTACCTTGTGGTCGTTTAGAAATCAATTTGGCAAGCTGGCCTATCTAAGTTTCAAGCTCTTGAATCAACACTTGTTGATTCTTAAGTGTTGTCTCGGTATTCTGGAAATGTGTTTCTGATACTGAGATAAATTTTGTTAGCATCTCCTCAAGGTTCGGCTTATTTTCCTGCTGGTAAGGTGGTTGTTGAAAACCTGGAGGATTTTTTGGCCTTTGATTTCCTTGGCCACCCCACAAGAAATTGGGGAGGTTCTTACAACCTGCATTATAAGTGTTACAATACGGGTTATTTTGGGGTCTAGAGTTATTATTACCCATATAGTGAACTTGTTCCTCCTCGGTGCTAGGATTGAAGGATTGATATTCTGTGTGTACTCCTCCTCCACTTGAATCACACCTCATCACTGGATGTACCTGCGTGGAACCAAGTAAACCGTCAATCTTTTTATTCAAGAGTTCTACTAGATTTGATAGCATAGTAACCGAGTCGATGTTATAAACGCCTGCTGCTTTGGTCAGCTTAGTCCTCATGACTTGCCACTGATAGTTATTTAGTGACATTTCTTCAATAAATTCGTAAGCCTCTTCAGGTGTTTTATTATTAATGGTTCCACCAGCGGCTACATCAATCATCTGCCTCGTCGAGGGGTTCACACCATTGTAAAATGTTTGAACTTGTAGCCACAGAGGTAACCCATGGTGAGGGCACCTTCTCAATAGATCTTTATATCTCTCTCATGCATCGTAGAGTGTTTCTAAATCCATCTGCACAAAAGAAGATATATCATTTCTCAATTTAGCCGTTTTAGCCGGCGGAAAATATTTAAGTAAGAACTTTTCAGTCATTTGTTCCCAAGTAGTGATTGACCCTCGTGGTAACGAGTTCAACCACTGTTTAGCCTTATTCCTCAGTGAAAAGAGAAATAACTGAATGCGAATGGCATCATCAGAAACACCATTGATCTTAAATGTGTCACAGAGTTCCAAAAATTTACCAAATGAGTATTTGGGTCTTCGTCCTGCAAACCATCAAACTGAACAAACTGTTGTATCATTTGAATTGTGTTAAGTTTTAGTTCAAAATTATTTGTAGCAATAGCATGCCTAACTATACTCGATTCAGTTCCTATTAAAGTAGGTTTAGCATAATCATACATAGTATGAGGAGCAGGATCCTGATTTACTGGATTTGCAGCAACCATAGGAGGTAGCGGATTATTCTGATTATCAACCATCTCCTCGGTTGTAGTGTGAATATAGTCCTCTTGTCCTTCCTCTATGTTTTGTACGCTTCTCCTAATTTCTCTTTGGTTTCTGTGAATTGTACTTTCGATCTCACTGTTAAAAAGTAATGGTCCTGATGGGTTTCTTCTAGTCATAAACTATGAAAACCTGCCAGAAGAAAATAAAAGAAAATTTAGTAAAATAAAAACAAAAACAAAATTCAATAAAAATAATAAAATAATGGCTAAAGTAATAAAAATTGAGTGTTCCTAATATCTTAATTCCCCGGCAACGGCGCCAAAAACTTGATTGCTACTCGCGATAAGTTTTAATATTTATAATTAATCGTACTTGAAACTAACTATTATCACGATGGAGGTAAGCATACCTATCGAACAGTAGTATAGTTTATAGCAAGACCGGATGTCAAACCCACAGGAACTAAAAGTACTAGTATTAACCCTCTTTTTATTATCTAGCCTAAGAATAAGAGGAGTTGTTTTATCTAAACTAATTAACTAAACTAAGAATGCACAGAAAGTAAATTGGGGAAATACTTTTGGGAAAACTGATTGATTTAGACAATACCCAAGGAAGAATCCACCTAGACTTCACTTGTTATTCGACTCTGAACCAGACGATTTATTCATTTGACTTGATCCATAGAAATCCCTACTTTATATTATCACCCCTCTTGTCTTTCTAATTAAAACCCCTAGTGTTGCATTAACTCGATCTATGGATTCCCTTATTAAATTTGACTCTAATCCGGCAGATTTATGTCGTCCTATCTCTCGGATTGCATGTAACTCCGCTTAATTATGAATAGTCTAATCTTACACAGGGACTATTCATCCTCTGAATAAGCGCATCAATACTTGAATCAATATCCTGGAATATTAAAACAAGAGTTAAGAACATAATTAAAAACAAATCAAGTATTTATCATATAGTTCAGAAAATATTAACAAGATCCGTCTTAGGTTTCATCCTCCTTAGGTATTTAGGGGATTTAGTTCATAATGATAAAAGATGACATCTCAGAAGAATAATGACAAAACATAAAGAAAACCCAAAAACCCCTGAAGGAACTTGAAGGGAGATCTTCAGTCTTGAAGGAGAATTCAGCTTCTGAGATGGATAAATCTGCTTTCTTCGAGTGACTCCTTGCTTCCTACTCTGTGTGTCCTCTATAATTCTCCTCTAGGGTGTTTAAATAGACTTTCCAATGCCCAAAATAGCCCAAAAGTAGCCTTTTTTTGAGTAGAACTCAACTTGGGCTCGACAGAGCCACGGCCGTGTGCCACGCCCGTATGCAAATGCTTCAAACTGTCTTCAAGGCTATGAAATAGACACGGGCGTGTGATCTATCCGTGTGAGGAAGTCCAAGCCGTGTTGATTTCCTACGTTGGCCTATTTTCTCCGTTTTTGGTCCGTTTCTCGTTCTTTTTACTTAAAGGATTAGGAGCATCAAATTCCACAAATCGAATGATAATTCATCCAAAAATGTGCTAAGCATGGGATAAAAATATGTATAAATTATGACTTATCAGTAATTTTCTCTTGTTTGATTTCTAACTTTTTCTCCTAGTAAAGTAAAAAGTCTTGCTAGAAACTTTTCTTTCCAAAATGGTTGTTGGTTATCAGATTTTTGCATAACTCTAGTCATAAAGATATCTTTATACCATTTAAAGTCGATTAGTTTTTTGCATTTTAAATTTGATAATAATTCTGAATTTACACTTTAAGATGAAAAGGATCTCCTATAAAGTGCTTAGAGATTGAGAAAATTAAAGTTACTACTGCATCTTGGATTTCTCTTCCTTGCTCATCTAAAATAATTTTTCCTTGATCAATTTTTTTTATTCCTTTTAAGATTTCTTCTTGTTGAGTTTTAGTGAGTGCATGGTCCCACTACCCTTTTAATTGATGAGTAAAACCAGCAACTAAAAGATTGACTATAGCATGATCACTGATTAATCCATTTTGGTTTTGGGTTTTCTAAACATTTGGAACCATTGTCATTTTTTGTAATAAACTAAGAATATTGTATTCAGACATTCCATCAATATTCCATTCATAAATTGTATTAGAATTGTATTTCTTCTGAAAAACATGTTTTTCTTCTATATTAAGATCAGGTGCAGTGGTTTTTGGGTAATATAATCTTTTTTGTTCTCTCCAAGCCATCTTGTTAATTTGTTGTTCATCTGACTGGTCAGAGTCAGATCGGGAGGATTAGTGTAATGTATTTACTGAATGTTGGGTTTGCATTAGGGTATTAGGTACAATTAATTCAGACTTGTAATTTTCTAAAGTATCAAGTCTATTTTGGATTTCAGTTAAGAAATCATTTTGGGATTTTTTGAAAGGTTTTGGAATCTCATAAGGTGTAAATATTGGTTGATTAGAACTTTTTTCTGTTACCTCTTTTACTGGTTCTTTCCTAATCGGTTGACTTTCTACCAAATTCTCAATATAATCTAATTGTTTTCCTATTTTATGAAGACTGGTATTTGTATAGTTGTTTTGTTCTACTATCATTTCAATATCTTTTGATGAGATTTGTTCTCCTACAACAGGAGCTCTCATTATTAAAGGATTTGCTTTTATTCCAGTATTTTTGTGAAGATATTGAACCTCCATTAAAGGGGGATGTTGAGATTCAACTTCTCCTTTATTAGTGTGCCATCTAGTATTATGTTTTATTGTATTAACAGATTCTGAATAATGTTCTTCAAACCATTCAAAGAATTTTATATGAATTTTATGGGTATTCATAAATTCATAATATTCTTGAAGAATGCTTTCTTTTTTATTACTATAATTTTTAAAGTAATCTTCTCTTTTTTGCTTATTTTTGTTGGAATAATAGTGCTTTCTACACCATTCCTTATTTATTTCAAAAGTTTTTTCTAAAACAAATATTTTTGAATTTTCTCCTTGTCTTGCATTATTAGTCATTGACGAAATGTTGGTGACATATTAGGTGAATTTTGGGGACTCTCTTCCTGCCTGGCATAGATAGGTTAAGCTATATTTGAGGAATTATCTATCCCTTGTAAATTGGTTCTAAATGTTGTTGGGATAGAAGAGACAGAGGCTCTAGCTGTCCTAAAATCCGCCATTTGTGTTTCTAGATTTGACTTTTCTTCTAAATTTAACCTCTTAAAGGTTGTGCTGGTACTTCCTATTTTGAAGGAATGTCTTGGAGGCATTCTTCGTGGCCTATTGAATATTAATTCAACTATGCCATCTTGGTGTTGAGAAATTTCACTTAATGAAGTGTTTCTTATTAGAGTTGGTGCCACAAGGACTGTAGCACCCTCAAGTTTTCACCTATCAGGAAGGTTTATTTCATGTTATTGTATTGTTCTTGGGATTGTGGTATGAGATCTTGAAGTATCTGTTTCTATTAAGAGGGTTTCTCCTTTTGAGCTTTGAAGTAAAGCCTTGGTATTAACTACAGAATACATAGCTTTGAAGTGGATTCCATAGACTAAAGTTAATACTTCCGAGATAGGAAGCATTTTGTAGTTATGGGTATGTATTTGGAGGGTCAAAGATTGTAAAATATTTTTGTCAGTCAAAGAAACCATAAAATTTGGATAACAATTAAAATGTATTGGGCCAGTACATAGGCCTGTTTCTATAGTTCCTAATAATGAGTCATTAAACATGATATGTCTTTGATCCCTTAAGACAATTAAAATTGAGGTATTTTTAGTGGCTTCAACACTAAAAGGTTTGACACCAACTTAGACTAGTCCAAAATGGACATATTTGTATTTTTGTTCTTTGAATTTATTAATGACGACTTTATTTTAAATTTAATATTAAACTATTAAATAATATTATTTTAGGAATAATTAATCTGAAATTAAATTCTCTGGTAAAATTCCAGTAGGAGAGTAACTCTTCCACTGCTCAACCATCGATGACCAACCGTTGCTAACCACAGAGACATCATTGTCACAACCACCGGCACTGTCGTGTTCAATGATGTGGGTGCGACACCCTTACGGCACCATGAATCGGTTCGACTATTGCCGATTCAATCCGGGTCAGTGACAACCCAACCAATCCGGTCTAACCACCGATTGGACCTTCGACTCAGTTTCACAAACTAGGTCTGGTTCGACCAGTTTTTGGATTTTGGTCTTGATTTTGGGCTCCCGGGCCCAATTTACGATCTCAGGTCCAATTTTAAAGTTTAGTTACCTATTACGCCAATTGTCTGACTTAAAAATTAACTTCCAAAAATATTATATCAATTTTAATTGATTTAATTTTACTTAATTAAAATTAATTTTTCCAAAAATCACTTATATTTTCCAAATTAGTTTTTCAAGAAAATTCTTTAATTAAATTCTCTAATTGAATAATTCTTACAACCACCTAATTTAATTCCATATCGAATAAATCGACTCAATTACATTATTCTCAAAGTCATAAAATTTTCTTCTGATTCAAATGCAGTCCGATCGAGATTTTTTGAGCTAGCGGAGGGACCAATCAAACATATAAGATCAGGCTCTAGTGATTGCAATTATGTCCAGAAGCATCGTTCCGATAATTCACAATTACTTAATCATGGAGTCAGTCCACAAGAAGTACCACGATTGAAAACTCCTTATTGTATACTCTTTACGAAAGCAATTCATCCAACTATTTTGTCCAATGACCTCGTCATATGTGTGTTACCCTTATATGATATCCTTGATTTATTTGAGTTAAATTTGTTCAGTCAATACAATCCTATTTTATCTCACTGTCACCATTGTGTCTTCTTAATGATTAATATGATCACTATTAACAAATGATTGTGATAAACTGCTCATTCGAGAACGAGCAACCCGTGGTCACGTTCTATATTTATCAATTCACACAATGCCAATAAGAAGATAACATTAACTCTTTAATTGAGCTATGAATTTCACTAATGCATGTAAAGCCATGCTATACACAAGTCATGTACCCAACATACCGACTATGGGCTCAATCATCTTTAGAGCATAAGCCTCTACTTATATCAAAGTACATGATTTGCATATGCATAGTTAGTGACTAACTCAGGATTTAGGTAAATCACACCAAGAACATCACAAGTGAATTAATTGCTCACTTGGATTATTTTACAGGATTACGAACTCATTTAGCTTATCTACTGAAGTAAGTTGTCTTCATCTCAATGTAAACATTCTTTACAATGCCACTTATCTTCAGCTTGAACTTTAGATAATCAATGAGCTAATATTTCCTTGTCACAATTTCGCTTTGCATACAAAATATAAAAGATATAATAGTGAAATTAGAAATTAACTTTATTTATTTATTTATCATTCAAATAAATAGAAAACAGTTACATGTTTACTATAATATAGGCACATTTCCCAACAATCTCCCACTTGCCCTAGTAAAGTAAATGTGTCATGTTTTGCATTCTCATATTCTCGACGTGTTTGTTAAAACTCCTAGTTACAAGAGTCTTAATAAACAGATCTGCAAGGTTATCTTTAAAAGCTAGTTTCATCACATCTACAATTCCTTTAACTACTACCTCTCGTATCAAGTGATACTTCCGATCAATGTGTTTCATCCTCTTGTGACTTCTCATTTCCTTGGTATTAGCTATTGCAGCATTGTTATCAAAATATAGTGTTATAGTTTCTTTCATACCAAGAATAACTTCAAGTTTGGTTAAAAACTTTCGAAATCATATTGCTTCTTTCATTGCCTCAGAAGCAGCCACATACTCGGCCTCTATAGTAGAGTTAGCAAAGCAAGTTTGTTTCACGCTTCTTAATACTATGGCTCTAAGGCCTAGAACGAATACATTTCTCGACGTCGATTTCCTCAAATCTTTACAGTTTTAGAAGTCTGGGTCTGTGCATCCAACAAGAGTAAGGTCCTTCCTAGAATACACAAGCATATAATCTCTGGTTCTTTTAAAATACCTTAATATATGCTTTACAGCTTGTCAATTCCTATACCTGGATTTGTCTGATATCGACTAATCATTCTGACTGCAAAACAGATATCTGGATGAGTGTAAAGTACCGCATACGTAAGGCTTTCAACTGTTGAAGCATATGGAACCTTACTCATATGCTCTCTTTCTTCCGTTGTCTTAGGATGGTCATATAAAGAAAGATGAAAACCTGATGCACTCGGTTGAACACCTAGCTTTGCATCGGTCATTACAAAATGTTTCAGTATCTTATCAATGTATGAAGCTTGAGATAGAGCTATCATTTTATTCTCCCGATCCCTAAGGATTCTAATTCCAAGAATATAACTAACTTAACTTAAGTCTTTCATACTAAACTATTTAGCTAACCACAGTTAAATCGATGATAATTCTCCTACATCGTTTCTGATAAGTAGAATATCATCGACATGCAAAACGAGAAAGACCACATTTTTGTCCTCTATACACTTACAAACATAAGGTTCATCAACATTTTGCTCAAACCCAAAAGTCTTGATTATTTGATCAAATATTTTATTCCATGAACGGGACACCTGGTTAAGTCAATAAATGGATCTTAGCAGTTTGCAAACTTTCTGCTCATTTCCTTTGAAAACATAGGTAGTGGGTTGAGTCATGTAAATGGTGTCATCAAGATAGCCATTCAAGAATGCTATCTTAACATACGTTTTCCAAATTTCGTAATCGAGAGCAGCGATAATGGATAAGCGTATGCAGATAGACTTGAACATGGCTACCAGAGAAAAGGTCTCATCATAATCGATGTCTTCTTTCTGTGTATAGCCTTTCCCTACAAGTCTAGCTTTGTGTGTTTCCACTTTCCCTTCCGCATTTCTCTTCTTCTTGTAGGTCCACTTACACCCTATGGGTTTAATCCCAATTAGTAAGTTTATAAGTTCCCACACTATATTGGATTTCATAGAATCCATATTAGTATCCATGGCCTATTTTTAGAGCTTAGAATCAACATCATGCATAACCTCCTCGTAAGTGAGTGGATCATCATCTTCATGATTGGCTTTCGTATTATAAATATTACCATTATAGATGAAGAAGTCTAGCTTCTTAGAAACTCTCCCACTACGATGGGGTTCTTTTATGCTATTAATTGTTGATAAACCGTAATTTATACATATTTTTATCCCATGCTTAACACATTTATAAATGATTTCTCTTAGATTTGGTGAATTTGATGCTCCTAATCCTTTAATTTCATGTTTTATACTTAGGTGAGCATAAAAGAGCAAAAAGAACAAGAGATGGGCCAAAAACGGAGAAAATGGTCCGACGTGGGAAAACAACACGGCCTGAACTTCATCACACGGGTAGAACACATGCCCGTGCCATTCTAGTAGGCTTGAACACGGCCTTAAACAACTTCAACACAGCCGTGTCTAATTCTCAGCCTTGACCACGGCCTGAAGTAATCACACACGGGCGTGTCCCTGTCGAGCCCAAGTTAAGTTCTATTCGGAAAAGGGCGATTTGGAGGGCTTCGAGGCATTTTAAAAGCCTATTTAAACACCCTAGAGGAGGATTAAAGAGGACACATAGAGTAGGAAGCAAGGAATTACTCGAAGGAAGCTAATTGTTCCATCTCAGAAGCCGGATTATTCATCAAGACTGAAGATCTCCTCTCAATTTCCCTTCAGGAGTTTTGGGTTTTCTTTATGTTTTGCAATCATTATTCTTCTGAGACGTTTTCCTTTTTAGTTATGAACTAAACCTCCTAAATACCTAAGAGGAATGAAACCTAAGACGAATCTTGTTATTATTATCTAAATTGTATGATAAATATTTAACTTATTCTTAATTATGTGTTCTTAATTCTTGTTTCGGTATTTCAGGATATTGATTCAAGTTAATGCGCTTATTCAGAGGATGAATACTCCCTGTCTAAGAGTAAATTTGTCATAATTAAGTGGAGTTGATTGCACGCCCAGAGATAGGGCGACAAGATTTTGCCGGATTAGAGTGAAACCCAATAAGAGGATCCATAGATCGAGTTAATGCAACCCTAAGGTGTTAATTAAAAAAAGATTTCAATTATTCAATCTAGGGTTAGACGTTATTAGCCTTGAATAGGGATAATAACATAACTTAGGGATTTCTACGGAACAAGTTCAATGAATAAATCGTCTGATTCAGAGTCAAATAACAAGTGAAGTCTAGATGGATTTTTCCTTAGGTATTATCTTAAAATCAATCAGTTTTCGAAAAGTAACTCCCCAAATCTATTTTCTGTGCATTCTTAGATTAGTTAATTAGTTAATTAAAACCCACATTATTCTTAGGCTAGATAATAAAAAGAATAATACTAGTACTTTTGGTTCCTTTGGTTTCGATATCCGGTCTTGCTAAAACTATACTACTGTTCGATAGGTGCGCTTGCCTTCGTCTTAATAATAGTTAGTTTAGGTATAATCATTTATAAATTTTAAAACCTGTCGCGAATATCACGAATCAAGTTTTTGGCGCCGTTGCCGGGGAACTAAGATATTAGGAACACTCGATTTTTATTACTTTAGCCATTTATTTTTATTGCAATTTTAATTTTGTTTTGATTTTCGTTACTAAATTTTCTTTTGCTTTCTTCTGGCAGGTTCTTATAGTTTATGACTAGAAGAAACCCGTCAGGACTATTACTTTTTGACGAAGAAATTGACCGCATAGCTCACAAAACCTGAAGAGAAATCAGGCGAAGCCTAAGATACACAGAGGAAGAGCAAGAGGATTATATCTCAACTACAACCGAGGAGATGGCCGAAAATCATGAAAATCCGGTACCTCCTGCGATTACTCCTGACCCAGTAAATCAGAATCCTGCTCCTCGTACTATGTATGATTATGCTAAACCTACTTTAACTTGAACCGAATCGAGAATAGTTAGGCTCGCTATATTCTTGCAAATAATTTTGAACTGAAACCTAACACAATTCAAATGATACAACAGTTTGTTCAGTTTGATGGTTTGTAGGACGAAAACTCAAATACTCATTTAGCAAATTTCCTAGAGCTTTGCGACACATTCAAAATCAATGGTGTTTCTGACGATGCCATTCGCCTTCGGTTATTTCCCATTTCATTGAAGAATAAGGCTAAATAGTGGTTGAACTCTTTACCACGAGGATCAATCACTACTTGGGAACAAATGATCGAAAAATTCTTACTTAAATACTTTCCACCAACTAAAACAGCAAAACTAAGGAATGATATTTCTTCTTTTGTGCAAATGGATTTAGAAACACTTTACGATGCATGGGAGAGATACAAGGACCTACTGTGAAGGTGCCCTCACTATGGGTTACCTCTTTGGCTGCAAGTTCAAACATTTTACAATGTTGTAAACCCCTCGACAAGACAGATGATTGATGCAGGAACTGGTGGAACCATCAACAACCAAACACCTAAAGCAGCTTACGAATTTATTGAAGAGATGTCACTGAATAACTATTAGTGGTAAGTCATGAGGACTAAGCCAACCAAAACAGCAGGCGTTTATAACGTCGACTCGGTTACTATGCTGTCAAATCAGGTAGAACTCTTAAATAAAAAGATTGATGGTTTACTTGGTTCTACGCAGGTACATCTAGTGATGAGGTGTGATTCAAGTGGAGGAGGCGTACATACAGAATATCAACCCTTCAATCCTACAATCGAATAGGAACAAGTCCACTATATGGGTAACAATAACTCTAGACCTCAAAATAACCCATACAGTAATACTTATAATGCAGGTTGGAGGAACCACCCAAATTTCTCATGGGGTGGTCAAGGAAATCAAAGGCCAAAAAATCCTCTGAGTTTTCAACAACCACCTTATCAACAGGAAAAGATACCGAGCCTTGAGGAGATGTTAACAAAATTCATCTCGGTGTCAGAAACTCGTTTTCAGAATATCGAGACAGCACTTAAAAATTAACAAACATCGATCCAAGTGCTCGAAACTCAGATAGGCGAGCTGTCCAAATTAATTTTTGAACGACCACAAGGTAGCTTGCCAAGTAATACTGAACCTAACCTAAGGGAACAGTTCAATGCGATTAACCTTAGCAATAAGGAAGGGTTAGCTGCATCTGAACCAGAACCAAAGCAAGAAGCTGTGGAAAGTAAAGGTAAAGGTAAAGTAGACCACAATGAGTACAAACTGGTAAGTGTAGAATATAAATCTCGTGTGCCATACCCCAATGCGACAAGGAAAGACCGCTCAGATGAACAATTTGGTAAATTTCTTAAACTTTTAAAGAAATTACATATCAACTTACCGTTTATTGAAGCTCTTTCACAGATGCCGAATGCAATGAAGTTTTTAAAAGAGCTTTTAGCAAATAAGCGGAAGTTGGATGAGGCATCGCATATGGAATTAAATGCAGTTTGCTCAGTTATTTTACAAAATAAGCTGCCCAATAAATTAAAAGATCCAGGGAGTTTTACAATTTCTTGTTTAATTGGTAGTTTAGATGTGAACAATGCGTTGGCTGATTTAGGGGCTAGTATCAATGTCATGCCTCATAAAATGTTTAAGCAACTTGGTCTTGGGAAACCCAAACAAACTAGGATGAGCATTCAATTAGAAGATAAAACTATCAGATTTCTTAGTGGTATTGTTGAACATGTACTCGTTAAAATTGACAAATTTATATTTCCAGTGGATTTCGTTGTTCTAGACATAGAGAAGGATAGTAACGTTCCTTTAATTTTAAGAAGGCCCTTTTTATTGACTGCTAGAACAATTATTGATGTTAGCACAGGTGAACTCACACTTCATGTGGAAGACGAAACAATCACCTTTCAAGCTCGTAATTTGAATAATACATCGAAAATTGAAGGTGGTTGTATAAATCATTCTACTAAAACTGACCATATGTTGCAACCTACTTTGCAGGAAATAAGTACGAATGACATATATGAGCCATGTTCAAGCAACAATAAAGGACCTATTCATGAAGAACGAAGGCTACAAATCGAAGAGCTAGATGAATGGCGGACACATAAACCGAGAACACATGATAAACCAAAACTATGCTAGGACGAGCTCAATACCTCACCAAATCAACCTAAGGTTAGAGATAAAATATTATCAGATGTCGCAGATCCTCGCATTGTCACTGCCAAACCGAATAAAGAAATTCCTCTTACGGTACTTAGCATTTTCCCATTCGGTACAGTCAAGGTAATTCATCCCAAATTCGGCACTTTTAAGGTAAACAATACCCGTCTAAAACCTTATTTTGATGAGATTGATAGCAGGTATGAGGAGTGTAAACTCCTCGAACCACCTTGACTATTCAATGGAGAGGTAAGTCGAGCTTAGACTCTAAATAAGCGCTTCTTGGGAGGCAACCCGAGTACCAACAATTTTAATCTATTTAAAGTTTATTTAAATTTCGAGTTTTAACATCTAGATCACTAACTGAGTCTTTAAACACAAGTTCCCAAATCCACACGGCCAGGCACATGGTCGTGCTTTAGGCCATGTCCACAACACGAGAAGAGACACGGTTGTACAATACGGCCGTGTGAAAATAGAGCAAAATCTTTCCCAAAACACGGGATGTGATAAATTGCCATGGCCGTGTGATCTAGCCGTGGGCAAGTCTGCCAAAATGACACGGGCGTTCAACACGCCCGTGCCTAGCACCCGTGGTCGAACCTGTCAAATTAACACGGGCATAGACCTACACACACAGACGTGGGAGAAGCAAACGAAGCAAGACACGGCCGTGCACCAATACGTTTAAAATTCAAAACCCACGAAAAACACGGGCTAAATAAAAGGCACACAGGTGTGCCCCATGAACATGTGCCCCAAATACCTATTTTTTTTCTAATTTTATCTTTCTTTAAAACTATTTCATTCCATTTTTTAGGATTTTTTATAATTATTAAGTACTTTATAATTGCAAGTATTCCTTCATGAGTAATCTTATTCCTCTATATTTATAAAAGTTCCTGATTCTATCACAGTTATAAAGAGCTCCGAAGCTCACTATTACTTAGGAATTTGAAACTCCATTGGAAAAAGTTCTCCATGACCGCCACTTGTGGAACCCAACCTCTACCACTACCGGAGATTCTCCTTCACTCCACATAACTCTAAACTAGGGGGTTCATTCATTTAACATTCAGGAAGTTTCCCTTCTCTCCCTATCTTATGATCTTATATCTATAATTGCCACTAACATTATCTTTGTACATTGAGGGCAATGTACATCTTAAGTGTGAGGGGAGTCAATTATATCACTATCAGAAAATCCCTGAATTTTGTTTTGTTCTCTTGTAAATCTCTCATATCATTATTAGAATAAATTTTGATAAATTTATGATTTTTATTGATATATCTTGAATTAAAACATAGGCATTCATGCATTGACTTTTTAAACTTTAAGACATTAGAGAATTAAGCATGATAAGTTGATTTTTGAGAATTTAAAATTTTAGGTTATTTCCCCAAGTTTAGGTATTACTTTGAATTGAAATCCACAGTTTTAAACATAAAAAAAAGCCATAATTTTTGTGAGAGTTTGAGCCTTTAGAGCATCTATTATTTCTTTCATGCTCATTTTTATTGTTGCTTTGAGTGCGTCAATATCGAATTGTTATTCTAGAACTTGCTTGATTATGTATGTCAAGACCACACCATTTGATTTGATATGTCAAGATGATAGAGGCACTTAGGATTAACCCACTCATGCCATGAAAAGCCTACCTTCGCAATTAACCCTTAGTAAACCCCTTTAAGCCTAATATCTCATTCATTGATTTACCCTCAATATTAACCCATAACTCATTATTGTTGAAATTCCCTCAATTAATTTGATCCCTATTTTTTTCGAGATTTGAATTGAATAAATTGCTTAGCTATGTCTTGTTCTTAATAGTTAGTCTATGATATTTGACTTGTTCTTAGAAAAAAAACTTACATATATACATATTAGTAGTGAAGCTCATTTTTATTCAAGTGTAATTAGTATTTTTCTAGTTAAGTAATTCTTCAATTTAATCTCGATTCTAACCTTCTCTTTCAACTTGTGACCACACCCCCTAACCAAAGCCTCGTTACAACCCTAAAGACCATTTGATTGATGTATCATCTCAATTTATAGTGGTGGAGATTTGATTTTCATGCAAGCCTATGGTAATAACTTTTCATATTGACTGTTGAGTGCTAAATTCATTGTCCTTAAACATCTCGAGTGATTTGAGTGAATCTTTAGTGAGGATGTTAAACTCTGTGAGATTTCGAATCAATGGTGATTACTTAAATGAGGGGAGATGCCTATATTTTTTCGTGATTAAATGCTCAACTTGGAATGTTTGAAACTTTAATGTTCTTTTAGTTGAATTCTTAATGTATGATTACTTATGGATTAGTTTGAGATATTATTGATAGGAATTATAAGTTGAGAAAAAGGAATTCCTAATTATGAATTGAGGATTTTGCTTGAGGACAAGCAAACATTTAAGTGTGGGGTATTTGATAAACTGTAATTTATACATATTTTTATCCCATGCTTAACATATTTATGAATGATTTCTCCTTAGATTTGGTGAATTTGATGCTCCTAATCCTTTAATTTCATGTTTTATACTTAGGTGAGCATAAAAGAGCAAAAAGAACAAGAAAGGGGCCAAAAACGGAGAAAATGGGCCGACGTGGGAAAACAACACGGCCTGGACTTCCTCACATGGGTAGAACACATGCCTGTGCCATTCTAGCAGGCTGGAACACGGCCTAAAACAACCTCAACATGGCTGTTTCTAATTCTCAGCCTTAACCATGGCCTGAAGTAATCGCACACAGGCGTGTCACACGGGCGTGTCCCTTTCAAACCCAAGTTAAGTTCTATTCAGAAAAGGGCGATTTAGAGGGCTTAGAGGCATTCTAAAAGCCTATTTAAACACCCTAGAGGAGGATTAAATAGGACACACAGAGTAGGAAGCAAGGAATTACTCAAAGGAAGCTGATTGATCCATCTCAGAAGCTGGATTATTCATCAAGACTCAAGATCTCCTTTCAATTTTCCTTCAGGAGTTTTGGGTTTTCTTTATGTTTTGCATTCATTATTCTTCTGAGATGTTTTCCTTTTTAGTTATGAACTAAACCCCCTAAATACCTAAGGGGAATGAAACCTAAGACGAATCTTGTTATTATTATCTGAATTGTATGATAAATATCTAACTTGTTCTTAATTATGTGTTCTTAATTCTTGTTTCGGTATATCAGGATATTGATTCAAGTTAATGCACTTATTCAGAGGATGAATAGTCCCTGTCTAAGAGTAAAATTGTCATAATTAAGCGGAGTTGATTGCACGCCCAGAGATAGGGTGACAAGATTTTGCCGGATTAGAGTGAAACCTAATAAGGGGATCCATAGATCGAGTTAATGCAACCCTAGGGTGTTAATTAAAAAAAGATTTCAATTATTCTATCTAGGTTTAGTCTTGAATAGGGATAATAACATAACTTAGGGATTTCTACGGAACAAGTTGAATGAATAAATCGTCTGATTCAGAGTCAAATAACAAGTGAAGTCTAGATGGATTTTTCCTTGGGTATTATCTTAAAATCAATTAGTTTTCCAAAAGTAACTCCCCAAATCTATTTTCTGTGCATTCTTAGATTAGTTAATTAGTTAATTAAAACCCACATTATTCTTAGGCTAGATAATAAAAAGAAAGTTAATACTAGTACTTTTGGTTCCTTTGGGTTCGATATCTGGTCTTGCTAAAACTATACTACTGTTCGATAGGTTCGCTTGCCTTCGTCGTGATAATAGTTAGTTTAGGTACGATCATTTATAAATTTTAAAACCCGTCGCGAGTATCACGAAGCAATTGTTTGCAGGTTTTTCTGCAACTTTCTCAAGAATCCAACTTGGTGATTGTTCTAGCACTCCCAAAAATTCCTCAAGTACCACTTTACTTTGATGTTTAAAGTTATGCATGTAGCTTTCCTCGAGGAAAATAGCATAAGTAGAAACTTTAATCGTATTATCTTTCAAATTGTAGAATAATCCTCCCTTTTTTCCTTTTGGATATCTTACAAATTTGCACAATTCTGTCTATGCATCCAACTTCTTTGCATCTTTTATCCAGAACGTGTGCTAGATAACCCCATATTCTAAAGTGATTTAGAGCGGGTTTGTTTCCATGCCACAGTTCATAAAGTGTCTTACAAGAAAACTTGGTTGACACATCATTCAGAATATAGCAAGTCGTTTGTATCGCATATCCCCAGACAGAAGTACGAAGTTGTGAATAGCTTAACATTGAACGAACCATGTCAAGAAAGGTTCTATTCCTTCTCTTAGCTACACCATTCTACTATAGAGTGTCTGGCGTAGTCAATTAGGATAAAATCTCATTCTCTATCCTAAAAACTCATTGGACAAATACTCCATGTCTCGGTCAAACCGAAGATTAATTATTTTTCCACTTCCGCACGAAACTCTCAAAATTTATCAAAGGTTTCGTTTTTGTAATGCATTAGATACACATATTCATATTGAGAATAGTAATCAATAAAAGTCACGTAATAATCGTAACTTCCTAAGGCATTGATGCTCATGGGGCTACATATATTAGTATGCACAGGTTCTACAGGTTGGTTGGCCCTTGTACCTTTCGCATTAAAAGACCTCTTAGTCATTTTACCTTTTAAGCAAGATTCACATTGTGGAAGACCAACTTCCTTAAGCATAGTTAAAGGACCATCTTTCACGAGTTTAATGATTCTTTCTTTGCTAATATGATCATGTCTTAAATGCCATAGGTATCCCTCATTAGAGTGAGAAGTTTTAAGCTTTTTATTCACTATTTCAGTTTGAAGCATCGAGTAGTTATTTGGTTTGATAAAGTAGATATTGTTTTCCATCCATACATTACAGATTAAAGAATGATTTCTGTGAATAACAATCTCTTTATTGAATGTCCTAGTATAACCATCATAAAATAAACATGCTACAGAAATTAAATTCCTCTTAAAATGAGGTACATATAACATGTTCTTTAAAACAATCTTCCTAAAATTATCAAAGTGTAAACTAACTTCACCCATTGCTTCAGCTAAAACATAGCTCCCATCTCGGTCCGCAATAGGAGGCTCCTATCACATAGACTTCTCATTTTACTGAACCCCTGTAAAGAAACACACACATGGTTAGTGATTCTAGAATCAATAACCCAGTTGCCAATTGATTCTTCCACTAAGCAAGCTTCAACCATAAAGAGTTTCATACCTTTACCCTTTCCAGCTAGGTAATCCAAATACTCATGGCAGTTTGATTTGAAATGCCCTTTTTCTATTGCAAAAGAAACATTTGATATTTTTTTAATCTTTTGACTTCTTAGCCTTCTTTCTATCCACACAAGGTGGAATAGAAGACTTAGTCAATTTCTTATTTCTCTTAGCTTTTTGTTTTCCCTTAAAAGACGAAGGGCCCACAACTAAGTTTACCTCAGGTTTCTCCTAAACTAGCTTACCACCATTCAGTATCAATTTATAGGATTGTAATTCCTTCATGAGCTAAGTCAAGGTAAGTGTCTTATTCCCCAAGTTGTAAGCGGCCCTAAAACCAGTAAACTCCTTGGTTAAGGATTTGAATACTATTTCAATTTGAGTATTTATAACAGCCCGTGTTTAGTCAAATCAGAACAGTGGTTTTTGGACCAAAAATTTGAGGTCGAGATAATTATTTTATTATTATTTTAATGTCTACAGCATGATAATATGATTGTGTGAAAACTCCGTTAAGAAATTTTATCGTTTGAGTGCTTAATTTGATAAAAATAACTAAATCACGTAAAGTGTAAAATTGCCTTAATGTGTATTTTGGACTAAATTGAATAGAGTGATGATTAAATAAGTTAATTTTGATTTCAATTAGATCAAGAAAAGTGAAATACGGATTTAGATCGAGGGAAAAATAAGGTTTCAGACTAGTCGATCCGTTCCGTTATTTGAGCGATCGAGGTAAATTTATATGTAATAAGCATTATTATTTTGTATTTTAAATGCTTTAATATTGTATAATTTGTGAATACAACATTCAGACATGTTCGACGATAATTCGGCAAGTGCGAAATCCCTGTTGAACCTTAGGAATAGATTAGGATACAAATGACATGTCGTTAGGGGTTATGTGATTTGGGTGCTGGTCCGTATGTCCTACCAGTGGCTAAGTTATCCAGCATGTGTTGTGGATGCTCGTCAGCTTGCATGATCAGCACCGGTGTAGTTTCGTCATGACTGTCAACTTGCGTGAGCAGACCCGTTGATAGCTCGAGAGTGAGCACTATATGTGATATGAGATTGAAATAGCTTCGGCTATATATATGGCACTTAAGGTACGAGATTTCCCAAGTATCCATAGTATTCCAAATGGTTCAACGAGTATACCGAAGATATGAAATGGTAAGAAATAGATACGTATCATCACAGGTATGTACAAAAATTATGAGTATTGAAACTATGAAAGTTGTGGGATCTTGATTAATTATTTGATTAAATATATGTTAACCTTATAATTACATGGTTTTGTAGTATAATATGTTATATCACCTGAATGGTGATTAAATGGTGAGTTTACTTATTAATTATACGAGCTTACTAAGCTTTATAGCTTACTTTATTTATTTTCCGTGTTTTTTAGTGAAATCAAAGCTAGCTTATATTCGAGAATAGTCGGAGATCTCATCACATTATCAAGCTATCACTTTGGTATTTTTTGAATCTATGTTTTGGTTGTATGGCATGTATAGGATTATGGTCATTTTGATATGTAGTTTGGTAATGAATTTAGCCATTTGGATTGGCTTGTAATTGTCTAAAGTTTGGTTTTTTATTTGGCCATGAAAGTTGGCTTATTTTGGTATATTTGATCATGTATATATTTGTGCATATGGCTCATATTATGTGCTTGATTATGGATATGTGATGCTAGTTGGTATTTGTTAATTATGGGTACTAAATGGTTGAGAAATGAATTTGGTATGATTGTGAAAATAGGCTAAATGATGCAAAATTTGAGGTGTTCATATTGACGATTTGAGATTAGGAATTTTGGTGTGAAATTGAATGGCATATTGTTGTATTGGTGTGTTTTGTATTGGTTGGTATTGAAATGGTATGAATTATGCTTGATTGAGGTTAATAGAATGCCTATTTTTATGCTATGAATTGAGCCATTTGGTTTGATGTGGGTATATGCAAATTAGGTGGCAAAATGGCTTGGTAAATAGTCTATTTTTGTCCACACGAGCAGAGACATGGATGTGTGTCTCAGTCGTGTGTGATACACGGTCAAATTACATGGTCGCGTGTCCCCTCGTGTTGAATTAAAAATCAAGTCAGTATGCTCCACACGACCCAGCACACGAGCGTGTGTCTTGGTCGTATGGCCTAAGTCAGTATACCCTACAGGTTTGGCATGGCCTAACATACGGTCTAACACACGTGTGTGTGAGGCCATTTCAAAAGGGCACACGGGCTAAGACACGGCCATGTGATCCCATTTCGAATGTCCACACGGGCGTGTGTTCCCTGTAGTTTGGAAAATTTTCTAAGTTTTGTAAAAATTTCCTGAGTTATCGATTTAGTCACGAACCACTCCTAAAGCATGTTTTGGGCCACGTAAGCTCATATTAGGGACAACGTGATTAATGTTGAATGATGATTACATGAATTTGAAAATGTATGTGAAATGAATGTTTAATTGTTTAATAAGTTTGGTAATACTCTGTAACCTTATTACGGCGTTGAATACGGGTGTGGGGTGTTACAGTATTCAAGTCTAGTTCAGCCTCATTGTCCTCCACTTCTGCAAAAAATCACATAAGCTTAAACATATTTTTTTTACCGAAGTGCCAATTTTCTATTGAAAATTCATCAAATTTGTAATAACGGATTGTCGAGCCACTGCGACTTGGCCTCCGAGCAAATCCTCCAAAATTTTTCATGATCTCTTTGGCAGTATAGAAATTCTCATGTTGCTTTTGCAACACACTACTCATGCTCACTAACATATAACATCGAGCAATCGAGAAAGAATCTCTCCAGCGATTTCTCGCTTTTGGGCTGAACTTCAAAAGGGCACATTTCATCAAGAACAAATTCGTGTTTCTAACAGCTGAGAACTATCAATAAGTTTCATTTCCATTCTCAAAAGTTATCCCCATTTAATTTATTCTCAGTAAGAATGCTAATAAGAGGAATGTGAGACATATTTAAATTAAAAAAATAAAGATTTCACTAATTACTATCTTTGTATTAAGAAAATATTCTTCATTTCAGCAATATAACAAAAATGTAGTATGATGCATGCATATTGTATTAAAACCTTAAAAATATTTCGTTGCTACGATCATTTTCACACCCATCAACCATGTCGCCTTGAGGTCCCATGATTAACTAGAAATAACATGGATTACATTTAATTAGTTCGTGAATCTTAATTCTTAAGACTCCACACGAACGAGCAATCGTTTAACGTTTGGCCATCAACTCTAGCTTAAATATCGTTTCTTGGGAAACTATTTAATAAGAGATGATCTTGAGTGTGTAACTATTGACTCAACACCCAGCATGAACATGCTTTCATTTGTGAGTCATCTTGGGACAACCTCTCTGACAGTCATGTATGACTAGTTGTCCTTAAAAGGAAATCTCATCTAGTGAACCGACATAACAAAGTTTACCTTAGGGTGCTGCCAGGATGGGAACCAGCTCGAAACTTTATCATGCTATCATTTACGGACCATCAATGGAGGCCACAGGTCTTGTTCAAGGGCCTTCTCCCACTCAATATTTTAAAAACATTTAAGGTTTATTATCCCAAATTTCAAGAATGATCATACAATAGCCCTAGTGGCATTCTTACCTAATCTAAATGGCATGCTTCTAATATATGCATGGAAATTTTATAAAATTCACATTCATTCGCAAGAATCAATCAATCATAAAAACAAACAATTTTGATTCTCCACAGTTTTTCTTGTAAGGGAAAACTGAAGAAATGAATGCGAATCATGCACAAGATAGGGTCTCAGGAAAGGGAGGTGAGTCAAATTTAATCGCTTAAAAACCAAGTCTTTCCTAACCAGAGCCAATCATATACATGCACCTTCTCATTACAACATTTCTCACAGTTACTGAATAACCTAAAGAAGTAAATAGAACAATACAACATATGTATCTTCTCATTACCACACTTCTTATTTTTAATCGATCAACTATGGATCATTTTATATATATATCACAATTATAACATTACATAATATAAATATTATACACAATTATAAAATAAATCTATAATGAGATAAGTAATTAAAATAAAATTGCCAGCCAAGATTTCCATGGTTCTATTTCTAAAAAATAAATAGAAAAATAAAATTACATAATTTTTCACCACAAGGCATTCATTCAGTCTTCAACTGCCATCACATCTTTTCCTCGTCATGGACTCCCTTTTGGAAAAATTACATTTAAGTTTTATGTCCGTTTCCAGCTCACAAGAATTCTATGAATTTTTAAAAAAATATAGCTCTACGTGGAAATGATAGCCCACGATCTATTTTCTAATAACCGCAACCTCAAAAAAAAACAGTTATATAACAAATATATAATATTGCATCTATTTCCATATATAACTCAAAATATGCATAAAATCTAAAAAATGTCACTTTTTATGTAATCAAAACATTCAAGAAGAAGAGAAATTTATTTTGATCATCTATTTATACTTATAGATAAAATATAACCTGGCTCTAATACCAATTGTTAAAAACGGGTTTCGAAAATGCAGCAAAAAATAAATTTAGGAAAAAGCCAGAGTTTTAAAAAATTTTCCAAAACAATATCTGGGTTGTGACATCTAAAGTAATAAACACTTAATCAAAATTTTATATTTTTGATTTATTTAGGATGAGCGCTTCGACCGAGTAATATTTTCCGCTATCCTCAAGCTTACATCTATCGAGTGTGTGCTCACTTCGAATTAGAAAATTTTTTACAAAAATTACCAGCGAGGCAATTTTCTACATTAATCTCTTCAGAACAACTCTCTCTTGAATTCAAGTGTGTGTAAATAATAACCCAAATTTTTTTTATATAGGGAGAGTTTAGAGAGTTCAACTATGATTAAACTTAATCACTTTAATATTAAATTAAATTAATATTTATCAGGATAAATATTAGATTAAATTTAATATTAAATCTTATTAACATAATAAAATGTAAATTTAATATTAAATCTTATTAAAATAATAAAATGTTTATCTACAATTAAATTAAATTTAATATTAAGATAATCACTTTAATATTAAATTAATAAAATATTATTAAGATAAGTATTAAACTAAATTTAATATTAAACTATTAAAATAATATTATTTTTGGAATAATTAATCTGAAATCAAATTCTCCAGTAGAATTCCAATAAGAGTGTAACTCTTCCACTGCTCAACCACTGACGACCAACCGCCGCCAACCATCGGGATGCTGCCGTCATAGCCAATGGCATCCCCGTTTTCGGTGGTACAGGTACGACACCTTTACGACACCCCGAGCCGGTTCGGCTACTGTTTATTCAGTCTGGGTCAGTGACGACCCGACGGTCCAATCTAGCCACTGGTTGGACCATCGACCCAATTTCACATACCGTGCCCGGGTCGACCAGTTTTTGGGTCTTGATCTCGATTTTGGGCCCTCGGGCCCAATTTACGATCTCAGGTCCAATTTTCAAGTTCAATTACCCATTTGTCAATTGTTTGACTTGAAAATTAACTTCCAAAAATATCATATTAATTTTAATTGATTTAATTTTACTTGATCAAAATTAATTTTTTCAAAAATTACTTATATTTTCCAAATTAATTTTTCAAGAAAATTCTTTAATCAAATTTTCTAGTTGAATAATTCTTACAACCACCTAATTTAATTCCACATCAAATAAATCTACTCAATTAAATTATTCCCAAAGTCGTAGAATTTTCTTCTGATTCAAATGCAATCCGATCGAGCTTTTGTTGAGCTAGCAAAGGGACAAGTCGGGCAAATACAATTAGCTCTAGTGATTGCAATTATGTCTAGAAGCATCGTTTTGATAATTCGCAATTACTTAATCAAGGATTCAATCCATAAGAAGTACTATGATTGAAAACTCCTTATTATATACTTTTTACGAAAGTAATTCATCCAACTACTTTGTCCAATAACCTTGTTATGTGTGTGTTACCCTCATATGATATCCTTGATTCCTTTGAGTTAATTGTTTACTCAATACTATTGTATTTTATCTCACTGTCACCATTGTGTCTTTTTAATGGTTAATATGATCATTGTCAACAAATGACTGTGATAAATTGCTAGTTCGAGAATAACCAACCCATGGTCACGTTCCATATTTATCAATCCACACAATGCCAATGAGAGGATATCATTAACTCTTTAATTGAGTTATAAATTCCATTGTTGCTAGTAAAGCCATGCCATACACAAGTCATGTACCCAACATACCGACTATGGCCTCGATCATCTTTAGAGCATAAGCCTCTATTTATATCAAAGCACATGATTTGCATACGCATGGTCAATGACTAATTCAGGATTTAGGTAAATCACACCATGAATGTTACAAGTAACTTAATTCACAAACGGATCCAAAATTAATTCATCTTAGGTCTGGTCCATTGTATCATTCTACCAATGAATACATCTATGTCTCTACACGTGGAGTCACCTGCTCCAATAGCCAAAACTAATCATCTCCCTAATTGGAATTGTAGACGACATAATAATCCTTCTCAGTATTTAAATCAAATATTCACTTTGATTCTTTTATGGGATTACGGGCTTATTTAGATTATCTACTGAAGTAAGTTGTCTTTCTCTCGATGTAAACGTTCTTTACAATGCCACTTATCTTCAATTTGAACTTTACACAATCAATGAGCTAATATTTGTTTGTCACAATTTCACTATGCATGCAAAATATAAAAGACATAAATACAAAAGACATTATAGTGAAATGTGAATTTAATTTTATTATTTATTCATCGTTCAAATAAATAGAAAACATTTACATGTTTATTATAATATGGGCACATTTTTCAACACCTTTCGGGGCGACAACGGCTGTCGTTATTACACATCCCATTAATAACTACAACCACTTTCACGTCGACCCAAGTTTGACCTTCACTATGTTAGAATATCCGCTCCCCTCCTGAGAGCCCTCTTGTGTCCACCTCGGTGTCAACCTTCGGAAAAGAATGAAAGGTTTAAGATACCGACTACTTAGAAGTAGCGAAAAAAATAACGTTGATTACACCGAATATTCCTAGAGTTTTTCTGTATGATTATGGCATCAATCGTATGTATGGTATATATAGGAAATTGTTTGCAGGTATCCAAAAAGCTTGAACTCCTGATCATGTAATAGTCGTCACCTAGCCCTCCAATTATACTCGAACCCATGATCGCATCACGACCACCGACTGGGACCTTCATGTAGACTTCGACCCTTGATCGTATCAAGCATTATTACCCTAAAACCAGATTTCCCCATAATGGGTTTATTAGGTATGTGTACTGAGGCGCGTTAACATCTCCGATCCTTCAAAACTATCTAAGAACTTCTGTGATTTCAGTCGAAAACCCTGAACACTTTGAAAATACCTTAAACCCTAAAAGTCCTAAACCCTAACCCTAAAAAAAAGTCCTAGCCCTAGAGAGAGAAATGGAAAGTGCCTCCAGCTGGACGCGCCTTTCTGCCATCTGTGTAGAAACTGCACCTAGCTGGACGCGTTTTTCTTTCTCTCCTAAAATCGGCCTATTGCCCTAATTAATTGTCAAATTGGCCTAAATGCCTAATTAATTAAAAAACGGCCTATATGCCTTATTTTACCTGTATTTTACTTCTAAAAGTAAAATAAGTAATTTTTATCTAGCATTTTCTAACAGCCCGGTTTAGACCCTAGTCGGAACAATAGTTTCTGGATCACAAATCTGAGGCCGTAAAATTATTTTAAAATTATTTTTGGTGTTCAGAATATATTAATTTCTATGTGTGAAAGTTTCGTGAAGTAATTTTAGCGTTTGGAATGTGAAAGTTCGAAAAAGGACTTAATCGCAAAAAATGTAAAAGTTGCATGCTATTTGTTAAAGTGTCTAATTACCATGGATTTTAAAGTAGAGGTGCTTGCATGTCAAATTGACCATTGGTAGTGGAATGGACAATGATAGACATGTAGTTGGTAAATTTTAATGTAATATGACAAGGTTAAAAAGGTAAAATGGCAAATTAAGTTAAAATACATAAAACAAAATAAAAATAAGCCATTTTATCATCATGCATAGCCGAAAATCAGCAAAAGATTTAAGGGTTGAAGCTTCTTTACATTCATCACTTTGATAGTTAAATTGAGGTATGAATTGAGTTCGTTTTTGATAATTTTTACGTTTTTATGATCGTTGCTTTGAATACTATCTAGCCTGTGTCTTAATTTTTGAAAGTGTCCTTGATTTTGTGATATGCCATTGATGAGTGTTTCTGTTCTTGAATGTTTGATGATGAAAAATGAAAGCTTGGTGTTTAATATACAAGTTTTGTTAAGTGATTTTCTGTAAAAATACCACTTAGGGTTTTAATTGAGAAAATATAAAAATATGTGGGTAAATGTGTGAATAAATGAAATATTTGGGCTGCTATAAAGCTATAAGAAAATTGGCTAAGCTAGGATTAAAGTGAATTTTAAATATTTTGTGTTTTGTAAAATAAGGACTAAATTGTAAGAAATGTGAAACTTTAGGGGTTAAAGTGAAAAATGTCCATTTATGTGTTCTTGAGTGAATATGAATGAATAAGTGATTAAATAAGTTAATTTTGATTGTTATTAGATCAAGAACAAAAGAAATCAGATTTAGATCGGGAGAAATCGAAAGTTATCGAGTAGTCGACCCGATTCGTCTATTCCGACTACGAGGTAAGTTCATATGCAAATAAATAATGTTATATTGAAATATTTATATTATATTTTCATAGAATTGCTATGAATGTTGAATGATCTATTATAAGTAAGGATCGACAAAGTTACGACATCCGAAAGCCCCGTACGAACCTTAGGAATAGTATAGGATACAAATGTCATGACATTAGGTTATTGAAATGTGATTACATGTTAGACCCTGTGTGGGACAGTGGCATTGTATTACAATTACGTGTAAGACCATGTGTGGGACATCGGCATCGTTAATCGATTTCGTGTAAGACCCTATGTGAGATAGTGGCATCGATAAATGATAGCATGTAAGACCATATCAAGGATATGGCATTGTACGAGCTATAAGTGATTACCGAGTATCCTTCACGATTCCGAATGGTTCAACGGGCAAAGTTAAGGCAAGAAAGAAAGTGTAAGTATATTAAGTGACACGGGTACGTGCCAAACTCATACGAGTATTGAAAGAGAAGTAATTAATAGATTAAATTATACTATTGAGAATGTGTATTATAAGATGGGTTTGTGAACTTGAATGTACATTATATGTGCTTATTCATAACTTGCTAAATTGGTAGTAAAGATATTGACGTATGAGATGATTTATTTGTATATGTCTTACTAAGCTTTTAAAGCTTATTGTGTTTATTTTCCACTGTTTTATATATCATCGAAGCTAACTCAGATTCAAGGATTGTCTGGAAGTGTCATCGCACTATCAATCAAATATTTTGGTACTTTTGACGTTATGTATATATGGTATATGGCATGTATAGGCTAGTGTCATAATGGTATATTTTGGCTTGTAAATGAAGTGTGTTTGTGGTCATTTTGATTGGCTTTAAATGGTAAGTTTGGCTCATGTTATGTGATGCATATATAATGCCTAGGTGATAGTTTATTTTGGTAAGTGATTTAGTTGTTGATTTTGTAGGTTATGAAGCATGTTTTAGTTGATGATAGGAATGGTATGATTTAGACTTGAATGAGGTTGTTTGATAGCCTATTTCATGTTTCAAAATGTGCCATGTTAATGGCTAGTGAATATGTGATTGTGTGTTTAAATTGAGGGTGGCAAGTTGGCTTGGAATATAGCCTTGAGTTGTCCACACGGATAGACACATGGGCATGTATCTGTGTGTGCCCTGGTCATGTGAAGTCTGCACCTTAATTTTGGAATTTTATTTGTCACACGGGCTGAGGACACGGGCGTGTGCCTTGGCCCTATGCCCCTTATTTGATTGCTGACGTCACAAACAGAATACAAGCTAGTTTTGGCACGGCCGAGCACACAGCTTGAACACGGGCGTGTGCAAGGCACACGGGCTGGACACACAGGCGTGTGGTCTGGCCGTGTGAGGAAGTCAGTATGTATGCCCTGTATCCACACGGTCTAAGACACGGGCGTATCTCTTGACCGTGTGAATGACACGGGTTAAGCACACGGGCGTGTGACCCATGCAGTGAGGAAAATTTTCTAAGTTTTGTAAAGTTTTCTCGAGTTATCGGTTTAGTTCCAAACCCCTTTTAAGCATGTTTTAAAGTACCACAGAACCTTATAAGGGACAATGTGGATGAATGTATAAAATTTTTAAATTGTATGCAAGTTTTTATTGTGAAATGTGACTGAATGATTCGATGTAAGTCCGGTAATGCCTCGTGCCTTGTTCCGGTGTCGGTTACGGGTAAGGGGTGTTACACATTTAATATTTTTTGTTAATCAAATTTCATTTGGGTGAGTTTTCGATACACTGACATTATACTTTTTTTATTCTACAAGTAATCTTAAAAGATTAACATGCATTTTTTTGAATATTTATGCTTTAATATTTTACTATATTCTTAAATGACATTTCAATAGCAATATACCAAATAATTTCTCATTTCATTTTACAAAAATAAATAATAATTAATAAAAGGGTAAATTACACCAATAGTCATCCAACTTTGGGGTAACTGACAAAATAATCACCTAAGTTTCATTTCATTCACTAAACTTTCGAAAAGTTACAAAACAGTCTTTTTTGTCGTTTCCTGTCACAAACGTCATGCCAAAGTGACATGGCAGGTGACGGTGTTATTGGTATCAAAAAACCGTCCAGCTGGTCGGTTACTCTCACTTTAACAGCCCTATCAGCACCATTTTAGGGTTAGAGAAAAAGAAAAAGAAAAATAAGAAAAAGAAAAAGAGGAGAAGAAAAGGAAAATTTGAGATGCCCTGTACGTAGACCCAATGGCCCTCCATTCATATGTATCTCATATTCAACCTCAAGCTCCTCACTCAATTCATTTCACCCTCTCATTCACTCAACCACCAACAAGATTCTCCTTTCAAATAACTATACCATGACTTTTTTTCTGCTATGGCAATTTAAAAGCGAAGTTAATCACCCAATTATCTACTTTGGACGAAGAACACCAAGAATATTGGCCAAAAAATTAACAGTTCTGCAAAGCTCTTCCTTTCCCAAATTGTTCCCAAAAACTAATGTGGTTGACTATTGATAACAAAGAGACAGAGGCGTTAAAAAATACAGAATCTAAGAAAATATTTTCTCCAAAACAGTTGGGTTGGGTTAGGAAACTTTTGTATATGCTTAGTTGGGTTTGGAATCAAGATGCTATTGTTGCCTGTGTTGTTGGAATGCTAGGTGATCCCAAAGAGGCCAGAGCAGATTGAGGACTTGGCTCTCTTGATGTGGTTAGACAAACTGTGCAAGAAAAACACAAGGTTGCTCAAGGAGAAGCATGGGAGTTTGTGGGTATACTCCATTTGCTCGATCCTTCAAGGCTTTTAGTACAGAGACAATTCATCTGGCTCTAAATCTTGGTGTTGATGTCAAGGTGATCACTAGTGATGAACTAGCTATTGGCAAAGAAACTGGTCACAGGCTCAGTGGTTCCCATGAGCACAAATATGAAATTGTAATGAGGTTACCGCAAATGACTCATATTTGTGGCATGACTAGAGATGGTGTGAATGATGCACCTGCGCTTAAGAATGAGGCATTGGAATTGCAGTGGATAATGCAACTGATGTAGCTCGTGGTGCATCGGATATAGTGCTGCTAACAGAACCAGGGCTTAGTGTCATTGTTAGTGTTGTTCTAACAAGCAGGGCCATCTTTCAAAGAATGAAAAACTATATGATGTCTCCATTACTATCCAAATTGTGTTGGGATTTATTTTTCATACTCTTATTTGGAAATTTGATTTCTCACCTTTCATGGATTTGAGCATTGCCATATTAAGCTATGAAACCCTAAACCCTTAATCTTAATCTGTTTCTAATTTTTTACCCCTAAACCCATAACCCTTCAATTTTTTTCCCTAAACCCAACCCAAACCAAGACCCATCAGCCATTTCACCAACGTGGCAAGTTAACTTGCCACGTCAGCATCCCGTTAACACCCTAACAGAAACTGTTAATCAGTGACTGTTTTGTTACTTTTTTATAATGTTAGTGATTGTTTTGTAATTTTTCAAAAGTTAAGTAACTAAAATGAAACCTAGGTGACTATTTTGTTAGCTACCCTAAAGTTAGGTGCATGTTGGTGTAATTTACCCTTAATAAAATAAAAATTAATATAAATGAAAACAAAAATAAAAATAAATAGGGAGAAATAAATAAAAGTCCAACTTACAAGGAGAGAGAAGCAAAGGCATGAAGTTCCAATTCGAAATCGATGGAGAGACCCCACCGGCGTCACTGTCACTTTCCAGACCAAACGAACGGCACGAAGCGTATCATCTGGCTAATGGCATTATTCATTTCATGTGGTAAAGATGAGCTCATGCTGTGCCTCTTATAACAACATCGCCCCCCTTTCTTTTTTCCTATACGTTTCTTGGCATTAATTGACCCCCAAATCTCAATTTCCAAATACCCACACACACTCTCACTAATTTCGTCCCAAGGCGTTGCCTTTCCTGGCCGCGGCTCCCCCGAAATTGATGGCCTGAATCTGCAAATGGAAACTCACTCCATTTCACTCACCAATTTCTCACCTTTGACTCGCCCTTTACGCCCATCACGACTCGGACGCCTCAACTCTTTCCACTTCAAACCTTTGTTTTTCTCTCCCCTCTCCACCCGCTACAAATCCCTCTTTCTTCCTCTTAATTCCCACACTATCCGAATCCGCTGCGTCGCTAAACACGACCACCACCATCATCATGAGCATGATCATGATCATGGCCATGACCATGACCATGACCATCATCACCACCACCACCACCACCACCATCATCATCATGGTTCTGGTCAATTGAATGGGCCCCAGAAAGCCGTGATCGGGTTTGCTAAAGCCATTCGATGGATGGACCTGGCCAATTTTCTGAGAGAGCACCTTCACCTCTGCTGCTGCGCCACTGCACTGTTTATTGCTGCCGCTGCTTGCCCTTATTTAGTCCCAAAACCAGCCGTCAAGCCTCTCCAAAATTCCTTCCTTGTCCTCGCCTTCCCTCTCGTTGGGGTAAACTCCATTTCTCTTTTATGTTCCATTTGGTTGCTGAATTTTTGCATCCAAAATAGTAACTTTCTTATTATTTAATGGAATAAGTGGTAATTGTGTTCGACTCGATATTTGATTTTACTGTATTTTAAATCATCTTACTTGTATTGCGTTTTATTTGGTCAGGTTTCTGCGGCACTTGATGCCATTACTGATATTGCTGGTGGGAAAGTGAACATTCATGTACTTATGGCACTTGCTGCCTTTGCCTCTGTTTTCATGGGGAATGCCTTGGAAGGAGGGTTGCTTCTTGCAATGTTCAATTTGGCTCATATCGGTAAGTGTTTCGAGCTGGTTAAATTTGTTTCAGAGGCATCCTATGTTTCCTTGGTGTAATTGTGAAAGTTGGTTACTTGCAGCTGAAGAATTTTTTACCGGTCGTTCAATGATAGATGTGAAGGAGTTGAAGGAAAATTATCCAGATTCAGCACTTGTACTAAATTTGGATGATGATAATTTGCCAAATGTTTCTGATTTGTCATACCGAAGCATCCCTGTTCATGATGTGGAAGTTGGCTCCTACATTCTGGTCACAACTGGTGAGGTCTGTGATTATAGGAATATGGATTCTATACTGGGTTAATATTTTTATATTTTATGTTTTTTAATTTCTTTTTATGTTATAAGGGTAAGATTAATGGTGTGAGCTGCTATTTTTCTAGGCTGTTCCTGTAGATTGTGAAGTGTTCCACGGTAGTGCAACAATTACTATTGAGCATTTGACTGGTGAAATCAAACCATTAGAGGCTAAAGCTGGAGATAGGATTCCAGGTGGTGCAAGGAATTTGGATGGTAGAATGATCGTTAAGGTGTGTTTATGAATTTTTCAGAATGCTAAATGTAAAAAAGTTCAACTTATGTTCTTTTATCTTCTGAAATTGTTTAGTTAAAAAGTGAGTAAATAGATTTTTCTCGCAGGGAACTTTTCTCTTTTTCTGTCATTTCTAGTTCACATCCTTCACTTAGGTTTTGGGTTTTCCCCTTAATAATTTCATATTAGGTGCTTAAGACATGGAAAGAATCAACGCTTAGCAGGATTGTGCAGTTAACTGAAGAAGCACAATTGAATAAACCTAAGCTGCAAAGGTGGTTGGATGAATTTGGTGAGCAGTACAGCAAGGTGGTTGTAGTTTTGTCAGTTGCCATTGCAGTTCTTGGGCCTTTTCTTTTTAAGTGGCCATTCATTAGCACTGCAGGTAACTCTTAGTATAAGCTGCTTTGCAATTATAACAGTTGTTTCTCTCTCTATTGCCTTGTGCCATTAATTTTGTTATCCATGGTTTACACCCTTTTATCTTCAAAGGCCTCTTCTGCTAACGCATCTTAGTTTTAGTTACCTTAACTGGCAATAACCTCACTTTGCATCAACTCTCACTGAATAGTCAGTCTGTTTAGTTTGAAGCTTTACTTGTCTTGTTCTTCCTCTTGACAATTCTCTGATGTTATCTTTGTCTGTTTTTAGTTATCTTCTACCTGTCTGATGTTTGGTGTTGATTATGCAGTTTGCAGAGGATCAATCTACAGAGCATTGGGGCTTATGGTGGCAGCATCCCCATGTGCCTTGGCTGTAGCTCCACTGGCGTATGCTACTGCAGTGAGCTCCTGTGCGAGAAAGGTATCAGTCACATGTAATCAAGGAGTGTTCACACATGCATTCTGTCACTGTCAGCATGTTCTTTCTCAAGTGTATACAAGCCTTTTTCATAAATGTATTTATTTTCATTTGTTAAGATAATGATGGAATCCCACCGCATTGCAATATAGCTATAATTAAGATACTTTTGATACCTTAGACTGAGTCTAACCATTATTAGTTTTCTGTACTTTGGTTGGATCAGCTCATATTAGTTTTTTGTTCTGAACACCTTTGTTATTGTACAATTTCTAAAATCATCTTTCTAGTACCTTGATAAATTGTGTATTCTTGTGTATATGTTTCTTGATTAATTTTTCCTTGCACAAGTTTTTGTTAGAGCCAATAGGTTGCTTTTTTTTTTTTCATTGAAGTTAGTAATAACTTGGAGGTCATCGGTACATGTCTGTTTACTTGATGATGCTTGTAGAAGTCTAGATTTATCTAATTGCTTAACTACTGAAGCTCTTTTGGTGTTAATATGAATCATGAGATTCACTTGATCTCCTCCAGTCTGACTCTCTCTCTCTCTATATATATAGGGGATATTGCTAAAAGGTGGGCAAGTGCTAGATGCTCTAGCTTCCTGTCACACTGTTGCATTTGATAAAACTGGGACATTGACAACTGGAGGGCTTATGTTTAAAGCAATTGAACCAATTTATGGTCACATAATTGGAAACAAGAAGACAAATTTAACTTCCTGTTGTGTTCCTAGCTGTGAAGTAGAAGCACTTGCAGTAGCAGCTGCGATGGAGAAGGGTACTACTCATCCTATTGGAAGGTATTGTATAAAATGAAATAGTGTATCCTCTGTAAGTTGTGCATCTGTGGTCTGTGCAACTCATTCTGTGACCATAGCCCTCTAATAAGCTAATGAGGGTAATAACTAATTTCTACTTAACTTGCCATTGTGTCTTAATGATGGTCATATTTCTTGTATGAATTATTGTCGTAATCTTGTCAAATTATTTATCATTCCTTTTATTCCAGGGCGGTTGTAGACCATAGCATAGGGAAAGATCTTCCTTCTGTTTCTGTTGAAAGTTTTGAATATTTTCCTGGCAAAGGTCTTATTGCTACTCTCAACAGTGCTGAGGTAATGTCTTTTACCAATATATTTCATATGTCTCCGTGATATTTAAGGGGAAACTGAGTTATCTTCAAGTTTGCTGAAATCACTAATTTTCATTTACGAGCAATTTGAATCCTCCGTTTTGCTCCTATACCTTGTATGTCCAGTTCATTTACTACTGTACATTTGTAACTTAGCAGACTGTAATTTCCCTCCTTGAGGTTCTTTTATGGCACTTACAGTCATTGGGGTTTCTTCTACTAGAGGATCTAGTATTAGCTTTTTTGCTAAATAGAGAAAAGGGGGACAATGGGTATTGTCATAATTTCGTTAAAAGTGCCTTTCATGGAAGTGTCAAAAAAAAGGGGAAAAAAACACAGTCAAAATGCAAAATTGTAGTTCAATGTTGATTTTTCATGTCAAGCAACATATAATCAAAATGAAGGATGATAGAATAATTTTCGTCAGCCTGAATTATATTTATATCTTATGACAAGACACGTTCCTTTGAACTATGATACTGACTTCAACTATAGGGCTTATTCACCGTTAAGTATTTGCTTGCTTCCCATCAGTTACATTAAAACCATCCTGCTTATAATCATTTCTGCTTTGTTATAGTCAGGAACCAGAGGAGGTAAAATGTTAAAAGCGTCACTTGGTTCGATAGAGTTTATCACTTCACTTTGTAAATCTGAAGTTGAATCAAGGAAGATTAGGGCAGCTGTTAATGCTTCTTCTTATGGAACTGACTTTGTTCACGCTGCTCTTTCTGTTGATGAAAAGGTCTGATTTCCATCCATTATGTTAGTTGTTATGCTTTTCTTACATCAAGATAGACATGCATTTGAAATACTAAGACACAAGCAAGCTATATCTGTTTATCTTTTATAGAAAACATTTACCTAAATATGTACAGATTCTTTGATATTACTTTTAAAAGCAGATGCATCTGTATTGGGTGGTTAAAGAATCAGGAAAATGTGTGGAAAGACTTGTTATATGCCCAAAACACTATATCTAACTCAAAAACAGCTGCATATGAAGATGTTAACTGCTTGCTTTTTATGCATATATTTAAGTCCTCAATTTTTGATGCTTTGACAACCGGGCTATTTTACACGGACAATTGCATTTTGTGTAAGGTCAACAGAATGTATATGCCATAGAGTACATGTTGAATTTGTGCTATTTGCAGAATCATTTGTTTTCTGATCAATTATTTAGGTTGTATATATACTAAATTGAGTTTTGTAATGTATAAGCAGGTGACTTTGATTCACCTTGAGGATAGGCCTAGACCAGGGGTGTTAGATGTTATTTCTGAATTGAAAGATAAAGCAAAAGTCCGAGTAATGATGTTAACTGGTGACCACAAATTAAGTGCATGGAGAGTAGCTAATGCTGTGGGCATAAATGAAGTCTACTGCAGCCTAAAGCCAGAGGATAAACTCAATCATGTGAAGAGGATTTCAGGGGATACGGGTGAGCCCCAGATTCTTATTAAGTTAAATATTTTGATATTCAGTAGATATTTGGTGGCAAATTCGTATTCCATATCTCAGTGGAGTATTGAAGTATTGTGTGAATCATGTCCATGATTACCATCTTTATATTAAAATGATCAGCCAAAGAGCGAGTTACATTTTGTCCACCTTCATGGCAGGAGGAGGTTTGATCATGGTAGGTGAAGGTATCAATGATGCACCAGCTCTGGCTGCTGCAACTGTTGGAATTGTATTAGCACATCGTGCTAGTGCAACTGCTATAGCAGTTGCAGATGTCCTATTGCTTCAGGACAACATTTCTGGTGTTCCATTCAGTATAGCCAAGGCTCGCCAAACAACTTCACTGGTACTCAGTTAATCCCTTCCTTATTCCTGTTCTCTGATTGTGCAGACAATTTACACATGCAATTTAACGTGCAGGTCAAGCAAAATGTGGCCCTTGCCTTAACTTGTATAATCTTGGCCTCTCTCCCATCAGTCTTGGGGTTTCTTCCACTTTGGCTGACGGTATGATCAATTTGATGATTGCCTTATCTTGCAAAAACTTATGAACTCTGTTTTAATTTTTAGAATAAAAACATGGTCCATGACACCTGAAACTGTTCCTGTCGACTTACATCTGTTGAAGCTGTATGTATATTATAAGTAACTAGCATGTATATATCAATCTGACATCATGAACTGAGCTCCTCTTCTGTCTCGTACAGGTTCTTCTGCATGAAGGGGGTACTCTTCTTGTTTGCCTCAACTCTATCCGTGCACTAAATGACCCGTCATGGTCCTGGGGGCAGGATCTAAGGAATTTGATCGGTAAACTCAAATCAAAACTTGCATTATTGAGACATAACGCCACTTCAAGCACCATCCAGACTGCACCTTTGTAAACTAATACTTAGCTTGGACTTGGGGAGAAATTTTTCCTTAATTCTTTTTTTGTAGTCAAGAGATGGCTCATTCTCATTTTGTTGTTTATAAACAAGAGTCCAAAACTGTAAAAAGTTGATACATCAATGAATCAATGAATTAAATAAAGAATAGGTTGTGCAGACTATTTGGTTGTTTGACCCCTTTTAAGTTAAATAGTTTCAACCAGCTTTTCAGCATTGGATATTGCTTCAGTTGAACATTATGCTTCTGCGGTAGTGAGAAAGAATAAGCTGTTGCTTTCCTGATTTTCGTGTTTGAGGTCTTTCCTGTGCTGTGAGCTGAGTAAGTATTGAATGTCAAAGTTTGGTGACATGTTCCGTCATTTAAGTCGGTGGAATTTCAAACAATAATGGGGAAAGAAAGAATATATGTTTCTACATAAAAACTTTTAATAACATTGCGGTCATGTGATCATAAGCCATAAGCTTTACTGTCCGTAAATTTTATATTATATTGTAATAGTAAGAAAACGGTGGTACACATTTAATAACCTCCATATGTTTATATAAATTTAAAATAAATAAAAAACAAACCCTGTTCATGATTTTGATTGATGAGGGTGAAGTTGACCAAGTACAGCCATTTAGCATTTGGATTTTACTCAAAACCATTTCCAACGTACATATTACATTATATACACCATAGTTATTTTTTATACTTCATGCCTTATCACCGCCAATATTATATTCAAACCAGGATGCTTAAAGAAAACTACGATAATGTTCCAACAAACATAAACAAAAACACCTTTGCAGCAAATTGCAAAAAAAAAAAAAAAAAACCCTTTTTCCCACTTTTCTAAAACGGTTTTAAATCCTGAAAGTTGATATTTAATTTCTTTTATTTTAATTTGATATCATTTATTTTTATAATGTTATTAATGAGTCCAAATTAATAACATCCTTAATTATTATCATTAAATTGATGACATGAGTTTTTACTCTTATCATATAAAAGTTATCAATAAAAAAATCTACATCATTATTTTAACAATAGCAGCTAGCATTGTTATTGATTTCAACTTATTAATAATATTATAAAAATAAACTAAATCAAATTAAAAAAAATAAAATAAAAAATGAAATCTTAAATTTTAGTGTAGTAAAGGGATTAAAAGTAAGAAGAGAGTTGATTGGATGGGCTCATGTTGTATGAACATATCGTGAAACCGTATGCTCTTTAATTTAAATTATATTTTTTTCAATAATAGTTTGGAGTTGGGAGGTTAAAATTTTGGGTTGCGTGAGTTAAATGGATTGTAACATAAAATGTCACCCTTGAGCTAAACGACAATTGCTTCACACCGACAACCTTTGTCATGGCGCCGCATGTTTTTTTCATTTTATTTTTGGCCCAACTTGCTAACAACTTTTACCTCTCAAAGCTCAAAAAAGCTGAGAGTATAAATTCCACTTCAAATTCAAGATTTGAGATAAATGAAATTAATTAATCTTTTATTATACTATTTAAATGGTATAAAGTGATAAAATAGACTGTATATGGTGCAAAGAATCACTAAAAATAGAGGTTTAAGATGATGCATTAGCATAGTGATGGCTAATGATTGATTTTGTGTTGTTTGCCAATTCTTGTTAGCTTTTGATCTCGAAAGAAATGTTTATAAGAGGAGAGTTTAGAATTGATTTCCTGTAACATGATCGTCATTTTAGTAAAATTTAATTTAGACCTAAGTTAAGATACATCCATCTTAATGTGATCGAAAAGTTACGTTTGAGACGTATGGAATATAACCAGCTAATTGAGTCCGAATATAAAATTAGTTAAAATGAAATTCAAACTCCAAGTTGTTATAATCAAGTAAGTGTGGCAAATTAGTGGTTAAAGAAAAGAAGTGAGGGTTGTTAGCATTTGAGATATTTTCGGTTGACTTCACCCTCTCACACTTCCCATTTCATTTTAACCAAACGTGTCCCCTTCACCTTCCACAAACCAAAAATTCATTTTCCCCTTTCTCCCTGCTCACCATTTGCTTTACTTAACCAATCTTTCTCTTCCTTAAACCATCAAAACAACCATGTCCCACACCTATCTATAAACATTAATTAACAAGTAACATAAATTTATTGATTGATACCAAAAAAAAACGTTTACTTATTTTTCTAAAATGTTCAGATTCAACTATATATTTTTATATATCGAAAACTTACAAAATAAAAAATAAAGGCAAATTGTTTTTCACTTGAATGGTAGTCTCCCTTCTTTGCTAACAATTGAACGGTAGTTCATTTTTAAAAATTAAAAATTTATATTTTATCTTTAGAAAGGTAATATGTGGATAATAATATATTTATATAAAAAGGAAGTTAATTAAAATAAGAAAGGTAAAGTAAGTAGGTTAGAGTGTTGTAGAAAAATGAAAATTCTCCAAGTATATAAGAAAAAATATTTATACTAACAAAAACATATACAAATCTTGTCTTGTTTTCAGTTCCCTGTTATACGAAGTATATTTTTAGTTCCAAATTCAGAAAAATTTCAGATTTACATGCAAAAATAATTTAAATTTAGATAAGAAAACAAAACCAATAAAAGAGACGTGAGATTGAAATTTCAAAGGAAATTTTTTCCCTTCTTTTTTTCTTTTTTTTTTCCGTTGTCTTCCTTCACTAATATCTACTAAAAACAAGGCTAAGAGACAGGTAATTTTTAATTAGAAAAGTCTCCGTTTTTTTCTTTTACTGGTCATTTTTCAGCTTTTTCACCCGTCTCTCTCTCCGTAAAATGAACAAAATTATTCACCGCCTAATTCCCATACCAAGAAAAAACACAGCCCAGTTTTTTCTCATCTTTTACTCTCATTTTTAACCTTTCACTCGATCTTACTCACCCCCACTCGGTTCACAGTCATAAGATTCCTGAACCCCCCATCCAAACACATCCCCATTCCCGCTCCTCCCGAAACTGCGCCGTTTTGCTGCTGCTGCTGTTGCTGCATCTGCGTCATGTAATTCCTCACCTCAACCCTTATCATCTCTTGCATCACCGCCATAAACTCCGCACTGAAACCCATCACCCCACCTCCCCTTTCTTCACTCCGATTCTGAGTTGACTCGGTTATTGGCTGGGTTGACACCACCTCACATGACTCCACCCCCGGTAAAGACAAACTCAGTGACGTCGGTGGATCGTTGGAAGATGATGCCGCTTCCACTCCAGCTGGCGTAACATTTACATCAACGTTAACACCGCCGGTCCTTGGGATCGGCTTGTACACGTGAGAAGATGATAAGACGGGAACACTAGAATCGCTCACATCCGATCCCGATGGGCTCCCTGGACTCATGTATAGACCAGCACTCACCGATCTTTTCAATGGTTGCCGTTCCTCTCCTCCCAGATTACCATCATACCCTCCATTAGCAACGAAATTACACTCTTCCCCAACCGGCAAGCACTTACGTTTTAGCGTGGAATTCCAGTGGTTTTTAATGGCGTTGTCGGTACGGCCGTTGAGGAGTCGGGCTATGGTGGCCCACTTGTTACCGAACCTGGCATGTGCTCGGATGATGGTCTCGTCTTCTTCCGGGGTGAAGGCACGGTGCTCAACTTGCGGTGACAGTTGATTGCACCATCGGAGCCGGCAGGATTTACCGGATCGGCCGGGGATTGATTTGCTGATCAAAGACCAGTTTCTGGGGCCATGTTTCTGTACCAGCTGCTGGAGCAAGTCATCTTCTTCGGGGCTCCATGGACCTTTGATCCGGTCCATTTCTTTTCTATTTGGTGTGCTTGTTACATCCATGAAATCAAATTGAAAGGCATGCAATAGGGAAGGACTTGGGGTTCCTTGGATGTGTTTTTTTTTTTTTTTTTTCTTTTCTTTGCCCTGGGGGGTTTCGAATTGCAGCTTAAAACTTAAAAGAAAGACGATTGAGAGCGAGACAGAAGAGGAGAATATATAAGAGAGGAGAGGGAAGTAACCGGTTGAAAGGGTGCAGAGCAAAGCGTAGAGAAGCGTTATGGGCACCGATTGTTCCAGTTAAGCGGTTGGGGGGAAAGGTGGTTTGGGATACAGCTGGCTAACGGACACGCGTCACATCTGAACTGCACTGATTTACATAAGTCACTCTCTCTTAATATCTTCTTTCCTTTCTTGAGATTTTCCGGACTCTCTAACATGGGAGCGTCTGTCCCACTGTCTGTGTTTTATGAAAAGAGAAATTTTATGAACTCAATAATATTATTGCAGGGAGCGGAGGGAATTTACTTTGTACCTATATAATTACGATGTAATTTGGAGCGTCCTTTACTTCTGCAATATTTGATTTCATTTTTAAATTTTAAATATTTTTTTGATGAATTATCAACAAATATTATTTTTTGTTAGATTATTTCGCTTATAAATAAAATAATTAATTTACAAATTGCAAAAAAAAAAAAAAAGGCGCATGTGGGGGATTTGCAAAGAAGTTTCTTGGCAGTTTAGGGCGTGTGAAGAAACGCTCTAAAGAAAGAGCGTAGCATACGGTTGCTTCCTATTCACTGTTCTGGAAGTTATAGAGACAAAACCGAACTCTGCGTACCATAATTTATCACGGAAACAATTTAAACAAATTTCTTTTTTTAAATAAAATAAAAAGTAATAGCTTAAGAGATAAAGATGATAACGGTTGGGTAAGGTTTGAGTCTGAGTTTGACTGGGGAAGCCAGCCTGTATAGCATTTTCGTGTGGGATTTTTTATACTTTATAGTTTTATTTTCTTTAATTATTTTTAAATTAAAAAAAAAAAGAGGTTTAAAAGAACGGCCGCACGGAAGCTAAACGACAAGATTGGTCGCCGAATCGGAGGGCGAATCATTACTGCTTTTCTGTCAATTCCAGGCTGTAAACCTGCCACCACCTTTAACGGCCTCTCTTAATTAACCGACGCCTGTCGGTCACCCATCCCTTTCTCCTCACACCCAAACCCATCCTTGCTTTGCCTTTACCTGTACGGAACCGGTAAACAAAACCCCGTTTTTATAATCATTTAAAAAAATTGCACACGCTCCAACGTCCCCCGAGAGGGTACCTTCCAGCGACCTTCCTTTTTAAAATGAAATAATGAGGGATTAAGAAGTGATGAATTAAAAAATGAAGGAGAAGAAATGATGGCATTGCAGAGATCCGTATCTATTTCGGTTACTCGTACATCGTACCTACTACCAATTGCTTGCTGTTTGGTATGAGGAAGGGGTTTAATTTTGAAAAGAAAATTAGTGATAGGGTCGGTGGTGATGTTCGTAAGTAAATTTGGATGTCAAGATTTAACTGTTTTATTAAATTTCCAACAAAGACTTTTTTTGTTGGGGGGCTAATGTTTTCTTTCAATAACTCTGCCTGTACTTTATCCTTTTATCAAAATTGTCCTCACGCATCAATTCATGCATATATAGGTTGGATGGCACACATCAATTATAATAATAATATTAATATTAATAAATGTAGTTTAAAATAATAAATACGTGGCTTTGAGGGTCTTCCATTTCAAGTTCCACTCATGGTGGATTTAATTTGGGTTTAAATTATCTTTTTATAATAATTTTAAAAAATTAAAAAGATAAAAAAAAATCCTTCATCATAATTTTTATTACTTTTTAAACAGTTATTCAAACAATTTAAGTTAATTGAGATAGAGAAACAATTTTGGATGAGAAATTTTTATTACTATTTTTTTTTTTTTGGAATTAAAAATTTGCCATTATACTTGATTATATGTGTATTGTAGTTATGAATTAAAGGTAAATTTACCGTTATGCTTTAATTTTATATTGAAGTTTCTCACTTTATTTTATTTAATTGAAGTTTGTCACTAAATTTTGATTTTTTTTTATTGAAATTATGTTTAACGTCAAATAAGTTATTTATTATACTATTAAAATTAATAAAAACAATTATTTTATAAATAAAATATTTTTTTCCTTTGTATCTATATTATTTTTCAAGTATTTATTTTGTTAAATAAAAAATTCTAAGGTTAAGCCGATTGAGTCTTAGTTTGATTGGCATCGACATTGTTGCTAGTACAGAATGATGCGAGTTTGAGTGCATTAAAACATATTATCCTCCTATTTAAGGATTGGGAAAGGGCTATGGGTAATTCTAAACATTGTATTAAAAAGAGTAGATATAATAAAAACGTATAATGAGATTAAAGTTAAAAAAAATTCTAAGGTTAATTTATTAAATCTTGATATTTTATAAATTAACTTGTTGTTAACTATTAAAATAAAATATTTGAAATCATTTTTATTTTTTAATTTTGTTTTAAAACCATCAAAATTAATATTGAGTGCTAAAATTTTAATTAAAAAGGTCCAAATTGGTGAAAAAATTCAATAAGATTCAAAGTTTAGTGATAAAATTCAAACACATAAAAGTTGAGTGTCAAATTTTCTCATATTTTAAAAATACTATGAAAAATATCAATTAAAATAAAGTATAGTGACAAATTTCAATGTTTACACATCATGTCAAATTTGCAATTTAACCTTAAAAAGTGACTCATAAAATTCTAACCTGGCACAAAACCAAAAACCCTAAAACAAAACATAAAAACCATGAAAACCTTAAACATTTGAAAAAAAAAAAAAAACTCTAGCCTTAACATGTCGAAATGGAGATTGTGTTGCTTCCAAGAGCTTGAACAAATGTTGGGCACTTAATGGAAAATGATGTGATCTATTTTCTAGTCTCTAGCTCTTTAATAATGTCTATTACAATTCGATCTATATAAACAACGAAATAAAAAGGTAGAGATGATCAAACACAAATTTTACGTGGAAAACTCCTCCAAAGAGGATAAAAATTACGGGCAAAGGAGGTTTTGGCATTTCACTAAATGAGTAAACAAACGACAGTACAATACAGAGAAAAATAAACCTAAATGTACCAAACGTACAAACATAAACACCGAAAATAAAGCCTTAAATTCTCTAAAAAAAGGTTCAAAATTCTTTCCATAGTTACTATAAAAATTCTCACCAAAACTCATTTGCGACATCTTGTCACCCTCAAAAGAAAAGCCCTGTAGTACTACATCTTTAATTGCCTCATCGAAATAGGGATACAAGGCTCATTTAAATAGGCTAAGTTTAAAAGGCCAAAACGACTAAAATATCCCTTAAGTAATCAAAGTTCAACTGGGAAAATATAGTCGAGTTTAATTAAGAGAAGCAACGTCCTCATTCGTATCATCACAACGTCATCCGTCATCGCAACGTCGAGAAGCTTCTCATCGTGACGTCATCAGCTGACTTCGATGTTGCAATACTGAAGTCCACGTGTCACGATACGAGTTGTGTTAATTGCCTGCAAACTGTCCAATAAATGCGAGGCCCACCCCACAATGTCATTCATACCATGCCATCGACTTTCCAAGCTATCATACTACGCTAGTTTATACCTAGTTTAACTTTGTTGTTGCAATTAAAAAGTGTTTTAAAAAGTTAGCTTGAAACAGTTTACTTTTGAAAGCATTATGCAAAAAGTATGATTTCTTTAATTTCAAATTTTTAGCAATGTTGTTGAAAATTGCTGTAAAAAGTTAAAATATTTATTTAAAAAATGAGAATGGAAAGTAAAAAAAAATTAGTTAATTTAAATAATATACAAATTTGTTAATATTAAATTTTTATTGCAATGCAAACCAATTAGTCTGTGCATTATCCCTTGTAAGATCTTGACAAAGGTCTTAGTTAATATGTTGAAAAAGAGTGATGCCTATAGTGTCAAACCAAGCGAGCTTAATTGAGGGATGAAGTATAAAAGATAACATTCTAATATTATAATAGGCAATACATTCTAAGAGAATCTAAGAGGGTTGAAAAGGATGGATAGCAAGAAAGGTAGATTTGGAGAAGGCATATGATTAGGTTTGTTAGAACTATATGGAGGATTCATTATAAGATGCTAGTTTTGCAAACTATGGTTCGACTAATAATTCATTGTATTTCTCACTCAACTATGCAAACTATTTGAAAAAATAACTTTACTAATGAATTCAAACCTTTCGTGGTATATGACAAGCAGATCTTTTATCTCCATATTTGTTTGTGGTTGGAATGGAGAGGTTGGAACACTGCACTAAAGACAAAATTGCTTAGGGTATGTGGGAACCAATTAAATTATTGAAAAATAGTCAAGTTTTGTCTCACTTGTTTTTTGTTTTTTTTGGGGGGGGCTAAAACCTTGTCTTATTTTGTGAAGATGAAATCTCACAAGAGAAGAATGTTGATAAGGTCTAGCGAGAATTTAGTACTTACAGTAGACCCAGAATAAATTATAAAAAAGTGAAGGTTTTCTTCTCTAATGTTGATACAAATATTCTTGAGGCAATTGTTAGTAGTCCAGGTTTCCAATAGTTAAATGATTTAGGTATGTATTTGGGAGTCCCAGTTTTTCATAGTAGGGTGACAACTATGCATCAATTCATCGTTGATGAAGTAAGAAGTAAACTAAGTGGTTATAATACCACACTTTTTTCATTGGAGGGATGAATGATCCTTACTTAACTAGTCATCATGGTCATTTTGAACTACTTTATGCAGTTCACACTTTTGCCTATAAAGGCTTATAATGAAATTGAGAAAAGTGCAACAAATGAAGTAAGGAAATGTGTGCTTGTGGATTGGGAATCTTGTTTTCAACCTATTGAAAGCGGTGGATTAGGATTGAGGAAACTTTGCAAGAATAATAAATCTTTCTATTCAATTAAAGATTAAATTTGATAACCAAAATTGATGTGTATTGTGTGCAAATGGTAAGGGAAATTTAAAGTAAAGCCAAGTTTTCCGGTGTCAATTGAAAGATTGAACTATTCCTATATATAGAGATTTTTATTGAAGATTTGGGGTGACCTCAGAGATAATATATGTTGGTCGATTGAGGATGAGAACTTAGTGCAATTCTAGGTTGATTAGTGGGTGTCAAATTTGAGGGCTCTATGGGACCATCTTGTCAAATTAGTTTATATCTTGGAAGATGTGATTGTTGTTGATATGGTCGATGAAAGGGGACAATAGAGATGAGAGCTAGAAAATATCGTTGTGGTTCATAGCGAATTTATGAATCCAACAAAAAATTGAAATGGGTGATGATGTTTGCATATAGAGAGGTCGCATAAAGGGTTATTTACTATATCAGAGGCTTATAAATGCAACAGTAGGAGTCAATAGCTAATGGTCAAATTTGGAAAAAATTATGGAGGCTAGTAGCACCACGAAGGATGTGGTCGTTGGCTAGGGAGTTGTTATCCAATATCGAAAAAAGTTGACAACATATCATAAAAGATACTTGTTGTCAACCGTGTGGACATCCTTAGGAGAACAACATTCATGCAATTCAAGATTGTGTTGTTGCTGGAGCAATTTGGAGTAGACTGATAGCAAGCTCCAAATAGGCAATATTTTTTTCTCTACCATTGAGTCCATGGTTGGAAAATAATGTTGCTAATGAGTATGACCTTTTATTCGATGACTTTAATTGAGAGCTTTTTTTTGCAATAGAGACTTTGGAAAGCCGAGAATGCATTTACTTTTAACCAGGAGTTAGTTGGTACTGATCAAATAGTTGCATGAAGTTGGTCCTAGGCAAAGAGTGTAAAGGTGACAAGTTTGTCTCTATAGCAAATGGTCATCAAGGAATTCTAGGCTATTAATATTAGACCGAGCAATAAGTAAACATCACGCAAAAGCATCTTCAAAAGGAGTTATAAAAGGCTGCAATGAGAATTGGTTGCTTGAATAAGTATTTGTTGCGCTATTATCGATCTAACATTAAACACGTACTCCTTGCCATTGACAATTAGCCATTGGCCAAGTATAAAAATAATAATAAATACTATATAATTTAATTAAAATTTGTATAATTAATTTTAATCTCTGCACTTTTCAAATTTTGAAATTTTAGTCCTAACCCAATGGTAACAGTTAAATCTGTTTGATTTAAAATATGTATTAGTCTTGTATTATGCCTAAAGTTCTAATTCACCAATCGGATCATTCTTAATGGCTATATTTTTTTTAATTTCAAAATTTTAGTTTTAATGTGAATGACAGTAATTAAGTCTATTAATTGATTTTTTTGTGAGTAATATGTGAAAATAACAAAAAGACATATCGTTATGCAAGTGATAATATGTTTGACACTTCAAATTTTAACAATAACAAAACTTAATGAATTTAATAGTTATTATTTGGTTAAGACTAAAATTTTCAAATTCTAAAAGTATAGAGACTAAAAGTGACAAAATTAAAGTATATGTATTAAATCCACAATTTATACAAAATACAGGGTCTAATAACAAATTTTGACCATGATTAAAAGGATTTATTACAATGCAAGTCATGCCAATTCTTAACATTTTTTGGACCCTAGGCAAAATAATAAAATGGGATTTTAGATTCCTTAAAAGTTGTAGAAAAGTTTTTTAGGCCCCTTAAAAGTTGGTAATTTTTTTTTTTGACTTTTAAAGGTTAAAAAAACTTTTTTGGGCCCCTTAAAAACTGAGAAACAATATTTTGGTCTCCTTTTAACCTTGGGCCTTAGGCGACTATACCTCTAGATGACCCCCGAGGTCAAGCCTAATGCAAGTTAAACAATTAAGGTTTTATTCAAATAAACGTGGGTTTGTTTAAAGAAAATGATAAAAATTAAAAAGTTTTACTGTTTCATAAAGTTTCTAAATCCTTATTTAGTTTCAGTTTTTCGATTTTCCAAGCATCTGGAAGAAAAAGGGTAAAGTCGCGGTTTGATAATTTGTTGAGTGGTTATGGTGGTAGTTTTTGGCGGCATTGTCCATAGAGTGTGGGGAAGTTGATGAGTGACAAATCAATTCTGGCGAGGGGGAGGAGTAAACAGGTGAGGGGCAGGTAGGCGAGAGGCAGTGTCGGACAATAAGACGATGGGTTACAAGAGAAGCATTGTCATTAAGCATAGTGGTAGGTAGAGTGAACTTCCAATCGCCGAGGATGTTGCCATTGAATTGAGAAGTGGACACGGACTAGATGCTATCGTCTTGGAGAGGAACAACGATAGATTGGAGGAGAATAGATGGTGGTGGATCTTGTTAGAGTCGGGTCTCTCAATATTCTTTTGTCAAGAGAGACGTGCGGTATCAAAAGAAATTTGTACGTATCAATGTGAATATGTCAGTTTGCACTAGGGGTAGCTCAAAAAAAGGATGAATGCGCATGGATCTTCCCTTTGATAAGATGCTAGTCAGCGAAGGGGACCCCTGTTGGTATCTTCTTGTAGAAGACAAACAACGAAAAGTGTCCACGGATATGGTGTGATGGATGGGTTAAGTCTAAGGGCAATGGTGGCGGGAGACGGAGGATTGGAATGGGTCTTAACGGTTAGGGTGCTTACAATCGACTTGTTTACTGTTGGATGCTTCTGCCACTGTTTTGACTAGTAATGGATGTAGACAATGGTGAATTTGGGAGCTTTTCATGTTCTTGGTATTCTGGTTTTTAAACAAGGAAAGCTCAAGTGCGATTGGAATTTATACTTTTTTTATGTTTTCTTTTTAAGTTTTAGGGTTTGTATTCTATTTGACTATTTTTTATTTCTATTTGTAAAACGTTATCGTATTGCTTCAATTAAGATGTCTAGCTTTTGTTAAAAAAAAGTTTTTCTATAAATTAAAGGTATCCAAAAATCAGGGAAATTAAAAAATTATTAAAATGGCATGTTAAAAAAATTATGTACCAAAATGGTACATTCAAACAGGTGGAGGGTGGTGCATAAGCGGCACCACCCTAAAATTCTGACAAATTTGACTGAAAATAGAAAAAAATAAAAAAAATTGGTAAAGGGAACTAAAAGGCAGCACTTAAAGAAATACAGGTCAAATACAACCCGTATACGAAAAAAACCTGACACAAAACCCGACCAACTGTCATAGACGGGATAGCACAACTGACGCGCAGGGGTCATGACTGCTGGATATGCGGCACCGCCTGGTCACGCCTACTACAAAGGTGACACGCCCCTATCACGCCATTTCCATAGGCGGCACCGACCTGCGACTGTCAAGCGATGGGACGAGTTGGAATTGAGCCCGTGAGTTGTGTGTTTGGTGACCATTATAAGGTCCCCAATGTCTCATTTGTTGCCGGAAGAGAGAAGAAAATTTTTGAAGAAGAGAAGAAGAAGAAGGAAAGAGCGGGAAGGGGAAAAAGAAAGAAAAAAAATGGAGAAAGAGAAGAAAAAAAAATAAATAGAAAGGAAAGAAGAGTTTGTTGTTTAGGGAAGATTTGGTACTTAAGAAAAGGTAAATTTTTTTTTGTTATAAAAAAATGTTAATTTGTTTTTGTTGTTATTGTTGATTTAATTAAGATTTAATTTTTAATTTTACTTTTGTAAGGTATTATTTGATTGAAAAGAGCTATTAAGGTATGTTTATATTTATTTTATATTTTCATTCATTCATAATTTATAATGTTTATTGAAGTAAAAAAGTCTATTTATGTTATGTACAAAGAATGTTTTATTTTTTTATATAATAATGTTTTATTTTTTTATGTAATTTATTTGTTATGTGTGTTTTAGGTTGATTAGATTTATTTTTTATGTAAGTAAAAGATGAGACCATTGATATGGAATTTGTGAATGGACCACTGAGTTGTAATTTATGAGATAAACTAAGAATAATACTTTACATGTTCTAATTTTTTAAGATTTTATAATTGAGAAGAATAGTTTATGTTTTTAAATTTTATTTTATGTTTTTTATAAATATTATAAATGAAATTTCTTTTGAATCCTTCTATGCAAAAAAAAATTATATTTTTTTGACAATAATTAAGTTGGTATGTTATTATATACATTATATTTTAAACCAATACATTTTATTTATTATCATTTTAAAATAATAATAAAAATATTCGTATTTATTATGTTGAGATAGTTTTTTTTTGTTATTTTTTTATTGGTATGTTATTTTTATTATTTTAATATAGTTTTTTTTTGTTTTTTATGTAGGTAAAAGATTAAACCATTGAGATGGAATTTGTAAATGAGACCATTGAGTTGGAGTTTGAGTTGAAATTTATAAGATATATTTATTTTGTTAATGTAGTACAACAAAAAATATGACGTGGACAAAATTGTTTGGTATTTTTTTGTAATTAAAAGAAATATATAAAATTTAGGTATTTTGATAAATATTTAAAATGCATCAAACTTTAAAATTAATTACCGATTTTTTTTTGAAATTGCAGGTATCACAATGGGTCCATTGATTAAGAACGATAATCACATATCAAACACAATTAATAATATGGTAATATATTGTTATTTGTTAATCAAAGGTTCCCTTAAAAAAAGTTCTACGTCATTTACGGAAATAATTATGTTGTTATAACTATTTTTTGTAATTTCATAGTGTCAGGGCTCATACCGCGCATTGAAGGGTCAGGTGAATGGTTTAGGATATCTCCAGGATGAATGATTGATGTCATACTTAGAGTTAGTCAAATTCAGGTCAGCAGCATTAATCCGAACGTTTAATTTGCGGTACGATTTAATATTCGTATTAGTCAAGCGTTGGCGCTTGGAGACCCGAACTTTTCATTTGCCGTGTGGGGAGTGCACTATCACTCTGGAGGATGTTGCATTGCAGCTTGGGCTCCCAATCGACGAGAGTTCCATAACAGGCGTAAGTACGATAGCTGAGCCGGCTGCCCTGCCCTTTATTATAGCCTACTAGGAGTCTTACCCAACGATGCTTAGTCCAAATTTACGAGTTTGAGATTTTCAAGGCTAAAAGCCAATTTTGAACATTTATCAATTAATGCCACTGAGCAAAAGGTGATGCGTGCAGCTTGAGCGTACATTATGCATATTATAGGGGGTGTACTGATGCCATATGCGAACAACAATAGGGTTCATTTGATGTATTTACCCCTACTAACTGATTTACAGAATGTTGGCTCATATAGTTGGGGTTCTGCAGTTCAGGCTATGTTGTATTGTGAGCTTTGTTAGACGACAAAACCTTATGCCGTAGACATAGGCGGATGCCTTATATTGCTGCAGTCATGGCTTCTTTATCGGATGCCATTCTTGGCATTGGTTAGGCACTAAGCATACATTTCCACTAGTGAACAGGTGATAAAATTGAACTTGTTATAGCAATTAATTGACATTTTTTTCTAATGATACTATTCTAACGATACTATTCTAAAATGTAATTTGTTTTCGTAGATGAAGTTCTTATCCGGGTATTGTAAGGTCATACACTGTCCTGATATAACGTTTGATGATTGAACAACATGTTGGGGAAGAGGTAAGCTATTCCAATATCTGTGACATGTAATTACTTTATATATCTTACTCGAATCGTGTTAAATTTTGACCATGTTATTAATCGTGTAGTTTATCTGGATGTCGTATCGAAGATCAGAAATTTTGACTGTTATACCCTCATCTGCCCATATTCATTCTCACATGTGGTGCATTAGCGCACCAATTATCAATTTTCATATAGTCGAATAGTATAACGGGGATTGAGTACTCTAGCAGTTTGGTTGCATCTAGTATATCGTAGTTCCACCAATGTAGTTAGGGAAGATTCACAGGATTAACAAGAGAGGAAAACATGGAAATCCTTAGGAGGTTGTGCACCAGAAATATATTGCAGTGTGGGATAATCAGATTACTTGAAGACCTCAGGTGGATATTTTTTTCGATTTGCAACCATTGTTAGAGTACATACAATGGTACTACAGTATTGGAAAACCATATTTTCTTGGTAGGTAGTCGCCTGTAGTCCCCCCGCACATGCATCAACTTGGAGTATACGAGCCTATGCTCGATATAGAGGCCAAGCCAGAGCCAGAGCCAGAGCCAGAGCCCGAGCCAGAACAGAGCCCGAGCCCGAACGGTCGCATACATATTCTGGTAATAGTTTTTATTATCTAGAGTTGTGGGTCAATAACTATTTCCCGGGCTCGTTAGGACACGGATATCATTCCGGGTTTGATTTCTTTAGTCCAGTACTGTCATAGTACAACACTCTTCTTGGCCCGTATCCACCGCATTACTCCTGTAACACCCTTTAAAATCCTAATTTTTTTTCTTTTTCTTTCTCCCTTTTTCTCTATTTCGTCCCTGCTATTCTGTTTTGTTTCTTCTTTTTATTCTGTTTCTTTACTTTACTTTACTTTATGTTTTATATATTATATTATATATAATATAATATTATTATATATTATATATTAATACTTAAATATTAAGTTAATATAATATATAATATATATTTTATATCAAAAATATCTTAGATTTTTTTCTTTCTTTCTTTTAAAGTTAAACCGCCTCATTTTATAATAATGGCATATTTACCTATTCAGTCCTTTTTATTTTCTTTAATCTATAATTAAACTTTCACACTTATTTCAATCTAATCCGTTTTCCCTATTACTTCTAATTAAGTCAAATTCACCTAATCAAAACCTAATTAGATACACAACTAACTTTGTAAATATTTATAATAAATATTTACGAATTGAATCTGATTTATCGGAACGGAGTCCCGAGAATGCAATTTTTTCTTTTCTCTCTTTTTATTAATTTAACTATATAATCAATAAAATTTTCCTATCAAAATTTTCATGCAGTATTTCTATCGTAATATAGACTATGCCACAATATTAAAATAAATTTTCTTTCTATATTAGATTTGTGGTCACGAAATCACTATTCCGATTTTACTGAAAATGGGCCATTACAACTCCACTCCTCTTGGGTCGTATCTATCACAGTATAGCACTTCTTTTGGCTCAAGTTCATCGATGGCGTTCGGGGCATATAATTTTTCTTCCATGTTTCACACACCCCCACCTGCGATTGAAGAGGATGTTGATCACCACGATCACCCACAACGTAAACGTCGACCATGCAAAAATATACCCCTAGGATCACACCATCAAACCATCAATTTTAGGAGTTTCTTGCAATTTAAATATTACAAAGTTTGTACTTTTTTTATTCTAAAAAAATATAAATCAAGAAAAAAACAATCTTTTAATTTATTTAATTAGATTAATTGCAACATTAAAACTTGAAACAAACTTTGTAATATAAATTAAATACATTACAACATTAAAACTTGGAACAAACTTTGTAATATAAATTTTGTTATATAAATTAAATACATTACAACATTAAAACTTGGAAAAACTTTGTAATATAAATTAGGTACATTGGACTACATAAGCTCAATTTCTACATGATCGTGACGATTGTCCAATATGGTAGTTACGTTGCAGGCATTTATTCCGATTATGACTAGATAATATGCATAATTCACAATGCTTACCGGATTTCTCCCTAATGTCCATTTCATTATGGATTTTGGATGATTGCAGATGGCCTTTCGAATTCATACGTAATCCCTTGTCTAGGATAAGCTCGAAAGTCATCGGAGGCACCTCTCACTTAAACAGGTCAGGCAGGATGAAGAGCTCATTCTCCAACACACGCAACGTGCGCTCGAGAGTGTACACATTATCAACAAATTGTTCAACATTAAGCGAGACTTTAGCACACGCTGCCACAACATGCACACATGGATAATGAAATGTTTGGAACCTCTTGCAATCGCACCATCTGTTTTGAAGATCAACTCCATAAGACCTAGGTGGTATACCGGGTCAACGACCAATGGTCTCCATAACTTGAAACGTTTCAAAACATCGTAAATATACTTCTACTTTTATCAACCTCGCCATTCGAAAGTTTGCAACCATTGCATCCCTAACATCTTCGAAAAATACGTGTCCCGCCTCCATCTGATTGACTTGTTGCTGTATAATTGTTGGCATCAAGGTAGCCAACTTGTAAAATGTAACCAAGAAGACAGATGAAATCGAAAGATGCCATGTTTTCAACAACAAAGAGTTGATCTCCTCTACCAAGTTTGTGGTCATATGACCATAGTGAAATCCCTCTTCAAAACTTTGAGCCCATTGCCATAGCTCCATGGTACCAAAACACTGTCGAAAAGATGTGTTCATTTGACCATCCATGTCAATCTCAAGTCGAGTCATTCTTTGGTGAAAAATGTGTGGCTCTAACTCGTGCGCTGTATATGTACTACAAAAAGATAAGTTACAATATTGCCCTAAAATATTAAAACTTATATTGAAAAGATAATGTTATCATTTACCCATTCTCACAACTTATCTCCGCCAGTCTGCATTTTTATAATCTCGATGGAAGTTGGCCGCGATGTACCGGATGCAGTAAACGGATCTCCAGGGCACACCAGAATGCCTAATGACGGTAATTAATCATTTCACTCTATCAGAGATGATGTAAATACTATCGTTGCTAATAACATACCTCCGTAGGTTGATAAGGAAGAATTTCCACGATTCTATGTTCTTCTTATCTACGATGACAAATGCTATCGAGAGCAAGAAGTAGGATCCATATATATTTTTCGTATAGTCAGGTCCCATCTACTTGCACAAATGGCTTGCAGTGCGAAAATGCGGGCACACATGAATCAAATATCCAGAACATCCGATGGAAAATTCTTTTTCCTGATTGTAGTTGGTCATCCGGGACGTAATAAGGTTATGTCTGTAACTCAATGACAGTCCCCGGTATGTACTCTCATTGTACGACGCATCAAAATCCCCATACAATTACTCTATTCCTATCTGTTTAGCTATTCATACCTTCCGATATGATACTCGATACTATAATCATGCCTGCGTTTCAGCAACCAGTATTAAAATTTTAAAAATCGGTATGTCCTTTACCATTGGGATGGTACAAGTACAGATAGTTTTGGAATCAAATTTCCAACGATCTTCTGTCATACGTGTTGGTGTGCATGTGTGAGGCCCAACAAATTTTCGTATCTCTAACATCTGCGATTTTTGAATAAATGCAGCTCGTACCCGCTAATTGCAGCCTTCCGCCGACTTCTAACACTCTCCAATATATAATATCGGTTTAGACACTGCGACTTTATAGTCCAGTGATATATTCATGTTATACCACTTAATAGTATTTCAGGATCGGAATTTATTGCTAACCAATGAGTAGGTAGTATTTTAGGGTACTCCGAAAACTCAGCTACGTGCGTCGCATCGGGATTTAGGAGCGACATGTGTGGCTCAATATTATTGTGTATTATAATACGTCGAATCTAGTTCCAGACTGAATATGTGTTAATGTTTCCATCGTCATTCACGTCTTCGTCGTTAATATCATCTGGGACCTCGTCCACATTAGGATCACTATCACTATCAACCTCATGATCACAAGGATCACTACTATCGTATCCATCATCACCAGCCAAATCAATATCGGATGCAACATTAAGATTGATATTGATCTCGTGTATAGTCAATTCAGTATCAACGTACGATATTGGAGCCATCATACACGGTTCTTGAGCTCTATGTTCTACACCTAATACAGTGAGATCTTCAGTTGGCTCTACACAAGCTAACTCAACAAATAATTGAATCAATGCATTTTGGTCACTCCGATTCCAAAAATAAATAGTGATAATTGTCTCCACGTCTTCATCGTCTACATGTTCTATTTCGGTGAATTTGATGGGATTTGTCGAAACTGGAAACTTGTAGAAAAGTTTCGAGAACCTTCTCCCACAATGCATAATAATTTTTGTGCTAATCATTTCCTTCACACCATCAAATGTGAAATTTATTTTAAATCTCATTGCTATTTGTTGGCGACATTCAAATATAAATCCAACGGTTGTTGTCAAGTTGATTCCGTCGAAATAAATGTATATGAAAAATTGATTATCCATCTTCAATACTTAATCTATTAAAAAGTAAAAAAATTCTCAAAACAATTTCGGATAGCATAAAAATACTTACATAAAACATTTAATGAATAAAAATAAACCATTTCTAAAAATATCAAATTTATTATCATTTCTAACAATATCTATGACAGAAATATTTTCAGTATTTATCTATTTTTTATTGTTATCACTAACTAACAATTATGTTAGAATTAAGTGACCCGAATCCTTATTTAAATAAAATACAATGGTAAAATAAAATAAAAGAAGAATCCATATAGAATTACACTTATTTTATTTTATTTTAGAATAAGGTTTTTTAAACATTATTAAATTCCATCTATTTGATATTGATTAGAATAAGGTGTTTCAGTCTTACTAGAATATGGCTTTACAAGCCTATAAATAGACATAGTCTATTCCTCTTGTAATAATTTGAATTCGACATAGTGAATTTTCTTCTCCTCTGCCCGTGGTTTTTTTTGAAAGGGTTTCCACGTAAAAATTTGTGTTCTTTATTTTTATTTTATTTTTTCACAAATTGGTATCAGAGCTTCCGGGTTGTTCATCTCGATCACGGTAATGGCGTCTTTGAAGTATGAAATTCTGCTGTTGGATCGCAACACCAGATTTGCGTTGTGACAGATTAAGATGCAAGCAGTTTTTTAGCAGATGGATATGGAAGATGCCCTGCTAGGGATAGATAAGATGCCTTCGACTTTAACAGATAAAGAGAAGAAGCGGAAAGATCGAAAGGCGTTAACACAATTACATCTATATTTGTCTAACGAAATTTTGCAGGATGTGATGAAAGAGAAGATTATCGCTGCACTATGGAAGAGGCTAGAACAAATATAACACCCCAAACCTGGCCCGGACGTTATGGCTGAATCTGGCGTGTCACATTGAAGTGTTTTAGCGAAAACCTTATTTTCATTGAAAACCCTTCCTTAGAACAATATATCTCAATTACTTCGTAAAATCTCTTTTCAGTTGCGAAAGCTTGTTTAAAACATTTGATATAAGAAAAACTGTCATTTTAGAATTTAGTTGCGGAAACGAGAAAAACATTCTATGATTCAGGAAACCGTGTTCAACTTTCCATGATTACATCACATAAAAATAATAAACCAAATAATAGCAAAGAGGGGAGGCCTTATTACAATCCAGACTAAAGAAAAGGAAATTACTTAATAAACTAGTAACTTAAATACTTTTTAAACAAATTCAAGTTGTCCTGCTAGCTAGCCACCCTGAGTTCCTCCAAACATCGAACCTCTTATTGAGCATCACCTGAGAAAATAAAAGAGGGGGTGAGTTTTTAAAAACTCAGTGTGTACAACCTTCATTAAACAAACATGCAACAAACAAATCATTTTGGGCCTAAGCGAAATTCAAATACGGTGGCCTTTGGGCCTTAGCCCATTTTGGCCTCAGTAGGGCCTGAACCCATGTTAATTTCCACATATCACATTTAACTGGGCCAAGCCCTTTTCATAATCCAATCATGGTGTATGTATGCAAATACTTATATCCCCATCTAACCTATACACCCCCTTTCCAACCAACACTTACTGTGGGGAGATACTCGACTCACCCATCCTTATTACAACCCGGTGTAGAACCAGTACGGCCCCATTTAACGATGCAACATAACTACTTATAAACGGTGTAGCACCGGTTACGACACTACTTAACGGTGCAGCAAAGCTGCTCGGTAGCTAAAAAGCCTTCGGTGGATCCATAGTCGTCGAACAACCATGCGATCCTTATACACTTCCTCCAATCATAAACCCAGCCCATATGCAACATAATAATGTATGGATGCAGCATATATCATACATTGATCATACTCATAACACATAAGGGTATTTCAGTAATTTTTACCCTATAGGGGTATTTTGGTAATTTCTTAGTAGTATGGGTCTTAATTACGAACTTTAGCCCGTCAACAAGTCCTCATTGGCCAAAGCGAACAGACACTATGCACCAGGTAGGATTCCAGAGAAGAGGTGGGCCATTAAGACCGCTTAAGTACCAGCTTAAGTACCAAGCTCTCCTTAGATCTAATCCTAGACATATATATGCCCATTGCCACACTTTACCCTTATGACTTGTCCACAGGCGAATTTGATAAATTAGTTAGTTTTTATGCTGTTTAATGATTTATTCGAAACTAGGCCTACATGTCCATGACAAAACCCTAGCAAGTCTACAGGCTTCCATACATTTATATGGCCCATCAGGCCCAGACACATTTATACAGCCCATTAGGCTTAATAACACTTATATGGCCCATCAGACCCGAATTCAATCCAAACTATTCAACAAACTTAATTAGCTCATTACATATTACCAAATTATCAACTTTTGCTTATTTGGGCTCACGGGCCCGTCGAGTCCATTTGGCCCATTCTGGCCCAGTTGGCCAAAACGTGACCCAAGCCAATGAGATCTCTCATGGGGTCTCTGGTATCGTATCGAATACCCTCTTACGAGTGTTCGCGCACTCGCAAGACTACCATATCCAAACTTTCGACTTTTTAGCATTTCGGCATTTCGGCTTTTCGACATTTCAGAATTTGCCGATCTACTGTGTGTGTGAAGTGTGTGTACACACCTGGTAAGCAAGCTTGATACGATCACCTTAGCCCTAAACCTACAATCGATATCACCCTTCGATTAATCGCATGTTTAATACATAACTTTTCCAAAAATCAAAGCCTCACCTTAACCTTACCTTGAACACCATCGTTTTTCTCTGATCACGTACTCCTTAGATCTGCATTAAGCTTATTTATTAAAACCAGAATAGTAGGTGACTCGTATCAAAACACAAGTTCCCTTACCCTAACTATAAACATTCAGCCACCTTAGCCAATAGGAGAGGAATACTTACCAAAACCGCAAGCACCTAAAGAGCAATTTCGGCAGAGAGCTAAGGTTCGAGATTCGATACTAATTCCCTACCAAAGTCGATTAAAAAGAGCGAGGGAGAGGAGTAACCGGTATTAACAATACTAGCCGAAAAAGAGATAAGGTACTTACACCAAAAGAGCAATCGGCCCAAAGGAGATTCGACTTTTCGACTTTTAAACTAATATGGTGAATAAGGTTTATTCGGTACAAATTAAAGAAGAAGAGTAGACAAAGGAATCGGCTAAGTGAAACAAAAAAATTTGTGTAGAGAAAGAATAGAAATCGACTAAAGAAAAGAGAGTAAAACAAAAGGGTTTTCGACTTTTAGGGAAAAGGGTTTCCGATAACAGGGTGAAGGAAATTCAGCACTGGAAACCCTGCATTCGGCACTTATTTATAGCCCTTATAGCCGAATTGCCTGGCCCTCAATTCCCCATTCGGCTCCGTCACTTCCCCCTTCTCATCTCCTCGTTTTTCTCCCTGATAACCCCTTGATGCTTTTTTTAATTTTCTCTCCTGAACACTCCCCTTAGAGTCCATCTTCACGTCACTTCCACCATTCTAGAAGGCCAAAATTAAACTTCTAAAAATACTAAACTAGGATTCGAACCTAGGATCTCCTTGCTAGCCACTAAAGCCACCTCCCTACACCCTAAGTGGCGTCACTTAGCCACTCCACCACAAAGCTTTTTGATGTCATTTTTCCCCTATTTTTATTTAAAAGCCTAACTACTCACAACCCTAGTTCTTTCAATAATTAAATTAAAATTCCTCCACCACAAAACTCGAACCCAGAACTTCTCTAACACACCTGGACACTTCAAATTCATTAAACCCTTAAAGCCAAGTTATAATTTGTCATTTTCTTGCTCACTTAAAAATTTTATTAGACCTAAAGCCTAAAGCCCAATTCCTCTAGGCCCAAAATTCAGGGCGTTACAACAAATATGTATGTCAAAAACTCTAACAAGCAAGTTACAAATGAAGCAGCGTCTTTATGCTCATTGTTTGGAGGAAAGTGCGTCTGTACACTAACACTTAACAGTGTTTAAAGAAATTCGCTCAAACTTGGAGGCCATAGAGGTTCAATATGATAAGGAAGATCTAGGGTTGATTCTACTTTGTTCGTAGCCCCCGTCTTATTCAACCTTTAGAAACACGATTTTATAGAGCCGCGAGTCTCTCATAGTTTATGAGGTTTATGATTCTTTGACCTCGTATGATAAGATGAAGCATCTTGCGGTTAAACCTGACTCTCAAGAAGAGAGTCTCATTGCTCGTGGGAGATAAGACCAAAATGTTGATAACAATCGTGGAAGGGCACAGGAACAGAATCCTCGTGGTAAATCTAAGGATAAATCGAAGTCTTCAAACAAAGGTAAAACTTGTAACTTTTGCAAGAAGAAATGACACATTAAATCTGAGTGCTATAAGCTACAGAACAAGATTAAAAGGAAGGTGCGAATCAAAAGGGAAAATAAACAAAAAATTCTGGTGAAGCTGATATTGTAGAAGATTATAGCAATGGTGAACTTCTAGTCGCTTCTGTCAATGATTCTAAAGTAAGCGAAGAGTGGATACTTGATTCAGACTGCACCTTCCACATGAGTCCCAATCGGGATTGGTTTACAACTTACGAAACAGTGTCTGAAGGTGTTGTTTTGATGGGAAATAATGCTTCGTGTAAAATTGCAGGTGTTGGAACAATTAAAGTTAAGATGTTTGATGGAGTCGTCAGAACACTTAGTAACGTGCGACATGTTCCAAAATTGAAGAGAAATTTAATTTCATTGAGTACTCTTGATTCAAAAGGGTACAGATACACAGCTGAAAGTAAGGTTTTAAAGATTTTCAAAGGTTCCCTTGTTGTGATAAAAGGGCAAAGAAAGACTGCCAAGTTATATGTTTTCTAGGGTTTTACTATTACTAGTGATGCAGCTGTCGCTTTCTCTTCCTTGTCAGATGATGATATTACTAAACTTTGGCATATGCGCCTAGGGCATATAAGTGAGAATGACATGGTAGAATTGAGCAAAAGAGGACTTCTTGATGGGTAAAGAATTTGCAAACTAAATTTCTGTGAGCACTGTGTTTTTTAGAAGCAAAAAAGAGTTCGATTCACCAGAGGAATCCATAACACGAAGGGAACGTTGGAGTATATTCATTCTGATCTGTGGGGGCCATTCAGAGTGCCTTCGAGAGGTAGAGCTAATTATATGCTAACCTTTATTGATAATTTTTCCAGAGAAGTTTAGGCGTTCTTCCTGAAGCAGAAAAGCGATGTGTTTTTCGCATTTAAGTTTTCGAAAATTATGATTGAAAAATAGACGGGAAAATAAATAAAATACCTCCGCACAAACTATGACTTAGAGTTCTATTCTGATGAGTTTAATAGATTGTGCAAGTCAGAAGGGATCGTTAGACACTTGACAGTTTGTCATACTCCACAGCAAAACGGCGTTGCAGAACTAATGAACAGAACAATCATGGAGGAGGTTCGATGTATGTTTTCAAATGCCAACTTACCAAAGTCATTTTGGGCAGAAGCGGCCTCTACTGCATGTTTTTTGATCAACCGATCTCCATCCGTTGCCATTGAGAAAAAATACTCCACAAGAGGTATGGTCTGGTAATCCTGCTAATTATTCTGATTTAAAGATCTTTGGGTGTCCTGCGTATCCTCATATTGATAATGGAAAATTGGAACCGAGATTTATTAAATGTGTTTTTCTTGGTTATAAAGCTGGTGTAAAAGGGTATAAGTTATAGTATCCTGAAAATAAAAAAGTTGTGATTAGCAGAGATGTTGTTTTTTATAAAACTTCTATGCTATCTAACTTACATCTTAAAGACTCTTCCAATAAAGAAAATCAAAAGCAGGTGGAGCATCAGATTAATACAAAGTCGAATCATTAAGCCAGTACAAAAATTGAGAATAGAGTTGCTTCTTCACCGCAGTACTCTATCGCCAAAAACAGAACTAGAAGAGAAATTAAACCTCCAAAGAAGTATACTGAGGCTGATCTAGTTGCTTATGCATTAAATGTGGCTGAAGATATAGATGAAAACCGAGAGCCATCTAATTGTTCTGAGGCAATTAGCTGTGAAGACTCAGAAAAATAGATGTTTGCTATGCAAGAGGAGATGAAATCACTTTACAAAAATAGAACATAGGATCTTGTGAAACTTCCTAAAAGTAAAAAGGTTGTTCGTTGTAAATGGGTATTTAAAAAGAAAGAAGGGACTCTAGGAGTTGAAGAACCCAAATATAAAGCAAGGCTTGTTGCAAAGGGTTACAGTTAAATTCCAAGAGTAGACTTCACAGATGTGTTCTCCCCAATTGTGAATCATAATTCGATTCGAGCTTTGCTTGGTATTGTGGCCATGCATGATTTGGAGCTTGAGCAGTTAGATATAAAAACTGCATTTTTCCATGGAGAACTTGAGGAGGACATTTACATGCAACAACCAGAGGGTTTTACAGTCTTAAAAAAAGAGGGCTATATTTGCTTGTTGAAAAAGTCTCTTTACGGTTTGAAATAGTCACCAAGACAGTGGTACAAGAGGTTTGATTCCTTTATAACTTCTCATGATTTCAAAAGAAATAGTTTTGATAACTGTGTTTATTTTAAGAAAAACTGTGATGGTTCTTTTGTGTATCTACTTCTTTATGTTGATGACATATTGATAACAGCAAAAGATAAAGGAGAGATAAGAAATGTCAAAGCCCAACTAAGTGAAGAATTTGAAATGAACGATTTAGGACCAGAAAAGAAGATACTTGGTATGGAGATTCTCAGAGATAAAAAAACAAGTAAATTGTACCTAAGTCAAAAGGGGTACATTGAGAAAGTTTTTTGCAGGTTCAATATGCAGAGTGCTAAGCCTGTTAGTACTTCTTTAGCAGCCCATTTCAGACTTTCATCGGCTTTGTCTCCACAATCAGATGATGAGATTGAGTACATGTCACATGTTTCATACTCTAGTGTAGTGGGATCTTTCATGTATTCTATGGTTTGTTCACGTTTAGATTTATCATATGCGATCGATGCGATTAGCATGGCAAATCTCGTAAAGAACACCTGAAAGAAGCGATTCGGTGGATTTTAAGATACTTACGAGGTACTACTGATGTTTGCTTACAGTTTGGAAGAACTGAAGATGGAGTCATTGGGTATGTTGATGCTGATTTTGCTAGAGACCTTAATAGAAGAAGATCTCTTACAGGTTATGTCTTTACAATCGGAGGTTGTGCAATCAGTTGGAAAGTCACTTTGCAAACTACAGTCGCTTTGTCTACCACTGAAGCTGAGTACATGGCGATTACTGAGGTTTGTAAAGATACTATTTGGTTGAAGGACTCTTTAGTGAACTAAATGAAGACCTTCAAATCAGCACAGTATTTTGTGACAGTCAAAGTATCATCTTTCTTACAAAAGATCAAATGTTTCATGAGAGAACAAAACACATTGATGTTCGGTATCATTTTGTTCGTGATATTATTGCTCGTGGTGATATTGTTGTGAGCAAAATTAGTACTCATGAAAATCTTACAGATATGATGTTGGTGTTCATTGTTGAAGTTAAACCCTTAAGGGGTTTTATGGAAGAGGTGGAGAACTTGTTCGTTGAGAGTTCGCGATGAAGAACTTGTTCATTGAGAATTTGTGTCAAGGTGGAGATTATTAGAATTAAGTGACCCGAATCCTTATTTAAATAAAATACAGTGGTAAAATAAAATAAAAGAAGAATCCATATAGAATTACACTTCTTTTATTTTATTTTAGAATAATGTTTTTTAAACTTTATTAAATTTCATCTATTTGATATTTGATTAGAATAAGGTGTTTAAGTTTAACTAGAATATGGCTTTACAAGCCCATAAATAGATAGTCTATTCCTCTTGTAATAATTTGAATTCGACATAGTGAATTTTCTTCTCCTCTGCCCATGGTTTTTTCCCGAAAGGGTTTCCACATAAAAATATGTGTGTTCTTTATTTTTTATTTTATTTTATTTTTTCACAAATTACTTTATAATAGTTACTAATATAAAAACTTTCAAATATATTAAAAAAATTTAAAACAAAACATTCATAACTTAACAAATCAAAATAAACCTTAAACAAATAATTAATCTAAACACAAAACTTACTAACATATCACAATAAACAAAATAACTTTAAAACAAAACATAAAAATAACACTAAACAAACTATATAATACTAATAAAATAATTTTTTCTTATAATAATCTATTTTATTTGAAAATAACAATAAAAATAAAAATACATTTTCTTTCTTCTTTTTTCTTTCTTTCTTCTCTTCTCTCTTTTCCTTATGTTCTACTATTTTTTTTTAACTAATACTAAAATTGAGCCAGATGAGAAAGGAGGGGAAAATGGGACTGGTGCCACCTATCAGATAGGGGTCACTAGTGTCGCCTATCAGATAGGCACCATATACCCTTCCGTATAAAATACCGCGTATATATCATTTTGGATAAAGTGGTGTCACCTATCAATTTTCCTGGACAAAGTGGTGCCGCCTATCAATTTGACACCATTATTGAATTTTTTTTTCTGTTTTTAGTCAAATTTGTCAGAATTCTAGGGTGGTGTCGCCTATACACCACCCTCCACCTGTTTGAATGTGCCATTTTGATACATAAATTTTTTAACATGTCATTTTAGTAAATTTTTTTAATTTTATAATATATAGGTAAAAAAAACCCCAAAAATCATAATACAAAGTAAAACTAATGATAGAAATTATATAAAAAAAAGAAGTAAAAGCGATACGGGAGATTGTACTTTCAGTTTTCTAACCGTTAGATGGGACAGCTGTCAGGCAACCAATTTTTTTTCCCTTAAAAATCTATTTCTTTATTAAGATATTTTTCTCAAAAAGAAATCACATGCGCAAAGTTAAATCTATAGAAGCATGAACCCCCAACCAAGACGAGGCACACGTGCGACTTGACAAGCTCCAAAATATCAGAACAATTAGCGTAGGGCATTATTGTAATTTTCGGAAACGTACGTTACGTATGGACCGTATCGGAGTATATAGAATTTCTGTACGGGCAGGATTATGCAATGTCACGTGATATTGTGTGCATATTCATTGAATGTGAATCCGTTCTTTATTTTTTTCTATACATCTACTTGTCTACAAAATCTTGGATTGTTAAAACTATAGATACGGTCGGTCCGTTCAATTGAAATAAAGAGTGAAAAGGAAATGCATTTTTTTTTGAAAATAAAAAATAAAAAAAATTATTTACGGCAATAATTTTTAAAATCTGATAAGTATGGAGCTCCATGTCATCCAAATAAGCTAGAACCCATGCACATATTTGTTCCTGATAATGCCAACCAATTCTCGATTGTTGCATTGAATATTTCTATCCGGAAATATGTTGTCCCAATCATATGGCTGTAAAGGAAGAGCAGATCTACCAATATATCTTATTTTTGTTCTTAACCTCTACAACACATTTAAAAAATTAGTTTAATATATTATTTATGGTTAAACCATTTGACACTTTATTCATTGGATGTAATAACGTTAAAGATTTCTTTTATGACATAATTGAAGTGTTTGGACTCAAAAATATAAAATGGGGTTTGTGTTGTAATGAAAAAAGAAGCCAATTCTAGTTAAAAGTAAAACTGAGCTAACAAATGGGTGTCTAATAAAATTGAAGATTAGTTAAAAGAAACAAGAAATCCATCCCTGAATGAGGAAAGCATAAGTTTGATTAGTTGTGGATGGACTGGAATGCACTGAATTCAGAGTTGGGGACTATACATTGATGGAGCAGTTTAAGTTTGAAATCGTTGCCTTTTCATTTAATATATATAAAATGTCCTCCACTTCATTCTTTACATGTCAATTTCAAAATTATTTTAAAGATGAAAGGGAAGCAGGAGATGGGGCCTGGGCATGGGGTTTGGATAACATGCAATTTACAAGCCAAGCCACCCGCCCCCTTTTATCATTCATTTCCCTTTTCTTTCTATCTAAAGTAATCATATTTTATAAATGCTATTTTCTTTAAATAAGTGAATCAATTTATGATCTCTTTTAAGTTTTCCAAAGTTTCTTTTATAGAATTTATAATTTTTATTAGAAATTTAGTTCAATTTTTAGTACTATTTTCTTCACTGATTCGGAGTTTATTCTTGAAATAAATAAATAAAAATCTACAAACTACAATGTAACTTGGTTTTATTTTTATCAAGACAATGATCCAAGAAGTTTGAGAGTTCACAAGATTCACATGAAATAAATAACTAAAAACTTGGAAGGCAGTCGAAAATTATTATGGACCGTCCAACCATTCTGCTAATCGTACCTCACACATATCTCTTCTTCCGATGAGCACATGGAAAACGTGGGGGCAAAATAAGGGAAACCGCGTCCACAAACTTCCGTCACTGCAACCAGACAAAAATGACAGTTGTAATGAAAAAAACATAAACCAAAGGCCAAACACACCTGCCTCTCTCTAACGCCCTACACGTTACAAAACCAAGCGGAAATTGATTGTTCACCCTCTGACACCTCAGCTCTATACGTCATATCTGCTTCTCATAACCCCCTAGTTTTCTCGCCACGTCATTAGGTTTGTTTTAACTCAATGGACCCCATCTTTTTTTTTTTTTTTCTCATCATCTCATAACTTTTACTATAACTACATTTTATTACGTTCCCCCAAGACAATAGTTTTTAAAGTAATACTAATATTTTTCTAAAAATAATTATATTTAAAAATTTTAAGAATAAAAAATATTTTTTAAATGTCATTTTCAATGCTACTTATTAATTATGATAATTTAGATAAATTTATCCCCAAATGATTAACTTATCACAATCTTTATAATAGTATATATTAATACTAATTATTCCCAATACATGCTTTACATATAATTTTATGTGTTTAATTTTTAATTATTTTTTTTAAATAATATACTTTTTTAATTACTATAATTAATGTAAAGTAACATTTGTTAATCAAATTGTTGAAGATAATTAAAGTTTATTAACTTATTTGACAACTCAAATAACTAAAATATTTTTACTATATTCACTGCAAGATATAATTTTATATAAAAAAACTTATTCAAAATAATAAACATAAATAACATATATTAATTATTTTGATCATTAAAATATTGTGCTAATAAAAATATCTAATCATCTTATGACATTTGTACAAACTATAAAAAATTCAATTTTTAATATTTGAATAAATTGTCCATGATATTTTATAGATATATAATTAGCATAATTATAATATATTGGATTATATAAATGCATTATTTATAAAGTTTTATATATGAAATATATAGTAACCTATTATATAAATGATTAAAGTTTTATTTAAAACTAGAGTAATATAATTTTTTTTTTATTTTTGGTTAATGGAAATATAAATTATTTTAGTATGAAATTTATTTTTTATTTACTATTGTACAAAAATTCATTTAATAAATTTTTTTAATAGAGTAGAATTCTTATTTACAAATATGATAAGTTTTTTTAACTAAATATTTTAATAAATTTAAAAATCTTATTTATAAATGAGATAAAATTTATATAAAAAAAAATCTAAATGGCAAATTAGTGTGAAGAGAAGCAAGAAAACATAGTTGCTGTCTCCTTTTGAACCGTCAATGAGATTAAGTGATGAGGAAGGACAGTGTTGCCAGCTATAACGCATTAATTCATTTTGGTTGTTTATGAGAAATTTATGGTCGTAAAAAATATTTAGTTTTTTTAGTTAATCGAAAAAGACAGCATCTTTTGATTATGGTTAAGGGGATGATCCCTTCACTGTCCCATGATTCCCGCTATCGTAAGTCGTATGCACCCATAGTACCATTCATTTTCTGCCCTATATTATTTATTTATTTATCTACTTATGGTATTCCATCCGATACGATAGGATAGAAAGAAGAATAAAAGCAAAACGACGTAGCTTTTGGAAATTCTTAATGGCTAAGTCTCGACGAGATGTCATTTGGAATAAGAAATGTGACAACGTGCCTGATTTCTCTTCCTATATGCTTTTAATTTTTAGGCCAAGTTGGAATCACCCTCTACCTAAGTAACCTTTCCACATTGATGTAATAATGCTGTTCCTATAATTACACTTAACGACTGCATTTTATGTTGCTTAAGCTAAAGGATGTATGGATTCTTCCATGTATCCACCTCCCACGTGATTTCTTAGTCTGACCATCCCCCCAACACCAAGTAAAATTTTATAGCACTAATTTTGATTTCAACCTTACTAACTTTATTCCCTTACCATTATTTATATAAAAAAAAATTAGGATTAAGCCTTGAATATGTTAGGTAAGATGTGACAGAGATTAAATTATGCCTACAATTTGCATAACTGAATGACTAAAATGGGAATTCCATAATTTAATAACATATTAGTTTGTATTTTTGTGTACGAATTTTCAACTTGTGTTGTGGAATGGAAAGCCTGGGGACCTTAAACTGCTTTAATTTACTTAATTTCATTTTTTGTTTAGGATCCAACCCAATGTTTTTATAATAATTTCAATATGTGAATTTTATTTTGCATGGTATCTATTGAAGAATAAGTTTGTCTGATTTGATTTCGTCAATATAGGAATTAATAAAGTTTCTTTTGGATAAGATATTAGTTATTTAGTTTCATGATAGTATTATTCATTTATTTATTTTATATGCTTTATACCTTCCCCAAAAAAGCATTAGTATTGTTGGATCAACCTAAAAGTATTTTTAATTTTTTAAAAATATTTTATTATATGTTCCATCATAATTAAATCTCAACATGATTTTTTTAATTGGGCTGTGGCCTAACTTACTCTCTCTCTCTATATATATATTTAAAATAGCCTACCTCAGATAATAATGTCAATAAAATATTTAAATTTCATAAGTATAACAAAGTGACATATTTTAAAAAATAAAAATAAAAAAGGTAAAAGAGAAAGAGTGTAAAGTAATTATGGAGTTAAATGTTAAATTAAAGTATAAATTGATAAATGTTTGAAGTGATAATGACATTGGAGATTTTTTGACATTAAATTAAGTACAACTTTATAGTTGTATGGCATTAAGTATAACATTTAGGAACAAGGTTAATTAATCATTTCCACAACATAATGCATGCATCCATCTTCTGAAATTTTTGTTGTGGTGGGCGCAGCCATTTCCTTTCCCCTTTTTTTCTTTTCAAAAAGCTTTTTAATTTCAACACAATGATTTACTAATATTTTGTATGGATATATTATGCAAACCAAAGTGCTAACCTTGGGATTTTATTTAATTTAGTTGTGAATATGATTACTTCTTATTCAATTTCATCCTCTCCCCTTCTTTACTTCCAATTGAAACTTGATTATGTACGCTCCCTTTGGTTTAAAATTCATTAGTGCCATAGTCGATGATGAACTATTATGGACGAAACCGATACAAAAGAAAAAGGGGTTATTAGTAGGGGGCTAATCCTTTTCCATCCAACTAGAGGGAAAAAATATTGTGTGGAATATCTTCATGTTCGTTATAAAATAAAGAAGAAGAAGAAGAAGAAATTCTCAATGATTTGCCCTTCAATGATCTGTTGAAAACCCAAAAGAAAACAAATATATCTGAAGAACTTTGGTTAGGGAACAAAAATAAGGGGGTTTCAATGTTTCATCATCATCAACGGATTCGAGACATTAGGCCCCCAATAATAAGGCTTTTTGTCAATGTGGTGGAGCCACTCGGCCCCTGGTTAGGTTAGGGGTCATTGTCCTTTTTAACAGCATTGGTTCATAACAGTGATAACAGTTTTTTAAGATTTGAGGTTGGAGTCTTATGGATATAAAAAAAAAAAGTATTAAAAGAATTTTATTTTATTTAAGGGTTTGATTTAATTAAATTTCGAAATGAATCAAGATTTAATATAATTATCACCAGAATTAATATTGAAATGATGATGGGTTTCCTTAGTAAAGCTGGCTTCCACCCACTATTTGGTGAATTTAACAAAACTGGGTACGTTACAAGGAAATTTTGGGAGTAAGATCTAAAGTAGTGACTTAGAAAGTTGATTTCAATAGTTTAGAAATGTCAAAATCGTCCACCTCTGTATTTTCAAATGCCGTTGTCTTCAAACCAAATCATTTAAACAGCCAAGTTTTACTATAAATAATTCCATTTTGTCCACACTCTTCCTATGCCATAGCGGAAATTTCAGTTTCTTTTGACCACAACAATAGCAATTGGGGATCAAACTTAGCCCTTATGTCAATGTCAATGTTTTATCCCCTAATCCAATTCCAAGAAGCCAGATCAACAAAACTTACTTCCTATCAGATTTACTTTCCCTTTTTTCCCCTTAACCCTTTTTGAATTTTCTACACAACCAAACAAAGAAAAGATTATTAGATGGTATGGGTGGGAGCTTGCAGTTGTTGGGTTTGTGATTGTGAATAAAGGAAAGATTTTGCACTTCTTCATTTGTCATTGAGGAATCTAGGGTTTATATTTATTTGTTAGGGTTCCTTGTTTGCTTGTGGCTGCTGGGTAATTTTTTTTGTAAATGTTTATTGCTATTTGAACACTAAGTTAATTTTTTTTTTAAATTTACCCGGGCTTGATATTGACCTACAACTATCCTATCTTGAAGTTACAATGATTTTAACATAAAAAATATTTAATTAAAATAAATTCAGAAAAAAAAAAAACCAACGCATTTACTTATAACTTAAATTTTCAAAGTTTTCTGAATCTCAAATAATGACGTATTAACCACTGAAGTGGATTAATTTATTTATAATGTTCCAATCTATTGTTGAATGATGTGAGGTTGAGACGGTGGAAGCCTACTCCTACTGCCTACCATCATCAAGTTGCCCACAAAAAAAAAGAAAAAAAAAGGAGAAATGGAATTTGACATCTACCCTTTTGTCTTGTAACCAACTAAGATCAAATTTATGATAAAAGCACAACCTTAAAAAACATTAATAAATATTGGTTCATAATATTTGCATTAAAAGAAAAAGCATGAAGAATATGTCATCACTATAGCCCAAATAGGTAGCAACCAAGCAGTAATTAGTTTGCCCAGAAAAACAGAGGTTGTGACTAGTCACAAAACTAATAATTTCACCAAACATCTTAGATTGACGGAGGTAATTGGATAGAAAGTAGGGAATTTGTCGGCTGGGTGCGAATCTTCAATTTCATTGGGCTCCTCACTCCAATAACTTCATTGTAACCAACATATTATGCTACCAAATAATATTTTATCCTTTTTTTTTAGATTAATAGGATGGATGGCATATACTCTTTGATATGAAAAGATGATTTAATATTTGGTATTTTAAATTTTTTCTTAATTTGATATTTAAGTATTTTTTAGTCTAATTTAGTATGTTGGTATTTTTTATTAATTTAATATTTAAGTTTTTTTTATCTAATTTAGTACCTAAACTTATCGAATGTTGTACAAATTATCCTAAAACATTGATGGTGTTAGATTTTTTTTTTTACGAGAGGACAAAAATAACTAATGCATAATCACATGTGATGTGATAGATGAAATAGAATTTAATGGCAAAAATGATAAAAATTGAAGTTTCCTTCTTTTTGCTAAACATTATGCTCAAATTCTACTTTTCATTGGTGTTGAGAATATTTTGACTGTTAATGGTAAGAATGGCTCAAGAGGAACCGTATGCTTAAAACATGACATAATCTTCACAAAGTCTTCAATTCTAGAAAAATATCGTCTATATCAAAGAAAGTTCATGTTAAAAAATTGTATTTTGAACTATGCTTACTGAATTGATATTAAAGAAGAAAACAAGAGCTTACCTAAAATAAAAAAAGAATTCATTATGTTAAATTTTAACAAATACAAAAAATTGAACATTTAAAATACAAAAAAGAAAAATTCAATGTCATTTGTCTTATGTTGGTCATATATTGATTATTTTTGTTATCTCATAAAAAAATATTGTAGTATATTGGAGTAATTGTATAACATTCGACAAGTTTATGTATCAAGTTGGACAAAAAAAAAAAGATTTAAGTATCAAATTAGAAAAAAATGTTAAGTTCAAATACCAAATGTAATATTAAACTTTAAAATAAAAAAATAAAAAATAAAACATAAGTAGTATATGTAGGGAAAAGTAGAAATTATGTGATAATTCAACTTTTAATGAGGGTGAAAAGAAAGTTTATTTAAAAAAAAAAAAATTGAAGTGTTAACATTTGAAAGGGATTAAAGTTGCATAAGTGTATAAAAGACCGAATTGATAATAATGTTATAGACTGATGATTAGAATGAGAAAGATAGTTGTTGATATATGTTAGGTCAATTTTCACTGTAATCCCACATTCGACCTACAATTATTTGAAATAATTAACAAGTAATTATTACATGAAAATATGCCATCAATTGCATAATTAATGTTAATTAAGTGGAATTAGTGGTGGTCTCATTCCGCATACATACATGCATCCGACTTTCCCATAATTTCATTACCTTCTCATACTTGAATCTTAAGTTTCTGATTATGGAATCCAACAAAAAACACTGTTTGTGAACTAAATTACCTAATTACCCTTTCTCTCTAATTTTGCTTTTTAATCCCTATACTCTTTCCTCCCTTTGAAATTTAATTATTTTTCTTTTGAAGTTACAACTGTTGTAATCAAATCAATCAACCATTAAAATCTAATTGATAATAGTGTCAAAATATTTCTATTAAATTGGAGTTTCTCTAAACTTACCTCTCGTATTCAAAATAAAAATCCTTACAACTCTAGATTTAATATTTTTATGTACTTAGTGAGTAAAATTTTATTTTAGAAATATTATATAATTCAATTTATAACAACAATTGCATTTCGATTATTAAATTAAAAGAGTAAAATAAGTAAATACGAAAATGATTAAATTTGAAATGAGGTGAAAGTATAATTAGACCTAAATATTTGGAATTAAACCTCAAGGCTATTAGATGCTAAAATTTGCTGTTTCGTTGGATATTATTATTTTTTGCTTTAGGGCAAGCCACCTATGGCCAGAAAGTGGAAGTTACATGGGCTACAGATTTAGTGGACTGAACCCATTTTGATGGAACTGTGGAATCGACTCTAGTATATCCGACCCATTTCCATTTGTCCAACAAAAACTGGTTACATTCCTCCCCCAGAAATTGATTCTAAATAACACGTGTCCTCAAACTACAACTTTCCTACAAAAGGCAATCGGTTAGATATCATCGCCGCTATCCATAGCCTCGCTCTTCCGACCAATCCGAAAATATCCAACACTCCCCGACCTCGTCATAACCGCCACTTCCATCCGCTGCTTATCGTCTTTATCGCAACCAATGGATGACCGGCAACAACCTGAATCGAAAAAGCGCGTGGTGGTCTGCGGGGGAGGCATAATCGGCGTTTGCACGGCTTATTTCCTTGCCAAGAAAGGCGCAGCCGTCACTCTCGTTGAAAAATCTTCGGTAGCTTGTGCCGCTTCCGGAAAAGCAGGCGGGTTCCTCGCCCTAGACTGGTGCGACGGTGGTCCTGTCGAATCACTCGCGCGTGCTAGCTTTAATCTCCACCGTTCCCTCTCCGAAGAACTCAACGGCCGCGACTTGTACGGGTATCGGCCCTTGACCACTCTTAGCATTACAGTAACCGAATCAGGGCCTTCTTCTCCGTCCGGTTCCAAGTCGTCCGGTGACTCTACGATCCCATCATGGGTCGATGGGCCGACACGTGGGCCTAGAACAATCGGGACGACGCAAACAACAGCCCAAGTACATCCTCAATTATTCACAAGAACTCTGTTAAACACAGCCGTCGAGAAATATGGTGTTGAGGTGGTGATTGGGAAACTGGAGCAGCTACGTGTTGAGGAGGGGCGAGTTGGATCGGTTGTACTCGAAGGGGGACGAGTTATTGAGTCGGACTCGGTCGTTCTATCACTTGGGCCTTGGACTGGAAAGTTTGAGATGTTAGCTTCAATGTTCAGAGTTTCTGGGCTTAAGGCCCATAGTATTGTTTTGGAGCCGAAAGACCCTGGTGCCATAACGCCCCATGCCCTCTTTCTTAGCTTTCATCCGCAGGGCGGCAAAGCCATGGACCCCGAAGTTTACCCTCGTCCAAATGGTAAGTACGACTGTGATTTTTTTTTTTTAATTTGCATAGCAATGTTATGATAGTTGTAGTTATATAAGTAAGCGTGATTTGGAATGGTAGGGGAAGTGTATATATGTGGGATGTCAGCGGAGGAAGATGTGCCAGATGATCCAGAGCAAATAGTAGGCAACCCAGCATCAATAGCGATGCTAAAGAGAGTGGGTAAAAGTGTTTCGAGCCATCTGAGGGAAGGAGAAGCGCGAGTGAAGGCAGAGCAAGCGTGTTTCTTGCCATGCACCGACGATGGGGTGCCGATAATAGGAGAAGTTCCAGGGATGAAGGGGTGTTATGTTGCCACTGGTCACAATTGTTGGGGGATACTCAATGGTCCAGCTACAGGTGCTGCTGTGGCTGAGCTTGTTCTTGAGGGACGTGCTACCATTGTTGATCTTAGTCGGTTTAGTCCTGCTAGATTTGTTGGGCGTAGGAGGGTTAAAGTTTAAGTTGTATTTTTAGACACCATTTTTATGAAGCAAGTAAACGACCATGGGGGGATCAGATTTACCTTTATTTGTTTGTAAATTAGGCAGAGATAAACACTAGTTTGCTCTAAATCGTCGGTGGGATACCCCTCAACTGTGGTTGAGCTTTTCAAGTTATTAAATTCCACCTCTTTTAGTTTTTGTGAATGATATAATAGTATAGGTTTAAATAAGAAAAAGTTCACTGTACTCTTCTTGAAAATTTTAAAATTTAGTATTGAGATAATGAGTTTTTATATTTTTATTTTATTTAAAAATTTTGAGTTTTCTATTTAATTTTGCGGTTTTGTAGTCGAAATATTTTTTTAGCTATGATATTTACAATTTTTTGATAATTTGAGTTTTATTCTTTAAAAGTATATAATTTTTTTAATAATTTAAATAAAAACATAAAATTTTAAACATATTTTTTTTAAAAATAAAATAAAATAAATAAAAATAATTTTAAAATATAAAATACCAAAAGTCAGTGTTATCTAAAATAAATCTGATTAGTTAGTCAACCTAATTAGATTAGGAACCAGTTGGGGGTAATAATTCGCAGTGAGGTAAAAAATTAGTTGGCTCGTAAATTGGTATAAATTAATTAAATCAATAGTTGAATCGATTTCAAACTAGTCTGACCAATAGATTCCCTATCTAAATCCAAGTAGTTCGAAGCAAATAAATTATTAAAAATAAAAAAAATATCAAAAAAATTATAGAAATCAATTTAATTGTATTTTAGCTTAATTAAGTTTGTTTGTATTGATCTGCAGGTCAACCAGTTCTTTACCTTTTACAAGATTGATACCCTAGTCAATTCTTGATCTAATTGGTTTGATCCAATTTAGATAACATTGAAATTTGGAATTTTTGACTTTAAAGAGTTCTTTTTTTTTCAATTTTTTAAAAAAATATATTTTAAAACTTTTATGATTTTTAATTTGAAAAAAAAATAATTTTTGATACTTTAATTTTTATTTTTAATAATTTATTTGTTTTGAACCAATTGGACTGGTCGTTCTGAAAATCAATTTGTCAAACTAGTCCAAAATCGTTTAAACCATTTCTTTAGCTTGATTCAACCAATCCAAGTCAACTTGTTTTTTATCTCTCACTAGACAATACCCGAATCGGTTCCTCATCCATTTGATTCGACTGGCTGGTTGGATTTGGTTTAAATAACATTGAATTTTAGAATTTTTATGCTTTTTAAATCATTTAAATTTTTAATTTTTTAAAGAGTTTATTTTTTAATAATTTTTATTTAAAAAATTATAATTTTTAAATTTATTATATGTTTTTATTTAAAATATGAAAAAAAAATAATTTTTATTTTTAAAAAAAGATTATGTAATTTTAAAGGGTAATGATGAAATTGATAAAAAAAAAAAAATACTAATAACCACGGAGATATTATAAGATGCTAAGAGAGACATCACAAACTACAGAACATTACAAAGTTTCACGTGAGAACTAGACTTTCAACTCCTTGGTCTAAGGTAGAAACTTGGGAAAGCAGTGACTTCAAATGAAACAAGAGAGTTTTACCTCATGGAGTAGACCAAATCCAAATAGGATGCCATACATACCAAAAACAAAATTATGATTGTAAGGTTCAATCACCACCTATCCATATTGGCCTTATATGATGTTAATAATACCACGGGTATATTATGAATAAAAGTATAATCATCAATGTAATTCACAAAGGTTTTTACTTAAGAATATGGACCATGTATAAGAATGTACCATAGGAAATCTCTTTCGTTTAAAAAAAAAAAACTTTTCATATCATTAGAAAAGAATGGCTACTAGAATTTGGTTGAAATTTTCTCCTTGTTAAAATGAAAGTTTGAAAATGCAAAAAGCAACGAAACTTATTCACACATGCAGAGGTAGCAAGTGTACACCACAACCATTTGCATGCACATACAAAAATAAACCCCAAAATATATAGGAACAAATTTACTGCAGTAGTGTGAGATAACTCTGGTTAAAACTCATTTAAAAATCATAGAAAGTTTGATAAATAAGAACCACTAGAAAAAGAACCACAAAGCCAACAAAACTCATTTACACATGCAGAAGTAACAAATGTACACCAACCACTTTTGTCTATTCCTTTCTTTATCTCTCTCTCTTTTGAAATCATTGCTCATAAGTCATGAGCCTGCCACTCATCGCTTGAGCTTTAGAAAACTGTTATTTTCAACCTCTTAAGCAATAAATAGAAAGAGCTAATTTGTGGTTAATCCCTACTTAAAAATTTGATACACCATGGTAGTACATCAAAATCTTTGAAAGACAGATTCCATCGAAAGGATTCTACAATTTTTGGTGGAAAAGACACAACAACATTCAGTAACAGTTAGGAGTAAGAGTACTATTTGCTCTAAACAATATAGAAAATAGAACTTGGGATCTCTCTAGTGGAAAATAAAACCTCACCTGCACTATGAAGGCATCAGGAGGAGGAACTTTGAAGCAAAGAAACCAAAGAAGTATTACAAGCTGAATGATTGGCTTCAGTAAGAGCATTAGTGGATAAAGTATCTTCGGTAAGCTATGAGAGTACTTTTGCCATTGTATCTGTGAATTAATTAAAAAAAATTAAACAATAGATATTGATAGGCTAGTAATAATACCTTCGCCCAACGATATTCCTCCAGACAATACCATTGTGTTAATATGAATAGATTCATTCTCTAAAACAGCAGAGTGGGGTTCGGAACCTATTAAAACATTTAAATTCACATTCAATTAGTATATTTATTAATATAAGAAATTCTTAAGATAGTCTATCTAAATTTAGAGTTTGAACAGAATAATCTTTCGTATATAGTGCATAATGTAAAATTTGGGTTCACAAATTCTCCATCATAACTTTTTTTCTTATTGAAAGCTGTTAAGTAGTATAAACGATTCTATCCTATAAATTTTACTATAAAATATACATTCCATAGCAGGAAAAAAGAAAGAAAGAAAAAAAAAAGGTGTACAATTTAATTCATTAGTACGTAGAAAGGTATACCTCCATAAGCAACAATGTCCACATCCAAGGATGCCTGCGAAATCAATTATAAGGACAAGAATGAACAGCTTATTCATTTATTTAACTACTCTTTTGTTTTAACGGAAGCTCTTCATGGCATTTACAAAAAATAAAAATAATGTCTTTTTTCTTCATTTCTAAGACATGGCCATGCCACCTAAAACAACATGCTTTCTTTTCCGTGTTTCCTCTCAATGTTTCTACTATATTTAGGACATGTCAGATAAGCATGTCATTACATAGGACTAGTATATACAGATAAATAAAGTTGATTACTTTTCTACTTTTGGAGTGTGGCAAATCTGTGAGGACTGGAAGGTAGAGGATGCCTATTTTGGCATATAAAATTTGCATATCAATAAGTAGGGGTGTGCAAAATTCGGGTAAAATCGAAAAAATTCGGTTAATCGACCGAATTCTGTTAATCGGTCGGTTAACCGAATTAATTCGGTCAGGGGTCGGTTAATAATTTTTTGAGTTTTCGGTTAACAGTTAATTCGGTTCAAAATCGGTCGGTTAACCGAATTTTTTCGGTTTAACTGAAAAAATAATAAATAAAATTATAATATATTAATATCCCACTATTCACTCAAACCCAATCCAACATAAACTCAAATACCTAGTCTAATATATATTAACCCAAGTACCCAACCCAATCATAAAAATTGCAAATAATTTAATAAATAAAAATAAAAATCTAAAACTAAAACTAAAAATAAAAAACATATAATTTTATACAAATAATTTGGTTAATTCGGTTAATTTGGATAATTCGGGTAATTTGGGTAATTCGGTTAATTCGATTAATTCGGTTAATTTTATACTTATTTTAACCAAAAATAAAAAATATATATAATTTCGGTTAATTCGGTTAACAGACCGAATTAACCGAAAAAATTTCGGTTCGATTAATTTTGTTGAAAAAATTTCGGTTCGGTTAACAGTTAAAAATTTTGAAGGGTCGGTTAATTCGGTTAATGTTATTCCGGGTTGGTTAACCGATCGAACACCCCTATCAATAAGTACTAATCATCCTACACCAAGAAAAAAAAACAGTACTTATTTCCCAATACTGGGCTAATTTACAAGAACTATCCTTAAAGAAAATTTCCTTTAACCACGACAATTGAAAGTATGGAAGCTTAGAAATTGTAGAAGCTAGTCTTTATCATAACTAATTTCTTCATCTAAACCTTCTAAAAACTACGAAAATGGTTCAGGCTTATCCACTAAGGCATATGCATTAATTGAAGGAAAATATAAGAACCAAGGAGATTGGTAACCGTAGTAGAATATTAATGTAACATAAAGAATGAGAGAAAGTCAACCCAACCTTTCTAATTCCGCCACCTGGGCTCTCAACCCAACCTTTTCATTGTGGCTTTCTAACAAGTCTATTTCGAGAGCATTTTCTCGAACTCGAGCATATTGGAATTTCTTTTCTCATTGATCAACTCTAATATTTTCTTCTTTGATTTTTTGCCGCCATTGTACTGATATTTTACTTAACCTGGCTGTCCTCATCCACAAATGTAGCTTCTTATAATTTGTTTTTAAACTGTTCAAGTCTTCCTCAGCCTTATTCTTTTATTTTCTCATTTTCTCGGCTTCTAACTTTTGGACATCGATGTCTAATCCTGACTGAATCTTTTCCTTTTCCAACTTTTCTGTCTTTCTCCCCAGCTTCGAACTCCTCTTTCCAAAGTCTTGCTTTACGATCTCTAGGTCAGACGGGATCACTTGTAAGTGTTCTTCTATTGGCCGAGTGTTTTCTTGACTTGACACAGGGACATTGTCATTGACTCTTTTACCCACCACCAATCATATTCGGGGGTTATCATGGGATTTGCGGCAAATCTCTTCATTTTGTGAGTTTGGTTCCAAGTGTTCGATATTTCACGAACCTTCTTTTTGTAATTATCATCCTTGTACGCAAACTCACATTAAGCCAACCATTGTGTTACCAGTATAAATTGCCTCGACCTATATTGCCTCAATACAAGTAGAGGGGCATATCTAATAGCTCCTCATATCCTGAGTGGAGGGACCCAGTCGAAGTCTCTACATCGGCACAAAATTTCATCAGGGGTCATTCAAGGGGCCTTCTATTCAACGTCTTCGTCTTGGAGACTCTAGAGAATTGCCATCCACTTTTCTTCAGAAATGTTGTTTCATTTTAGGGTAGCCAAGAATTCTTTTGACGGAGAGTAGTTTTTAGAGAATACTCGATTATTGACCTTTTCTACCTTCCAAAAGTGACTATGGAACCAAGCTAGCAAGAGTTGTGCACATCCAATAAATCTTTCTTCACCCGCTCTCTGGCATGTACTTAAATATCTAAAAGTTTCAGCAAAAATTACCGAGACGGGTGTGACCCTTTTGTCAAGCCAGTCGAATAGATCTGAAGCTGTCTCATCTATATGCCCCAGTGCTTTGGGGAAGATGACCAACCCGTAAATACTCAAGGTGAAGAAGTCGGCCCTTTTCTCCATGTCCGGATGTGCCAAAATCAAATCCCACAAACGTTTCTAAGGGATGCATTTACTATCTCCCTTTTGTTTAATCTGGGTTGCGACCCATTACTCACTCATCCTAGTTATACTCATTAGCCTCCTTAAGAAAGTCGGGACATTGGCAGCTCTAGAATAAATTTTGTCAGCTTGGATCCTTAGGCAATGGATCAGAGTTGTGAGCTCTTCTACGGTGGGCACCAGATCTACTTTCCCAAAAGTAAAGCCGCTATAGGTAGGATTCCAATATTGGGCCAGAGCTCGAAATAAATGTTTATTCACTTTGGCATCGAGTAAATAAGGCAAATCACTATAGTTACTGGAGAATAACTGCTTGGTTTCGTCATCCAATTGGTTCCATACCTCTTTCAACTCTTGAAAGTTATTCTGAGTTAAATTAATGCGAGTGAAATCTTATAGTTGTAACATATATCCCTTCGTTAGGCTATTGCCCTTCTCTTGTTGTGTCTTTCAGACCATATTCGTACGGCCGCATTGTCTTCCACTTTATCAAGAAACCCCTTTTCCATGACAAACTCTCTATTTAGCAATTGAACGTGAATCAACAATCTTTTTCTATGATGAAAATGCAATGCAATTACAGCCAAAACAAAACGAAACAAGTCAGTACATTTCATACAAAACTAGAATTCAAAGTAAGAAATAATAAATAGAACACCTATTCGAGTGACCACTAGAGGTTTCGTATGGTTCTACCTAGGGTAGGTTCTTAGGGCTCATTATATGCGGTTTGGTTCTAAAGTAAGGGTACCGGAACCAGCAGATTCCTCGATCCTCACCCATTATAGGCTCATACGGATGAAGTTTAGTTCAGAGGAATACATTTTCCTATGGCTATACGGAGATGAAGGTCTCACGAAGACATAGGTACGGATGTATCCCGAAAGTGATCCACTATCCTATACGGAGGTGCAATCCTCACGAAGGAATAGTTTCTCACTCCCATTTAAGAAGCGCAAAATCGAACAATTATGTAATTCAATACACGGAAATATACCAAGAGCAACTCTCGAACCAATAAAACAGATGTATTAGATTGCTATGTAACCCGAGATATCAAAGACAAAACATGAAGGATGAAATGCAATAAATGGATTGTTAATTTAAACCAAATTATCAACTTTCGACAAAAAGACTAAAAAGTAATCACCTCGCGCTTGGCTCTCTTATTTTATCCCCAGCGGAGTCGCCAAGCTGTCAAAACCTTTTTGGAGATCGAACCTTTTTTATTTTTTAAAAATAAAAACGAAAGTCGCCACCAATCATTTTTATGAGGTATGATCGGATCACCTCGTAATTTGATCATTTTACTAAAAGATTTGACTTAAAACAACAATTTTCGATTTACAAAATTCAGAAAATGGGTTCAAGAGTCGATTACGCACGAGGAAGGATTAGCACCCTTATGACGCCCAAAATTGGTACCTAGTTGATTAATTGATGTATTAATGTTTAAAAATTTGAAAAGAATTTAAAACATGATCCCTCTTTGCATATTATTAAGATATGACTTATTTCAAGTTAATCGAGAAGGAAGACCATGTCTCGTGATTTAGGACATGATACCTTGAATTCTCGAAAACCTGAATAATCGCCGTTCCATCGCTACCTAAATCTTTCTTTTAGTTGTTTTAAATAGGGTATTCAATTATTTTGGTTTTAGGAAGATGTCATACTCCATAAGTTAAGAGCACGACTCTTCAAATTCCAAAAAAAATGAACATTGCCTCGGTTTTAACTATTTTATATGTTAGATAAAACGCCGATAATTTTTAAATGATATACGCTTAATTTATTTAAGCATAATGTAAAAATGGACAAATATATTTTAACATGACGATATGGTAATTAAAAAGATAAAACTAAATGGCGATGAGTAAAATAAAATGATATTTAAATGATAAATAAATCAATAAATGAAATAAAAAAAATGAATGAAAGGTATAAAATGTCATCTAACCATATCCGTCGCCGGAATAGAGTACGAGGCATTACCGAGGAGTACGAAACACTTATAGATAATTTAAATATATTTTCATAACAACTTGTCTCGATTTCATACTGTTTCATATTTAAGCTTTACTCACCAAAGTATTTGAAATATCATCCTTATGCAAATAGCACACATGAGTTACATAATTCCATAATTATAAATGAACACATTTGTCAAACATATTACATATTCATATATCAATGTCTCATGTCTCCATGTATCAATAACCGTCATTTTTATTGTTTTTCAGATAAGTATGTGTAACCATTCATAAGCATGCAATTCACTGTTTCTTCCTATCAATCACAATTTCAAATGACAAATTCATGTGAATGAGCTCAACCTCATTAGCTATTTAAATTCTGTCACTTTGATCCACATACTCGTAATTTACTAACATAACCTGTCAAACACAATCTCTGAATGATGAAATCATATAAAATTTCAACGTTTACTAAAATTTGCCATATAAATTCAAATAATAATTACCAAACCTTTTTCAAATTGGAGAACGTCTTACGTTCATTGGTCTGCACTGATATGCACTGAATTTCACTGATAATCACTGATGTCGTAGCACAACTATGGTCTTTTCACTAAAATGTCGTAACTCAGCTATGGTCTTACATCTTAAACACATATCACACCGATGCCATATTGCAGATATGGTTTTACACAGAAATCGCTTGTCATTTGTAGTCGAAGATACCACTATTCAGCGATCGGTGGCGAAGCTACCACTTCTCGCGATCATCAAGTTTGGAGCTACCATTTCTAACTGATCGATTACTTATTATCAAATTAGGAAACGTCTTACGAAAATTAAGTACGTTGTTACTCAGTGCCACGATTCACAACTCAGTATGGTTTTCCTTATTGAGATACCATACCTACATTTTACAACTCGGTATGGGAAATGCCATACCTACATTTCTTAACTCAGTATGGATAATACCATACCTACGTTTCACAACTCGGTATGGATAATACCATACCTACTTTTCACAACTCGGTATGGGAAATGCCATACCTACGTTTCTTAACTTAGTACGGACAATACCATACCTATGTTTCACAACTCGGTATGGATGATACCATACCTACGTTTCACAATTCGGTATGGATGATACCATACCTATTTTTCACAACTCGGTATGGGAAATGTCATACCTACGTTTCTTAACTCAGTATGGATAATACCATACCTACGTTTCACAACTCGGTATGGATGATACCATACGTACGTTTCACAACTCAGTATGGTTAATACCATACCTACGTTTCACACTTTACCATGGACCAACCATTGTCTTTTCCGTCAATTCATCTTGCACTGAACTGGAGTGCTCAATTTGATCATTTATTCAATTTTCATGCTTTTACATTATTCACGATTTTATCATCAAGACATATGAAATAACACATCATGAAATTCATAAAATTAACAAATGGTCACTAAAATTTAGGTATACAAACTCACAAGTTTGATTTTTGTATTATAACGATAATCATAATTTCATAATAAATATTCCAAATAAAACATTATATCATTTCTAATTCAACATTTATCGATTATAATCGGGCATGTGATCAATTTATACACAAGTCATTCATATATATATTTATTTTTTATTCTCCTCCTCTCCATCCACATCCTTAGTATAAATAACACATTTGTAAGTAACATTATCCATAATTTTCACTATTTACTTATGTGAATATTCAAGCTATCTATCCGTGTCATAGTCACTAAATTATTTTTATCTTGAGATACAGAACTCCAAATTAAGATCTACTAATTTTTTTCTAAAACTAGACTCACATATATTCTTACCATAAAATTTTCAGAATTTTTGGTTTAACCAATAAGTACAATTTATTCTTTAAATTCACCCCAGTTCTGCTGTCTGACAGTTCCGACCCTTCTTCACTAAAAATTAATTATCTCCTCGTATAGGATTCTAATGATATTCCTATTTGTTTTTCTTGAAAATAAACTCATTCAGGATTCTAAACATATTAATTTAAGCCTATAATTATTTTTCTCCAATTTTTGATGATTTTCTAAAGTCAAAACAGGAGAACCCGAAATCATTCTGATGTTGTCTCACAAAACTTATTATATCTCATGATTTACTATTCCATTGCTTACACTGTTTCTTCTATAAGAAACTAGACTCAATAAACTTTAATTTCATATTTTATTCATCCTCTAATTCGATTTCTAAAATTTTTGGTGATTTTTCAAATTTATACTATTGCTTCTGTCCAAAACTATTTTAGTGTAAAATGTTAATTTTCATTTTGCCCCAAATTTCACAGTTCATACAATTCAATCCTTACTCAATTAACCCCTCAATCAAGCTAATTTTCTAAATTAATACTTTTCCTAGACATTATAAGTTATTTCATAAGTATTGAAATTCATAATTTCTACATAAAACTCTAACTTCAAACTCTTTTACAATTAGGTCCCAAACATTCACTTTTTATTCAATTCTTTCAATAAAATCAGCATATAAACAATTTAAAACTCTAATTCAATGCCAAATCATCATATACTTCCAGCACATATTCATAGCAACTTTTAATTTCTTTCATAGAATCAAAAACTAATGAATTCAAAGTTGTAAAAGTCACAAAAATACGAAAATTTCAAGAAATAATCAAGAATTGAACTTACTTATAGTAAAAATATGAAAAAAAAGCTTAAGGGAACTCTTCCATAGCATTTTTGCTGATGAGAATGCAGAAAAATAAAGAGAAATCTAGATAATTCCACTTTAGGCCTAGCTTTATTAAGTAAATTTTGCAATTTTCTAATTTTGCCCTTAATTCTCCTTATTTTCTTGCTGATTTCATGCCCTTGCCGTCCAGCCCAAATAGACCTTGGTCTATTTTCCTTTTAAACCCTCTTTCTTTTATCATGTAAGCTATTTAATCATTTCCCACAATTTTGCATTTGATACAATTTAGTCCTTTTTGTTCAATTAACTATCAGTACTTTAAAATTTCTTGACGAAACTTTAATACTAACTTATTAACAATCCATAAATATTTATAAAAATATTTATGGCTCGATTTAAAATTCTCGAGGTCTCGATACCTCGTTTTCGATTTTAATTAATTTAATATTTATTTTTAGTACACTATTCACTATTTCAAAAATTTTCCTAACTTCACATTTAACTTATACTCATTAAATTAATAATATTTCCTACTCATATGTCGGATTTAGTGATATCGAATCACTGTTCCGACACCACTGAAAATTAGGCTGTTACAAAATATGTAACAACAATTTGTAGTAATATTGGCGATAATCATATTGTAACTGTTGAGCCCAATTTATGCCCAGTCCCATATACAAAATTAAATAAAAAAACAAACCCAAACTTAAGGGCCCAAGGCATGAACAAATTTCAGCAAGCAAAGGAGTTGCTGTTTGCAACCGAAGCAATCCCCAGGTTCCGTACAACGCGCGAACCTCCGCACCGTGCGCCACTCCACCCCGCCACGTCAGAGACGTGCTCAATCATGTACCTGAAAATGTGTAAAATGGGTTGTGAATATTTGCTATAAAAGCCAGTATATGATTTTGTATAGGGAGGTTTTTTTTTTGGGGAGGGAGGAGAAAAAGAAGAAAACAAACGGTTGTACTACATACAATAGAGAGCACTTCAAGAAATACAAACAGATCAAGGGAGATTTTCTAAGGTTTTACTTTCTGTTATTTGTTCTATTTATTCTACTTTTGAATCTTTTTTATGTATCTCTACATATATTTCGGGAAGTATAAAGCAAAGGAGGTACCTTTCTTTGCCTGGGAAAGGAGCTCCGGCCGCCATGCATGTTGGTCACTGATGGAGCCGGCGATGGTGATCTGCTGGAGGTTGGGGTGTGGATCACAAAATGCGTGGGGGGGGGGGGTTAAGAGCTTTCTCTGTTTTGAAAAGATGAAAGTGGTGTTTTAATTTTTTTTTGTTGGTTTTTAAAAAAAGGGGTTTTCTTTAATGAAAAAAAAGGGAAATAAAATATGGTTTTTGGAGAAGTGGATCTGCGCCTTTTGCTTGGGACCATGCGCATTTTACCTTTAATTGGGTAATTTGCGCAATTGGTCCCCTCCTTTTCCCTAGCCTTCAATCTGGCCATATTCAAGTTTTCTTAAATTATTTAAATTTATCTCTGTAACTTGCACGCTATTTCAATTTGGCCCTCCCTTTTTAGTGCAGAATTTTAAGATTTGGGGCATTTTCAATTTTAGACCTCGAACATTTATGCGCATTTAATTTTAGCCCGAAATTCTGTTTTAATAATTTGTTTTATTTATAAATTATCCCTTGGATTTTGTTTTTTGCTCTCAGTTAAATTCCAGTTATTTTTTAGTATAATCATGTTTCAACAAAGTATTTTGATTGCATACTTTTGTGGGTTTTTTTTTCATGTGTGTACCTGTTTATATGAAATACCTTTATATATTATTATTACTACTATATGTATTATTTATATTAAGCTTTTCCTGTGTATATATTACTTTGTATATTATTTAATTTTAATCTTTTATGCATATTATTTTTTTTATTTTTTACGCTATATAATTTTTTTTCCTTTATTTTTTTTATTTTGATACCATTCAAGCTTTCGTTCAAATTATTTACTTTAGAATATTTATTTTTTTTAAATTCTTATATTTATTACTTATTTAAAATTTTCTTATAGTTTATATAGTTATATTTCCAAATTTTATATTTCCTATTATTTATTTTATTTTATTTTGTTTTAAAAACTTGTTATATTTTATTTGGGTGATTTATTTGAAACTTCTTTTAAAATTGGTTTCTTATGCATTTCCCTATTATTTAGATTATTCATGAGATGTTATTGCCACATGTTTTATTCCTTATGTTATCAAGTTTTTTTATAAAAATATATTTAATTTATTTATTACATTTTATTCGAAATTGTAAACAAGGCAATGTTCGGTATTTAAAGAATTCAAAGGATCGTGCCCTAACGTACTGGGTTTCGCTTTCTTTGTTTATTTTGAATATTCGAATATCCTCTTAAAGCTAAAACGCATGCTTTAAAGGCAAGATCACATTTGAGGGTAAAAAATGTTGTGTCCTAACGCACTGGATGTAATGTTTTACCTCAAGGTGAGATGGTCTTTAATACACATTTGGCTTATCTAAATGTTTTAAAAGCCAATAAAATGAGGATCGCATTTTGAACTCTGTTTTAATTTTTGACATTTAAGGCACGAATTAGTCGATTAAGTACCAATTTTGGGCGTGTCAAGGGTGCTAATCCTTCTTTGTACGTAACCGACTCCCGAACCTATTTTCTTAACATTCGTGGACCAAAATGTTTTATAAGGTGGCCCAATTACACCTCAAAAAGGATTGTTGGCGACTCCCAACTTTTCATTTTCAAAAGTCGATTTATCATTTTCAAAAAATGGTTTCGACAGCTTGGCGACTCCACTGGGGAGCATAAGAGAGTCGAGCTGAAAATTAATTGTTTTCTGTCTTCTTGTCGAAATTTAGAAATTTGGTTTTTCTAAAAATACATTATCCTCGCTTTGAATTTTCTGTGTCCTTGTTGAGTTTTTTTTTTCCGTTGAATTTCTTTATATACTCTTGCATCATATTGCATGACTGTTATGGTCACACCTTTTAAGTGGGAGTGAGAAACTATGCTTTCGTGAGGTTTTCACCTCCGCATGGGCTAGGGGATTGCTTCTGGAATACATCCATACTTATGTCTTCGTGAGGTTTTCACCTCCGCACGGGCATAAGGAAATGTATTCCCCTGAATAGAAATTGATCCATATGAGCCTATAATGGGTGAGGGTCGAGGAATCTGCCGGTTCAGGTACCATTACTCTAGAACTAAACCACATATAGTGAGCTGTAGGAACCCGCCTTAGGTAGAATTACACCTAGCCTTAGTGGTTGCCCGAATAGGCGTTTGATAATTTCTTGATTGTTTTGATTTCTATTCTTATGCATGATTCTGACTTGTGTTTTTCCTTCTTTCTTTAATAGTGATTGCGTAACATTTTCATCATAAAAGGAGGTGTCGATATACTGTTCGGTTACTAATAGAAAATTTTTCCATGAAGAACGAATTCATTGATAAAGTGAAAGACAATGCGTTTGTCCAAAGATGGTCAGAAAATTTACAGTTAGAGAAATGTGACAGCTTGACAAAGGGGTACATGTCGGAGTTATGGGGCTTTACCCGTATTAGTGTGATACAGAACGATCTTCAGGAGTTGAAAGAATTATGGAGTTACTGGGATGAGGAGATGAAGCAGCTACTCTACTGTAACTATGGTGATATTTCTTATCTCCTCGATGTTAAGGTAGATAGGTATTTGTTCAGTGCCATGGCTCAATTTTGGAATTCCGCCTACAGTTGTTTTACTTTCGGAAAGGTGGATCTAGCACCTACTGTCGATGAATATATAGCCTTGCTTTGTTGTCCGAGGTTTCAAGTTGATAAGATTTATTCTAGAGCTGTCAACACCCCAACCTTTATAAAGAGGTTGATAAACATCACTGGGATGAGTGAGCAGTGGGTCGCAGCTCGAGTTCAGCAGAAAGGCAATGGAAAGTGCATCCCTTGGGAAAATTTAAGAGATCTGATCCTGACACACCCTGATATGAAGAAAAGAGTTGATGTCTTCGCCTTGAGTGTTTATAGTTTGGTTATTTTCCCCAAGGCTTTAAGACATGTAGATGAAGCAGTCACCGATCTATTTGACCGATTTGGTAGAGGAGTCACTCCTATTCCTGCAATCTTGGCTGAGACTTTCAGATCTTTAAGTGCATGTCGGAGGGTAAGTGAAGGCAGATTTATTGAGTGTGCACAAATCTTGTTAGTATGGTTTCATAGCCACTTTTAGAGGGTAGAAAAGGCCTCTTACCGACCTTTTCTCAGAGATTACTCACTTTTGAAGGAGATAGTGACCATATCGAGAAGAGATGACATAACAGAGGAAAAATGGATAGCGATACTGTAAAATCTCCAAGAGGAGGATGTCGAATGGAAAACGCCTTGGATGGTTTTTGATGTGGGAGTTATGATTGGGTCCCTTTGTTGGGGATTTGGGGAGCTATTGGATACGCCCCTCTGCTTGTATTAAGGCAATATAAATCGAGATAATTTATACCGATGATGCATGGGCTAGCTCAGAGTGGGTTCTCTTATGGGGAGAAAGATTCCAAGAAAAAGAGCCGCGAGATGTATAATGCCTGGAACCAAACCTGCCGGATAAAGGGAGTTGCTATGAATCCAATGGTAACTCGTCATAGCAACTCCTGAATATAATGAATGGTGGAGTAGAAGGGTTAACGATAATATCCCGAGGCCAAATTTAGAAGAATCTCGACCGATAGAGGAATATCCGCGAGTGGTCCCCTCCGAATTGGAAATTATAAAGCAAGACTTCGAAAAAAGGACCTCGAAATTTGAAAAGAAAATAGAGCGGTTGGAGGAGGAAAAAGTGTACTTGAAGCTGGATGTTGATGTTCAAAAATCTGAGGCTGAGAATTTGAGAAAGAGAGAGGTTGAAGAAGACTTGGACAGTCTGAAGACTGATTACAAGCAGCTGCATAAGTCAATGAGAAATGCTAGCTTGGATAAAATGTCTGAACAGTGGAGGCAAGAAATCCAAGAGGAAAAGGCTAGGGCTGATTGGTGGGAGAAAAAGTTCCATGATGCTCAAACTCGAGAAGTCACTTGTAAAAAGAGTTTGGATGATAGCAAGAATGAAAAACATATGTTAAGAGCTCGAGTGGCAGAGTTAGAAACGGCACTACAGCAACACCAGAGTCGTAACTCAGTGATTGAATTAAGGGCTAGCCTAAGTAAGATCGAGAATTTGAAGGGGAAAGTAAAAGAACTTGAGACTACACTTCAGAACTGTGAGAATCAAATTGAATTATTGGAAGCAAATAATGAGTAAATAGGAGAGCAACTTCACCGATCTCAGGATCAAGTCTTAGATCGGGATTACCTCATGGGCGAAGCTATAGCTCAGATGCGGGAGGTGACTGATCATTTACAGACTTTGGCAGTCCAAGCAGATGTGCTAGGAGTCAAATATGAGTTAGAGTCAGATCGGGGACGAGAGTTAGCCTGCCTTCTTAGAAAAGTAAAAGCTTTGGGTGTTAGGGCAAGACCGTATATGTAATTCATTTTATGTAAAAGATTTTATTTTTCAGTGAAGTTTTCTAAATGGAATTGACTTCGAATCGATGTCTCCTTTTTGCATTCATGTTATGCATTTGCATTGCATAGCATCATAAACATTAAGTTGCACAAAAGAATTAGTGATAATTTATCTAGTTACCCTAGAACATCGCTACTATACACGGAGGAAAACAAGGGATATGGATCAGAGGTTAGAGAAATTAGAACAAATGCAAAAGGAGATGCAGGAGCAACTGCAAGCTCAGATGCAAGAACAGCTGGCTAGGATCCAGCAGGAGATGAGGGATCAAATGCTGGAGTCCCAGAAAAACATGCTGGAGTCACAGAACAACATGATGAGCCAGCTAACACAGCTGTTGAGGAGAGGGTCTGACAAAGGAAAAGGCCCTATGGTTGATACTGGGAATGACAACGATGACTCTGCTTTTCCTACAAGCTTTGCCCCAGTAAACATTCAAACACAGCCACCAAGGGTGTCTGTTAATGTTAAACCTCTGTATCAAGCCGGTACTTCGGCACCGGTGAACTTTCCAACGGGCTCGTGCTCTAATCCTGGAGACAATATGGCAAATCCCACGATCCTTGACTTCGATGAGGTTGAAGGGGAAAAAGTAAGGGCGGAGTTCCCAAAGCTGCTCGAGGATCGGTGCAAATGGATAGAAGAGAAGTTCAAAGAGCTAGAAAGTGCTGATCATTATGGCGGAGTTGACGCAAAGGAACTCAGTTTGGTCCCGAACTTAGTACTTCCGCCGAAGTTCAAAATGCCAGAATTTGAAAGATATAATGGAACCAGCTGCCCTGAAGCTCACATTACAATATTCTGCCGGAGAATGACGGGATACGTCAACAATTACCATTTGCTGATTCACTGTTTTCAGGATAGTTTGACTGGGGCCGTAGCCAAATGGTACAATCAGTTGAGCCGTGCTCAAGTCAAATCATGGAAGGATTTGGCGCAGGCCTTCATGAAACAATATGGCCATGTGACCGATATAGCACCTGACAGGATTACATTACAGAACATAGAGAAAAGGTCAGGTGAAAGTTTCAGGAAATACACCCAGAGGTGGAGGGAAGTTGCTACGCAAGTCCAACCACCACTGCTGGAAAAAGAAATGACTATGTTATTTATTAATATCTTGAAGGTACCTTTCATTAATCATATGTTGGGGAGCGCAACTAAGAGTTTCGCAGACATAGTGATGTCTGGCGAAATGATAGAAAATGTAATAAGGTGCAGGAAGATAGAAACGGGAGAAAGTATGAAAAGGTCAGCCCCGAAGAAAAAGAAAAATGAGGTAAAAAATGTGAGCTCAGGCTGTTCAAAACCTGTCACCGTTAATCAATCGAGAACGGTAGTCACAGGCCAACAAGCTCCACCAAGGCAAGAGCCCAGCACCAGGAGAGATACGGAGAGGGTACAGTTTATCCCTATCCCAGTGACATATAAGGAGCTGTACAAAAGCCTATTCGATGCACATGTTGTAGCACCATCCTATCTAAAACCGTTGCAGCCCTCATACCCAAAGTGGTATAACACAAATGCTCAGTGTGAATACCATGCGGAGACTGTGGGGCATTCGATAAAAAGTTGTCTCTTGTTTAAGAAGTTAGTCGAGAAGCTCATTAACATGGGTGTTGTGAAGTTTGATGACACACCTGTGGTAGGTAACCCATTACCCAACCATGCTGATGGTGGGGTAAATACAATAATCGAGAATGTGGGGAGGAGAGTTAAATTGAATGTGGATGAAGTAAAGACTTCGTTCAGGGAAGTTTGGAAGAGAATGCTGAAAGTGGGGCTGGTCACACAAAGCTCAAGGAGCAGCTCCCGAGAAATAAGGGACTATTACGAATTTCATGGCGAAAAAGGCCATGAAATCCAGAATTGCGAGAAATTCAGAGCCTTAGTCTAGGGTTTAATGGATAATAAAGAGTTAGAGTTCTTTGAGCTTACTGGAGAAGAGGACGTATGTGCTGCTGAAGAGAAGTCAATAGAGAAGGTCTGTGAGGATAGTCACCCAGTGGTCATCATTTCACGGCAAAAAATCAGTGAAGTTGAAGCAAGGGCTACACCAAGAGTTATAATCCAGAAACCAGTAGCTTTTCCTTATAATGATAGCTATAGGGTGCCTTGGAATTATAACTGCAGTATAACAGTACCAGAGAAGGAGGGTTCGGTTAACACGCCAAACACAGAAGCTAAACCAACAAAAGGGAAGCCCGTCATGCTCAAACAAGAAGTTGAGAGGTCAGAACCACGGGTTAATGAGCCAGTAAAGGAAAATGAAGCCAAGGAGTTCTTGAAGTTCCTAAGACACAGCGAGTATAGTGTTGTGGAACAACTACACCAACAACCGAATCGCATATCGGTATTGGCTCTACTGTTAAATTCAGAGGTCCACCGCAACGCATTGATGAAAGTGTTGAACGAAACTTATGTTGCCGATGATATTTCGGTTAACAAATTGGATCATCTTGTCAGCAATATAAGTGCTGACAATTTTATCTCCTTCAGTGATGATGAGATACCGCCAGGGGGTAGGGGGTCTACTAAGGCTCTGCATATCACTACACGTTGCAAGGGGTATACACTACCTGGAGTACTAGTCGATAATGGGTCCGCATTAAACGTATTACCTTGGTCTACGTTAAACCGTTTACCTATAGACAGCTCTCACATGAAGACATGTCAGAACATAGTGAGAGTGTTTGACGGCACAGAAAGGAAAGTGATGGGAAGGATAGAGATACCTTTCCAGATTGGCCCAAACGTGTACGAGGTAGATTTCCTCGTGATGGATATTAAGCCTTCCTATAACTGTCTATTAGGAAGACCTTGGATTCACTCAGCTGGGGCAGTGTCATCCTCGCTGCACCAAAAGCTAAAGATGGTTACTGAGGGTCGGCTAATAACAATAAATGCGGAGGAAGACATTATTGCGTTAGTTACCAGTGATGCACATAGAGAATGATAACGAAGCGGTTGAATGTTTATTTCGATCATTAGAGTTTGTAAATGCAACATTTATAGCTGAAGGAAGCAGGATTCCGATACCTAAGATATCGCGGGCTACAAAAATGAGCGTGCAGTTGACAGTTGGAAAAGGGGCGTTACCTGGCAGAGGACTCGGGAGGCACCTCCATGGACAAGTTAGAGTACCAGTCTTGGTTGGCAAGTGGGATCGCTTCGGTTTGGGATTCAGGCTAGATGCAAGCCAAGTGAAGAAAGAGTTTGAAAGGAAAGAAGAACAGCGGAGAGCGAGATTGAGTGGGACAGAGTCAGGTGGGAACCGATGAGCTTCCCTCACATTTCCCAAACATTTGTATCTGGAGGGTTTATTCATTCTGCACAGGAGAGGATAAAAGAAGGAATGGTCGAGGATGTGATGGGAATTTGGAACATCAATACCACGTTTGAAGAGGAAGCAGTGGAAAGAAATTTATCAAGCATTTGCCCGTATGAGCCTGGGAGTGCTTTGGATAACTGGACTGAGGAAGAAATTCCTGTAATCTTTAGGGCTAACACAGAGTAATATTCAAAACCCACCTGTTGTCCTCTAGCCTAGGGACAATAAGAATCTTTTAGGAAATAGGCTCATGTTCAAACATTATTATTTTCAATAAAAAATGCATTTTCATATATCAGTTCGAGCAATTATTCTTTCTTCCTTTTCATTTTATACACAATCATACCATACAAGGAAATTATTCATTTCGTTTTCTTTGGCTATTCTCTTATACTCATAATAGGCCCCCAGATGTCAACGTCATGAGTAATGCTGATGCGAGCCTGGAATCTCCTTTTGAGCGATACATGTGCTTGGAGGGATTTCAGGATTTTGAAGAGGACGAGGATTGTGGCTTATCTCCCGATTTGTTAAGGATGGTGGAGCGAGAAGAAAAGCAGACCCTGCCACACAAAGAGACCACTGAGATTGTAGCCCTGGAAGAGGGGAAAGAAGTTAAAATTGTCACTTCCGTTAACGAGAAAACAAGACAGAACCTCATTGAGCTGTTGCAAGAATTCAAGGATGTCTTTACATGGTCATACCAGGATATGCCTGGTCTGAGTACCGACATCGCAGTACACCGTGTCCCTACTAAAAAGGAGGACAAGCCAGTGCAGAAGCTCCGAAGGATGAGACTCAATGTAGCAATGAAAATAAAGGAAGAAGTCAAGAAGCAGTTTAATGCCGGATTCCTACAGGTGGTCAATTATTCAAAATGGGTGGCCAACGTCGTCCCTGTCCCTAAGAAAGATGGGAAAGTGCGGATGTGTGTGGATTACAGAGATTTAAACAAGGCCAGCCCAAAGGATAACTTTTCATTGCCTCACATAGACACTCTAGTGGATAATACGGCAAGCTATTCACTATTCTCCTTTATGGATGGGTTCTCCGGGTACAATCAGATCAAGATGCGTCCTGAGGACATGAAAAAAACCCATTTATAACTTTATGGGGAACGTTTTGCTACAAGGTGATGCCCTTCGGGTTGAAAAATGCAGGAGCTACATACTAAAGAGCCATGGTAACCTTGTTCCATGACATGATACACAAGGAAATTGAGGTCTACATTGACGACATGATTGCAAAATCCTGAACTGAAGAAGAGCATGTGCGAGTGTTGAGAAAATTGTTCCTGAGGTTGAGAAAATTTCAATTAAAGCTCAATCCGTCGAAATGCACCTTTGGAGCTAGGTCCGGAAAGTTGCTCGGTTTCGTAGTCAGTGAGAAGGGAATAGAAGTCGACCCTGATAAAGTTAAGGCTATACAGGAGCTACCTCCACCACGAACTCAGAAAGAAGTCCGAGGTTTTCTAGGGAGACTAAACTACATCGCACGGTTTATTTCGCAACTGATTGAGAAGTGTGACCCCATATTCCGTCTTCTTAAAAAGCACAATCCTGGGGTATGGGATGATGAATGCCAAAAAACCTTTGAAAAGGTTAAACAATATTTGTCCAGTCCCTCAGTACTAACACCACCAAGCCCTGGTAGACCATTGATACTGTACTTAACAGTATTTGATAATTCGATGGGGTGTGTGCTCGGCCAACACAATGAGACTGGAAGAAAAGAAAGAGTGATATATTACCTCAGTAAAAAATTCACTGAATGTGAAATGAGGTATCCGCCAATTGAGAAGCTATGCTGTGCTTTGGTTTGGACAACACGAAGGTTGAGGCAATACATGTTGTACCATACAACTTGGTTAATCTCAAAGCTAGACCCTCTCAAATACATGATGGAGTCAACTGCTTTAAATAGAAGGATGGCCCGATGGCAGATTCTGCTCTCCGAATTTGACATAGTCTATGTAAACCAAAAAGCTGTGAAGGGGAGTGCAATAGCAGATTTCCTAGCCAGTAGAGCTTTGGAGGACTATAAACCTTTGAATTTCAATTTCCCCAATGAAGATCTAATGTATGTAGCAATCGCTGAAGGAGACATGCCTAAAGATCATTCTTGGAAATTAAATTTTGACGGAGCATCAAATGCCATTGGAAATGGAGTTGGGGTAGTACTGATATCCCCAAATGGGGATCATTATCCGTTCACTTGCAAGCTGGATTCTGACTGCACAAATAACATGGCAGAATATGAGGCATGTATCATAGGAATTCGGGCAGCTATAGACCGTGAAATCAAAGTATTAGAAGTGTATGGAGATTCTGCATTGGTAATTTATCAGCTTAAAGGCGAGTGAGAAACGAGAGATCCCAAATTGATCAGTTACCGAAAGTTAATCCTAGAGTTAATTGAAGAGTTTGATGATATTACCTTTTATTACCTCCCGCGAGACGAGAATCAGATGGCTGACACCTTGGCTACACTAGCTTCCATGATCAAAGTAAATGAACAGGAGGATATGAAGCCAATTCAGATGAGTATTTATGAGGCTCCAGCTCACTGCTGTAATGTCGATGAAGAGGAAGAGAGAGATGATCATCCTTGGTATCATGATATCTTACAATATGTGAAGAGCCGTGCGTACCCAAATCAAGCAACCGAAAATGATAAAAGAACATTGAGGAGGTTAGCCAGTGGCTATGTCCTAGATTGTGATGTCCTATATAAGAAGAGAAAGGATCAGGTGTTGTTAAGATGTGTTGACGCTGTTGAGGCAAAGAAAATTTTAGAGGAAGTCCATGATAGTGTCTGTGGGACACATGCTAATGGTTTTACAATGGCTCGACAAATCATGAGATTCGGATATTACTGGTCTACAATGGAAGGAGATTGCATCAATTATGCTAAGAGGTGCCATAAGTGTCAAATTTATGGGTACAAGATTCATGTACCTCCTTCACCCCTCCATGTTATGACTTCCCCATGGCCATTCTCAATGTAGGGCATGGACGTCATTGGGCCAATTTCGCCAAAGGCTTCCAACGGACACCGGTTTATTTTTGTAGTCTTTGACTATTTTACCAAATGGGTAGAGGCTGCTTCGTATACCAATATCACAAAGTCGGCAATCAGCAAGTTCCTGAAAAAAGAGATCGTATGTCGTTATGGTATGCCAGAAAGAATCGTATCTGACAACGTGTTAAATCTGAACAATAGCGCAATAGCAGAAGTCTGCAGTCGGTTTAATATTAAACATCGTAACTCATCACCATACCGCCCGAAAATGAATGGGGAAGATGGCGGAAACTTATAAAGATTGGCATGAAAAGCTCCCATTTGCCCTTTATGCTTATAGGACATCTGTCAGAACTTCTACCGGGGCAACACCTTTCTCATTGGTTTATGGGATGGAGGCAGTTTTACCTATTGAGGTCAAAATCCCTTCTCTCCGAGTTTTATCAGATCTAACATTAGACGAAGCAGAATGGATCCAATCTCATTACGATCAACTAAACTTGATTGAAGAGAAGAGGTTGAAGGCTATTCGTCATGGTCAAATGTACCAGAAGAGAATGATGCGAGCCTACAACAAAAAAGTTTGCCCCAGGGTGTTCCATGAGGGAGACTTAGTATTGAAAAAGATTCTCCCTATGCAAAAGGATTTCAGGGGGAAACGGATGCCAAATTGGGAAGGATCCTGTGTGGTAAAAAAGGCTTTCTCTAGAGGGGCATTGATACTAGCAGAGATGGATGGCAAGAGCTTGCCTAACCCGATAAATTCAGATTCTGTCAAAATATATTTTGCTTGAAGCAGTTGAGGTGAAAACCCGTAAAAGGCGCCAAAAAAAGAAAAAGGAGAGGCCAAGGTGAAAACCCGTAAAAGGGCGCCTTGAGACCAAAGGGGTTTTGAATTGAAAACTCGCAAAGGGTAATTCAAATTTCGATCCAAACTAGGGCAAGCGGCAGTCTCACTACACTTGAATCGACAAAGAAGAGATAAGCTACATCTTGGGGCATCAACAAAATACTATAAATCCTTTGAGCGTGTGCTAAGTTTAAAAAGGTCCTCGAGAAGTTCGTGCAGAGAGGCTCAAACTGCGAAATCTGGGGCACCTATTATGTTCATTTTCATCTATTTTTGTATCTCAAACAATGGTTGTTTTCTTTGTTGATACATCTTTCGCAAATTCTGACTCGAATAAATTTCAGTTCTACCTATCATTACAATCTTTTTTGAGTATTTTTATTGAAATAATGATTCATGAACTAATAACGCTTTCACAAAAGAAGTTTTGCATATTACTCTAAAAGGTCTCTAAATAATACAAGAACCTGAAACAGGACAATTATTTAGAATTCACCAGGCTTAAAGGGCTGGAAAAGTAGGAGAGATAAGGGTCCGACCACCTCTCTAGGGTCTCTGCTATTAGTTGAACGAGAAAACATACGTTATTACCTTAGCAAACAACAAGCAATGACAAATCAAGCGTTAAAATGGATCATTCGCATGGCATATTGCATCTAAACATTCATAATACATTTAGTTGGGGGCATTTGATTCATTCTGATCATGGCATCCTAATCATTTGCATAAGCCCTAGGAAATCACTTTTACAAGTGGATTCCTTAGTGGACAACGTAGCAATATTGGCTAAAATTTTAGCCGGCTTTAACTCCCTAAGCAGTAGGGTAACAAGCTGAAGATTGCAGGCTTTAACCCCCTAAGCAATAGGGTAACAAGCTGAAGTATAGATCTTATCTCCCTAAGCAATAGTGGAGCAGATCAAAGATACACGCCTTAACCCCCTAAGCAGTAGGGTAACAGGCTAAAATTTACAGATCTTGGCTCTCCGAGCAGTGGTAGAGCAGGTCGAAGACTCGCCTTAACCCCTAAGCGATGAGGGTAGTGCAGCTAAAATTTCTGAGATCTGGGCTCGCCGAGCGCGGTGGTGGAGCAGTCGAAGACTCGCGCTTAACCTCCTAAGCGGTAGGGTAACAAAGTTAAAATTTCTGAGATCTGGGCTCGCCAAGCAGTGGTAGAGCAGGTCGAAGACTCGCCTTAACCCCCTAAGTAGTAGGGTAACAGGCTAAAATTTACAGATCCTAGCTCTCCGAGCAGTAGTGGAGTAGGTTGAAGACTCGCCTTAACCCCCTAAGCAGTAGGGTAACAGGCTAAAATTACAGATCTTATTTTCGTTGAGCAAGAGCGGAGCAGATAAATTTCCAACAAATCGTATCTTCATGAAACAGCTATGAGACATTTGGAAGCAATAGGATGCAGTGGGTTGCGATAAGGTTACACCAAGAAGCCAAGATCTGACAGGACGGGCAAAATTGGCCTTTGTAATCTTTGCTTCGTTCCCATTACATGACAACGAGCAAAGAGGGGCAGCTGTTGAGCCCAATTTATGCCCAGGCCCATATACAAAATTAAATAAAAAAAACAAACCCAAACTTAAGGGCCCAAGGCATGAACAAATTTCAGCAAGCAAAGGAGTTGTTGTTTGCAACCGAAGCAGTCCCCAGGTTCCGTACAACGCGCGAACCTCCGCACCGTGCGCCACTCCACCCCGCCACGTCAGAGACGTGCTCAATCATGTACCTGAAAATGTGTAAAAGGGGTTGTGAATATTTGCTATAAAAGCCAGTATAAGATTTTTTATAGGGAGGGTTTTTTGGGGGGGGAGGAGAAAAAGAAGAAAACAAACGGTTGTACTACATAAATAGAGAGCACTTCAAGAAATACAAACAGATCAAGGGAGATTTTCTAAGGTTTTACTTTCTGTTATTTGCTCTATTTATTCTACTATTGAATCTTTTTTATATATATTTACATATATTTCGGGAAGTATAAAACGAATGAGGTACCTTTCTTTGCCTGGGAAAGGAGCTCCGGCCGCCATGCATGTTGGTCGCTGATGGAGCCGGCGGTGGTGATCTGCTGGAGGTTGGGGTGTGGATCACAAAATGAGTGGGAGGGTTAAGAGCTTTCTCTGCTTTGAAAAGATGAAAGTGGTGTTTTAATTTTTTTTTGTTGGTTTTTAAAAAAGGGGTTTTCTTTAATGAAAAAAAAGGGAAATAAAATATGGTTTTTGGGGAAGTGGATCTGCGCCTTTTGCTTGGGACCATGCGCATTTTACCTTTAATTGGGTAATTTGCGCAATTGGTCCCCTCCTTTGCCCTAGCCTTCAATCTGGCCATATTCAAGTTTTCTTAAATTATTTAAATTTATCTCTGTAACTTGCGCGCTATTTCAATTTGGCCCTCCCCTTTTAGTGCAGAATTTTAAGATTTGGGGCATTTTCAATTTTAGACCTCGAACATTTATGCCCATTTAATTTTAGCCCGAAATTCTGCTTTAATAAATTTTTTTATTTATAAATTATCCCTTGGATTTTGTTTTTTCCTCTCAGTTAAATTCCAGTTATTTTTTAGTATAAACATGTTTCAACATAGTATTTTGATTGCATACTTTTGTGGGTTTTTTTTTATGTGCGTACCTATTTATATGAAATACCTTTATATATTATTATTACTACTATATGTATTATTTATATTAAGCTTTTCCTGTGTATATATTACTTTGTATATTATTTACTTTTAATCTTTTATGCATATTATTTTTTTTTATTTTTTACGCTATATAATTTTTTTTCCTTTATTTTTTTATTTTGATACCATTCAAGCTTTTGTTCAAATTATTTACTTTAGAATATTTATTTTTTTTAAATTCTTATATTTATTACTTATTTAAAATTTTCTTATAGTTTATATAGTTATATTTCCAAATTTTATATTTCCTATTATTTATTTTATTTTATTTTGTTTTAAAAACTTGTTATATTTTATTTGGGTGATTTATTTGAAACTTCTTTTTAAATTGGTTTCTTATGCATTTCCCTATTATTTAGATTATTCATGAGATGTTATTGTCACGTGTTTTATTCCTTATGTTATCAAGTTTTTTTATAAAAATATATTTAATTTATTTATCACATTTTATTCGAAATTTTAAACAAGGCAATGTTCGGTATTTAAAGAATTCAAAGGATCGTGCCCTAACGTACTGGGTTTCGCTTTCTTTGTTTATTTTGAATATTCAAATATCCTCTTAAAGCTAAAACGCACGCTTTAAAGGCAAGATCACATTTGAGGGTCAAAAATGTTGTGTCCTAACGCACTGGGTGTAATGTTTTACCTCAAGGTGAGATGGTCTTTAATACACATTTGGCTTACCTAAATGTTTTAAAAGCCAATAAAATGAGGATCGAATTTTGAACTCTGTTTTAATTTTCGACATTTAAGGCACGAATTAGTCGATTAAGTACCAATTTTGGGCATGTCAAGGGTGCTAATCCTTCCTTGTACATAACCGACTCCCGAACCCGTTTTCTTAACATTCGTGGACCAAAATGTTTTATAAGGTGGCCCAATTACACCTCAAAAAGGATTGGTGGCGACTCCCAACTTTTCATTTTCAAAAGTCGATTTCCCGTTTTCGAAAAATGGTTTTGACAGTAACCATATAATAATAATAATAATAATAATAATAATAATAATAATAATAATAATAATAATAATAATAATGGAGGCAAAAAATGCTCCATAAAACGGAAACATAAATAGCACAAATTTTGAGTATTAAAGAAAAGTAAAAAAGTAAAAAATAAATAAATGAAAAATAATTCGTAGAAGGTTGAAATTAAATAAAACAAGGACTGAATCAGAATTGAAATGAAATTAAAAGCCTAAATTGTAATAAAATAAATGAATAAGTGAATAAAGGACTAAAATATAACACACGAAAAATAACAGGGGCTAAATGGTAAATATACCAAAACCAGGACACGTGTCATTCCCAGAAGGTCGGTGCTGAGTCAAGGGACCAATTTGTAAACAAGTTAAAATTGCAGGGAAGAAATAAGTTAACTAAAAAGAAAAAAGGACTAAATTGAAACAAGCCGCAAAAGTGGAAGGACAAAAAAACAAATAGATCCCCATATCCAAAAACGTGCAGATACTACGCGGTTCAGGTCGGGTCTTGGGTTAGCTATTCAAAATGACGCCATTTTGGGGCTTTTGAGGCTAGGCTTAAACGATGTCGTGTAAGGGCACCATAAATGCCAAAAAATTTTCAAAAAAAATCATTTCAGACCCCCTTTCTAAAAAAAACTGAAAACCCTTTTTTTTTCTCTCAACAACCTTCTCAAGTAGGCCATCAAGTCCGGCAAGCCCCCACAGTGGCCTTCGGTCGTCGGCGACGGGCTCTGCCATTCCTCGTGGCCAAAAAATGCAAAACGTCCCCCTTTTTTGGCCTTTCGGCTCTCAGTACCCAAATTTGCGATCGATTTTCTCAAAAAATCGTCAAAAATCGTAGAAATCCCTAAAAAAACCTTTCAATTTCTGGGTTTCAGAAGTCTTTTCTTCAGAAAAGAAGTCACCTTTCATCGAAGATAACGACCTCAGCCACTCACGGTGGTGGAGCGCGAATCGTCAGTTAAGTTTTCAAACCTTTCTTTTTTCCATATTATGTTTTTATATAAAAAAGATTAAAAAAATAAATAAAAAAGGAATCACCTTCGAAATGTTTGTATTCTATTTTTTTTATTACTTCGTGTATCCGTAAAAAAAATATTACATTGTGATAATAGCTTTTATAGCCAAATTACACTATTATTTTTCTATTTTTTACTATTCTTGTTGCTGCTTCTTGTGTGTTCCTACGTTTCTGCTTCTGTCCTTTTTTCATTCTTTTTGCAGGTACTCATGGACGATCAACGACGACGATGGAAAACACCTTTGCCATTTTGGTGTAATGGTGACAGGAGCGCGTCAAGTCTCGGGACAAGGGGCCTTGGGTGGCGCACCTATAAGGGAGGAGCGGCGCTAAAAACCCTAGGGTTTCTGGCTTTTTGTGAAACAGTTTAGGTTATTGGGCCATTGGGCCTTTAGATTTTTTTATTTATTTGGGCTTGTAATTTATTTTTATTTGTTTGTAAATTGGGCCTGGGCAACATTGGGCTATTACAACGATGTTTTGAGACTTCAGATTAAATGGTGTCTAAATCGATCTGTTTTTGAAATTTTAAGGGACGATTTGTTAAATCTAAAATGTTTTCAAATCGATTTAGGAAATATCAATTTGATTTTCTTAAATCTTGACAACAATTAAGTCTCGGTTGTAAAACGTAAGTTAAGTTTTTATCAGATTTTTGTTAGACTCAGAAAGAAGATTATTTTCAGAATTTTTAAACGATGTTCTGTTTTGGGCCATTTCAGTGGCCAATGTAACCTTTAGAATCTGGTCGAAACTTCTGGGTCGGGGTTTGGGGGTGTTACACAAGTCATTAATCATCTGAATTTCAATAACATTGCTAATCGTTGCAAGTCCAGTTAAAAGAATTTCAAGACGTAAGGCATTGTCACTCTCCAATTCAACTTGTTTAAATCCTTTATCCCAGGCTAGTCTTAGGCCTTCAAGAACTGCTTTGGCTTCAATCTGGAAAATATTTGTTATACCTATTGTCTTCTTGAAACCAAACAACTAGCCATTGCTTGATCCTCTTGCCACTCCGTCGATTGCTGCTCCTAAACATGATATTGTTTATTAATAATTTTGACCATTTTATAATTCAAAACATGATATTGTTTATTAATGAATTTGAACATTTTAAATTATAGTTTTAATGCAATATTTAAAATATTAGTATGACAAAAATGTGTTCTCATGTTTAAAATAAAAAATAATAATTCAAAATAAAAAATTGTTGGTAATATATAAATATGAATATTTTAAATTACAATAAAAGTGCATATAGTAATTTAAGTAAAAAAACTAATTTTAGATAATAAGATATTACTTTTCTATAATTTTGAATATTTTATTAAATAATAAAAATATAAATTCATATATTAACGTGTAACGTGATAATATTAAAAACTAAATTCATAGCTTGCAAATGCAAAACTTAATAGCAAAAGCATGATTTGAATTTTAAGTGGAGTAAGTCGCCATCTCATATCGAACTCCATGTTACCATCAATTTATTATGGTCCAAAGGAAAATGTGCAAGAAAAAGACCAATCCATTTATGATGTGACCATCCTGTATTTCACATTGAAAACTCAAATTAACTTCTCTCAATTTCAATAGTATTTGATGAAAACATTTACTTCTAATCTCATCAATTAGCATTAAAGTAGAAAGGGTCATTGTGATAGTAGAAATCAATAAAATTCCCTACCCCGGATAAAACAATTACTCTTGTGGCCCACTTAATCCTCCTGTTAGTTCATGCCCAACATTTTATGTTCGCACAAATCTTAAGTGACATTTATCATCTCATGAGAAACTTGGAAATTCTTCTTTTCTTGGTGTATGGCCTGGCTCTATGGCTGGAAGATAGGCCATTTTACCAAAATAACTCAAAAGAATAAAATATTTACCAAAATGACCTAAAATGAATAGTGCTGAGTGATTTTGGACACCCTATGGTCAGTATCCATGTCCCTAATCATTAAAAAAATCACCTGATGATTGGAAAAATATTTTAAAAAATAATTTTTTGGTGTAGGCCATTGCATGGTCGACACCCTTGTATTTTTTCCACCTATATTATACTAATATACATATTATAACAGTATCCAAAAAAATTTTGGGTTTTTGCTTTGTGGTGGCTGACACCACTTTTTGATTTTAAAACAAAAAAAAAAAAAAAAGTTTTGGTTTCGTGGTGGCCAGCACCATTTTTTTATTTAAAAAAAAACATTTTTTGGTTTTGGCTTTGTGGTGGCGGAGACAACTTTTTTATTTAAAAAAATATTTTTGTTGTTTTAGCATTTACTCCCCTTCACCTCATCCCCTACTCCAAAACAGGTGTTATGCTAACCTAATCTTTAGAAAAAGGAACAAGCTTTATATGGTAAACTGGATCTCCTCTAAGCTCAAAGTCGTTGACACTCTCCTTCAACACGCAAGTTTTTCCTTCATTTTCATAATTCTTTTTCTTAATTTCATTTTTAGTGTCAATTTTGAATTTTATTGAATTCAAAATCGATTTGGCCGAGCTCAAGATAAATCTGATCGAAAGCCCAAAAAAATTCAAATTCAAATTTAACAGCCATATTAGACCTTAATATTTAATATAATTATATGATATTACTTAAGATAAAAAAAAATACAAAGATCAATATTTGTCCAAAAAAAATCAAATATCAATAAATGATAATTATTTATTTTATGAAAATTTATTCATAAGCATTACATATTCATATTAAAATTTTATTAATAGAAAAAATTAATTAATAATAAATTTTTATGTTAAATTATAAAGTGAAAAAAAAGTAGAAATTAAAATAATGTACTAAAAAATGTAACGCCCCAAAATTTTAAGAATTTAATTGTAAGATTCTATAGTAATTAATTTATGTATCTGAGGTTCTGTGTTTTGCAATTGAATTTAAGGTGTGGATTTCGAGTTGTATCATTAAAAGTTTTGTTGTTTTTGAAATTAACCCATAAGCACATGTTACCGCTTAAGTTTAATTCAGTGTGAAATTGTGACAAGAATAAGTTTGCTGGTTCACTAGTTAAGCATCTATTTGTATTCCCCCTAGTTTTGGGTTCAAATCCCATCGTATATGTTAGGAAAATATTTTTTTCCAATGCCAGAAATCTGCTTGGAAGTTAGGAAATTAATTAACAATAGTTTCTTCTTCTTCCTTCCTTTTTTTTGTTCTTTCTTTTTGTCATTTTTATTTTTTTCCTTTTTTTCGTTTTGATTATTTTGTTAACCGGAAGTGGTGAGGGAATACGAGATTAACGGAAGTTCTATTGATAGTCACTGGTCAGAAGGCTGTCGGTAAGTAACTATCAATACGAGCATCTCCACGATTTTTCCTTCACTTTGTAAATTGTTTGGAACAGAGCATTTTTGTGAGTTTCGAGAACCTCCTCTTAACGATCGTGGATTTACCTAGCAGGCAAGGCTATTAACAACAAGGAATAGCAACAAGACAATCTATGTGATTGTTGCTGAAGTTTCGGTAAGTTTGGGATGTCTGAAGGTTTCATGTCGAAACTTTCGACGTAGGTATTAAGTGAGTAATCAGGAAGTTCTATTAATTAATTGACTAAATTGTGTTACTGAATGCTTGTTTTAGGCTTCGACGATCTTTGGAGTTGTTGTCTCTTTGAAATCCTTCTAGGTGCATGTCGGAAACCTTAGTTTTGCAAGTTCCGATCGTCGAAAATGGTGGCTGTCGACGCCACACGGCCAGGCACACTGTAATACCCCTAACCCGTATCCGTCGCCGGTCTTGGGTTACGAGGTATTATCGATCATGTCACAATTCATACTTTTAAACATTTTATTTTAGCAATTCAAAATTTTAAACATATCATTGCTCGCAAAATTAACAAATATCAAACTTTAAAAATTCGTATCATTTATATGATAACATATTTAAAACATAATTCAGCATATAATATAACAAATTATATTTTTGTTTATAAATAGGACATGTAACAACCCAACAACTTCGTTAAAGGAATGTCAATCTAATTTTCTTTTTATAAAAAGCCCTGCACACATACATGTTGTACTACCTATGAAACAAATTTCAATACCAAAACTTGGCATTCATTTGTACATCATTATCATATTAGTCAATGTGAATTTCATATCTCATGCATTAGTATAATTTACTACATCCATTCGGTCATATGTATATATTCAATTAAAGGCATTTAACAAATCTGAATAAAACTTTATAGCAAGTAATGTATACGATTTAATAAACAACCAACATATAAGAGATACAACATATGTCACCGAGCTCAAACACATTTTACCATTAAACCTAAATCATTTTCGAACTCTAATAATAATTTAATCCTATTTCATGCATAATTCACTAAATCATCAAGCTGCCACTTAATCACAAATGTCAACCTCTGCTCACGCTCATAAATAAATTAGTAGAAATCATAGTACATAATTTAATAAGCAATCACATGTTCATCATTGGTGCAATTTAACATGGCCGTACATGCTATTAATGCATGTATATACCTAGTACTCATTTACCCAAAATTTAAAGCCACACTTAACATGTGAATACATGTCAAACAACTGACCAAACAATCATGGAACATATTCAATACTTGTTACCCTTCATCACCGAATTATAATACTTAAATCTAAGCTCATTAAACATTATATCTAAGAACATACGAGATTAAGTCAAAGCATATTAAGCAATTTCACATACACACATACATATATATATACTTTATCTTAGTATGAAACACCTCCATACTAACTAAATATGCTTATGACCAATTCAATCATGCCACATACAAAGTCATAAAACAACATTAATGTACCATCACATAATACAATTTATAATTATTCATAGCACATGGCATTACGACCAAAATAGACTTAAACCATAACTAAACCGAAACTAAAATCAAGCAAGGTAGTTAAGCCATTTTCGCATGGCCAATATACATACATTTTCAAAATAACTAACTCCAAAGCCAGCCTATACATGCCATAATTTGAGTTTAGCTTATAAGGTACCAAAATAGTAGATAGTGTGATGAACTTGCTGACAATCCCCGAGCTTGTAACTTGATCCAAAATCTATTAACAAAAACACACATATACACAGAGTAAGCTTTTTGTAGCTTAGTAAGCTATAAGCAAATAAACAATTCAACGATGTTATCAACTTAATTAAACTGAATCACATTATATTATCATTATACATTTAAATCCAAGCACATATAGGTTCATATTACATATATATATATATATATTCATTACAAATATCACATTGACCGAATGTCTATTTAGCCAAATTAACATATTAGCATTTACTTTCCAAAGTCAAATAGTCATTACAAATCTAATTCACATACACACAATTACATAAGCTCACGTGTCACCATATAATTTCAGATACATATATTGATTGTGTAACTGAATACATAAATTCCCATGCATATAATTAAGACTCATCCCAATAATATTCACAAGGTTGAATACACATACCTAGTTCACATATAATCCTCATTTGCAGTACACACAATTTGTAATGAGTATCAAATTACACACTTACCTTATTTTAAGAAAACATCAAGCTAATTCATACCTGGTCATTTAGCTCGTTTACACACTCGAACACAACTTATCTTTGCCCGATGGACCATTCAGAACTGGATAGGACACTCGAATAATCACACACACACATATATATATAAATCGTACAATGCCAACAGCCCAGACGTGGTCTTACATGTATTCACAGATTGATGCCACTGTCCTAGATAGGGTCTTACTCACACACATCTATCGGAGTCACATATCGATGCTATGGTCTTACTCGCACACATAAATCGGAATCTTATGTCATGACATATGTATCCTAGCTATTCCTAAGGTTCATACGGGGCTTTCGGACGTCGTAACTCAGTCGAAACGGATTTGAAAATATAGCAACCAAACTTATTCACATTCGACCATAGCATACATAATTTCATATATTTGATTCCAGCATGCATACTTAGCATTTAATTTAAATTTAGTACACCTATTTGTTTATTAACTTACCTCAGACGATACAGAACGGAACAGGGCAGCTAGTCGACAACTTTCATTTTCCCCCGATCTAAATCTGATTTCTTTGGTTCTTGATCTAAACATATTCAAATTAAACTCATTCAAACATATTTTCATTCAATTTAGTCCAAAAACACATAAATGGGCAAATTACCATTTTACTCCTGACATTTATACTTTTTACAATTTAGTCCCTATTGCACAAAACAAAAAATATACAAAATTTTAATATGCCCATGTTGGGCCGAATTTTACCCATACTCATACAAGTCCATATATTTCATTTATTTCACATTTTAGTCCCTCAAATTATTATTTTTACAATTCAGTCCTAATTACTCAAAATCATCAAAAACTCCAATACAAGACATGTTAATCTAAAACATATCTTTCATATTTCATCATCAAACAACAAAAATCACAAGCTCTCAACAATGGTATAACTCAAATATTCACCAAAATAAAAAGTTTAAGCATGAGTTTTGTAGCACTCGAAGCAACGATATCAAAAACGTAAAAATTATCAAAAACTGAGTAAGAACGAACCTTGAATCAAGCTTGGAAGGTGGTCGAACCTAAATTTATCTTATTTCTTTATTTTATTTCTTATTTCAGTGGATGAAAAAAATTAAAAAAATGAATATATTAACTTTGGTTTTATTTAATATAAGTTTATTAACTAAATTACCTATATAACCTTAATAATATAACATAAAACTATTATAAACTATGGCCACTACCGTCCACCAATATTAAATATAGCCTATTTACAACATAAATGCTTCCTATTAAAAAGACAACAACAATTTGGTCCTCCCATATTAAACTATCGAGTTTTCATCTTACGCGATTAAGTCCTTTATTTAATCGGATACCTAAACGACAAAATTAAATCACGAAAATTTTACAGATATAAATTCACACAAAATAAACATAGAAAATAATTTTTAAATATTTTTTAACTCGGATTCGTGGTCCCGAAACCACCGCTTCGATTAGGGTCTAAATCGGGCTGTTACACACACGGGCAAGTAACTAGACCGTGTGAGCCACACGGGCGTATGGCAGGCCATGTGATCAGTCGTGTAACTTACTATTTGTTGATTTGGGGCCACACGAGTGGGCACACAGGCGTGTGTCTAAACCGTGCGTGGTCATGTTAGTGCAAGGTTCACACAGGCAACGGACACGAGCATTTGGGTCGTGTAACTCATTGTTTGTGGAACAATACCACATGGCTAGGGACACGGGTGTGTGCCTAGGCCGTGTAACTCAGTGTTTGGGGTATAAAAGCCACACGGACAAGGACACGGGTGTGTACCCAAGCCGTGTGAATCACACGGGCAAGGGCACTAGTGTGTTTCCAGTCTGTGTCACTCACTGTTTATGATTTGGAACCATACGGGTAAGACACACGGGCGTATGACCAAGCCGCGTGGTATGTGATTGGGGCCTAAAATTTGTTTTCGAGGGTAGAAATGTTACTTAATACTGATACTGGCTTCTTTAATGTATGAATGATGAAAATTGATGATACTAGAACTATCTGATACTCTAAGATTGATTTGTGAATAACTTAGTTATAAGTGCACTATAATGCTTATTCTGTTATTGAGTTATCTTATTGATTGTGAAATGAATTGGAATGAATGAATACATGATACTGGTACTTGTGTTTTACATTGGCATGGGTTAAGATATTGTGAAGGAGGAAGAAATCTATTCTGAAATCGTGGCTATGCCACCAGGAGTATACATCTGATTTTGGCATTTGTCGCATACTGAATTAGCAGCTAAACTGTGTTTCTGTAAACGTGTCAACAAACATTTTGAGGTGCATAGGGTTGGTTGGGCATTGAATGTTCTTAATGGTATGTTGGGATGGCCGAAGACGGTGTGTAGCGGGCGAGAATAGGAATATTACATCTGAATTTGCTCAGTATCGTATATGAACTGAAATTATATATACGTACAAATGTAAGTGGTCTGCTCTAAGTCTGAACTGAATTTACTCCTGTATTGAATTGAATATCTAAATTTAGGACTCCGCTATAATGATTATTAACAGAATATTTTATTTTACGCACTGAGTTCACAACTCACTCTGTTATTACTTGGATTTCAAGTGGTTCGCAGACTTGAATGGGTCGGTGCCATGGGAGCTCGGTCGAACAATTAACTTTCTATAAACTATTTCAGTAAGAGCCTCGTTAAACTATAGTAGGATGACTGTAGCAGATTATGTACTTAACAAATATTTGGGTTGAACTTTATGAAACCACGGTTTGGTATTATGGTGTTTTACGTGGTACTTGACTTTTGCATGTGACTCTCTAAGCTAGGGCTGGACTCTAGGCTAGGTCTATAATGTTACATTTAGTGGTATCAGAGCTAAGTTTGTCAACATTCAGACTGTGTTTGGGCTCATAACGGGTGAGAAAAGTATTTTAGTGATAATTAGTATCTAAACTAATATAAAAACACTGAAACTTTAGTGAACGACCGAGCCTCCGACGCTGACCTAGTACGTATTTTTGTTCTGTTCTAAAGATTATTATACCTAAACTATTGTGGGTAAACTATTTTGATGTGAATTGGTGAACTCATCCTGCTGGATGTCTGAACTGATCTGTATACTTTGACATTGTAACTAGATTGCCAAAAATGAGTTCACGCGGTAGTCATGGACGTGGTATGCGGGGGCGTCAAGGATGCCGAGGAGGAAGAGCTCGAGCAGAGTCATCCTTTATGGGTAGCATGCCCAATCTGGAAACTAGCGAGACTGTTGGTACTCCCACTGCTGAAACAGAGTCTTAGACTCCAACAATTGGGGATGACGCACTGTCCCAGGCCATGATTTGGGCACTGGAGAGGGTCGCTAGGACCTATTCAAGAACAGGAGGCCAAGGGTCGGTTACTGAATGACTCTGGTCGAATAGTGCTGAACTGTTCAAGGGCATTATAGGAGTCGCTCCTAGTGTTGCTGAATATTGGCTCGAGGCTACCGAGCGTATTATGGTAGATCTTGACTGTACTCCTACTCAGAAATTGAGGGGTGTTGTGCCCCTACTCTAGGACGAAGCTTATTAGTGGTAGCTAACCTTTGAGCAAGGTGCTCATCCTAAACAAGTGAACTAGAATTATTTCAAGAACGCCTTCCAAGGTAAGTATGTGGGGGCGAGTTATGTTGAGGCTCCCCGACGTGAGTTTATGAGCCTAGTTTCGGGTGATTGGTCTGTGGCTGAATATGGGGCCGAGTTTCTACAACTGAGTAGGTATGCACGGACACTAGTAGTGCCTAACTATGATAAGTACATGAGGTTAGAAGAAAGATTGAGGTATGATCTACGGGTTCTGATAGCTCCTCAGAGGGAGCAGGTTTTTACGATTCTAGTTGACAAGGTAAAGATAGTAGAAGAAGTGAAGCGCACTGAACACGAGTGGCATAACCGTGAGAAGGATCAAAATAAGGTTAAGAGGGATTTGGGTCCCTCTGGTTCTGCTCAGCATTCTAAGAAGCGGGCAAGATTTGATAGGCCCCCAAGGGCCGAGGCATCAGCTATAGTGACTGAGATTTAGTTGTGCAGTGATTGTGGGAAGCGCCAACCGGATGAGTGTGGGAGGAAATTAGGAGCGTGCCTCTATTGTGGTTCGATGGAGTATCGAGTTAGGGATTTCCCTCATCGACCTGATTTAGTACCAGCTATGGCACAGACTCCGACCCCCAATCATGTTTGGCCTCCGAGAGAGATTCAAGAACCATTCAGAGGTCGTGGTACTATTAGGGGTGGCAATGGATTAGGGAGAGGACAGAGAGCTTCGGTTAGAGGTACAGGTCAGGCTGAGGCTCATCAGCCGACACTGGTTTATGCGGAGAGAAGTCGCGAGGAGAGTGATTATGCTGATGTCATTGTAGGTACCTTCTTTATTCATTCTGTTCCATATTATGCTCTCATTGATATTGGCTTTACTCACTTGTTCATAGCTAGTGTTGTTTCTGCAAATCTAGGTTTACTAGTTGAGAAAACTGCTAAAGAGTTTTCTGTGATTAGTCCTTTGGGTCGGTTAATTCGAATTAATAGAGCATACATGTGAGTACCCCTAGAGCTCCAGGGTATGATATTTCCAGCTGACCTAATGGAATTACCCTTTAATGAGTTTGATTTAATTATGGGAATGGATTGGCTCATTGAGTATCGGGTCAGTCTAGACTGTGCAACCAGGAGGGTTACTCTGAGATCGACTGAGAACGACGAGGTGATCATAATTAGTGAGAATCGAGATTACCTTTCCAATGTAATCTTTGCTCTTGTAGCAGATAAGTTAGTCCGAAAAGGGTGCGAGGCATACCTTGCTTACGTATCTGATTCTGCTCTGGAAAAGCTTTTACTAGGAGATATCCGCATTGTGAGGAAATTCTCGGATGTCTTTTCTAAGGAATTGTCTGGAGTACATCGGATAGAGAGGTGGAGTTTGGAATTGATCTGTTACCAAGTACTGCTCTAGTATCCATTGTGCCCTATTGCATAGCACCGAAAGAACTGACCGAATTAAAAGCGCAACTTCAGGAACTCCTTGATAGATGATTTATTCGACCGAGTATGTCTCCGTTGAGGGCGCCATTATTGTTTTTTAAGAAAAAAGACGGGTCGATGAGAATGTGTATTGATTATAGACAGTTGAACAAGTTGACAATCAAGAACAAGTATACGTTATCGAGGATTGATGACTTGTTCGACCACTTTTGAGAAGCTTCCATCTTTTTCTAAATCAATCTATGCTCTGGCTACAATCAGCTCAAAGTCAAAGAGATTGATGTGTACAAAACTGCCTTTAGGACTCGTTACGAAAATTACGAGTTCCCAGTAATTCCCTTCGGTTTAACGAATGCCCCGGCGGCATTTATGGATTTAATGAATCAGGTGTTTCAACCATACTTGGATCAATTTGTAGTGTATTCATTGATGATATCTTGATTTACTCTAAAACTGAGACGGAACATGATGATCATCTTCGTATTGTACTTTAGATACTCTGAGAAAAATAGTTGTATGCCAAGTTCAGTAAGTGTGAGTTTTGGTTGCAAGAAGTTGCTTTTCTAGGTCACATGGTGATAACAGAGGGGATCTGAGTTGATCCTAAAAAAATTGAAGCTGTTGTTGAGTGGAAACAGCCGAAAAATGTATCTAAGCTTCGTAGCTTCCTGGGTTTAGCTGGGTATTACCGAAGGTTGGTCGAAGGGTTTTCTCTAATTGCATCCCTTTTGATGAAGCTTTTGCGTAAGAATGCTCCATTCGTGTGGTTTGAGGCACAACAGTTTAGTTTCGATAAACTTAAGTTCGTTCTGACACAAGCTCCTATCTTAGTGCAACCGAAATCGGGTCGAGAATTTATGGTATACAATGATGCTTTCCATATCGAGTTAGGATATGTGCTCATACAAGATGATAAGGTAGTCATTTATGCGTCATGACAGCTTAAGATACACAAGGATAACTACCCTACGCATGACCTTGAACTAGTTACGGTTGTGTTTGCTCTGAAAATCTGGAGACATTATTTGTATGGTGAAAGGTGTATTATTTACACCGATCACAAGAGTCTTAAATATTTGTTAACCTAAAAAGAGTTAAATCTTCGGCAGTGTTGATGGGTTGAATTACTCAAAAATTATGATTGCACGATACAGTACCATCTGGGTAAAGCTAATGTGGTAGCTGACGCTCTTAACCGTATAGCGATGATTGATCTGAGAGAAATGTTAGCCTATCTGAGTTTGGTTGAGGATGGAGGACTGTTGGTAGAATTACAGGTTAATCTGATTTGGGTGGAATAGATTCGAGTTAAGCAATTGAGCGATGAGTCCTTAATGCAGCGGTTGCAACCTGTTGGTTCAAACGCGAACTTTGATTTTAGCTTGAATAACGATAATGTGTTATGCTTTAAAGGTCAGATTTGTGTACCAATGATAAGGAACTAAGGCACTCGATTCTACAAGAGGCGCATAACAGTCCCTATGCTAAGCATCCTGGTGGGAATAAAATGTACCGGGATCTTCGAGAACTTTATTGGTGGCCGGGACTGAAACGGAAGGTACTCGCTTTTGTGTCCCACTGTCTGACGTGTCAAAATGTTAAGGCGGAACATCAGTTGTCATCCGAATTACTTCAACCAGTTAAAATTCCTTAGTGGAAGTGGGAGCGGATAACAATGGATTTTGTTATGGGGTTGCCTCTAACCCCCACTAAGAAAGATTCGATTTAGGTCATCATTGATCGATTGACCAAATCAGCCCACTTCATTTCTATCAGAATGAATTACTCCTTACAGAAGTTAACTAAACTGTATATCGTTGAAATTGTGAGACTACACGGGATTCCGGTCTCGATCATCTCTGACAGAGATCCACGATTTAGGTCTCGATTTTAGAAGAAACTCCATGAGGCCTTAGGCACCCAACTTAATTTCAGCACTGCGTATCACCTCCAGATTGATGGACAGTTGGAATGGGCTATTCAGGTCCTAGAGGATATGCTTCAGGGTTGTGTGATAGACTTCAGGGGTAGTTGGGAGAACTATCTGTCGTTGGCAGAATTTGCATACAATAACAACTTCCAATCTAGTATTCAAATGGCACCTTACGAGACCTTATACGGTCGTAAGTGCCATACTTCGTTATGTTGGACTGAATTAAGTGAACGCCGAATATTGGGTCCTGAACTAGTTTTTGAAACTGAGATCACTGTGAAAGTGATTTGTGATTGTTTGAAAGAAGCCTCTGATAGACAAAAGTCTTATACTGATCTAAAAAGAAAGGATATTGAGTTTTCGGTAGGTGACGAAATGTTTTTAAAAGTATCACATTGGAAGAAGGTTTTTTGATTTGGGCGCAAGGGTAAGCTAAGCTAGAAGTTTATTGGACCTTACCGTATTCTGAAGCGTGTCAGACCTATTGCATATCAGTTGGAGTTACTATCAAAATTAGAACGAATTTATGATGTATTTCATGTCTCGATGCTAAGATGGTATAGGTCAGATTCGTCATATGTTGTTACTATCGACGAGATTGAATTGCGATCGAACTTAACCTTCGAAGAGGAGCCTGTCCAGATCTTGGAATGGGACGTTAAGATGCTGAGGAAGAAAACTACTCCTCTAGTGAAAGTTCTTCGGTAGAACCACGATATTGAGGAAGCCACGTGGAAACCGGAAGAATCAATTCGACGGCTATATCTGTATCTATTCGAATCAGGTAAAATTTCGAAGCCAAAATTTCTTTTAGAGGGAGAGAGTTGAAATGCCCCAAAATTTTAAGAATTTAATTGTGAGATTCTATAGTAATTAATTTCTGTATCTGTAGTTCTATGTTCTGCAATTGAGTTTAAGGTCTGGAGTTCAAGTTGCATCATTAAAAGTTTTGTTGTTTTTTAAATCAACCCATAAGCATGCGTTACTCGCTTAAGTTTGATTCTGTGTGAAATTGTGACAAGAATGAGCCTACCGGTTCACTGGTTAAGCATCTGTCTGTATTCTACCTAGTTCCGAGTTCGAATCCATCGTATACGTTAGGAAAATATTTTTGTCAAATGCCAAAAATTTGCTTGGAAGTTAGGAAATTAATTAACAATAGTTCTTCTTTCTTCCTTTTTTTTATTTTTGTTCTTTCTTTTTGTAGTTTTTATTTTTTTTCTTTTCGTTTTAATTATTTTGTTAACCGAAAGTGATGAGGGAATACGGATTAACGGAAGTTCTGTTGTTAGTCACTGGTCAAAAGGCTGTCGGTAAGTAACTGTAAATGCGAGCATCTCCGCGGTTTTTCCTTTGTTTTATAAATTGTTTGAAACAGAGCATTTTTGTGAGTTTCAAGAATCTCTTCTTAACGATCGTGTATTTACGTAGCAGGCAAGGCTATTAACAACAAGGAATAGCAACAAGACAATCTCTATAATTGTTGCTAAAGGTTCGATAAGTTTGGGATCTCTGAAGGTTTCGTGTCGAAACTTTCGACATAGGTATTAAGTGATTGTCGAAAATTTGAGGTGTGTAGGGTTGGTTGGGCGTTAAATGTCCTTAATGGTGTGTTGGGATGGCTGAAGACGGTGTGTAGCGGGTGAGAATAGGAATATTGCATCTGAATCTGATCAGTATCGTATATGAACTGAAATTGCATATACGTACACATGTAATTGGTCTGCTCTGAGTCTGAATTGAATTTACTCATGTATTGAATTGAATCTCTAAATTTGGGACTACGCTATAACGATTGTTAACTGAATATTTTATTGTACACACTGAGTTCACAACTCACTCTGTTATTACTTGGATTTTAGGTGGTTTGCAGGCTTGAACGGGTGGGTGTCGCAAGAGCTCGGTCGAACTATTAACTTTCTATAAACTATTTCAGTAAGAGCCTTGTTAAACTATAGTAGGATGACTGTAGCAGATTATGTACTTAACTAATATTTGGGTTGAACTTTATGTAAACCACGGTTTGGTATTATGGTGTCTTGTGTGGTACTTGATTTTTGCATGTGACTCTCTAAGCTCGGGCTGGACGTTTAGCCCGGGTCTAGGGTGTTACAAAAAACATCAAATTGTGATTGTTTATCACATTGCAGAAAATTCTAAATTTTTTTCAATATTAAAATTTTAAATTTCAAAACATAAAAATCAATTAAATAAATTTTTGAATTTTTTTCTAATAATGTCAATTTATTTGTTATTGTAATATTGAAATTAATTAAATTAATCTCCTTCTAAAATTTAAAATTTTATTTTATGTTTCTATATTATTCTTAATGAACTCAACTCGATAATTCATATTTAATAATTGCTTGTGAAACTTAAATTACTTTTGATTATATAATATTGAATCTTCCACACTAAGCTAAAAGTAAAGAAAAATAATTACAATTAATTAAAATAATTGTTTGTTCTTCGTTTGGGTAAAGAAGTTATGAAAAAATTCTGGGTTTTGTTTGGCATGAAATATAACATTAATTAATTTTATTTAATTGTAAGGATTTTCTTTGCTTTTAGCTTAGTACAAAAGACTCAAGATCATATAATTAAAAAAAATTGGGTTTCATGCATAATTATTAAAAATGATTTATTTGAGTTGATTTTAATTTGGAAACCTAAAATAAAAATTTAAAATTTAAAAGAAGACTAATTTAATTAATTTCAATATTATAGTAACAAATTAGTTGACATTATCAAAGGGTAAAAAATTTTCAATAACTTATTTAATTGATTTTGATGCTTTAAAATTTAAAATTTCAACATTGAAAAAAAATTTAGAACTTTGGACAATGAGGTAAATAAGTACAATTTGACAATTTTTAAAGCATTATTTTAGTTTCTACCAATTTTTTCACTTCAATCCTTAATGTTTTTTTACCCCAATCAATATTACAAAGAAGGATATTTTTTGGGTGACCAAAATGAAATCAACCTAGAGGATAATAGATGACCAAAATGAAAGTGTGAACATCGTGTAGCTTGTACAAGTTAACTATTGTTAGAGATTTAACGGTTGGATGACTAAAATGTAAGTGGCCTAAAAGTTTAGTGACAAAATTGCAAGGGAAAATTGCGAGGGTTTCATTTTGGGTGACCGAAATAAAAACGTCTTAAAAGTTGGGTTGTCAACTAGGTAGTTTACCCTAATAAATATATAAAATTAATGAACTCCCGCGATTGGCTTGGTAGCCAAGGGCTGTTCATCCTACAACTTGCCTGGGTTCGAACCTTTGGGGGAGAAGTGGTAGACCTTTATTTGGATAACTCGACCTTTAGTTGGATAACTCCCTTTGGGAGTATTATTTTTTACACTTGTGATAATATTTAGTCACTCCCATATCTTATTTTTAATAAAAAGAAGGAAAAATTATCGCTTATTTTGAATGTTTTATTTTGTACAAGAGGTTTTACTCATATTTCTAATTTTACGTTTAAATTTGTACTAATCATTTTTTTATTTTATGTATAACTACTCTAATACATAAGTAATAAATAAGTTTTTTTTTTCTTAAATATTTTTACACTAGTAACCAAATGAGACACTAGTGTTATATTTATGACAAATTATTAAACATAATTTATTATGCATTACTAATAAATTTAAATTAAAACCATATTTCTTTTAATAAAATATTATCTACAACGATATAAACTAAAATTTTTAAAAATTATTTAACAATTAAACAATTATTAAGTTTATATCTATTCAAATTAAGATAAGTTTAATATACTTTAAGAGTATAATATTCATTAAAATTTTATTTCTTATATTTATAAATATAAAATATATAACTTTCCTTAAAAAATCAATAAACTAGCGCCCTAAGAAATGAACTTAGGATACCGCTCATCTAACCTGTGGATATGCATGAAGATAATTTTTATAAATAATCAAATCTGGATTCTAAAAAAGTAACGCTGTAGCTACTTCAAAACATACAAGAAATCTACAGCAGCCAAAGATGAAAGATAAGGGAATTTACATTCATAATTAATTATCATTATTCTGATTTGTTTTATTTCTATCTACCTATGACGAAGAAGGAAGTTATCAAGCGATAATTTATGAGACTTTAACGTTAATTAATTTTGAAGCAGTTCTCCAAGAGACTTGTGCTATAATAAAAAATTTCCAGGTTAGTATTCTTTTGTCTTTTATGCAGTCACTATTTTAAAGTTTGAGCTTCAAACAAAAAACATTAAATTACTCTTAAGGTTTGTAGTTTTGTTAACAATGTTGGGGCTCCGTTAATAATAATTTAATTTTCTTATGTTATGAAACCTTGTTGGAAATTAATTGTTTAATATGATTTGGTTATCAAAATGAATGAATTACCAAAACTTGGCCTTTATTAATTTTTACAACAAACAACTACTCATAAAAAAGTGAAGGAAACTTGAGTCTTGAAAAATATGATTATATCTGCATATAATTGCTTATATATTATTTATCTGATTACTTATGTATAATCCCTAAAGTTTCTAATTATTTTATACTACTCTAATCACTGACTTCGTCATATTCATTCAAGTTATCACAATTATCTTTGTATTCAAACTCATCTGGTTCAGCATAGCAGGGGAGCTCATCCATTGTGCAAACTTTAACTTTCATCTGCTCTGGCAAGCTTCGGCAACTAGCAGAATGATTTGCGTCAGCTTGAACTTCACGGTAAACTACTTAACCATGTATTTATATCAATTTAATAATAATACATTTGAGGGATTGAAGCAGTCAAACAGCCTATAAACATGAGAAGTCCAAACCATGCGATCATACGTATGCTGCCACAAATAAAAACTTACTGTCATTTTGGAACTATAAGGACTATAATCTAAAACGTCCTAACCAAAGGGTTGTGATATTCCCTGGGAAAATTGGAGTAAGCATATGTCCCATGAAGCAAAAGCTTTGACTAAAAACTAACATATGTGGCAGAGGCAGTTGGCTGGAATGGCTAGCTTTGACACAAGACGGCTGAAGTTAAGGTTAGTTCAAGTTTCTGGATATAACCTGCAAATTGAAGTCCATTTATTCAATTAAAAATAGGTAAATTAAAGGAAATCTTTCATTTCTGTCTTCTATTAAAAAGCATGCTGAAAGGGGTAATACACCCTGAATGGTAGGAAAAGGAGAGAAATGAATAAGACAGTTTGTTGAGAAACATCAGATAAAGTGGAAGTAAAATATGAAGGGAAATAGAACAGAAAAACAACAGATTGCTGAATTAAATAACCTCTGATATTAACGGCTTAGCATGTTCTTCCCACTCAGCGGCCCATCTTGCTGAAGAACCTGTTTCCAACGCACCGTTCTTGAGAGATTTCAGAGCATCACATTCATTTGGAAATCCCCTGAAGAGCATCTGCCAATGTTGATACGTACAATAGAAAACCAAGGAATATTAGAAACCGCCATTGTAACAGTCTCAGGATATGTAAGTAACAAAATAACAAAGAACTATTTAATTAGTTATTCTGGTCCCAGTTTATAATAAGGTTCAACAGCCAATCACAAGCTAACACCAACTAGTAGTAGGTGGAGGGACCCAACTTCAATATAAGACCACAGGTAACCTAATACTTGACGGATGTGGGATGTTACTGCTACACAATCCCTTTAACGTGTAGCTCATAGGGCCTAAGGAGCTGTGGTTCAGGTCATCATGATGCGACCATGAGTAATTGTTCAATTTCAAGGAGTTTGTTGATGTGGATTAAGTTCATGAGATTTTCGACCTACACGAGGAGTTTGCTGCAATGAAGTGTCAGTTGCAAGCATGGTTATCAAAACTAGACCAGACTGAATGGTTGAATTGTGAACCAGTAGTCCAACCAGTACCATAAAACCGACAAGGGTTCAACTAGTAAAAACCAATCAAACCAGTTAAAAAACAAATTGAACTAGATTGAAGCTAGTTTAAATATTTAATTTTGAGGTTATAATTTATGAAATGAATGTTTATGTTTCCATCTTTATCTATTGTGTTTATTAAGATTCCTAGGCAGGGTTGTATCAAGATATTGTGCGTCATCCACTTTTATTTGCAAGTACGAATTGTCTTTGTTAAGTACAAAACACTCACCAAAAGCTCATCAGCTAGCTCTGATGACGATGAAAAGAGCAGACCATTTTTCTCAACCTTCACAAGCTCGTCAATGCTTCAGAAGTCAAACCAGTAGCAGATAGTAATAGACTTTAGCATTAAAAGGTATCAAATTATAAGCCAATAAACCATGAATGATAAGTGCACAAGTTTACCATGAGTAGGAAACAGCGCATACTGGAAGCCCACAACCAAACATATCCACCACCTACTAGCCAATACAAGTTCGGTGAGTGATATAGGTTTATCGCTGCAAATGTTTTCCTAAGAAGGCTTTAACAGGAGCACCAGAATGACATACCTTCATCGGAAGGTCTAATCCTGAGGAGGAAGTATGAAGACAAACACCTAAATCTGCTGAACCTGTAAAATGAAGCAAGAATTTGGATGTAAAACAGGTAGCATGAAGCACTTTTCCGTTCTTCCGAATGAAATAAGAGGAAGAGAAAATAGATTACAAATATCGTACCGAGAAGCAATGGATATTCCTCAGCTGACAGCCACATGGTACGAAATGCAACACGTTTGAGGTTTAGCCTCTTTATTTTCTCTTCGTACTTTTCCTTTTCAGGACCTTTGCCTAAATGAATATTGGAAATTTTTAAGAAATAATGGAGCACAGAAGCAGGTGCTTTGGGACATACAGTACCGTTACCTGTGATGATGAACAACAACCTAGGGTACAAGTATTGCTTTCCACCAGAGATCTCCTTCCAGAGGACCCCTTCATCAGCAGAATCATTTTCATCCAGTAAAGCAGCAACTCGTCTATCATACATCACCGCGGCTTCCAATAGAATCCCAAAATCTTCATCTGGTGTCCTGGAAAGATGTTATTCTCGAGAATGAATCACTTAATAGATTTATAAATACTCACCACGCAAAAATAAGCATGTGCATACTTGAATAAAAGGGAGGAAATGTTTCAATTAAATAATTTTAAAATAGGATAGGAGAAACTTCTACAATGAGCATAACTATACTTCAATAAAAGAATAAAAAATGTTGAAAGTGAGAAATTAAGTAATCTTAAAATAGAACAGAAAATAAAGTTCTTCCATCCAGGATCTAAAGCAACCAAAACACAAATAATCTCAATCAGAAGTAATCAGAAAAAACCATTGGTCAGCAACACATTAAAAAAAAAAGATACCGTGCAAAAAGTAAGTTTCAAGAACAAAACTTGTAAACTTGAGCATTTTTTATATTCCATAGACTAACATCTATTAGAATATTCTTTCCGTTATCGCTCTTACTGGGTAAAAGTTTAATGAGGCAAGAGCAACAAAGGGTACAACAAAGAATAAAAAGAAAAGAAGAAATATGGAGCGCAAGAAGTACAAATAGGGCATTAATAGAGGATGGTCTCACCAGCTTGTACTGCTTACAACAAGAGCCGGCCTATTTGGCTTCAACAAGATGTCAGTGTCTACCAGAGTTGTAAATAATGTTTCATTTTGGTCATCTGCCCCAATTCCTGTAGTTGCTGCATGATGGGTAAAATCAGTCAAAAGTGTTCTTTAAGGCTGCTAATCAAAATAAATTTGATTATTTACTAGACTTACTAGCAGTTACACAATCTCGAACCCCAAGAGGGTGACAAAGATACCTATTTAATCTGCAAAACAACTAAGAAAGGAACTCCATTACAAAATAAATCTTAGAGCACAAATCTTTACGAGAACTCAATAACATGAACCTCACCTTATGCTTCTCCTGAAGTGAAGTTGGACAAAAAAACTCAGGAGGCTGATCATATAAGACTGTTGCTCTATAAATTTAACCACATGCAATATAATTAGACATTTTCCCATAACCTTTCATCAGAAAATGAAAATAATTAACCAACAATGAGCTGGAAATCTTACCTAATTCCCCAGTTTTGAGCTAATTCATGCTGCATTGCCCTTGTTACACATAGGGAACCATTTGCCATTTGCCCAAAATGCTTCTCAAACCTAAGCAGATACTTAAAATTCAAAACCAGATCCATCCATCGCACAGCTCAAGAAAGGTCCTCTTGACAATACCAAACAGGAGGGTTATAACTTACCAATGGTATATTGAGACAAATGGGCTGCTTCTTCCCACAGACAATCCAAGTAAGGTATATCCAAAATTATGCCAATCAACAATGAATGCCGATTTTCTCAATGAGCTCGCCCACTTTACAGCCACTAATGTTGGAACAGAAGGAGGATTCTACACAAATGGATGAAATATCAAGATAGTTTCAGAGGGAGAAAAAGGAATTTCTTAAAACAATGAAAAAGTAAGACCTAGCAAAATTTATGTAAATGAAAAATTAGGCATCTACAACCTTTAAAACCGACAATGAGGAGAAAAAACAGCTAACTAAAAAACAAGATACTAACCACGGAGATATTATAAGATACTAAGAGAGACATGACAAACTACAGAACATTACAAAGTTTCACGTGAGAACTAGACTTTCAACTCCTAGGTCTAAGGTAGAAACTTGGGGAAGCAGTAACTTCAAATAAAACAAGAGAGTTTTACCTCGTGGAGTAGACCAAACCCAAATAGGATGCCATACATACCAAAAACAAAATTATGATAGTAAGGTTCCATCACCACCTATCCATATTGGCCTTATATGATGTTAATAATACCACAGGTATATTATGAATAAAAGTATAATCATCAATGTAATTCACAAAGGCTTTTACTTAAGAATATGGATCATGTATAAGAATGTACCATAGGAACTCTCTTTTGTTTCACAAAAAAAAAAACTTTACATGTCATTACAAAAGAATGGCTACTAGAATTTGGTTGAAATTTTCTCCTTGTTAAAATGAAAGTTTGAAAATGCAAAAACTGAGCAACAAAACTTATTCACACATGCAGAGGTAGCAAGTGTACACTCCAACCATTTGCATGCACATACAAAAATAAGCCCAAAAAAATATAGGAAGAAATTTGCTGCAGTAGTGTGAGATAACTCTGGTTAAAACTCATTTAAAAATCATAGAAAGCTTGATAAATAAGAACCACTAGAAAAACAACCACAAAGCCAAAAAAACTCATTCACATATGCAGAAGTAACAAATGTACACCAACCACTTTTGTCTAATCCTTTCTTTATCTCTCTCTTTTGAAATCATTGCTCATAAGTCGTAAGCCTGCCACTCATCACTTGAGCTTTAGAAAATTGTTACTTTCAACCTCTTAAGCAATTAATAGGCAGAGCTAATTTGTGGTTAATCCCTACTTAAAAATTTGATACACCATGGCAGTACATCAAAATCTTTGAAAGACATATTCCATCTAAAGGATTCTACAATTTTTGGTGGAAAAGACACAACAACATTCCGTAGCAGTTAAGAGTAAGACTATTTGCTCTAAACAATATAGAAAACAGAACTTGAGATCTCTCTAGTGGAAAATAAAACCTCACCTGCACTATGAAGGCATCAGGAGGAGGAACTTTGAAGCAAAGAAACCAAAGAAGTATTACAAGCTGAATGATTGGCTTCAGTAAGAGCATTAGTGGATAAAGTATCTTCGGTAAGCTATGAGAGAACTTTTGCCATTGTATCTGCGAATTAATTAAAAAAATTAAACAATAGATATTGATAGCCTAGTAATAATACCTTCGCCCAACGATATTCCTCCAGACAATACCATTGTGTGAATATGAATAGATGCATTCTCTAAAACAGCAGAGTGGGGTTCGGAACCTATCAAAACATTTAAATTCACATTCAATTAGTATATTTATTAATGTAAGAAATTCTTAAGATAGTCCATCTAAATTTAGAGTTCGAACAGAATAATCTTTCGTATATAGTGCATAATGTAAAATTTGGGTTCACAAAATCTCCATCATACAGGAAAATTTTCGTAACTTTTTTTCTTATTGAAAGCTGTTAAGTAGTATACACGATTCTATCCTATAAATTTTACTATAAAATATACATTCCATAGCAGGAAAAAGGAAAGAAAAAAAAAGGAGTACAATTTAATTCATTATTACGTAGAAAGGTATACCTCCATAAGCAACAATGTCCACTTCCAAGGATGCCTGCAAAATCAATTATAAGGAGAAGAATGAAAAGCTTATTCATTTATTTAACTACTCTTTTGTTTTAAAGGAAGCTCTTCATGGCATTTACAACAAATAAAAATGATGTCTTTTTTCTTCATTTCTAAGAAATAACCATGCCACCTAAAACAACATGCTTTCTTTTCCGTGTTTCCTCTCAATGTTTCTACTATATTTAGGACATGTCAGATAAGCATGTCATTACATAGGACTAGCATATACAGATAAATAAAGTTTATTACTTTTCTACTTCTGGAGTGTGGCAAATCTGTGAGGACTGGAAGGTAGAGGCCTATTTTGGCATATAAAAATTGCATATCAATAAGTACTAATCATCCTACACCAAGAAAAAAAAACACAGTACTTATTTCCCAATACTGGGCTAATTTACAAGAACTATCCTTGAAGAAAATTTCCTTTAACCACGACAATTGAAAGTATGGAAGCTTAGAAGTTGTAGAAGCCAGTTTTTATCATAACTAATTTCTTCATCTAAACCTTCTAAAAACTATGGAAATGGTTCAGGCTTATCCACTAAGGCGTAGGCATGAATTGAAGGAAAATATAAGAACCAAGGAGATTGGTAACCGTAGTAGAATATTGATATAACATAAAGAATGAGAGAAAGTCAACAATCTTCTCCAAAGTATATAGAGAGGCATAACCAGCAAAATGTTTGTGCCAACCATTGCTACCTTAATGCCTATATATGTCAAATCTATAGATTATGTCAAGCTTTGTTCCTATGAAGATTAATTAAGTACTATAGAAACAATATAGATACATAGTTTAGGGGTATTCATTCTGTTCAAAACAAATGAACAAGAACCAACACACTGGCATTTCTACTTTAGTATAAGTATCCTTGCATAAACCAATTCCTTAGGCTCCACATGGTAATTCATCTTCTAAGTTTGCTTTTTGCTATTAAACGATACACTTTACTAATAAAACATAAAAGAAAATGGTAGAAAGCAAAATGTAATTACTTAAAAATTAATAAAAGACTTTGAACCTAGAAAAAGATTAAAAGACTAAAACAAATCATCAATCCTAATATAATTATTTAATATGAATCTAAACTGCGACACTTTTTGTCCAAGAAGGAAGTTTAACATTTTAACTTCTCATTCTTCAAAATGTTAACGTGTCTCCATATTTAAACTTATTTATTTTGCTTCCAACATAAAAGGCAAGTAATAAAACCAAATAAACAATATCAATTATAATATTACATGATGAATCCATAACGCAAACAAGTAAACAAATATAACATTATTGCGTCAGTAACAGATTGAGCAAGAAATTTGTCAAAACTAAACTCCATTAGACTTAAAATAAACATTTCAGCTCAACCAAAAACACAAGCATATTAAAGCAGAAAATCTCAAGGAAATAAAACCGTAAATCCATAATAAAGAAGAAAATTACTGCAACACCTGACGCGCAAGGGAAAGGGCATGATACTGCATACGAGGGCTACGACCAAGATCTCCTAGAACCACCACACATGCTCTTCCCCTCTTCCCCATTTTTTCTTCTTTTTCCCCCTGCCAAATATGCAGTCAATATGTCAATCCAACAAAATCAGCTACCTTTTAAAATTTTCAAATTTTTAGGTTTCGAGGTTAAACAGCAGTGGCAGCCACTATTGGCTGTAGCTGTACCGTCCACTGCCGCTAAAGACTTCAATAGCAGTGTTAACAAATTTTATATCAGCGATCGCAGACCCTAATAACAGTATAAAAGAAAATAATGTCGATAGCATTCCGCTATATTTGTAAACCTAGGAAGCACCGACACGGGGAAAATCCCCTCGTACCAGTGTCGTACTGGTGTCCGGCACGGACACGCCGCCGACACTGCCGGATATGTACCGGACACGCCTTGAAGCGTGTCAAAAAAGGACACTCCCGGTCTTAACTTTGGCTTGAATCAGAAACGGAAAAAAAAAACCCATACGCAAGAATAGAACTTTAGTAAACAGATAAAAAGAACTTTAACATTTAATCGTGATAATTTATGGGATTTTTAACATACTTGATTCGCTTATATGAAGATGATGATGCTGGTTTTTTTTTTTTGCAGAGAATGAAATACAGAGCAAAAATGGGTAAGAAAATAAAGTGGCTGCATAAGAAAGAAAAAAAAAAGTTAATGCTGCGTAAGAAAGAAAAAAAAAAGTTAATGCTGTATCCTACCTCAATCAGAATTTTGCTCTTTGGTTTGATCTGTTGGAAGCTTGAAGGCAGGGATTGGAGGAGGAAAATTGGACAAGACTGGGCCAGAGTTGTTGCGAGAAGCTCGATTTTGAGAATTTTAGAATAGACTTTAGGAAATATATTTTACTAGCTTCTATGAATCTATAACTCAGTAAATCATGGATGTGTTTTATTTGAAATATGCTGGACTAATTTCAAAATCCATAAATTAAAATAGGGTTTTTTAATCTAAATAATATAAAAAATAAATAATTACTAAAAATGAATAAATGAGCCATTATTTACGAAAATAGGCATTCTCCATGGTAAAAAATAATGTCGCCTGAAAACATTGGCGGCACCAATAGCTGCCACAAATATTTAGCTAATGATGACCCTGCTTAAAGAAAAAATATTTCTTTTTTGTGTCGCCACAAATCGGCGGCACCAATATAAATTTAAAAAAATATATATGTTGCATAGCTATACGAATGCAGGTCAAGATAAAAAAATATTTTTTTAATCGTGTCACTAATGTATTAAGCGATATCGGAGTAAGTTCGTATCTTTTTATTTTTAACTTAAAAGGCAACATCATTCTAACGCCCCGCCAGTCACGATTTCTGCCGATTTTCAATTTTTTTTAGTGTTTTTTTTAATTGTAGTATAAAAGGTGGTTGGTTTGGTACCCCAACCCCCACACAATAGGTTTATAGAAAAAAAAAAAAAGGAGAAAAGTGTGTTTGTTTGGGGGTTTGAGGAGATAAAATTAAAGATTATTAAACTATGTTAATTTTTTTATATTACATTTGAAAAAAACTATTTGTATTTATTTCGAAATAGATTATTATTAGATTATTAAGCTTTTAGTAGTATTATAGTTTATAATACTTTTTTTTTTCATTTTGTAGAATAATATTTTAATGGAATTGATTTGTTAAAAGTTTATTTAGAATTGATAACAGACTCGAATAAAATGTAAATTTTATTTTATTTTATTTTATTGATTATTTCAAGTATTATTTTTAAATGATCTATTTAAAAGTATTTATATATAATGTAATTTATGAATCAATTTTGCATCATATTTGAAGTTAACTAAAGGAAAAAAAGTAAGAGTTTAACGGTTTTGATATTTGCTATTTATATAGTGTTTGTAATAATTTTTAAATTTAAAATATTAATTTTTTTATATATTTATGAAATTGATGCGGATGGATATAGTAAAAAAATTAAAATATTTCACTTTCATAAATAATTTTGAAATAGGGATTTAGCCTAAAGGTGAGCATGGGCTCGACCGTGCTGGGTTTGAGCCGTGCTCAACTAAAAATTCAGGCCAATTGGTTAGGCCCGAACCCAACTCTATCTAAAAAATGGGCCTAAAATTTTACCCAAACCCAACCCAGATAAAATGCTAAAACCCAAGCCCGACCCGGCTCACCCATATTAATTTTTATATTATTTTTATATAATTTTAAAATATATATAATACATCAAAAATACTAAAAATATCAAAATAAATATTTCCCAACAAAGTAAAAATAAATTTAAAAATATGCATACTTAAATAACACTAAGATAGATACAACTAGAGGTGTGCATGGGCCGAGCCGGGCCGGGCCCATAAAAAATTTTCGGCCCGTTTTAAAGGCCCGGGCCCGGCCCGGCCCGAAATATGGGCCTAGAATTTTGTCCAAGCCCGGCCCGAGAAAAAAATGATAGGCCCGAGCCCGGCCCGGCCCGACCATATTAAAATTTTTTTACTTTTTTATTAAATAAAAACTTTAAAATATAATAAATCAAATGCATTTAAAACATAAAAAAATATTAAAAAAATGGGACTAAAATAATTCTTAAAATAATATATAAATTAAAAATATAATAAAAATAATTATATTAAATTAAAAAATTAAAATAAATTAGAACTAAATTATATTAATAACAAAAATTTTACAATATCAAAATAACATTAAAAACAATAAAAAAACCTAAAGTAAAAAAACTAAAGTTACTTAAAATTTAAAATAAAAATAATTTAATATTAAAATCGGGCAGGGCGGGCCCGCCAAAAAAATCTTGCTCGAGGCCCGCCCGTTTTCTAAACGGGCCTCTTTTTGCCCAAGCCCTTTTTTGGGCCTATATTTTTACCCAAACCCTCCCATTTTTGGAAGGGCTTTGGGTCAGACAGGCCGCCCTGCCCATGCACACCTCTAGATACAACTTAACAAGCAAATGTCTCTAAAATAATAACAAAATTAACAAATGTCTTTAAAATACTAACAAAATTAACAATAAAATAAATTTTATACAATATCCAAACAATAACAACAAAATAGTAACTTAATAGTAAAATAGTAACAAAATAGAGAGAAAATAACAAGAAAATAATATTAAAAAAATCAAAAAAAATTTGTCCTTTAGTAAATTCAGATTGGGCCGAACTCGGGCCAAAAATTCCTTACCTGAGACCCGACCTATTTTTTAAACGAGCCTTACTTTTTTGTCCAAGTCCATTTTTCAAACCTATATTTTTACCCAAACCCTCCCACATTTCAAGCAAGCCTTCAAGCCAAGCGAAGTGGCCTGACCTACCTATCCAACGAAGAGAGTGAGCTTTAATTTTCTTTCCATATATTGATTTTAGTTAGCTATTTCACATTTTATTTTATTCATTTATTAAGTCGATAATTAAAATTTTAATTGTTTCTGTAAATATCGAGAGATGCATTCTTTGATTGAAGCAAATGATCACACAACAACCTATGAGCCAAATGACATACCTTCTAGCCAATACATATCCACCACCTACTAGCCAATACAAGTTTGGTGAGTGATAAAGGTTTATCGCTGCAAATGTTCTTTTCCTAAGAAGGCTTCAACAGGAGCTCCAGAATGACATACCTTCATGGGAAGGTCTAATGCTGAGGAGGAAGTATGCAGACAAACACCTAAATCTGCTGAACCTGTAAAATGAAGCAAGAATATGGATGTAAAACAGGTAGCATGAAGCACTTTTCCCTTCATCCTAATGAACTATGAGGAAGAGAAAATAGATTACGAATATCATACCAAGAAGCAATGGATATTCCTCAGCTGACAGCCACATGGTACGAAATGCAACAAGTTTGAGATTTAGCCTCTTTATTTTCTCTTCGTACTTTTCCTTTTCAGGACTTTTGCCTAAATGAATATTGGAAATTTTTAAAAAACAATGGAGCACAGAAGCAGGTGCTTCTGGGACATACAGTACCGTTACCTGTAATGATGAACAACAACCTAGGGTAAAAGTATTGCTTTCCACCAGAGATCTCCTTCCAGAGGACCCCTTCATCAGCAGAATCATTTTCATCCAGTAGAGCAGAACTCGTCTATCATACATCACCGCTGCTTCCAATAGAATCCCAAAATCTTCATCTGGTGCCCTGGAAAGATGTTATTCTCGAGAATGAATCACTTAATAGATTTATAAATACTCACCACGCAAAAATAAGCATGTGCATACTTGAATAAAAGGGAGGAAATGGTTATAATTGAAATTAAATAATCTTAAAATAGGATAGGAGAAACTTCTACAGTGAGCATAACTATACTTCAATAAAATAATAAAAATTGTTGAAAGTGAAATTAAGTGATCTTAAAATAGAACAAAAAATAAACTTCTTCCATCTAGGATATAAAGCAACCAAAACACAAATAATCTCAATCAGAAGTTATCAGAAAAAACCATAACAATTCAGCAACATATTAAAAAAAAAAAGATCGTGCAAAAAGTTTTAAGAACAAAACTTGTCAACTTGAGCATTTTTTATATTCCGTAGACTAACATCTATTAGAATATTCTTTCCGTTATCACTCTTACTGGGTAAAAGTTTAATGAGGCTAGAGCAACTAAGGGTAAAAAGAAAAGCAGAAATATGGAGTGCAAGAAGTACGCAAATAAGGCATTCATAGAGGATGGTCTCACCAGCTTGTACTGCTTACAACAAGAGCTGGCCTATTTGGCTTCAACAAGATGTCAGTGTCAACCTGAGTTGTAAATAATGTTTCATTTTGGTCATCTGCCCCAATTCCTGTAGTTGCTGTGTGAAGGGTAAAATCAGTCAAAAGTGTTCTTTAGGGCTGCTAATAAAAATAAATTTGATCATTTACTAGACTTACTAGCAGTTACACAATCTTGAACCCCAAGAGGGTGACAAAGACACCTATTTAATCTGCAAAACAACTAAGAATGGAACTGCATTACAAAATGAATCTTTATGAGAACTCAAGAACATGAATCTCACCTTATGCTTCTCCTGAAGTGAAGTTGGACAAAAAAACTCAGGAGGCTGATCATATAAAACTGTGGCTCTATAAATTTAACCACATGCAATATAATTAGACATTTTCCCATAACATTTCATCAGAAAATGAAAATAATTAACCAACAATGAGCTGGAAATCTTACCTAATTCCCCAGTTTTGAGCTAATTCATGCTGCAATGCCCTTGTTATACATAGGGAACCATTTGCCATTTGCCCATAACGCTTCTCAAACCTAAGCAGATTCTTAAAATTCAAAACCAGATCCATCCATCGGACAGCTCAAGAAAGGTCCTCTTGACAATACCAAACAGGAGGCTTATAACTTACCAATGGTATATTGAGACAAATGAGCTGCTTCTTCCCACAGACAATCCAAGTAAGGTATATCCAAAATTATGCCAATCAACAACGAATGCCGACTTTCTCAATGAGCTCGCCCACTATACAGCCACTAATGTTGGAACAGAAGGAGGATTCTACACAAATGGATGAAATATCAAAATAGTTTCAGAGGGAAAAAAAGGAATTTCTTAAAACAATGAAAGTGCAAGACCTAGCTTTTCGAGCATTCTGAGGGAAGGAGAAGCGCGAGTGAAGGCAGAACAAGCTTGTTTCTTGCCATGCACCGACGATGAGGTGCCGATAATAGGAGAAGTTCCAGGGATGAAGGGGTGTTATGTTGCCACTGGTCAAAGTTGTTGGGGGATACTCAACGGTCCAGCTACAGGTGCTGCTGTGGCTGAGCTTGATCTTGAGGGACGTGCTACCATTGTTGATCTTAGTCGGTTTAGTCCTGCTAGATTTGTTGGGCGTAAGAGGGTTAAAATTTAAGTTGTATTTTCAGACCATTTTTATGAAGCAAGTAAATGACCATGGGGGGATCAGATTTCCCTTTATTTATTTGTAAATTAAGGCAGAGATAAACACTAGTTTGCTCTAAATCGTCGGTGGGAAACCCCTCAATTATGCTTGAGCTTTTCAAGTTGTCAAATTCCACGTGGAATAAGTACGGCAGGTTGACCGGTCCAAACGAGAAAAAAATACCTGAACCGGCCTCTAAACCACATGAACCGGTACTTGGGATTCCGAACCGGGACGGGATATGAGAGGGATATCATTAGAATAGATTATTCGAAGCTGGCGTAAGAGCAGGATATTCCAAGCATCGAATAAAGTAGAAAATTAAATACCTCAGGGCACTTAAATACTCAATATATTCTAAATAGTGTTTTCTCGTTCCCTATAAAATTATAATGTTTTCACTTGTCGAAAAGAAGAAAACGAGGAGACAAAAAAAAGGAAAAGAAACATGAAAGTGATTTCATTTATTTTCTATTAATCATTTAGGGTTTTATGGTAGATACGTATTAGAAACATATCTTCGCTATAAAATCTCATAACTAGGATCCAATTATTCGAAGCTTTGCAAGAAAATGTTGTTAAATCAAAGGGAAACAAACAATCGGATAAAAAATAAAACACATAACAGGTAGTAAACTATCAAAAAAATGACAACATCGAAAGATTTAAAAAAGACAAATATAAAAAGTGTTTCATAAGGTTGAACACCGAAACCTATAACAAAAACACTAAAAAAACAAAAAAAGAAGAAGCATAAATCTGAAATCTAAAACAGAGATGAAAACCACAATACCTGCAGAAATAAAAGATAAGCATAAGTCTGAAACTTAAAAAGACATGAAAAAGGAAAGTTAGTAGAAGTGAAAATCATACCTGAAATCATAATCCGATGAAGAAGGGGATTTCAATATCCTACTGTAGCAAGTATGTTATTTTTGCATGCGCTTACACAAAAGTTAAAAAGAAATGTCAGGAAAAAAAATGGAAAGAGACCCAGACACAATTTACAGGAGAAAGAAGCGACCTTCATCAAGAGTTTAGAGAGATGTTGGAAGTTGTTTGATGTATCTATTTTAAATTTTAAATCAGTGTTAAATTTTCTTATTAAATATTTTAAAATTTCAAAATATATATAATTCATTAAAATTTTAAAAAATATCAAATACATGTAAAATGTGAGGTGTGTTGAAATGTCTGAAATTTTAACTACTATTTTTATTAAAAATAAAATTTTCATTTTTTAAAAAATTGAACAAATTTTAACTAATGAATCCCAGAAACACTTTCCCGAGGACCATAATAGTTCATTAACCAATCTTAATAAAAACCACTGAATATATTAGCAAAAAGAAGCATATGTCAACTAAAAACAGAGAGGAATAGTATTCTGCTAAGCAGAAATTACAAAAATATTATACAGATATTTTCCTGAGTCCTGGGAGCAATGGAACTAGTCTAATGTTATTTGGAAAAGTAACTATAATGACAAAAATAGACTTCAAACACAGAGCGAAAACAAGGATTTCAATATCACCAAAAAAAAAGAAGAAGAAAGAAACGGCAGACAAAATCTTTGGATTTCTCCCTCTCACGAAAAAGAATGAGAGGAAATATTGAAATGAGACTGACAAAGAGAGATAATGGGAAGAAAGCGGGATATGAAAAGGCTGAAGAAAACGAGCAGCTTTCTCCTATAGGTAAAGAGACGTTAGGAAATGAGGGGGGAATATGAGATAAATAAATGAGAACTAAATATGAAAAATGTGTAAAAGAAACATACCCAAGACCGGACGAACATAGACACATGGTTGGCAACCAAACTGAGAGAAAGTGTCCGAACCAATGCATTCACCCCACTCTCGAAACGGCAATTCAGGATTCTGAAGCATTGACAATGGAGATTAATAGTACCCACAGAGCGACTTTAAAGTTTCTTTCAACAAACCACTCAAATTTTTTAGGAACCAAAAACCATAAAATAAACCCACTGAAATAGAATTAAAAAGGGTATAGATCTGAAACTAAAATAAAAATAGAAAAGTAAAAATTTGTTATGAAAGAATAAGAAAGGAGGAAGACACAAAAGAAAACAAAAAAAGAAAGAAAGAGACAAAGGGATAAGAGAATCGGCTAATTAATGGGAGAAAGAAGGGGATGTGAAAAGACATCGAGTAAAATTTTGAATTTTTGATTCCTTCTTTAAATCACTAATTCTTTATTTTGTGGCCAAAAAATGAAAAATTTGTAATTTTTAGTTTTTGTACTTTTCATCTTATTCAATTTAGTTCCAACCTGCTTTTTCTTGATACAAATATATATTGTACAAGCCCAATTCTGCCCGGGCCTCAAAACCCAACCAATCAAGCCCAAACTCATATCAGATAACCCAAATCAACCCAATTACTAAACTAGCCCAATTAGCCCAAACCAATGGCCCAAAAAAACTAAAACCTAACCCTAGCCCAAACAAAAAACAAAAAGAAAATCAGATTTCCCAAACCCTAGGTGCGTCTGATTACCTGCTCCACCGCTTGTCAGCCACCTGCTCCTCCACTTGCTCCACCGACTGCAAGAAAAAAAAATAGCAAATAATAAAAAAATAATATAAAAAGGCTATAAAAGCCATCAAAAACCGAATGTAAGGACTTTTTTTTTCTTTTTTCGAAGATATTATCAATACAAACAATAGGGATTTCAAAAACATACAAACAGAGATTGAATATTGAAAAAAGAATAACCAAAAATCAAATCAGAGAAAGAAGAGGTGATTTCATCTTTTTATTATTATTATTTTTTATTTTTTCGAATCTATTTCTTTTCTTTTATTTATATATATACATAAAAAATAAAAAAAGGGGAAAGGAACGTACCGATTTTTCGATTCGCCTGGAAAAAGAGAAAATTTTCAACTTTCGGCCGGCGGCGGCAGCAACAGGCGAACGGCGCGACGGCGATCGACCAGAACTCCCATCGGATTCCCAGGGGGCTTCAGAGAAAATGAGAGGGGTGGCGGAGTTTTTTTTTTTTTAAATGGTCTAAATTCTTTTTTTAAAGAAATTTTGCCTTAAATAGACCTCCAAAACGACGTCGTTTTGGGCAGGCCTTTCAGGCACCAAAACAGCGTCGTTTTGATGTGACCCGATCCGCCCGTCCTAGGATCCACGTTTTTTTAACGAAAGGATTATTTGTGCTTTTGGCCTTTCTGCTTTTTTATGATTTTGCAATTAAGTTTCTTTATTTTTGATTTTGGCCCTGTAATTTATTTCGAGTTACAAATTGGTCCACCATGAAGCTGCGCATTTTGGAAGCCGAGATTATTTCCCATTTTGCTCCCTCCTTGTTATTCGCACACTCAATTTGGTCCTCTTCTCCTTTATTTTTTAGATTTACCCCCAAACCTTTGTTTTAAGTTCAATTAAGTCCTTTTTTTTTGTTATTTCAGTCATTTTATTAAATTAATTAGTTTATTTATTATTATTATTTTACTATTACTTATATTTATTATCATTACTATTATTACTATTATATTACTATTATTATTTTCACTATTTTCACTATTATTATTACTATTATTTTTTTATTATTTACTACTATTATTTATTATCGTTATTACCATTATTATTGCTACTATTCTTATTATCTTTTTTACTATTATTACTATTTTACATATTATCATTATTATTCCTACTATTATTATTTTTTTACTATTATTATTTATTGTCATTATCATTATTATGACTATCATTATTATTATTTTTACTGCTAATATTTATTATCATTATTATTACTATTATATTTTTACTACTATTACTACGGTTATTATTATTATTATTATCTTATTTTATTACTATTTATCATTTTTATAATTACTATTACTATTGTATTATTACTATTATTATATTTTCATCTATATTTATTTTCTTATTACTTATCTATTTATATTTTGATTATTATTATATTTTAGGCATTATATCTATATTTATATTTAGGTATTAATATCATTATTTTACTATTGTTATATTTTTCATATTATTATTATCATCACTATTACTATCTTTTTTTAAAGTAGTTTCACATAATCTTTATTTATTTGCAACTAGTTCTTTTTTATTTTCAAATACTTTTAGCTTATTTATTATTTCCTTTTTATTTTAGCTTATTCGTTTTATTCATTTATTTTATTTTTGCTTTTATCATCATCGTTCACATTCGCGTCTATGTTTATTTTATTATGTCTGTCAATACCGAAATTTGTATTTGTTTATGCATTCTTTATTATCTCATTTTATTACAAACTTATGTTATATTAATCTTTACCTTACTCAAAATTGATTCCTTTATAAAGGCAATATTCCGTATTAAGAAATTCGAAAAAATCGTACCTTAACTTATTAGGTTTCAATTTTTCCTAAATAACGAAATATTCTTTTAAAATCGCAATACGAGTTTTGAATAAAATGCTTACTCTCTGAGATTCGAGGTGTTGTGCCCTAACTTATCGGGTATGACAACTTGTCACCTAGAGATAAGATTTTTGTAAAAAAAAAGGCGATCTTCGGTATTTGGAAGTTCGAGAGATCGTGCCCTAACTTATGGGGTTCCGATTTTCCTCGTTTACTCTAAATAATCAAATATCCTTTTAAAAAAAGGTTAAAATACACAAATTTTAAATAAAAGGTAAGCTCATTTTTAAAAGTTCAAGATGTCGTATCCTAACTTACTAGATGTGACATTTTATTATTTCGAGACGAGAAGGTCTTTAACATTCGAGTTTTTTTTATTACAAAAAGAGAGATTGTATTTTAAAGTCTTTCAAGTTTTTAATTTTCGACACTAAGAAACTAATTAATCAACTAGGTACTAATTTTTGGGCGTTATGAGGGTGCTAATCCTTTCTCATACGTAACCGACTCCGGAACCCGTTTTTCTAAATTTCGTGGACCAAAATCGTTGTTTAAATAAATCAAATCATTTATTAAAAATAATCACTTTTACGAGGTGACCCGATCACACCTCATCAAAAAGGATTGGTGGCGACTCCAATGTTTGTTTTCGTTTTCAAAACTAAGTCGACCCCGTTTTTTCAAAAAAATGATTTCGACACATATCTCGTGTCAACTTTTACAAGATGATTTGTGAGGTATGTACATGGTAAAAGGTGTGTCAAATAAGGGAGTATCCTTCCCAAAAATAAATTAATCTTGGATACATAATGGGTTTCATTTTAGACCATAAAAATTTATTAATGAGCAATCAAATAAGCTTTCATCTTTCCATCGAGATTACTGTTATTTCGAACGAATTCTTTTTCCAAAATATGTTGAGACTTATATATTGAAAACAAGGTGATTTAATTCCTGATCACATACCCATAAATTTTCATTTAGAAGGATTGACCATCTCAGAAATATGCAAAAGGAAATGAAGACATAAAGTAAGAAATGCAGTTCCCTTCTCATGAATGTCAAGCCAATGAGAGAACAGTGTAGGATATAACAAACCTGGTTGGCGTAACTGATACCCATGTTTGCCCAAGCACACACACAGTTTGGCTTCAAATCTAGTGCCTAAAGATCCAAACATAGACCAAAAGACTAAATTCAATAGTGTTGAAAATATGGCCCCCATAGGCAAAGGGAAGTTTATCATCAAATAATTTTAAATGGACAATCTCAGTAAAAAAGGCTAAATAAATCAAACTGCATATGCAAGATCTGAATGCATTAAAAAAGGCATTTTGAAAGAAATGATCAAGGCAAAGGGAAGTTTATCATCAAATAATTTTAAATGGACAATCTCAGTAACAGAGGCTAAACAAATCAAACTGCATATGCAAGATCTGAATGCATTAAAAAAGGCATTTTGAAAGAGATGATCAACGGTATATGTAAATTGAGGAAGTGCATAATCAAATCCTCTAAATTAACCAATAGCTTCAACAAATCAAATAACTAATTACATGGAGCTAGTTTGTCTTCTAAGGTCCAACTAGGTGCAACATGTTATTTGGAGAATCTTTTTAGCGGCCTAAGGTTACAAAGATGGAGCAAGTAAACAATTCAACCCTATAAGAGAGCTGTATAACACACCAATGCATCACTTTACCATTGAAAGATAAGAAAGAAGAGAAATAGAGGAAAAGATGATGCAACCCATATGAGTTTGGCACACAAAAGATTGACATGTTGGGTTATCACATGTTTTGCATTTCTTTATGCCATCCTTTCAATTGATTAAGCACAAGCCATCCTAGGCACACTTTTTTGTATAGAAGCGAAAAAGCCCTCTGGAGCAAGTAAATAATTCAACCCTATAAGAGAGTTGTATAACACACCAATGCATCACTTTACCATTGAAAGATCAAAAAGAAGAGAAATAGAGGAAAAGATTATGCAACCCATATGAGTTTGGCACACAGAAGATTGACATGTTGGGTTATTACATGTTTTGCATTTCTTTATGCCATCCTTTCAATTGATTAAGCACAAGCCAAGTCCTAGGCACACTTTTTTGTATAGAAGCGAAAAAGCTCTCTTGATTCAAAAAGCACAAATTTACATATTCACCTTAATTTACTAAAAAAAAGATGCTTTTTTTACATCTTGCACCTCAAATGGTTCAGGTAGTTACAACACCCTTGCCAACATTGTCAACACCTTCATAATTCTTTTTTTTTTATTATGGCCTAACATGCAAAATAGTGAGCAACACACCATACAAATTGATGCTTAGTAAAATCCTAGTACTCATATATTTTGAATTTCACACATTACAGGTACTCCAACTTAGTAAAGAGAACCCCAAAATTTTAGGATAGGAAAAATAAATTTTTAATTATAAAAAAAGTAATTATGAAATTAACATATCAAGTGGTATACAGATAGGCCACCACTGTTCAAGGGGGAATCATGAAGAGGCTACCTGTTGATAAGCTAATGTTGCATCAGCACTCTGCACACCGTGGGCTTGTGTTGCACCAAGCTTGTTCCAAAGAGAATAACCATTAGGTTTAAGTTTCAAAGCAGTTTTGAAAGATGCAATGGCCTTATCAAATTCTCTCGACAAATTATACAGAACACCAAAGACAATGTGTACATCAGCATCCTCAGGAGACATCTGAGCAACTTCATTGAATAATCTAGCAACCTGTATGGCAGAAAACACTTTGTTTAACACCAGAATATAACAATAACATTTCCAAAATGTAATGTTAGGGATAAGCTTCTAGTAATCTTAAGGAAAATTATATCATCATCACCGTATGTAAAACTCTAAGTCCAAAATATAATCACTGCATGATCATGGAAATCATATGCAAAAAGACACGCTTGTAATCACAAAGATTCATAACATAAGCAAACTATCCCACAGTAACATTAGAGGAAGCGGCTTACACTCAAACCAAGATTGCAATATCAAGGCATTGTTCCAAAAGACAAAAACCAACCAAAAAAACAAAGAATTATACCCTAGTGTACTTACATCAAAGCATAATACAAAGAATTAGCAAGCTCGGTGGCATAAGAGTACCATACTTTGGGTGATGACGTAACCATCCATACTGAGATACTTTAAAGCGTGATCTGTTCCAATTCTGAACTTTTCAAAGCAGTAATATTTGTTTGACACTCCAAAATTTTAATCTCATCTAGATTAAAGGGATAAGAATTTACCAACCATTTGTATGACTCACACCAAGAGCAAGAAGTACTTCCAGATTGGTAGGATCGGCCTCCTCAAAGACACATCATCATTCTTTGCAATAGCCTTTCTCTGAGATATCTAATCAGTGAATTACATTTTTTCTACAAAGTCAATATATATGGACCCCAGTAAAGACCACATAAAACTGCAGATCCATTAATCAAGAATAACAGAAGTATAAAAAGGTCTTGCATAATCCGTGTAAGTCTCAAGATAATGACAAGCAGACACATTAATCATCCAAAACAATTTGCAATAAATGTGAAACATTACACTTCATAGGCTTGATATAGACATAGTTTAAGATGGAACCTTATCCATTCAAATTAATTTTAATTAAGCCAAAAAGGTTTTGACATTGTTCAAGAATAAATAGAAGCAGATGATAAGTGAAATGTAATGCACTACTAGTTCATGTAACAACAAATGATAATAGGTTAGATCCAGAACTTTAGCAGCCAGGCAAAGACTGCGGCCTTAGATCTGGTACTCTGACTGAAGTCTCAGGCCACTAAGATAAACATGATATCAATCATTTTGCAAACTTCAATGTTTAAACGAAAAATAGCTCCTTCTATCCCTTTCCAGTAAAAGTTTTCATATATAAGAAATGAACATTGCATGGTACACCAAATGGCTATATCAAGCCAGCAAATACAACACAAAATGCAGCGGTACAAGAAAACAGATCCTTTGTGTTGAAAGGTTTTCTTGCTTGCTAAATCAATAGGTTGTTCTCCTTCCTAAAATATGATAGTATTCACAGGGCATTAGACATGATTCAAAATTATTTAGATTTAGGTGGAATAGAAAGGTAAATGGTCAACCTTGCCAGGCAAAGAATCATGTTGAGTATTTGTTTCTTATGGTTGAGTATTTTGAGATAGTTATATGTAGCCAACTTTGAGTATTATATTGAGATGGAAATGGTTAATATGTGAATGTGTTGATTTGTTGAATGGATGAAAAGGAATCGGTATGTTTAAGCTAGCATAAAGTTGGATAATTTCACAGTTTAGTCCTTGGATAATTTCAACAATCATGGATGAAAAGGAATCGGTGTGTTTAAGCTTGGGGAATCCGTGATGCATTGTACAATAATCGACCTTGCGAACAAACCAGATTATTAGAAAACCAAAATACAATTACTACTGCTTTGACAGTCAATATTATACGATATCAAATGAAAGAAATATGGGTATTAGGTTAAACTGGCATCTAATCCTGTCTAACCCGTATATTTAACAGAATTTTAACAATTTATACAAAGGTACAATTGCTTAAACAATTTCACTAGAAATGAAGTTATGTGGTCTTAGTTGAACTTGAAGCATTATATCCATAAAAGAAATATGGGTATCAGGTTAAACTGGCATCTAATCCCCATTTATCTCAAGTTTTAGGGCATTAAAGAATGAATTTAAGCCATGGGAGAGTGCATACGAACATTAAAATTGAAAAGAAGAGATATTGGGATAAGAACATTACCGTGCAATACGATGAAGGGAATAGCGTGTCTATTTGGGATAAGAATCAATGTAATAGAGAATATGAATAATAAAGTAGTTGACTGTAAAAGAGAGGGCATGGCTGGTGAAATCTTGCAGAACCAGAATTTCTTTCTTTCCCAAAGCATCCAACAAGAATAACCACACCGACATCCATAGATTTGAAAAGACGAACCGAAACAATATTTCCTAGGGCGGAAAACCCAAAATCTATGGATGAAGCAAGTGATTTCAATATCACAATAAAAAAATTAAAAATAAAAAACAGAAACGATTGAGAAAGAAGTGATGAAAACGGATTAGAGAGGAAAAATTTGAAGAGAAAGAGATGGTGAAGAAATGGGAAGGAAGGGGATTTGAAAAGACTGATGACAACGGGCAGAGGGGCTCTTCTCCTGCCAACGGTAACTATTGCTATTTAATACACTCATTTAATAAAGTGATAATTGAGTTGTTTACTTTTCAAAATTTCATTTAATACACTTTAATATTCTCTAAATATATTTATTTTTAAAATAATACTATTTACTATATCAAATATATAAAGAGTTAAAAAAGATAGTTAAAATTTAGTAGATTAGTGAGGTTAAATGTGGTAACTAAAAAAAAAAGTCTAAAATTTGATACAATTTTTGAGTATTTACATATATTAATAAATTTATATTTTAAATTGTTTGAGCAACCATTAGTATTAGCTTATCTTAAGAAACCAACATGACATTAGGCTTGAAATACAAAAAAGAGTCTCCTTATCCTTGCCTCTTATATCCAAGCCAAACAAAGCCTAGATTCAGCTCATGCACACCAAAAGACAAGATGGGTAAACACAAGACGCAGATCTAAGGATCCAAATATACTCATTCATTATATCATGGTTCTTATGGATAGAACAACATAGACTAGTAATAAATTGCATATATTATGGAATGTCAAATTGCATCAGATGAGTTAAATATAACCATGGATACTTATAATGGCATATTGAAAAAATGTTTATTTGTGTTAGTAAGGAAATTGTTATTACAAGCAGTATAACTTGCTTAAGGGATGAACCATAAAACACAATAATTATTAGAAACATGGACATAGTGGCACCCCAAGAATAGAAAATGTGACTATTTGCTCCAAAGCAGCAAAGTCCTCATTCTATTTGGTAGAGTAAAAATCATGCTTCTTCTTCAAGATATTCTCATTAGCAACAATCAGCTTCGAGAGGTAGATTGAGTAGAGTTTTTCATTTAAGCTAACAAAAAGATATTCTAATTGCTGTTTTTCATTTAAGCTAACATCAGAAACATTGGTTTGGGAGGTAGATGCTGCCTTCTTGGCTTTCTCAGCTTTTTTTTCTTATGGAATTCTCTCATTTGCAAGAAAGGAGGGATCAATTGTAATGATGACTTGGTAAACATACACTAAATAATTATTTGTTCATTTGCAAAAACCCATTTATGTAATAAAATCTAACTGAAAACTTTTATCATAAGTATAAATCCAAATTAAAAATTATACAAAATCCAATCAACTAAATAGACAGTTTAGGAGGATATTAACTTTTCAAACTATGTAAAAGGCATAGCATTCAAAGACAAAACATAGAAATCTAGAATGGGAGTTCTTTTTGTTTACCAGCCCTAGTTAGTAGAACATGAATGACTACTGAAAAAAATCAGAAGAAGAGTTCTAAACAACCAGAACAGATTCAACACATCACAAAATAGAAGTAGAAATAAGACACTTCACTCAGGCACAAACGCATATAGGCAACCTTAAACTGCAATGCTATCATTATGTAACTTAAATACACTCTTCATCTGAAATCCCTGTTATTAGAGTGTCAAATGCAGAGAAGCTTCTTCATCTTTTTCAACTTGAATACAAACAAAAGCACCTAATGACAAAAGTGAACTCTCAAATCCAATTTAAGAAGAAAAACTAAAAAACATTGGTCATATTTTTAACTCCAATAGCAGCACCTTAGGCAGCTGCAAAGATTTAAGGCATGAAAGCATTGAAATTCCCAAAAAGTGTAATCTAACAAAATAATTGATTCGATATACCATCAATTCCAGACATGATCTACCAAAGAATTGCAAGACAATGCAAATATACTACAGATCATATATGAAAATACCAAAATAGACCGCCAATTCTAGTCCTATTCTGAAATCGATATCCAAAATAGCTGATTATATAGTAACCAAACCATTTACCAGATTGAAAATCATATTTGTAATCGCCAAAATTTGCCCGGACTTTAAAATTGAAAAATAATAGTAAATAAATGTTTATTTATACAGTCCATTTACAGTAAAATAGGCTTCAAAGCCTGATGAGCCCAAGCGATTCATGGCCCAAACATTTAAAGTTTGGACCGGCAATCTATTACACCCAAGCCCAGATTTAAACACTTAGACCCATCTACACTTGACGATCCAATATCCTTGACCCAAGGATACACAGGGCCCAAAAAGCCCAAAGCAGTAAACGGATCAGGAAACCCTAGGGTTTCCTGAGAAGTTAGACGCCACAAAGGGGATTCTAGATGCTTTGAGGTCCTGAGAGCCCAATCATCGCCTTCATCAGTGCACCGTGACTCCTCGACTTCGCCACCATGCATCGCGCCACCATCGGCACGCGAATCACGCCAAAATTATCATGTACAGCACTGGCCCTATCAGCACGCAGTTACTGGTGCTCAAACGAAATACTCGTGATTTGCCTGCAAGAAAAGGGAAAGAAAATCACAGCAGACATGCGAAGCGAATATGGAAAGAAATCGGATACTCCTTTCCAAAATTTGTAATGGTTTATCAAGGCTATAAAGCCTTCTTTTCATTCTGTAAAAGGGGGACCAGAGAGAGATATATACGAAAAATATTGTACACAGATACAGATATAAAAAAGATACTTACAGATTCAAAGAATACACAAGCAGTTTCAAAGAAAAGGTGATTTAACCGTGTGTTTTTATTTTAGAACATATGCATGTATATACATCATTTTAGCAAAAAAATAGTAACTTTTAAAAAGGGGAAGAGATTACCTGTGGAAGGACGAGGATTTTAACCCTCAGACCACCGTACAGGACGGCGCGTGAGGAGACCCCTGGACGGAGGCTTAGCAACTCCGGGATCAGCCCCCGAATCCTCTTCCAGAGGATTTTGCTTATTTTTTTTAAAAAACGGATGTTAAAATGATTTTTAGGCGCGAAGTTTGACTTATATAGTCTATTTAAAATGGTGTCGTTTTACAACTATAGGATCCGCTCGTTGACCCGATTACCCGGGGAGGATCCGCGCATTTTTGAGAATTGGGTTAATTACCCAATTGGTCCTCTCGCAATTTTTATACTTTTAATTTCGTTTTATTTATTTTTTAATTTGGCATTAATATTTTAATTCTATTTCAATTCGACCCTCCCAATGATTTACAATCGTATTAAGGGAAACGATGACGTTTTGGGAATAGGGCTATTTGCCCAGTGACCCCCTTTGATTTTGCGTGTGTTTCAAATCGGGCCTTAATTCGCAGTTTTAGCTTTTTAAATTTGCCTGTAATTTTACAAAACTTTAAATTTAGTCCTATTTTTATTTCTATATATTTTTATATTAATATTTGATTTATTTTAATTTTACTTTTATACATTAAAATTATTAAAAGTGTTATTTTTATATGTATTACTATTATATATTATTTTCCTCAAATTATTATTAGTTTTATATATTATTATATTTTCACATATATATATTTATTAATTATTTATATATATATTGTTTTACATGTTATTTTATATTATATCTATTATATTTCTTATATGTTTATATTACATTTTATTATATAATATTTATTATATTTTTTATTGTTTTTTATATATATGTTATGTATATCATGTATCGCCAATTATATTTATATTATATATATTATTTTGAAAAATGTAAATTATTATTATTAAATCATATTTTTTAACTCACACTATATACATATTTTTTTTATCAATTATTTATTTATTTACTATATATTATTTCATTTTAAACTAATATTGTTATATTATGAAATCTCTTACATACTCCTAAACCAATATATTATCATTTAATTATTATTCTTTTATTCTTGTTATTATATACTATATTATCTATTAAATACTATTTTAAAATGGTTATAAATTGTCTTGTTTTTAATTGTATGTATATTTTGTTAGCAATCAATTACTCCTTTTTTATTAGTTCTTCTATATGATTTATATTGTATGTATCATGTATGTGTTAAGTTTATTTTTATTATAATTATATGCAAATTGACACTATATTTCTTCTATTTGTATATCATATATTATTTGATTATGTTTTTTTTATATCATGATCATTTAAATATTATTTCGCATGTTTATATACTTTGTTTATTCATTTTCAATACATGCTATATATATATATATAAATATCTTTGTTTGCATTTTTTTGTTTTATATGTATTATTCTTCTTATCGTAGTATTCATTTTTATCTACCTAGTACAATAATATATTATTATGATTTATAATGTAATACAATTCTCCACACATCATCTTTAAAAATACAAGGCTCCAAAATTTTCAAAAAATATAAAGGCAATGCTTGGTGTTTGGAAATTTCGAAAAAGTAGTGCCCTAACTTATTGGGTTGCAACTTTTCTCATTAAGTTCGAATAGTCAAGTACCCTTCTAAGTTTTTAAAGGTTTTCAAAATATAAGTGACTGTCTTGGAATTGCAAAGTGATATGTCCTAACTTACTGGATGTAGCATTTTGCTCTTTTCGAAATAGAGATTTCTAAAAGGCTAACTTATAGTCAATACTTTGATACAAGTGAACCCAAATTTTCAAATACTTTAAAGAGGGTTACATCTTAAAGTTTTTAATTTCTGACATTAAAGACATTTTGATAATCAATTAGGTACCAATTTTTGGGCGTTACAAGGGTGCTAACCCTTCCTCGTATGTAACCGACTCCCGACTCATTCTTTTGATTTCGTAGACCAAAACCAACGATTTTAAAACAAATGTTTTAAAGGTGATCCAATCACACCTAAAAAGATTGGTGGTGACTCCTGTTTTTCGTTTTTTTAAAGTTGATTCCCATTTTCCAAAACTCGATTTTAAAGATGGTCTCGACAATATTTCAAAACAGAAAGAAACCATCAAATCAACTGATAAAGGGATAAAATTAAGAACAAAAAGATGTACCCAGTGCTTCCCAGCTTCTAGATACTCTTGTTTCCGTGAAGAAAGCAAGGCTTGAGCCGACGCCATTTTCATTTTACCCTTTCTTTCTTTTTTTCATTTTTTTTTGAATTTAACAATGAGAATCCAAAATCAGCAGATGAACAAGGAAAAATTTGGAATATTCAAGTGCCTAAGATACCTAAATTCACAAAATTATGGATTTCAAAGCTAAAACGAGGCATCAGCTTTGAACAATTGGTAAAACACAAGAAAAAAGAAAGGATACTTATGAAGTAGATTCAAACCATTTTATGCCAATGGATTAATTATAAATCTGAAATCATTTTTAAAAATAACAAGGGTCACTGACATTCAAAGAACCCTCTCAATGGCTATGCTTTCAAAGGGTTTCTTCCATTATGTTTTTTTTTTCTTTTCTTACCATTTTCAGGATTGACCTTCAGTGAACTCTCTCAATGTCTACAAAGATGATGGATTTTATTGTCAAAATTATTTGATTTGCATTAATGCCTTAATTTTTTTTCCCTTTTCAAATAATTCGATCTAGTTGATACTATATCAATGTTGCAGCACATAATTTCGCAAGGAAGAAAACTAATTTACTGAGCATCGGTATACTTGAGAATTGATCATAATTCGCAAATTAGGTAAATAATTTCCTATAATTTTTAGAATTTTCATATTCCTGATTGATCAATCCACGATTTCTCTCAATGATTTCCTAAATCTTTATATGTTTCTCCAAATTCATAATCTTTCTTACTAGATTATTGATTTTTCCTTAGGCGTTAAGAAATCATACACTGTAATGCCTAATTAATAGGATGAAATAAACAATAATTAAGAACAGAAACGAAAAAGAAAAAGAAAAAGAAAAAGAGTAAGCCTACTTAAGAAAAAGATGAGGATTGAACCAAACCTCATCAACAAAAAGGAGGAGAAAATCTAGGAACGAAGGCTTGAGGTAAATCAGAGTGTTGGCGGTGAGAAGATCGGTGGTGACCGACGGCTTCCACGGCAGCTGGTAATATTCGTTGACAGCGTGAAGAGCCAACAACAGTAGCATTCCATAAGACACCGCCCTTCTCCTCCATCTTCCGCTGTCCATCGGCTATGGTTTTTGTCTGCAATTTTCACTTTTCAACAAAAAAACATTCAATGAAAGATTAAAAAAAAGAGAATCTTTCTTGCTACATGTGCTTAGCATTGCCTTTTCCAGACTCTCAGTTTCTATCAGTAAATTTTTCTCTTTTGCAACCCAAGGGAAGGGGAAGGGGAGAAAAAATTTCCCGTATTTTGGAAAAAAAAAGTGTAAGACATTTTTTCCCGTGTTTTGGAAAAACTTTTACAATGGGAGTTTATTTTCCACCAAACAAACGGTTGGTGGAAAATGATGAAAATATTTTCAGGAAAACCAAATACAAGCAAACAAATGGAGCTTTAGTCTGTATGATATATAGGTATTTTTAAAAGTTTTAAACTTAGTTTCTATTAGGTTTTTTTTTTTTTTTTTTTTACAATTTACTTACTCTTTTTTAGGGTGTGGATTAAATTTAAAAAAATTGTAAATATTAATGGTTAAATTGTTTTAAAAATTTTAAAAATCAGTTGATTTATAAATTAGTATAAACTAGTTGAACCGAGCTAAAAAAATAACTAAAACTGGTAGCTGAACTGATTTTTATAAATTTTTAATGATTTATATGCTTTGAACCAATCGCACTAATCGTTTAGGGAATCAATTTGCCAAACCAATTTAAAATCGTTTCAACCTTTTTTTTAGCTCAGTTCAACCAGTCTGTGTTAGTCCACTGGTCTTTTACCTCTCAACAGACAATACCCTAATCAGTTCTTCATCCATTTGATTCGATTGGTTGGTCTAGTCTAGTTTAGATACCATTGAATTTTGAATTTTTATATATTTTTAAATCATTTTTATTTTTTATTTTAAATGCTTTTTATTTTTTATAATTTTTATTTAAAAATTATAAATTTATTTTATGTTTTTATTTAAAATATGAAAAAAATATAATTCTTTTAAAAATTTATGTTCTTTTAAAGGGTAAGAACCAAATTAACAAAAAATTGTAATTGTTGAAGGCTAAAAGAGTTATTTTACTTATGATATTATTAACTTTAACTACAAAAATTAGATGGAGGGACCAAGATTTTTAAATAAAAAAATTTAATATCTCAAAATTAAAATATAAGGACTAAATTTAAATTTTAATAAGAGTATAAATTTTTTTGATAAATTTAAACGAATAATAAATAATATTTAACCTTATAAAAACCAAAACACACTATTTATAAACAAAACAAAACATTTTGGATACTTGAGTTTAGATTTTTTGGGGTTTGAAATCAAATTTCAGTATTTTGAATTTAAAATTTTTAGGGTCAAGCGAACTTACATAAATTCAAATAATTTATGATAATACAATTCAAATTCAACAATTAAAAAGAGTAGAAACTGTATAGAAGATCTCATTATAATATAGATTTATATATCAGAATTAAAATTGCTGATTATATGTAATACATTTACTTTTTTTAAAGTTTTTAAAAAATATTATAAAACTAGAAAAAAATTGAATTTAAATAAGGGATGAAAAAAAGAGAGTAAAAAACATAGTATGATAGAATAATAGTATTTTTTTTACTTTATATAAGAATTGTACAAGCCTCTATTTGCATGCTATTTATGATAACTTCCATGAATGAAGACCTAAATGCAAACTAATGAATTAAAGGAATTTATTTCTTACAAATTCTTTGAGGAATGGTTATTTGGAGTTATGAGCATCCATAGTTTCCTTGGTTAATAGACATAACATACTGTCCCATTGAAAACCAGTTGATAAAACTTTAGTTAAAAGAAAAAGAGTACAATGCGTATTTACTCTCTTAATGGTAACGTCATTTAATATTTTTTAGTTGACGCATTCCTATTCTTTATATCATCCTTCCAAATGTCGAAGTTGGTAAAATAGATCAACCAAATTTTTATTTAAACGAATTTTTTGGACTTCTATATCACCTTTCTTCTCAAGATCATGATTGAAGATTAATTTTGGTGAAATATGTTTTATTCTATCTCCTTTGATGTATCATTCTTTTAATTGAGATATACATGCTGCATTATCTTCGTATAAGATAGCTGACATCTTTTCTTGTCTCACTACGTATCTTCTTCCCTAAGTATGAAAGGAGAAAAATAAAGGCAACTCTTAAGATAATCTACAAATGGAGCAAGAGAATGAGAGTCTCACTACATCAACAAACCAATGACGCGACAACTGAGATCTTGAGCAACTTAAGGATGAGATGTGATACATCACAAACAAGGTAAAAGAATTGGCCTCAGGGAACAACGACGGATGGACAACACACTAAAAAAAAGGAGATTAACTTGACCAAACATAAGGAGGTTGATGCTACCTTTATAGATAACTCTCCCAATTTCCTTACTCATTTTTTAACAATTCACCTCCTAGGTCATGACGCCAAATAGGCAAAGAGACGATGCAAAAAGGTTGATTACTTATTCACCACTTTTCAACCATGAGATGCTAGGAAGCTCGCTTTTCTCCCCAAAATGATTTCAAATGCTGATCATAGAATCGTACGATGGCGCATCAGGCCCAATTAATCACATAGAAATATTTTAAATGAACGTATCTCTAAAAGAACTATGCCTTGCCAACCTGATAGCTACATGTACCTCGCTAAGTCGACTCTATATACCTTACCAAAGAATTGTGCCTTGCACTGCACAATCAATGTTATCTACCTTGTCATTTCCTTGTCACATTGATTTCACTTGATCCCATCACAACATCCACCTATATAAACATGACCATCTATAGCCATTAAGGGCACGTGTTTAAGGACCGCCATGACTCATCAAGCCTACTATTTAGATAACATGCAATATAAGATCCAGAAAGAAATCTTGTATATATGTCACTCAAAAACCTACACAGAGGGCATGGAAAACTTCCATTATCTCTAGCTTCACCCACTCTCTATCATCTTCTATCGAATACTTAAAAATTCTTAGCACAACCACTAAATAACCATCACCAAAGGTTACTTTGAACTCTTTCCCTAAATAAATTTAAAATTTATAGGTTTGAATAATTATTAATTATATATATTTCATATGGAATGATTGCTTTACCTTTAAAAAGTATATATTAATTGCATAAAATTTTTTTTATATTCATAGTATTTTAAAATTTATTTTACTTTAGAATTTAACATAAAAATTTATTATTTATTATTTTTATTGCTAATAAATTTATTATAATTATATAATATTTATAAATATATTTTCATAAATTAAATAATTACCATTTATTTATTTTCATTTTAAATCTTATAAAACAATTATATTAATGTATGTTTAGTTATAAATTTGAACATTTTCGAGTTCTAGATCAGCTCCATCTTGATTTGAAACTAGATTAATCTTATTCTCAAATTGTTATAGGTTCAGACTTTCTCAGAATCGAGTTAATTCAAATTTGGATGTTCTCAAATTCAAATTTTCTTGATTTATTTTTTTTTGAAACAAATTCAAATTTTATCAGTTGAGGCGAGTAGTCAAGCTCAAAACTGTCTTCCCTGGTCCATGTTGAAGTGGCAATGACCCCCTTTCATTTGGCACCTATTTGCATGCTTTATGAGTAGTTTCAGTTGATGTTCAAGGACAATGTTGAAGAGTGGATAAGCTAAGGTTTGGGTTTTAAAGAAGAACAGATTGGGTAAGGGGCCTACATAGCTCTACCAAGTGCATGAATTTAATTGGACTTCTTTAACTAGAAACGGTTTGTGAGGGTTCGGACCGCAATAACACCCCGACCATCTATTAGTAAAAAAGAACAAAAACAACCAACGTGGAGTAGCTATTTCTGGGTGAGCACATGTGAAAACATGTGTAAAATAATGGGATTATATAGATCAAATGCAATTACACGTTAAATCATAATTTATGTATAATTTTAGGATTTATCCTTTTTATTTTCTGAGCATTAATTAAGGATATATGTCAACCATGTTAATCCCTTTTATTTATTCAATAAGATAAATGAAAAGAATTGATATTTTAAGTTTACGTTATTAGAAATCTTAAACATATTATGGGTCTACATTGGTATTTGGTTTATTTTTCTTGAAGGTTTTTATTATTATTATTTGTATCTATTTTGTATTATGAAAAAAAATAAAAGAGTAAGATAAAATAAAATTTTAAAATATAATTAATATTATTCGATTTTAATTGAAAGAGCAAAAGGAGAATTGTTTTCCTAATCTTATTTATGTACCGCAAAGTTGACGCAACATAGTATATTTTTAAAAACTATTATTATTTTTTATGGATATTGATGTATTCATTTTCACTTTATCTTACTTCAAATAAATTTATTTTTACTATTTTTAAATTTTTAAAGGAAAATAAATATTTAATACAAATCTTCAAAAAAGTATTTCAACCTAAAAGGTCTGGTTTTTTTTAATATATAAAAATATTTTTACTCTTTTAGTAACTATATATAATGATAAAATAATAATTTAATATATCAAACGGGACGGAATTAAGAATTACCATAATCGATATACCTGTTATTTAAAAAAATTACACTCTATTTAAAAAGAATCTATTCAAAATTCCTTGGCGAATTCACTAGTCAATCCTTTTAAGTCAAAATTTTTTATGCAAATCAAGAAGGTAATTTTTTTTCATAACACAAAAGTTATTTTTATAGCATCTTAATGCATCCACCTACTTACTTTTATAATATGCTTAATTGTGTCATAACGAGGGGGTAATTAGTAAAGCTGCAACAAAACTATTATAAACGGAGAAAATGGGTAGGAGGAGATGATAAGACAAGAAAATTTTTGTGTATTCGTATTTTTTTTTTTTGGGTCTATTTATTATGTCATAATTTAAAATATTTTATAAGCATATAAATTTCGATAGGTGAATACTTTATATAATATGATTTTTAAAATAACATTGTATCATGCTTTGTATTATATTTTAATTATTTTCTGTGTTCCATGTTGAATAGTGCTGTCTAATGATGATGGTGATGGATAGGGTAATGCATTGATTCCCAGTGAGAACAAGATTACAAGTGTAGATGATGGATGGAGCAGATGAAACATTTTCAGTGAACAACAATATCTGGTTGTCTTGAGGCTTGGTGACTATAACGATTCAAAAGTAAGTGGTAATAAAATATGTGATTCTGAAATTTCATTTTTATAAATTAAATTTGTAAATATTTTTATTAAATATTTGCCGAATTTTTAAAAAGATGAATTGAAGTTTGAATATATAATTTTATCGAAATAGTGATTAATTAGGGCTCAAGTATTAAATTGTAAAGATTTACAAACATAAAATTTTAATTGCCCAAATGTTAGAGGACTTATTTAGCAATTAAACCAAGGATTAAAATGATAAATATACCATCTTAAAATGATAGTGAACGGGTAGGTGAGTTAAATTGTTTAAATATTATTAACATTGAATTAAATAAAGTATATATAACACAAGTAAAGTAAAACATTATATTGGAAAGAAAGAGAAAACATAGTTTGTATCACCTCTTCAACACTGAAAATTAGAAGGTAAAGGAGAAGATTATTCGGCCAAGGTTTTCAAAGCTTGGTTAGTTTAATTTAGTCCATTCCTTATAATTTTTATATTTTTGAGATTATGGGAACTTAATTTAACTAGTTCATGTATCAATTTGTCAAATTGTTAAAGTTTTAGAAAGTTATCATTGTTGATCTCTTGAAGTTTTAGGTATTAAATTGATAGATTTTAAGTTTAGATGTGAAAATAGCTAAATTGTGAAGTTAATTGATAATTTCATACAATAGGGATCAAATTGAATAAATTGTAAAATCTACTGTAGAAATGAGAATTATGAGGTCCCTAATGGTTAACGGTGAAAACTAATTTCAATTTGGAACTTTAGATTGAAAGTTGTATTAGTCTCGATTTTAAGGATTGAATTGAATAAAATGTAAAGTTTGTATAAATTGAAAATTGGTCGTGAAATTGGTTGATTATTGATGATATTGTATGTTTATGTTAATCCGTAGGTAATGTCAACCCAAATTCCTCTAGAAGGAAGGGAAAAGCTAAAACCATTAACAAACAGCTCGGAGTTTACGGTTTATATTTTTAAAATTTGATTTGCTTAAATTGTTGCATCATTACATTGTATAACATGGTAAGATATTGAGGTAAGTTGAGATTGATTATTTGGATTGAATTGGTATGGAAATATTAACTTTCGAGTTAGAGAATCAAATTGAATAAAGTTAAAAATAGTGTAAACCAATGAAAATGTGAAAATGATTGTGAATTGGGCTAATTGTTGACATTATATATATGGAATGACTATTCGGTTGTTGATTGAATAAAATGAATTATGATATTGAATTGTATTCGAAATTAAATTGTTTATTACCTTGTTAACTGTTAGGGGGAGTTGGATATAATTGGCATGCTGTAAGATAGGTCGAATATGGGTTACTTTGACTACTGACCGCCTCCGGACATAGTAACGTCCAGAGTTTGAATACTGCAATAAGATATAGAAATATGAGGCGAATCGAGTTTGGCTATTACCAAAAACGGGCTGTTACAATTCAAGTCAACTCAATTTTTTTTAAATTTCGAGTTCGAATCGAGTTTGGTTTTTGAAATCGAATAACTCGAATAATTCGAATAAACCGGATATCAAACTATAATATTTTACATTTTTATCCCAAACTCTCAAGCCTCTTTACTTTCATCCAAAATTTTCCCCTCCCACTTTTCCCCCAAAACTTTTACTTTCCTCCCATCCCACCTCCTTCTACGTGCAACCCATTCCTCCCCCTCCCCCCCCAAAATTTACTCCCTCAGCCATTTAATTTTCCCCTAAACTTTTATTTTTACTTCTCACTATTTACCTCCAAATCAAAAATTAAAATCATCCAAAAAAGAACGTCTAAACTTAAATAATAATAATTTTATCTATATCTACTATTTATATTATCAAATTAAATTTTACATTTTGTACTATTTATATTATTAAATTGTTTAATCATATTGAATCTTTATAAATTTTTGTTGAAATTGAATTATTAATGATGTCATAAAATATTCCTGTTAACATTTTATGTTGATATCAATTTCACATTTTATCTTTAAGATAACTTTTATTAAAAAAATAATATTTTTTACATTCAAAATATTTTCTAAATTGAAAATACATATTGACAAGAATCAAAAGATAATTGAAACAACTAAGCAAGTGAAGAAGTTAACCTATATATAAAATATTAATATATAAATTATGAAGGAATGAAAATTAATAACAAATTTAATTACTGTGAACAAATTTAATTATAGTGGGTGAAAATGATTACAAGGCTCCAAAATCTTTTTTTTTTTAATTTAACTCAAATAAATATATTTAATTCAATTCAATTTGAATTCAATCTCACTAAACTCCATTCGAGAAAATTTCAAATCGAATTAGGATGATAAAATAAAATTCGTCAACTTAATTAAATTGAAATTTTTTTATTCGATTCGATCGAACGCTCACCTCTAATGTAAACCGCATGCCCCTCACCACATTCAACCGCATTTACCATGGTGAGGCCAACAGCAATTGAGGTTGCCTTGCTAGTAGGGGGGATCACTGAAAACTAGTGACTCTACATTAACTACTCTTAAGATTGGATGACTCCCCTGGTTTTCTTGTCCCATATTCTTCAATGTGTTCAGATTGTTCATGACAAGCCCCATGAATGATACCATGCAAAATATCTGCTGAAACAATAACCACTTCATTTGGATATGTTTCTGAAACAATTTCACATGGATCACAATTATCTTTGTATTCAAACTCATCTGGTTCAGTATAGAAGGGGAGCTCATCCATTGTGCAAACTTCCAACTTTCATCTGCTCTGGCAAGCTTCGGCAACTAGCAGAATGATTTGTGTATTCGGTTAAGTAGTTTACCGTGAAGTTCAAACTGATCAAACAACAATACAACATATTGGTAACAAATCACAAGCAAGCTGATCAATCTGAACGATCGTTAAAATGGAGCCGTGGGTGATTTTTCCCACTATGATCAGCTGGTAACAAATCACTAGAAACCATATATTTATATCAATTTAATAATAATACATTTGAGGGATTGAAGCAGTCAAACACCCTATAAACATGAGAAATCCAAACCATGCGATCATATGAATGCTGCCACAAATAAAAACTTACTGTCATTTTGGAACTATAAGGACTATAATCTAAAGAGTCCTAACCAAAGGGTTGTGATATTCCCTGGAAAAATTGGAGTAAGCATATGTCCCATGAAGCAAACGCTTTGACTAAAAACTAACATATGTGGCAGAAGCAGTTGGCTGGAATGGCTAGTTTTGACACAAGACGGCTGAAGTTAAGGTTAGTTCAAGTTTCTGGATATAACCTGCAAATTGAAGTCCATTTATTCAATTAAAAATGGGTAAATTAAAGGAAATCTTTCATTTCTGTCTTTTATTAAAAAGCATGCTGAAAGGGGTAATACACCCTGAATGGTAGGAAAAGGAGAGAAATGAATAAGACAGTTTATTGAGAAACATCAGATAAAGTGGAAGTAAAATATGAAGGGATATAGAACAGAAAAAAAAAAAAAAAAAAAGATTGCTGAGTTAAATAACCTCTGATATTAATGGCTTAGCATGTTCTTCCCACTCAGCGGCCTATCTTGCTGAGGAACCTGTTTCCAATACACCGTTCTTGAGAGATTTCAGAGCATCACATTCATTTGGAAATCCCCTGAAGAGCATCTGCCAATGTTGATACGTACAATAGAAAACCAAGGAATATTAGAAACCACCATTGTAACAGTCTCAGGAAATGTAAGTCACAAAATAACAAACTATTTAATTAGTTATTCTGGTCCCAGTTTATAATAAGGTTCAACAGCCAATCACAAGCTAACACCAATTAGTAGTAGGTGGAGGGACCCAACTTCAATATTAGACCACAGGTAACCTAATACTTGACGGATGTGGGATGTTACTGCTACACAATCCCCTTAACGAGTAGCTCATAGGGCCTAAGGAGCTATGGTTCAAGGGTCATCATGATGCGATCATGAGTAATTGTTCAATTTCAAGGAGTTTGTTGATGTGGATTAAGTTCATGAGATTTTCGATCTACACGAGGAGTTTGCTGCAATGAAGTGTCAGTTGCAAGCATGGTTATCAAAACTAGACCGGACTGAATGGTTGAGTCGTGAACTGGTAGTCCAACCAGTACCATAAAACCGACAAGGGTTCAACTAGTAAAAACCAATCCAGTTAAAAAACAAGTTGAACTAGATTGAAGCTAGTTTAAATATTTAATTTTGAGGTTATAATTTATGAAATGAATGTTTATGTTTCTATCTTTATTTATTGTGTTTATTAAGATTCCTAGGCAGGGTTGTATCAAGCTATTGTGCGTCATCCACTTTTATTTGCAAGTACCAATTGTCATTGTTAAGTACAAAACACATACCAAAAGCTCATCAGCTAGCTCTGATGACGATGAAAAGAGCAGACCATTTTTCTCAACCTTCACAAGCTCGTCATGCTTCAAAAGTCAAACCAGTAGCAGATAGTAATAGACTTTAGCATTAAAAGGTATCAAATTATAAGCCAATAAACCATGAATGATAAGTGCACAAGTTTACCATGAGTAGGAAACAGCGCATATTGGAAGCCCACAACCAAACATATCCACCACCTACTAGCCAATACAAGTTCAGTGAGTGATAAAGGTTTATCGCTGCAAATGTTCTTTTCCTAAGAAGGCTTTAACGGGAGCACCAGAATAACATACCTTCATCGGAAGGTCTAATCCTGAGGAGGAAGTATGCAAACAAACACCTAAATCTGCTGAACCTGTAAAATGAAGCAAGAATTTGGATGTAAAACAGCTAGCATGAAGCACTTTTCCCTTCTTCCGAATGAAATAAGAGGAAGAGAAAATAGATTACAAATATAGTACCAAGAAGCAATGGATATTCCTCAGCTGACAGCCACATGGTACGAAATGCAACACGTTTGAGGTTTAGCCTCTTTATTTTCTCTTCGTACTTTTCCTTTTCAGGACCTTTGCCTAAATGAGTATTGGAAAATTTTAAGAAACAATGGAGCACAGAAGCAGGTGCTTCTGGGACATACAGTACTGTTACCTGTAATGATGAACAATAACCTAGGGTACAAGTATTGCTTTCCACCAGAGATCTCCTTCCAGAGGACCCCTTCATCAGCAGAATCATTTTCATCCAGTAGAGCAGCAACTCGTCTATCATACATCACCGCGGCTTCCAATAGAATCCCAAAATCTTCATCTGGTGTCCTGGAAAGATGTTATTCTCGAGAATGAATCACTTACTCACCACGCAAAAATAAGCATGTGCATACTTGAATAAAAGGGAGGAAATGGTTATAATTGAAATTAATCTTAAAATAGGGTAGGAGAAGCTTCTACAGTGAGCATAACTATACTTCAATAAAAGAATAAAAAATGTTGAAAGTGAGAAATTAAGTAATCTTAAAATAGAACAGAAAATAAACTTCTTCCATCTAGGATCTAAAGCAACCAAAACACAAATAATCTCAATCAGAAGTAATCAGAAAAAACAATAGGTCAGCAACATATTAAAAAAAAGATATTGTGCAAAAAGTAAGTTTCAAGAACAAAACTTGTCAACTTGTGCATTTTTTATATTCCATAGACTAACATCTATTAGAATATTCTTTCCGTTACCGCTCTTACTGGGTAAAAGTTTAATGAGGCAAGAGCAACTAAGGGTACAACAAATAAATAAAAAAAAAGAAGAAATATGGAGCGCAAGAAGTACAAATAGGGCATTCATAGAGGATGGTCTGACCAGCTTGTACTGCTTACAACAAGAGCCGGCCTATTTGGCTTCAACAAGATGTCAGTGTCAGCCAGAGTTGTAAATAATGTTTCATTTTGGTCATCTGCCCCAATTCCTGTAGTTGCTGCATGATGGGTAAAATCAGTCAAAAATGTTCTTTAAGGCTGCTAATCAAAATAAATTTGATTATTTACTAGACTTACTAGCAGTTACACAATCTCGAACCCCAAGAGGGTGACAAAGATACCTATTTAATCTGCAAAACAACTAAGAAAGGAACTCCATTACAAAATAAATCTTAGAGCACAAATCTTTAAGAGAACTCAATAACATGAACCTCACCTTATGCTTCTCCTGAAGTGAAGTTGGACAAAAAAACTCAGGAGGCTGATCATATAAGACTGTGGCTCTATAAATTTAACCACATGCAATATAATTAAACATTTTCCCATAACATTTCATCAGAAAATGAAAATAATTAACCAACAATGAGCTGGAAATCTTACCTAATTCCCCAGTTTTGAGCTAATTCATGCTGCATTGCCCTTGTTACACATAGGGAACCATTTGCCATTTGCCCATAACGCTTCTCAAACCTAAGCAGATACTTAAAATTCAAAACCAGATCCATCCATCGCACAGCTCAAGAAAGGTCCTCTTGACAATACCAAACAGGAGGCTTATAACTTACCAATGGTATATTGAGACAAATGGGCTGCTTCTTCCCACAGATAATCCAAGTAAGGTATATCCAAAATTATGCCAATCAACAATGAATGCCGACTTTCTCAATGAGCTCGCCCACTTTACAGCCACTAATGTTGGAACAGGAGGATTCTACACAAATGGATGAAATATCAAGATAGTTTCAGAGGGAGAAAAAGGAATTTCTTAAAACAATGAAGAGCAAGACCTAGCAAAATTTATGTAAATGAAAAATTAGGCATCTACAACCTTTAAGACCGACAAGGAGGGGAAAAAACAGCTAACTAAAAAACAAGGTACTGATAACCACGGAGATATTATAAGGTGCTAAGAGAGACATGACAAACTATAGAACATTACAACGTTTCACGTGAGAACTAGACTTTCAACTCCTAGGTCTAAAATAGAAACTTGGGAAAGCAATGACTTCAAATAAAACAAGAGAGTTTTACCTCGTGGAGTAGACCAAATCCAAATAGGATGCCATACATACCAGAAACAAAATTATGATAGTAAGATTCCATCACCACCTATCCATATTGGCCTTATGTGATGTTAATAATACCACAGGTATTTTATGAATAAAAGTATAATCATCAATGTAATTCACAAAGGCTTTTACTTAAGAATATGGATCATGTATAAGAATGTACCATAGGCACTCTCTTTCGTTTCAAAAAAAAAAAAACTTCACATATCGTTCGAAAAGAATGGCTACTAGAATTTGGTTGAAATTTTCTCCTTGTTAAAATGAAAGTTTGAAAATGCAAAAACTGAGCAACAAAACTTATTCACACATGCAGAGGTAGCAAGTGTACACCCCAACCATTTGCATGCACATACAAAAATAAACCCAAAAATATATAGGATGAAATTTGCTGCAGTAGCATGAGATAACTCTGATTAAAACTCATTTAAAAATCATAGAAAGCTTGATAAATAAGAACCACTAGGAAAACAACCACAAAGCCAAAAAAACTCATTCACACATGCAGAAGTAACAAATGCACACCAACCACTTTTGTCTATTCCTTTCTTTATCTCTCTCTCTTTTGAAATCATTGCTCATAAGTCATAAGCCTGCCACTCATCGCTTGAGCTTTAGAAAATTGTTATTTTCAACTGCTTAAGCATTTAATAGAAAGAGCTAATTTGTGGTTAATCTCTACTTAAAAATTTGATACACCATGGTAGTACATCAAAATCTTTGAAAGACAGATTCCATCGAAAGGATTCTACAATTTTTGGTGGAAGAGACACAACAATATTCAGTAGCAATTAAGAGTAAGACTATTTACTCTAAACAATATACAAAACAGAACTTGGGATCTCTCTAGTGGAAAATAAAACCTCACCTGCACTATGAAGGCATCAGGAGGAGGAACTTTGAAGCAAAGAAACCAAAGAAGTACTACAAACTGTATGATTGGCTTCAGTAAGAGCATTAGTGGATAAAGTATCTTCGGTAAGCTATGAGAGTACTTTTGCCATTGTATCTGCGAATTAATTAAAAAAATTAAACAATAGATATTGATAGCCTAGTAATAATAACTTAGCCCAACAATATTCCTCCAGACAATACCATTGTGTGAATATGAATAGATTCATTCTCTATAACAGCAGAGTGGGGTTCGGAACCTATCAAAATATTTAAATTCACATTCAATTAGTATATTTATTAATATAAGAAATTCTTAAGATAGTCTATCTAAATTTAGAGTTCGAATAGAATAATCTTTCGTATATAGTGCATAATGTAAAATTTGGGTTCACAAAATCTCTATCATACAGGAAAATTTTCGTAACTTTTTTTCTTATTGAAAGCTATTAAGTAGTATACATGATTCTATCATATAAATTTTACTATAAAGTATACATTCCATAGCAGGAAAAAGGAAAGAAAAGAAAAAGGTGTACAATTTAATTCATTATTAAGTAGAAAGGTATACCTCCATAAGCAACAATGTCCACTTCCAAGGATGCCTGTGAAATCAATTATAAGGAGAAGAATGAACAGCTTATTCATTTATTTAACTACTCTTTTGTTTTAACGGAAGCTCTTCATGGCATTTACAAAAAATAAAAATAATGTTTTTTTTCTTCATTCTAAGACATAACCATGCCACCTAAAACAACATGCTTTCTTTTCCGTGTTTCCTCTCAATGTTTCTACTATATTTAGGACATGTCAGATAAGCATGTCATTACATAGGACTAGCATATACAGATAAATACAGTTTATTACTTTTCTACTTCTGGAGTGTGGCAAATCTGTGAGGACTGGAAGGTAGAGGATGCCTATTTTGGCATATAAAAATTGCATAAGTACCAATCATCCTACACCAAGAAAAAAAAACACTGTACTTATTTCCCAATACTGGGCTAATTTACAAGAACTGTCCTTACAGAATATTTCCTTTAACCATGACAATTGAAAGTATGGAAGCTTAGAAGTTGTAGAAGCCAGTCTTTATCATAACTAATTTCTTCATCTAAACCTTCTAAAAACTATGGAAATGGTTCAGGCTTATCCACTAAGGCATAGGCATGAATTGAAGGAAAATATAAGAACCAAGGAGATTGGTAACCATAGTAGAATATTGATGTAACATAAAGAATGAGAGAAAGTCAACAGTCTTCTCCAAAGTATATAGAGAGGCATAACCAGCAAAATGTTTGTGCCAGCCATTGCTACCTTAATGCCTAGATATGTCAAATCTATAGATTATGTCAAGCTTTGTTCCTATGAAGATTAATTAAGTACTATAAAAACAATATAGATACATAGTTTAGGGGTATTCATTCTGTTCAAAAAGAAGAACCAACACACTGACATTTCTACTTTAGTATAAGTATCCTTGCACAAGCCAATTCCTTAGGCTCCACATGGTAATTCATCTTCTAAGTTTGCTTTTTGCTATTAAACGATACTCTTTACTAATAAAACATAAAAGAAAATGGTAGAAAGCAAAATGTAATTACTTAAAAATTAATAAAAGGCTTTGTACCTAGAAAAAGATTAAAAGACTAAAACAAATCATCAATCCTAATATAATTATTTAATATGAATCTAAGCTGCGACACTTTTTGTCCAAGAAGGAAGTTTAACATTTTAACTTCTCATTCTGCAAAATGTTAATGTGTCTCCGTATTTAAACTCATCTATTTTGCCTCCAACATAAAAGGCAAGTAATAAAACCAAATATTAAATGAACATTTTATCATGATGATGATTATCCTTCATGCCAATACCAATTATAATATTACATGATGAATCCATAACGCAAACAAATAACAAATATAACATTATTGCGTCAATAACAAATTAAGCAAGAAATTTGTCAAAACTAAACTCCATTTTGCTTAAAATAAACTTTTCAGCTCAACCAAAAACACAAGCATATTAAAGCAAAAAATCTCAAGGAAATAAAACTGTAAATCCAGAATAAAGAAGAAAATTACTGCAACACCTGACGCACAAGGGAAAGGGCATGATACTGCATACGAGGGCTGCGACCAAGATCTCCTAGAACCACCACACATGCTCTTCCCTTCTTCTCCATTTTTTCTTCTCTTTTCCCCTGCCAAATATGCAGTCAATATGTCAATCCAACAAAATCAGCTACCATTTAAATTTTTCAAATTTTTAGGTTTCAAGGTTAAATAGCAGTGGCAGGCTCTCCACTGATAAAAACATATATAAGCTAGAATCATACATGATATAAGATTATGTTGCTCCGACTTTTTTTTTTGAAAAAAAATCAGTGTTTGACACTTATGTCAGGTTCGTATTCAAAAACGAGAGTAGGGATATGTTCCTCCAAATATATGAAAAAAAAATTAAAAATATAAATTTCAACATACCCGTTTCAGTCATATATCCATATTCAACATCCACGCCCGTAACTCAAGAAGTCCAAGTAACATGCATATAGGCAACAACTGGTTAATGTTTTATCAGACCCTCTAATCTAAAAGCTTATTACAGATCATAATATTATCAGTTTATGGTGTGTTCCTATGATTATCCTACTCATCTCAAAAACCCATTTCAACTTCAACACTAGGTGATTAGAAGCCAAATTACAGAACAAAAATGCATTGTATCATGCCTAGTATTACTTGGAATGCAGATCGATCCAATACAAGCAACAGGAAATAGAATGCAAATCACTACTTGTCTGGAACGTAATTAAAAGGCAGTATTCCACACTTCACTTAGTACAAACGCAATACAACTAATTGGAACCTAAAACATTTCATGAATCCTACACTATCTGGGAGATGAGAAGCCAAAAACTAGAACATAAGGCTTCATGAATTGGATCACAAACAATCCACTTGGGATGATATGATCCAATTCAGAATTCGGGTAACGGTGATCGTACTGTATGTCATGTCTACCAGGATAGGATTGAAGTTGTAGTATATCATCTTCCTCCTAACTGGCCCCATGCAGTTTAGGCATAAGAAGGATTCAAAAATGTTGGTGGATGATTCAAATCAATATCGTTGTCCCCAACGAGACTTTGAACAGTTCAGAAACAAGTAAGTATTGAATCAAATACTGCAGAAACTAATCGGATCAGTGATGGCCTAATTCCAATCGACTTTCACATGAACTAGAAAACATAGTCAAGGAACTATTCCTTGATTCATTTATAACACGTTAAAGAAATCCGAGAAATCTATCACAAATAGAGCTTTGCGCCAACCTGATTTCAAAACCCTCTCCATTTCGAAGCATCTTTTAGAACAAATCAACTCCTACTTAATTTCGGATTAGTTGAAACGTTAACAAAAATTATACTAGAATTGGGTAAAATCCTAAATACTAAAGAAAGTTGTAAAATACTCATTATTCAAATATGCATCAAGAAGCCATAAATTGACATGGGAATTCATCAAACAGAAAATTACCTTAGGAAATTTGCAGAGCAAGCTTGGGTTCAGAAGCTGGGAATTAGAGGGATTCGATAATTTGTCAAATGGATTGGGATTGGAATTGGGATTGGGATTGGGATTGGGGAAAGATAGTATATGTGTATGTGTAGAGCTCATCATTGGCCAAGGCCAGTCCAAAAAATAGGAGGGTTTGGGTAAAAATATAGGTCCGAAAAATGAGGTTGGGAAAAAAATGAGGCCCGTTTAAAAAATGAGTCAGGCCTCGGGTAAAAGTTTTTTAGTCCGGGTTTGAATTATATATTAATATATTTTTTATTTTATTTTTAATTATTTTAAATTTTTAATATAACTATTTTTTATTATATTGTTAATTTGTGTATTGTTTTAAGAATTGTTTTAGTATTATTTTTATTTGTTTTAATATTTATTTTTATGTTTTTAAATATATTTGATTTATTATATTTTTAAATTTTTTTATTTAATGAAATAAGAAAAAAATTTAATATGGACCGGGCTTGGGCTTAGTAATTTTATTTCGGGTCAGGCTTGGGCAAAATTTTAGGCCCATATTTTAGGCCGGGCCCGGGCCTAGTAGACGGGCTTAAAATTTTATATGGGCCTGGCCCAAATCCAGCCCGGCCCGACTCGGCCCGGCCCATGATCACTTTTATGTATGTGTATACAGAATATATTTATATATTTGAGTACAAGAAATTAATTGAGTTAGTTGTCCGACTTTTGGAAACGACAAAGGGAAAAATGAAAAATAATTCATTGAACTTTGATTTTTATATAGGAATTAATATATATTTTGACCCTTACCATTCATTTTGATAGCTAAATTCGTCCTAACTTTATTATATTACTAAATGGAAAATTAATTAATTCATGGAAATTATATAATTTAAGGAAAAATAGTAAAAGTCGTAGTAAGTAGTAAAGAATAAGCTCTATCAAAGTAATAAAGACTTCATTCTCAGCATCAATAGAACATTATAACACATTAATAATTAGCTTTTATTCATAATTCAAGCACGGCATATTTAAAATGATTGCAAGTACTTAACATGATAAGAAAATCAGCCTCGAATGGTCTAAAATGTCAGGCAAAAATCGATAAAAGAACTGAACATCCATCAAACTAGAGAGTATAACGACAAAACTATCCCTAAAATCACTTGCAAAATCAAGACTATATGCATAAATAAGACTAAAAAATGTGCAACAAGAGCAAACTGAAGCTTCTACCAGTGAAAACTTATTAAACAATAGAAAACAAATAAAAAAATATAAAATTTGAAACATCACGGATCCAAATTGGCTTGTGAAATTATTTATTATTTTGAAATACTATCAAAGCATAAACAAATTAAGAAGTCGACGAAGAGTCACCAAATTTTCAAGAGAAATCATTGGTGGCCGGTGGAGTTTCAGCAATGATAGGCACCGATACTTGTCTATCACAACTTGTGAAAACAGCAAAGGTAACCATAAAATAGGTCTGTACACTGAAAAGAGAGAAGGCACATGGAATGAATGAGAAGAAGAAAGAAATAGAAAGTTGGTGGGAGGGAGAAAAAGGTGGGCAATAGCCAGCCCGGAGGTTAGCATTGCTATTGAGAAAAAAAAAAAAAAAAAAAGAAAAGAAAACAACTTGGAGAAAAAGAAATTCATGCATTAATACTTTTTTTGAATAGTTTTTTTAATTATATTTCCTTAGTTTCTTCATGATTACTTTTTTTTTTTTTAAGATTCTTGCTAATCATAGTCATATCCATAATTGTATTTGTATTTGTATTTGTATTTTTGACATGTTCAATAGTTTATATTGGAAGGTTTTGTCTCTCTACTCTATTGAAAGTTCAAGTGTTTAAAAGGGTCGCGAGTTTAAAAAAGTGGGAGCTTTTTATTGGGTGTATGAAAAGGCAAATTGTATGTACACATACAATCACTTATAGGAATGGAAATGGAGTGAGGCGAGACGAATATTGCTAAATCCACCACCAATCCACAGCTAACAAGCTTTGCACTATTACCCGCCCATTCTATTATGAATGTATAATCTTGAAAACTACTACCACTGTAACACTCCTTGCCTGACCTGATCATCGGATCCGAGCTAAAAGATGCCACATCTATTGCCATAGCAACTATCGTCAAATACATAGTAAAAAAATTATTCAAACATTCAATCATACTGTAAACACAATCATATTATGATCCATAATTAAATCTAAGTCTTAATTAAGCTTACAAAAGTCCTTTTGTTGACCCGAGCATGAAATAGGACCAAATTGCTAAATTTTAAAAATTCAAGCTTACACCTTAATTCATTCATTTTGTGCACAATACACAACTTTACCTGCACCAAACATCCCAAACACATGTTAAAACAATTCATTCATCCATTCCAAACCAAACAATCCAATATATTTCAATTTGGCATGTAAACATATCATTACAACTTATTCAATCATGCATTTATCTATCACACCATCAAATAATCATGTTAATTCATACCCCAAATATGCCATACATATAGCTTAACACGTCACCAAAACATACACACACATATATATGAACATTAGCCTTCCTAAAATCAAACATTAGTTAGGGTTCAAACTATAGCTATCATTCTCAAGTTAACATCTATAAACACCTATATACCTGTCACAAAATTGAACTCAAAACAATTGAAAAGCTACCAATTTGAAGACGGGATAGTGTGAGCTTTTTGCCAGTTCACTATACACATTCCGCAAGTTGGTAATCTATAGGTAAAGGGAAAAACAACAGGGTAAGTATATCGAATGTTTAGTAAGTTCATAGGTATTTAAACAATAACTTACCTTAACTTTCAATTCAAACACAATAAGCTACTAGCTTGACATAGATTATCTAAACATAGAAAATTATAACGACAATAATGTGAGCTTATCATGAATTCAAACCATATAGCAATCCCAATCATATATCAAACGAATTCATGTTATTTTGAATATCACATTTTCAATCTCATTCAATCAATCAATGGATATTGAAATCATATATATTCATGCCATTACTCCAAATCAATATTCAAGTTCAATTCAATATTTTTAAATTTATACATCAAACTCATATCATACACATGTATCTTGATACCCCAGTTACTCGTTTGAGCTGAATATGTATACACATGTCAGGTTACCCATTTGAGCTAAACCTTTTAAACAACATCAGATTACCAGTCTAGGCTAAACCTGTGTCACAAATATCTTTGATATAACAATTACTCGTCTGAGCTAAACATATATTCGTATCAGGTTACCAGTTTAGGCTAAACCTTTAAAATGAAATCAAGTTACCAGTTCAGACGTGTATCTTCGACATACTAAATGTTCGTCTGAGCTAAACATATATTTGTATCAGATTACTAGTTTGGTCTAAACCTTTAATGACACATTCAATTGCTTGGCCAAGCTAAAAACATACATGTAAGGTTACTTGTTCGGACTAAACCTTTAAAACGACATCAAGTTACTCGTCTGAGCTAAACCTGTGTCACATATATCTCCAAGTTTGCAACAAATGTTGGATCTCTATAATTATCAGTAATCAATCTGTATCAATGTGAAAAATATATTTACTAAGTGTATTCGACATTTTCAACACATATAAATACATATATTTACAATTTAGTCCAATTCTCTCCTATTGTACCAAATCACAGCAATCCAAATTTAGTCCAATTCTCTCCTATTGTACCAAATCGCAGCAATCCAAATTTCAACCAAACAAACACTTATTCATAATTAAAATACATAACAATTTAAAGACAATCATACCATATGAATTTACCTGGCCAAATAAAAAAAACAAGCTGAATTTGTAAGGACTAATTGAAAATTTTACCTTTTCTCCGATTATCTTTGGTTTGGTTCAATTTTCAATCTAAACAATAATTAAGATCAAGTTATCAATTCCAAACAATTTATAATATCCTAGTATATGCATGAATCAGTTCAATTTAATTTTTTGAATGCCCCTAAAGTTTTACATTTTATTCAATTTAGTCCTTAAAACTGAAATTGCAATAACTTTTAAATTTGAGTTTTGATTTCAAAACCGATCTCAATTTAGGACCCTCTGCTACAAATAATTACAAAAAAATTCACATGAAATTCAAAATCTATTCACTTTAGTCTTTATGTTAAAAAACTAACAATTAAACTTTAAATCTAGTCATTTTTCACATCTAATCTAAAAATCTATCAATTTAACACAAATTTATTTAAAAAAATCATCAATAGAAACTTTAACTAAAACATAATGAAAATGCTTGTATTCAAGCTCCTTAAATGCGAAAACTAGTTCAATCTACTACACTAAATTAGACAGATCAAACTTTTCCACACTTAAGTCATTACTTATCCTCAAGCAACATAAACAGAAAAAAGAAATAAAAGCGACGACCCTTGAGAAAATATCATATAGGTATTGACTTCAGAGTATATGATTTAGGCATTTTATGCTTACTAACAACTTTAACATGATGAATAATTGACTTACCACTTTTGATCACAAACATCTAAGTTCAGTATGTTAAAAAATATACAAGTATAAAAGGTTTCACCTGCAGGGATTCATCAATAAATTATACAAGTACTTTGATTATCTGAGTAGAATACAAATAGTCATTTATGTAACGCCTCAATTTTCTTAATTCTAGTTTTGTAATTTTGTAACACAAATACCTGTTTGCTTCAGTGGTTATGGCTTCTGGGAGTGTTTGAGAAGTCTTGGGTTCAAGCCTTGACTTGAGCATTTTTTTAATTGAATAAATCCTTACTCTTGTTTAATAGGCTTAAGTTTAAATGTTAGTAAGTTTATATCAGAATGGGCCTGCTGGTCTAGTGGTTAAGTGGAGTGTTAAGTGCCTAGAGGTTTAGAGTTCGAATCTTCGTGCGAACAAGGGATTTATTTTGCTGCTTGTGTCGTGTGAGTGTTTAAGTAGAATGGGATTCTGAGCAGTGGAATGAATGGGGAGTTAGGTGGAGCGTTTTTAGGAGTAAATTTGGGGAATGGGGTAGTTATCAGAATTTGATTGTATTTTTTTCCCAGTACCGAAATTTTGTTTCTTTTTCTCCAAAAAGGTCTCTACCAATTTTCTCCTCTTATTCTTCATTGTTGTCGTTTTCACCTTTCTTTTGCTGCCAAAATTATTGTTTTCCTTGCCTCTCTTGTAATACCCCGAAATTTTTACAGTAAAATATTATCAGTAATATAGTAAAATAAGGAAATAAAGTGACAAAAAGAGAAATTTTGAGTTATGTCAATATTGAGAAGTATATTATGATATATTAATTCAAGAAAGGACTAAATTGTAAAAGTGAGAAAAGTTTTGTGGCCCAAGAGTAAATACTCAAAATTTAAAGGATTAAAGTGTAAATATGAAAATGTTGAAGGACCAATAGTGTAAATATTTTAGGAGTGGAATGATCTAGAAACTAAGGAAAATGGATGAATTAGGACCAAATTGAATAGATGAAGAACTATAAGGGACTAAATTGCAATTTCACCAAATTAAATGATGACTCAAGGATGGAATTTTAAAAGATAATGAAGGACAAAATGGTCAATTGGAAGAGAGAGAAATCTAGAAAGTAATAATGATGCTAGAGATATTAGAATGACCTATTTTTTTGGTGGTATCGGGAATAGAGATTTGAAATCACCAAATCTGACGGGTGAGTTAAAAATTTAATAAATTAATACCTATGAGTCAAATGCGAATATAAAAGCATTTTTGAACTAGTGAATTCGGTGATTTAAAAGAATTAATTAGGTAAATTGGGTCGAGAGTGAGGTATTGAGACCTCAACTTCATAAATCGAGCCATAAATATTTTTAGAAATATTTATGGAGTGTTGGTGAGGTAGTGTTAAAATTTAGTCAAAAACTTTTGACGTTTGGGTGGTTAATTAAATAAAAAGGACTAAATTGAAAAGGGTGTAAAAGTTGCTAGAAGGATTAAATAGCTCAATTGTCAAATGAGGAAGGACCTAAAGTGAAAATAATCCTAAAGGAGATATTTTGGGTGGCAATAGCTGAGAAAAATCAGGAAATGGGTGAAATAAGGGCAAAATTGGAAAATTACCAAAATTAGCTAAATAAAAATGGGACTAAATTGGAATATCTAGAATTCTCTTCATTTCTCTTCATATTCATCAGCTGAAAAATAGCCATGGAGGAGGGTTCAAGCTGGTTTTTATAATCTAGCTTCATGTAAGTTTAATTCTTTCTTTCTCCTTGAAATTTTTAGGTTTTTGTGACTTTACAACTAGGTCCACTTGTTGAATTCATTAGTTTTTGATTCTATGAAAGAAATTGAAAGTTTCTATGAATATGTGCTAGAAGTATATAATGATTTGGCATGGAATTAGAGCTTTAAATTATTTATATGCTGATTTTATTGAAAGAATTGAATAGAAAGTGAATGTTTGGGACCTAATTGTAAAAGAGTTTGAAGTTAGAGTTCCATATGGAAATTCTGAATTTCAATAGTTATGAAATAACTTATAATGTCTAGAAAAAGTATTAATTGAGAAAATTATCTTAATTGAGGGGTTAATTGGGCAAGGACTGAATTGTATGAATTGTGAAATTTGGGGTAAAATGGAAATCAACATTTTGCACTAAAACTGTTTTAGACAGCAGCAGTAGTCTAACTTTGAAAAATCACCAAAAATTATATAAATCGAATTAGAGGATGAATAAAATATTAAATTAAAGCTTATTGAGTCTAGTTTCTTATAAAAGAAATTATGTAAGCAATGGAATTGTAAATCATGAGATATAATAACTTTTGTGAGACAAGGTCAGAATGATTTCGAGTTCCCCTGTTCTGACTTTGTAAAATCATAAAAAAGTTGGATAAAAATAATTAGGGGCTTAAATTTATATTTTTAGAATCCTGAATGAGTCTATTTTCAAGAGAAATAAACGAGGACATTATTCGAATCCTGTACAAGAAGATAATTAATTTTTAGTGAAGAAGGGTCGGAACTGTCAGACAGCAGAACATGGGAGACTTTAATGAATAAACTGTATTAATTGGCCCAACCAAAAATTATGAAATTTTTATGGTAAGAAGGTATATGAGTCTAGTTTCAGGGAAAATTAGCGGATCTTAATTTGGAGTTCTGTAGCTCAAGATAAAAATAATTTAGTGACTATGACACAGATGGACAGCTTGAATATTCACATAAGTAGATAGTGAAAATTATGGATAATGTTACCTACAAGTGTGTTGTTTATACTAAGGATGTGGAATGGAGAGGAGGAGAAGGAAAAATATGTATGAATATTCATCTAGCATGGCTAATTTGCATGTTTTAGGCTCAGGGACTAAATTGAATAAAAGTAAAACTTTACGGGTAATTTTGTAAAAATGTCAAAAATGACTAAATTGCATGAAATAGATTATTTTATTATTTAAATTACAAAATTTAACAAAATTATCAATTTAGTTCAAGATCGGGGGAAAACATGTTTTAGGGATTCAATTAAAAAGTGTTCAAATTATGGAAATTTTTGATATTTTATAGAATTCATGGACTGTTATCAATATATATAAGAATAATAGTTGGAAATAAGGATTAAATTGCAAGAATTTTATTTTCCGACCTAAGGATGAAATCGTCATTAATTAAAGGTTAGGGGCAAAATGGTAATTTTGCTTAGAGCATTAATTAAATGCATTAGAATATGAAATGAATGAAAATGATGATCAATTTATTTAAAAGAGATCCGGGCGACTCAAATATGAGACTCGATCGTGAAAAAGAAAAGATATCGGATCAATGAAATTATAAACACAAACAAGCAATGAGGTAAGTTCATGTAACTTGAATTATATTCTTAAATACTTGAAATGTATGTTATTGATATGAATATGATTTGAATGTTCATTGTATGAAAATTGATGAAACATTGATATATTTGATATAAAGGGTAAGAAATCCCGGTTGAATGAAAGAAAAATTCGATGGATCTCGAAAAGGAATTGACGGTAAAAGGATCTAGCCGGACGGGTGATCCTATCCGATATAGCCCTCCCGAAGAATATGTGGAAAATGGATTTAGCCGGACGGGTAATCCGAATTAGGGTCTGAATTTAGCCTGGACTAGTAATCCCGACAATACTCTATGAGTTTATATTACAGGGGATTTAGCCTGGACTGGTAATCCCACTGTAAGGATGAGGTTCGCGGGAGTGTGCTCTCGATATGAAATGTGTAAGACCATGGTTGAAAGATACCATGGCAACTTTGATATGAAATGTGTAAGACCATGGTTGAAAGATACCATGGCAACTTTGATATGAAATGTGTAAGACCATGGTTGAAAGATACCATGGCAACGTGATATGAAACGAGTAAGACCATGGTTGAAAGATACCATGGCAGCTTTGATATGAAATGTGTAAGACCATGGTTGAAAGATACCATGGCAACCTGATATGAAATGTGTAAGACCATGGTTGAAAGATACAATGGCAATGCGACGGGGAAATGAATAAGACCATGGTTGAATGATACCATGGCAACATGACAGAAATGAGTAAGACCATAGTTGAAAGACACTATGGCATCATGTCGAAGATAAATAAGATCGTGGAAGAGAAACGCCAAAATATCTTTTGAACAACTAATATTCAGGTAATATAACAAATGGTTAAATGAATTGGTTATACAAAATGGTAATGTGAAATATTTACAGGAATTGGTCATATGGAAATAAATGTACAAAATAGTTGTATGAAATAATTAATAAGATAGATAAATGAAATAAGTATAGGTACATGGAATTTAAATTATGTTAAGTTTAATACGAACTATTACCGAAATAAATAAAACTAAGATAAAAGGAAATGATGGTGCATAAAATGATGATATAATAAAATAAATGATATATGTTATTAAAGAAACGGTAAGAGAATGATATGTATCATGACATGTACATATGAAACTATCTTTTATATGTTAACATAAGGAAAATATGTAAGTTAAGTCGAGTATTAAATTCAAATATGACATATTGAGAAAATAAGAATTTATATGAAATATGTGTAAGTACACTAACAAGTGTTGATTGTTGATGCTTAGGCAAGTGCCAAGCCATTGATTGAATGGTAATATATTTATTGATGCATTGAATTGGTAAATATTTAAGTAAAAAATTTTTTAGTGATCTGCAAATGGTAGTAATGCTCCGAAATCCTATTCTAGCAGCGGATACAGGTTAGGGGTGTTACATCTCTTCTTTCCAAATTCTTTCCCACTCGGTTTCGTGCCATTCCTCCTTTGACTGCGATCATTTGGTAAGTATTAGTTAAGTAAATTTGTTCTCTGGTTAATTGTTATTAACTGTTTGTTAACAAGTGTCGTTGTTATCGTTTAGGAGGGGTTTCAGAGATTTAGAATTGTTTGTTGGAGGCTTAGATTCGTGAGAATCGTTGCAGTTCTTTTAAAGGTGAGTTTTTGTCGCTCGTTCGACGAGCACCCCGTTTCAGGTTTGGTTTAATTCAATTGTTTAAGAGATCAACTAGGTGAAACGTGTCCAACTATAGGTTTTGGGAGTGCTCGGGATTACGTTAGCATCAAATCAATACCAGTTGTGTACCCGAAACACTGAAAATGCAACTCAGTGAAAAGTCAAAAAAGTGTACTGTCGACGCCACATGGGTGTGTGGTAGCCTATGTGGTAGGCTGTGTGAGGGGACATAGCCGTGTGATCGATGAACTAGGCTGTGTACGCATGACACAGGCGTATGACACGGCCGTGTGATGGCCGGTGAGGCCATATACGAGACACGGGCTCAACCAATTGGGCTGTGTGGGCCCATACTCCCACACGGGTGTACGGAATATTGGGCCAGGCCGTGTAATCCACACGGCTGAGGCCAATTTAGGCCGTGTGGGCCAACACGGGCAGATCACATTGGGCGTGTGAGCCCAATTTACTAATTTTTTGCTAAGGTTACACTGGTCATCCGAGATGACTGTGAACCTACTGTGGGGTCGGTAAGCAATGCTTTGATCCCTAATTGACTGAATGATATATGTATGACTTTTTACTGAGCATGATTATAATACTGTACTGATTATATACATGACACTATGTGATAGCATGCCATGAATGTATGTTGCATTACATGGGGATGGGATAATATATGTGGAGGAAGTGTACTGAAAGGTTTTAAGCCTTATATACTGGCAGCACAGCTGCAACTTACTGATGGCTTTGAGCCTAATACTAGCAGCTCAGCTGTAAATTACTGTCTAGTGCCGCTTTCAGTACTATTTTAGAGTGTAGGGACGGGTGGGTTGATTATATCCGCACATGGAGTGTAGGGTTAGACGAAGATGGTATGTAGAGGCTGGCTGGGTACGACTTGTATACTGCATAATCTGTTACTGTACTGATTACTAACACTGTAATGGGCCAAGGCCCAAATGCATGACTACTTTTGTACTGAGATGGGTTAAAGCCCTAAGCGTCATCATCATCGAGCATCGAAAATGGCTTAGGCCTAGACTCGAATTTATTCTCAGATCTTTGTCACATTTGTTTGCACGGGGAATTACACACTGATTTTTCGTAAACTCACACTTCTATTTTATCTGTACAGGTAATCCCCAGACTTAGGAAGATTGAAGCGGCGGAGGACTCAGCGGTGGCTACACGACCCCTTTTTACATGTTTCGTGCTTAATTAGTTTTTAAGGTTTTATTTAGGGTATTTTACTGTAATAAAGGCCTCTATGGATTTTTGCTTAAAATTTGAATTTTATACTGTTTTTATGTTTTATATCTGCTAGAGGTAGGTAAAACATGGGTTTTTAAAAGAAATGCACGTGTTTTAGCAAAATACCCACAAAGACACAAACTGTTTTAAAAAGCTTCAACAACGTATAATGTTTTGAAAACTAATGACTGAATAAAAATCATGATTTTAGAATTAATAGAAGATAATGATGAATTCTAAATGGAAAATGTTTTAAGCAAAGTTATGATTTTTCCAACACAAGCTATGGTTTTCAAACACACTACTATGTGACATCGCTAGATTCGGCTATAACGTTCAAGCTAAATTTGAAGTGTTACATTTAGTGGTATCAGAGCCAGATTGTAAAACTCGGCTGTAGATTTGGGTTTTAAAATTTGGGTTTTTAAATAACTATTTTCTGATAGTTAAAATATTTTTACTGAATGTGTGGTACACCGAGTGTTCGGCGCCGATCCAGTAAGTTCTCTGAAACTGCTATGTAAAACTGTTATATGTTTTTGACTGAACTGTTAAAGGTAGTATATACTAAGACTACTGTAGATAGACTGCATTGAAAAACACTCAAATAGTGTATACTGAGACTGTATTAAAACTGATAAATATTACGTTGTACGAAACAAACTGTATACTTCTAATACTGTTTCACATAAGATATCTTTTAATAATTACTGAAACTGTAAACTGATACATAAAACTGTTAATACAAAAAAACGCTACTAGACAATGAGCACACGAGGTACTCACGGATGGGTTGCAAGAGGTTGTGGTAGAGGTCGTAGAGGGGTTCGAGCGGGGTCCTCATCTTCTGGCAACATACCAAATCTAGACACTAGTGAGACACCGGTGTCGCCTACTATTGAGATTGGGTCTGGGTCTCATGATCGCGCGGCTGGGGACGACGCATTGTCTGTAACACCCTTTATCCGTATCCGTCGCCGGATTAAAGTTATGTGGCATTACCAATCATATCACAATTCCGACAAATATACATTACATTTTTCACCTTAAAAATTAAAACTACATCATTACTCATATTACTTTCAATCTACCAAATGTTAAATTTTATCATTTAATACATAGCATAAACAAAACGAAATCCAGAATATGTAAAAACAATTTATATACATGCAGATCATATAACACATCAATAACATCATTCTTGAATATTAGATCTATTTTTATGAGTCATGCGTATACTTATTACAAGCAATTACAAATCATTTCTTTTCATACATATGATATATATATTTTATAATAGTATTTGTTACCTTGTTACTACATTCGCATTTCATGAATAAGTAATTTTATATATACATATATAACATTAAATCAACTAATTAAACTACTCAAATAATTAAACCAAAATTTACAAATAACATACCATTATGAACCAGACAAAAACCACATTAACCTTTTATTTATTCGGCTGCCTAAAATTTACCTATACATACTTATTGATTTCGGTTATCTATCAAGCCACATAGCCAAGCATATTTTTATTTTACATAATAAGCTCATACCAAAATTCACCTCATACTAATGTCATGTGTTTTAAATTTACTAAGGCATTTCATGTTGTAACACAATACACATCCATTTCTACTTCATAACCGAAGCACATGTTCAAACAACATTATATACATATATATCTAGAGGTCATGCACTTGTACATATCATTGCCACGCCATGTACCAAAGCATACCATTATAAGCAAGAACTACATTACAAGTCAAGTAATTATTTTATCTAAATTTCAGCACATAACCGAACATACTTAATAACTAAGTTTATTTATTTTTATGCAACTTCACAAGAATGACCCACATTCAAATTATCTAAATATACCTAGTTTGTATACATAGACCAAAATATTCATACCACATCTAAGGTCTTTAATCAACTTCAATGCTCAAAAACACATACCATATTTACATCCCATCCATGACACATAGCATGATAATCGAATATGAGCTCAAACCATAATCTAAACAAAGCCAAACTCAAACATAACACTTAAGCCATTTTCTCATGGCTAGATTACACACAACCAAAATCCAATATTTCAAAACGAAATCTAGCTTATACATGCCATAATTCAAATTCAACTATTTAAATACCGAAATAGTGGATAGTGTGATGAACTTTGCTGACGATCCCCGAGCTCATAACTTGATCCAAAATCTATAAAACAGAAACACACATATACACAGAGTAAACTAACTTAGCTTAGTAAGTTATGAACAATTTAAACAAATTAATGATCTTGATAGATCAATAAAATAAAACCAAATCAAACATATATTTATGCTCATAGTATACCATGGCCGAATATACACATATATCAATTATCATTGTATTCTCTAATTTCAAAGTCATAATTTCATATATAATCGATTATACATATGCATTCATATATACATACTCATAAATCGAGCTTTTAAATTACATACTTAACCCTCTCACAAGACTAAATACACTACCCATAATTATATACATTTTCAATAGCATCACATAACATTTTTATCACATAACTTTTAGTCAATTTATCTTCATTTCAAATAAGTAAACTACATTCACATACCTTATCACTTTAGCTTATTTAGCACCTTTGATTACTTTTACCATTGCTCACATAAAATTTGCTAGGCATAAAGCCTAGTATAATACACCAGTACAGAACCTGCTAGGCAATAGGCCTGACATAATACACCGGCATAAAGCCCGATATAATACACCGGCATAAAGCTTGCTAGGAAATAAAGCCCGAATATCACTGATACAAAGTCGATCTTACACATAATTCATATTTCAGAAATCCTAATCATTACTTAAGGTTCATACGAAGCTTTTCGTACATCATATCTCAATTGAATCGAACTTGTTCCCCAATCTCATAAACATTTATACATTCAGCTATAGCTAATATAAATTCACACAATTAAGTTCAGCATATAAAGATCATATACATTCAAATTTAACGACGTTTATTGCTTATAGACTTACCTCGGATATCGACGAACAATGTAAATCGACTATTTTTTCTTTTCCCCGATCCAAGTCTAATTTCTTCTGTTCTTGATCCATACAATTTCAAATTAATCTCATTCAAACACCATTTCATTCAATTTAATCCAACAACACATAAATGGGAAAATTACCATTTTACCCCTGATATTTCATACTTTTACAAATTAGTCCTAATTGCATAAAATAGAAAATACATAAAATCTCCATGTAACATACTTAGGCCGAATGTTCGTCTCGTACATACAAATACTCACATTTCATTTCTTTCACATTTTAATCCCTCAAATTTTTATTTTTGCAATTTAGCCCTAATTACTCAAATTCATCAAAAATTCCAATACAAAACATATTAATCCAAAACTTATATTTCATAATTCATCATCAAACATCATAAAACACAAATATTCATCAATGGCATAATTCAAAATATTCATCAAAATCAGAAATTCTAGCATGGGTCGGATAGTATTCGAAGCAATGATATTAAAAATGTAAAAATTATCAAAAACTGAAGGAAAACTTACATTGAATCAAGCTTCCAAAGTGCCGAATGCTTGAAACTTTCTAAAGCTTTACTTTCTTTAAGTTTTGGTCAATAATGAACTAAAATGCATGGCTATTTTGTGATTGTTTTATTTAATTTCATTATAATATGCTAATTACTATTTTAACCTTTAAAATTTAATTAGAAAACCTTATAAAACATGTCTACAACCGTCCACTCATATAATCAATGGCCTATTTACAACATAAGTACTTCCATTTAAAAAGACAACAATAATTCGGCCTTTACACATTAAACTATTAAGTTTTTTATTTTACGTGATTAAGCCCGTTTATTTAATCAGACACTCAAATGACAAAATTAAATTACTAAAATTTCACAAATATAAATTCACACAAAATAAACACAAAAAATAATTTTTAAATAATTTTCTAACTCGAATTCGTGGTCCCGAAACCACAATTCTGATTAGGGTCTAAATCAAGCTATTACACTGTCCCAAGCCATGTTACGGATTCTGGAGAGGGTCGCGGGGCCCAATACTGGAGCTAGAAGCCGCGGGTCAGTTACAGAACGACTCCGGTCCAATGGAGTTGAGACTTTTAAAGGTATTGCTGGAGTTGCCCCTAATGTGGTTGAGTATTGGATTTAGGCCACAGAGAAGATCATGGACGATCTGGATTGCACCCTTGAGTAGAAACTAAAGGGTACAGTGTCACTACTGAGAGATGAGGCTTACCAGTGGTGGCTTACGGTTAAGAAGGGTACTTAGCCCGAACGACTGACCTGGGAGTTCTTCAAGTTTGCCTTTCAGGGGAAATATGTGGGGGCCAATTACGTGGATGCCTGTAGGAGAGAGTTCCTAAATTTGACCCAGGGAGATAGGTCAGTGGCCATGTATGAGGTTGAATTTCTAAGACTGAGCCTCTATGCGCGAGGTATGGTGGAAACTGAGTACGAGCGATGTGTTCGCTTCGAGAATGGCCTTAGGGATAATCTGAGGGTTCTGGTAGCTCCACAGAGGGAACGAGACATTGCTGCACTGGTTGATAAGGCGAAGATCACCGAGGAAGTGAAGTGTGTTGAGTGCCAGAATTGAGAGAAGGATATGAGCAAGAGGGATTTGGAGCCCTCGAGTTCCATTTAGAGGCCTAAGAACAAGGACAGAGTTGATGGGCCGATTAGAGTTGGGGCTCTTATTGCTACTACTGGACAGCCGCCGTGTACTGACTGTGGTAGACGCCATCAGGGTGAGTGTTAGAAGAGAACTGGGGCTTGTTTGAGGTGTGGTTCATTAGAACATCGTATTAGAGAGTCTTCGCGGAAGTCCGATCAGATGCAAGCTCTGGGCACTGGTACTGCACCACCACCGAGAGTAGTTTAGCAGCCATCAAGAGGTCGAGGTTAGGCCAGAGGTGCTGGTCATACCGAGGTGAGGCAGCCGACTCTAGTTTATGCTACACGTCATCGAGAGGATGGAGATGCTCCGAACGTCATTACGGGTACAATCTTTATTTATAATGTACCTTATACTATATTGATAGATATAGGATCCACTCACTCTTTTATAGCTTGTACCGTATCTTAAAACTTGGGTATACTGGTTGAGAGCACTACGAGTGAGGTCACTATTCTGCGTCCGTTGAGGCAGTCAATAAGGGTTAACAAACTGTTTAGAGATGTTCTTCTAGAGGTTCAAGGGGATATCTTTCTGGCTGATTTGATGGAACTTCCTTTCGGAGAGTTTGATCTGATACTGGGAATGGACTGTCTGGTCAAGCACTGGGTTAGCTTAGACTGTACCACAAAAGGGGTTGTGTTGAGAACTGAGGAGGACAGCGAGGTAGTCTTAATTGGGGAACGACAGAACTACTTGTTGAATGTGATTTCTGTGTTAAAGGTAGAGAAGTTGGTTCGTAAAGATGTGAGGCGTATCTGGCCTATATCAGTGTTTCAGATTTTGAAGATTCTTCGATTAAGGATATCAGGATGGTTAAGGACTTTTTGAATGTTTTTCCTAAAGAGCTATCGGGGTTACCTCCAAATCGTGAAGTAGAGTTTGAGATTGAACTCCTTCTTGGTACAGCTCTGGTGTCCATCGCCCTTTATAGAATGGCACCGAAGAAGCTTGTGGAGCTTAAGGCTCAGATTCAAGAACTTTTGGACCATGGGTTCATTCACCCTAGAGTGTCTCTGTGAGGAGCACCAGTCCTGTTTGTGAAAAAGAAGGATGGATCCATGCGTATGTGTATTGACTACCGACAATTGAATAAGTTAATAATATAAAATAAGTACCCCTTACCGAGGATAGACGATCTGTTTGACCTGTTCTAAGGTGCTTTAATTTTCTCCAAGATTGACCTCCGATTAGGGTATCACTAGTTGAAAGTTAAGGAGGCTGACGTGCATAAGACAACATTCAGGACTCACTATGGTCATTATGAGTTCTTGGTGATGCCATTTGGACTGATGAATGCACCAGAAGCTTTTATGGATCTAATGAACCGAGTGTTCCAGCCCTATCTGGATTGGTTGGTGGTGGTATTTATTGATGACATATTGGTGTATTTGAGGACTGAGGATGAGCATGATGAACACTTCAGAGTGGTTTTACAAATTTTGCGAGAGAAACAACTATACGTCAAGTTCAGTAAATGTGAGTTCTGGCTATGAGAAGTAACATTTCTAGGCCATGTGGTTTCTGCTGAGGGAATAAGGGTCGATCCTTAAAAGATTGAGGCTGTCTTGCATTGGAAGTAGCCTAAGACTGCATCTGAGATATGCAATCTTCTGGGACTGGTAGGGTATTATCGACGATTTGTAGAGAGGTTTTCACTGATTGCAGCACCCTTGACTAAGCTGTTACGTAAGGGTGTACCGTTTAATTGGACTGATTCGCAGCAAGAAAGCTTTGAGAAGCTCAAAAATGTATTGACTGAGGCCCCTGTTTTGATATAACTAGAGTATAAAAAAAGGCTTTACTATTTACAGCGATACATCACATGTCGGTTTGGGATGTGTGTTGATGAAAGAGGGTATTCGCACTGAAAATTTGGAGGCATTATCTATATGGGGAGAGGTCTATCATCTACACTAATTACAAGAGCCTTAAGTACCTCCTCAGTTAGAAGGAGCTGAATCTTAGGTAGTGTAGATCGATTGAGCTGCTTAAGGACTACGACCATATGATGAAATACCACCCTAGTAAGAACAATATAGTGGCCGACGCGCTAAGCCGTAGAGCTATGACTGATCTGAGGGCGATATTTGCTTGCCTTAGTTTATTTGATTATGGTAGTGTGTTACCAGAACTTTAGGTTAAATAGATATGGATAGAGTAAATTAAGGGTAAACAATTAGAAGATGAGTCACCTGGTCTTCTATTCCTACAAATTGAGAGTGGTAACGCTTCAGATTTTGGTCTGAATAGCGAATGGGTACTCTGTTTCTGTGGGAGAGTCTGTGTACCAAATGATATCGAGGTGAGGTAGTCTATACTGCGAGAAGCACATAGTAGCCCTTATGCTATGCATCCTGGTGGAAATAAAATGTACTGAGACCTTCGTGAGTTATATTAGTGGCCAGGTCTTAGGCGTGAGGTTACCAATTTCGTGAGCAAATGTTTGACATGCCAGTAGGTTAAGGCTGAGCATCAGCTAGCTTTGAGTTTATTGCAGCCAGTTAAGATTCTGCTTTGGAAGTAGGAGCGAGTAACGATGGACTTCGTTAGTTGGTTACCTCTAACGCCCACTAAGAAGGATTCAGTATGGGTCATCGTGGATCGATTGACCAAGTCCGCCCATTTCATACAGGTACATATTAGATATTCACTGCAGAAGCTGGCTAAATTGTATGTGTCTGAAATAGTGAGACTACATGGGGTTCCTGTTTCGATCATCTCTGATAGGGATCCTCGCTTCACGTATCGGTTTTGGAAAAAGCTATATGAAGCTCTGAGTACAAGGTTGGACTTCAGTACTGTATTCCATCCTTAGACCGATGGTCAATCTGAGAGGGTGATTCAGATACTAAAAGATATGTTGAGGAGTTGTGTGATTGACTTCTGAGGCAATTGAGAGGAGTATTGTTCCAGTGGAAGAGATAGAGGTTAGGCCAGATCTGACTTTCGAGGAGGATCCGGTTCAGCTATTGGATTGCGACGTAAAGACTTTGAGGAGGAAATCCATTCCACTGGTTAAGTTTCTATGGCGTAATCATAGTACTGAGGAGTTCACGTGGGAGCCTGAGGATGTGATGCATCAGCAATATCCTCACTTGTTTTGATTAGGTCAAATTTCTTGGTCGAAATTTTCTTTTAGGGGGTAGAGTTGTAGCGCCTCAATTTTCTTAATTCTTGTTTTGTAATTTTGTAACACAAATACTTGTCGCTTCAGTAGTTGATCGTGATTTTCTGTGATAAGTTTTATAAATTTATAATTAATCGTTCTTGAAACTAAATATTATCACGACGTAGGCAAGTGTACTTATTGAACAGTAGTATAGCTTTAGCAAGACCGGATTGTCGAACCTAAAGGAACTAAAAGTACTAGTAATGACTGTCTTTTTATTATCTAGCCTAAGAATAATGGGGTTTGCTTTAATTAACTAATTAACTAAACAAAGAGATCACAGAAAATAGAATTGGGGAATTATTTTTAGAAAAAGGATTGAATTAAGACAATACCTAAGGAAAAATCCACCTAGACTTCACTTGTTATTTTGGCTCTGAATTGGACGATTTATTCATTTAACTTGTTTCGTAGAAACCCCTATGTTATGTTATTATCCCTATTCAAGACTAATAACGTCTAACCCTAGATTGAATAATTGAAATTTCTTTCTAATTAACACCCTAGGGTTGCATTAACTCGATCTATGGATCCCCTTATTAGGTTTCACCCTAATCTGACAAAATCTTGTCACCTTATCTCTAGGCACACAATCAACTCCGCTTAATTATGACAAATTCGCACTTAGACAGGGACTATTCATCCTCCAACTAAGAGCATTAACTTGAATCAATATCCTAAAATACCGAAACAAGAATTAAGAACACATAATTAAGAACAAGGGAAATATTTATCATACAATTCAGAAAATAGTAACAAGATTCGTCTTAGGTTTCATTCCCCTTAGTTATTTAGGGGTTTTAGTTCATAACTAAATAGGAAAACATCTCAGAAGAATAATGAATACAAAACATAAAGAAAACCCAAAACTCCTGAAGGGAAATTGAGGAGAGATCTTCAGTCTTGATGATGAATCCGGCTTCTGAGATGGATCAATCGACTTTCTTGGAGTAATTCCTTGCTCCCTATTCTCCATATCCTTTAGTCTTCCTTTAGGGTGTTTAAATAGGCTTTAGAATGCCTAAAAACCCTAAAAATCACCCTTTTCCGAATAGAACTTAACTACGGCTTCGGCAGGGACACGCCCGTGTACGATTACTTCAGGCCATGGTCAAGGCTGAGAGATCAACACACCCGTTCTGAGGTTGATTTAGGCCATGGTCGAGCCTGTTAGAATGGCACGGGCGTGTATTCTACCCGTGTGAGAAAGTCCAAGCCGTGTTGTTTTCCCACTTCGGCCCATTTTCTCAGTTTTTGGCCCGTTTCTTGTTCTTTTTGCTCTTCTATGCTCACCTAAGTATGAAATATGAAATTAAAGGATTAGGAGCATCAAATTCACCAAATCTAGGAAAAATCATTCATAAATGTGTTAAGCAAGGGATAAAAATATGTATAAATTACAGTTTATCAAATACCCTTACACTTAAGCGTTTTCTTGTCCTCAAGCAAAATCCTCAATTCACAATTAAGAATTCCTTTATCTTAACTTATAATTCCTATCAATAATATCTCAAACTAATTCATAAGTAATCATACATTGAGAATTCAACTAGAAGAGCTTTAAAGTTTCAATCATTCCAAGTTGAGTATTTAATCAGGGAAAGCATAGGCATCTCCCCTTATCTAAGTAGTTACCATTGATTCAAAATCTCACAGAGTTTAACATCCTTACTAAAGATTCACTCGAATCACTCAAATCACTCACAGTATTTAAGGATAATGAAATTAGCACTCAACAGTCAATATGAAAAGTTATTACCATAGGCTTGCATGAAAATCAAATCTCCACCATTATATATTGAGGTGATACATCAATCAAAAGGTCTTTAGAGGGCTGTAATGAGGCTCGGTTAGGGGGTGTGGTCACAGGCCGAAAGAAAAGGTTAGAATCGAGATTGAATTGAAAAATTACTTAACTAGAAAGAAATATTTAATTATCACTTGCGTACAACAGAACTTCTTCTCAGAATATGGAATTTAAAAACTTAAGCTCAAAAATAAAAGATCACTACTACTAATATGTATACATGTATTTTTTTCAAGAACAAGTCAAATAACATAGACTAACTACTAAGAACAAGACATAGCTAAGCAATTTATTCAAATCAAATCTCGACAAAAATAGGGATCAAATTAATTGAGTGGATTTCAACAATAATAAGTTAAGGGTTAATATTAAGGGTAATACAAGAAATGGCTTGTTATGCTCAACGGGGTTTACTAAGGGTTAATCGTGGAGGTAGGCTTTTCATGGCATGAGTGGGTTAATCCTATGTGCCTCTATCATCTTGACATATCAAATCAAATGGTGTGGTTTTGACATGCATAATCAAGCAAGTTCTAGAAGAATAATTCGATATTGACGCACTCAAGCAATAATAAAAGTGAGCATGAAGGGAATAATAGATGCTCTTTAAAGGCTCAAAATCTCACAAAAATTATGGCTTTTTGATGTTCAAAACTGTAGATTTCAATTCAAGGTAATACCTAAACTTGGGACAAACAACCTAAATTTTTAAATTCTCAAAAATCAACTTATCATGCTTAATTCTCTATTGTCTTAAAGTTTAAATAATCAATACATGAATGCCTATGTTTTAATTCAAGATATATCACTAGAAATCATAAATTAATCAAAATTTATCCTAAAAATGATATGAGAGATTTACAAGAGAACAAGGCAATATTCAGGGATTTTTCTGATAATGAAATGAATACCCCCCACACTTAAGATGTACATTTCCCTCAATGTACAAAGATAAAGTTAATGGCAATTACAGATATAATATCATAAGATAGGGAGAGAAATGAAACTTCCTGAGTGTAAATGAACGAACTCCCTAGTTTGGAGTTATGTAGAGTGGAGGAGGATACTCTGCTGGTGGTAGAGGTTGGGTTCCACAAGTGCTGCGCCAAAAGAATATTATATCTCGTGATCGAGTAGGGCATGGCAGTCGTGGAGAACCTTTTCCAATAGAGTTTGAAGTTCCTAGTAATTGTAAGCTATGTAGCTCTTTACAACTGTGATAAAATCAGGAACTTTTTTTAGGGGATATAAGGAAGAATAATTACTCATAAAGAATTAGCCGAGATTAAAATTTGTTTATAAAACCTACATATAAAACAGTAGCAAAAAGGAAATAATATTAAAAGTTAAAAGTAAAATTAATAAAAACATTGATAAATAAAAATAAAAATAAAGATAAAGATAAGATAAAATTAAATATCACCATCACCGGATGGTTCGCGAGATGGTGATGGCGATGAGATGTGGAAGTGCTGACAAATCTGCTATAGAGTAGCATCAATGTTATCAAATCGCTGAAAACACTACTGCTCGAATCGAGTGAGGCGCTCAGAAATGTCAGCATATGAAGCCGTAGTTTGACCTGGGTGATGGGAGCGTGGTGGCTGAGACGGTGGGTCCTCGTGCTGTAGAGGGACATCATCAGTAATGTCCTCAGGGGCTTCCTCCTCAGTTGATTGGACGAGATGATATTGAGTAGGGTAGGTTCCTCGGTGCTTTTCGATCATCCTGATGCTTAGCATGCTCGAGATGCCTTGTGGAGACATCTGGCCAATAAGGGTAAAGGATGATTCTTGTGCCGCGGTGTTGAGGAGCCCGAAGTGCCAGGCCAGTCGAGTTACGTAGGGGCCAATGAAGATGACCCCCTTCCGATGTCACTCCGTCTAATGGCGAATGGAAAGAGTGATGAAATAGATAAGGTCAAAGACATGCCCGTGCGACATACACCATAAGAAATAGACATCGTGAGTGTTAACAACACCGGTGCTCTCTTTCCTCCCTGTTAGAGTATGAGTTAAGATAGAGTGTAAGTACCTCAAGGAAAGAGGGAGAGCTGATGCCTTAGAGCGACTGGGTCGAGGTGGTGGGTGGTGGCGACGAGGGAGGCGTTCACGCCGAGAGGAGAAGAATGGATGTGGCGGTTGAGGGTATCAAGGTCGTTCTCCTCCTGAAACTCCTCCGTGTAAAGGCCTAGTGCTGAACCAAACTCTGGAACGCTCAACTGGCTGACTAAACCGCCAAGGCAAAATTGGACCATACCGGGATCATCATAGTTGATCATTACGGTCTGAAGATGGAATGTTGAGCATAGTTCCATCGTGAGCGCGAGGTACGTCAGCTCGACGATCTCAAAGAAGAGGTTCCATGGGTCGGTGGTGAGAGGGCCCGAATCGTATCAACCAATTGGACTTGTTCTACTGCAGCCCAGTCAATGCAGCGGCCCGCAATTAAAGGTCGGGCCTAAAGTATTTGGAAAAGTTCTTCTTGGGGCCCACTGGGGAATTGCGGGAAGGGGTGGCGAATTTCAGCGGTGGGACCCGAGGAGGATGATGCTCCCTTCTTTTTCTTCGAAGCGAGGACGGTGACTTTCTTTCCTCGTGAAGACGACATGGTATACTTGCAAGCAAAACCATTATTTCATCTTGATGAATGGTGAAGGTAAAACGAAAACAAATTCAAAAAGAAAAAAGTCATAAATAATTTCAGCCACAACTACTAACACTAACAAACTTAACCAAACTAATCAATTTTATGGCATACTTTTGTGGCAATGGCATAGTAGTAGCATGAATATAAAAGTGGTAAAGAACTTTATGGAAACGTAAAAATCATGAATGTATCACAATGCATGGGTTAAAATGGCAAAGAATAGTAAGCAAGTGAGAACTACAAATATTAACTTAGAATAGGTAAATGGAGCTTGAGAAATCATGGAATAAGTGAAAACTTTAACATGAAATAGATGATAACTACCCTAGACATGGAATTTGAGTGATAGAAAAATAGAAATAATATGAAAAAATTGTAGATTATTATGATAAATAGCATTAGAAGTAAGTAAAATAAAAGAGAAAAGAGTAAACAAACGCTAGAAAGAGGAGAATGAGCATTAAAAATGGAGTTGAAAACGGCGTACAGGCGTGGCAGGGAGGGCGTGTGGACTTTCAGCGGCTAGGGTTAGGGATTTTTGGGTGAAGAAGATGATGAATAGTGAATCCTATTTATAGATTTTGGGGCACACGGCCAGGGGACATGCCCGTGTGCCCCAATTTCAGCCCGTGTGTTTCGCATTTTTTCGAATTTTGATGCGTTTGATATTTGCCCCACGCCCATGTACCTTGGGCGTGTTGATGTACACGACCGTGTTTGGCTTCGTTTGCTTTTCCCACGCTCGTGTATGTACGCCTACGCCCGTGTTAGCTTGACAGGTTTGACCACGAGTGCTAGACACGGGCGTGTCGCACGCCTGTGCTATTTTCTCAGGTTCACCCACGGTTCTATGACACGGCCATGTCGTATGCCCGTGTCGCACGCCCGTGTTGTTTTGGCAGGATCGTCCACGGCCATGTTGCATGACCGTGGTCATTTATTGCAGCCCGTGTTTGGGAAAATTTTTTGCCCTGTTTCCATACGGTCCTAAACACGTATGTGTTCTTGGCCGTGTTAGTGTGGTAAACCTGTATTTAAGAGCTCCGTTAATAAGTTAGGTGTTAAATGATCGCGTGATTCGTAACAAGTAATAAATATTTATAATAAATATTAAACCAAGACTAACTATTATCACGATGAAAAGGCAAGCGCACCTATCGAACAATAGTATAGTAATGGCAAAATCAGGATATCGTACCCAAGGGAACCAAAAGTACTAGTAATAACTATCTTTTTATTATTTAGCCTAGGAATAAGAGGGTTTGTTTATTAAACTAATTATTTAAACTAATTAACTAATTTAATTAAAGCGAAGAGAAAATTTGGAAAAAGACTTGAAGAGAAGCAATTGATAAAGACGACACCCAAGGAGGAATCCACGTAGATTTCACTTGTTATCTGACTCTGAACTAGGCGATTTATTCACTTGACTTGATCTGTGAGACTCCCTAACCTACATTATTATCTCTTTCGAGACTAATAACGCCTAACTCTCAGTTGAATTAATTGAAATCTTTTTCTAATTAAAACCCCTAGGGAAGCAGTAAATCGATCTATGGACTCCCATATTAGGTTTCACCCTAATCCTGTAAAATCTCGTAACCTTATCTCTAGGCGTTCGATCAACTCCGCTTAATTATGCCAAATCTACTCTTAGGCAGGGTCTATTCCTCCTCTGCATAAGCACATTAAATCATGAGTCAATACCCAGAATATTAACTCAAGCATTAACACATAATTAAAAACAAATCAAGTATTTATCATATAGTTTAGATAATAATAACAAGATCCGTCATAGGTTTCATCCCCTTTAGGTATCTAAGGGGTTTAGTTCAAAATGAAATAAGAGTATATCTCAAAAGTATAAAAATAACAAAACATGAAGAAAACTCTAAAACTCCTGAAGGGATTCTCAGAGAGATCTTCAGTCTTGGAGTAGCTTCGACTTTTGGGATGGATCGTCTGGCTTCCATCAAGTAATTCCTAGCGTGTGGTTCTGTGTTCCAGAAAAGTTCTAGAAGCGCCCCCGGAAAAGCCCCTTTGGTAGGTCATACTTAGGGTGTTTATATAGGCTTTGGATTGGCTTTCTTCTTCCCTAAGTATCCTTTTTCTGTGTAAAATAAAACTCTTTGAAAAAGGGACACGCCCGTGTGCTACGACCGTGTGACGTGTTTGCTAGGCCGTGTTCGTTTCGCTAAATTTCACACGACCGTATGGGTCAATGGCCAGGCCGTGTGAATCGTGAAATCATTGGACAACACCCTCGATAGACATGGGCATGTGAGCAGCCTGTGTGGCAAGGCTTAGGCCGTGTGATCTTCCTGATTTGGTCTTTTTTGTCTCTTTTAAGCTCGTTTTTGGCTCCTTTTGACTCTTGGTGCTTTCTTGAGTACAAAACATGAAATAACTGGATTAATAGCACCAAAATTCACAAATCTAATAGTAAATATTCATAAATATGCTAAGTATTTGGGGTAACAAAATGTATAATTTGGCGTTTATCAAATACCCCCACACTTAAGCATTTGCTTGTCCTCAAGCAAAACTCTCATTTACTGCTAGAATTCATTCCTTTCAATCACATAATCATTACTGATAATGTTACAAATTATTCCACGGAGAATCATATAGTGAGAATTTAACCATAGGGGCATTAAAAACCTCAAACAATCTAAATTGAATATTTTAAAAATAAAATTATAGGTAATCTCCTTCCTCTAAGTAATTAAATTTAGTCCTAAATATACAAGAGATGACATCCTCATTAAGGATTCACTCAAATCACTCAAAGTGTTTAAGGTTCAAAGTTAAGCACTCGATTGTCTAACATGAGCTGTTATCACTATAGGCTTGCATGAAAATCAAATCTCCACCACTTGTAAATGATATGATACACAAATTAAAAGGTCTTTGCATGGTTGTAACGGGGTTTAGGTTATGGGTATGGATACAAGTTGAAGAAACAAAGGTTAGAATTGAGATAATTTCAATATATTACTCCACTATCAAAAACTTAATTACTAAATGACAACAAATATCTAGAACTGTATTACATGAGCTCTCTTTTTCATGACAACTTTAGCTTGCTAAGAATTACAATAATAATACTGAGGTTAGTTAGTTTGTTTTTTTTTTTGTTTTTTAAGAACAAATCAAGTCAATACAATATAGAAGTTATACTCCATGATTCAGTAACAAAAATTGGTGATCATAGTGAGGTAACAATATTAAAATCAATCTCAATAAAAAGGGTCAAATTAAGTAAGGGGATTTCAATAATAATGAGTTAATGGGTTAATAACGAGGGTTAATCAATAAAGAAAAAGGGTTAGTAGGCTCAAAGGGGGTTCACTAAGGGTTTAATTATGTGGGAAGGCTTTTTATGGAGTAAGTGGGTTAAATCCTAAGTGCCTTTATCATCTCAGTATATCAAATTATACGTGTGATCTCGACATGTATAATCGAAGCAAGTTCTAGAATAACAGTTCAGTGTTGACACACTCAAACCACAAAACAAGTGAGCAAGAAAGAAAGCTATATGCTCAAAAAGGCTAAAAAATCTCACCAAAAATTTGGGTTTTTGAAGTCATTCCTGTATACTTAAGATTTCAATATAATACCTCAATTCAGAAAAATAATCTAAAAATTTTAGTTCTCAAAATATCAACTTATCATGCTTGATTCTTTAAGGTCCTACAATCAAATAATCATGCACAATTCCCTTGGTCTAATTCATGACATATCAATGATAATTATAGATTAATCAGAATTCATTCTATCAATATTATGAGAAAATCACTTAAGCATAAGACCACATTCAGGGATTTGAGAATAATGCAAAAAGTTAGGTTTCATGTTTATGTTCACCCCTCCACACTTAAGATGTACATTGCCCTCAATGTACAAAGATAGACTATTCAAAATAAAGAAGATCATAAGAGGGAAGGAGGTGAAACTCCCTGTTATATAGGTGCGGAGCTTGGTTCTGAGGCTGTAGTGTTTGGGGAAAGTAATAGCTACCATTGTTCTTAGCTAGATGAAGAAATTGGGTCATTGAACATGGCATTCGTTTTGTATTGTTCCCTGTTTATTTCCTCATTCTGTAAAATATTCCTAGCAGCTTGCTTGGAAATCTGTAGAATCATGAAAAGCTTATTAAGAGTTGGTGTGGAAGAGAGTGTAGTGGGATTACTTGTTAGAAATGCTAAAAAAAAATAAAGAAAGTAAAATTTACTAATATTGATATGTCTTTCATAAGAAAATAATAAAATTGAAATAAAATTAAAAATTAAGAATAAAGATAAAAATAAAGATAAAAATAAAAAGATAGGAGGATTCAATGATCCTCGTCAGTGGGGGCCTCAGGTGGTGGTGCTGGAGTGGCTACTATCCCACGTCCGTATGTCTTGGGCGTGTATGGTACAGGGCCATATTGCACGGCCGTGCTTAGCTTCGTTCACTTCTCCCACGCTCGTGTATATGGTACCACGCCCGTGTATTGTTATCCATGGTTTAATGGCACGGACGTGTTACATGCCCGTGTTAGAGAAACAGAGTTGAGTCTTGCCCCTGGCATGCCCGTGTTTTTCCATTCCCACGCCCGTGTTCATCTATCAACCTCACCCACAGCCATGTCGCATGACCGTGGGGATTTATTGCATCCCATATTTTGGGGAAATCTTTGCCCTGTTTCCACACTGCCGTATTGCACGGCCGTGTCACTTCTCCTGTTTTACCATGGCTTTAGGCACGCCCGTGTGGGTGGCCGTCTGAGGGTTATAGATCTGCGTTCAGAGATTCAGTTAGTGGTATAAAAAAATCTTACAATTTTAATGAAACTTAAATAAATAAAAGTTGTTAGTATTCGGGTTACCTCCCGAGAAGCGCTTGTTTATAGTCTAAGCTCGACTTTCCCTTATGAGGGAGGTTCGTGGAGTCGTAGCTCTTCTCTATCGTCCTTAAAATTCTTACCGTTATAAAGTTCGATACAATAACCGTTTACCTTGGAAGTTCCCTGTGATGGATGACTTACCTCTATTGTGCCATATGGAAAAATACTGAGTACCGTAAGAGGGATCTCCTTATTTGGTGTGGTAGTGACAATGTGGGATCTGTAGTATCTAGTAAGACTTTATCGCTTACCTTAAGTTGATTAGGAGAGGTATCAGACTTGTTTTGGTGAAGTTTCGGTTTATCATGTATTTTCAGTTTGTATTCTTGCCATTCGTCTAGCTCCTCTATCTGTAGCCTTCGTTCTTCATGGACGTCTTTGTTCTCTTCATGATAGTAGCGTACTGTCTCTGTTGTCTTGGTTCGAGGAGGTTCCTGCAAGGACGATTGAATATTAGTTTTATCATTGACAGGTTTTATAGCATTATCCTGAGTCTTATAGGTTTTGACTGAGTCGCGTGCTTGAAGTGTTACTGAATCGTCACCTGCACGAAGTGTTAGCTCTCCTGTGCCGACATTAATAATTGTTCTGGCAGTTGCTAGAAAGGGTCGTCCTAAAATTAAAGGTACCTTGTTATCCTCATCCATATCTAGGATGACAAAGTCTACTGGGTAAATGAACTTATCAATTTTAACGAGAACATCTTCAATAATACCCTTAGGAAATCTAACTGTTTTGTCAGCCAATTGTGTGCTCATCCTAGTCTGTTTGGGTTTACCGAGACCTAGTCGTTTGAACATTTTATAAGGCATAACATTTATACTTGCCCCTAAATCAGTTAAAGCATTATTCACAGATAAACTACCAATTAAACAAGGAATTGTAAAACTCCTTAGATCTTTCAACTTGTTAGGTAGCTTATTTTTTAGAATACCTGAGCAGACTGCATTGAGTTCCACGTGTGATGTAGCATCTAATTTTCTTTTATTGGTCAGAAGTTTCTTTAAGAATTTTGCTGAGTTGGGCATCTGCAAAATAACATCAATAAAAGGTAAGTTAATATGTAATTTCTTTAAGAGTTTGACAAACTTACCGAATTGTTCTTCCGTTCTGTCTTTTGTCATCACTTTAAAATATGGCACACGAGATTTATAATTCGTACTTACCATTTTATTATGACTTACCTTACCATCACTTTTGCTTTCCACATTTTCTTGCCTTGGTTCTGGCTCAGTCTCATCGCATCCTTCTTGAGTATCAATTGCATTGAGCTATTCCTTTGGGTTTGGTTCAGTATTACTTGGGCAAACTACCTTGTGGTCGTTCAGAAATTAATTTGGATAGTTGGCCTATCTGAGTTTTGAGTCCTTGAATTGATGCTTGTTGATTTTTGAGTGCTGTCTCAGTGTTCTGGAAGTGAGTTTCTGACACCGAGATAAATTTGGATAGCATCTCTTCAAGGTTTGGTTTCTTCTCTTATTGATAAGGTGGCTGTTGAAAACCCTGAGGATTCTGTGGCCTTTGATTCTGTTGACCACCCCAAGAGAAATTTGGGTGGTTCTTCCAACCTGCATTATAAGTGTTACTATAGGGGTTATTCAGAGATCTAAAATTATTGTTACCCATATAGTTGACTTGTTCCTCTTCAGTTGTAGGATTGAATGGTGGGTATTTTGTATGCACGCCTCCGCCACTTGAGTCGTACATTACTGGATGTACCTACGTAGAACCAAGTAAACCATCAATTTTCTTATTTAGAAGTTCTACCTGATTAGAGAGCATGGTGACCGAATCGATGTTATAAACGCCGGCTATTTTCGTTGCTTTATCCTCATAACTTGCCACTGATAGTTATTCGGTGACATATCCTCTATAAATTCATAGGCATCTTCCGGTGTTTTATTGTTGATGGTTCTGCCAGCAGCTGCGTCAATCATTTGTCTTGTTGAGGGATTCACACCATTGTAGAACGTTTGAACTTGCGGCCATAGAGGTAACCCATGGTGAGGGCACCTTCTTAATAGATCCTTGTATCTCTCCCATGCATCGTAAAGTGTCTCTAAGTCCATCTGCATAGAAGAAGAAATATCATTACGCAACTTAGCTATTTTTGCTGGTGGAAAATATTTTAATAGAAATTTTTTGGTCATTTGCTCCCAAGTGGTAATGGATCCTCGTGGTAGTGAGTTCAACCACTGTTTAGCTTTATTCCTTAGTGAAAAAGGGAATAACCGAAGGCGAATGGCATCATCAGAAACACCATTAATTTTGAAAGTGTCACACAGTTTTAGGAAATTTTCCAAGCGCGTGTTGGGGTTCTTATCCTGCAAACCATCAAACTGAACAAATTGCTGTATCATCTGAATCATGTTAGGTTTCAATTCAAAATTGTTAGCAGCAATAGCAGGTCTAACTATACTTGACTCAGTTCCTATAAAATTAGGTTTAGCATAATCATACATAGTACGAGGAGCAAGATTCTGATTTGCTAATTCAGCGGGTATGGCTGGTGGTAGCGGATTGTCTTGATTTTCAGCCATCTCTTGAGTAGTAGTTGAGATATCGTCCTCTTGCTCTTCCTCTGTGTATCTTAAGCTGTGCCTGATTTCTCATCAGTTTCTATGAGTTGTACGATCAATTTCCTCGTAAAAAAGCAACGGTCCTGACGGGTGTCTTCTAGTCATACACTACAAGAACCTGCCAGGAGAAAGAAGAAGAAAGTTAGTGAAATAAAAATAGAAATAAAGTTAAATTGCAAGAAAAATAAATGGCTAAAGTAATAAAAATTAAGTGTTCCTAATATTTTAGTTCCTCGGCAACGACGCCAAAAACTTGATCGCATGATTCGTAACAAGTAATAAATATTTATAATAAAGATCAAACCTAGACTAACTATTATCACGATGAAAAGGCAAGCGCACCTATCGAACAATAGTATAGTAATGGCAAAATCGGTATATCGTACCCAAGGGAACCAAAAGTACTAGTAATAACTATCTTTTTATTATTTAGCCTAGGAATAAGAGGGTTTGTTTATTAAACTAATTATCTAAACTAATTAACTAATTTAATTAAAGCGAAGAGAAAGTTTGGAAAAAGACTTGAAGAGAAGCAATTGATAAAGACGACACCCAAGGAGGAATCCACCTAGATTTTACTTGTTATCTGACTCTGAACTAGGCGATTTATTCACTTGACTTGATCCGTGAGACTCCCTAACCTACATTATTATCTCTTTCGAGAGTAATAACACTTAACCCTCAGTTGAATTAATTGAAATCTCTTTCTAATTAAAACCCCTAGGGAAGCAGTAAATCGATCTATGGACTCCTATATTAGGTTTCACCCTAATCTGACAAAATCTCGTAACCCTATCTTTAGGCATTCGATCAACTCCGCTTAATTATGCCAAATCTACTCTTAGGCAGGGTCTATTCCTCCTCTGCATAAGTACATTAAATCATGAGTCAATACCCGAAATATTAACTCAAGCATTAGAAACACATAATTAAGAACAAATCAAGTATTTATCATATAGTTCAGATAATAAGAACAAGATCCATCATAGTTTCATCCCCCTTAGGTATCTAAGGGGTTTAGTTCATAATAAAATAAGAGTACATCTCAAAAGTATAAAAATAACAAAACATGAAGAAAACTCTAAAACTCCTGAAGGGATTTTGAGAGAGATCTTTAGTCTTGGAGTAGCTCTGACTTTTGGAATGGATCGTCTGGCTTCCTTCAAGTAATTCCTGGCGTGTGGTTCTGTGTTTCAGAAAAGTTCTGGAAGCGCCCCCGGAAAAGCCCCCTTGGTAGGTCATACTTAGGGTGTTTATATAGGCTTTGGATTGGTTTTCTTCTTCCCTAAGTATCCTTTTTCTGTGTAAAATACAACTCTTTGAAAAAGGGACATGCCCGTGTGCTACGGCCGTGTGACGTGTTTGCTAGGCCGTGTTCATTTCGCTAAATTTCACATGACCGTGTCGGTCAATGGCCAGGCCGTGTGAATCGTAAATCCTTGGACGACACCCTTGACAGACACAGGCGTATGAGCAGCCCATGCAGCAAGGCTTAGGCCGTGTGATCTTCTTGATTTGGTCCTTTTTGTCTCTTTTAAGCTCGTTTTTAGCTCCTTTTGACTCTTGGTGCTTTCCTGATTACAAAACATGAAATAACCGGATTAAGAGCACTAAAATTCACAAATCTAATAGGAAATATCCATAAATATGCTAAGTATTTGGGGTAACAATATGTATAATTTGGTGTTTATCATTAAACATTAGAATTTAAAGAAGTTAAGACCGTTAGTGCTCGGGTTGCCTCCCGAGAAGCGCTTGTTTATATTCTAAGCTTGACTTACCTCTCCATTGAATGGTCATGGTGGTTCGAGGAGTTTATACTCTTCATTCCTACTATTAATCTCATCAAAGTAAGGTTTTAGGCATGTATTGTTTACCTTAAAAGTGCCAAATTTGGGATGACTTACCTCGACTGTACTGAATAGGAAAATGCTAAGTACCGTAAGAGGAATTTTTTCATTCAGTTTGGCAGTGGCAATGTAAGGATCTGCGGCGTCTTAGAGAACTTTATTTGCAACCTTAAGTTGATTTGGTGAGGTATTGAGCTCGTTCTGGCGTAGTTTTAGTTTATCATATGTTCTCGGTTTGTGTGTTCGCCATTCATCTAGCTCCTTGATTTGTAACCTTCATTCTTCAAGAATAGGTTCTCTACCGTTGCTTGAACATGGCTCATGTATATCCTTCGAATTCATTTCCTGCAAAGTAGGTTGCACCATATTGTCAGTTTTAGTAGAATGGTTTATACAATCACCTTTAATTTTCGATGTGTTGCCAGAATTGTGAGCTTGAAGGGTGATTGTTTCTTCCCCCACATGAAGTGTGAGTTCACTGTGCCAACATCAATAATCGTTCTAACAGTTGCTAAAAAGGGCCTTCCTAAAATTAAAGGAGTGTTGCTATCCTCCTCTATGTCTAGAACAACGATGTCAACGGGAAATATAAATGTATCGATTTTAACTAGCACATCTTCAATAATACACCTAGGATATCTGATAGTTTTATCTGCTAATTGAATGCTCATCCTAGTTTGTTTGAGTTTCCCAAGACCTAGTTGCTTAAATATTTTGTAAGGCATGATGTTAATGCTATCCCCTAAATCAGCTAATGCATTATTAACATCTAAACTACCAATTAAGCAAGGAATTGTAAAACTCCCTGGATCTTTTAATTTGTTGGGTAGCTTATTCTGTAGAATAGTTGAGCAAACTACGTTTAGCTCCACATGCGACGCCTCGTCTAATTTTTGCTTATTTGCTAAAAGCTCTTTTAAAAATTTCATTGCGTTCGGCATCTGCGAGAGAGCTTCAATAAACGGTAAGTTGATATGTAATTTTTTAAAGAGTTTAAGGAATTTACCAAATTGTTCATCTGAGTGGTCTTTCCTTGTCGCTTTGGGATATGGCACACGAGGTATATATTCTACACTTACTGTTTTGTTTTCATTGTGACCTGCCTCACCTTTACCTTTGCTTACCACAGTTTCTTGCCTCGGTTTTGGCTGAGGCTCAACGAATCCTTCTTTACCTTGAACATTAATCGCGTTGAGCTATTCCCTCAGGCTAGGTTCAGTGTTACTTGGTAAGCTACATTGTGGTCATTCAAAAATTAGTTTGGACAACTAGCCTATCTGAGTTTCAAGCCCTTGGATCGACGCTTGTTGATTTTTAATTTCATCTCGTTATTCTGGAAGCGAGTTTCTGACACAGCGATAAATTTCGTTAGCATCGCTTCAAGGTTTGGATTTTTCTCTTGTTGGTAAGGTGGTTGTTGAAAACCCGGAGGATTTTGTTGCCTTTGATTTCCTTGACCACCCTATGAGAAATTTGGGTGGTTCTTCCAACCTGCATTAAAGGTATTACTGTATGGGTTATTTTGAGATCTAGAGTTGTTGTTACCCATATAGTGGACTTCCTCGTCGGTTGTTGGATTGAAGGGTTGATGATCTGTATGTACGCCTCCTCCACTTGAATCACACCTCATTACTGAATATACCTGCATAGAACCAAGTAAACCATCAATCTTTTTATTTAGAAGTTCTACCTGATTTGATAACATGTTAACCGCATCGACGTTATAAACGCTTGCTGTTTTGGTTGGCTTAGCCCTCATAACTTGCCATTGATAGTTATTCAGTGACATCTTCTCAATAAATTCGCGAGCTGCTTTAGGTGTTTTGTTGTTGATGGTTCCACCAGCGGCTGCGTCAACCATTTGTCTACTCGAGGGATTTAGGCCATTGTGGAATGTTTGAACTTGCAATGATAGAAGTAACCCATGGTGAGGGCACCTTCGGAGTAGGTCCTTGTATCTCTCCCATGTATCGTAAAGTGTTTCTAAATCCATCTGCACAAAGGAAGAGATATCATTACGTAATTTGGCTGTCTTAGCCGGCAGAAAATACTTTAATAAAAACTTTTTTGTCATTTGTTCCAAAGTAGTGATTGACCCTCGTAGCAACGAGTTCAACCACTGTTTAGCTTTGTTTCTCAATGAAAAAGGGAATAACCGAAGACAAATGGCATCGTCAGAAATGCCATTAATTTTAAATTGTCGCAAAACTCCAGAAAATTTGCCAAATGAGTGTTGGGGTCCTCGTCTTGCAAACCATCAAACTAAACAAATTGCTGTATCATTTGAATTGTGTTTGCTTTCAGCTCAAAATTATTTGCAGCAATAGCAGGCCTAACTATACTTGCCTTAGTTCCTGTTAAATTAGGTTTAGCATAATCATACATAGTACGAAGAGCAGGATTCTGATTTACTAGAACAGCGAGTATCGCAGGAGGTAGCGGATTTTCCTGATTTTCAGCCATCTCCTCGGTTGTAGTTGAGATATCTTCCCCTTGCTCTTTCTCTATGTATCTTAGGCTTCGCCTTATTTCTCGTTGGTTTCTACGAGCGGTGCGATCGATTTTTTCGTCAAAAAGTAATGGTCCCGACGGGTTTCTTCTAGTCATAAACTATAAGAAACTGCCAGAAAAAGAAAATTTAGTAAATAAAAATAAAAACAAAAGCAGAATTAAATTGCAGTAAAACTAATGGCTAAAGTAATAAAAATTGAATGTTCCTAATATTTCAGTTCCCCGGTAACGAGCCAAAAACTTTATCTTGATTTTCCTTCATAAGTTTTATAAACTTATAATTCATCGTTCTTGAAACTAACTATTATCACGACGTAGGCAAGTGTACCTATCGAACAGTAGTATAGCTTTAGCAAGACCGGATTGTCTAACCCAAAGGAACTAAAAGTACTAGTAATGACTGTCTTTTTATTATCTAGCCTAAGAATAATGGGGTTTGCTTTAATTAACTAGTTAACTAAACTAAGAGATCACAGAAAATAGAATTGGGGAATTACTTTTAGAAAAACGATTGAATTAAGACAACACCTAAGGAAAAATCCACCTAGACTTCACTTGTTATTTTGGCTCCGAATCGGACGATTTATTCATTTAACTTGTTCCGTAGAAATCCCTAAGTTATGGTATTATCCCTATTCAAGACTAATAATGTCTAACCCTAGATTGAATAATTGAAATTTCTTTCTAATTAATACCCTAGGGTTGCATTAACTCGATCTATGGATCCCCATATTAGGTTTCACCCTAATCTGGCAAAATCTTGTCACCTTATCTCTAGGTACGCAATCAACTCCGCTTAATTATGACAAAGTCACTCTTAGACAGGGACTATTCATCCTCCAACTAAGAGCATTAACTTGAATCAATATCCTAAAATACCGAAACAAGAATTAAGAACACATAATTAAGAACAAGTCAAATATTTATCATAAAATTCAGAAAATAATAACAAGATTCGTCTTAGGTTTCATTCCCCTTAGGTATTTAGGGGTTTTAGTTCATAACTAAATAGGAAAACATCTTAGAAGAATAATGAATACAAAACATAAAGAAAACCCAAAACTCTTGAAGGGAAATTGAGGAGAGATCTTTAGTCTTGATGATGAATCCGGCTTCTGAGATGGATCAATCGGCTTTCTTGGAGTAATTCCTTGCTCCCTATTCACCGTCTCCTTTAGTCTTCCTCTAGGGTGTTTAACTAGACTTTAGATTTCCTAAAAGCCCTAAAAATCGCCCATTTCTAAATAGAACTTAACTAGGGCTTCGGCAGGGACATGCCCGTGTGCGATTACTTCAAGCCATGGTCGAGGCTGAAAGATCAACACGCCCGTTCTGAGGTTGATTTAGGCTTTGGTCGAGCCTGTTAGAATGGCGCGGGCGTGTGTTCTGCCCGTGTGAGGAAGTCCAGGTCGTGTTATTTTCCCACTTTGGCCCATTTTCTTCGTTTTTGGCCCGTTTTTTGTTCTTTTCGCTCTTCTATGCTCACCTAAGTATAAAATATGAAATTAAAGAAATAAGAGCATCAAATTCACCAAATCTAGGGAGAAATCTTTCATAAATGTGTTAAGAAGGGGATAAAAATATGTATAAATTATGGTTTATCAGTGGTTATGGTTTCTGGGAATGTCGTAGAACTCTTGGGTTCAAGCCTTGACTTGAGCAAATTTTTTAATTGAATAAAGCCTTACTCTTGTTCAGTAGGTTTAAGTTTAAATATTAGTAAGTTTATATCAGAATGGACTTACTGGTCTAGTGGTTAAATGGAGTGTTAAGTGCCTGGAGGTCCGGAGTTCGAATCCCCGTGCGAATAAGAGATTGATTTTGCTTCTTGTGTCGTGTGAGTGTTTGAGTAGAATGGGATTTTGAGTAATGGAATAAGTGGGGAGTCAGGTGGAGCATTTTTAGGAGTAAATTGGGGGAATGGGGTAGTTATCAAGATTTGATTGTATTTTTTTCCCATTAAAAAAATTCTGTTTCTTCTTCTCCAAAAAGGTCTCCACCGATTTTCTACTCTTGTTCTTCCTTACTGCTATTTTCACCTTTCTTTTGTTGCCAAAATTCTTGTTTTTCTCGCCTCTCTTCTTTCCAAATTCTTTGCAACGCCCCAAGTTTTAAATATATGTTCCGATAAAACATGACAAAAATATATGTCTGCTTCAGTGGTTAAGTGTTCTGGGTGTGTGTGAGAGGTTTTAAGTTCAAGCCACAACTTGGGTAAATTTTGGTACTTTTATGACTAAAGCCTAACTCTTGTTCAGTAGGCTTAAGTTCATTTGTTGGTAAAAGTATAACAGAATGGGCCTGCTAGTCTAGTGGTTAAGTGGAGTGTTGGTGTAAGGGAGGTCATGGGTTCTGATAAACGCCAAATTATACATATTGTTACCCCAAATACGTAGCACATTAATGGATGTTTACTATTTGGTGCTCTTAATTCGGTTATTTCATGTTTTGTACTCAGGAAAGCACCAAGAGTCAAAAGAAGCCAGAAACAAGCGTAAAAGAGACAAAAAGGACCAAATCAAGAAGATCACATGGCCTAAGCCTTGCCACACGGGGCTGCTCACATGCCCGTGTCTGTCGAGGGTGTTGTCCAAGGATTGCACGATTCACACGGCCTGGCCATTGACCCACACAGCCGTGTGAAATTTAACGAAACGAACACAGCCGTGGCACACGGGCGTGTCCCTTTCTCAAAGAGTTGTATTTTACAGGGAAAAATGATACTTAGGGAAGAAGAAAGCCAATACAAAGCCTATAAAAACACCCTAAGTATGACCTATTAAGGGGGACTTTTCGGGGGCTTCTAGGACTTTTCTGGAACACAAGGATTTTTCTGACGCTTCTAGAACCTTTCTGGAACACAGAACCACACGCCAGGAATTACTTGAAGGAAGCCAGACGCGTCATCCTAAAAAGCCGGAGGTGCTCCAAGACTGAAGATCTCTCTCAGAATTATTTCAAGGGTTTTAGAGTTTTCTTTATGTTTTGCTATTTTTATACTTTTGAGATGTACTCTTATTTCATTATGAACTAAACCCCTTAGATACCTAAGGGGGATGAAACCTATGATGGATCTTGTTATTATTATCTAAACTATATGATAAATACTTGATTTGTTCTTAATTATGTGTTTCTAATGCCTGAGTTAATATTCCGGGTATTGACTCATGATTTAATGTGCTTATGCAGAGGAGGAATAGACCCTGCCTAAGAGTAGATTTGGCATAATTAAGCGGAGTTGATCGAACGCTTAGAGATAGGGTTACGAGATTTTGCCAGATTAGGGTGAAACCAAATATGGGAATCCATAGATCGATTTACTGCTTCCCTAGGGGTTTTAATTAGAAAGAGATTTCAATTAATTCAACTGAGGGTTAGGCGTTATTAGTCTCAAAAGAGATAATAATGTAAGTTAGGGAGTCTCACGGATCAAGTCAAGTGAATAAATCATCTGGTCAGATAACAAGTGAAATCTAGGTGGATTCTTCCTTGGGTGTCGTCTTTATCAATTGCTTTTCTTCAAGTCTTTTCCAAATCTTCTCTTCGCTTTAATTAAATTAGTTAATTAGTTTAGATAATTAGTTTAATAAACAAACCCTTTTTATTTCGAGGCTAGATAATAAAAAGATAGTTATTACTAGTACTTTTGGTTTCCTTAGGTACGATATCCCAGTCTTGCCATTACTATACTATTATTCGATAGGTGCACTTGCCTTTTCGTCGTGATAATACTTAGTTTAAGTTTGATCTTCATTATAAATATTTATTACTTATTACGAATCACGCGATCAAGTTTTTAGCGCCGATGCCGGGGAACTGAAATATTAGGAACACTTAATTTTTATTACTTTAACCTTTTATTTTGCTTGCAATTTAACTTTATTTCTATTTTTATTTTACTAACTTTCTTCTTCTTTCTCCTGGCAGGTTCTTGTAGTGTATGACTAGAAGAAACCCGTCAGGACCGTTGCTTTTTGATGAGGAAATTGATCGTACAGCTCGTAGAAATCGACGAGAAATCAGGCGTAGCTTAAGATATACAGAGGAAGAGCAAGAGGACGATATCTCAACTACTACTGAAGAGATGACTGAAAATCAAGACGATCCGCTACCACCAGCCATACCCGCTGAATTAGCAAATCAGAATCCTGCTCCTCGTACTATGTATGATTATGCTAAACCTAATTTTACAGGAACTGAGTCAAGTATTGTTAGGCCTGCTATTGCTGCAAATAATTTTGAACTGAAACCTAACATGATTCAGATGATACAGTAATTTGTTTGATTTGATGGTTTGCAGGATGAGAACCCCGACACTCACTTGGCAAATTTCCTAGAACTGTGCGACACTTTCAAAATTAATGATGTTTCTGATGATGCCATTCGCCTTCGGTTATTCTCTTTTTCACTGAGGAATAAAGCTAAACAATGGTTGAATTCACTACCACGAGGGTCCATCACCACTTGGGAACAAATGACCAAAAAATTTTTATTAAAATATTTTCCTCTGGCAAAAACAGCTAAGTTGCATAATGATATATCTTCTTTTGTGCAGATGGACTTAGAAACACTTTACGATGCATGGGAGAGATACAATGACCTTGTGCGAAGGTGCCCACACCATGGATTACCTCTATGGCTGCAAGTTCAAACATTCTACAACGGTGTGAACCCTTCGACAAGACAAATGATTGATGCAGCTGCTGGTGGGACCATCAATAACAAAACACCTGAAGAGGCTTCTGAATTTATTTAAGAGATGTCACTGAATAACTATCAGTGGCAAGTCATGAGGACTAAGCCAACGAAAACAGCAGGCGTTTATAACATCAATTCAGTCACTATGTTTTCAAATCAGGTAAAACTTCTGAATAAGAAAAATTGATGGTTTACTTGGTTCTACGCAGGTACATCCAGTGGTGAGGTGTGATTCAAGTGGAGGAAGTGTGCTTACAGAATACCCACCATTCAATCCTTCAACCGAAGAGGAACAAGTCAACTATATGGGTAACAATAATTTTAGATCTCAAAATAACCCCTATAGTAATACTTATAATGCAGGTTGGAAGAACCACCCAAATTTCTCTTGGGGCGGTCAAGGAAATCAAAGGCCACAGAATCCTCAGGGTTTTCAACAGCCACCTTATCAACAGGAAAAGAAGCCGAACCTTGAGGAGATGCTATCCAAATTTATCTCGGTGTTAGAAACTCGTTTCCAAAATACTGAGACAGCACTCAAAGATCAACAAGCATCAATTTAAGGAATCGAAACTCAGATAGGTCAGCTATGCAAATTAATTTCTGAACGACCACAAGGTAGCTTGCCAAGTAACACTGAACCGAACCCAAGGGAATAGCTCAACGCAATTAGTACTCAAGATAAAGAAGGATTCGTTGAGCCTGAGCCAAAATTGATGCAAGAAACTGTGATAAGGAAAGGTAAAAGTAAGGTAAGTCATAACAAATTGGTGAATGAAGAATATAAACCTCGTGTGCCATACCCTAACGCGACAAGGAAAGACCGCTCAGATGAACAATTCAGTAAATTCCTTAAAAATTACATATCAACTTACCGTTTATTGAAGCTCTGTCACAGATGCCAAATGCAATGAAATTTTTAAGAGAGCTTCTAGCAAACAAGCGGAAGTTGGACGAAGCGTCACATGTGGAGCTAAACGTAGTTTGCTCAGCTATTCTACAGAATAAGCTACCCAACAAATTGAAGGATCCAGGGAGTTTTACAATTCCTTGCTTAGTTGGTCGTTTAGATGTGAATAATGCATTAGCTGATTTAGGGGCAAGTATCAATGTCATGCCTTACAAAATGTTTAAGCAACTAGGTCTTGGGAAACCCAAACAAACTAGGATAAGAATTCAACTGGCAAATAAAACCATAAGATTTTCTAGGGGTATTATTGAAGATGTACTAGTGAAAGTGGATAAATTCATATTTCCCATTGATTTCGTTGTTTTAGACATAGAGGAGGAGACCAACACCCCTTTGATTTTAGGGAGGCCCTTTTTAGCAACTACTAAAACAATTATTGATGTTGGCATAGGTGAACTTACACTTTGCGTGGGAGACGAAACGATCACCCTTCAAGCTTTTAATTCTAGCATCCCATCGAACATGGAAGGTAATGATCCACACCATCCTACTAAAACTGATAATATGACACAATCCATTGTGAAGAAATTAAGTTTGAAAGAAGCACATGAGCCATGTTCCAACAACAATAGGGGACCCATTCATGAAGAAGGAAGGCTACAGATAGAGGAGCTAGATGATTGGCGAGCACATAAACCGAGAACACTCGATAAATCGAAACTATACCAAAACAAGCTCGGTACCTCTCCAAATCAACTTAAGGTTGGAGATCAAGTCTTATTAGATGCCGCAGACCCTCACATTGTCACTCCCAACCCGGATGAAGAATCCCCTCTTACAGTACTTAGTATTTTCTTATTCGGTACAGTGGAGGTAAGTCATCCCAGGTTCGACACTTTTAAGGTAGACAATTCTTGGCTAAAACCTTATTTTAAGATTAACAGCAAGAACGAGGAGTATGAACTCCTCAAACCACAATGATAAATCAACAGAGAGGTAAGTCGAGCTTAGACTATAAACAAGCGCTTCGCGGGAGGCAACCCGAGTACTAACATATTTTGATTTCTTACTTCTAACACTTTAAATAATTAAATTTTTAGAATTACACAATCTTTCAGAACACACGACCACCCACACGGGTGTGCCTAAGCCGTGGTAAAATAGGGGAAGTGACACGGCTGCGCGATATGACCGTGTGGAAACAGGGCAAAGATTTCCCCAAAACACGGGATGCGATAAATCCCCACGGCAGTGCGACATGGCCGTGGGTGAGGTTAATAGATGAACACGGGCTTGGGAATGGAAAAACATGGGCATGCCAGGGGTAAGGCTTGATTCTGTTTCTCTAACACGGGCGTGCGACACGCCCGTGACATTAACCCGTGGACAACAATACACGGGCATGGTACTATATACACGGGTGTGGGAGAAGCGAACGAAGCTAAGCATGGCCGTGCGATATGGCCATGTACCACACACGCCCAAGACACACGGGCGTGGGATAGTAGCCGGGCACGACCCAAATTGAAAAAAAAATCGAAAAACACGGGCTCACTCTCAGAGTACACGGGCGTGGCCATAGGCCGTGTGCCCCTCCCTTATATAAACAAACCACTGTCCATCTTCTCCCCTCTTTCAAAATCTTAGCTGAAATTTACCCCTCCCCCTCCCCAACCCTTAATCCCTATTCCGTCCACCATTTCCCAGATTCTCACTTCCTCAACCCCCAAACCACCCTCAAATTCACATTCCCACTCCAGCACCACCACCTGAGGCCCCCATTGACGATGATCATTGAATCCTCCTATTTTATTTTTATCTTTCTTTTTATTTTTATTCTTAATTTTTAATTTCATTTCAATTTTATTATTTTCTTATAAAAGACATATCTATATTAGTAAATTTTACTTGCTTCATCTTTTTTTTTTGGTATTTTTAACAAGTAATCCCACTACACTCTCTTCCATACCAACTCTTAATAAGTTCTTCATGATTCTATAGATTTCCAAACAATCTGCTAGAAATATTTTACAGAATGAGGAAAAAATAGGGAATAATACAAAATGAATGCCATGTTCAATGACCCAATTTCTTCATTTAGCTAAGAACAATGGTAGCTACTACTTTCCCCAAACACTACAGCCTCAAAATCAAGCTCTGCATCCATATAACAGGGAGTTTCACCTCCTTCCCTCTTATGATTTTCTTTATTTTAAATAGTCTATCTTTGTACATTGAGGGCAATGTACATCTTAAGTGTGGGGGGGTGAACATAAACATGAAACCTAACTTTTTGTATTATTCTCAAATCCCTGAATGTAGTCTTGTGCTTAAGTGGTTTTCTCATAATATTGATAGAATAAATTCTGATTAATCTATAATTATTGTTGATATGTCATGAATTAGATCAAGGGGATTATGCATGAGTATTTGATTGTAGGACCTTAAAGAGTCAAGCATGATAAGTTGATATTTTGAGAACTAAAATTTCTAGATTTTTTTTCCTGAATTGATGTATTATCTTGAAATCTTAAGTATACAGGAATGACATCAAAATCCCAAATTTTTGGTGAGATTTTTTGAGCATGTAGCTTTATTTCTTGCTCACTTCTTTTGTGGTTTGAGTGTGTCAACATTGAACTGTTATTCTAGAACTTGCTTCGATTATACATGTCGAGATCACACGTATGATTTGATATATTGAGATGATAAAGGCACTTAGGATTTAACCCACTTACTCCATAAAAAGCCTTCCCACATAATTAAACCCTTAGTGAACCCCCTTTTAGCCTGCTAACCCTTTTTCTTTATTGATTAGCCCTCATTATTAACCCATTAACCCATTATTATTGAAATCCCCTTACTTAATTTGACCCTTTTTATCGAGATTGAATTTAAATTGTTACCTCACTATGATCACCAATTTTTGTTACTGAATCATGGAGTATAACTACTATATTGTATTAACTTGATTTGTTCTTAAAAAAAATAACCTCAGTATTATTATTGTAATTCTTAGCAAGCTAAAGTTGTCATGAAAAAGAGAGCTCATGTAATATAGTTCTAGATATTTGTTGTCATTCAGTAATTAAGTTTTTGATAGTGGGGTGATATATTGAAATCATCTCAATTTTAACCTTTGTTTCTTCAGCTTGTATCCATACCCGTAACCTAAACCCCGTTACAACCATGCAAAGACCTTTTGATTTGTGTATTATATCATTTACAAGTGGTGGAGATTTGATTTTCATGCAAGCCTATAGTGATAACATCTCATGTTAGACAATCAAGTGTTTAATTTTGAACTTTAAACACTTTGAGTGTTTTGAGTGAATCCTTAGTGAGGATGTCATCTCTTGTATATTTAGGACTAAAGTTAATTACTTAGAGGAAGGAGATTACCTATAATTTTATTATCAAAATATTCGATTTAAATTGTTTGAAGTTCTTAATGTCCCTATGGTTGAATTCTCACTGTATGATTCTCCGTGGAATAATTTTTAACATTATCGGTAATGATTATGTGATTGAAAGGAATTAATTCTAGCAGTAAATGAGAGTTTTGCTTGAGGACAAGCAAATGCTTAAGTGTGGGGGTATTTGATAAACGCCAAATTATACATATTGTTACCCCAAATACTTAGCATATTTATGGATGTTTGCTATTAGATTTATGGATTTTGGTGCTCTTAATCCGATTATTTCATGTTTTGTACTCAGGAAAGCGCCAAGAGTCAAAAGGAGCCAAAAAAGAGCGTAAAAGAGACAAAAAGGACCAAATCAAGAAGATCACACGACCTAAGCCTTGCTACACGGGCTACTCACACGCTCGTGTCTGTCGAGGGTATCATCCAAGGATTTCACGATTCATACGGCCTGGCCATTGACCCACACAGCCGTGTGAAATTTAGCGGAACGAACACGGCCTGGCAAACACGTCACACGGCCGTGGCACACGGGTATATCCCTTTTTCAAAGAGTTTTATTTTACACAGAAAAAGGATACTTAGGGAAGAAGAAAGCCAATCCAAAGCCTATAAAAACACCTTAAGTATGACCTACTAAGGGGGACTTTTTCGGGGCTTTTAGGACTTTTCTAGAACACAGGGACTTTTTCGATACTTCTAGAACCTTTTTAGAACGTAGAACCATACGCCAGGAATTACTTGAAGGAAGCCAGACGAGTCATCCCAAAAAGCCGGAGTTGCTCCAAGACTGAAGATCTCTCTCAGAATTCCTTCAGGGGTTTTAGAGTTTTCTTTATGTTTTGCTATTTTTATACTTTTGAGATGTACTCTTATTTCATTATGAACTAAACCCCTTAGATACCTAAGGGGGATGAAACCTATGATGGATCTTATTATTATTATCTGAACTATATGATAAATACTTGATTTGTTCTTAATTATGTGTTTCTAATGCTTGAGTTAATATTTCGGGTATTGACTCATGATTTAATGTGCTTATGCAGAGGAGGAATAGACCTTACCTAAGAGTAGATTTGGCATAATTAAGCGGATTTGATCGTGTAACAGCCTAATTTCAGTGGTGTCGGAATAATGATTCGAGATCACAAAATCCGACAAATGAGTAGGAAATATTATTAATTTAGTGAGTATAAGTTAAATGTTAAGTTAGGAAAAATTTTGAAATAGTGAATAGTGTAAAAAATATATATATATATATATATATATATATATATTAAAATAATTAGAATCGAAAACGAGGTATCGAGACCTCAAAAATTTTAAATCGAGCCATAAATATTTTTATAAATATTTATGGAGTGTTAATAAGTTAGTATTAAAGTTTCGTCAAGAAATTTTAAAGTACTGATAGCTAATTAAATAAAAAGGACTAAATTGAAAAAGGTGAAAAAGTTACTAAAATGATTAAATAGCTTAATTTTCAAATGAGGAAGGACCTAAAGTGCAAATAAGCCCAAAGGAGATATTTGGGCGGCAATAGCTGAGAAAAATCAGAAAATGGGTGAAATAAGGGCAAAATTGGAAAATTGCCAAAATTAACTAAATAAAAATGGGACTAAATTGGAATATCTAGAATTCTCTTCATTTCTCTTCATATTCATCAGCTGAAAAACAGTCATGGATGAGGGTTCAAGCTGGTTTTCATACTCTAGCTTCATGTAAGTTTAATTCTTGCTTTCTCCTTGAAATTTTTATGTTTTTGGACTTTTACAATTGGGTCCAACTTACTATTTCATTAGTTTTTGATTCCGTGGCTAATTTTTGAAGTTTTTATGGATGATTACTGGAAGAATATGATGAATAAACATAGAATTGAAGTTTTAATTTTGACATATGGTGATTTTATCAAGTAAAATCGATGAAAATTGGTTTAGGACCTAATTGTGAAAGAGTTTGGAATTAAGGTCTAGTGTTAAAGTTCTGGTTTTCAAGGGTTATGAAGTAGTTTAAAATGATGGAATAAAGTATTAAATGAGAAAAATTATCTCAATTGAGGAGTTAATTGAACAAGGATTGAATTGTATGAACTATGAAATTTGGGGCTAAATGGAAATCAATATTTTTCACTAAAACTGTTTTGGGCAGCAGCAGTATCCTAACTTTGAAAAATCACCAAAAATTGTAGAAATCGAATTATAGGATGAATAAAATATGAAATTAAAGCTTATTGAGTCTAGTTTCTTATAAAAGAAATTATGTAAGCAATGGAGTTGTAAATCATGAGCTACAATAACTTTTGTGAGACAAGGTCAGAATGATTTCGGGTTCCCCTGTTCTGAATTTGGAAAATCATCAAAAATTGGATAAAAATAATTAGAGGCTTAAATTTATATGTTTAGAATCCTTAATGAGTCTATTTTCAATAGAAATAAGCGGGAACATGATCCAAATCTCGTAAACGATGAGATAATTAATTCTTAGTGAAGAAGGGTCGGAACTGTCAGACAGCAGAACAGGGTAACTTTAAAGAATAAACTGTACTTATTGGCTAAACCAAAAATTGTGAAAATTTTATGGTAATAATATATGTAAGTCTAGTTTCAGGGAAAATTAGCGGATCTTAATTTCGAGTTCTGTACCTTAAGATATAAATAATTTAGTAACTATGACGCAAATGGACAGTTTTGAATATACATATAAGTAAATAGTGAAATTATTGATAATGTTACTTGTTGCATGTTATATAAATAAAGGATGTGGAATGGAGAGGAGGAGGAGGAAAATATGTATGAATATTCAGCTAGCATGGCTAATTTGCATGTTTTAGGCTCATGGACTAAATTGAATAAAAGTAAAAAAATTTATGGGCAATTTTGTAAAATGTGTGAAATGACCAAATTGCATGAAATGAATTATTTTATTATTTAAAATTACAAAATTGAATGAAATTATTAATTTAGCTCAAGATCAGGGAAAAACATATTTTAAGGATTAAATTGCAATAATTTTATTTTATTTTAACCTAAGGATGAAATCGTCATTAATTAAAAGTTTAGGGGTAAAATGGTAATTTTGTTTAGAGTATTAGTTGAATGTATTACAACATGAAATAAATGAAAACGACGATCAAATTTCTTTATAAAGATCCGGATAACTCGAATACGAGACTTGAACGTGGAAAAGAAAAGATATCGGATTAATGAAATTATAAACATGTATAAGTAACGAGGTAAGTTAGTATAACTTGAATTGTATTTTTAAATGCATGAAATATCGATATAATGAATTCTCGATTTTATGTTTATGAAGAAATGGCAAGAGAATGATATTTATCATGACATGTAAATAGGTGATTATTTTTTATACGTTAATACAAGGAAATTAATTAAATTGAGACGAGTAATAAATTTAAGTAAAACATATCGAGAAAAATAATACGTTAAGGGACAATATGTTTGATTTTAATTGGTTCCAAATATGAACGTTAGATAAAATGAAATATCCGATAAATAAATCAGTAACTCGTAATGCTCCATAACTCTATTTGGTGACGGATTCGGGTTAGGGCGTTACATTTAGTGGTATCGAGCTAAGGTTTAGTCGGTTCTCGGACCGAATGTAGTACATGTAAAGTATGATTATATGTGAATATCTCAAATATGTATTGGTATTGAATTGTATCTTGAATAGAAAGTGGAAATGTGAATTTGAATTGAATTGAATGGAATGGAATGGAATTATGATTAATTGAAGTGTGTATTACTATAATTCAAATTTTAATTATTATTGATTGCTGAATTTTTAATTGTTATGTATGGTAAGTAAGAATTATTGTGTTTTGCAATTGAAATGGATTGATATAGTATGTGATGAATTTATTGAATTTATATTGATTGAATTGGTGTATATATATATATATTGAATATATATTGATTATTTGAATTGAATTGAATTATGAGTATATTTGATTATTTGAATTGAAATATAAATTGTTTGAAAATTTTAAATATGAGATTTGTGATATTTGAATATTTGTTACTGAAAAGTGAATTGAATTGTATAGAATTATGAATTTATGTGAATAATTGAAATATATTTGTTGAATTAAATGAAAATGTATGAAATTATGAAAATGTGTGAATATATATGAATATTAGATTGGTATATTGATAAAGGAATTATTAAATTGAGAAAGTGAATCAAATACCCTATTAACAGTATCGGACTAGATTGGATACAAATGGCATGCCATTGGATTTGTGATGTGATGAGGAGATTTGTAGTTCGGCCGAGAAGATGTTTCTGTTATTGTAACTTCGGTTTATCCGAAGAGGCATTAAATGCCTTTCTGGTGTGTTATGGAGGACTTATAATATTCCGGGTGTGTTTGGGTTGGACATTCTGGTGTGTTTGGGGGGATATGATATACTGGTGTGTTTGGGAGGCTATATTATCTTTGGTGTGTTATGGAGGATTTATAATATTCGGTGTGTTTGGGCTGGATATTCGGTGTGTTTGGGTGAAATCGCATATCCGCCTAAAGTCCAGAGTCTTGTTAATAGGGGTAAATATGAATATTAAGTAAAATTGAAATAAGAATTAAATTCCTATTAACTTGTCGGGCTAGTCGGATATAATTGGCATGCCATAGGATTGGAAGAGTACGGATTTATCGGCTTTACCGATCGTGCACGTATGTCTTGTTATTATATCATTAACGATTCGGCACTTTGTGTGTCGGATATTGTTACCGCATCTTTATTCAATTATCGTTCCGGATTTGTTCCGATGAGGTACTCTGTGTACCACACCGCCATCTTTATCGCTTTCTTTCGGCTTGACCGATGAGGCACTATGTGCCGCATCTTGGTGTGTTTGGGTTGGAATCAGTGTATCCGTCAAAGTCCGGATTGTTAATAGGGTGAATAATCAAATGAGAAAATTAAATAAATTTGGTTGCTCGTACTATTAAAAATATATATATATATGAGAAAGAAATTATGAGTTGAATTTTCAATTGAAATGAAATGTAAGATTTGGAAAGGTTCATGAATTTGCTAAAATATTGAATTATTGATATTGAAATCAGTTGAGTAAATGAAATGAGAAAATCAAATGAATTTGATCGATTGAACTTTTGAAAGTATGAAAAAAAAAAAAAAAAAAAGTGGAATTAAAAATTGAAATGTGAATTGAAATTGAGATATGAGATTGAAAGCTTGAACCAAAGGTTCATGAATTGATTAAAGATAGTATAGATGATATATGATGCTATTTGATGAAAGACTATTGTCGAGATATGAAATTAAAGCATAATTAACACATATGACTTATATTGTTACATGTTTGATGTTTATTATTTATTATAGTTTTAATAATTTGAATTATGGCAATACCACTGAGTATAAACGTACTCAACGTATGGTTGTATTACTATAATTCAAATTATTTATTATTAAATGTTAAATTTAAATTATGTATATGGTAAGAGAAGTATGAGTTAGTGATATTGAGATAATTGAAATGTGTTTATGATGAGAAGGAACTTAGAAATGTATGAATAGAAGTTCATGATATGTATGTGATAATGTACGAAATGAGATAATCAAAAGTTGAGAAATGATGAAACGTGAATGAAATGAAAGTTTAAATTGTGATAAGCTTATCTATGTTTGTATGGCATTCATATGATATTATGTGTCTGACTTGTTTGGTTAAGTAAATGCTATGAGTAAATTTACTCAAAATTCATGAAATGTATGTTTAATTACACTAGTTTGAAATGGATAACTGAAAAGTTCGTGTAACATAATTATGTATGTTAATTTGTTTGAAGTGAATTATGTAATTGTGATGATATGATGTTGATGATAAATGCTAAGTTATATGTGTGTATTTATGAGAGCTCAGTTAGAGGCCTTACGACCTCACCCTCTTACCAATGTAGTATTTTATAACGAAAATTTACAAAAAAAAAAAAAAATTGTTGAATAAGTTCACAAATGGGAAACTAAAGAGTACAGTAATGGAATAATTAATAATGTAGTCGGAGTTGAAAATAGTTTGACAAGTAAATACAGTTTTGAAAAAGATATCAGATTACTCTAAAGATCATTCAGATTACGTAATGACACGGTTAAAGAAAAAGTTAACCTCGGCTAGTCGACTTATTCAGATATGATATCTGAAGTATGTGTTTACTGAAATTTTTCCCGAATTGGTTTTCGTTAGTGAATGGAATGATGCGGGGTTCATGATGACAGAATTAGTTAGAAAAATGATAATTGAGTAGTAAAGATGATTGTGCGTGATAGTTACAGTTGAAACGAATATGATAATCTTTCTCGGGTATTCTATATATTCTTTTATCCTCAGAGATATGTGTGTGGTTATTCAGTCTCTGGTGGAGTTCTGATGTTTTGAGAATGCTAGTTAATTATGATGTTAGACGAAAGCTCTATTGGTCTGGTCGGTTTATGATCGTCATTTCTTCATCTTTTTGGAATTCTATTTTAATATGTTGGAAATGAAGTTAATGGTAAAAATTTATGTGAGACTATTCTTATGTTTCTACTGATCATGATTTTGTTTTATACATGCGGAGGATATATTATCTCTGTTATGATGGAAGTCCAGTCTGTAAGCAATGTTTTTCTTTTGGCTTTCTTTGAGAAATTATCAAGATCTTTATTATCTTTTTGTGAGTTAGATGTACTAGTGATTGTATGAGCATTACATAATATTTTTGAGTTCATATTCAGATGTCTATTTGTTAGCAAGTAAGCCGAACATTAAGAACATTTAGGATTATTGCAGTCAGTGATAATACTAGTGTGTTATGAGATAGAATGACTATAGATTTCGAATTGGGATTGTCATTAACATCGGAAAGGAAAATGTTATTTAGTTTATGGTTGTTCATTTGACAAAGAAAGATCTGTATGATCATTTCAGTAAGTACAGAGTTTTCCTTTGACAGATCAGCTAAGTATATGTGTCCCGAGAGGTAATTTAGAATTTTGACAGTACGTTCCAACATTGTGTTCTAGAGTTCAAAGGTGACAGGAAAAGATATTCGAGGTTAAATCAAATTGTGATTCTGAGAAATTAGTAAAAGTGTTTATGAGTGTTGAAAGTAACTTCTTCTAGTAAGATTTTCGGGGACGAAAATCCCTAAAAGAGGGGGAGAGTTGTAATGACCTAATTTTTGGTGGTGTCGGAATAATGATTCGAGATCACAAAATCCGACAAATGAGTAGGAAATATTATTAATTTAGTGAGTATAAGTTAAATGTTAAGTTAGGAAAAATTTTGAAATAGTGAATAGTGTATAAATATATATATATATATATATATATATATATATATATTAAAATAATTAGAATCAAAACGAGGTATCGAGACCTCAAAAATTTTAAATCGAGCCATAAATATTTTTATAAATATTTATGGAGTGTTAATAAGTTAGTATTAAAGTTTAGTCAAGAAATTTTAAAATCTTGATAGCTAATTAAATAAAAAGGACTAAATTGAAAAAGGTGAAAAAGTTACTAAAATGATTAAATAGCTTAATTTTCAAATGAGGAAGGACCTAAAGTGCAAATAAGCCCAAAGGAGATATTTTGGGCGGCAATAGCTGAGAAAAATCAGAAAATGGGTGAAATAAGGGCAAAATTGGAAAATTGCCAAAATTAACTAAATAAAAATGGGACTAAATTGGAATATCTAGAATTCTCTTCATTTCTCTTCATATTCATCAGCTGAAAAACAGTCATGGATGAGGGTTCAAGCTGGTTTTCATACTCTAGCTTCATGTAAGTTTAATTCTTGCTTTCTCCTTGAAATTTTTATGTTTTTGGACTTTTACAATTGGGTCCAACTTACTATTTCATTAGTTTTTGATTCCGTGGCTAATTTTTGAAGTTTTTATGGATGATTACTGGAAGAATATGATGAATAAACATAGAATTGAAGTTTTAATTTTGACATATGGTGATTTTATCAAGTAAAATTGATGAAAATTGGTTTAGGACCTAATTGTGAAAGAGTTTGGAATTAAGGTCTAGTGTTAAAGTTCTGGTTTTCAAGGGTTATGAAGTAGTTTAAAATGATGGAATAAAGTATTAAATGAGAAAAATTATCTCAATTGAGGAGTTAATTGAACAAGGATTGAATTGTATGAACTATGAAATTTGGGGCTAAATGGAAATCAATATTTTTCACTAAAACTGTTTTGGGCAGCAGCAGTATCCTAACTTTGAAAAATCACCAAAAATTGTAGAAATCGAATTATAGGATGAATAAAATATGAAATTAAAGCTTATTGAGTCTAGTTTCTTATAAAAGAAATTATGTAAGCAATGGAGTTGTAAATCATGAGCTACAATAACTTTTGTGAGACAAGGTCAGAATGATTTCAGGTTCCCTGTTCTGAATTTGGAAAATCATCAAAAATTGGATAAAAATAATTAGAGGCTTAAATTTATATGTTTAGAATCCTTAATGAGTCTATTTTCAATAGAAATAAGCGGGAACATGATCTAAATCTCGTACGATGAGATAATTAATTCTTAGTGAAGAAGGGTCGGAACTGTCAGACAGCAGAACAGGGGTAGCTTTAAAGAATAAACTGTACTTATTGGCTAAACCAAAAATTGTGAAAATTTTATGGTAATAAGATATGTAAGTCTAGTTTCAGGAAAATTAGCGGATCTTAATTTTGAGTTCTGTACCTTAAGATATAAATAATTTAGTAACTATGACGCAAATGGACAGTTTTGAATATACATATAAGTAAATAGTGAAATTATTGATAATGTTACTTGTTGCATGTTATATAAATAAAGGATGTGGAATGGAGAGGAGGAGGAGGAAAATATGTATGAATATTCAGCTAGCATGGCTAATTTGCATGTTTTAGGCTCATGGACTAAATTGAATAAAAGTAAAAAAATTTATGGGCAATTTTGTAAAAATGTCAGAAATGACCAAATTGCATGAAATGAATTATTTTATTATTTAAAATTACAAAATTGAATGAAATTATTAATTTAGCTCAAGATCAGGGAAAAACATATTTTAAGGATTAAATTGCAATAATTTTATTTTATTTTAACCTAAGGATGAAATCGTCATTAATTAAAAGTTTAGGGGTAAAATGGTAATTTTGTTTAGAGTATTAGTTGAATGTATTACAACATGAAATAAATGAAAACGACGATCAAATTTCTTTATAAAGATCCGGAACTCGAATACGAGACTTGAACGTGGAAAAGAAAAGATATCGGATTAATGAAATTATAAACATGTATAAGTAATTTGAGGTAAGTTAGTATAACTTGAATTGTATTTTTAAATGCATGAAATATCGATATAATGAATTTCGATTTTATGTTTATGAAGAAATGGCAAGAGAATGATATTTATCATGACATGTAAATAGGTGATTATTTTTTATACGTTAATACAAGGAAATTAATTAAATTGAGACGAGTAATAAATTTAAGTAAAACATATCGAGAAAAATAAGTACGTTAAGGGACAATATGTTTGATTTTAATTGGTTCCAAATATGAACGTTAGATAAAATGAAATATCTGATAAATAAATCGGTAACTCCGGTAATGCTCCATAACTCTATTTCGGTGACGGATTCGGGTTAGGGGCGTTACAGATCGAACGCCTAAAGATAGGGTTACGAGATTTTTTCGGATTAGGGTGAAACCTAATATGGGAGTCCATAGATCGATTTACTGCTTCTCTAGGGGTTTTAATTAGAAAGAGATTTTAATTAATTCAACTGAGGGTTAGACGTTATTAGTCTTGAAAAAGATAATAATGTAAGTTAGGGAGTCTCACGGATCAATTCAAGTGAATAAATTGTCTGGTTTAGAGTCAGATAACAAGTGAAATCTAGGTGGATTCCTCCTTGGGTGTCGTCTTTATCAATTGCTTTTCTTCAAGTCTTTTTCAAATCTTCTCTTCGCATTAATTAAATTAGTTAATTAGTTTAGATACTTAGTTTAATAAACAAACTCTTTTTATTCCTAGGCTAGATAATAAAAAGATATTCATTACTAGTACTTTTGGTTTTCTTGGGTACGATATCCCGGTCTTGCCATTACTATACTATTATTCGATAAGTGCGCTTGCCTTTTTGTCGTGATAATAGTTAGTTTAGGTTTGATCTTCATTATAAATATTTATTACTTGTTACGAATCACGCGATCAGGTTCAAATATCTGGGACGACAAGGGTAGTATTTTTCTGCCTAATTTTTCGCTGGAGTTGTACTGAAGGAGGAGTCTGAGTAGTGTTTGTTTAGTAGGATTTGTAGAGAGGGATTTTAGGAGTTGATGGGGGGGAGTTACCAGAATCTCTATATTTTGGTTGTTTTTCAAAAAAAAAAAGAAGAACATATTCAGTTTCCACTTCCTCTTGGTTCTTTCAGACATTTTTTCTTCTTTCTCTTCCCCTTTTAATCTCTGCCGAAACATCTATTTCTCCATCTCTTTTCAATTTTGTGTTCTAGTTTGATATTCTCACGGGCAACGATTGTTTTCGCTAGTTTGGTAGGTCGCTATTTCTCTTTTATACAGTACAGTAACATTTGAATAAGGAATTTACTGTGTGAACTACTGTTTAGGGGAAAATTAAAGGGCTGGAGTCTGTTCAATCGGTGCCGTAGTGAAGTAGAAATTTCATTGGCCAGTCCGTAGTAAGTTTTGTTGGTTTATCGTTTGGTTGACTTGTTATATTTCGAGGAAGCGTCATTTTAAGTAACTCAATCGGTGTGTTAATAGTCAATAATATGTTCTGGAGTGCTCGTGGTCGTGTTAGCTTCGAATCAATACTAGGTGTGTACCCAAAACTACGAAAAATGAGTGATCGATGAACGAGGCCGTGCGTACATGATACGGGCGCACGACACGACTGTGTGATGGCCAACGAGGCTGTGTGCGAGATACGAGCTTGACCAATTCGACCGTGTGGGCCACACAGGCGTGTGGAAACACACGGGTGAACCATACGAGCGTGTGAATGTTTGGGCTAGGCCATGTGATCCACACGGCCAAGGCCAATTCGAGGCGCGTGGGCCACACAGGCAGGCCACATGAGCGTGTGAGCCTATTTTTCTGAAATGATCTGTAAGGCTGCACGGGTCGCCCAAGTCGACTGTAACCTGTCGTAGGGTTAGTAAGCATTACTGAGACCCCTAATTTCATGATCTGTTTATGTGATGTATGATGTGAGCATGTTACACTTAGCATGTATATCTGATTTGACTGTTTAAGCTGATAAAATGCATTATAGCATGTTATATTTATACGTTGCATTACATCGAGGTTGGGTTGATGAAGTTAAAGGAAGTATCTGAAAGGCTTTTAAAGCCTGTTATCTGGAAGTTAGGCTACATATTTCTGATATGTACCACATTTTGGTACTGTATGGTGTGTAGGGATGGATGGGTGTTATATACCCTATTTGGTGTGCAAAGATAGGTGGGTCGATTTTATCCCCACATGGTGTGCAGGGTTGGACGGAGTTGGTGTGCAGGGTTGGTGGTTTGGGTTCTGTTATTCTGTTCTATTCTGCATGTTATATCTGAGATGGGCTAAGGCCCTAATATGTATCTGATTTTTTATTTGATTGGGCTAAGGCCCTAGTATATTTCTGATTCTGCATCTGAGTGGGCTGAGGCCCACACTGTTTTCTGTAAGAGGCTCTGGCCCAGATTGATTATGATTGCATTCCGATGTATGTCTGTATGCATGATTTCTGTGGAGATTACACACTAAGTTTGCGAAAACTCACCCTTTTCTATTTAATCTATTCAGGAAATCCCTAGTAGTAGATGGATCAATGCAGCAGAGGGCTCATCGGTGACCACTACTACTGAACTGCTTATTCACATTTTTTGCGTTTACTTTTGTTGGTATTTTATGTAATGTGGAGTTTAGGACTGTTTTGGTTTTGATTTGGGATTTTGAGCAGTTATTTATGGATTTATAAACTGCAACACAATAAAGTACACTTTTCCTAACATTAACTAAGGTTTTTCACAAATAAAAATGGTTACAAAGATTATTTGGTTTCAAAAGCTTCCGTGTAAAAGATATGTTTTAAAGCTAATCAAGTAGTACACGTTTTTCTAAACTAAGAAAAAGATAATAACTGGAACGATTTTAACGTATCAGTGCGTTTTCAAAAGCACTACCATGTGACATCACCAGATTCGGCCATAACGTCTAGGCCGAGTTTGGGGTGTTACATTCTTTCCCACTCGATTTTGTGCCATTCCGCCTTTGATTGCGATCATTTGGTAAGTGTTAGTTAAGTAAATTTGTTCTCTAGTTAACTGTTATTAACTGGTCGTTGACAAGAGTCACTGTTATCATTTAGGAGGGGTTTAAGGGATTCAAAATTGTTTGCTAGAGGCTTAGATTCGTGTCTTTTAAATGTGAGTTTTTGTCGCTCGTTCGACAAGCACCCCATTCTGGGTTTGGTTTAATTCAATTGCTTAAGAGATCAACTGAGTGAAACGTGTCCAATTATAGGTTTTAGGAGTACTCGGGATTGCATTAGCATCAAATTGATACTAGGTATGTATCCGAAACACTGAAAACGTGACTCGAAGAAAAGCCAAAAAAGCTTACTGTCGGCGCCAAACGGGCGTGTGAGGGAACATGACCATGTGATCGACGAACCAGGCCGTGCACGTATGACATGGGCGTATGACACAGCTGTGTGATAGCCGATGAAGCCGTGTATGAGGCACAGGCTAACCAATTGGGCCATTTGGGCCACACGAGCAAACCACACGGGCTTGTGGGATGTTAGGCTAGGCCGTGATATCAACACGACCAAGACCAATTTGGGCCGTGTGGGCCATACGAGTGTGTGGGCCCACACGAGCAGATCACATGGGCGTATGAGCCCAATTTACTGATTTGTTTGCTAAGGTTACACGGGTTGCGTGAGACGACTGTGAACCAACTGTAGAGTCGGTAAGCAATGCTTTGATCCCTAATTGACTGAATGACATATATATGACTGTTTACTGAACTTGATTATAATACTATACTGATTATATGCATGACACTATGTGATAGCATGCCATGACTATATGGTGCATTGCATGGGAATGGGATGATATATGTGGAGGAAGTGTACTGAAAGCCTTTAAGCTTAATATACTGGAAGCACAGTTACAGCTTACTGATGGCTTCAATCCTAATACTGGCAACTCAACTGAAAATTACTGTCTAGTGCTGCTTTCGGTACTATTTTAGAGTGTAGGGATGGGTGGGTTCATTATTTCCCCACATGAAGTGTAGGGTTGGACGAAGATGGTGTGTAGAGGCTGGCTGGGTAGAACTTGTGTACTTCATAATCTGTTACTGTACTGAATACTGATACTGTAATGGGCCAAGGCCCAAATGCATGACTGCTTTTGTACTGAGATGGGCTAAAGCCCTAACTGATACTGTCACTGATATTGAAAAGGGCTTAGGCCCAGACTGAGTTTATTCTATATACTGTCTGTTTGTTTGCATGGGGAATTACACACTAAGTTTTTGTAAACTCACTCTTCTATTTTATCGGTACAGGTAATCGCCAAACTTAAGCGTATCGGAGCAGCAGAGGATTCAGCAATGGCCAAACGACCCCTTTTTACATGTTCCTTGATTAATTAGGTTTTTAAGTTTTATTTGGGGTATTTTACTGTAATAAAGGCATCTATGGATTTTTGTTTAAAATTTGAAATTTATACTATTTTTATGTTTTATATCTGCTAGAGGTAGGTAAAACACGGGTTTATAAAAGAAATGCACATGTTTTAGCAAAATACCCACAAGGGCACAAATTGTTTTAAAAAGCTTCCGCAACGTATAATTTTTTGAAAACTAACGAATGAATAAAAATCACGATTTTAGAATTAATAGAAGATAGTGAAGAATTCTAAAAGGAAAATATTTTAAGCAAAGTTATGGTTTTTCAAACACAAGCTACGGTTTTCAAATACACTACCATGTGACATCACCAAATTCGACCATATCGTCCAGGCTGGGTTTGGGGTGTTACATTTAGTGGTATCAGAGTCATGTTGCAAAAATCGACTGTGGATTTGGTTTAAAATTTGGGTTCTTAAAGAACTGGTTTCTGATAGTTGAAACATTTTTACTGAATGTGTGGTACATTGATCGTGATTTTTCGTGATAAGTTTTATAAATTTATAATTAATCGCTCTTGAAACTAACTATTATCACGATGTAGGAAAGTGTACCTATCGAACAGTAGTATAGCTTTAGCAAGACCGGATTGTCAAACGCAAAAGAACTAAAAGTACTAGTAATGGCTGTATTTTTATTATCTAGCCTAAGAATAATAGGGTTTGCTTTAATTAACTAGTCAACTAAACTAAGAGATCACAGAAAATAGAATTGGGGAATTACTTTTAAAAAAAAGATTGAATTAAGATAATACCTAAGGAAAAATCTACCTAGACTTCACTTGTTATTTTGGCTCCGAATCGGACGATTTATTCATTTAACTTATTCTGTAGAAATACCTAAGTTATGTTATTATCCCTATTCAAGACTAATAACGTCTAACCTTAAATTGAATAATTGAAATTTCTTTCTAATTAACACCCTAGGGTTGCATTAACTCGATCTATGGATCCTCTTATTAGGTTTCACCCTAATCTGGCAAAATCTTGTCACCCTATCTCTAGGCGCACAATCAACTCCGCTTAATTATTACAAAGTCACTCTTAGACAGGGACTATTCATCCTCCAACTAAGAGCATTAACTTGAATCAATATCCTAAAATACCAGAACAAGAATTAAGAACACATAATTAAGAACAAGTCAAATATTTATCAAACAATTCAGAAAATAATAACAAGATTCGTCTTAGGTTTCATTCCCCTTAGGTATTTAGAGTTTTAAGTAATAACTAAATAGGAAAACATCTCATAAGAATAATGAATACAAAACATAAAGAAAACCCAAAACTCTTGAAGGGAAATTGAGGAGAGATCTTTAGTCTTGATGATGAATCTGACTTCTCAAATGGATCAATCGGCTTTCTTGGTGTAATTCCTTGCTCGCTATTCGCCGTCTCCTTTAGTCTTCTTCTAGGGTATTTAAATAGGCTTTAGAATTCCTAAAAGCCCTAAAAATTGCCCTTTTTCGAATAGAACTTAACTAGGGCTTCAGCAAGGACATGCCTGTGTGACACACCTATGTGACACGCCCCTTGTGTGATTACTTCAGGCCGTGGTCGAGGTTGAGAGATCAACACGCCATGCTGAGGTTGATTTAGGCCGTGGTCAAGCCTGTTAGAATGGCACGGGCATGTGTTCTGCCCGCGTGAGGAAGTCCAGGCCGTGTTGTTTTCCCATGCTGGCCCATTTTCTCTTTTTTGACCCGTTTCTTGTTCTTTTCGCTCTCCTAAGTATAAAACATGAAATTAAAGGATTATGAGCACCAAATTCACCAAATCTAAGGAGAATTTATTCATAAACGTGTTAAGCATGGGATAAAAATATGTACAAATTACGGTTTATCAAATACCTCCACACTTAAGCATTTGCTTGTCCTCAAGCAAAATCATCATTTTACAACTAAGACTTCCTTTTTCTCAACTTATAATTCCTACAATAATATCTCAAACTAATCCATAAGTAATCATACATTTAAGAATTCAACTAAAAGAACATTAAAGTTTCAAACATTCTAAGTTGAGCATTTAATCATGAAAAATATAGGCATATCTCGTTATCTACGTAGCTACCATCGATTCGAAATCTCACAGAGTTTAACACCTTCACTAAAGATTCACTCAAATCACTTGAAGTGTTTAAGGACAATGAAATTAGCACTCATCAGTTAATATGAAAAGTTACTACTATAGGCTTGCATGAAAATCAAATCTCCACCACTATAAATTGAGATGATACATCAATCAAAAGGTCTTTAGAGGGTTGTAACGAGGCTCGGTTAGGGGGTGTGGTTACAAGTTGAAAGAAAGGGTTAGAATCGAGATTGAATTGAAAAATTTCTTAATTAGAAAAATATTTAATCATCACTTGCGTACAACAAAGCTTCTTCTCCGAATATGGAATTTAAATACTTAAGCTCAAAGACAAAAGATTTCTACTACAAATATGTAATTTTTTTTAAGAACAAGTCAAATAACATAGACTAACTATGAAGAACAAAACATAGCTAAGCAATTTATCCAAATCAAATCTCGACAAAAATAGGGATCAAATTAATTGAGAGGATTTCAACAATAACAGGTTAAGGGTTAATGTTAAGGGTAATACAAGGAATGGCTTGTTAAGCTCAAGGGGTTTACTAAGGGTTAATCATGGAGGTAGGCTTTTCATGACATGAGTGGGTTAATCCTAAGTGCCTCTATCATCTTGACATATCAAATCAAATGGTGTGGTCTTGACATGCATAATCAAGCAAGTTCTAGAATAACAATTCGATATTGACACACTCAAAGCAATAATAAAGGTGAGCTTGAAAGAAATAATAAATGCTCTTAAAGGCTCAAAATCTCACACAAATTATGGCTTTTTTATGTTTAAACTTGTGGATTTCAATTCAAGATAATACCTAAACTTGGGGAAACAACCTAATATTTTAAATTCTTAAAAATCAACTTATCATGCTTAATTCTTTAGTGTCTTAAAGTTTAAATAATCAATGCATGAATGCCTATGTTTTAATTCAAGATATATCAATAAAAATAATAATTTAATCAAAATTTATCCTAAAGATGATATGATAAATTTGTAAGAGAACAAGGCAATATTCAGGGATTTTTCTGATAATTAAATGAATACCCCCCACACTTAAGATGTACATTGCCCTTAATGTACAAAGATAAATATACTGAAAAATCTAAATAAAAGATCATAAGATAGGGAGAGAAGTTAAACTTCCTGAGTTATGAATGGATAGGATCCCTGGATTAGTGAGAGCGAGAATTGAAAATAGAGTTGGAGGTAAGGCATGATTCTGAGGAAGAAATAATCTGATAATAATCATAAAGATAAGCCACATTTAAAGAATACGTGAATCTTTTAAAAATAACTAAAAATAAAATTAAAAATAAAGTAAGAGGAATAATCTAAATTCGTAAGTGGTACGGCTGTCTCACACGCCCGTGGGGTTCGTGTCCAGCCCGTGTTTGTCGCGAATTGAGAGTTCGTCACACGGCCTGAAGACACGCCCGTGTGTCTAGGCCGTGTGGTTGCATGATTGTAACACACGATCGTGTGCGATGTGGTTCGCTTCTCCCACGCCCATGTACCTAAGCACGCCTGTATTATTTTGGCAGTGTCGACCACGGGCGCTAGGCACGGGCGTGTCGTACACCCCTGTCATTTTGCCAGATTTGCCCTCTGCCCGCTTACACGGCAGTGGTAATTTATCGCATCCTGTGTTTTGGGAAAACTTTTACTCTATTTTCACATGGCCGTATCGCACGGCCGTGTCTCTTCTCGTGTTATAGGCACGGCCTAAGGCACGCCCGTGTGCATGGCCGTGTGGATTTTGTGGACCTGTGTTCAAAGATTCAGTTAGTGATCTAAATATTAAAAATTTTGAAATTTAAATAAAATTTAAGTAAATGAAAACTGTCAATACTCGGGTTGCCTCCCGAGAAGCGCTTGTTTAAAGTCTAAGCTCGACTTTCCCTTGTTGGTGTATTCAGGGAGGTTCGTGGAGTCGTAGATCCTCTTTATCATCCTTAAAATTCTCATCGTTATAAAGTTTGAGATGATGACCGTTTACCTTGAAAGTTCCTTGTGATGGGTGACTTACCTCTACTGTGCCATATAGAAAAACAGATTGAATTACGAAAGGTCCTGACCATCGTGATTTAAGTTTCTGAGGAAATAATTTGAGTCTCGAATTATAGAGCAAGACAAAATCTCCGACTTCGAATTGTGTCCGTTGCTTTAAACTAGCGTCATGGCACCGCTTTGTTGCTTCCTTGTATAGGCATGATTTTTCATATGCATTGGCTCGCCACTCATCTAACTCGTTCAATTGCATCAACCTATTTTTACCTGTGAGTTCGGGATCAAGGTTTAGAAATTTAATAGCCCAAAAAGCTTTATGCTCTAGTTCAAATGGTAGATGATAACTTTTTCTGTAAACAAGTCTATAAGGTGATGTTCCTATGAGAGTCTTAAAAACAGTTCTATAAGCCCATAAAGCATCATCTACTTTCATCACCCAATCTTTCCTGTTTGATTCTACTGTCTTTTTAAGAAGCCGTTTGATTTCTCGGTTTGCTACTTCGACTTGTCCATTAGTTTGAGGATGGTATGGGGTGGCTGTTCTGTGATGAACTCCGTATTTCTTAAGGGTTTTCTCAAATTGGGTGTTACAAAAATGAGTGCCCCTGTCACTGATAATTGCTCTAGGTACTCCGAATCTCGAGAAGAGTTTCTTAAGGAAACGTACTACCACTCTAGCATCATTAGTAGGTAAAGCTTGGGCTTCTACCCATTTGGACATTAATCAACTGCTACTAAGATGTATTTATTCCCAAATGAACTAAGAAATGGACCCATGAAGTCGATACCCCAAACGTCAAATATTTCACATGAAAGCATATAGTTTTGAGGCATTTCATCATGTTTGGAGAGGTTACCTGTCCGTTGGCATTTGTCACAAGAAGTCACATACCTGTTAGCGTCTTTGAATAATGAGGGCTAATAAAAACCTTATTCAAGTATTTTATGTGCGGTCTTAGTTCCACTATAATGTCCTCCAGTCAGTCCTAAGTGGCAATGTTCCAGTATCTTTGATGTTTCTGACCTTGTAACGTATTTTCTAATGACTTGATCTGCACATTTGCGAAAAAGAAAAGGGTCATCCCAAAAGTAGTTTTTCACATCATTAAAGAATCGCTTCTTTTCTTTGGTGTGTCAACCCCATACAGGATAATGTTAGCGACTTAAAAAATTCGCGATGTCTGCAAACCAAGGTACCTCAGAATCAAATATAGTGAAAAATTGTTCTTCAGGAAACGAATCATTTATTTCAACTTCATCTAGTTCTTTGGTATTTGAGTTCTCAAGCCTAGAAAGATGATCAGCCGTGAGATTTTCAGCTCCTTTCTTATCCTGAATTTCTAAGTCAAATTCCTACAACAACAAAATCCATCGAATGAGTCGAGGTTTTGCATTAATTTTAGTTAAAAGGTATTGAAGGGCAGAATGGTCAGTGTAAACAACAACTTTAGAAAATATGAGATATGATCGAAATTTATCAAATGCAAAAACCACAGCTAGCAATTTTTTTTCCGTAGTAGTGTAGTTTTCTTGTGCGGCTGTCAAAGTCTTGCTAGCATAATAAATAGGTTGAAAGTGCTTGTCTCTTCACTGTCCCAAAACCGCACCTACTGCAAAGTCACTCGCATCACACATTAATTCAAAAGGTAAATTCCAGTCAGGTGCAATTATAATTGGAGTATTAATTAATTTATCTTTTAAGGTGTTAAATGCTTCTAAGCATTCCTGATTGAAATTAAAAGGTATATGTTTTTCTAGCAATTTAGTCAAAGGCTTAGCTATTTTAGAAAAATCCTTAATAAATCTTCTATAAAAACCAGCATGTCTTAAAAAGCTTCTAATAGCCTTGACCGAACTAGGAGGGGTAATTTTTCGATTGTTTCAATTTTAGATTTGTCCATTTCAATCCCTTTACTAGAAATTTTATGCCCTAATACAATACCTTCTTGAACCATGAAGTGACATTTCTCCCAGTTAAGCATAAGGTTCGTTTCCTCACATCTTACTAAAACTCATTTTAAATTTTTAAGGAAAAGAGGGAAAGAGTTACCGAATACCGAGAAATCATCCATAAATACCTCCATGATGTTTTCCACGAGTTCATCAAAGATGGCCATCATACAATGCTGAAAAGTGGCAGAAGCATTACATAATCCAAAAGGCATTCTACGATAAGCGAACGTACCATATGGGCATGTGAATGCTGTCTTTTCTTTATCTTCAAGAGCTATTGGGATTTGGAAGTAGCTAGAGAGTCCATCTAAAAAGTAGTAATACATGTGCCCGGATAATCTTTCCAACATTTGGTCAATAAATGGCAAGGGAAAGTGATCTTTTCTTGTGGCATCATTCAGCTTCCTATAGTCAATACAAACTTTCCAACCTGTGACTGTTCTTGTTGGGATTAGTTCATTCTTCTTGTTGGTCACAACCGTTATGCCTCTTTTCTTAGGAACAACTTGCACTGGACTTACCCAAGAACTGTCAGAAATAGGATAAATAATTCCTGCATCTAGAAGTTTAATTACCTCAGCTTTAACAACTTTTTTCATATTAGGGTTCAGTCGTCTATGAGGTTACACACATGGCTTATATTCATCTTCCATTAAAATTTTATGGGTGCAAAAAGAGGGGCTCATCCCTTTGATGTCAGAAATTTTCCAAGCTATAGCCTTTTTATGTTCTATTAATACTTGGATTAATTCCTCTTGTTCCTTGGGTTGCAGGTTAGAAGTAATAATCACTGGTAATGTAGAATTATTTCCAAGATATGCATATTCCAAGTGATTTGGCAATTGTTTAAGTTCCAGTTTGGGAGGTTCTTCAATAGAGGGATTTTTCTTAAGTTTATCGTTTATCTTAATACCCTCATATTCTACTTGTCTTGAGGAATGTTCATTGGAGTCATCATCTGCCTCCTCTCCTTGAGCTAGATACAGTTCCGTCGTGTCCTTCCGTATAATTTCCTAAAAAGAGTCTTGAGTAGCATGATCAATAGAGTCAATAAAATAACATGAATCATCCTGTTCCCTAGAAAATCTCATAGCGTCATAAATTTTAAAGATAATTTCTTCATCACCTACTCTAAGTACCAATTTTCCGTCACCCATATCAATTACAGCCCTAGCATTGGCTAAAAATGGACGCCCTAAGATTAAAGGCACTTCCACATCTTCGTCCATGTCAAGCACAACAAAGTCAACAGGGAATATGAATTTATCTACTTTCACAAGTACGTCTTCTATAATACCCTTAGGATATTTAACAGATCTATCGGCTAGTTGAATACTTATCCTAGTGGGTTTAGGTTCCCCAAGACGAAGTTGTTTGAACATTTTATATGACATCAAATTAATGCTAGCGCCTAAATCAGCTAGTGCTTTCTCAACATTCAAACTACCAATTAAGCAAGGGATAGTAAAACTTCCTGGATCTTTCAGTTTGGTTGGCAGTTTATTTTAGAGTATGGTTGAGCACTCCTCGTTGAGTTCCACTGTAGATAAGTCCTCAAACTTCCTTTTATTTGTTAGAAGCTCCTTCAAAAATTTTGCGTATGTAGGCATTTGCGAGATGGCTTCAACAAAAGGTAAGTTGATATGTAATTGCTTAAAAAGTTCAAGAAACTTACCGAATTGTGCATCCATGCGGTCCTTTTTCAACTTTGCTGGGTATGGAATTGGTGGTTTATATTCTTTTGGCACTGGTTTGTCACTATTTTCGGGTTTTTCCTCCTCTTTTTCGCTTATCATGGCTTCTTGTGTTAGCTTCTTTTCAGATTCAGCTAACACTTTCCCACTCCTTTGTGTAACTGATTTCACATGCTCTTTTGGATTTGGTTTGGTGTCACTAGGTAAACTTCCTAATGGCCTTTCAGAAATTAGTTTGAACAGCTGGCCGATCTGAGTTTCGAGCCCTTGGATCGACGCTTGTTGATTTTTAATTGCCGTCTCGATATTCTGGAAACGAGTTTCTGACACTGCGATGAATTTGGATAGCATCTCCTCAAGGTTCGATTTCTTTTCCTGTTGATAAGGTGGTTGTTAAAAACCCGGAGGATTTTGTGGCCTTTGATTCCCTTGACCACCCTAAGAGAAATTTGGGTGGTTCCTCCAACCTGCATTATAAGTATTACTGTATGGGGTTATTTTGAGATCTAAAGTTATTGTTACCCATATAGTTGACTTGTTCCTCTTTGGTTGTAGGATTGAAGGGTTGATATTCTGTATGTACACTTCCCCCAATTGAATCACACCTCATCACTGGATGTACCTGCGTAGAACCAAGTAAACCATCAATCTTTTTATTTAGAAGTTCTACCTGATTTGACAGCATAGTAACCGAATCGACGTTATGAACGCCTGCCGTCTTGGTTGGCTTAGTCCTCATGACTTGCCACTGATAGTTATTCAGTGACATCTCCTCAATAAATTCATAAGCCTCTTCAGGTGTTTTGTTGTTGATGGTTCCACCAGCGACTGTGTCAATCATTTGTCTTGTCGAGGGATTCACACCATTGTAGAACATTTGAACTTGTAGCCATAGAGGTAACCCATGGTGAAGGCACCTTCATAGTAGGTCCTTGTATCTCTCCTATGCATCGTAAAGTGTTTCTAAATCCATCTGCATAAAAGAAGAGATATCATTACGTAATTTGGCCGTTTTAGCTGGCAGAAAGTACTTTAATAAAAACTTTTCGGTCATTTGTTCCTAAGTAGTGATTGACCCTCGTGGTAATGAGTTCAACTACTGTTTAGCTTTGTTCTTTAATGAAAAAAGGAATAATCGAAGAAGAATGGCATCATCAGAAACGCCATTAATTTTAAAAGTGTCACAGAATTCCAGAAAATTTTCCAAGTGAGTGTTGGGATTGTTATCCTGCAAACCATCAAACTAAACAAATTGCTGTATCATTTGAATCGTGTTAGGTTTTAGTTCAAAATTATTTGCAGCAATAGTAGACCTAACTATACTTGACTCAGTTCCTGTTAAATTAGGTTTAGCATAATCGTACATAGTACGAGGAGCAGGATTCTGATTTGCTAGATTAGCGGGTATCGCAGGAGGTAGGTGATTTTCTAAATTTTCAGCCATCTCCTCGATTGTGGTTGAGATATCGTCCTCTTGCTCTTCCTCTGTGTACCTTAAGCTTCGCCTTATGTCTCGTCGATTTTTACGAGCGGTGCGATCAATTTCTTCGTCAAAAAGTAATGGTCCCGACGGGTTTCTTCTAGTCATAAACTATAAGAACCTACCAGAAAAAAAAAGAAAATTTAGTAAATAAAAATAAAAATAAAATTAAATTGCAGTAAAAGTAAATGGCTAAAGTAATAAAAATTAAGTGTTCCTAATATTTTAGTTCCTCGGCAACGGCGCCAAAAACTTGATCGTGATTTTTCGTGATAAGTTTTATAAATTTATAATTAATCGCTCTTGAAACTAACTATTATCACAATGTAGGCAAGTGTACCTATCAAACAGTAGTATAGTTTTAGCAAGACCGGATTGTCGAACCCAAAGGAACTAAAAGTACTAGTAATGACTGTCTTTTTATTATCTAGCCTAAGAATAAAAGGGTTTGTTAATTAATTAAACTAAGAGATCACAGAAAATAGAATTGGGAAATTTCTTTTAGAAAAACGATTGATTTAAGACAATACCTAAGGAAAAATCCACTTAGACTTCACTTGTTATTTTGGCTCCGAATCGGACGATTTATTCATTTAACTTGTTCCGTAGAAATCCCTAAGTTATGTTATTATCCCAATCCAAGACTAATAACGTCTAACCCTAGATTGAATAATTGAAATTTCTTTCTAGTTAACACCCTAGGGTTGCATTAACTCGATCTATGGATCCCCTTATTAGGTTTCACCTAATCCGGTAAAATCTTGTCACCCTATCTCTAGGCACGCAATCAACTCCACTTAATTATGAAAAAGTCACTCTTAGACAGGGACTATTCATCCTTCAACTAAGAGCATTAACTTGAATCGATATCCTAAAATACCAAAACAAGAAATAAGAACACATAATTAAGAACAAGTCAAATATTTATCATACAATTCAGAAAATAATAACAAGATTCGTCTTAGGTTTCATCCCCCTTAGGTATTTTGGGGTTTTAGTTCATAACTAAATAGGAAAACATCTCAGAAGAATAATGAATACAAAATATAAAGAAAACCCAAAACTCCTGAAGAAAAATTGAGAGAAATCTTCAGTCTTGATGGTGAATCTGGCTTCTCAAATGGATCAATCGGCTTTCTTAGTGTAATTCCTTGCTCCCTATTCTCCGTCCCCCTTTTTGTCCTCCTCTAGGGTGTTTAAATAGGCTTTAGTATGCCTAAAAGCCTTCAAACTTGCCCTTTTTCGAATAGAACTTAACTAGGGATCGGCAGGGTCACGCCCGTGTGCGATTACTTCAGGCCGTGGTCGAGGCTGAGAGATCAACACGCCCGTGCTTAGGTTGTTTTAGGCCATGGTCGGGCCTGTTAGAATGGCACGGGCTTGTGTTCTGCCCGTATAAGGAAGTTCAGGCTGTGTTGTTTTCCCACGTCAGCCCATTTTCTCCGTTTTTGGCCCATATCTTGTTCTTTTTGCTCGCCTATGCTTTCCTAAGTATAAAACATGAAATTAAAGGATTAGGAGCACCAAATTCACCAAATCTAAGGAGAATTTATTCATAAACGTGTTAAGTATGGGATAAAAATATGTACAAATTACGGTTTATCATACACCGAGTCTCCAGCGCTAATCCAATAAGTTCTCTGAAACTGCTATGTAAAAATGTTATATGTTTTTGACTGAACTGTTATAGGTAGTATATACTAAGACTACTGTAATAGACTGTACTGAAAAACACTTAAATAGTGTATACTGAGACTGTAATAAAATAGCTAAACATTGCATTGTACGAAACAAACTATTAATACAGATAAAATGCTATTAGATAATGAGCACACGAGGTACTCGCGGACGGGGTACAAGAAGCCGTGGTAGAGGCCGTAGAGGGGCCCGAGCGGGGTCCTCATCTTCTAGCAACATACCAAATCTAGACACTAGTGAGACACCAGTTTCGCCTACTATTGAGATTGGGTCTGGGTCTCATGATCACGTGGCTGGGGACGACGCACTGTCCTAAGCCATATTATGAATTTTGGAGAGGGTCGCTGGGCCCAATACTGGAGCTGGAGGTCGAGGGTCGATTACGGAACGACTCCAGTCAAATGGAGCTGAGATTTTTAAAGGTATTGTTAAAGTTGCCCCTAATGTGGCTGAGTATTGGATTGAGGCCACAGAGAGGATCCTGGACGATTTGGACTATACCTCCAAGCAGAAACCAAAGGGTGCAGTGTTACTGCTGAGAGATGAGGCTTACCAGTGGTGGTTTACGGTTAAGGAGGGCACTCAGCCCGAACGACTAACTTGGGAGTTCTTCAAGTCTGCCTTTCAGGGGAAACATGAGGGGGCCAGTTACGTGGATACCCGTAGGAGAAAGTTCCTAAATTTGACCTAGGGAGTTAGGTTAGTGGCCGAGCATGAGGCAGAATTTCTGAGACTGAGCCACTATGTGCAATGTATGGTGGATACTGAGTACAAGTGATTTGTTCACTTTGAGGATGGTCTCAGGGATAATCTGAGCGTTCTGATAGCTCCACAGAGGGAGCGAAACTTTACTGCACTGGTTAACAAGGTGAAGATCACCGAAGAAGTAAAGCGTGCTGAGTGCCAGAACCGAGAGAGGGGTAGAAGCAATAGAGATTCAGAGCTCTCGAGTTCCGTTCAGAGGCCTAAGAAAAAGGCCAGAGTTGATGGGTCGATTAGAGTTGGGGCTCCTATTGCTGCTACTAGACCGCCACCGTGTACTAACTGTGGTAGACGCCATCAGGGCGAGTGTTGGAAGAGAACTGGGGCTTGTTTGAGGTGCGGTTCATTAGAGCACTGTATTGGATAGTGTCCACGGAGGTCCGATCAGATGCAAGCTCCAGGCACTGGTACTGCACCACCACCGAGAGTAGTTTAGCAGCCGCCGAGAGGCCGGGGTCATGACAGAGGCGGTAATGGGTTAGGCCGTGGTCAAAGAGCACCGGGCAGAGGTACTGGTCATACCGAGTTGAGGCAACCGACTCTAGTTTATACTGCACATCGCCGAGAGGATGGAGATGCTCCAGACGTTATTACAGGTACGTTCTTTATTTATAATGTACCTTATACTGCACTGATAGATAGATGATCCATTCACTCCTATATAGCTTGTACCGTATCTGAAAACTTGGGTATAATGGTTGAGAGCACTACGAGTGAGCTCACTGTACTGAGTCCGCTAAGGCAGTCAATAAGGGTTAACAAACTATTTAGAGATGTTCCTCTAGAGGCCCAAGGGGATATCTTTCCGGCTGATTTGATGGAACTTCCTTTTGGAGAGTTTGATCTGATACTTGGAATAAACTTGCTAGTCAAGAACCGGGTTAGCTTAGACTGTGCCACAAAAAGGGTTGTGTTAAGAACTGAGGAAGACAACGAGGTAGTCTTAATTAGGGAATGACAGAACTACTTGTTGAATGTGATATCTACGTTGAGGGCGGAGAAGTTGGTTTGTAAAGGATGTTAGGCGTATCTGGCCTACATCAGTGTTTCAGATTCTGGAGATTCTTCGATTAAGGATATTAAGACGGTTAAGGACTTTCCATATGTTTTTCCTAAAGAGCTACCGGGGTTACCTTCGAATCGTGAAGTAGTGCTTGCAATTGAGCTCCTTCTTGGTACAGCTCCGGTGTTTATCGCCCTTTATAGAATGGCTCCAAAGGAGCTTGTAGAGCTTAAGGCTTAGATTCAAGAACTTTTGGATCTTGGGTTCATCCGCCCTAGTATGTCTTCGTGGGGAGCACCAGCCCTGTTTGTGAAAAAGAAGGATGGATCCATGCGTATGTATGTTGACTACTGACAATTGAATAAGTTAACAATAAAGAATAAGTACCCTATATCGAGGATAGACGATCTGTTTGACCGGTTCCGGGTGCTTCGGTTTTCTCCAAGATTGACCTCCGATCAGGGTATCACCAGTTGAAAGTTAAGGAGGCTAACGTGCATAAGACAACATTAGTATTCATTCTGGTCATTATAAGTTCCTGGTGATGCCATTTGGACTGACGAATGCACTAGTAACTTTTATAGATCTAATGAATCGAGTGTTCCAGCCCTATCTGGATCGTTTGTGGTGGTATTTATTGATGACATATTGGTGTATTCGAGGACTGAGGATGAGCGTGATGAACACCTCAGAGTGGTTTTTCAGATCGTTCGAGAGAAACAATTGTACACCAAGTTCAGTAAATGTGAGTTCTGGCTATGAGAAGTAACATTTCTGGGCTACGTGGTTTTTGCTGAGGGGATAAGGGTCGATCCTCGAAAGATTGAGGTTGTCTTGGATTGGAAGCAGCTTAAGACTGTATCTGAGATCCGTAGTTTTTTGGGACTGGCAGGGTATTATCGACGATTTGTAGAGGGGTTTTCACTGATTGCAGCACCGTTGACTAAGCTGCTACATAAGGGAGTACCATTTAACTGGACTGATTCGCAGCAAGAAAGCTTTGAGAAGCTCAAAACTGTATTGACTGAGGCCTCTGTTTTGATATAGCCAGAGTTGAAAAAGGGTTTACTATTTACAGCGATGCATCACATGTCAGTTTGGGATGTGTGTTGATGCAAGAGGGTAAGTAGCGTATGCGTCTCGTCAGCTTAAGATTCATGAGGCGAATTATCCGATGCATGACTTGGAGTTGGCCGTGGTGGTATTTGCACTAAAAATTTGGAGGCATTATCTGTGTGGGGAGAGGTGTATCATCTATATTGATCACAAAAGCCTCAAGTACCTCCTCACTTAGAAGGAGCTGAATCTTAGGCAGCGTAGATGGATTGAGCTGGTTAAGGGCTACAACTGTACGATTGAATACCACCCTGGTAAGGCTAATATGGTGGCCGACGTGCTGAGTCGTAGAGCTATGACTTATTTGGGGGCGATGTTTGCTCACCTCAGTTTATTTGATAATGGTAGTTTGTTGCCAAAACTTCAGGTTAAACCGATGTGGATAGAGCAAATTAAGGGTAAACAGTTGAAGGATGAGTCACTGGGTCTCCGAATCTGACAGATTGATAGTGGTAACACTTCAGATTTTAGACTGAATAGTGAGGGGGTACTCTATTTCTATGGGACAGTCTGTGTACTGAATGATACCGAGTTGAGTCAATCTATACTGCGAGAAGCACATAGTAGCCCTTATGCTAAGCATCCTGGCGGAAATAAGATGTACCGAGACCTTCGTGAGTTATATTGGTGCCAGGTCTTAGGCATGAGGTTACCGATTTCATGAGTAACATGCCAGCAGGATAAGGCTGAGCATCAGCTACCTTCGAGTTTATTACAGCCAGTTAAGATTTTGCTTTAGAAGTGGGAGCGAGTAACTATGGACTTCGTTAGTGGGTTACCTCTAACGCCCACTAAGAAGGATTCAGTATGGGTTATCGTGGATCGATTGACCAAGTCTGCTCCACTGGTTAAGGTTCTATGGCATAATCATAGTACTGAGGAAGCCACGTGGGAGCCTGAGAATGCGATGCGTTAGCAGTATCTTTATTTGTTCTGATCATGTAAAGTTTTGAGGCTGAAATTTTCTTTTAGAGGGGTAGAGTTGTAATGCCCTAATTTTCTTAATTCTGGTTTTGTAATTTTGTAACACAAATACCTATCTGCTTCAGTGGTTATGGTTTTTGGGAGTGTCTAAGAAGTCTTGGGTTCAAGTCTTGTTTAGTAGGCTTAAGTTTAAATGTTAGTAAGTTTATATCAGAATGGGCCTGCTGGTCTAGTGGTTAAGTGGAGTGTTAAGTGCCTAGAGGTCCGAAGTTCGAATCCTCGTGCACATAAGGGATTTATTTTGGTGCTTGTGTCATATGAGTGTTTGAGTAGAATGAGATTCTGAGTAGTGGAATGAGTGTAGAGTCAGGTGGAGCGTTTTTAGGAGTAAATTGGGGGAATGTGGTAGTTATCGGGATTTGATTATATTTTTTCCCATTACCGAAATTCTGTTTCTTTTTCTCCAAAAAGGTCTCTGGAAATTTTCTCCTCTTGTTCTTCCTTGCTTCCGTTTTCACCTTTCTTTTGCTGCCAGAATTCTTATTTTTCTTGCCTTTCTTATTTCCAAATTCTTCCCCACTTGGTTTCGTTCCGTTCCTCCTTTGACTGCGATCGTTTGGTAAGTGTTAGTTAAGTAAATTTGTTCTCTGGTTAATTGTTATTAACTGTTCATTGACAAGTGTCGTTGTCATTGTTTAGGAGGGGTTTCAGGGATTCAAAATTCTTTGCTGGAGGCTTAGATTCGTGGGAATCGTTGCTATTCTTTTAAAGGTGAGTTTTTGTCACTCGTTTGACGAGCACCCTATTTCAGGTTTGGTTTAATTTAATTGTTTACGAGATCAACTGAGTTAAACGTGTCCAATTATAGGTTTTGAGAGTGCTCGGGATTATGTTAGCATCAAAACGATACCAGGTGTGTACCTAAAATAATGAAAACGGGACTCGACGAAAAGCCAAAAAAGCATACTGTCGACGCCACACAGGCGTGTGGTAGCCTGTGTGGTAGGTCGTATGAGGGGACATGGCCGTGTGATCGACGAACTAGGCAGTGCGCGGATGACACGGGCGTATGACTTTACCGTGTAATGGTAGGTGAGGTTGTGTACAAGACACGAGCTTGATCAATTAGGCCGTGTGGGCCACACGAACGTGGGCCCACATAGGTGTGTGGGATGTTAGGCCAGGCTGTGTAGGCCATACGGGCAGATCACATGGCCGTGTGATCACAGCTGTGGCTTACTGATGGCTTTGATCCTAATACTAGTAGCTCAGCTGTAAATTACTGTTTAGTTCTATTTTCGGTACTATTTTGGAGTATAGGGATGGGTGGGTTGATTATATCCCCACATGGAGTGTAGGATTGGACTGAGATGGTGTATAGAGGCTGGCTGGGTATGACTTGTATAGTGCGTAATCTATTACTGTACTGATTATTGATACTGTAATGGGCCAAGGCCCAAATGCATGACTACTTTTATACTGAGATGGGCCAAAGCCCTAACTAATACTGTCACTGATACTAAAAAGGGCTTAGGCCTAGACTGAGTTTATTTTGTATACTGTCTATTTGTTTGTACGGGGAATTACACACTGAGTTTTCTTAAACTCACCCTTCTGTTTTATTTATATAGGTAATCCCCAGACTTAGACTGATCGGAACGGCGAAGGACTTAGCGGTGGCCACACAACCTCTTTTTACATGTTTCGTGCTTAATTAGGTTTTTAAAGTTTTATTTGGGGTATTTTACTATAATAAAGGCCTATATGTATTTTACTATAATAAATTTTTATTTAGGTTTTTAAAGTTTTATTTGGGGTAATAAAGGCATCTATGGATTTTTGTTTAAAATTTGAATTTTATACTGTTTTTATGTTTTATATCTGCTAGAGGTAGGTAAAACATGGGTTTTTAAAAGAAATGCACGTGTTTTAGCAAAATACTTACAAGGACACAAACTATTTTAAAAAGCTTCCGCAACGTATAATGTTTTGAAAACTAACGACTGAATAAAAATCGAGATTTTAGAATTAATAAAAGATAATGGCGAATTCTAAATGGAAAATGTTTTAAGCAAAGTTACGGTTTTTCCAACACAAGCTATGGTTTTCAAACACACTACCATGTGACATCGCCAAATTCAGCCATAACGTCTAGGCCGGGTTTGGGGTGTTGCAATTTATGTGTATGTTTAGTATGATGTCCATTTGTGTATAAGGATACTTAGGTCGCATAGGACTTTTCAGCTTGTAATGTTATGAGGCTTAGGACATGTATGAAATTCAATGATAGAAAGCATCAAGAGGGTTTCAAACACAAAAATAGTTTGGAACATCACATTGATCCTTATTCTTTCTCCCTTATTAACCCTTACCTGTTCACCGTCTTATTTCTCCTTCTCTCGCCTACCTTGTCTCTCCATATATAGGAAGTCATAACATGACATAGTAACTACGGCTAGCCTTACGAGTTTTTGTGCACTAATGAATGAGTTTTTCTTTTGTGACTTTGTGACTTTTCTCTTTTTTTTTTAATACATCTTATTCATGAATGCTTTTTCGTTGGTTTAGGACTTTTTCTACTTGTACTAAATTTTTTTCTTTTTCTTTTTTTCTTTTTCTTTTTGTTTTGCATATTAGGCTGACTTATAGTTCCTATATCACACCAATCTTTCCTATTTCACTTTATTTTTACAACCTCTGCCATGATGTTTCTACTTAACCCTCAATACGTTTGGCCAAACGTCTATAGTTGTGCAGTGCAAGATTAAAGAAAAAGGGTAAATACAAATTAACATTTAAAGCTCAATGGTTTGTAATGAGGTTCATCGATAAGTGCAAATAGGCTCAAAGATCGGTACTAAAGGTAAAATATAAATAGGACAACTTTTTGGCTCTGGATGTGTTTCAAACAATGCCTTAGGTCATCCCTAAACTTCTTAACATGCACAAACTTAATGAACCAAACAAATACAAATTCAACCATTTATCATTCGTACTAGCATGCTCGTTTCCTTGTATTTTCTACATCATTTGGTGCAGTTGATTGCTTAAGGCCTATTTACAGTGTAACATATAGAACCTAGTAGTCTAATAATAAAAAATTTAAAATCACCTACCATCATGCCAAATTTATTTGTAAACATAAGCAACTTACATACATGGTCCTAACCAATCACTTGTATTTCTATAAGCTCAAGCACACCAAAGAAAAGAAAAAATCAAAGAAAAATGTAGAAACTGAAAATAAACAAGTTTTCTATGTTACACTCCACACTTTAGTTGACACATTGTCCACAATGTATAGCCCATAAAAAAATTGAGGAAAGAAGTTACCCGATTGGTCATGGTTGCTCCAATTGCTAATGGTGGGTACTTCCTCCTTTGGTCGTATTAAGATCGAATTGTTTGTGTCTTCTTCATGTCGAGTTCCTACACAGAAAACCTAAACAAAACATAATTAAAAATCTACTATTAATCATAATTAAAAATCTACTATTAATTCTATTCCTACATTGTTTGAATCAAAATTATCCAAAAATTAACACAAGTATTCTGGAAACAAAAATAAAAAAGGTTAATCATCCTCCTCATCATCCTATTGTGGTGTCCACCTCATTTCCATCAAAGCTTTTCCCTTTCCTTTACCATGTGCTTGGTGAGAGCTCCGACTCGTGGAAGGTGCATGACTAGTTGGGCTTCTTATGATAGGCCCTTTTGGTGTAGAAAATTGCGGCTAAAATGCCGCTTCATATTTATCCTATATTTTAGGGTACTCTTGAGTAGCACCTTCCTCCTCAAGATTAGCCCCTTCATCTTGATGAGTCGAAGTTGGCTTAAACATGTCCGAGGGGTAATTTGAGTATGTAACCCATTCATTTTTGAAAATTCTTGGAATATCAGGCTTGTTTCCTACATCCATCTTATCATCCCGTCGAGTTTTGCTTCTATGTTTTCGCGTGCTCCCTTCCTATCCTTCGATTGATATTTTTGTTTGAGTGATACCGACACATCCATTTTCTCCTTCCTCTTTTGATTCTGTTCTGTAATCTACTTTCATTGAAGCTTAACGTATTGGGTATATAGTGTGTCTCCAATCATGCTTCTTATTGGCTTCATAAACTATTCATTTACACTCATTGGCACTTCTTCCTAGTGACATAGTGCTGTTACGAGATGGGGGAAAAAGAGTCCAACTTTTTGGCTCTGTACACATCGTTTCATTTCTTGAAAGATCTGGTGCCCTACACAGATCTATTTATGCAGTAGAATACCATATAACAAAATAGCTCGAAAGACGTTAATGTTAGAAACATTCAACGTGGGTGCAACTCTATTGCCAATGAATTGCATCCACATCTTAGCAATAGGAAACATAATGGCTTGATTGAAATTCGTTAGAAGCTCTGTGTCTGGCCAATAGTTCCAACTTCCCTGCCTTGTGTTAAATATTTTATAACATCTTCCATGTTAATATTTTGAAAATTTTCTAAATTAGTACTATTAATAAAATCTTTTTCATAAAATGGGATGTTATAAAATTCACAAATATCACTACGGGATATTGGAACGTCTTCCCCTCTTACTTTAACATTAGTTATCACTGCATTATAGCCTTGTTTAATCACTTGATCCTTAAGGGACACATAAAATTCTTGAACCACAAGTATGATTGCATTATTCATGGGAGTAACACAGAACTGGTCCTATTGATGGTAACAAACCAAAGTCTAAATTTCTTTACAGTTGACCATGAAGGGTTCGAACCCTCATTCTTGGATTAATGGTCTCCCTTGCGACTCAAGAAAATAATTTTCCATATTAACATTATGAAATTAAGATGAGTCTGAAACCCTCGATGTTTCTTGAACCATAGTTGTCTTGTTCTTTTTAGGAGGCATTTTATAATCCAAATTTCTAACAAAACAGTAAATAATATAATAGTAGTATGAAGAAAGGATTACTTAACCTCAACTTCTTGGAAAATACTTTTTTGAAAATACTTTTTTTACTCATCCAAGGACTTGATGAATAATCCAAATAAATCTTGAAAGATTATAATGAGATGTTGATGCGTTTTAGGGTTTAAAATAGAAAAAAAGTTTTGAGGTTTTAAGGTTTTGAGGTTTATAGAAGAAGTTAATAGCTTAAAAGGTTTAGATTATGAGGTTGATATGGTTTTATGGTTAAAACAAAGGTTTTAAATGTTAAAATCCAGGTAAATGAAGGGTTAAAATAGTAGGTTACACAATTGGGACAGGTTGACCTTGCAGACAATTGCAGCGATGTTGCGACATAGGGGTTCCGTGTCGAGACATCCCTAGCAGACTACTTCATATCGCGACACTGGGATTCGATGTCGTGACACACCCTGTAGTTTTTAAATTTAGAGAAATTGTCTTCTATGTCATGACACAGGTTAGTGATATCGCGACATCGAGTTGATTTTTGAATTTTTTTTCATTTTTGCTCATGATGTTGTGACAAAAAATTGTCTGTATCGCGACGTTGAACTTGTTTCCCAAATTTCCAATATTTAGAATGCCTCAAGTGCTTGTTAAACCTGTCTTCGACCTACCTATAATACATTAACAATTGAGATAACGGAGTATACAGTAAGTATAATTAGTAATTGTAACACCCCAAACCCATATTCGTCGCCGGATTAAGGTTATAGAATATTACCGATCAATTGGAAACCTTAAAACATCATAACATTCAATAATTTAAATATATCATAAACCATTTATTCTCATACATTTCGTCCCTAAATATAGCCCTCGAGGCCCTAAAAATAGCTTATGAACAATTTGGGACTATTTTGAAACAAAACAGGAAATTTAGGAAAAAAGTAGCAAAATTTAAAAATAGGGGTCACACAGTCGTCTGGCCAGGCTGTGTGGACTCATCCCAGGCAGTGTAAAATTTGAACAAGGGACACACAGTCATATCTTAGCATGTGTCCTCACACGTGTAACTCTCTGAGTAGGATCACATGACAGTGTCACACGCTTGTGTGCTAGGCCGTATAACTCTCTGAGTTGCCCCACACGCCCGTGTGCTAGGTCGTGTGTTAAGTCGTGTAACTTATTGACTTGAATACAAAGGAACTCTTAGATGACACATGACTGTGTTGCCAGGTTGTATGCCTCACACGGTTATGTCACACGCCCATGTGCCGAGCTGTGTGAACCCAAAATTTACTTGTAATCAAGCCATTTCATACCCTAACTATGCATAAACATTCATTCCAATTGTGCACGCTTCCAAAGGACATAAACACCATTCAAACTTACATAAATTTACCATTTTAAAGGCCCTAATTCAACTAACCAATATGCCCTTCAAAGGCAGCACAATTATATCCAAACATCACTTACCTAAACATGATAACCTTACCTATTTCCATACATAAATACCTTATTCTATTATGTGCCTAAAACACACCAAAAATGACCATTTCTACACCAACATCTTATACCCAATATGCTATATACATCAATCACCACAAAGTGAACAAAAGGACTTAACTAAACAAGTATTATATGTCCATCAACCATATATAAACATCAAGGCACAAACATATCAAATTACCGTTTACATATTCATCAAAACACAATTATAACCACCCTATACATGCCATTATAAACCTTCGCCAAAATGCTCAAAAACTACCGAATCAACTACTCGATAGTGTGATAGGTCTCTAACAAGTTTCCAACCAAATCAAGCTCTCGATGATCAATAAAACAAAGGAAAGAAAATTCCGTAAGCAACGGGGCTTAGTAAGCTTATATAAACTTAAAGCAACTTATTATTTCTATTAAACAATTCATAGATTAAACATAACTCAACACCAATGCCATAAGCTTAGTGTGAGCTTATGCAACATCATAAAACTCAAAAGTTAGTATCCTTGATCATGATATATATATATATATATATAATCAACCACAAGATATGTGGTTTACCATGTATGAACACAACATTTTGCTTTATCAATGTACCATAATGTCATGGTTCATTTCAATTTCATACTTACCATTCTAGTCCCTTTTCTTGCCTGTTGAACCATCTAGAATTTCATCAGATACTCGGGAAAGCTCACACGAAGTATGCTTTTACATATAACCATAGCCTTTCCTTTCCATCATTGCTTACACGAGCTGTGAAATAAGCCTACTCACATTAGCTATGGGTTGGAATGTAAGCTACATGATGCTGCTCACACTAGCTGTGGAGTATCCGCAAAAAATGCAGGACCTCAGCCATTGGTAGGACATTCAAGACCAGCACCCGAAACATGAAATCCCTAATGATATGTCATTTGTATCTTAAGAATTCCTAAGGTTCAACCGGGAATCTATTCCCGTCAATTCATCATAAAATTGATACATTTCCATATTGATGGATTTACATTAAAACAACACAATGAGCATTCAATTTAAACAACATTAAACTGAATACAATTCATACGAACTTACCTTGATGACTAGGGGCATAGAACTTAGATCGAACTAATCCAAAACTTTAACTTTTCCTTCATCTAAGTCCGAAAGTGGTTTAACTTGACCTAAATAGGTAATTTCAATAAATTAAATACTTCTAGTACTCAATTTAATTCACATTTCATATTTATGTAAAATTATCAATTTGCCCCTAACATTTTAACTTTTTACAGTTTAGTACTTAAGTCCATATCTTGCAATTTAACCATTGTAACTTAAATCCAACTTAAACACATATACAAGGGACCTTGAAATAAGTTATATTTACCATCATTTCATAATAAAACCTATAGTTTCACATTTTAACAAGTTAATCCCTATTTGCCATTTTTATCAAAAATCACTGAACAAAACTTGTTTATTTTTCAACCAAGATTCATAATCTATCAACTAGCATAAAAAATCATTCAAAAACATTCATGGAAAGTCTCTAAAACTTTAAAAATTTTCAAATTAACCCCTGGGTTCAGTAGATTAAGCTAAAACAGACTCAAAAACATAAAAAATCATAAAAAACGGGGCTTGAAATCACTTACATGCACCAAAGAGAGCTTGGACGAACCTAACCCTATACTTCAATGGTGGTTTTGGTCGTGAAGTGTGAAAATGAAGAAGATGAACACAATTTCTTAGTTATTTTAGCTTTATTTCCTCATTTACCATTTTAACCTTTAAAATTTATCATAATTTCATTAAAACCATATCCATAACTATCCACTAATTCATCAAATGGTTTAATTACCATTTAAATCCATTTGATTTCCTTTCCATAATCTTTCAGACCTTTTAACTCCTAGAACTCAACTTTACACCTTTTACGATTTAGTCCTTTTTACTTAATTATTCAGTCAAACGTCAAAATTTCTTAACGAAACTTTAATACTACATTTATAATATGTCGTACATATAAACAAAAAATAAAATAATAACTCACTCATTAGAATTGTGGTCTTGAAACCACTATTTTTGACATCACTGAAAACGGGTTGTTATAACTTTCCCTACCGAAAAATCTTACCAAAAAATAGGTTCAAGTATTGCATTTTCATAGCTTCTTCCAGTTCCCAAGTAGCTTCTTCGATTCTGTGATGTTGCCAAAGAAATTTAACTAAAGCTAAACTTTTATTTCTCAATTATTTAACTTCCCGAGCTAAAATCCTAATTGGCTATTCACTGTGTGACATATTTGGCTGAATCTCAACATTAACAGGTGATGTAACATCCCATTTTCAGTAAAATCAGAACAGTGGTTTTGGGACCACAAATACGATATAAAAATATTTATTTTATTATTATTTTAATGTCTAAAACATGATAGTAGAGCCATATAAAAATTTTATTAAGAAATTTTATCGTTTGCATGCTTAATTTGATAAAAATGACTAAATCACGTAAAGTGAAAAAGTTGGGTTCTAATAGCTAAAGGTGTCTAATAGCTATAGAACTTTAAGTGGAGGTCCTTAAGTGGTAATTAGACCAAATAAATTGCTAGTGGACATTCTTGGACATGGGTTAGGTAATTTTAATGTTTTATAATAAAGGTTAATTAAGTAAATTATCAAATAAGTAATAGAAAAAAATAAAATAAAAAGTGTATCATCTTCAACATTTGTTTTCTTCCATCGAAAATAGGATAGAAAACACCATTTTTGAAGGTTGAAGGTTCGGCTAGGCTCCTTTACTTGCATGGTATGGTTTTTCACCCCGTTTTTAATGATTTCTATATTTTTGGAGTTGTTGTAGCTTAATCTAGCTAGCCCAGAGACTAATTTGCAATACTGTTAAAGAGTTAGGTCTCTCCACTAATGAATGTGTATATGTTTTGATGTTTGTTGGAAGAAAATGAATCTTTGTTATTAGTTAAACAACATTTGTTAAGTGATTTTTAGTAAAATTGTCAAATAAGGATTAAATTGAAAATGTGATATTTTCATGGTGAAATGTGTGAATTAATGAAATGTATGGGCTGATTTAAGCTTAGATGAAATTTGGCTAGCATCGGTGTGGACTAAATTGCATGAATTTGCATTTTTTTGAGTTTAGGACTAAATTGTAAAGAAGTTAAATGTTTAGGGGTAAAATGGTAAGTTTGTCATAACATGAAATTTGGATTGAATTGAATAGAATTATGATTAAATGAGTTAAATTTGATTACATAGATCAAGAAAAATAACGTACGGAATTAGATCGGGGAAATGACAAAGTTATTGACTAAACAATCATTTTTCGTCGTTCGAATTTGAGGTAAGTTCGTGTAATTTAAACTGAGTAGATGTATTTATATACTTTAATTGAAATGTATATATATGTACGGATGAGTTATGGAAATAAGTAATTATCGAATGCCTAACTGTCGAACTTTGAAGAATATCTGAACATTAAGAATTCGAAGGATACAAATGACATGTCATTAGGGTTACCGATTTGGTTGAGATCTTGCATGTGTTGCGGACTCATCATAGCTCGTAAGAGTTTACCAATTCTCAGCTCGTATGAGCTTACTGTTATTTTAGCTCAGAGGAGCTTACCATTTATAGCTCAAAGAGCATACATGTATAGGAATTGACGGATTACCGTTCAGTACGCTTCGTGTGTACTACCCGTGAATCTAACAACATTCTAAGTGGTTCAACAGGTACAGTTTGTTACAGATCATATGATTTTGATATGAATTTGCATAAATGATACATGAATTATATGAAAATGTCATTTTATGATATATTGAAGTATGAAGTGGAAGATACACATGTACATGAAGCTTGTTTGATTATTGTGTTCATCCATTCTATTTGAATGTTATATGTGCTTTATATGACTAACCTATTGGTGAATATATATGCTTAGGAATTTGACCAAATTGAGTGGGATATTCTATGTTTACTTATATAAATTGTGATTAAATAGTAAGTTAAATTCTAGGTTATATGAACTTACTAAGCTTAATTGCTTACTCTGTTTATTTTTTCGTGTTTTATAGTGTTTCAGAGGCTCATTCGGTTTGGAAGTTGTCGGAGATTGCATCGCACTATAAAACTCTCATTTTGGTACTTTTGGATTTTAGTTACTTTGGTTATATGGCATGTATAAGTCTTTTTGGCTAATGGCAGCCTTTATGTTCTATTGTGTATTTAGCCATTTGGTTTGGCTTGAATTTGGTATATGTGTTGATATGTAAATATGTTAATGGCCTTACTATATATGATGTATGGTTGTCATGTAATGCCTTGTTTGTGAATTGGTATTAGGGTACCAAATGGTTGAAGTTAAATTGTGGTATGCATGTTAAATTTAGGCACTAAATCTCATAGGTGAGGTTGACCATTTAGGTATACTTTGGAAGTATATTTGGTATGTTTTAAAGTGATCATTTGAATGTGTTTATGGATATCATGTTATGTGTATGATAGTACATGATATAAACTTGATATTAGTTGGTTTGAGCACTTATTTATGCCATGGTTATGTGCAAATTGATGTGTATAGGTTGGTACCATTTTGGGTGAGAAAAATGGCTTGGAACATAGCCTATTTTTGTCCACATGGGCGTGTTTCTAAGCCGTGTGTTGTGTCCCTTGTAACTTCTAAATAAAGTAATTAGGTAAACCTCACACGGCCTAGCACACGGGCGTGTGGTTGGCTGTGTGACCCAAGTCAGTGAGTTACACGAGGTCGAACACAGGCTGGGACACGACCATGTGATTCCATTTTGAATGCCCACACGGCTTGCGATATGGGCGTGTCTCTTAGTTGTGTGAGACACACGGTCTGGCCACACGGGCGTGTGTCCCCTGCACTTTGAAAATTTTCAATGTTTTCCCAAAATTTTCTTGAGTTCATAATTTAGTCACGAATTGTTTTTAATGCCTATTGTAGACCTCGAGGGCTCGTGTTAAGGACTATATGACTGAATTTGATTGACTTATGAATTGAATGATGTGTTATGTAATAAAATGTATAATTGTTTAAGTGATAAGTCCGATAATATTCCATAACCCTATACCAGCGACATATACGGGTTAGGGGTGTTACAGGTGATATCACGTGTGAAGGATCTGATCGATACCACCATAACATCGACACATGAAACACGTTATTAATTTTCTCTAACTCTGATGATAATGCTAATCGATAAGCCACTAGTCCAATTCTCTCGATGATCTCATACGGCCCGATGAATTGTGGACTAAGCTTCTGTTTTTGGCCAAAACGGAGAACTTTTCTTCAAGTTGATACTTTTAGAAATACTTTGTCACCGACTTGAAGTTCTATATCTTTTCTTTTCAAATCCACGTAAGATTTCTGATGATCAGAAGCAGCCTTTAAACTGTCTCATATCACTTTGATCTTTTTTTCGGTTTCTTTAATTAAATCAACACCGAATAACTTTTTGTCATTTAGATCAGTCCAATGTAACAGAGTTCTACATTTTCAACCATACAAAGCTTCGTACGGTGCCATTTTAATGCTCGCTTGATAATTGTTATTGTATAGAAATTCAACCAATGGAAGATATTTCTCCTAGTTACCTTTGAACTCTAAAACAAAGCATCGTAGCATATCTTCGAGTATCAAAATCACTCGTTCAGATTGACCATCTGTTTGTGGATGAAACGCTGTGCTGAAATGCAGTCAGGTGCCCAGAGCTTCATGTAATTTACTCCAGAATCAAGAAGTAAACTGTGGATCCTTATAATATATAATAGAAAATAGCATACCGTGTAGTGTAACAATCTTAGAAACATACAATTTTGCCAGCTTTCCAAGTGAATAATCCATACGCATTGGAATAAAATGCACGGATTTCGTCAAACAATCTACAATAACCCAGATAGTATCTTTCTTTCTCGGAGATAGAGGCAATCCCGATGCAAAATCTATTGTAACATGTTATCATTTCCACTCTGGAATTATCAGAGGTCGTAATAAACCAAAAGGTACCTGATGTCAGCTTCAACTTACTGACATATCAAACATTTTAATATGAACTCTGAAATCTCTCGTCTTATACCTGGCCACTAGTACATCTGTTTTAAATCATCGTACATTTTATTGCTACTAGTACATCTGAAAACTGGCTGTTACAGTAAAAATCAAATAATGAGAAAATGTTAGGTCTTGTTGTCGGACTCATCCGTCAGCTCATTCAATATGCACCGGGGTGATTCTTGTGATTTGTTTCCATTTGTATTAGCCCAACACCTTAATGACTTGGGGTGAAGGTGTTCGTGGATGGGCAATACCAATTTTGGGTTAATTCCCACCTTGATGACTCCCAAGGTTGTTAGGCCACGAGTTTATTTCACGTTCTTCCTTTCCCAAATAGCTGATTCGTTAAGTAACCCTACAAAACAGTTAACATATCATACCTCTACTCGCTAACCCCCCATAGAGGGATTGGTTCCTCATGGCTTTCATAGACAATATGAAATCGATATAAAGAGAAAGAATGCTAATTAAATCAACAAAATAAAGTAAATGAAATAGCATGATTGTATTGAAATTAATTGTGAATCCACAAAGTTTGAATGCTTCCACAATTCAGATCTTTTTAAATCAACAAGAACAAATGAAAGAAATCTAAACCCTAACTATGAAAGAAAACTAAACTAAATTTTACAAAGAGAATTTAGGCTAAAGGAATCATGTCCATAACAAGTGACAAATGAGCCTATTTATAGCCTTCAGGTGGCCGTCGTCTTTAACATTAGGATAGCTGATGTTCCCGAGCTTTAAGTTTGATGTGTAGACCAAAACACCCCTGCTTCGTATTTAATTTCCATCACAGAGTCGTTGTTGAGACAGACCAGGACCTGTGTCACGACATAGCAATCAGTTTACTCCTCTTCAGCTATCTTCAGGGGTAAGTCTCGACACCCTCACTCTGTGTCGTGACATCAAAGGTAAACTTGAGCTTTCTCCATTTTGTTCCCTATGTTGTGACATCGAGTCATCTGTATTGCGACATAGTTACTAGTATTCATTTAGTATGCCTTCTAATGGTCTCCTGCACACTCACATAGTGTGTTAGCTCACTCTTAGGCCTCATTCGGCCCTTAAGGTCAATAAAAGATTGAATTTGCACATTTTATTGAATGTAATTAAAATTAAGAAAACTTAACTAAAACATAATGAAAATACTTGTATTCAAGCTCCTTAAATGTGAAAACTAGTTTAATCTGCTACACTGAATTACGAAAGATGAACTACGAGTCAATGAGTGTTGGGCACATTTTTACTTTGATTATACTAATGAGCGCAAGGTGAAAACTATTTACTTTGAATTTGTCCGATGGGGCACTAGCTGCCAAATTGGTGTGATTGGTTGGATCCGTGTACTCGTTCGAGTCCGAGTTGGGGAATTAAAAAGTAAAATGTATAAAAGTATGTAACACCCACTAACCTTAAATAGTCACCGGAATAAGGTTACGGAGTACTACAGGACATTTTTGATCAAATACGAATATTATACGAACAATTAACGTATGTATTATAAATTAATCATATCGTCCCTTTAATGGGCCCTCGAGGTCCAAAATACACGTTAGAACCAGATCGGGACCAAATTCGGTATTCTAGAAAATTTTTGTGAAATTTTAAAATTTTTCCTAAGTGCAAGGCTCACACGCCCGTGTGGCTAGGCCGTGTGGACTCAAAATGAATCCTTTTACAATAAGTTAGCCAACCCTGCAATTTTTGAACCTCAAGCAATTCAAAATTTAATCGTTCAACCAATCTAAAATACATTTAAATATACCTAAATCATGTTAAAAATAACAACTTAAGGACCTAATCAATGTTTATTCATAAACATTTTCATGTATAATATCCAAATCAATGCAATTAATCTCATTCAATCCAATTCAAATTCTATACCAAAAATATTCCATTTCATTAACTTAACATTTCATATATATATATATATTGTATATAACCATCTAAAGTCAATTTATAACATCATTTACAATCATATCCCAAAATGACCTATACGAACAACCTAGGTACATGCCATTTTGCAAAAGAACATACTTCACCTGTTTACTGAGTTTAGGATCAGCTTTGGATGCTAAATCTGCAAATCGACTTTAACCTATCCTGCGCACGGAAAACAAACCGTACGCTGAGTTTACACTCAGTGTTATTACTATAATTCAAATACTTAAAGTAAATAATAAACAAGCATATTTAACCTTACAACCATTTTTCTTTCAATAAATCACTCATGTACTAAACTTTTAATTTCTTAACAATAGCTTTTCTTCATTTTGATTTACATATAATTTCATTATATCAATATCTATTTCATAAATTATATCAATAACCATTTCATATATTATATCAATAATCATTTCATAAAACCATGATTCATACTTTTCATTTTCATTTCTCAATTTAATATCTCATTCCATTTCATATACAAAATCATTCAATATCATTCAATTTGTCAATTCATTTACTTACCCTTATTAACACGACTCGGACTTTGGCGGATACTTGGATCCAACCAAAACACACTAGTATGGCACCCAATGCCTCATCCAATAATTCGAAGCAAATAGTTGACACCTAGTGTCTCATCGGCCAAGCCGAAGTAAGTTGGTACCTAGTACCTCATCGAATTTATCTGAAGTAACAATATGACACCCAATGTCTCATCGACTCGAGGTTGAAGTATCCCTGAACATTTCCAATCTTATGACATGCCAACTATATCCAACTTAGCTCGACTTAGTTAATAGTGTTTCCGGTTCACTTTCAAAATAATCATTATTCACTATTCACTATTCACATTTCAATTTCAATTTATTTACTATTCACATTTCAATTTCAATTTATTCACTATTCACATTTCAGTTCCAATCAATAATCATATTCAATTCCAATAACCATGTACACTTTTGAAATCAATTCCATTCAAATCAATATCATCATATCAAGTACTTACCTCATTTTACTTACCATGCATTTTAATTAAAATACAACAATTAATAATAATAGGATTTGAATTATAGTAATACAAACCGTATATCCTCGTGTTAATCCTTATCAACTTTCTCTTTCCCTTTCTTAGTCAATGTTTCTGGCACAACGTTAGCTACGAAAATTGAAACAAATTAAAATTATCAAAACACACAATTTCACATTAAATATTTCAATTTATACTTAGTTTTTACCTAAATCCCAATTTAATCCCTAACTTAAATTAATTTCATTTCTATCACCATTTATTCCTTATTTCACTCAATTCTAGTCAAAACTGGGTTTTAACTCTCTAATTTTCACCATAAAACCCTAATTTTGAAATTTTTTCAATTTAGTCCCTATTATCCAATACTTATAATTTGTTTTACGATTTAATCCTTTACTCAATTCTAACTTGAAATTCTATCAATCTAACCCATAATTCTTCAATTTATTCAACATGAACTATGTCTAAAAATCCACTAACTTCTAAAATTTCAACATAAATCAAGCAATACTTTGTTTTAGGATTATAAAAACTCAAAAATTACAAGAAAAGAGGTTAAATTGACTTACCAAATTAACTTTGAATCCTTAGAACCCTAATTTTCCCTTTTTCTTTCTTTCCCTCTCTTCTCCTCAGTTTCGTTTCTGCCTATGTTATTCTATTTCTTTTCGTTTGTTTATTAGTTAATAATAATATAATATAATATAATATAATATAATATAATATACTTTATAATTAAGTAAATGTATTAATATATATTTTAAACTTAAAAATCTAAGATATTTCATACATAAACCGCCTCAAATTATAATAATGGCATAATTTCCTATTTGGACCCTTTAGTTTTTCTTGAATCTATAATTAAACTTTCACCCCTATTTCAATTTAGTCCTTTTACCTAATTACTCCTAATTCAAGCTAATTCACCTAACCAAAACCTAATTAACTACACAACTAACTTTGTAAATATTTTTAATAAATATTTAGGAATCCATTTTACAAAAATAGAGACCCGACAACACTCTTTCCGATGCCCATAAATTTTGGCTCGTCACATTTCTCTCCCCTTAATGAATTTCATCCTCAAAATTTACCTGAAAAGAGGTGGGGATACTGAGATCTCATAGTTTCTTTTGATTCCTAAGTCGTGTCTTCAATACTATGAGTTCTCCATAATACGTTCACTAAGAGAACCCGTTTATTACGTAACTCTTTTACTTCTCGTGCTAATATCTCTGCCGATTCTTCTTCATAAGACAAATCAGGTCAAATTTCTATATCTTCTGTCGCAATAATATGAGAAGGGTTTGGTCGATATCTCCGTAGCATAGAAACATGAAAAACATCATGAATCATCTGTAATTCTGTGTAACAACCCAAACCCGGCCTGGACGTTATGGCCGAATCTGACGTGTCACACGTAGTTTAAAAATCTATGTTTCGTTTTATTATCTAAAAAACCGACTATTGATTGGCTAACCAGAGTGAATGGAGGCTGGGCACCAGGTAGGTATCCGAAACAGAGGAGGTGAGCCAAGAAGGCTGCTTAAGCACCAGGCTCTTGTTTGGATCCAATCCTAGACATGCCCACAACCATTGCCACACTTTGGTAAATGAGTTGTAATTTCCTTTAAGTGGTTATCTTTGTTATTCCAATTATGTGAGTCATTGTGATATTTTGAAAACAGGTATCATTTTGAAAACGCATCCTAAGACTAGCCTATTTTGATTATTATCAGAAAATATAGAGTTATTTAAAGATAATCCCAAATAAAAAGTTAAAATGGCCTTTTACAACCCAAATATAAATAGTATTAAAAGTGAAGATGAACTGGAAGAAAACCGTTTATTTATTAGTAAGTCCAAATGTGATCATCATGGCCACCCCAAATCCCCTCCGGCTCTAAGTCCCCATATCAAGGCTCACCTACAAAGATTAGAAAGAAAAGGGGGTGAGTTTGGAAAACTCAGTGTGCAACAAGCCCCCTTCAGAGCCCAAGTCAATATCAGCCTACTGGGCCTAAGCCCAAATTCAATTACCACATATACTGGGCCGAAGCCTTTCTATTATTCATATCACTGGGCCGAAGCCTTAACTGTAAACGATATGGCCCATAGGCCCATTTCAACATCACATGTGATAATAATGCATGAATGCAAGCCCATTTGAGGAGACTACTCAACCCACCAACCGCTACTCTCCACCCGTACCAACCAAGCTCTCCATTTGGGGAATAACTCAACCCACCCAACCAAACTCTCCACTAACTGGAGGCTTAGCCTCTTTTAATAACTGGGGCAAAAGCCCTTTTCAGTAAACTGGGGCAAAGCCCTTTTTCACTTCCTCCATTCATACAAAAACCCAACCCAATGCATTTATGAATACATCATGTGCATTTCATACATATCATGTGCATATCATACATGTCATATGCATATCATACATATCATGAGCATATCATATCAATCATGTATATCAAAATCTCATATATCAAATTCATAATTAAACCCTAGGGGTATAATGGTCATTTTTACCTAGGGGCAAAATAGTCATTTTCATAAAATAAAGGTAATTCCACAATTTTACCAAGTATTAGGGTTTTCGATGTTCATTAATAGTTACTATCAATTCATAGGTTTTATACCGCAATTCTGGCCTATTTTAGCGAAACCGAGTTATTGGGCCAAAAACCCCTAATGGGCCCCACAAGCTGATTTAGTCATCTAGGCCTATTTATGTAACGCCCCCACGCCCGAAACCGTCACCGGAGTCAAGCTTGAGGTGTTACTAAACTTATCTTACCTTTTAAACAACTCTAAACCACTTATTTTAATTTTCGGAATAAACTGTTTTTCTGCGTCATAGCTGCTTAAAAATTCATTTCTCGAGTTTAAAAACTTGAAATTAAGATCCGTAAATTTTTCCTGAAACTAGACTCATATATATATCTACTAATTTTTTTCTAAAATTTTTGAATTAGCCAATTAGTACAGTTTATTAGTTAAAGTTACCCCTGCTTTTTGATTCGATCAGATGACCTCTACTTACTACGAATCACTTTTCTCCATATACAAAATTAATAACTATACCGTTTGTTTCTATTAAAACTAGATTCAATAAGGATTCTAACCATATAAATTACACCACCTAATTATTTTTTTACAATTTATGGTGAATTTCAAAAGTTGAAACAGGGGATCTAGAATTTTCTCGACCTGTTTCACTAAAACTCAGATATCTCATAAAATATAATACCTTTACCTGTTTTGCTTATTCCATAAGAAAATAGACATAATAATATTTAATTTCATATATTATTCACCATCAAACCATGTCTCTACGATTTTTAGTGATTTTTCAAAATCACATTATTTCGATCTTGGAATCTGCATTTTTTAAGTTACTTTCACATTTTTCTTAGTTTTCATGTGATAGTTACTACTTATTCATACATACAATTAAACATGTATATCATCAGCCATTCTATTAGTTAATCACTAGCAAGTATTTACACATCATTCATTGATCATATCATATCAAAAGAAACCATGTTCCTATACATGCCATACACAAAACTAAAAGTCTAACTATACTAATGTGATTTCTTCGATAGTGTGATCGGGTCTCCGACGTTTCCTTCGATCCCCGAGTGGCTTGATAAAAACTATAAGAAAAAGAAAATAAAGAGAGTAAGCACTAGGCTTAGTAAGCTTACAAGCAAATAAATTACAACATTCAGCATAATGAATGATTATACATAATGTCACCTAGCCTCATAAACTTTCTTTACTTCTCATTTTCTACCTTCTTCTTTACTTACTTACCTTCTTTCTTACCTGATCTTTCACTATTCATAAATATAATCTACCTTCCCTTTTTCTAATAATTCACTGTAATTTAATGTGTACAATGACCCATTGAACCACTCGGAATACTAAGGATACTGGGGTCGTTCCTGTCGATCAATATCCTGCCAATGCCATGTCTTCGACATGGAATTACATGAATTATTCCTGTCTCCAATGCCATATATATGTCTAATATGGGCTTACATGGCTCATTCCTGTCTCCAAAGCCATATATCTGATATGGACTTACATGGCTCATTCCTGTCCTGTCAACCCCAATATCCTAACATTCCTAAGGTTCAAACGGGGCTTCCTAATGCTTTTTCTCTGTCACTTCGCCTTTAATTCGACTTCAAATATTCTCATAAAATAAGTATATAAATGCTGGAAATTTACAATAATAATGTAAAATAAAAGAATATTGCATTTATTTACTGTAAACTTACCTCGTATGCAAAAATAGCTACTTTTACCATTTCGTCCACAACTTGGTATTTTCTCCATTTTAGCCCGAATTTCAGTTTTCCTTGCTCTATCATTTAAAATATAGTCTACTTAGAACTCAAATTATTCAAATTGACCCAAAATCATATTTTGGCAAAATTACAATTTTGCCCCTAAACTTTTGCATATTTACACTTTTACCCCAAAGCTCGTAAATTAAACTTCAGCCTATTTTCTTATGTTTCATGACATGCTGGTCATTTTTCCCTTCTATGGCAGCATCAAATTCATACTCTAACAAGCACCTATGACTATTAGGTATTTTTACCGATTAAGTCCTTTTACTCGTTTTTGCTTAAAACCGAGTAGTACAAGTTGTCTAACATAATTTCAAACCTCATATTCTATCATAAAACACAAAAATACACAAATTTCACCTATGGGTATTTTTCCAAATATGAACCCTAACTTAAATTATTGCTAGCATAAGCTTTATCGAGCTACCGGGACTCCGAAAACGTAAAGAACATTAAAAACGGGGCTTGGAATCACTTACCATGGAGCTTGAAAGCTTGAAACAAACCCTAGCTATGGAGAACCCTTGAAATTTCGTCCTAATGAAGAAGATGGACAAAAATTGGCTTTTAATTTTGTTTTTAATTCATTTTACCCCTAAATGACCAAAATGCCCTTACTACTAAACTTTCAAAAATTCCTTCCATGTCCTAATTTTGTCCATGAACTTAAAATTGGTCAAATTGCTATTTAAGACCTCCTAATTAATATTCTAATTCAATTTTATGCAAAATACTTCTAGAACACAAGTTTTGCAATTTATTCAATTTAGTCCCTAATTTCAAATTAAGTACTTTATGCATAGAATTTCTTCACGAACTTTTCACACAATCATGCAAACATATCATAGACCTCAAAATAATAATAAAATAAAATTTTCTACCTCGGATTTGTGGTTTCGCAACCACTGTTCCGTTTAAGCCCTATTTCGGGATGTTACAATTTATCTTATACTCTATTATGGTATTATCAGTCTCAACATGTAATTTAACAGGTTTTCGTCTTCTACTAAATTTACCCAAATAGGCCCGAAAGCCCATTGGGCCCGATTTTAACCCCTCGAGGCCCAACTTACCGTAAATGCCAAACATCATGCTCTTACCTTTTCCAACATTCATGATCATCGTCTTAGAGGATCTAATTATCCGATGAGCGTTTGCCTGCTCACAAGTCCTCGAAATGCCAGAATTTCAGCATTTCGGCTTTTCGGCATTTATTGAGTTAAGCTACAAAAGAAGGTTCGTTACACACCTATTTTGTGATATTCCTCGACGAGATCTCCTACACGATTTCTCCTTTGCCGAAATTGATGACTAGATCTAGTCACTCCGGTGATCCAAGCTAATCCAAGTTGACACTACGCCTTACTGCTCCTCCACACAGTCTTTCTTTGTACCACCCAGAGCATAACCGAAGAAGGAATTGACCACCAACAGGTGAAGGGAAAGAAGGTTGCTTGGTCAACAAGAAGTCGGCAGCGTCTAGCCTCACAGATTCTGGCTTTCTGCGGTATTTCGGCAAAAGTAGAGGTAAGGGGAAGAAACGATAGTTGAATGGGGAAAAATAGTGGGCTGGTTTTGGAAATGAAAAAGGGAAGAAGAATGCAAGGAGAGATGGTGGATTCGGCTGCAAAGGGGAAAAGAGAGAAAAAACTAGACAAAAGGGAAGAAAACGGCACATAAAAATAAATGCATCTATTTGCCAACACAGGGAATCGATCCCATGCCTTCCCTTAAGCTCCACACGCCACCTTTTTAGGAGCTTAGTGGCGTCTCCCTTGCCACTTTACTAAAGCTCTTTTTGTGATACATTCCTCCCACATCTTTACATAAGGTCGCCTAGCCAGAAGCCCTAACTCTTAAGTCAAAAATTCAGAAATTCTACCGGGTTTTGGCCAACACATGGGCCTTCCATAAGCCCATTTACCTAGTCCAAATATGAATTTCACAACCAAATACCAAATTTTAAAAATTTTACTAAAATATTACGAACCGCGAATAAACCCGAAAATCAGGATGTTACATTCTGGAGGCAATGCTAAGCGATAGGCAACTGGTCCAACTCTTTCCACAATCTCATACAGCCCAATAAAACGAGGAGTAAATTTTCCTTTTTGGCCAAATATCAAAATTTTCTTCCAAGGTGGAACTTTAAGAAATACCTTATCCCCGACAGAATACTCAATATCTCGACGTTTTAGATCTGCATACGATTTCTGTCTATCTAAAACTGCCTTTAGCCTATCTCGAATCTTCTTAACAATTTTCTCCATTTCTTAAATTAATTCTGGCCCAATCATTTTTCTTTCATTTAATTCCATCCAACATACAGGTGATCGACATCTACGACCATATAAAGCTTTATACGAAGCCATTTGAATACTCGATTGGAAACTATTATTATAAACAAATTCAGCCAACGGGAAATAACATTTCCAACCTGATTCATAATCAATCACACAAGCTCAAAACATGTCTTCTAAAATCTGAATAACTCTCTCGGATTGTCCGTCAGTTTGCAGATGGAAAGCTGTGCTGAAATTGAGTCGAGTACCCAAAGATTTATGCAACTATGTCCAAAATCTCGATGTGAACCACGGATCCCGATCAGTGATTACCGATACAGGAATACCGTTCAACCTCACAAATTCTCGAATATAAAATTTAGCAAGTTTCTGAAGTGACCAATCAGTTCTGACTGCTATAGAATGAGCTATTTTCGTAAGCCGATCAACAATCACCCAAATAGCTTTCTTTTTACTTGCTGATAATGGTAGCCCTATTACAAAATCCATAGTGTCACAATTCCATTTCCATTCAGGAATATTAATAGGCCGAAGTAATCTGTAGGAACTTGATGTTCTACCTTAACTCATTGACTAGTCAAACATTTACCCACATATTCAACTATATCTCTTTTCATTCCCGATCACCAATATGAATCTAGCAGATTCCGGTACATTTTTGTTCCTCCAGGATGTAAAGAAAAAAGACTGTCATGAGCTTCGCGAAGTATCAACTCTTTTAACTCAGAAACAGCTGGAACACAAATCTGATTATGAAATCTCAGACAACCATGCTCACCAATACTAAAATTCTCTATCATACCATTCTGAACCGTTTCTCTTTTCTTCATCAACTTGTCATCTTCTAACTGTGCTGACCTAATTCGATCAAACATCACCCGTTTAATCTTCAACTTTGCCAATAGACTTCCATCATCACTGATACTAAGCTGGGAAAACATTGCTCGCAATTCAATTACTGCTTTTCTACTCAATGCATCAGCCACCACATTAGCTTTTCCCAGATGATAATCCATAACACAATCATAATCTTTTAATAGCTCTATCCACCAACATTGTCTCAAATTCAACTCCTTTTGTGATAGAAGATATTTGAGACTTTTATAATCTTTATAAATGTAGTATTTCTCACCATACAAGTATTGTCTCCAAATGTTTAATGCAAAGATCACTACAGTTAGTTCTAGGTCGTCTGTCGGGTAATTACACTCATGTGGTTTTAGTTGACAAGATGCATAAGCTATTACCTTCCCATCTTGCATCAATACACAACCCAAACCGCTCAAAGAAGCATTACTATACATAAAAAAAATCTTTTCTCGACTCTGGCAAAGCCAAAACCGATGCCTCGGTTAACATTTGCTTTAATTTCTCAAAACTTTTCTGACACTGATCATCCCAAACAAATGGAACATTCTTTTGTAGCAACTTCGTCATTGGTAGAGCTATTTTTGAAAATTCATTTACAAATCTTCTGTGATACCCAGCCAAACCAAGAAAACTACGTACCTCTAACACATTTCTCAGTACTTTCCACTAAACAATTTCTTCAATCTTCTCCGGGTCAAATCTGATTCCTTTTGCTGAAACAACATGCCCCAAAAATGCCACCTTTAATAACCAAAATTCACATTTACTAAGTTTTTCGTGCAACTGTTTCTCCCGTAATATCTACAGAACAATTCTGAGATGCTGATCATGTTCAGATTCAGACTTCCAATAAACCAAAATATCATCAATGAAAACCACCAGAAACTGATCCAACTACGTTTGGAAAATACGATTCATGAGATCCATAAAAACAGTTGAAGCATTTGTTAATCCAAAAGGCATTACTAAGAACTCATAATGGCCATACCGTGTATGAAATGTTGTCTTCGGTATATCACTTTCTTTTACTTTCAATTGGTAGTAACCCGATCTCAAGTTATTCTTCGAAAACACAGAAGCTCCTTTCAACTGATCAAATAAATCATCAATACGAGGTAACGGATATCGATTCTTGATTGTCACTTTATTCAACTGTCGGTAATCGATACAGAGTCGCATCAAACCATCTTTCTTTTTAACAAAAAGTACAGGGGCTCCCCAAGGTGAAGTACTAGGACGAATAAAACCACGATCCAGTAAATCCTGCAATTGTACCTTCAAATCTTTTAATTCTGTAGGTGACATTCGATACGGAGGTATTGACACTGGAGCTATACCAGGATAAACTTCAATTTGTAGACTCAACCTCTCGATCTGGTGGTAATCCTGGTAATTCTTCAGGAAAAATAAGGAAATTCACATACAGTTTGGATTTTACTACATTGGCTTTCAATAGAATCAGAATTAATAACATAGGCCAGATAAGCTGCACAACCCTGATGAAGAAGTTTATTAGCTTGAATCGCTGAAATAATACGAGTTGACCCACTGGTTCGAATACCATTCACTTCAATCTTATTTAACAGCCCGATTTTAGCTAAATCGAAACAGTGGTTTTGGAACCACAAATCTGAGATCGTAGAATTATTTTAATATTATTTTTTGTGTTTATAGCATGTGAATTTTTATGTGTAAAATTTTCATAAATTAATTTGATCGTTTGAGTACTTAATTTGATAAAAAGACTAAATCGCATAAAAGGTAAAAGTTGCATTCCATATGTTAATGTGTTAAATTGCCATGATTAGTTAAAGTAAAGGTCCTTATTATGTTATTATACCATTATAAGATTAGTGGACATTTATGTCCATGGTTTAAGTGTTTTATATTAATATTTTAGTAAGGTTATTATAGTAATTAAGTAATTAAGTAATTAAGTTAATGATTAATAAAACAAAGCCAAAATAATGATTCATTCATTTTCATCAACCAAAAATTAGAGAAAAGAATAGGGTTTGGAGCATTTTAACATTCGGCTACTTCAAGCTTGATTAAAGGTTCATTTTAGCTTGGTTTTTAGTAATTTCTATGTTTTGAGATCGTTGCTTCGTATTTTAGCTAGCCCGTGCCCTAATTTTTGATTTGGATGATAATTTTGGATAATGCTATTGATGTATTTGTGTGTTTTTAAGTGTTCAATGATGAATTATGAAAGCTTGATGGTAATTACACATGTTTAGTAAAGTGATTTTTGATGAATTTGTATATTAAGGATTTAATTGTGAAAAGTACTAAATTTGTAGTTAAATGTGTGAAAAATTAGAAAATATGGGCTGTTATGGAGCTAATATAGATTCGGCTAGCATGGGTATTTTAATAATTTTATGAATCTTATGTATTTGTGAAATAGGGACTAAATTGTAAGAAGTGTGAAAGTTTAGGGCTAAAGTGTAAAAATGCCTAAATAAGTATTTTTTGGATGAAATTGAATGATTAGGTGATTAAATGAGTTAATTTTGAATACATATAGATCAAGAAAAGAGGAATCTGAAATTAGATCGGGGGAAAGGCAAGATAATCTAGTGATTGACTCATTTCGTTATTTCATACCGAGGTAAGTTTGTATGTAGTAATTTCAATATAAATGTATGTTAAATGTTTGATGTTGCATAAAATATGATTTTGAGATTTTGGATAATGATGAAATTGTGAATACGGCGTTATAGACATGTGCAATGATAGAAACGGAAATTGTGGAAGCTCGGTTGAACCATAGGAATAGTTTAGGATGTTAGTGACTTGTTATTAGGTTATGATTTGGCTTTGGGCCATGATATCAGCACTTCGAGAGCGAGTGATACCTTGATTTGGCTATGGGCCATGGTATAGGTAATCCGGGTTAAGTTACCTTGATTTGGCTATAGGCCATGCTATAGGTACTTATCGATCAAAATCTTGAGTATCCGACTTCTATTCCGAATGGTTCAATGAGTAAACAAAGGTTGGGGTTGAGAAAGAGGTTAGTACGAGGTGAAACAAGTATGTAGGGAAATTCCATGAGTATTAAATAGAGAAAGTTCAATAAGATGATATTTAATCATGTTTTGAGACATGAGAAAGGTTTGGTGATATTGTGTTTATTGATATTGATATGTTTAAATTGATTAAATTACATTTATCCTATGTATTGAATTACACACCTACGAACTTACTAGGCTATAAAGCTTACTTTGTGTGTTTTTTCCCTATTTTATAGATATTTGAAGCTAGCTCGAGCTCAGGGATTGTCAAGGATCATCGTCACACTATTGATCGTCATTTTGGTACTTTTGAAGCTTGTATATATGGTATATGGCATGTATAGGCTAGTGTTATATTGGTATATAAAATGTGTTCATATATGCTATATGATGTTTCATGAATGTGGCCAATTTGGTGTGGATGTTTTGTTGGTAAAATTTATTGATTATATAATGGCTTTTTAATGGTGTTATATATAGTTGTGGAATGGTATAATTGGTATGATATTTGAAGTTGTGTTGGTAGTTAAATTGGTGAGGATATGTATGATTGAAATAGGTTGAAATAATGATAGTTGTATACTAAATTTGATATGTTTTTGGCTAAGAAAATGGCATTAGCATGAATGGAAAAATGGTTGGCTTTGAATTGGTATATTTATATGATGAATTGAGATTGAATTGGCTGTACATTGGTGTTTTGAAATGGTATGAAATTGTTGTATATTAGGTGTGCTTAGAGGGTGAGAAATGTGGCTTAAACCAAGCTTATTTACACTCTACATGGTTAAGCACACGGGCGTATGGTTTGGCCGTGTATGACACATGGCCTTGGTACACGGCTGTGTGTCCCCTGGGGTGCCATTCAAAAATAAGTTAGTATATCCTACAGGATTGACACGACCTAGACACATGGGCTTGTCTACTGTCCGTGTGTGGCACATTGATTGGCATACGGGTGTGTGGTCGGCCGTGTGACCCAAGTCAGTATACTCCCAAATTTTTACACGGCCTGGCACACGGGCGTGTCCTCGGTCGTGTGGTGCAAGTCAGTATGTATGCCCTATTTTCACACGGCCTAGACACATGGGCGTGTCTGATGCCCGTGTGAGGAACATAGCCTGTTCACATGGGCGTGTGACCTCTGTAACTTAGAAAAATTTTAAGTTTTCAAAATTTTTTATATGTGATCGGTTTATTCCCGAACCTCCTTTAAAGCATGTTTAAGGTCTCGTAGACCTTTATATGGGACGATATGCTTATTAATACTTATGATATGGTGATGTGTGATCAAATGTATATGAAATGTTTGTATAATGTTGTGAATGGTTCGATAATGCCTTTTAACCCTAATTTGGCAATAGACACGGGTTAGGGGTGTTACATCTTATCCCTATTTTCACTCTGAACCATAAATTTGTTTTTACTGCAATCTAAAATCACCCCATGCTCAAATAACCAGTCCATTCCCAAAATTATATCAAAATCACCAAATGGCATTATCAACAATAGGGAAGGTTCTATTCTGTATCATTAACGGACATCTTCGACATATTTGATCTACCAACACTGTTTGCCCCAATGGACTAGACACCGCTATGGATACTCTAGACATTTCAGGTTTTAAATTTCCTAACTCAACCAGTTTTGTATTAACATATGAATGTGATGATCCCAGATCTATTAAAGCATAAACAGGTTCTGAATTCAATAAAAATATACCTGTTACTACATCATGTTTATCGCCTTCTTCATGGGTCCGTACCACATATGCTCGAGCTGGTACTCTAGTCTCTGATTGTTGGGTAGCAACACCACTTCTTCTTCTAGCACTTCCTCTGGAAATTGAACCACCTCTGCCTGATCCTCGACCTCTAATAGCAGATACAGATCTCTGTGATGTAACAGGTGCAACATTTTCATTTTTTTGGCAGTCTCTAACAAAATGCTTTGTGGATCCGCAACGAAAACAACCTTGGGTCAATTTCCAACATTTACCCCGATGTTTCTTCCTACAGTGTTCACAGTCTAGAATTTCAATATCCCGTGATGGACCTCTTACATTGCAAGTAGAGACTGTCATCTGTCTTCTATGATTTTTGTCACCCCTATCTAATCTGAAACTCAGTCTATAACTACCGGGAGATTCCTTTGGTCTTTTAGGTTGCGAAGTTGAACTGACAGCCCCAGAACATTTCCCAATCAGACGTGTATTGTTAGGCTTTTTATCAAGGCCCATGACTTGTTCAACCAAGTCTACAAACTCAGTAATTCTGTGAGATACCAGTTGTACCCTTAATTCATCACGTAAACCCTATAGAAATCATTTACAACTATTAGCTTCAATCGGTACAAATTTAGCTACATATCTACTGTGTCTTGAAATTTCTCGTTCATAGTCTACTACCGACATCTCACCTTGTTTTAACATCAAGAATTATTGCTTCTTGTCTTCTATATACAACTCTCTTACATATTTCTTCTGAAATTCTTGTTGAAAGAAATCCTAGTTTACCTGTTCTGTCGGTACATGTTAGGTTACTGATTCCCACCAAACATAAGCTTCCCCTCGTAGTAAAGAAACATCACATAATAAACTCTCTCAGGTAGTGCATTCAAGCTGTTGTAAAATTCTTCTTATTGATTCCATCCAATTTTCAGCGGTAGACGGCTCAACTCCCTTTAGACCCAGAAACTTAGTTGCACCATACTTACGCAGTTCTTTAATTGGGGCCCATCGGGTAGGAGTGGTAGATGTCATAGCAGATGCAGTCCCTGCTACTCGTTGAAGGGCATCAGCTATAACTCTTAGTAATTGTGAATCATCTCTCTCTAACATTTCCTTGTACAACATTAGGTGGTTGATTACCTATTGGGTTTACACTCAGTGTTGCCGACTCTGTTTCATCTAATTCATGGTCTCCAGTATACATTTCTTGATCTACATCATCAATATGTTCATTCGACATCTTTAACTATAAAACAAAAACAAACAATTATATCAGCATCCAAATCCCGACTCAAATTCGACTCAGTTGTGGCATGTACCTCTAGACTTAATTATGAGCTCGATTTAGTTTATGAATTGGCTAAACCTGAATAGCTCTGATACTAACAAATGTAAAACCCCCTAACCTTAAACCATTGCCAGAGCAGAGTTACGAAGCATTACTGGACGTTTCCGATCAAATACAAATATTATACAAACAATTAACATATGTATTATAAATTAATCATATCATCCCTTTAATGGGTCTTCGAGGTCCAAAATACACGTTAGAACCAGATCGGGACCAAATCTGATAATTTAGAACATTTTATTGAAATTTTAAAATTTTTCCTAAGTGTAGGGCTCACACTGTAATAGCCTAAATTTCAGTGATGTCAGAAACAGTGATTGGAGATCACTAAATCTAATAGAAAGTTCAAAAATTTTATTATTTACTATTTGTGAGATAAATATGAATTTAGAAAAGTTATGAAATAGTAAATTGTGTTTTAGAAAGAATTAATTCATTAATTAGTCTAAAAAATGAAGAATCGAGACCTCAAATTTATAAATTGAGCTATAAATATTTTTATAAATATTTACGAAGTGTTATTAAGATAGTATTAAAATTTCGTTAGAAAATTTTAACGTTTTGATAATTAATTAATTAAAAAGGACTAAATTGAAAAATGTGCGAAATTAGCTAGAATGATTAAATAGCTCAAATGTTAAATAAGGAAGGACATAAAGGGAAATTAGGCACCCAAGGAACGGTTGAGGCGGCATTAGCAGGAAAAAAATTTGAAAATTTGTGAAATAAGGGTAAAATTGGAAATTTTGCAAAATTAGGTAAACAAAAGTCAATTAAAAGCAATCTAGATCATTTCTTCCCCAATTTTCAGCCAAGAACAGCCATTAGAGAGCTTCTCAAGCTGGTTTTATATTTTTACTTCATGTAAGTTTAATTCTTGCTTTTCTCTTGAAATTTTTGTGTTTTTAAGACTTTTACAACTGGGTCCAACTATCAATTTCATTAGTTTCTGATTTCTTGGGTAACTTTTGAAGTTACCATGAATGAGTGCTGGATATTTACGATGAACTAACATGGATTTGAAGTTTTAATTTTGCTATATGATGATTTTTATTAAGTAATTTTGATAGAAATTAATTTTAGGACCTAATTGAGAAAAGTTAAGAATTAGGGTTTTGTGTTCAAATTTTGAATATCAAAGGCTGTATAGTAGCCTAAAATAATTGAATAAAGTTTTAATTGAGAAAAATTAGCTCAATTGATGGGCTAATTGATCAGGGATTAAATTGTAAAATTGTAAAATTTAGGTTAAATGTGTAATTTCAAAAATTGAAGGGCAGAAATTGTGAAGTAGATTAGAATTGAATTAAATGCTAATGAAGGAATAATTTTATATTGTAGATCAAGAACTCGAAGATAAACGCGAAAAAGAAAAAATAACAGACTAGTCCCTAAATTTCTACAACTTTTGCAAATTAGCCCAGCGAAGTTCATATGGCTGAATTTTAATGATTATTTGTTAGTTTTATGAATGATATGATGTATCATTTCATATGTTCGTTATTAAATTATGAATATTGTAAAAGTATGAAAATTGAATTAAATGTTCAAATTGAGTAGAACGCAGGGTTTGGTACTTTCGTTCAGTGATAAAAGATGAATTGATGGAAAAAACCATGGTTGGACCATGGCAATATGTGATTACGTGTAAGACCATAGCTGGGTTATGGCATCGATATGTGATTACGTGTAAGGCCATAGTTGGGCTATGGCATCGATATGTGAATATGTGTAAGACCATAGTTGGACTATGGCATTGAGAAAACAAAGTACTCAATTCCATAAGACGTTCTCTAATTTGAAAAATTTTGGTAAGTGTTACATGAATTTATGTGATAGATTTCAGTGAACTTTGAAATTGAGCTCAATTAAGTGATTTCATCATTTGGTTATTGTGTTTGGTAGGATATGTTAGTGAATTATATGTTTGTAAATTGTTATGATTAGTTCGGTAAAATTTATCTTAAATGCCTATGAACTTACTAAGCTTCAATAAGCTTACTTGTGTGGTTTAAATGTTTCTCGTAGATAACTATGAGATTCGAGGATCGGATCAACACATCGGACAACACTATCCAGATTTCTCCGGTAGATTTTGTTAAACATCTTTTGGTTTATATGGCATGTATAGGGTTGGTTTGATAATAAAATAGTTTGAATTGGGGTTGTAAAACTTAAACGAGTAAGTATGTATTAGAAATTGATGTGTTTGTGAGGTTATAACATATTTAATGCATTTTTTAGCTTGAATTGGTTATTTGGTTGAGCTATATTGGTAAATGAGAGAGTTTATGTGTAGGTAGGTCGTGTAAGGGTGAGAAAAGTGGCCTTAAAATGGTGTAGACACATGGGCGTGTGTTTTGCCGTGTGTGGGCATGTGGTTTAGCTGTGTGTCCCTGCAGCCTAAAATTGAGAAATAGAATGCTCCGAATTGAGCACACGGGTAGAGACACAGATGTGTGTCTTAGCCGTGTGAGACACATGGCCTAAAACACGACTGTGTGATATGGCCTTGTGAAACCTGCACCTAATTTTCAAAAATTGAATTAACCGCACGGCCTAGCACACGGGCGTGTGACTTGGCCGTGTGACCTACATTACTTCATGTATTATAAGTCAGAGGGTTACAAGGGTTGGGGGCACGGGCATATGAGTCACACGGTCTAATCACATGGGCGTGTCCCTTGCCACACGGACGTGTGACCTCTTAACTAAAGGGAAAAAATTTGAAATTTTGCAAAAAATTTCTCGAGCCTCTGGTTTAGTCCCGACCAATTATAATGTATGTTTTGGGCCTCGAGGGTCCAATCAAGGGACGTTAGTAATAATTTTGAATATGATTAATAGATATTATGAATTATTTGTATATTATGAATTATTTGTATTTATTCCGTAAGTTTCGATAATATTTCGTAACCCTATTTCGACGATGGATACGGGTTATGGGTGTTACACACACGCCCATGTGGCTAGGCCATGTGGACTCAAAATGAGCCCTTTTACAATAAGTTAGCCAACCATGCAATTTTTGAGCCTCAAGCAATTCAAAATTTAATCGTTCAACCAATCTAAAATACATTTAAATATACCTAAATCATGTCAAAAATAACAACTTAAGGACCTAATTAATGTTTATTCATAAACATTTTCATGTATAATATCCAAATCAATTCAATTAATCTCATTCAATCCAATTAAAATTCTATATCAAAAATATGCCATTTCATTAACTTAACATTTCATATATATATATTGTATATAACCATCTAAAGTCAATTTATAACATCATTTAGAATCATATCCCAAAATGACCTATACGAACAACCTAGGTACATGCCATTTTGCAAAAGAACATACTTCACCGGTTTACTGAGTTCGGGATCGGCTTTGGATACTGAATCTGCAAATCGACTTTAACCTATCCTGCGCATGGAAAACAAACCGTACACTGAGTTTACACTTAGTGGTATTACTATAATTAAAATACTTAAAGTAAATAATAAACAAGCACATTTAACCTTACAACCATTTTTCTTTCAATAAATCACTCATGCACTAAACTTTTAATTTCTTAACAATAGCTTTTCTTCATTTTGATTTACATGTTATCTCATTATATCAATAATCATTTCATAAAACCATGCGTCATACATTTCATTTTCATTTCTCAATTTAATATCTCATTCCATTTCATATACAAAATCATTCAATATCATTCAATTTGTCAATTCATTTATTTACCCTTATTAACACGACTTGGACTTTGAAATAAAAAATAGAACCAACCAAAACACCAGTATAGCATTTAGTGCCTCATCGGATAATTCGAAGCAAATAGTTGAAACCCAGTGTCTCATCAGCCAAGTCGAAGTAAGTTGGTACCTAGTACCTCATCGAATTTATCCGAAGTAACAACATGACACCCAGTGTCTCCTCGACTCGAGATCGAAGTATCCTTGAACACTTCCAATCCTATGGCATGCCAACTATATCCGACTCAGCCCAACTTAGTTAATGGGTTTCCAATTCATTTTCAAAATAATCATTATTCACTATTCACTATTCATATTTAAATTTCAATTTATTTACTATTCACATTTCAATTTCAATTTATTCATTATTCACATTTCAGTAAGTGCGAGTTCTGGTTACATGAGTTAACATTTCTGGGTCATGTAGTTTCTGCTGAGGGAATTTGAGTAGATCGTCGAAAGATTGAAGCTGTGTTGGATTGGAAGTAGCCAAAGAATGTGTCCGAGATCCACAGTTTTTTAGTGTTGGCAGGTTATTATCGGTGGTTTGTGGAAGGTTTCTCACTGATTGTAGCACCCTTAACTAAGCTGCTACGTAAGGGTGTATCGTTTGACTGGGCTAATGCGCAGTAAGAGAGCTTCGAGAAGCTTAAGACTGTACTGACTGAGGCTCCTGTTCTGATACAGCCTAAACCTAGTAAGGACTTCGTGGTTTACAGTAACGCTTCGCATGTTGGTTTGGGTTGCATTCTGATGCAGGATGGTAAGGTTGTGGCATATGCATCCCATCAGCTTAAGATGCATAAGGAAAACTATCTGATGCATGACCTTGAGTTGGCCGTTATGGTCTTTGCACTGAAAATTTAGAGTCACTATCTGTACGGTGAGAAGTGTATCATCTACACTGATCACAAAAGCGTCAAGTATCTCCTTACTCAGAAGAAGCTGAATCTTAGGCAGCGTAGATGGATTGAGCTACTTAAGGATTACGACTGTACCATTGAATACCATCTTAGCAAAGCCAATGTGGTGGCTGATGTGTTGAGCCGTAGGGCGATAACTGATCTGAGAGCGATGTTCGCTCTACTTAGTTTGTTCGATGACGAAAGTTTGTTAGCTGAGGTATAGGTTAAACTAACTTGGATAAAATATATTCGGGGTAACAGTTAGGGGATGAATCACTAGGTCTTCGATTCCGTCAGGTTGAGAGAGGTAGTACTATAGATTTTGGGCTGAATAATGATGGGGTACTCTGTTTCCATGGACGGATCTGTGTTTCAAATGATACAGACCTGGGGAAATCTATTTTGAGAGAGGCGCATAATAGCCCTTATGCTATGCATCTTGGCGGGAATAAGATGTATCGAGATCTCCGTAAGTTATACTAGTGGCCGAGATTAAAATGAGAGGTTATTGATTTTGTGGCATGATGTCTGACATGCCAGCAAGTTAAGGCTGAGAATCAGTTACCTTCTGGTTTGCTACAGCTGGTTAAGATTCCTCTATGGAAATGGGAGTGAGTAACGATGGACTTTATTAGTTGGTTTCCCCTAACACCCACTAAGAAAGATTCTGTTTGGGTCATCGTGGGTCGATTGACCAAGTCTGCACACTTCATCCTGGTTAGCATAGATTATTTTTTGTAGGAGCTGGCGAGGCTTTATATTTATGAGATAGTGAGACAACATGGGGTACCGATTTCGATCATTTCTAATAGGGATCCTCGCTTCACATCTCGATTTTGAAAAAAGCTACATGAAGCTCTAGGTTTAAGGTTGGACTTCAATATTACGTTCCACCCTCAGACTGATGGTCAATCGGAGAGGGTGATTCAGATACTGGAGGATATGTTAAAGAGTTGTGTTATCTATTTCCTAGGCAGTTGGGAGCTGCTTATAATAACAGTTTCCAGTCTAGCATCCAGATAGCACCTTACGAAAATTTTGTATGGACATAAGTGTCGCACTCCCTTATATTGGACTGAGTTGGGTTAACGATGGGTTTTGGGTCCTGAGTTGGTTTCTGAGACTGAGGATTTGGTTAGACTGATCCGGGATCATTTGAAAGCGGCTTCTAATAGGCAGAAATCCTATGCGGATCTGAAGAGGCGCGAGATTAAGTACTCTGTGGGGAACTTCGTATTTCTCAAGGTCTCGCCATGGAAAAAGGTTCTGAGGTTCGGTCGCAAGGTTTTGAGGTTTCGAATTCTAAAACGAGTGGGACCAATTGCTTTTCAGTTGGAGCTACCTCCAGAGTTAGACCGTATACATGATGTGTTCCACGTCTCGATGTTGAGGCGCTACCACTCTGATCCTACTCATATTGTCCCTGTTGAGGAGATTGAGGCTAGGCCAAACTTGACCTTTGAGGAGGAGCCGGTTCAAATTTTGGATCGCGACGTAGAGGTTCTGAAGAGGAAGACTATTTCACTAGTGAAGGTTCTGTGGCAAAATCATAGCATTGAGGAGGCCATGTGGGAACCTGAGGATTCGATGCGTTAGCAGTATCCTCATCTGTTCTGATCAGGTAAATTTTGAGGCTGAAATTTTCTTTTACGGGTAGAGTTGTAGCACTCTAAAATTGTCATTTTTGTTTTGTGGATTTGTGATAAATATCTCTCTGCTTCAGTGGTTATGTGTTCTGGGTGTGTAGGAGAGGTCATAAGTTCAAGCCATACCTTTGGCAAAATTTTGGAAATTTTTTTGAATAAAGCCTTAACTTTTCTCAGTAGGCTTTTAATTAATTGTTGGTAAGTTTATATCAGAATGGGCCTGTTGGTCTGGTGGTTAGGTGGTGTGTAAGGTTGCTGGAGGTCCTGTGTTCAAATCCCTACACAAGCGTGGATGTTTGTATTTTGGCTTAGTTGATTAGAAGAGTTTCATTGAAGTTAGAGTTCTGAGTAGTAGGGAGTTGGGTTGAGTGAAATTATGAGTGAATTAGGGGGATTTTGGGGTTATCGGGATTTTATTTTTATTTTTCCCGAATTTTGAATTTTGGCTTCTTTTTTTTCCCAAAATTTTGTCGTCTATTTTTCTCCCTCTCCCCTTGCTGAAATTTCTCTAAGTTTTCCCCCTTCTTCTTATTTTTTCCTAATCAAATTATTTTCTTTCGTTTTCGCAACGCTGTTAGCGCTCGCTCGGTTTTGGTAAGCTTTTCTCTTTTATTTTTTTGGCTATCACGAATTTCTTAACGATTGAGTAGTAATGTTTTCCTCTACGATTAATGGCGTAGAAGAAGGCTCTGATCAGTAAATTTTATTTCTCGATTTAACAGTGTTAACGTAGGGTTCCTCGTCGGTGGTAAGTTGGGTTTTTGCTAATTTTTTATTGTCAAAATTTGTTAACCAATTGCTAAATCGATGTTGTGTACCTTGGTTTTAGGTCTTGGAGTTATCGTGAGGGTTTAAGCATAAAAAATGATACAGGTGTGTACTCGAAAACGCAAAAAAAAGGGTTTCAGCAAAAGCTAAAAACCCACTGTCGATGCCATATTGGCATGTGGTCGCCCGTGTGGTAGACCGTGTGCTATGGCACGAGCATGTGATCAACGAGGCCAGGCTATACACGCAAGACACGACCATGTGATGGCTAGGTAGGCCGTGTGCGACACATGGGCTAAACAGATTTAGGCCATGTGGGCAACACGAGTGTGTGGATCCACATGGGTAGTCCACACGAGTATGTAGGATTCTGGGCTAGGCCGTGTGATCCATATGGCCAAGGCCAAATTGGGCCGTGTGGGCTACATGGCCGTGTGGGCCTATTTAACAGAAATAATTCTTAGGGTTGCACGGGTCGCCCAAGTCGATTGTAAACCTACTGCAAGGTCGAAAAACGTTACCTAGACCTCAAAATGTGTAATCTGACTGTATGTAATGCATGTATTGAGCATGATAATTTATGCCTGTATATTGATAGATGTATATGTATGACTAATAGTGCATAAAAGCATGATATACTATATGTTTGCATAGCATTGGGTTGGGATGATGATTATTGGAGGAAGTGTACTGAAAGGCTCTTAAGCCTATTATTTGGTAGCTCTGCTGCAAATTTACTGCTATATGTCGCATTCGGTACCACTTGGAGTGTAGGGATGGGTGGGTGTTTTAAACCCCACATGGAGTGTAGGGATGGACGGAGTTGGTGTGTAGAGGCTAGTGGGTAGGACTCTATTTATTGATTACTATATGCTTGACTGTTACTGTGATGGGCTAAGGGCCTAATGCATATCGTCATCAGAATTGAAATGGGCTAAGGCCCAGCGCTCACATCAAATCAGAATGGGCTTAGGCCCTGCATCGCATTGATTGTTTACTGTGTATGCATGTATGCTTGTTTTCTGTGGGGATTACTCACTGAGTTTGCGTAAACTCACCCCTTCTGTTTATCGTATATAGGTAATCCCTAGACTTAAACGGATCGCTGAAGCGGAAGACTCAACAGTGGCCACACGGTTATTGGACTGTCCCATACTCATTTCAGGTTTTAGTTTTTATTTGGTTAATTTTTGATGTAATTTGGGACTTTTGGAATTTTGCCTAAATTTGGGATTTTATAGTTTGTGGATTTACAATTGCTAAATGTAGTAAAGCTCGGGTTTTCAATAATCACAAGTTTTCTCCAAACAAACAGTTTTTTTTACTAAAATAAAGGGGTTTTCCTAAAATGAACTAGTTTATTTAATCATCTCGGTTTTTCTTAAAATAAATTATTTCTAAAGCTTCAACGAATCATGTTGTTCACAATTCGAATAAACTAGCAAATGGTTTTCAAGATTATTAAGAGTTAACTAGAGATAGACAAACCAAAAATGTTTTGGTGCGACGACTTAGTTTCAAACACCCTATAACGTGACATTGCCAGATTTGGCCATAACGTCTAGGCCGGGTTTGGGGTGTTACACAAACCATATATCCTCGTGTTACTCCTTGTCAAATTTCTCTTTCCCTTTCTTAGTCGATGTTTCCGGCACGACGTCATCTACGAAAATTGAAACAATTTAAAATTATCAAAACACACAATTTCACATTAAATATTTCAATTTATACTTAGTTTTTACCTAAATCACCTTAACTTAAACTAATTTCATTTCCATCACCATTTATTCCTTATTTCACTCAATGCTACCCAAAACTAGATTTTAACTCTCTAATTTTCACCATAAAACCTTAATTTCAAATTTTTTTCAATTTAGTCCCTATTATCCAATACTTACAATTTGTTTTACGATTTAATCCTTTACTCAATTCTAACTTGAAATTCTATCAATTTAACCCCTAATTCTTCAATTTTTTCAACATGAACTATGTCTAAAAATTCACTAACTTCTAAAATTTCAATATAAATCAAGTAATACTTTGTTCTAGGATTATAAAAACTCAAAAATTACAAGAAAAGGGTTAAATTGACTTACCTCATTAGAACCTTAATTTTCCATTTATCTTTCTTTCCCTTTCTTCTCCCCTGTTTCGTTTCTGCTTATGTTCTTTTATTTCTTTTCTTTTGTTTAGTAGTTAATAATAATATAATATAATATAATATAATATAATATAATATAATAATATACTTTATAATTAAGTAAATGTATTAATATATATTTTAAACTTAAAAATCTAAGATATTTCATACATAAACTACCTCAAATTATAATAATAGCATAATTGCCTATTTAGTCCTTTTAGTTTTTCATTAATCTATAATTAAACTGTCACCTCTATTTCAATTTAGTCCTTTTACCTAATTACTCCTAATTCAAGCTAATTCACCTAACCAAAACCTAATTAACTACACAACTAACTTTGTAAATATTTTTAATAAATATTTAAGAATCCATTTTACGAAAATGGAGACTTAACAACACGCTTTCCGATACCCGTAAATTCTGGGTCGTTACAAAGTATGTAACACCCCAAACCTAGACGTTATGGCTGAATCTAGCGTCATCACATGGAATGGAATTTGAAATCGAGATTCGTCAAGTGAAAACTGTTCCAGTTTAGTAGTCTTTAATTAACTCAGAAAAACGCATGTTTGTTGTTATGTTTCAAATGCAACTTTTTAGCGGAAGCTTTGAAAACATTTATTTTTGGAAACCGGTCGTGATGTGAGAAACCTTTGTTTTTAGTGAAATCAAGTTTTATCATAGTTTGGCAGTAATAAAACCGTAAAGCAGTAAAAAAACCAAAATTAAACCAGACAGTCCAAAGTCCTAAAATTACATAACGATTACCTAGAAAACAATATAAATTCAAAGAAAACCAAATTTAAGCAATTCGAAATAGGGGTGGTCACCGTCGAGTTCCTCGTTGCACCGATTCGTCTAAGACGGGGGATCACTTGCACAAATTATCAAAAAGAGGGTGAGTTTTTGTAAACTCAGTGTGTTATCGCCACAAGAAGCATGCATACAGATACATATTAGAAACAGTCATATACAGTCTGGGGCCTGAGCCCATTACAGAATCAGTTTGGGCCTTGGCCCATTCTGATACAATCTCAGAAATACATTAGGGCCTTGGCCCATATCAGATGTAGAATGCAGACACAGAATATCAGAATCCTACCCACCAGCCTCTACCCACCATTTCCGTCCAACCCTAAACACCATGTAAGGATTAAATCAACCAATCCATCCCTACACACCATGCTGTACCGTAATGCGACACATATATCAGAAATTTGCAGCTTATGTAACGCCCCGAATTTTGGGCCTAGAGGAATTGGGCTTTGGGCTTTAGGTCTTATAAAATTTTTAAGTGAGCAAGAAAATGACAAATGATATGTTGAATTTAAGGGTTTAATAAATTTGGACTGTCTAGGTGTGTTGGAGAAGTCCTGGGTTCGAGTTTATTAAAAGAACCAGGGTAGTGAGTAGTTGGGCTTTTAAATAAAAATAGGGGAAAAATGGCATCAAAAATCCTTGTGGTAGAATGGCTAAGTGACGCCACTTAGAGAGTAGGGAGGTGGCGTTAGTGGCTAGCAAGGAGATCCTAGGTTCAAATCCTAGCTTAGTATTTTTAGGAGTTTAATTTTGGCCTTCTAGAAGGCTGGAAGTGGCGTGAAGATGGACTCTAAGGAGAGTGCTCAGGAGAGAAAATTTAGGAAATAGATTGGGGAGTTATTAGGGAGAAAAATGAGGAGATGAGAAGGGGGAAGTGATCGAGTTGAATTGGGAATTTAGGGTCAGGCAATTTGGCTATAGTCTATAAATATGTGCTGAGTTTGGGATCCTAGGCTAATGCCAAATTCTTCAATTTTTTTAAGTGTCGATTGGCTTTTCCATCTTTGCTAGCTGATTCTTTTTTCATTCTTCCTCTCCTGAATTCTCTTTTGATTTACCCTTTAGGTTAGCCGATTCCTTCTTCTACTCTTCTTATTTAATTTGTGCTGAATAAACCTTATTCACCATATTAGTTTAAAAGCCGAAAAGCTGAATCTCCCTTGGGCCGATTGCTCTTTTGGTATAAGTACCTTATCTCTTTTTCGGCTAGTACTGTTAATACCGATTACTCTTCTCCCTCACTCTTTCTAATCGACTTTGGTAGGAAATTAGTATCGGATCCTGGATCTTAGCTCTCTGCTGAAATTGTTCTTTAGGTGTTTGCGGTTTTGGTAAGTATTCCTCTTCCATTGGCTAAGGTGGCCGAATATTCTTAGTTAGGGTAAGGGGACTTGTGTTGGATACGAGTCACCTCCTATTTTAGTTTTAATAAATAAGTTTAACGTAGACCTAAGGAGTACGTGATCAGGGAAAAACTATTAGGGATTGGTGTTCAAGGTAAGGTTAAGATGAGGCTTCGATTATTGGAAAAATTATGTATTAAACATACGATTAATCGAAGAGTGATATCGATTGTAAGTTTGGGGCTAAGGAGATCGCATCACGCTTGCTTACCAGGTGTGTACACACACTTCGCACACACAATAGATCGACAAATTCTGAAATGCTGAAAAGCTGAAATGCCGAAATGCCGAAAAGCTGAAAGTTTGGATACGGTAGTCTTGCGAGTGCGCGAACACTTGTAAGAGGGTATTTGGTACGATACCAGAGACCCCGTGAGAGATCTCATGGACTTGGGTCACGTTTTGGCCAATTGGGCCAGAATGGGCCAAATGGGCCCGACGGGTCCGTGAGCCCAAATAAGCGAAAGTTGATAATTTGGTAATATGTGATGAGTTGATTAAGTTTTTTGAATGGTTTGGATTGTATTCAGGCCTGATGGGCCATATAAGTGATTGAGCCTAATGGGCCGTATAAATGTGACTGGGCCTGATGGGCCATATGAATGTATGGAAGCCTGTAGACTTGCTAGGGTTTTGTCATAGACTTGTAGGCCTAGTTTCTAATAAATACTTAAGCAGCATAAAACTTAACTAATTTATCAAATTCGTCTGTGAACAGGTCATAAGGGTAAAATGTGGCTATGGGCATATACATGTCTAGGATTAATTCTAGGGAGAGCTTGGTACTTAAGCGGTCTTAATGACCCACCTCCTCTTCTCTAGAATCCTACAGTGCATAGTGTCTGTTCACTTTGGCCAACGAGGACTTGTTGTGGGCCAAAGTTTCGTAATTAAGACCTGCATCGCTAAGAAATTACCAAAATACCCCTATAGTGTAGAAATTATTGAAATACTCCTATGTGTTATGAGTATGATCTATGTATGATATATGCTGCATCCATAAATTATTATGTTGCGTATGGGCTGGGTTTATGATTGGAGGAAGTGTATAAGGATCACATGGTTGCTCGCGATCGTGGATCCACATGAAGGTTTTAGCCATCGAGCGACTTTCTTCTTTGCATCGTTAAGTAGTGCCGTGAATCGGTGCTACACCATTTATAAGACTATCTATTTGCATCGTTAAGTGGGGCCGCACTAGTTCCACACTGGGTTGTAATAAGGATGGGTAAGTCGAGTATCTCCCCACAGTAAGTGTTGGCTGGAAAGGGGGTGTACAGGTTAGATGGGGATATAAGTATTTGCATACATACGTCATGATTGGATTATGAAAAGGGCTTGGCCCAGTTAAATATGATATGTGGAAATTGACATGGGTTCAGGCCCTTTTGAGGCCAAAATGGGCTAAGGCCCAAAGGCCACTGTATTTGACTTGGGCTTAGGCCCAAAATGATTTGTCTGTTGCATGTTTGTTTGATGAGGGTTGTACACACTCAGTTTTAGAAAACTCACCCCCTCTTTTATTTTATTTTCAGGTGATGCTCAGTAGAAGGTTCGATGTTTGGAGGGACTCTGGGTGGCCAGCTACCAAGACAATTTAGATTTGTTTTTTTTTCATTTTAAAGCATATAAGTTTCTGATTATTAAGTGATTTTAGACTGGATTGTAATAAGGCCTTCCATTTTGTTATTATTTGGATTATTATTTTTACGTGACGTAATTATAAGAAGTTGAGCATGGTTTCCTAATCTATAGTATGTCTCTTCCACATTTCCGTAACTACATTTTAAAATGACATGTTTTCATAAAATCATATATTTTAAACAAGTGATTGAAAGGGGTTTTTTTAGGATAGTTAAGGTTTCTTTTATTTTAAGAAGGGTTTTCAATAAAAACACGGTTTTCGCTAAAACACTTCAATATGATGCGCCAGATTTAGCCATAACGTCCAGATCGAGTTTGGGGTGTTACATTTAGTGGTATCAGAGCTTAGGTTATAAAACTTGGGCTGTGAAGTAGGCCTTATTATTTGGTTTCTTTTCCTTTCTACAAAAAAAATTTGGATCACACCGTTTTGGAAAAAGGGAAATCTTACTGAGCAGCACACCGAGTCTCCGACATCGAACCAAGTAAGTTCTTTTGTTTTTAAGCTTGTTTAAATTGTTATACAGTAGATTGTTAGAGGGCTACTTTAGATGATTTTGTTAGAGTTGAACAGAAGCCCGTAAGATCTTGAAACTGTAGAGGATTTTCGAAAATAATCTTCTCTTTAAATATTTTCGTAAAACATCAATCTAATTAGTGAAACTAACTAAAACTTCATAAAATTTTTAACCCAGAAGATACATGAATTGACGATGAGTGCTAGAAGAGGTGTGAGAGGCCGTGGCCGAGGCCGCGGAAGTGCTAGGGCTAAGACGTTCGCATCGGGCCATGTGCACAATGATGGAGTAGAAGAGGCTTCAGCCTCACCTGTGGCTGAGACTGGGCCGTATGATCAGGTCTCTAGAGAAGAAGCGTTGTCACAAGCAATGCTGAGGATTTTGGAAAGAGTCGCTGGGCCCAATAATGGTATGGGAAGTCGTGGGTCAATTTCGGAGCGACTTCAATCTAATGGAGCCGAGATCTTTAAGGGCGTGGCTAGTGTGGCTCTGAACGTAGTTGGGTATGGATGGAGGCCACTGAAAGGATAATGGATGATTTGGGACCGCACTGCACTGGAGCAAAAAGTTAAAAGGCGATATCATTTGCTAGGGAGGAAGCCTACCAATGGTGGCTAACGGTGAAAGAGGGCGCCCAACCTGAGTGAATCAATTGGGATTTCTTCAAATCTACATTCCAGGGGAAATATGTGGGTGTAAGTGATATGGATGCTCAAAGGAAGGAGTTTCTAAACTTGTCGCAAGGAGATAAGTCTGTGGCTGAATATGAGGCAGAGTTTTTATGCCTTAGTCGATATGCAAGGGTGATGGTGGCAACGGACTATGAGTGTTGCGTAAGGTTCGAGGATGGCCTCAGGGATAGCCTCAGGGTACTGATAGCCCCACAGAGAGAAAGAGACTTTGCGACTTTAGTGGAGAAGGTGAAGATAACAGAGGAGGTAAAGGGCAATGAACGCTTAAACCGGGAAAAAGAAAAGGGCAAGAATAAAAGGGATGTAGAGTCTCCTGGTGCTGGACAGAGACCTACAGCTAGGACTAGAGTGAATGGGCCGATTAGAGCGGACCCCCTACTGCTAATCTGGGGATGCAAATTTGTGCTACCTGTGGGAAAGGTCATTTGGGTGAGTGCTGGAGGAGGATAGGAGCTTGTTTGGCTTGTGGATCTATGGAGCATAAGGTTAAGGATTACCCTAGGAGGCTAGATTTGGGTCAAGCTGTGGGCCGAAGTAATGATCAACCATAGAGGGGTGGTCAACAGCTGCCAAGGGCTGAGGTTAGGCCAAGGGCAGAAATGGTAATAAACGCCGTCGTGGAGTACCAGGCAGAGGTGCAGGTTATGCTGAGATGAGACAACCAGCTTTGGTCTATGCAGCACGTCGCTAAGGGGACGAAGACGCTCCAGATGCAAATACTGGTGCACACCCTACCATAGTGTACTGAGTGTTTATTTTGGCTTTAGAATTAGAGTGCGCAGCGAAAGCATAATGGTGAGACATGGGTAGTACGATTAATGGTTAGTTGGAAATTTTGAGGATGAAATTTCTTTAAGGGGGTAGAGTTGTAACGCCCCGAATTTTGGGCCTAGAGGAATTGGGCTTTGGGCTTTAGGTCTCATAAAATTTTTAAGTGAACAAGAAAATGACAAATGATATGTTGGCTTTAAGGGTTTAATGAATTTGGAGTGTCTAGGTGTGCTGGAGAAGTTCTAGGTTCGAGTTTTATGGTGGAGGAATTTTAATTTAATTATTAAAAGAACCAGGGCTGTGAGTAGTTGGGCTTTTAAATAAAAATAGGGAAAAATGACATCAAAAAGCCTTGTGGTGGAGTGGCTAAGTGATGCCACTTAGAGTGTAGGGAGGTGGCGTTAGTGGCTAGCAAGGAGATCCTAGGTTCGATTCCTAGCTTAGTATTTTTAGGAGTTTAATTTTGGCCTTCTAGAAGATTGGAAGTGGCGTGAAAATGGACTCTAAGGGGAGTGTTCAGGAGAGAAAATTTAGGAAATAGATTGGGGAGTTATCAGGGAGAAAAACAAGGAGATGAGAAGGGGGAAGTGATGGAGCTGAATTGGGAATTGAGGGTCAAGCAATTTGGCTATAGTCTATAAATATGTGCTGAGTTTGGGATCCTAGGCTAATGCCAAATTTTTCATTTTTTTTTAAGTGTCGATTGGCTTTTCCATCTTTGCTAGCTGATTCTTTTTCCATTTTTCTCTCCTCAATTCTCTTTTGATTTACCCTTTAGGTTAGCCGATTCCTTCTTCTACTCTTCTTATTTAATTTGTGCCGAATAAACCTTATTCACCATATTAGTTTAAAAGCTGAAAAGCCGAATCTCCCTTGGGCCGATTGCTCTTTTGGTGTAAGTACCTCATCTCTTTTTCGGCTAGTATTGTTAATGCCAATTACTCCTCTCCCTCTCTCTTTCTAATCAACTTTGGTAGGGAATTAGTATTAGATCCTAGATCTTAGCTCTCTGCCAAAATTGCTCTTTATGTGTTTGCGGTTTTGGTAAGTATTCCTCTTCCATTGGCTAAGGTGGCCGAATATTCATAGTTAGGGTAAGGGGACTTGTGTTGGATACGAGTCACCTCCTATTCTGGTTTTAATAAATAAGTTTAATGCAGATCTAAGGAGTACGTGATCAGGGAAAAACTATTAAGGATTGGTGTTCAAGGTAAGGTTAAGGTGAGGCTTCGATTTTTGGAAAAGTTATGTATTAAACATGTGATTAATCGAAGAGTGATATCAATTGTAGTTTTGGGGCTAAGGAGATTGCATCACGCTTGCTTACTAGGTGTGTACACACACTTCGCACACACAATAGATTGGCAAATTTTGAAATACCGAAAAGCCGAAATGCTGAAAAGCTGAATGCTTGGATACGGTAGTCTTGCGAGTGCGTGAACACTCGTAAGAGGGTATTCGGTACGATACCAGAGACCCCATGAGAGATCTCATGGACTTGGGTCATGCTTTGGCCGACTGGGCCAGAATGGGCCAAATGGAACCGAAGGGCCCATGAGCCCAAATAAGCGAAAGTTGATAATTTGGTAATATGTGATGAGCTGATTAAGTTTATTGAATGGTTTGGATTGGATTCGGGCCTGATGGGCCATATAAGTATGATTGAGCCTAATGGGTCGTATAAATGTGACTGGGCCTGATGGGCCATATGAATGTATGGAAGCCTGTATACTTGCTAGGGTTTTGTCATGGACTTGTAAGCCTAGTTTCTAATAAATCCTTAAGCAGCATAAAACTTAACTAATTTATCAAATTCGTTTTTGGACAAGTCATAAGGGTAAAGTGTGGCAATGGGCATATGCATGTCTAGGATTGGATCTAGGGAGAGCTTGGTACTTAAGCGGTCTTAAATACCCCTATGTGTTATGAGTATGATCTATGTATGATATATGTTGCATCCATAAATTATTATGTTGCATGTGGGCTGGGTTTATGATTGGAGGAAATGTATAAGGATCGCATGGTTTCTCGACGACTGTGGATCCACTGAAGGCTTTTTAGCCACTGAGTAGCTTTGCTGCACCATTAAGTAGTTCCGTAACTAGTGCTACACCATTTATAAGCAGCTATGCTACACCATTAAGTGGGGCTGCACTGGTTCCACACCGGGTTGTAATAAGGATGGGTGGGTCAAGTATCTCCCTACAGTAAGTGTTGGCTGGAAAGGGGGTGTACAGGTTGGATGGGGATATAAGTATTTGCATACATACGTCATGATTGGATTATGAAAAGGGCTTGGCCCAGTTAAATGTGATATGTGGAAACTGACATGGGTTTAGGCCTTTTTGAGGCCAAAATGGGCTAAGGCCCAAAGGCCACTGTATTTGAATTGGGCTTAGGCCCAAAATGATTTGTCTGTTGCATGTTTGTTTGATGAGGGTTGTACACACTCAGTTTTAGAAAACTCACCCCCTCTTTTATTTTATTTTCAGGTGATGCTCAGTAGAAGGTTCGATGTTTGGAGGGACTCTGGGTGGCCAGCTAGCAAGACAATTTAGATTTGTTTTTTTTTTCATTTTAAAGCATATAAGTTTCTGATTATTAAGTGATTTCAAACAGGATTGTAATAAGGCCTTCCATTTTGTTATTATTTGGATTATTATTTTTATGTGACGTAATTATAAGAAGTTGAGCATGGTTTCCTAATCTATAGTATGTCTCTTCTACGTTTCTGCAACTACATTTTAAAATGACATGTTTTCATAAAATCATATATTTTAAACAAGTGATTGATAGGGGGTTTTTTTTAGGATAGTTAAGGTTTCTTTTATTTTAAGAAGGGTTTTCAATAAAAACATGGTTTTCACTAAAACATTTCAGTGTGATGCGCCAAATTCAGCGATAACGTCCAGGTCGGGTACAGCTGAGCTGCTAGATAACAGGCTTAAGAGCCTTACTGATACTTCCTCGAAATATCATTAACCTACCCTGATGCAATGCAATCATATAAATGATGTCATGCTATTATGAAATTAACAATACGTATATTTAAATATCATGGTTCATGCTCAGTATAGAAATCAGACAGTCAGATCACTCATATAGGGGTCTAAGTAATGCTTACCGACCCTACAGTAAGGCCACAGTCGACTTGGGTGACCTGCACAACCTTACAAAACTTTTCAGAAAAATGGGCTCACACGCCCATGTGGCCTGCCCGTGTGGGCCCACACGCCTATGTGGCCTGCCCGTATGGGCCCACACACCCGTGTGGCCCATACGGCCCAAATTAGCCTTGGCCCTGTAGATCACACGGCCTGGCCTAGAATCCCACACGCTCGTGTGGCCCACACAGCCCAAAGCAGTCTAGCCCATGTGTCGCACACGGCCTGCCTGGCCATCACACTGTCATGTCATGCGCGCCCAGCCTAGCTCGTTGATTACACAGCCGTGTCACCTCACATGGCCTACCACAAAGGCGACCACACGCCCGTGTGGCGTCGACAGAAAGCTTGTTCAGCTTTCATTGAATCTCATTTTCTGTGGTTTCGGGTACACACCTAGTTCAAATTCACTGATTAAGCAACCTCGAAGCCACCAATACCTATAATAAGAATATCCATCCTTTTAGAAACCCAAAAACGAGTCTTAAGCAACTAATCCCGAAACGTAAAGTTGACTTACCGCTACTAAAATGATCACCATTTCGAATTGACTTGATGAAACATTAATTCTAGCCTCTCGATTGACTCTTAAACAACAACAAAACACCTCTTAATCACTTAACTAGAGTAATATTCGAGCTTAATAAAATGGAAACTTACCACGGGCGCTCAATCCAACCTCGTACAGAAAATGAATACAAAATAAAAGAAGAATCGAAGGGGAGAAAGAATTCAAGAAGATTTCGGTAAAGGAAGGGAGCAGATTTTCGAAAAAGAGAAGGAGGGGAAGGGATTTTCGGTAGAGGGGAGGCACAATGAAACTAACGTCAATTTTTTTCTTTGGATGGAAATATAGTTTTTGCCAGATTCTGCTAACTCCCCACTAATCTGCATCCTAACCACCCACTATTCAGAATCTTAATAGAACTCAAACTCTTACTCGACGATCGCGCAAAAATAATGCCCAAGAAGGGATTTGAACAGAAGACCTCCATCACACCAACACTTCCTTTAACCACCAGACTAACAGGCCCATTCTGTTAAGTACTTACAAACTTTTATTTAAAAGCCTACTGACCAGAGATAGGGCTTTGCTCATAAAAATACTAAAATTTTCCCAAGTCAAGGCTTAAACTTGGGACCTCCCACACACACCCAGAACACATAACCACTGAAGTAGATAGATAGTTGTGTCATATATTCACAAGCACAGAAATAAGAATTTTGGGGCGTTACAAAGTATATGAAATTAATTGAGATGATGAATGATTATGAACATTGAATTTATAAAGTAAAAAAATTTCAGTATGAAATTGTGTTAAAAATGCATGTTATGTAATGTTGATATGGTTATATGAATAAATGGAGCTTGAATGGGGTGATGTATATGATGAGATGGTGCATTATAATATGTTGTTTTGCATTTGAATTTATTGGACTTTAATTTATGTAATTGATAAATTACGTTATATTATAATGTTTAATTATAGAAATACCATTGGGTTTATTACCTAGCATACAGATTTGTTTCCTGCGTAGGTTAGGTTTCGCTCGTGATCACCTTATCGACATCAGCATCTAACTGTAATCTGGACTCAACAAAGTTGGTGAAGTTCTTAGTTAGTTTAATGACATTTATCTTAGAGAGTCCTTATATTTTGTTTAGTTGAAGGATAATTTTGAAAGTTGATAAACCTTGTATGATTGTTAAAGCTAGGTTGATGATAGAATGAATCTTGTGTGCATATATACTTATGTTGAATCACTTAATTTAGTGCTTAGATATGGTATGTTATGATGATAGATAATTAGAAATGGCATGTCATATGTAAGTGGATATGTTTGGAAATCATTTGAAGATAATATATATGTGTTTAGGTGGTAAAATATGTATAAAGTGATAAGAATGATTATGAAAGTGCATGTCATTGCTTAGTTTTGGAATCAGTACGAGTTTGAGCATGATAGATATAAATTAGTAATAAAATGTGGTAAAAAAGGTTGATGTTGTTGTGGTTGGAAAGTTTTGGTAATGTTTGGAAAGTATATAGATAGTTGAAATAGTGTTTGAATGGTTCATTAAAGGTGTAAATCGTATGAATTATACTTAGATTTGGCATGGTTGAATGTTGATTTCAATGGCTTGAAATGCTTAAAAGATTAGCTTGCAATGTAACAAGTTGTTTGATGTGTTTGGTGCCAATTAAGTATTGTTGAATTGATTGATTTTAGTATAGGTTAAATGGATAATTTGGTATGCAATTTGGCTTGTTTATATAGGTTTTCAAGTGTGTCTAAAGGTACCTTCTGTACCAAATTTTTTTGGGCATGGAATAGACATCAAAATGGAAGTTTTTGACAATTTTAGCACTAAGATATCGATATCCTAAAAAAGGTATCGATACTTAACATTTTCAATTAGTTTTTCAAATAAACAGAATGCTAAAATGGTATCTATACTAGACTAAAGTACTAATACTTTACAAGGTACCGATACATTATAAAGGTATCAATACTAGAATTTGGTATCAATACTTGTAAGAGAGTATTAGCAACAAAGGTCAAGTATCAATATCTATTTCTAAAATATTACAATTTTGCAATTTAGTATTATTTCATGCTTGGACAACAAAAGAGCTTTCATAAGCTCGATTTAGACTTGGTCAAGTTGTATATCTTTATATGATAATTTGTATGACATGATTCAATAATTTAATTATAATATATTTGTCGTGAGTTGTTCTGGCAACAAATGTGACATGTTGCTCGAACTTGGCGATCAACTAGACCAATTCTAAATGTACACCCAAAGTTAAAGAGCAATGTATCGCTTTATCATCTTACTTGTTGCCCAAACATGGACATAAATCTTTTTGGAGTGGATTCATTTCTAGCTGGGTATCACTTCAAATGTTCTAATCTATATTTCAAAAAGAAAGTTTAGGGTTATCAACAATTTTAAAATTGTAAAAACCTTATTTTTTTATAAGATTTTAGGTTAAGTCTTATGAATGGCGAAAACAATATTAGGATAGCGTTGCTTTTCATTTAAGGATACAAATTAATTCAACTCTAAGAATTTTTTTTTTAGAATGGACATAAAAACATGCCCTTCTAAGCTTACTTAGAAATTTCGTGAATTGATGGATCATGGACATTTAAATTGTTCATTTGAAGTAGTTAAAAAACTATTAGATGACCCTTTGCTCATAAAAACAATTTCATTCGGTAGTCATTTTCAAATCTATTATCAAACTTCCCCTTCATTTCCCATTATTTCTTCCTATTTTGTTTCAGATTCTCACATATATCAGAATTTCAATTGAAACATATGATCTAAACATTATATACAAGTCCAGTAATATTTCTATCTTAATATTTATCATCTGTATGAATGTTTTAGGGAAAACATAATAGAACTAACTAAGACAGTAATAGTATCATGGTGACTCATGTACTAGAAGTTGGATTGCGTTTTGGTCTCTTTACTAAAAAATGAGCAATTAGTTCCTATATGTTAGATCAAACAGCAAACTAGTTCTTTTGTTAAAAATTTCATTCATTTTTATTATTAAAAATTAGTATTTGTACTTTAACAGAAGGTACACGTGGCATGCTACATGTCACAATCTGGTTATTTTATCAGGCAAGCTAATTTTTAATAGTACAAAAGGATGGAATTTTTAAAATAAAGGATCAATTTGCTTTTTAATCTAACATATAAGGACTCATGTGCCCATTTTTTTAAGTAAAAAGGGCTTTCATGTTACTTTTACTGAATTTAGCTTTTTTTTTTTATGTTATGAAATTGGAAATTCATCCATCCAAAAGAATAAATGCAATTTTGTAGATTTTCATATTTTTTATATAACAATTGACAAGGAGAAAGTAAAGCTCATGCCAAGCTTCCTAAAAGCCATTAGCCTATATATTTCAGTAAAGTGTTTTTCATGTTACAAAAAAACACATTAATGATATTTTCATTAAAGTCAATCTAAATGAGCACTGCAACTTTCAAGTTTCAACTTCATGCCCATGTCTTGTAGCAAAGATGCTTTCTATTATGATATTGTAACCTGTAGGTGATTTTATTTTATTGTTTAATGAATGTGCGTGTGTGTGTGAGTGAGACTGAGACTGAGAGTGAGAGTGAGAATGAGATAGAGAGAGGAATAATAAATATATAAAACTATATTATCCAATCATTTTTCTAGCTAACTTTAAATTATATATTAGCTGAGAGCTGTGCGGTGCACCAAAATTGTAATATCCCGAATTAGGGCCTAATCGGAATAGTGGTTTTGTGACCACAAATCTGAGATAGAAATAATTATTTTATAATTATTTTGAGGTTTATGATATGATTACATGATTGTGTGAAAATTTCGTGAAGAAATTCTATGCCTAAAGTGTTTAAATTGAAAGTAGGGACTAAATCGAATAAGTTGTAAAATTTGCATTCTAGAAGTTTTTAGTATGAAATTGCATTGAAATATTAATTAGGAGGTCTTAAATAGAAATTTGACTAATTTTAAGTTCATGGACAAAATTAGGACATGGAAGGAATTTTTGGAAAGTTTAGTAGTAAGGGCATTTTGGTCATTTAGTTATTAAAATGAATTAAAAACAAAATTAAAAGCCAATTTTTGTCCATCTTCTTCATTAGGCCGAAATTTCAAGGGTTCTCCATAGCTAGGGTTTGTTTCAAGCTTCCAAGCTCCATATTAAGTGATTCCAAGCCCCCTTTTAATGTTCTTTACGTTTTTGAGATCCCAATAACTCGATTAAGCTTATGTTAGCAATAATTTAACCTAGGGTTTATATTTGGAAAAATACCCATAGGTGAAATTTGTGTATTTTGATGTTTTATGATAGAATATGAAGTTTTAAATTATGTTAGACAACTTGTACTACTCGTTTTTAAGCAAAAGCGAGTAAAAGGGAAATAATCGGTAAAAATACCTAATCGTCACAAGTACATGTTAGAGTGAGAATTTGATGTTGCCATAGAAGAGAAAAGTGATCAGCATGTTGTAAAACATAAGAATAAGGAATAAAGTTTAATCCCGAGCCTAGGGGCAAAAATGTAAATATGTAAAAGTTTAGGGGTAAAATTGTAATTTAGCCAAAATTTGAGTTAAGGATTAATTTGATAATGTGAGTATTAAATAAGCTAAATGTGTTATTTTAGATCAAGAAAGACGTGGAATCGACCTCAATCGAGGAAAAGAAAAGATTGTGGACTAAATTGCAAAATCTTTGTATTTTGGTACCAATGTAAGTTCATGTGTAAATAATGTAGCATAATTGTTATTTTTAAGTTATTGATGTTAATTATATGATATGCTGATTTTTTATCATGAAACATTATGATTTGTGGTTAATGTTGAGTAATATGCAAATTATGTTTACTACTTAATAAATATGAATTGTTACCGAGTATCGGTTCCGATATTCCGTGGAAGACGGCTAATGTCAGATCGAGGGAAAAATCCCGTTTGAACCTTAGGAATAGATTAGGATACAAGTGACATGTCACTAGGATGGTTGAGCATCCGAACTCGTTGAGTTGAGTCCGAGTTCACTTATGGATGCGAATGTCCGAACTCGTTGAGTTGAGTCCGAGTTCGTGAGATGTAACTAGGCATCCGAGCTCGTTGAGTTGAGTCCGAGTTCACTTATGGATGCGAACGCCCGAGCTCGTTGAGTTGAGTCCGAGTTCACTTATGGGCGGGTTACATGATTGCTTGATTGCATATATGGCACTTATGTGCAAGTTATCCATGTATCCGAATTATATTCGATCTGCATTTCAACGGGTAAAGTTATACTCAAATGGAGGAATATTCGAGATGTAAAGAGACGTATTGGTAAGTGATGTGAAATGGATATTTTGGACAGGTATGCATTTAACCCTCGGGTTGAGTATTGATACAATCACGATAAGGTAATAAGATGATGAAAAATGATTAGAAATGTGATATGTGTTTTAGTGATGCATGCTAATGTTGATTGGTATGACCGTTTGTTATGTTACTTATTATTTGCATATGAACTTACTAAGCATTTATGCTTACTCCCTTCTTCTTACTCATTGTAGTTTTGGACAAGCCAGCTCAGGAGTCGGGATAGGTCGAAGGCTCAGTCACACTATCCGGAAGACTTTTGGTAAATGGCTTGTAAATTTAAGTATGGCATGTATAGCAATATACCTATTTTGTGTAAATGATCTTATGATATGGTGATGGAATGGTTGAGAAAATGTTTGATAATGATAAATTATGAAAATGGTTAGTTTAGATTATGTTTGATGTTAAGGAAAATTATTAAGATACTTAGTGCATAAAAACTCATAAAAGGGATGAAATTTGCCATAAACAGAATACTGCAGCAACACTGACATGAGTTTGAAAATTTACTAAAAATCATAGAGATTGAATTTAGTGATGGAATACATATCAAATTGAAGCTTATTATGTCTAGTTTCACATGAAACAAATGAAACAGGTAAAGGAATTATATGTTAAAAGATATTTGAATTTTAGTGAAACAGGGTCATAGCAGTTTCTGAATCCCCTGTTCCAACTTTAGAAATTCACCATAAATTGTAAAGATATAATTAAGTGGTTTATTTTATATACTCAGAATCCTTATTGAGTCTAGTTTTAGTATAAATAAATCTCATAGTCATATGAATTTTTTACAGAGAGAAATGTGGTTCGTAGTAAACAGAAGTCAAACCAGTCAAGTCCTGAAACAGGGGTAACTCTAACTAATAAACTGTACTAATTGGCTCAACCAAAAATTCTAGAAAAAAATTAGTAGATAGGTATATGAGTCTAGATTCAAATAAAATTTACGGATCTTGATTTCGAGTTTCGTAACTCGAGATATGATTTTTCTTGTGACTGTGATGCAAGTAGATTAAAAGCTGTGAATGTAGAAACAAATAATTCAAAGTTCTAAAAATGTTAAATTAAGCTTAGTAACACCTCATACTCGACTCCGGCGACGGTCTCGGGTGTGGGGGCATTATATTTAATGGTATCAGAGCAGGTTTAGTCGGTTCTCGGACTACGTGTTGTATATACGGATTTTGCTATACATGCCATATGTATAAATTGTGATAGTGTGACGACTTCTGACCTTTTAAATGATTTTTTTTATAGTAAATGGATCCCGATCCAGCTGTGGCAGATGAAGTAGAGAGTAATGCGCCAGCTCCGGCTGAAGGAGCAGCGCCGACTGAAAATCCACCTCCTACTGTTGGTCAGGGGGAGGAGAAAGGGTCGGGAAGCCTTTCTCCAAATGATGAGTGCATGGTACATCCGAGTTCGTTCAGACGAACCCAAATGTACAACCTCCCCACCTCCCCAATTCCTCAACCTGCACTTCGACGCCTCAAGGTATGGATTTGATAAAATTTCACAGAACTCCAGTTGATAGAATTCGCAAGCAAGGGGCCAAAGAATTTAAAGCAAATATTGATGATGATGCCGAGAAAGCAGAGTTCTGGCTTGAAAATTCTATACGGGTATTTGTGAATTGTCTTGTACAATGAAGAATGTTTGAAATGTGCTATATCTTTGTTGAGGATTCAACTTATAATTGGTGGAAGACTTTGATTTCGGTGGTATCGAAAGAGAAAATAACTTGGGAATTCTTTCAAGAAGAGTTTCGGAAGAAATATATTAGTGAAAGATTTATTGATCGAAGCGTAAAGAATTTCTTGAGTGAAGCAAGGTAATATGATGATTCTGAGAATATGAAAGAGAGTTTGTTCGATTAAGTAAGTATGCGAGAGTATGTTCCTATAGAGGCCAAGATGTGTAACGATTTGAAGACGGGCCCAACGAAGACATCATGGTATTTGTTGGAATTCTTGAATTAAAAGAAATGGTAGTATTTGTTGATCGAGCTTGTAAGGCCAAAGAATTACTTAAAGAAAAGAAAAAGGTAGAGGCTGAGACTAAAAATTGGAAGAAAAGACCGATGAGCAGTTCATTTTCACAGCAACCTGGAAAGTCAAGGAATATGAATCCTCGTTCCCAAGCTTCAGCTGGGCAATCATATGGGAATTATAAGAAGTAAAATGTGGGTCCTAAATCCCACACTACTTCGGCAGCCAGTATAGGGAACTCGAGATTTGTTAAACCTGAGTGCCAGCGGTGTGGTAGAAATCATTTTGGCCCATGTAGAACAAATGAATGTTTTCGATGTGGTTCTCCGAATCATTTTATTAAAGACTGCCCAGAGAGAGCTGAAAAAGAAAAATGTCAGAATACAAAAACAAGTGGGGCGGATTCGAGAGGAAGATATCCAAGAAAAGTGGGAGCGAAGCAAGCAAAGTAAGAATGTAGCCGAGGATGCACCAGTTAGACTGAAGGAAGGGCTCAGCTAGAACTTATGCTATTAAAGCGTGAAGATGCTTCCTCACACGATGTGATTACCGGTACATTTTCTCTCTATAATGTTAATGTTATTGCTTTGATTGATCCCGGTTCTACTCATTCATATGTGTGCATGAAATTGGTGTCTAGTATGAATATACCAGTTGAGAACACAGAATTTATGATTAGAGTGTTGAATCTGTTAGGCAAATGTGTGACGGTTGATAAAGTATGTAAGAAATGTCCTTTAATGATTCGGGATCATTACTTTTCGGTCAACTTGATGTTGTTGCCGTTTGATGAGTTTGATGTTATTTTGGGTATGGATTGGTTGACATTGCATGATGCTAAAATAAATTGCAAAGAAAAGGTTATAGAATTAAAGTGAGAAAATGGTGAAACTCTGCGGGTTGAATCAGAAAAATCAGAGGCATTACCTAGTGTGATTTCTTCAATGTCGACTCAAAGATATCTGAGAAAGGGTTATGAAGCTTATTTGGCGTATGTAATTAATACAAAAGAAGTAGAAAAGAAAGTTGAATCGATCTTAGGTTGTGTGTGAATTTGCGGACGTATTTCGGAAGAATTGCCAAGGTTTACCTCTAGTCGGGAAGTAGAATTTGGTATTGATTTGATACCGGAACAACTCTCGATTTCGATTGCTTCGTATAGAATGGCACCAGCAGAGTTGAAGGAATTAAAGTCGCAGATTGCAAGAGTTGGTGATAAAGGTTTTGTGAGACCGAGTTTTTCACCTTAGGGTGCTCCGTGTTATTTGTGAAAAAGAAGGATGGTTCTATGAGGTTGTGTGTTGATTATCGCTTGATTAAACAAGGTGACAATCAAAAACAAATATATGGTTGCCAAGAATTGATGATTTGTTTGATCAACTAAAAGGAGCGACATGGTTTTCAAAGATTGACTTGAGATCCAGGTATTACCAATGCATGGTAAAAGAGTCGGATGTGCCTAAAACCGCTTTTAGAACAAGGTATGGTCATTATGAATTTTTAGTTATGCCATTCGGGTTGACAAATGCTCTCTTTGTGTTTATGGATTTAATGAATCGCATATTCACCATACTTGGACAAATTTGTTGTGGTGTTTATAGATGATATTTTAATTTATTCAAAAGATGATACAGAGCATGCTTTGAGCATTTGAGGATAGTTTTGCAAACTTTGAGAGATAAGCAGGTTGTATGCTAAGTTTAGTAAAAGTGAATTTTGGCTACTGGGAAGTTGGATTTTTGGGTCATATTGTTTTGGTGATGGTATACGGGTTGATCCTAGTAAAATTTCAGCCATTGTTGATTGGAAACCACCGAAAAATGTAACAGAAGTTAGAAGTTTCTTAGGGCTAGCTGGGTATTATCGGCAGTTTGTAAATGGATTTTCTATAATTGCTGCTCCTATAACTAGATTACTCAGAAAGGATGTTAAATTTGAATGGACGGAAGAATGTCACAGAGTTTTGAAGAATTGAAAAAGTTATTAACAGAGGCACCGGTGTTAGTACTGGCCAGAATCAGGTAAAGAATTTGTGGTGTATAGTGATGCTTCTCTAAATGGTTTGGGGTGTGTGCTCATGCAAGAAGGAAAAGTGGTGGCATATGCTTCGAGGCCGTTAAAACCTCATGAGAGGAATTATCCTACTCACGATTTGGAATTGGCTGCAGTGGTGTTTGCTTTGAAAATTTGGCGACATTATTTGTATGGTGAAAAGTGCCTGGGTATATACCGACCATAAAAGTCTTAAGTACTTGATGTCACAAAAGACTTGAATTTAAGACAATGAAGATGGTTGGAGTTATTGAAAGATTACGAGCTTGTTATTGATTATCATCCGGGAAAAGCGAATGTGGTTGCTGATGCTTTGAGCAGAAAGCTACTGTTTGCTTTGAGAGCTATGAACACTCGGTTAAAGATATCAGATGATGGTTCGATTCTAGCAGAGTTAAGAGCAAGACCGATGTTTTTACAAGAGATTTGCGAAGCTCAGAAAAATGATCAAGATTTGCAAGCCAAGAGAAAACAGTGTGAAGTTGATACAGAGTCAGATTTCAAAATTGGTTCTAATGGATGTTTAATGTTTAAAGATCGGATTTATGTACCAAAGAATGAGGAATCGATTCAAAAGATCCTACAGGAAGCACATAGTGGTTATTTCTCGATTCATCCGGGTAGTACAAAAATGTATAATGACTTGAAGAAAATGTATTGGTGGAATGGAATGAAAAGAGATATATCAGAGTTTGTGTCCAAATGCTTAATTTGTCAACAGGTGAAAGCTGAACACCAAGTGCCTTCGGGATTACTTCAGCCTATCATGGTTCCTGAATGGAAATGGGATCGAATTACCATGGATTTTATATCAGGGTTGCCGTTAACTCTGGGAAAGAAAAATGTCATCTGGGTAATAGTTGACAGACTGACTAAATCGGCTCATTTTATTCCAAAGACGCATGCATTATTCTCTTAATAAGTTGGCTGAATTGTATATCCGTGAGATTGTTAGACTTCATGGAATACCTTTGTCAATCATTTCGGATAGAGATCCGAGATTTACTTCACGGTTTTGGCAAAATTTGCAAGAAGCATTAGGTACAAAGTTAAATTTCAGCACTGCCTTTTATCCACAAACCGATGGACAATCAGAAAGAGTAATTCAGGTTCTTGAAGACATGCTCAAATGTTGTGTATTAGAATTTCAAGGAAGTTGGGAAAGATATTTGCCGTTGGTAGAATTTGCTTACAACAATAGTTATCAGACGAGCTTGAAAATGGCACCTTATGAAGCATTGTATGGTCGTAAGTGTTAACGCCTTTGTATTGGGTGAGCTCAAGGAAAATCGATTTATGGAGTTGATCCAATAAAAGAAACTGAAGAAAAAGTGAAAGTAATTCGAGATTGTTTGAAAGATGCTTCAGATAGACAGAAATCTTATGCAGATCTAAAACGAAAAGACATTGAATTTCAAGTTGGCGATAAAGTATTTTTAAAGGTGTCTCCGTGGAAGAAAGTCCTTAGATTTGGACGGAAGGGCAAATTAAGTCCGCGTTTTATTGGGCGTATGAAGTAATTGAAAAGTTGGACCCAGTAGCATATCGGTTAGCATTACCACCGAATTAGAGAAGATTCATGATGTGTTCCACGTATCTATGTTACGTCGGTATCGTTCGGATCCTTCACATGTAGTTTCAACGACAGAAATTGAACTACAACTAGATATGACCTACGAAGAAGAACCGATTAAGATTTTAGCTCGAGAGGTCAAACAACTAAGGAATAAAAATGTTGCACTTGTGAAGGTGTTGTGGCAAAGGCATGGAATAGAAGAAGCTACATAGGAATCTAAAGAAACTATGAGAAATCAATACCCACATCACATTTCACAGTAAGATTTTCAGGACGAAAATCCTTAAAGGGGGAGAGTTGTAATATCCCGAATTAGGGGCCTAATCGGAATAGTGGTTTCATGACCACAAATCCGAGATAGAAATAATTATTTTATAATTATTTTGAGGTTTATGATATGATTACATGATTGTGTGAAAATTTCGTGAAGAAATTCTATGCCTAAAGTGTTTAAATTGAAAGTAAGGACTAAATCGAATAAGTTGCAAAATTTGCATTCTAGAAGTTTTTAGTATGAAATTGCATTGAAATATTAATTAGGAGGTCTTAAATAGCAATTTGACTAATTTTAAGTTCATGGACAAAATTAGGACATGGAAGGAATTTTTGGAAAGTTTAGTAGTAAGGGCATTTTGGTCATTTAGTTATTAAAATGAATTAAAAACAAAATTAAAAGCCAATTTTTGTCCATCTTCTTCATTAGGCCGAAATTTCAAGGGTTCTCCATAGCTAGGGTTTGTTTCAAGCTTCCAAGCTCCATAGTAAGTGATTCCAAGCCCCGTTTTTAATGTTCTTTACGTTTTTGAGATCCCGATAACTCGATTAAGCTTATGTTAGCAATAATTTAACCTAGGGTTTATATTTAGAAAAATACCCATAGCTGAAATTTGTGTATTTTGATGTTTTATGATAGAATATGAAGTTTTAAATTATGTTAGACAACTTGTACTACTCGATTTTAAGCAAAAACGAGTAAAAGAGCTTAATCGGTAAAAATACCTAATAGTCACAAGTACATGTTAGAGTGAGAATTTGATGTTGCCATAGAAGAGAAAAGTGATCAGCATGTTGTAAAACATAAGAATAAGGAACAAATTTTAATCCCGAGCCTAGGGGCAAAAATGTAAATATGTAAAAGTTTAGGGGTAAAATTGTAATTTTGCCAAAATTTGAGTTAAGGATTAATTTGATAATGTGAGTATTAAATAAGCTAAATGTATTATTTTAGATCAAGAAAGACGTGGAATCGACCTCAATCGAGGAAAAGAAAAGATTGTGGACTAAATTGCAAAATCTTTGTATTTTGGTACCAAGGTAAGTTCATGTGTAAATAATGTAGCATAATTGTTATTTTTAAGTTATTGATGTTAATTATATGATATGCTGATTTTTTATCATGAAACATTATGCTTTGTGGTTAATGTTGAGTAATATGCAAATTATGTTTACTACTTAATAAATATGAATTGTTACCGAGTATCGGCCCGATATTCCGTGGAAGACGCTAATGTCGTCGATCGAGGAAAAAGCCCGTTTGAACCTTAGGAATAGATTAGGATACAAGTGACATGTCACTAGGATGGTTGAGCATCCGAACTCGTTGAGTTGAGTCCGAGTTCACTTATGGATGCGAATGTCCGAACTCGTTGAGTTGAGTCCAGGAGTTTGTGAGATGTAACTAGGCATCCGAGCTCGTTGAGTTGAGTCCGAGTTCACTTATGGATGCGAACACCCGAGCTCTTTGAGTTGAGTCCGAGTTCGCTTATGGGCGGGTTACATGATTGCTTGATTGCATATATGGCACTTATGTGCAAGTTATCCATGTATCGAATTATATTCGATGTGTTCAACGGGTAAAGTTATACTCAAATGGAGGAATATTCGAGATGTAAAGAGACGTATTGGTAAGTGATGTGAAATGGATATTTTGGACAGGTATGTATTTAACCCTCGGGTTGAGTATTGATACAATCACGATAAGGTAATAAGATGATGAAAAATGATTAGAAATGTGATATGTGTTTTAGTGATGCATGCTAATGTTGATTGGTATGACCGTTTGTTATGTTACTTATTATTTGCATATGAACTTACTAAGCATTTATGCTTACTCCTTCTTCTTACTCATTGTAGTTTTGGACAAGCCACTCAGAGTCGGGATAGGTCGAAGGCTCACCACACTATCCAGGAAGACTTTTGGTAAATGGCTTGTAAATTTAAGTATGGCATGTATAGCAATATACCTATTTTGTGTAAATGATCTTACGATATGGTGATGGAATGGTTGAGAAAATGTTTGATAATTATAAATTATGAAAATGGTTAGTTTAGATTATGTTTGATGTTAAGGAAAATTATTAAGATACTTAGTGCATAAAAACTCATAAAAGGGATGAAATTTGCCATAAACAGAATACTGCAGCAACACTGACGCGAGTTTGAAAATTTACTAAAAATCATAGAAGTTGAATTTGGTGATGGAATACAAATCAAATTGAAGCTTATTATGTCTAGTTTCACATTAAACAAATGAAACAGGTAAAGGAATTATATGTTAAAAGATATTTGAATTTTAGTGAAACAGGGTCATAGCAGTTTCTGAATCCCCTGTTCCAACTTTAGAAATTCACCATAAATTGTAAAGATATAATTAGGTGGTTTATTTTATATCCTCAGAATCCTTATTGAGTCTAGTTTTAGTAGAAATAAATCTCATAGTCATATGAATTTTTTACAGATAGAAATGTGGTTTGTAGTAAACAGAGGTCAAACCATTCAAGTCCTGAAACAGGGGTAACTCTAACTAATAAACTGTACTAATTAGCTCAACCAAAAATTCTAGAAAAAAAATTATTAGATAGGTATATCAGTCTAGATTCAAATAAAATTTACGGATCTTGATTTCGAGTTTCGTAACTCGAGATATGATTTTTCTTGTGACTGTGACGCAAGTAGATTAAAAGCTGTGAATGTAGAAACAAATAATCCAAAGTTCTAAAAATGTTAAATTAAGCTTAGTAACACCTCATACTCGACTCCGGCGACGGTCTCGGGCGTGGGGGCGTTACAAAAATAGTATGACGATTACAAGCATTTTTTTTCTTTGAAAAGAAAAGAAATCTTTCCCCACATGGCCTCTGCACCATCATTAACATACATGATAAATATCAGTTACTTCTTTTAGTCTTTTCTCAGTGTGTGTGTTTATGTTTCATAGGAGAATAATAGGATTATCATCAGTTTGAGAGATCATGAGTTCCATATCTAGTGTTAAACTCTATTTATGGTGGATAATTCTTTTATTTTTTATGTTTCAAGCTTTGGGGTTGAATACGGATGGGGTTCTATTTCTATCTTTCAAGCTTCTTATTCTCAACAATCCCTTAAACATGTTACAGAGTTGAAACTCCAACGAATAGACACCTTATTCATGGAAGGGAGTGACCTACGGAGCACCAGTCGGTAGCCTCTTTAATGACTACTCTCATGTCACAATTTTGTCGCTTCCAAGTTGTCAACTTCTTGGTTCAATCCCTGTAACAGCCCGATTTAGGGCCTAAACAGAATAGTGGTTTCAAAACCATGAATCTGAAGTAGAAAATTTTATTGTGATTTAATCCCAAGGTTTATAGTATGATTGAATGATTGTGTGAAATTTTCGTCAAGAAATTTTATCGACAAGGTGTCCAATTGAGCTAGTAGGACTAAATTGCAATAGGTGAAAAATCTGTGTGCTAATTGATAAAGGGATTTGATTGTGATGAGCTCTTAAATTAGAAGTCCTTATTGGGTAATTAGACCACTATATTGAGGTTTGGACAAAAATGGACATGGATGGATAAAATTACAAAGTTATGCATTAAGGGCATTTTAGTCAATTAGTAATTAAATGAATTAAAAAGCCAAAATGAAAGCCAATTCTTTTCCATCTTCTTCCCATAGCCGAATATTGCAAGAAGAAACCATGGATAGGGTTTTTCAAGCTTCCAAGCTCGATTGTAAGTTCGTTCTAGCCTCGTTTTTAATGATTTTTATGTTTTTAATATCCTCGTAACCTAATCTAGCTATTTTTACCATTTATTTGAGCTAGGTTGATGTTTAAAAATTTACCCATGTGTGTCATGAATGTGTTTTGATGTCTAATGGTAGAGAATGAATATTGGGTGTTAAATAAATGACTTTTACTAATTGATTTTCGGTGAAAAAGTCCAAAAGGACCTATTTGTAAAAGTTATGAAATATGTGTTAAAAATATGTTTTAATGGAAAATGCGGGCTGCTATAAGCATGAAAAAGGTTTGGCTATGCATGGGTAGTAAAGAAATTAAACACATTTCATTTTACAAGTCTAGGGGCAAAAGTGTAAATATGAAAAAGTTTAGGGGTAAAAATGTAATTTTACCAAAAATTTGAAATTAGGCTAATTTGAGTGGAATGATGAATAAATAAGTCAAATGTATTGTTATAGATCAAGGAAGACGAGATTCGGACTTAGAATGGGGAAAAAACAAAGAATATGACGAAGAAGTCCTTTTCACCAATTGTGCTACCGAGGTAAGTTTGAATGTAAATAATACATTGTTAAATTATGTTTAAAATGCTTTAATGTTTTATGAATTGTGAATGACTATCTAAATGTACTTGACAAAGTTTAGGAAATTGAGAAATCCCGATTGAACCTTAGGAATCGAATAGGATACAAGTGACATGTCACTAGGAACCCAAATGTTAAGTGATTAAGTGATTAAGTGATCTGGGTGCTGGTCTCATATGTCCTACCAGTGGCTAGGTAATCCGGCATGTGTTGTGGATACCTGTTAGCTTGTGTGAGCAGTACTGTGTAGTTACGTCCTGACCATCAGCTTGTGTGAGCAGACCCGTGAATAGCTCAAGAGTGAGACTCAAGTGTTAAGTGATAAGTGGTAGCTTCGGCTACATATAAGTGTGGCACTTATGTTGAAGCTTTCAGAGTATCCTTTAGTATTCCGAGTGGTTCAACGGGTAATTCAACGAAATAATAAAGTGAAAAAGCATGTAGTTATGTGTACGAGTGAGCATAGGTATGTATGTGAAACCTCTAAAGAATGAGCTCAATATGTGATAAGTATTTGGTAAGAATGTAAATGAGTAAGTCATACCTATGAGAATGATTTTGTGATGACCTTTTGGTTATAAGTCTATACTTATGATTTATAATTATGTGGTAAATTTGATTGATGATTATGTGTAAGGCTTTTAGGCCAAATTAAATTGAGATATGATATGTTTAAGTCCTTGTTGTTGTATAGGTTAAATTGGCCAATGAATGAAATATAAATATTTGATAATGGCTAGCTATTGGAATGGCTAGATATGGATATGCTTTGGTGTTATGTATGTCCAAATGAGAGTTAATACAAAGAAATCATGAAAGAGTAAAATTAGCATTAAAATAGTTTTGGACAGCATCAGTGGTATAACTTTCAAAAGTCACCAAAAATTGTGGAAATCGAATTAGAGGTTGAATAAAATATTAAATTAAATCTTATTGAGCCTAGTTTGACAAAGAAGAAACGGTGTAAGCTAAAGAATTTCATATTATGAGATATTTGAATTTTTGTGAGACAATGTTAGAATGATTTTGGATTCCTCTGTTCTGACTTTGAAAAATCATTAATGAGTATATTTTCAATATAAACAAATGGGAACATCATCCGAATCCTGTACTAGGAGAAAATTAATTTTTAGTGAAGAAGGATCGAAATTGTCAGACTGCAGAATAGAGATGACTTTAAGGAATTAATTGTACTTATTGGCTAAACCATAAATTTTGAAAATTTTATGGTAAGAAGATATTGAGTCTAGTTTTGGAAAAATCAAGCAGATCTTAATTTGGAGTTTCGTAGCTCAAGATATAAATAATATAGTGACTATGACGCGAGTAAACAACTTGATATGAACATGAGTAAATAGTGGAACTATGTGCAATTATGATTGTAGTACCTTGAGAACATATTGTGAGGAATGGTAAAAGCATGTTAATAAATTGCTTATTATTTACATACCAACTTAATAAGCTATATAGCTTACCCCTTTCCTTTCCTTTTCCTATAGTGTTATAGATGCTAGCTCGAGTTGGAGATCGTCGGAGATTCTATCACACTATCAAGCTTTTGATCAGTATCAATGTTTTCAAGCATTTTAAGTCTATGGCATGTATAGGGACTTGGTTATTTGTGTATATGTTTTTATGAGTTGGCCAAATGTATTGGTTTGTAATGGTTAGATGTTTGAATTATGTGTAGCCATGTAACTTGGCTTATACTGGCTAATTGGTTGTAAGCCTATATATATATATATATATATATCTATATTATTTATATGCCCATGTCTTGTGATGTGAGTTGACTTTGCATGATACATGTTGAGTTATGGGTTATGGCCTAAATACCTAATGGTTGAATGTGCTAGTAGTCTTGATGCCGAATGGCTAAGTTTGGCTCAATGGTATGATAATTAGATATAATTATGCACGTATAAGAGTTGTTGATGATGCATATTGAATGTGCCTAAGTGTGACTAAGTATGTTGGTTTTTAAATGACAAGTCTAAGGCTGAATTTTTGATGTATTGGTAGCTTAATTATGCCATGAAATGCACTTTTGAAGTTATGTTTAAGTATGTGCAAATGAGGGTGACAAATGGTTGGGTAATGATTGTCACTCGCGATAAGTTTTAAAAATTTATAATTGATCGTACTTGAACTAGCTATTATCACGATGAAGGCAAGCGCACCTATCGAACAGTTGTATACTTTTAGCAAGACTGGATCTTGAACCCAAAGGAACTAAAAGTACTAGTATTAACTTTCTTTTCATTATCTAGCCTAAGAATAATGAAGATTGTTTTAACTAACTAATTAACTAATCTAAGAATGCACAGAAAATAGATTAGGGAAAATACTTTTGGACAACTGATTGATTTTAGACAACACCCAAGGAAGAATCCACCTAGACTTCTCTTGTTAATTGACTCTGAACCAGACAATTTATTTACTTGACTTGATCCGTAGAAATCCCTAAGTTATGTTATTATCCCTATTCAAGACTAATAATGTCTAACCATAGGTTGATTAATTGAAATCTCTTTCTAATTAAAACCCCTAGTTTTGCATTAACTCGATTTATGGATTCCCTTATTAGATTTGACTCTAATTCTGTAGATTTATGTCGTCCTATCTCTAGGATTGCATGCAACTTTGCTTAATTATGAATGATCTACTCTTAGACAGGGACTATTCATCCTTCGAATAAGCACATCAATACTTGAATCAATATCCTGGAATATTCAAACAAGATTTAAAGTCATAATTAAGAATATTTATCATACAGTTCAGAAAATATTAACAAGATCCGTCTTAGATTTCATCCCCCTTAGGTATTTAGGGGATTAGTTCATAACTATAAAAGAAAACTTCTCAGAAGAATGATAACAAAACATAAAGAAAACCCAAAAATCCCTGAAGGAAATTGAAGGGAGATCTTCAGTCTTGGAGGTGAATTCGGCTTCCGAGATGGATCAATCAGCTTTCTTCGAGTAATTCCTCACTTCCTACTCTGTGTCTCCCTTTTAATTCTCCTCTAGGGTGTTTAAATAGGCTTTAGAATGCCTAAAAGCCCTCAAAATTGCCTTTTTTTGAATAGAACTCAACTTGGGCTCGACAGGGACACGTCCGTGTGACACACCCGTGTACGATTGCTTCAGGCCGTGGTCAAGACTGAGAGATAGACACGCCTGTGTTGAGGTTGTTTTAGGCCCTTTTTGAGCCTGCTAGAATGGCACGGGCGTGTGTGCTACCCTTGTGAGGAAGTCCAGGCCGTGTTGTTTTCTCACGTCGGCCCATTTTCTCTGTTTTTGGCCCGTTTGTTGTTCTTTTTGCTCTCCTATGCTCACCTAAGTATAAAACATGAAATTAAAGGATTAGGAGCATCGAATTCACCAAATCTAAGGATAAATCATTCAATTATGTGTTAAGCATGGGACAATAATATGTATAAATTACAGTTTATCAAATACCCCCACACTTAAGTGTTTGCTTGTCCTCAAGCAAAATCCTCAATTCACATTTAAGAATTAATTTTTCTTAACTTATAATTCCTATCAATACTATCTCAAACTAATCCATAAGTAATCATACATTGAGAATTCAACTAGGAGAACATTAAAGTTCCAAACATTCCAAGTTGAGCATTTTATCATGAAAAACATAAGTATCTCCCCTCATCTAAATAATCACCATTGATTCAAAATCTCACAGAGTTTAACATCCTCACTAAAGATTCACTCAAATCACTCGAAGTGTTGAAGGATAATGAATTTAGCATTCAACAGTCAATATGAAAAGTTATTACCATAGGCTTGTATGAAAATCAAATCTCCACCACTATAAATTGAGATGATACATCAATCAAAAGGTCTTTAATGGGTTGTAACGAGGCTTTGGTTAGGGAGTGTGGTCACAAGATGAAAGAGAAGGTTAAAATCGAGATTGAATTGAAGAATTACTTAACTAAAAAAATATTTAATCATCAATTGCGTACAAAAGAGCTTCTTCTCAGAATATGGAATTGAACACTCAAGCTTCAAAAATACGACTTACTGCTAATAAATAGATATGCATGTATATATGTATTAAGAACAAATCATATAACATAGACTAACTGTCAAGAATAAGACATAGCTAAGCAATTTATTCAAATCAAATCTCGACAAAAATAGGGATAAAATTAATTGAAAGCATTTCAACAATAATGAGTTATGGGTTAATATAGAGGGTAAATCAATGAATGAGATGTTAGGCTCAAAGGGGTTCACTAGGGGTTAATTGTGAAGGTAGGCTTTTATGGAGTGAGTGGGTTAAGCCTAAGTGCCTTTATCATCTTGACATATCAAATCAAATGGTGTAGTCTTGACATGCATAATAAAGCAAGTTCTAGAATAACAATTTGATATTGACGCACTCAAAGCAACAATAAAAGTGAGCATGAAAGAAATAATAGATGCTCTAAAGGCTCAAAATCTCATAAAAATTATGGCTTTTTTATGTTTAAACCTGTGGATTTCAATTCAAGATAATACCTAAACTTGGGGAGGACAACCTAAAATTTTTAAATTCTTAAAAATCAACTTATCATGCTTGATTCTCTAATGTCTTAAAGTTTAAATAATCAATGCACGAATGCCTATGTTTTAATTCAAGTCATATCAATAAAAATCATAAATTAATCAAAATTCATTCTAATAATGATATTAGGGATTTACAAGAGAACAAGACAAAATTCAGGGATTTTTTTGATAGTGATATAATTGACCCCCCACACTAAAGATGTACATTGCCCTCAATGTACAAAGATAAAGTTAGTGGAAAATATAGATATAAGATCATAAGATAGGGAGAGAAGTGAAACTTCCTGAATGTTAAATGAATGAACTCCTTAGGTTGGAGTTATGTAGAGTGGAGGAGAATACTCCAGTGGTGGTAGAGGTTGGGTTCCACAAGTGCTGCGCCAAAAGAATATTATATCTCGTGGTGGCTATGGTAGTGGTCGAGCAAGGCATGGCAGTCATGGAGAGCTTTTTCCAGTGGAGTTTCAAGTTCCTAAGTAATTGTGAGCCTTGGAGCTCTTTATAATTGTGATAAAATTAGGAACTCTTTAGGAATATAGAAGAATAGGATTACTCATGAAGAAATAATTGAAAATATAAGGTACTTAGTAATTATAAAAATCTAAAAAAATGAAACGGAATAGTTTTAAAGAAAAATAAAATTAGAAAAATAGGTATGTGGGGCACACGGTTGTGGAGCACCCTCGTATGCCTTTTATTTAGCCTGTGTTCTTCGTGGGTTTCAAATTTTAGGCGTGTTGGTGCACACAGCTGTGTCGCACGGTCGTGTCTGGCTTTGTTCGCTTCTCTTACGCCCGTGTATGTAGGCCCACGCCCGTGTTAGTTTGATAGTGTCGACCACGGCTGCTAGGCATGGGCGTGTCGCACGCCCGTGTTACTTTCTTAGGTTCAACCACGGTTCTAAGCCACGGGCGTGTCGCATGATCGTGTTGTTTTGGTAGGATCACCCACGGCCATGTCGCACGACCGTGGCAATTTGTCGTATCTCGTGTTGGGGAAAAAATTTTCCCTGTTTTCACATGGTCTAAAGCACGCCCATGTGCCTGGCCGTGTGGGTGTGGAAAACCTATATTCAAGAGCTCAGTTAGTAAGTTAGGTGTTAGACACTATAATTTAAAGAAGTTAATACCGTTACTACTCGGGTTGCCTCCCGAGAAGCGCTTATTTATAGTCTAAGCTTGACTTAGCTATGTTTCATGCTATCATGGTGGTTTGAGGAGTTTACACTCCTCATTCCTGCTATTAGTTTTATCAACATAAAGTTTTAGACGAGTACTGTTTACCTTAAAAGTGTCAAATTTGGGGTGAATTACCTACACTATACCGTATGGGAAAATACTGAGTACCGTGAGAAGAATTTCTTCATTAGGATCAGACGTTGCAATGCAAGGATCTGCTACATCTTATAGTACTTTGTCTCCAACTTTAAGTTGATTTGGTGAGGTTTTAATCTCGTCATGGCGTGTTTTCGGTTTATCTGTTCGCTATTCATCTAGCTCCTCGATTTGTAGCCTTCGTTCTTCATGGATAGGCCCTTTGTTGTTGCTTGAACATGGCTCATGTATGTCCTTCGAACTTATTTTCTGCAAAGTAGGTTGCAACATATGGTTAGTCTTAGTGGAATGTTTTATACAACCACCTTCAATTTTCGATGTGTTGCTCGAATTGTGAGCTTGAAGGGTGATTGTTTCATCTCCCACACGAAGTGTGAGTTCGCCTGTGCCAACATCAATAATTGTTCTAGCAGTTGCTAAAAAGGGCCTTCCTAAAATTAAAAGAACGTTACTATCCTCCTCTATATCTAAAACAATGAAATCCACTGGGAATATAAATTTGTCAATTTTAACGAGTACATCTTCAACAATACCCCTAGGGAATCTGATAGTTTTATTTGCTAATTGAATGCTTATCCTAGTTTGTTTGGGTTTCCCAAGACCTAGTTGCTTAAACATTTTGTAAGGCATGACATTGATACTAGCCCCTAAATCAGCCAACGCATTGTTCACATCTAAATTACCAATTAAACAAGGAATTGTAAAACTTCCTGGATCTTTTAATTTATTGGGCAGCTTATTTTGTAAAATAGCTGAGCAAATTACGTTTAACTCCACATGCGACGCCTCATCCAACTTCCACTTATTTGCTAAAAGCTCCTTTAAAAACTTCATTGCGTTCGACATCTGTGAGAGAGCTTTAATAAACGGTAAGTTAATATGTAGTTTCTTTAAAAGTTTAAGGAATTTACCAAATTGTTCATCTGAGCAGTCTTTCCTTGTCGCATTAGGGTATGGCACACGAGGTTTATATTCTATACTTACCAGTTTCTGCTCATTGTGGCCTGCCTCACCTTTACCTTTGCTTTCCACAGTTTCTTGCTTTGGTTCTGGTTCCGATGCAACTAACCCTTCCTCATTTCTAATGTTAATCGCATTGAGTTGTTCCCTTGGGTTAGGTTCAACATTACTTGGCAAGCTACCTTGTGGTTGTTTAGAAATGAATTTAGACAGCTGGCCTATTTGAGTTTTGAGCCCTTGGATCGACACTTGTTGATTTTTAAGTGCTGTCTCGGTATTCTGGAAATTAATTTTTGACACCGAGATGAATTTTGTTAGCATCTCCTCAAGGTTCGATTTCTTTTCCTGTTGATAAGGTGGTTGTTGAAAACTCGGAGGATTTTGTGGCCTTTGATTCTCTTGGCCACCCCATAAGAAATTTGGGTGGTTCCTCCAAATTGCATTATAAGTATTACTGTATGGGTTATTTTGAGATCTAGAGTTATTGTTACCCATATAGTGGATTTGTTCCTCTTCGGTTGCAAGATTGAAGGGTTGATATTCTGTATGTACACCTCCTTCACTTGAATCACACCTCATCACTGGATGTACCTGCGTAGAACCAAGTAAACCATCAATCTTCTTATTTAGAAGTTCCACTTGATTTGATAACATATTAACTGCATCGACGTTATAAACGCCTACTGTTTTGGTTGGCTTAGTCCTCATGACTTGCCACTGATAGTTATTCAGTGACATCTCCTCAATAAATTCATAAGCTGCTTCAGGTGTTTTGTTGCTGATGGTTCCACCAGCTGTTGCATCAATCATCTTTCTTGTCGAGGGGTTTACACTATTGTAAAACGTTTGAACTTGTAGCCATAGAGGTAACCCATGGTGAGGGCACCTTCGCAGTAGGTCTTTGTATCTCTCCCATGCATTGTAAAGTGTTTCTAAATCCATCTGCATAAAAGAAGAAATACCATTCCTTAGTTTAGCTGTTTTAGCAGGTGGAAAGTATTTAAGTAAGAATTTTTCAGTCATTTGTTCCCAAGTAGTGATTGATCCTCGTGGTAACGAGTTCAACCACTATTTAGCTTTATTTCTCAGTGAAAAGCGGAATAGCCAAAGGAGAATGGCATCGTCAGAAACGCCATTAATCTTGAATGTGTCACAAAGCTCCAGAAAATTTGCTAAATGAGTATTTGGGTTTTCGTCCTGCAAACCATCAAACTGAACAAACTGTTGTATCATTTGAATTGTGTTAGGTTTTAGTTCAAAATTATTTGCAGCAATAGTAGGCCTAACTATACTCGATTCAGTTCCTATTAAAGTAGGTTTAGCATAATCATACACAGTACGAGGACTAGGATTCTAATTTACTGGATCAGCAGCAATCGCAGGAGGTAGCAGATTTTCCTGATTTTCAGCCATCTCCTCATTTGTAGTTGCAGTATCTTCCTCTTGCTCTTCCTCTGTGTATCTTAAGCTTCGCCTTATTTCTGTTTGGTTTCTACGAGCTGTGCGATCGATCTCACCATCAAAAAGTAATGGTCCTGACGGATTTCTTCTAGTCATAAACTATAAGAACCTGCTAGGAAAAAGAAAAAGAGAATTTCGTAACGAAAATCAAAATAAAATTTTAAATTGCAATAAAAGTGAATGGCTAAAGTAATAAAAATAAAGTATTCCTAATATCTTAGTTCCCCAGCAACTGCGCCAAAAACTTGATTGTCACTTGCGATAAGTTTTAAAAATTTAAAATTAATCGTACTTGAACTAACTATTATCACGATGAAGGCAAGCGCACCTATCGAACAGTAGTATAGTTTTAGCAAGACCGGATCTCGAACCCAAAGGAACTAAAAGTACTAGTATTAACTTTCTTTTTATTATCTAGCCTAAGAATAATGAAGATTGTTTTAACTAACTAATTAACTAATCTAAGAATGCACAGAAAATAGATTGGGGAAAATACTTTTGGAAAACTGATTGATTTTAGGCAACACCCAAGGAAGAATCCACCTAGACTTCTCTTGTTAATTGGCTCTGAAGCAGACGATTTATTCACTTGACTTGATCCGTAGAAATTCCTAAGTTATGTTATTATCCCTATTCAAGACTAATAACGTCTAACCCTAGGTTGATTAATTGAAATCTCTTTCTAATTAAAACCCTTAGTTTTGCATTAACTCGATCTATGGATTCCCTTATTAGATTTGACTCTAATCTGGCAGATTTATGTCGTCCTATCTCTAGGATTGCATGCAACTCCACTTAATTATGAATGATCTACTCTTAGATAGGGACTATTCATCCTTCGAATAAGTACATCAATACTTGAATCAATATCCTGGAATATTCAAACAAGAGTGAAAGTCATAATTAAGAACAAATCAAGTATTTATCATACAGTTCAGAAAATATTAACAAGATCTGTCTTAGGTTTCATCCCCCTTAGGTATTTAGGGGATTAGTTCATAACTATAAAAGAAAACTTCTCAGAAGAATGATAACAAAACATAAAGAAAACCCAAAAACCCCTGAAGGAAATTGAAGGGAGATCTTCAGTCTTGGAGGTGAATCCGGCTTCCGAGATGGATCAATCAGCTTTCTTCGAGTAATTCCTCGCTTCCTACTCTGTGTCTCCCTTTTAATTCTCCTCTAGGGTGTTTAAATAGGCTTTAGAATGCCTAAAAGCCCTCAAAATCGCCCTTCTCCGAATAGAACTCAACTTGGGTTCGACAGGGACACGCTCGTGTGCGATTACTTCAGGCCGTGGTCAAGGCTGAAAGATAGACACTCATGTGTTGAGGTTGTTTTAGGCCGTGTTCGAGCCTGCTAGAATGGCACGGGCATGTGTACTACTCGTGTGAGGAAGTCCAGGCCGTGTTGTTTTCCCACGTCGACCCATTTTCTCTATTTTTGGCCCGTTTCTTGTTCTTTTTGCTCTCCTGTGCTCACCTAAGTATAAAACATGAAATTAAAGGATTAGGAGCATCGAATTCACCAAATCTAAGGAGAAATCATTCAATTATGTGTTAAGCATGGGACAATAATATGTATGAATTACAGTTTATCAGGAAAATAGCCAATTTCTTAACCACACGGGCAGAGATACGGCTGTGTGTCTCAGTCGTGTGGAGGACACAGCCTAGCACACGGGCTTGTAACTTGGCCGTGTGACCCTCATTCATTGATGACGTCATAAATAGTAAGCTACACGGGCCGAGGACACGGGCATGTCCTAAGCCACAAGAACGTGTGACCCTATTTTGAAGAGAAATTTTCTAAGTGTTCCAAAGTTTCTTGTTTAGTCCCAAACCACTTCCAATGTATGTTTAGGGTCTCGTAGGCCTATATAAGGGACAATACGCATGTGTATAAATAGATTTAAATTGAATGAAATTTTATGTCTCGATTTTGTATGGTTGCTTGTGTTTAAGTTCGATAATGCCTCGTACCCTGTTCCGGCGTCGAACATAGGTAAAAGATGTTACATTTAGTGGTATCAGAGTTACAGTTTAGTTAGTTCTCAGACTAATGTAGCGTATGTGAGTCTAGCTATACATTCTATATTACTATTTGTGATAGTGTGATATCTCCTGATCCTGACGCAATTGTCTTGTTGAGACAGAGATGCCTTCCAACCGAGCTATTTTTTTTAATGCTGAAAATGGTACTAAGATATTAAAAATGTGTTTATGGTGAGTCGAAACTTGACAAGGTATGAATAAGAGTTCATGATTTGCATGTAACGATGTACAAAATGAAATACTTATAAGTTAAGGAATATGGGAAAGTGAAATGAAATGAAAGTTTATATTGTGATAAGCTCATCTATGTTTGTGTGGTAATCATATGATGTTACATGTCTAACTTGTTTGATTAAATGAATGTGATAAGTGATCTTATTCAAAATTGAAGGAATGTGTGTTTATGTACACTTGTTTGGATCAATGCAACCAGTATGTTTGTGTAACATAAATATGTATGTTAATTTGCCTGAGGTGAATTATATGATTGTGATGATATTATGTTGATGATGGGTGTTAAGTCATATGTGTGTATTTAAGAGAGTCGAGTTAGAGGCTTTACGACCTCACCCCCTTACCAGTATAATAATATATAACAAAGTTCACGAGAGCTATATTGAATAACCTCACAAGTGAAAAACTAAGGAAAATAGTGGTTGTGTGATAAATAAAGCGGTTAGAGATATAAATGGCTTAAAAAGCGAAGATAGTTCTAGAAGGAATTTCAATTTGTTCTAAAGATCATTCGAATTGCATGATGTCACGGTTAAAGAAAAGGTTAGTCTTGGTTAATCGACTCAATCAGGTATGATGTCTAAAGTATGTACTTGCTGGAAATTCTCCTAGATCAGTTTTCGTTAGTGAACGGAATAATACGGGTTTCATGGCAACAGATTTAGTCAGAGAAATGATATTTGAGTTGTAAAGATGTCTGTGTGTGACAGATACAGTTGAGTAATTATAACTATCTCTTTTGGACATTCTATGTGTTTATACATTCTCAGAGGCATATGTAATTGCTTGTTTTCTGATGAAATTCTTATTGTAAGAGAATGTTAGATAACTATAATGTTAGATGAAAGCTCTGTTGGTCTGGATGGTTTATGATAAGCATTTCTTTATCTCTTCGGGAATTCTATTCTAATACATTGGAATGAAGTCTATGATAAAAATTTATATAAGAGTATTCTTCTATTTCTACTGATTATGGGTCTATTTTATATATTCAGAAAATATATCATCTCTGTTACAATGGAATTCCAGAGCCGGTAAGTATTGTTTTCTTCTAGTTTTCTCTGAGGAATCATCAACTCTCTATTATTCCTTGTGGATTATGTTCTCGGGCTTCTGGTGTGGTATCGTATCTTGGATTTCTTTATCTCAATTTTCCTATTATTCTTATTTCGTGAACTATCAACCATGGTTTATCTTTAAAGTGTGTTATTCGGCTCGTGCTAATTATGTCAATTATGATTATATTTCTAGTTCGATTTTAGGGACGTGGTGATTCTGGTATCTGGATTTCTCTATTTTCATGAAAGGAATTAACATCGGCGAAGGTATAAATAATGGAAGCTCAAGCCCAAATTGTATGATGGTTTTCTTCTCACAGGTAAATTTGATTAGAATTAATGCGTTCAAACAGGATCTTTGTTTCCTCGAGTTAATATGGTTATAAGGATATTTGACTAGCTTGTTTGGGAAACTTTGAAGGATTGTGTGTTTGGGTTGTTTTAACAGCATGGAGAAAGGAGTATTTTGATATGTTATTATTCGATAGTTGAGATCAACTCAGTTGTTTTGCCAGAGCAAGCTAGTCTGTTGAAATGTAATTTGAGTTATATGTGTGTAAAGCATCCATAGGTATGATAATGAATTTTGTGTATTCACGAGTGTGTCGATGGACAATCTGAATAAAGAATTGATATTCTTGAAGGTATGATACAAAAACATATCTATCAGATTTTTTCTAATTGAATGATTTTATTATTATGGGTTAAAGTTATTTTGATTGATAAAGTTATCACAATTGTGAAAATGTGAATGGCCGGTTGCATGTTAGCAAAGTTGAAACAGTTGAAGTTATTATTAATCGAAGTTCTACTTCTAGGTTCAGTTTGAATTGAGTAAAGAATTTATGAATATTGGTCATGTGATTGATCTTATTTGAGGATGATCAGATTCAGTTAAAAAAAAAACTAAAGCGATGTTTTATCTACGAGTTTGAGAAGCTTATAAATGTGTTAAGGAATGGTAGTCTGAATAAGTTCAGAGTGAATCGACTTCGATTTTGAGTTTTAGAAAGAACCCAATATTTCTGATTCTGTGTTTAGATGTTGATTTCTCAATATGTTAAAGTTGAATAACAAGAGCATTCCGGACTATTATAGTCAGTGATAATATTGGTGTGTTATGAGATAGAGTTACTATAGATTTCATATCGGGATTATCTTTATCACTGAAAAAGGAAAATGTTATTTGGATTATGGTAAATTGTTTGTTACAAGTTCGCATAATCATTTCGACATGTACGGTTTCCTTATTTTGACAGATTGGTTGAGTATATGTGTTTCTGTTAAAGTAATTTGTGAAAGTTGAAAATAGCTTTAGATCGACATGACGGATATGCAGATCAGAAAGTTTAGGATTTTAGATATCAGATCCGATGACAAAGTGTTTCTAGAATATACTGCCCTAAAGGAGAATCTTCGATGAGTTAGAAGAAACTAGGAGTAAAATGCTCTAATCTCTTGTCTGATAAGATTTTCGGGGACGAAAATCCCTAAAGGGGGGAAGAGTTGTAATAGCCCAATTTAGGGCCTAAATGGAACAGTGGTTTTGAAACCACGAATTTGAAGTAGAAATATTTATTGTGGTTTAATTTGAAGGTTTAAAGTATGATTGAATGATTGTGTGAAATTTTCGTCAAGAAATTTTATCGATAAGGTGTCCAATTGAGCTACTAGGACTAAATTGCAGTAGGTGAAAAATGTGTGTGCTAATTGATAAAATAATTTGATTGTGATGAGCTCTTAAATTAGAAATCCTTATTTGGTAATTAGTGTAACACCCAAAACCCGGCTTAAAAGACTAGATCGAATTCGGAATGCTACATTGATCACCGAAGTGATCGTAGGAAAATTTTACAAAACAATTTATCTCAGTAAACCAAAATCGTTTAATAACCAAACAGTAAAAATTTACTATAAATCTCAATATAAAGAACATTTAAAATATGTAGTAAAACATAAATCGAAAACTGTACCACAGCATTATAAATCCTTATTGTTTAAACTTTAACCGAATAATGAATAAAACCAAAATTAAAAAAAAAAACTCATAGTTTATCCACTAAAACTGTCCAAGACCTCCGCGTATCGAGTCCAACATCAGAAATCGGAGTGGTACCTGAAAGGGGAAATAGAAGAGGGGGAGAGATACTCGAGCTCAGTGTGAGATCAAAATCAGTTAAACTATAGAAACAAAAACTGAGAACTAAAATCAGTTCAGTACCGAACATTCTTACAGACACATAATAGTTGAGCGGATTGGCCCAATAACAAACATACACCATATGTAACTTTACAGTCATATGGCTTGATCAGACATAATAGCGGAAACTCTCAATAGTTACAGACTGGGCCTAAGCCCTTTCCAGAATCAGTTTGGGCCTTAACCCATCACACAAGGTTCCCTTAGGCACGAGTGCCTTTCAGTCGAATAATGCAATCTGAGAATCAAATATTTCAGTCAAACAGTCAATCAGATATTGCAGTCATAGTATCACTCAGATGCATATGAGTGCAAATGAGTTATAAAATAACCCATCCAACCAGCACACCATCTCTGTCCAACCCTACACTTACTGTAGGGATTTAATCAACCCACCCATCCCTGGACTCCGAATGGGACCTCGAAAAGCCCATCCAACCTTATACTCCATAGGATGTCATCTTGGGTTGCTCGGCAATGATGATCATCAGCATTGTCCTCGACCCTCAGGGAATTAGGACCGCCCTCGATCTTCTGGGAATTAGGGCTAACAGTGTGCAGGTAAATTGCCAGTCTCATATATTACGCAGCAATGCTAGCATATAAGCCGTCAAATGCAAAGGCAAGAAGAAGTCGTGGTATGCAGGCGTGCGCAAAGTATGAAGCGCCAGATCAGATAGTGGTACGTAGCGTAGCTAACGTACATGCGGTACAGTGCAATGTAGTAATCTATTATACCGATGAGTTCTAGTAAAACTGCCAGATCAGTCAATGATATGCAGCGATGCTGACGTATGTGCTGTATAGAGCAGTGCGAAAATTCACAATATAGTCAAATCGTCCACGACCCTCAGGGTATTGGGACTGTCCATGACCCTCTGGGTATTAGGTGCTTTAGTACTCAGATAAACTGCCAAATCGTAAATCTCCCTTCTCTTCAACATCCTGCCCAAAAGCTTTATATACAGAGGTATGTACGCGGATGCACCAACTTAGAATACAAATCCAGACAGTCATTCAGAGCAGTCACATAAAACTAGTCAACCAGTTACAGAAATGTACATACACTCAGATTCGGTACCTAACATTTCATACAACCCATCACATGTAATTCTCAAATCGCAGTCAAAGCAGAGCCATATCAACCCTCAGTAAGCTTAATTGAGGGTTGGAACACCTAGAACCATATTTGCAGTTGAATTGCCCTAAAAATCAGAATTTGGCGAGTTAGGGCCACATGCCCATGTGCTCTAGCCATGTGGAGCAATCCAGGCCATGTGGGGATCAAATGCCTATGTTGAGAGAGGCACATGGCCGTGTGGCAGAGGCACACGCCCGTGTGAAGTAGGAGACACAGTCGTGTAAGTAGGCCGTGTGACACACTGTCCAAATTGCTAAAATAGGGTGCAGGGCAGACACGGCCGTATAAGGGTCTCACATGCCCGTGTGCCCAACAGGCACGACTGTGTGTCCCGAAACACACACTCGTGTGAAATTTTTAAGCCCCAAATCAGTCACACAGCTGTGTGGCCGTTGGGGCAGCTGCGAAACCTCTCCGAAACAGCTCTGAAAACATCGATTTGGCCACCAGAACTGCCTCTAATCCTCAATGGTTCGAAAACACTTCAAAACTTATGATTTCTAAGCACTATACAGCCAAACCACATAAAAAAACAACAAGGTTGCAACCATCTAATTGACATTGTCAGTTTTTAGAGAATCGAGTATAAATTGCGAATAGAAAATAGGATGGTTTGAATCCTACACCTTATTTCGACGAGAGAGAAGGCGATAGAGGAGGAGAAATCCCTGAATCAAACCAGCAAAATCATTCTTTCAGAATTGTTTATGAAAAGCCAAAAAAATTCAGAAAAAGGGAAAGGGGGAGACGAGGAGAGAAAACATCCAAAAATAAATGCCCACAATAATATTCACTAAAATCCTAATAATCATAAACTAATAAATAATAATAACAAAATAATGTAACTAACTAAACATACAAAAAGATATTTACCAGATAATTAACAAAATAACAAGCTCTCCAAATCGCGTACCCCAAACCTCGAACTCAGAACCTCATGGTAAGCTAACACTCACTTAACCACCAGTCCAGCAGGCCTACTCTGACACTAAATTGCACAACTAAACTTATATGTCCAACCTTCCCACTGTCCCTATGCTCATGACCTAATGCTTCTAGGCCCAAAATTCAGGGCGTTACAATTAGACCAATATCCTTAAGTTTGGACAAAAATGGACATGGATGGATAAAATTACAAAGTTATGCATTAAGGGCATTTTAGTCATTTGGTAATTAAATGAATTAAAAAGCCAAAATGAAAGCCAATTCTTGTCCACCTTCTTCCCATAGATGAATATAGTAAGAAGAAACCATGGATATGGTTTTTCAAGCTTCCAAGCTCGATTGTAACTTAGTTCTAGCCCCGTTTTTAATGATTTTTACGTTTTTGATATCCTCGTAACCTAATTTAGCTATTTTCACCATTTATTTGAGCTAGGGTTGATGTTTAAAAATTTACCCATGTGTTTCATGCATGTGTTTTGATGTCTAATGGTAGAAAATGAATATTGGTGTTAAATAAACGACTTTTACTAAGTGATTTTCGGTGAAAAAGTCCAAAAGGACCTATTTGTAAAAGTTATGAAATATGTGTTAAAAATATATTTTAATGGAAAATGTGGATTGCTATAAGCATGAAAAAGGTTCAGCTATGCACGGGTAGTAAAGAAATTGAACACATTTCATTTTACGAGCCTAAGGGAAAAGTGTAAATATGACAAAGTTTAGGGGTAAAAATGTAATTTTACCAAAAATATGAAATTGGGCTAATTTGAGTAGTGTGATGAATAAATAAGTTAAATATGTTGTTATAGATCAAGGAAGATGAGATTCAAACTTAGAACGGGGGAAAAACAAAGAATATGACGAATAAGTCATTTTCACTGATTGTGCTACTGAGGTAAGTTTGTATATAAATAATACATTGTTAAATTATGCTTAAAATGCTTTAATGTTATAGGAAGTGTGAATGACTATCTAAATGTATTTGACAAAGTTTTAGAAAGTGAGAAATCCAAATTGAACCTTAGGAATCAAATAGGATGCAAGTGACATGTGTAACACCCCAAACTCGGCCTAGACGTTATGACCGAATCTGTGATGTCACATTGGAGTGGGCTTTGTAAAGCATAGTTCTATTGAAAAGGTCCATTTGTTTAAGCCTCGTTAAGGTTTTTATGAAAAGCTAATTTATTTTATTTACTGCCAAAATTACCGGTTCATTTAGCAAAACATTTCTCATACCAAATCGTTATTACATTTTAAAACATTAATCGTTGCGGAAGCTCTTAAAAACAAGTTGCGTATGATGGTAGTTAAAAATCATTTTTATTTTGAAAACCCGAGTACTACCGCTATCAGATATAGACCATTTTAAATAAACCCCCAATTAAAGATAAAACTTAAAACAACCTTATTACATAAAATTTAACCCAAATAAAACTACCACTATTAAAGAGTCCAGTACGTAATATAAGAGTGGTGTGGCCTTTCCCGAGTCTTTCGCAGCACCGACCCAGCTAAGGATTACCTGCGTATAATAAAGTATCGATTTTGGCATTAACAGTATTTGCAGCGGAGCTGCCAGTATTAGGCTTATAGCCTTTCAGTACACTTCCTCCAATAATATAAACCCTACCCTATGCAATACATCATAATATAAATGTACATACAATAAATATAGCATGCTTAAACAGTCATTCATCACATAAGGGTATATCGGTCATTTACCTTATGGGGGTATAATAGTTAATTTATAATTTAGGGTTTAGGTATACTTACTGACTCAACAGTAGGTCCATAGTCATCTCGTGCGACCCGTGCAACCTCAACAGTAAAACAGTATAAATGGGCCCAAGCCTATTGTACGGCCCATATGGGCCCACATGCTCGTGTGGCCCAATAAGCCCAAGTAATGGCCTTGGCTGTGTAACCAACACAGCCGGCCCAACAGTCTCCTCACATCCAAGCAGTTTGCCTGTGCGGGCCCACGAGCCCGTGGGGCCCACACGGCCCATTTCGGCCCATCGTGGCCCATTGTCGACCTAAGCCCATGAAAACGTTCATGGTGGCCTCTTCGATTGAATGCCTATGCTTTGTGCATTCAGCTCACCACACGAGCGAGCGTACGCTCATGTAGTGTCAACAGTCCTACATTTCTGGCTTTTGTCGATTTATGCTAACAGAAGTGTGATTACACACCTATGATGGAGTTGTAGCCGAAATGCCTCCGAGATCTAGAACCTATGGTCAACCACAACTTCTCATTAGTCTCAAACCCTCGTTAAACTAATACCATGAAATTGAACTGCCTTAACCAAGTCATATACTTACTAATCACTAAACGCAATCTTAATTTGATCTAACCCCACGTTCTCCTTCCAATGCTTTACCTTCACAAATACAGTTAACCCACTTATGAACATCTATAATTCTATACAAAAATAACTACAAATAGAACCTTTACTGATAGAGTGATTACCACTTGTAGAGGAGAAGTGATCAGCACAACCCTTGCTTATTAAACATAAGTCCCTAGAAAACATTCGGTAAAACACTATGTTACACGACAACCATTGATGTAAAGGAAATAAAAGAGAATGGTACATTCGGCCCATAAAGGAAGGAGTCGCCACTTTAGAGAAGAAACTTACTAAGATCTAGCCAAGACCCCAAACCTAAAAATCCCCTAAACGGCAAAGGGATAATCGACCAAGAGCAGCAAGGAAAGAAGTGAAAATGAGAAGAAGAGAAAGGCGAAGCCTAAGCCTTAACAGAGTTCGGCCAAAGAAGAAGTACAAGCAATCGGTCAAGACAAATTCACAGAGAGCAAGAGAGCAAGAAAGAGAGAATCAGTTACAACAGATCAAAATTGAAAGAAAAAGTGAAGGAAGCTGACAATAAATATTCGGCCAATAAGTATAGATGCTAGGGAGAAAAGAAAGAAAAGAGATCGGTACTTAAAATGTTAAGAGAACGAACCAAAATGACCCAAAATGACCAAAAGCGAACACCAAAAATAGAGAGGTTGGAATTCACTCAGAAAGAAAGAAAAACCGTACAAAACAATGACTACAATCTCAACTTTTGCCCAAAAGCCAAAAATGCCAAGTATGAGAGTCCACAATCGGCACACACACTACTATTCTCCTCAAATCCCTATTTTTACTTCCCTTATCACTCTTAAAATCACTCAATCCTTATCCCACTCACCTAACTCCCTAACAACCGAAAATCCCTCCAAACACTCCCTAAGATTCAGCCTAGCACCTCTTACTCCTTCAACACTCTAATTTAAATCCCACTACAACACCTTCCTTACGTCAGGAGTAAAACAAAACCAAAATATCCCCTTGTGCTGACAGGCCTCGAACCTCAGACCTTAGTCTACACACCACACGCCCCTTGCCAACTGACTAGCAAGCCCTATATGTCACGCAACCCTCTCAATAATTTAAAAGGCTACTATCAGTACACAAGGGTTTATTCTCAAAGAAGCAAAGATTTTGCTATAGTCTAGGTTTGAACTTAGGACTTCTCAGACAGTCTTAGGACCTTTAACCAAGTCATCAAACAAGCCAGCATGCCACATAACAAGCAAATAAATTACCAAATATTTGGGGTGTTACAACATGTCACTAGGAACCCAAGTGTTAAGTGATTAAGTGATCCGGGTGCTGGTCTCGTACGTCCTACCGGTGGCTAGGTAATCCGGCATGTGTTGCGAATACTTGTCAGCTTGTGTGAGCAGCACTGCGTAGTTACGTCTCGATCGTCAGCTTGTGTGAGCAGACCCGTGAATAGCTTAAGAGTGAGCCTTAAATGTTAAGTGATAAGTGGTAGCTTCGGCTACATATAAGTGTGGCACTTATGTGCAAGATTTTCAAATATCCTTTAGTATTTCGAGTGGTTCAACGGGTAATTCAATGAAATAGTAAAGTGAGAAAGCATGTGGTTATGTGTACGAGTAAGCAAAGGTATGTATGTGAAACCTCTAAAGAATGAGCTCGATACGTGATGAGCTATTGGTAAGAATGTAAATGAGTAAGTCGTACCTATGAGAATGATCTTGTGATGACCTTGTGATTATAGGTCTATACTTATAATGTATAATTATATGGTAAATTTGATTGATGATTATGTGTAAGGCATTTGGGCCAAATTAAATTGAGATATGATATATTTAAGTCCTTGTTGATGTTGTACATGTTAAATTGGCCAATGAATGGCATGTAAATATTTGATAATGGCTAGCTATTGGAATGGCTAGATATGGACATGCTTTGGTGTTATGTATGTCCAAATGAAAGTTAATACAAAGAAATCATGAAAGAGTAAAATTGGCATTAAAATAGTTTTGGACAGCAGCAGTGGTATAACTTTGAAAAATCACCAAAAATTGTGAAAATCAAATTAGAGGTTGAATAAATATTAAATTAAATATTATTGAGCCTAGTTTGACATAGAAGAAACGGTGTAAGCAAAGAATTTCATATTATGAGATATTTGAATATTCGAGAGACAATGTTAGAATGATTTCAGATTCCCCTTTTCTGATTTTGGAAAATCATTAAAAATTGTATAAAAATAATTATGGCTTATAATTTATATGATTAAATTATTAATGAGTCTATTTTTAAAATAAAGAAACAGGAACATCATCTGAATCCCGCACTAGGATAAAATAAATTTTTAGTAAAGAAGGGTCGAAACTATCAAACTGCAGAACAGGGATGACTTTAAAGAATTAACTGTACTTACTGGCTAAACCATAAATTTTGAAAATTTTATGGTAAGAAGATATGTGAGTCTAGTTTTGTAAAAATCAAGTGGATCTTAATTTGGAGTTTCGTATCTCAAGATATAAATAATTCAGTGACTATGACTCTAGTAGACAGCTTGATATGAACATGAGTAAATAGTGGAACTATGTGCAAGTATGATTGTAATACCTTGAGAACATATTGTAAGGATTGGTAAAAGCATGTTAATAAATTTCTTATTATTTACATACCATCTTACTAAGCTATATAGCTTACCCCTTTCCTTTCCTTTTCCTATAGTGTTACAAATGCTAGCTCGGGTTGGAGATCGTCGGAGATTCTATCACACTATCAAGCTTTTGATCAGTATCAATGTTTTCAAGCATTTTAAGTCTATGGCATGTATAGGGGCTTGGTTATTTGTGTATATGTTGTTATGATTTGGCCAAATGTATTGGTTTGTAATGGTTAAAGGTTTGATTTATGTGTAGCCATGTAACTTGGCTTATATTGGCTAATTGGTTGTAAGCCTATATATATATATATTATTTATATGCCCATGTCTTGTGATATGAGTTGAGTTTGCATGATACATGTTGAGTTGTGAGATATGGCCTAAATACCTAATGGTTGAATGTGCTAGTAGTCTTGATGTCGAATGGCTATGTTTGGCTCAATGGTATGGTATGATAATTAGATATAATTATGCACGTATAAGAGTTGTTGATGATGCATATTGAATGTGACTAAGTGTAACTAAGTATGTTGGTTTTGAAATGACAAGTCTAAGGCTGAATTTTTGATTTATTGGTAGCTTAATTATGCCATGAAATGCACCTTTGAAGCAATGTTTAAGTATGTCCAAATGAGGGTGACAAATGGTTGGGAAAATAGCTGACTTCTTAACCACACGGGCAAAGACACGGCCTTGTGTCTTAGCCATGTGGAGGACACGGCCTAGCACACAGGCATGTGACTTGGCCATGTGACCCTCATTCGTTGATGATGTCATAAATAAAGAGTTACACGGGCTGAGGACACGGGCATGTCCGAAGCCACACGGGCGTGTGTTCGTGTTTTGGAGAGAAATTTTCTAAGTGCTCCAAAGTTTCCTGTTTAGTCTCGAACCACTTCCAATATATGTTTAGGGCCTCGTAGGCCCGTATAAGGGACGATATGCATGTGTATAAATAGTTTTAAATTGAATGAAATTTTATGGCCCGATTTTGTATGGTTGCTTGTGTTTAAGTCTGGTAATGCCTCGTACCCTGTTTCGACGTCGAATATGGATAAGGGGTGTTACAATCCACTTCGATCTGGGCATGATCCAATACCTTGAAAATCTTGATCTATCCAACAATTCTTTGAATGGTCTCTTCCCGTTTCCATTTTCAATACCACCTCGCTTTGGTCTCTCAATTTGTCCAACAAATCCATGTTGCAGAAAATCTAGTTTGGAAATGAATTTCTTGCACAACGGAAAATTAAAATTTTGAAACCAACTCGGTTTGTGATATTTATAGTAATAAACCTTGAACTGAAATCATTCATGCTTTTTTGGATAAGCAGATCCTTGACATTTTTTGACTTTCAACCAAACGATCTTCTCTGGTATTCTCATGCCACAAACTGCTTCTAGTGTGGGCTTGAACCAATCAAATCAAAGCACATAACAAGAAAAAGTTTTCTTTAATTTTGGGGTGAAAACAAAAATTCTCTTTTCAAAATAGAAACTGACAGAATTGTTATTCTGGAAAAATATATATATAATAGTTGAGAAAAATTCTCTCTATTTTTTGCCAGAGTAACAATATTTTCAAGTTATGTAAATAGATTTACTGATGCCATCTATAATAGGAAGAGAAGGTACAAACCTTGTTGAATTGTAGAGGTTTAGTTCAAATGGAAAAACAATTTCCTAGTCCAACTAGAAGAGGGAGAGGGGCTAATAGGGTATGCTTCCCTTTATATGTATTATGATGGGGATCCGGGTCTCTCATTGTATTAGGCTCAATTATATGTGCTTTCTGGACTTTTAACTCAACACTTTATAATTTAATCCAACCCAATACATATTTTTCTATTTTCCAAAATAAACATTAATTTTCCAATTAAATAATTTTCTCTTCTCAATTTTACCCCCGATAACATTATGACGATTTTACCCTGGTAAAATTTCCAAGAAAATATATTCAATATTTCACAACTCAACTTGTTCATTATGACTGAATGGTTTATTTTCATTTTCTGGCTTTAAAACTGCTCAAAAATATAAGCTGATTCTTCTAATTTTTTTTGATAATCCATATATATTTGCAAATGGATCATTTTTCTTTTTCACTTCTATTTTTGAGAAACACACATTCATTTCCAAAGTGATTTCATTTCTTCATTTCAGAGGAACCATAATCATTTTTTTGAATGTTTTCCATTTCTTTATTTCTATTCAATGTATTCATTTTGATTCGATACGCAGTTTATTTACAGATTCAATGAGCTAATGGAGGGACCGATTGGACATATGTAGTTAAGGCTCAAATGATTTTATAATTAAGCTTTGCTTTTCGCCTATTAATTATAAACTCATTTAGTCATGAAGTCATTCCACTAAGTATCGTGATTGAGCTCTCTCTAACAACATACCATTACAAAATTAACTATTTAGTGCTCGCCCAATGACCTTGTCATAAGTGTTTTTCCCTCATAATATATCCTTGTTGTAACACCCTAGTTCTGGTGAATTCAAGGTTTTGGCGCATAGTATCAAAATAGTTTGTGTGACAAAGTAGTATTCACCCAAGTATCTTCGTTGGGCGTGTAGGATGGGCATATTCCAATAAAGGTTTAAGTTAATGATGGTTCTATGTTAGATTACTATGTTAACTAGATTATGATAATAACAAAGTAAAAAGGTAGTTATGGTATGAGTTCATGCCAAAGGAATAGTGCGCTTGTATGTCTGAAGCACTTTCCAAGTTACGATACAAAGTAATCTAGTTAAGAGTCAACCATATTAATTAATCGGATATTTAAAATATTCGATTTTCATTAATTTTATCCTCAGATTCTGTAGGCCATTATGAAAGACAAACTCTAAATTCAGGTGACACATGTTAAGCTATTGTAAGTGAAATTTGATTATTTATATATGTGTATGATGAAACAACCCGACTTTAGTGGTGTCAGAAACTGTGGTTTTGGTACCACAATTTTGATGAGTGAATGAATATTTTAATATTTATTTAATGTTTATAGAGTTATATTAGGGTCATATTAAAATTTTGTTAAGAAAATTTGAGGTTTAGATGGTTAATTAATTAAAAAGGACTAAATTAAAAAAAAGAGCAAAAGTTGATCTCTTTTGTTAAAGGGTTAAATGGATGTGGAATCTTTAATGAAGGGATTTAAATGGTAATAATAACATATGTACCAATTTGGTGGAAATTGATGGTTTGGTATTTGAGTAAAATTGGATGTTTTTAAAGGCTAAAATGGTAAATAAATAATTAGTAATAATAAAAAAAGATAACCAAAATAGTGTCATCTTCTTTGATACATTCCTCCATCGATTTTTGTGGGAAAGTAAACCATTTTGTTAGCTTTAAGTTTGAACAACATTGGAGCTTTGCATGTAAGTGTTTTTAATTCTGTTTTTTAATGATTTTTATGTTTTTGAGCTCATTTTAGTTTAATCTACCTAGCCCCGGGGTTAATTTGCAAAACTATTAAAGGTTGAGGGACTTGCCATGAATTAATTTGATGTGTTGTGATGTTAAGTGTTAGATAATTAATTTTGGTGGTTGAATGAACATGATTTGTTAAGTGGATTTTAGTGAATTTTAGAGTTTAATGATTAAATTGTATAAATGATAAAGTTCCTGTACTTTGGTTGAAATAAGAAAATATGGGTTGAGATAAATATAGAGAAAATTAGGCTAGTATGTTTTGGTTAGAAAAATGGTGAATTTTCATGTCATGGGTGTAACACCCCTAACCCATATCTGTCGCTCGAATAGGGTTACGGAGTATTACTATTCAATCAAAAACATTTAAACTTTAAATCATTCAATAATTTAAATCATAACATAAACCATTCATAAACATGCATATTGTCCCTAAATAGAGCCCTCGATGCCCTAAAAATAACTTAGAAGCAATTCGGGACCAATTTGAAACAATTTGGAAAGTTTAGGAAAAAGTCACAAAAATTTGGAAATAGGGGTTACATAGTCGTGTGCCCTACACAGCTATGTAGCCCCTTGTCTCAAGCCATGTAACCTTCGAACTAGGGACACACGGTCATGTCCCAGGCCGTGTCCTCTCCCATGTAACTCTCTGAGTAGGGTCACACAGCCATGTCACATGCCCGTATGCCAGGCCGTGTGTTAGGCGTGTAACTCACTGACTTGAATACAAAGGAACCCTCTGATGACACACGACCGTGTTGTCAGGCAATGTGTCTCACACGGCTGAGTCACACGCCTGTGTCTCAGACCGTGTGGACCTAAAATATATCTAAAATCAAGCCATTTCATTACCATTTCATGCAAAAAAATTCAACCTATTTAAGCATACTTTCAGGGTACCTAAGCATCATTCAAACCTACATATCAAATACCATTCCAAGATCCTAAATCAACTAACCAGTATGCCATTCAAAGGCACCTCAAACAGATATAAACATCACCTACCCAAACATGTCAAAAATACCAGAATCAGAGCATCATGTTCTAGTTCAATACTTACCAAAACATACCATAAATATGACCATTAACATTCCGTTCCAAACTTACCATAATAAGTCACACAACATGCATATTAAGATAATCAAAATGACACAATTTGACAAGCCATCAAATGGTACCAACCAAGTTAACTTCCAAAACTTATACATACCAAAACACCAACTTAACATTCATCAAAGTACCATTACAATTCATCCTATACACGCCATTATAAACCTTGGCCATAACATTCAAAAACTACCGAAATGTTTGCTGGATAGTGTGATAGATCTTCGATGAGCTTCCAACCAAATTGAGCTTTTGATAATCTATAAAACATAAGAAAGAAACTACGTAAGCAATTAATGCTTAGTAAGCTCGTATAAATCAAAACATAACTTACCATTTGATTTACATAATATAAAGCATAAGTGTAATACAATCCAAATCATAAACTTGGCATAAGCCTATACATCACCACCAATACACAAGTTAGCACACTTGTACATAATTCAAATGAACTAACCATGAGATAAGTCATTTTCCATATGAAATACATCATTTAATTCATGCATCCTTACCATAAGATTGTGCTTAATTCCATTTGAAATCTTACCATTTCCATTTCTTTTCTTTCCCGTTAAACCATCTAGAAGTTCATCAAATACTCGGGAAAGCTCACATAAAGTGTGCCTTTACGTATAACTGTAACCTTTCCTTTACATCATTGTTCACATGAGCTGTGAAATAGGCCCACTCACACGAGCTGTGGGTCAAAATGTAAGCTACACGTTGCTGCTCACACGAGCTGTGGAGAATTCACAAAAAAAGTAGGACCTCAACCATCAGTAAGACATTCAAGACCAGCACTCGAAACATGAAGTCACTAATGACATGTCATCCGTATCCTAAGAATTCCTAAGGTTCAACCGAGACTCGATAACCATCAATTCATCATAACATTGTTATGTTTATATATATATAGATCCATTTATATTAAGAGTAACATAACAAAACATTCAATTTAAGTAACAATAACACAATAAACGTTCATGCAAACTTACCTCGGTGACTAGTGGTGTAGTAGTTTGGTCGAACTAATCTGAAGCTTTTGCTTTACCTCGATCTAAGTTCGTACGTAATTTATCTTGATCTAAATATATAATTATATTCAATTAAGTACTTCAATTAATCTCAAACATTCAATTCAACCCATAATTCACATTTATGTAAAATTACCAATTTACCCCTAACATTTTAACTTTTTCACCATTTAGTCCTTAAGTTAATAACTTAAAATCTAACTATTTTAATCTTTATTGATGTTAATCTAATATTCAACGGACCTTGAAACAACTCACATTCACCACCATTTTACAATAAAACCCTAGAATTTATACCTTTAACAAATTAGTTCTTATATGTCATTTTTATCAAAAATCACTTTACAAAACTTGTTTATTTTTCAAAAAAAATTCATAATCTATCATTTAACATCACCACCTACTCAAAAACATCCATGGAATAACCCTCAACCTTTAACATTTTTATGAATTGACCCACGGGCTAGCTAGATTAAGATAAAACAAACTCGAAAACATGAAGTTCATTAAAAACAGGGCTTAGAATCACTTACGTGCACCAAAGGAAGCTTGACTGAACCTAGCCCTATCCTTCAATTGTGAATTTCGGTTGTGTAGTGTGAAAATGAAGAAGATGAATGCATTTTCTTAGGTTATTTTAGCTTTATTTACTCATTTATCTTTTTTCCTTTAAAAATTATAAATATTTCACTAAAACCATGTCCATAGACATCCAATATCACCTCAACTAGTTTATTTACCATTCAAGTCCTTTAGTTTAATACTCTATATCCATTTGACCCTTTTAACTAATAGAACTTAACTTTTACACCTTTTTTGATTTAGTCCTTTTCACTTAATTAAATTACTATGCAGATCAAGAAAAGAATCAACCGAATGTGAATCGGGGAAAAACGAAAGTTCATATGAGAATATGCTTATTAATTATTGATAGATTCATTTTTAGTTAATTTTATGTTAAAAATTATTGATTCGATAATAATATGATGACTTGTATGCTCAACGATTCATAACCCGTTGAACATTAAGAATGATTATGATACAAATGACATGTCATTAGGTATTATATATTTTGAGTGTTGGTTCTAAATGTCTTACCGATGGCTGAGGTCCTACATTTGTTACGGATTCTCCACAGCTCATGTGAGCATTATTGAAAAGGTTATGGTTCTATGGAAAGGTATTCCTGAGTATCCGATGTTATTCTATACGGTTCAAGAGGTAAGTAAAGGAATGGAAAAGCTTATATATGGAATTATGGATAACAATGATCGTATGAAATGGTAAGGTAAATATTAATAATGCGTGGAAAAGATCACTAATCAAATATGTGATGCAGTGTGAGTAATTATAAACAATTCATGTTGTATACCATGTTCATAGAGGATGTATTTTTAATATATATACTAATGGTGTGAAGTGTGGTGTTAGGAAAGGCAAGTGCTATATGATTTAATGGGTATGATTGAAAGATTTAATGTTAAGGAACGGTAAGTTTAAGTTTCTTGTTGGAACCCTATCACACTATCTGTCGATCATTTTGGTAGTTTTTGAACATTTTAGCTATGGTTATAAATGGCATGTATAAGGCTCATATGTAATAAGTGTCATGAATATGTTACTTGGTCCACTTGGTTTAGTCATATCTTGTGGAGATTATGTTTTGCGATGGACTTGTAAAGCTTTGTAAATAAGTGCCTTTTGGTCACATTGGGTGACATGTAAATGTATATTTTAGACATGTAAATGGTTGAAATGTTTATGGTTGTAGTGAAGTGAGCTTAGGCTATGGAGTGATAGTAAATTATTTTAAGTTGAGGTGCCTTTGAATGACATATTGGTTAGAACCTATAGGTTGATTGTTTTGGCATGTTTTAGGCTTGTTTAAATGTGTTTTTAAAGTATGGAAATGGTTGATTTTGATTTCTCTTGGAACCTAAGTGTTGGATGAAAGTTTCCCTTATTTTATAAACTTTTTAAGGTGCACACGGCCTAAGTTGTTCTACATGGCCTGGCGACATGGTCATATGTCTTATTAATTTGTAGGTGAAGGATTTTTCACACGATCACAATTAGTTACACGGTCTCGCAACATGGGCGTGTGGGGAAGCCACATGACCATGTGTGAAGCCACACGGCCTGGGCTATTCCACATGGGCTGGCCATACGGCCATGTGACCCCTGTTTCCAAAATTTTCAATTTTTTGTATATATTTTCTATTTTGATTCAAATTAGTCCTGGATTATTCCTAAACTATTTTTAGGGCCTCGTAAGCTCGATTTAATACTCGTAATCGTATTTTTACCCTGATATTTATAAGCTATTGAATGTTATCATTTATTCTATATTTTTGTTTTTGTTTGATGATAAATGTACTAATTTGTACTGTAACGCTCTATAACCCCAATCTGGCGACAAAGACGAGTTAGGAGTGTTACATATGAGCTTAGAGATAGAAGGATGGTTCTTCTTTCTTTTAAAATGCTGCTATCTGATTCGTTCTGGAACCAAAAGAATTTCTTTCTCCTTTAAGCTAGATGTTGTAGTTTTGGATCTCCTCAGTATTAATGCATGTTTGGGTAAGTTATGTGACTTTGCATGTTGAGTTCTGAAAGAGTAAGTCTGTTAGAAGCACTTGAATAGTAAGATAAAGATTTAATGCTTTGGATAGGGATTTCTAATGTTAGTGATAATGGTAAAATGTATGTGAATAAGTTTTAAGGGTGTTTCTATGTTCTATGGCGGTGCTTGCTGCTGATTTGCTTGATGGATGTTTAGTTTGGACAAAGCAGTTGTAAGTGAGTGTCAAGTGAGTTCTATACTGACTCTTGTATGTATATTGTTCATATCGAGAAATACCTGTAGGAAATTGATTGAACTATGAATCTGAAAGTATGAAATTATAATACGTATATTGGTAGTGAATTTGATAAATTCAAGTATGTGATGATTGGTGTATGAGCACTGAAACGTTGGAGTATCATTATATATGTATGTCTGGAATGTATGTTATGAGATGTATGCTTTGTTAAGTGTATGTTGGTGAATTAAAATGTTGGGTTAGATTGTGTTAGTGTATGATGAGTCCGTAAAGTGAGTCTGTGTATGTCCAACGTGATGGTGTCTGATGGAGTTTGCTGGGACAGAAAACACAAACTCTAATATGAAACTCTAAAGGAAAAAGTTCATGGCCATAACACCCTCTGAAAAGGAACTAACGAATGGTGATTATTTAATGGGGTTCTTTGTGTGTCCTAGGGCGATGATGGGCAAACCTCACCTAATGTAAGTTTAGGCAAATCCATATCGCAAACACAATAGTTTTGGGCAATGATGGGAAAACCCCACTCCAAAGATTATGTTCTATAGATAAAATTTTTTAAACTTGAGCCATGAGTGATAGAGGGGACATACTAGAACTAGATGAAAGGTAAGAGAAGAAAGCCTCTATTAAATGTAGAGATAGTAAGCTTTGTTGTTGTTAAAAGATGGAACTGAGAGAGATGGAAGTTGGAGCTGACTCCAAAAGTTCACACCAAGGAAAGAACTTTCCTATTTCAACGGAAGGAACATCAAGAGGTGGAGTACTGGGATGATAGAGGATTGGATTGGAAGCAATGCCTCAATAGGACTCTAATTCTCTGATAGTAAGGGATAAGACATTTGAATTGGAGAGTTTGTTTGATGCGCGAACTTTTCAAGTAAGAGTGGAATTTTAATATAAAACAAACTGAAGAAGATAGAATAATTGTAAACACATGCCCTCAATTTGGTTAACGCCTTGTTAATGGAGGGCACTCACTACTCTTAGCCTCTTGATTACTGTCCTACAATCTAGGTATCTTATTGGACTTCTTTATTGATGATCTCTTTGATGGAGTAGCAATAGTTTTCCCTTTAGTACGAGCTTATTTAATAATGGAAGAATTGTCCATGTTCTGGGGATGTGAATCCATAAGGACCCTACACAATCAACAGGAGAATTAGCCTAATGTAAAGTAGAGGTAGAATCTATAACAGGATTAGCTATAAGATTCCAATTCTGTAGGCGAAGACCACAGAAGCTATAGAAATAGAATGGAGGTTCCCTTTTGCGTCCCAACAAAATTTGTGTTAAGTCATTGTCTGAATTCCATGGCCACACTTCAAACACAGAAGGCACAGCAAGATCTTTTAACCACTTCATAGAACCATTCGATCAGTAACCATTGGGGCTTAAGTCTTGTAAGAAATATTGGAAAACATTTCTAACTTTAACGAGTTCCACCAAATCAAGAACACGTAATTTTTTTAACCATTTATATTGATTCTCAGCAAGTTGACAATCCACTGGCTAGCATTGTGCACAAATCTTTTCCTTAGGAAGGGACCATCTAGTAGGAAAACCAAATCTTGATTTAAAGTTACAAATAAACCTTATAAATTTATATTTCCTTTGGTAATGGTTGGAGATGCTATTTTGAATGATGGACTCATGACCTGTTCATTCACTAAAGTAAGCCCTACTAATAAATAACCCTTGTCTCTTTATCTTCAATTGGGAGAACTTTTGGAAAACACCTAGCAATTGTGGCTCATTGTGTTTGCAGTAATCAATATAAAAAGCCACCAAAGTCCACCAAGAAAGAATTGATAACTGCTCGAATGCAATAACATATTCAGTTAAAACAATACAAAAGAATAGGTTTAAGGGCAAATAGAAACTAGCTTCTAGCAGAATCAAAGGTAAGATAAATCCTAGGGTGTTGTCACTTAAATGGGATTACTCAGGTCATTGAAAATTATAAGCGAAAATTGGGTTTTGGGTTCCCCGAACTCCTAAATATCTATTCATCTCATTTTGGGATAGTGTTGCAGTTAAACATTTGTGTTTCTACCCACAATGATGTATTTTTGAGTTCTTGATGTCCAAATATAAGGGGATTACTAGTGGTAATGTTCTGCTTGGCTTGGATTGGCCTTGACCTCTTCCTCTTCTTATTGTTCAAACCATTTTATGGGACATTAATGTAATAAAAGGAAATGAAAGAAAGAAAAAGAGTTTTCTTTGGGACAAATTTGAAACTGAAGATGAAGAATACAAAAAGGTTAAGTTCAAGGAAAGCTAGGGTTTCGATTGATTTTGTAAGAATGATTGAAGAAGTGTTTGTGTACCTATTTTATAGAAACAAACTTGTGCAAGAAGTTTATTTTGTGGAAACTATTCAAGTTCTCTAATAAAATTTTGAAATTCGTCATAATGGGTAAGTATGTAACGTTTAAATTTCACAGTAATCATTAAACTTTGAATGCGCCCAACACATGATACGCGCTTGGCATTTAATTAGTTACTAGTTATTTCTGGAAAATTTTCAACGTTAGAAAATTTCGAGCACAAAATTTTGTTAAAAAGAGGAGAGTTGTAACATCTTAGTTCTGGAGAATTTAAGGTTTTGGCGTATAGTCTCAAAATAGTTTGTGTGGCGAAGTAGTATCTATCCAAGTATTTTTTTTGGGCGTATAGGATGGGCGTATTCCAATAAATGTTTAACTTAATGATGGTTCTATGTTAAACTTCTATGTTAATTGGATTATGATAATAGCAAAGTAAAAAGGTTTGTGGCATGAGTTCACTCTAGAGGTATAGTGCACTTGTATGTCTGAAGCACTGTTCAAGTTATGATACAAGGTAATCTAGTTAGGAGTCAACCGAATTAAGTAATCGGGTATTTAAAATATTGGATTTTCATTTATTTTATCCTCAGATTCTGTAGGCCATTATGAAAGACAAACTTTGAATTTAGATGACACATGTTGAGCTTTTGTAAGTGAAATTTGACTATTTATATATGTGTATGAGCTTAGAGATAGAGGGATGGTTCTTTTTCCTTCTTCTAAAATGCTATTGTTTTATTCTTTTTGGAACCAAAAGCATTTTTTTCTCGTTTAAGATGGATGTTGTAATTCTATATCTCCTCAATATTTATAACATGTTTGGGTAAGTTCTATGACTTTGCATGTTGAGTTCTAAAAGAGTAAGTCTGTTAGAAGTGGTTGAATAGTAAGATAAAGATATAATGTTTTGCATGGGGATTTCCAATGTTAGTAATGATGGTAAAATGTAAGTGAATAAGTTTTAAGGGTGTTTCTATGTTATGTGGCAGTGCTTGCTGCTGATTTGATTGATAGATGTTTGGTTTGGAGTAAAGCAGTTGTAAGTGAGTGTCAGGTGAGTTCTATGTTGACTTCTTCATGTATACTATTCATATGGAGAAATATCTGTAGAAAATTGATTGAACTATGAATCTGAAACTATAAAAAGTATGGTATATATATTGGTAGTGAATTTGATAAATTCAAGTATGTGGTGATTGGTGTATGAGTACTGAAACGTTAGAGTATCATTGTATATGTGGGTCTGGAATGTATGTTATAAGATGTATGTTTTGTTAGGTGTATGTTACTGAATCAAAATGTTGGGATAGATCGTATCAGTGTATGATGAGTATGTAAAGTGAGTCTGTGTTTGTTCACCACGATAGTGTCTGATAGAGTCCTTCGGGATAGAAAACACGAACTCTGGTATGAAACTCTGAAGGAAAAGTCTATGGTCATGGCACCCTCTAAAAAGGAACTATTGAATGGTGATTATCTAATAGGGTTCTTTGCGTGTCCTAAGGCGATGATAGGCAAACCTCACTTAATGTTAGGTTAGGCAAATCCATATCGCAAACGCGGCAATTTTAGGATGCTTGTGTGGCATCCTATAAGCCTTTGTGGCATACTCTGAATGAATAGCCCTTGTGCATACTCTGTATATATAGCCTTTGTAGCATACTCGGTATGAACTGCCTTTGTGGCGTATTTTGGAATAAGGACTTATGGTGTGTACAATATATTATTTGTTTGCCTCTGATGTGTTCTGTGATGTCTGCTGGGATAGTAAACACGAGACTCTGTATAATTGCTTGTATGGCATGCTGTATTAGGCTTATGTGGCATGAACTATAAAAAATGTCTGGTAAGATATCGATCTGAATGTTTTTCTCTGTTGTAAGATATGATGAAATTTTTTTAGTTCAGTGATAAGTAAAGCTATGTTAAGGGTATCAATATGTTCTAAGTTAAGAATGAATAAGTCTTAAAGGTTTCCATGAAAATGAGGCATGTATTTGTAAGCTAAGAAGGGTATCTGTTATGATGATCTGTATATATGGAAAGTATGGGGTATTGTATCTTCTTCCGGAATTATTTCGAATCAAAGTTAATGTTATCTAGAACTATGGTATTTTGATATATCACGATATGAAATTTGTCAGAGTGGTCTATGCAGTGATTTATCAATATGGATATGTATGACACTGAATCAAGGCATGTCTAAGTATTAATTGATGGTATTAAATTCTGCGTGAGTATTTGCCAAACATATGCGCATCCGCCCATGATAAATGTTAGTGAAAAATTGCTTGAAATAAGTGTACAAATTAAGGTAAAAATTATTGGAAGTGGTTTCTAAGGGTATGCTCTGTGAAGAAATTATTATGGGACTAGAGATATATGAAATAATTGGGAAGGACCTTTAAGTTAACTGAATAAGGAAGATTTAGTAGGTTAAGATCAAGATAACAAGATTTAAAAAGAATGATCAAACTGTGGTGGTATCTGTCGGAATAAATGACGCAGAATAATGGTTGGAAAATAGTAGTTCGAATAAGATTTCAAAGTATTCATCAAAGTATAGTTATGGCAAAACTTAGTAAGTACTCATGTACCTAAATGGCTTGTTATTACTTTTCAGGTATTTGAAAATAGACTTTGCTTGGATGGACTACGCCAGAAGTAAGCCAAGATGGTGGTGGAGAGGGCTATTATGCATACAATGGATTTGTGGCATAGTCTAGGAATACACGTTTCGAGTCTATAATAAATAAACTTTCATTTTGTAAGGATTTGTAATGAGTCTGTTGTAATAAGATTATTTGAAGTTAATTCCTTTGTTTTCATACAATAAGTTTTTAATTAACATGTCAAATAATATGTTTAAAGAAATGAGAAATTGTAATTTTTTTTTTATTAATGATTGAATTTTGTGTAGTAACACCCAAATCCGAACCCGATGAATCAGGTCAGGTTTGGCGTGTTAAACTTGATCTCTTGGGATAATATCTTTTCTCCCAAAATGATTCTATTTTATCTCATGGTAAATTACATATTCTTTCATGAAAAGTCAATTACTATCAAATAGTAATCAAGTCATCCATCACAAAGACAAACGACGCATGGCTACTTATCAACCATGTAATACCTATTAGAGGATATAATTTACTCATGTCTCAGGCTATTTATTCCACTATTGTGAATGACACTACATATTGCAAAAGTCGTACACCCAAAGCACCGGCTTTCGATTCTTTATCTATTCGAACTCAGGTTTTTACGTACGTCAAAATCTACGAGTAATGCATACATAGTTCGCCATTCACTTAGGATTTATGTATGCCACACTATGAACATCACAAGTGAATACATCAATAAATAAATTCAGGATCTATTCTACTTGGGTCTAGTTCAATTCACTATCAATCCAGTTAATCATATCTATGTCTATATCTTCTGAGAGTCATCCATTCCAATGCCCAAGGCAAGACATCTCCCCAATTAGATTTGAAAGGTGACATATTAGTCATTCAATCAGTTTGCTCATTTTTTATTAGACTAAGGACATGTTTAGGTTCGTCTACTAATACAAGCTATCTTTTCGTATTACAATTTGACCACATAATATCACCTAGTATCAGTTAAACATTAGATTACCAATGAGAAATATTTTCTTCCATTTTTCTTTGCGTGAAAAAACAATATGAGGACAATATACAAAATATTAATGTAATTTATGAATAATTTTACTAACCAATCTGCTCGAAAAAAATTACAAGTGTACTTAGACAAAAATACTACATTTAGGGCACTAAATCCAACCATCTATCTTTGGGGTCATACTAGAAACAATTGGACACTTACAAAATCTTTAATTCCTTAAACTTTTTGAAAATGCATTGATCGAGACTTTACCTGCCACTTTCACTTTTATCCATAACTAAACACTTGTTTCTTTGAAAGACAATTAATTGTTCAGTAATCTTTCCATTGGGTTCCAATCTGTCCAAGTTTTAGATCTTTATTCCAATCTTATCGATGGGTCTTTGCCATCTAACTTCGGAGGCTACAACCTTAGGTACTTGAATGTTTCTTACAATAGGCTTTCTGGGGAAATCCCACCACAATTCACCCATAAAATCCTTGGTAATGCTACTATTGATCTTTCTTTCAATAAATTTACAGGAGAAATCTCAGATTTTGCTATTCTTAAGAATCAAGAATCCAGGTCTTTTTCTAGGATTCCTCTTCTATGTGGTAAAGTAATCGAACATGATTGTCCTATTCCTTCTTCACCAACTTCTCTTCCGACAATAATTGTCATCCCTAAGACAATGGAATCTAACACACTGGAATCGTCCCCCAGATGGAAAAAGCTGGGCTAAAACAAGCTCAAACCAGGAATAATAGTTGGGATTATAGCCAAAGATATAGTGGGAATTGGATTTTTCATCATGGTTTTCCTTTTAGCCTACAAATTGAAGAGGAAAAAAAGAGTTGAGCCTATAATGAAGCAACAAGCTAACATAGCCAAAGATAATTGGTCCAAAACTTCTTTATCATCGGAGTCAAGATGGTTTACGAGATGGTCGTGCTTGAGAAAGAGGGGAGAGTATGAGGAAAATTATGAAAATAGAGAAGACCAAAATGAGAGTAAAAGTCATTATAACCAACGGAAAAAAAGGGAACGAACATGACAAGAAAGGGACGTTAGTGACCGTCGATGGGGAAAAGCAGCTTGAGCTCAACACGTTACTTAAAGCATAAACTTTTATTTTAGGTGCCACAGGTTATAGCAAAATGTACAAGATAGTGCTTGAAGATAGGACTTCCTTAGCGTTCGAAGGATTTGCGGTAATAATGTGGATCAGTTTAGGGATTCTGAGAACCAGGTTTGAGTAATTTCCAAACTAGTGCACCCTAATTTGGTCAGGATTCGTGGGTTTTATTTAGACCTAATCATGGGCTAGGTCGAGTGGCCCACTCGAAAAATGAGAGGGTTTAAAAAAAAATAGGCTCAAAAAATATGTTTGGACAAAAAATAAGGCTCGTTTTATAAACTGGTCGGGCCTCGGATAAACTTTTTCTTGCCCAAGCCCGGCCCGAATTTGCAAAAAAAATATTTTACTTTTTTACTGTTTTGCCATTGTTTTTTTATTTTTATTTTTGCTATCATTTCACTATTATATTGCTACTATTTTGTTGTTATTGTTTGGATATTGTTTAGCTCTTGTTTTATTATTAATTTTGCTATTATTTTAGAGGTATTTGCTTGCTAAATTGCATGGATTTTAGTGTTATTTAAGTATAATTTTTTGAATTTTTCTCATTTGGTGGGAAACATTTATTTTAATGTTATTATTGTATTTGATGTATTATATTTTTTAAATTTATTTTTATATAAAAAATATAAAAAATTTTAATATAGGCAGGTCAGGCTTGGGTTTTAGCATTTGTATTCAAGTCGGGCTTGGGAAAAATTTTAAGCCTATTTTTTAGGTTGGGCTGAGCCTAGGTCTAAAAAACAAGCCTATATTTTCTACTTGGCCCAGCCCGATCTCGGCCCGGCCCATGATCAGCTCTAGTTTTATTGGGGATTTGCTGAAAAGTTCATTATCTACGATTTTGTACCAAATGGCAGTCTAGCCAACACTCATTACAGTAAGTCCTTATCCTTTTTTTTTATTCTAATTTCCTTTAGTTCTTCTATGTGTACGTTAGCAAAAGCAACATTCAGAACTCAAAGTCTATATGGCTTGACGGTAGAGTAGTTGTAACTTAAACATTGTTGTTCAATTCATGGCAAAGTCAAATATCTTAGTGGTTTATTGGCTTTACAGGCTTTAAATGTATGTTGGTTCTTCACCTTGTCATCTTCCTTGGGAATCTCGGCTAAAGATTGCAAAAGGTGTGGCTTATGGCCTAACATATCTCCATGAGATGAAGCATGTGGATGCCATTAGGTCTCGACATGGAACCCAAGATTGGAGATTTTGGGTTGGAAAGCCTCATAAAAGGCGACACTAGTTCTAAATTTAGCATATCAGGCCAAAACTTCGGTAGTAGGAGGTCAATCACATCAAGAGAAAGCTTTCAAGATTTAGAATAATACCCCTAAAATCAATATATTATAATGCAGTGTTAAAATTAAACTAGTGTAACTGGTAAAATATAAATATGATAAAAGAGAAGGGTAAGTGATGCCAAAGAAAATTTGAATTAAGAAGTATGTTGTGACATGTTAATTTAAAGAGGGGACTAGATTGTAAAAATGTGAAAAGACTTGAGGCACAAGTATAGTTATTTAGAATTCAAGGGGTTGAAGTATAAAAATGAAAAAAGTTGAAGTACTAAAGGTGAAATTAACCTAATTTCTTGATAAATGAAATTGGGGTACATGGACCAAAATGAATAAGTGAAAGAAATACAGAAGATTAAATCACAATTTTACCAAAAGTGTAGTGACTCGAATGAAATTCTAAAGGAATGTGAAGAGTAAAATAGTCATTGTTCAATATATATAATTATATGACATAATGATTAAGCATGAAAGATGTTAAATTGTGATTGGTTGATTATTTTATTATTTTACAAGATATTTTAATGATTTATTAATAAATTATTTGAGATATTTAAAAAAAATGTAGAAAATTCTTGAAATCTTTCCATGCATCTCACGTTGGCTATATAAGGATGAAGGGATTTTTCATTTTCTTACAGTTAGGTCCCTTACCATGAAATTCCACTTTTTCACTCAAATTCATTGAAAATTCTCACAACCACCCAAAAGAAGTGAAGTAGAGACACTATAGAGTTAGAATATCATTTTTGGAAGAAATAAATTGGAAGCGAAAGTGGAGAATGTAACATTTCGTTTTTCAGGGGTGTCGAAAACTGTGGTTCGGGGATCATGAATTCGACGAGTAAGTCTGTAATTGTAACGCCTTGAATTTTTTTTTTTTTGTAAAAATATGACACAAGTGTGTATCTGCATCAATGGTTTAGTGTTCTGGGTATGTGTGAGAGGTCTGGAGTTCAAGTCTCACCTTTGCTAAATTTTGTTATTTTTGGAATCAAGCTTTACCCTTATTCAGTGGGCTTATATTAAATTGCTTGTAAATTCACATTAGAATGAGCCTACTGGTTTGAGTGGTAAGGAGTTAGTGCATTGGAGGTCCTATGTTTGAATCCCTCCGTTAGTTTGGATGTTATTTTTGCTCAGAGATGAGTTAGTGTTTCGATGGTGTTTGGATTTTGAGAAGTTAGAGGTTAGTAGGTTAGTGGGAGGAAATTTAGGGATTTGTGATCAGATTAATTATTTTCTTGATTATCTTTTAATTATTTTTCTTTTTCAAAATTTCAGTCCCTCTTGGAAAATTCTGACGTTCTTTTTGTTTCCTCCCCTTTTCTCCCTTTCTATTATTTTTCTCTCCAATCAGCATCATCTCTTTGTTTTCCAAAATTACGGTTCTTTGTTCACGGTATTCATACATTGGTAATTGATATGTTTCATTCGTATAGGTAGTCTGTCCTTTTAATCCGTTTAGAGTTGTGTTAGATTTTTCGTTGACGTTGAACTTACGTTTTAGTAGCAGCGAATCGAGAAAAGCGTAACCCTACTCTTACGAAATCATAGTCAATCATTTGGAGTGTTGGGGGTAAGCGATGAACGCATATTTTGAACTATTTTTGGTACCGAATTCGCAATTTAATCTTGTTTTAGGACTAATTTTGAGCGTTGACATGTCGACTTTTAGGTTTTGGAAGGCTCAGGATAGTTTTCGCATCAAATTGATACAAGGTGTATACCTGAAATCCAGAAAATGAGACTTTGGCAAAAGTCAAAAAAACTATTTTGTCGATGCTACACGGGCGTATGGTAGCCCGTGTGGTAACACAACCATGTGGTCGACGAAGGCATGGCTGTGCGTAGCACACGACAGTACGGTGGCGTGAGTGTGGCTGCGTAGGCCACACGGGCTAGGTCGAGTTGGGTGTGTGGACTCACATGAGCATGTCACACGGGCGCGTGGATTTTGGGCCAGATCATGTGGGCCACACAGCCAATACCAATTTGGACGTGTGGGCCCATACGGGCAAGCCACACAGGCATGTGGGCCCATATTTCTGAATTTTCCCTAAGGTTGCTTAGGTGGCTCCAATCGACTGTAGGCCTACTGTAGGGTCGGTAAGGGCTAAATAAACCCTAATTTGTATATCGTGACGCTCGATAGACCTGATCATCGAGTAGAGATTTCAATGAATGCTTGATCGTCATCGTTATATGTATATTTGTATATAAGCATGTAAGCATGTTTAATCTGTTATATCTGTATCTGATTTTTGCATCTCTTTACTGTGGTGGGATTTGTATATGAGAAGGAAGTGTTCTGAAAGGCGATCACTACCTACTTTCTAGCAATGTGGTTGCACATTATCTGATATGTGTCGTAATGGCACGATATGATGTGTAGGGTTAGGTGGGTGTTATTAACCCCACATGGTGTGATGGGATGGTCGAAGTTGGTTTGTAGAGGATGGGGACAGGATTCTGATTATCTGATATGTATCTGATTCTGTTGACTATATCTGATATGGGCATGAGCCCAAATCTGTATTTGACTGTTTATGTGGTAATCTATAAGTTTGCATGCTTAATTCTGTTGGGGTACACACTAAGTTTACGAAAACTCACCTCTGTTTGTTTGTTCTGTTCAGGTAATCCACAGAGTTAGGCGGATTGGTGCAGCAGAGACCCAGCAGTGACCACTTAACTGTAAAACTATTTAAACTTGGCTATTTATGATTTTGGTTTTTCATTTGAGAGTTTGTAATTTCTGGGACTCTTTGGACTTTATGGTTTTTATAACTTTTGATTCTTGGTTTGATGATATTCTGCATGTTTTGATAAGACGTGATATGAAATCGACAATTTTTTTGCAAAAAGTGGTTTTCTAAAAACAACAAATCGAGTTTCTAAAATTTATCGCATTTACTAAACTTCTGCTGTAATAAGTGTTATTGCCAAACAAATTAAATAAATAATGTTTTCAGTTTAATTATGAACGAACACGAGGTATAAAAATTGAATGGTTTATCAAGACAACACCATTTTCAAAACTCATTCCTTGTGACATCACCAGATTCGGCCATAACGTCTAGGCCGGGTTTAGGATGTTACATTTAGTAGTATCAGAGCCAAGTTGTAAAACTCGACTGTGAATTTTGGGCTCCAAAATTGTTAAGAAAGGTATTGGTTTTTAAATAATTTAAAAATTTTAAGAAGGTATGTGGTACACCGAGTCTTCTGCAGTAATCCTGTAAGTATCTTTGTGCTTAGATAGAACTATTTTGAAAACATTATAGATAGTACTTTCTGAAACTATACTGAAATAGCTAGAAGACTAAAACCTCTAAAACATCTCTGAACTTCTGATAAATCATTCATAAAATATCCGCTAATAAATACTGGAATTGATGCGTAAAACTTTATAATGTAGATAAGAATTGAATTATACAATCAACACTCGTGGAATTCGCGGACGTGGTATTCAAGGTTGTGGTAGAGGTTGTAGAGGGCCCTGTTTGAGTCTTTTTCTCTGGGCAGTATGCTAAATTTAGATACGAGTGAGATACTGGTTTCGCCTGCTACTGGGACTGGGTCTCAAAGTCGTTCGGTTGGGGACGATGCACTATATTTAGCCATGCTGAGGATTTTGAAGAGGGTTGTTGGACCTCATGCTTGAACTAGGGGACAAGGGTCGGTAACTGAACAACTCCAGTCTAATGGTGCTGAGTTGTTTAGGGGTGTCACTGGTATCGCCCCTAATGTGGCCGAGTATTGGTTGGAGGCTACCGAGAGGATCATGAATGATTTAGACTGTACTCCCGAGCAGAAACTGAAGGGTGCAGTCTCTTTGCTTCACTATGAGGCTTATCAGTGGTGGTTGATTGTTGAAGAGGGTACTCAGCCTAATCTTCTAAATTGGGATCTCTTTAAGACCACCTTTTAGAGTAAGTAGTGGGGACAAGCTATGTGGATGCTCACAGGCGTGAGTTCATGAATCTCACACAAGGCGACAAATCTATGGCCGAGTTTCTGAGGCTGAGCAACTACGCTCAAGGCATGGTGGCGTCTGAATATGAGAGGTGCGTCCGGTTTGAGAATGGCTTGAGGGATAACTTGAGGGTACTGATTGCTCCATAAATGGAGCGGGAGTTCACGGTTCTGGTTGAGAAGGCGAAGATCACCGAGGATGTTTGTAACACCTCAAACTCGACCTGGACGTTATGGCTGGATCCAGCGTGTTACATTGAAGTGTTTTATCGAAAACCTTGTTTTCATTGAAAACCCTTCTTTAAATAAAAACTATTCCTTCTTGTATGACAATAATTACTTTGTAAAATCTCTTTTCAGTTGCAGACGCTTTATTTAAAACAGATGATCTACGAAAACTTGTCATTTAAAAATTGAGTTGCCAAAACGTGGTATTTAAAAACAGTTATGGTTTAGGAAAACCATGTTCTACTTCCAATAAAAAAATATTAATCCTAATTTGAAATAATAACCAGAGGAAAGGCCTTATTACAATCCGGACTGAAATAACTTAAAATACTAAAAATTATATGCTAAAGAAAACAAGTCCAAAAAGTCTTGCTAGCTAGCCACCTCGGGGTCCATCCTACCATCGAACCACCTATTGAGGATCACCTGAGAAAAATAAAGGAGGGGTGAGTTTTCGAAAACTCAGTGTGTACAACCCTCGGCAAATAGAAAAAAACATGCAATAGCAAGTCTTTTCGGGCCTGAGCCCAATTCAATATCAGATTAGATGTAAAGCAATCAACTATGCACCGATCCCACCCATCCAACCGCTATACACCATCTCTATCCCCTGATACACACCATGTGGGGATATAAATATCGACCCACCCATCCGATACACTCTAATGGTAGCCCAGTTGCGGTACTACCTAATGTTGCAGCAAAGCTGCTAATCATATATTGGGCTTAAAAAGCCATCAGTGGATCCACGGTCGTCAAGCAACCATGCGATCCTCATATACTACCTCCGTTCCATAATTCCTAACCCATATGCAACCTAAACAGAATATCATATGAATGTAGCAGGTATACATGTAACATCTATAAACCTTACATTCAACACATAGGGTATTTTAGTTATTTTTGCCCCTAGGGGCTTTTCAGTAATTTCCTTTTATTATGGGTTATTACTTACCTTGGCCCGTTAACAAGTCCTCATTGGCTAAAGCGAATGGATACTACGCACCAGGTAGGAATCTAGAGAAGAGGAGGTGGGTCAATAAGACCGCTTAAGTACTAAGCTCTCCCTAGATCCAATCCTAGACATGCATATACCCATTGCCACACCTTAACCTTATGGCTTGTCCATAGTCACAATTAATTAATTAAGTTTTATGCCTGTTTAAGAAGTTATCAGATACTAGGCCCAAAGCCCCTTACAAAGCCCAAACGAGTCTACATACATGCATATGACCCACTAGGCCCAATCTCATTCATATGGCCCATTAGGCCCAAATCACATTCGTATGGCCCATCAGGCCCAATCACATTCATAGTTATGCAATTATATGTTTTTTCATCACTTAGTAACAAATTGCCAACTTTGCCTAGTATGGGCCCTACAGCCCATTGAGCCCATTTAGCCCATTCTGGCCCAGTTGGCCAATACACGGCCCAAGCCCAATGAATGGCTCATGGGGCCTCTGGTAACTTATCGATTTCCCCTTACGAGTGTTCGAGCACTCGCAAGTCTATTATAGCCAAACCTCTGGCTTATCGGTATTTCGACTTTTCGAGATTTGCCGATCTACTGTGTATGTGTAGTGTATGTACACACCTGATACTAAAACATTCTGCGATATCCTCAGCCATGAACCTGTAAATAATGTCACTCAACGATTAATCACACACTTATCAAATACGATCACCAAAATCGAAAATCTCACCTTTGCCTTACCTTGAACGACAAGCCTTAACAGCCCTTTTTTGATCACTAATCACGAGTATTTCTTAAATCCAAAACCCCAAAATGCCTAAGGAGCAATTCGACACAGATCTGAAATCTGAGATTCGATACTAACCCTACAAGAATCTGCCAAAGTAGAGGGAGTAGCGGCGGCACAGAAGGTCTTCAGCCAAAGAGGTATTCAGCTTTTGAGATTTGTATGGTGAAAGGGGTTTATTCGGCACAAATAAGAAGAAGAGAAGAAGGAATCAGCTAAAACCAAAGGTGAATCAAAAGAGAATTTAAGAAAAGAAAGAATGAAAAATCGGCAAGCAAGGAACAAGGAATTCGCACTAGAGAGAAAAGTGTTTCGGTAACACAAAAACGAGGAATTCGGCTAAAGGAAGAGAAGTAATTTTGGCAATCCCAAAATCGACACCTATATATACTATAGCCGAATTTACCTGTCCCCAAATTCCCTATTCGGCTCTACTTCTCTACACCCCTCATCTCCTAACTTTTCTCCCTGATAACTCCTTAATCCCTTCATTAAATTTCTCCTTTGATCACTCCCTTCAGAGTTCACATCCAATGCCACTACTGGCCATTTATTAAGCAAAAATAAATCCTTCTTTTGAGCGAGGAGGGATTCGAACCCTAAACCTCTTTGCCATGCATGTGACGCCACCTCTAAGCCCCACATGTGACGCTACTTGCCACTCCAACACAAGGCTCCTTGTGTCCAATTCCTCCTTCATGTATTTAAAACCCAAACTACTTGCCATAACGGTTCTTTTAATTATTAAACTATAATTTTCTTTCACCCCAAAGTTCAAACTCAAAACTTAACCAAGCCTATTATCACATAAATAACACTTGACTAGGAATATTAAGCACACCTTTTATCAAAACCGAAAAAGAAATAAAGTTCAGAATTTTTAGGGCATTACAACTTTACCCCCTTAAAGAAATTTCGTCGACGAAATTTCCAACTAATAACACAGACTACCACACCACACTCCTGCGGCGCACTCTAATTCTAACTTAAGTAAATAGCACATTATGGGTAAGTACGTTCTAGTATTCACCTCTGGAGCGTCTCCATCCTCTTGACGATGTGCTGCATAGACCAAAGCTAGCTGCCTCACCTCAGCATGACCAGCACCTCTTCCCGGTGCTCCACGACCCAAACCATTTCCACCCTTAGGCTCATCACGGCCTCTCGGTGGTTGCTGACCACCCCTCGGTGGCTGCACACCACCTTGGTCCACGACTGGCACCTGACCTAACATTCTAGGGCAACTCTTGATCTTATGCTCCATAGATCCACAAGCTAGACAAGCTCCTATTCTCTTCTAGCACTCTCCTGCATGACCTTTTCCACAAGTAGCACAAGGTGGTTTACCAGTAGTAGCAATAGAGGGTCCTACTCTGACTGGCCCATCCACTCTGGCCCTTCTCTTAGTCCTCTGATCGCAATTGGAGGGCTCAGAATTCTTTTTACTTTTGCCCCTTTCTCTTTCTCGGTTTAGGAGCTCAGTACGTTTTGCCTCTTCAGCGATTTTTGCTTTCTCCACCAATACTGCAAATTCCCGCTCCCTCTGAAGAGTAATCAATACTTAAAGACTGTCTCTAAGGTCGTCTTCAAACCAAACACAACGTTCATAATCTGTTGCCATTATTACTCTTGCATACCTACTAAAGCGTAGAAATTCTGCCTCATACTCCGCCACAGATTTGTTTCCCTAGGTCAAGTTCAGGAACTCCTTCCTTCTAGCATCCACATAACTCGCACCCACATAGTTCCCTTGAAACGTAATTTTGAAGGACTCCCAAGTGACCTGCTTAAGTTGGGTGCCCTCTTTCACCGTCAGCCACCACTGGTAAGCTTCTTCCCTAAGTAGTGACACTGCCCCTTTCAACTTTTGTTTAGGTGAATAGTTCAAGTCCTCTATTATCCTTTCAGTGGCCTCCAACCAGTATTCAACCACGTTAGGAGCCACACCAGCCACGCCTTTAAAGATCTCAGCCCCATTTGATCGAAGTCACTCTGGAATTGACCCCCAATTTCTTGAGCCATTATTGGGCCCTGCGATCCTCTCCAAAACCCTCAGCATTGCCTGCGACAATGCATCATCCCTTGCGGCCTGATCATATGGTCCAGTCTCAGCCATGGGTGAGGCCGGAACCTCTTCTACTCCAACATTAGGCATATGGCCCGATGCCGACGATCCAGCCCTAACACTTTCGCCGCCTCAGCCAAGGCCTCTTGCACCTCTTCTAGCACTCATCATTGATTCATGTATTATCTGGATTAGAAATTTTATGAAGTTTTAGTTTCAATAATTAAGCTGATGTTTTATGAAAGTATTAAAAAGAAAGTTGTTTTCGTAAATCCTCTACAGTTTCAAGGTCCTACGGGCTTCAGTTCCACTCCAACTAAAAGCCTCAGTATAATCATCTAAAGTAGCCCACTAACTATCTACAGTATATCAAATTAAACAAGCTTCATAATAAAAGAACTTACTTGGTTCGACGTCGGAAACTCAGTGTGCTGCACAACAAGATTTTTTTCTAAAACATTGTGATATAATAAGGCCCACTTCACAGCTCGAGTTTTGTAACTTGACTCTGATCCCACTAAATGTAGCACCCCAAACCTGGCCCAGACGTTATGGCCGAATCTAGCGTGTCACATTAAACTTTTTTTATCGAAAACCTTATTTTCATTGAAAACCCTTCTTTAAATAAAAACTATTCCTTCTTGTATGATAATAATTACTTTGTAAAATCTCTTTTCAGTTGCGGAAGCTTTATTTAAAATAGATGATCTACGAAAACTTATCATTTAAAAATTGAGTTGCAGAAACGTGGTATTTAAAAACAGTTATGGTTTAGGAAAACCATCTTCTACTTCCAATAAAAAATATAAATCCTAATTTGAAATAATATCCAAAGGAAAGGCCTTATTATAATCCGGACTAAAATAACTTAAAATACTAGAAATTACATGCTAAAGAAAACAAGTCCAAGACGTCTTGCTAGCTGGCCACGTCGGGGTCCCTCCTACCGTCGAACCACCTACTGAGGATCACCTGAGAAAAATAAAAGAAGGGGTGAGTTTTCAAAAACTTAGTGTGTGAGCATATGCTATATGAGCTCGCAAGGAGGCTTCTTCCCCAGATGTTATTACCGGTACTTTCACTCTTTATGATACTAGTGTTATTGCATTGATTGATCCTGGTTCGACTCATTCATATGTGTGTGAAACATTAGTATCCAGTAAGACTTTGCATGTTTAGTCTACTGAGTTTGTAATTCGAGTATCAAACCCCCTGGGTCGGTGTGTTCTGGTTGACAAAGTGTGTAAGAATTGCCCGTTGATGATTCGAGATTCATACTTCCCAGCCGATTTGATGTTGTTACCTTTCGATGAGTTCGATATAATCTTGGGTATGGATTGGCTGACTTTTCACGATGTTGTTGTTAATTACAAAAGAAAGACCATTGATTTGAGATGTCAGAACAACGAGATTATTCGGATTGAATCTAATGATCTGAATGATTTACCAGCAGTAATATCTTTGACGTTAGCTCAGAAGTATGTGAGAAAAGGTTGTGAAGCTTACCTTGCTTATGTACTTGATAGTAAAGTAACTGAAAAGAAGATTGAATCTGTATCAGTTGTGTGTGAGTATCCGGATGTGTTTCTTGAAGAATTGCCGGGTTTGCCACCTATCCGAGAGGTAGATTTTGGTATTGAATTGGTACCGGGGACGAATCCAATTTCAATAGCTCTGTGTCCGATGGCACCTACTGAATTAAAAGAGTTGAAAGTACAATTGCAAGAGTTAACAGACAGAGGTTTTGCACGATCGAGTTTCTCACCCTGGGGTGCGCCAGTACTATTCGTGAAAAAAAAGACGAAACTATGAGAATGTGTATTGATTATCGCCAGTTAAATAAGGTGACTATAAAGAATAAATACTCGTTGCCATGGATTGATGACTTGTTCGATCAGTTAAAAGGGGCTTCAGTGTTTTCGAAGATAGATTTGAGATCGGGTTATTATAAGTTGTGAGTCAGAGATTCCGATGTGCCAAAAACTACTTTTCGAACGAGGTACGGACATTGTGAGTTTCTAGTTATGCCATTCGGACTTACTAATGCACCTGCTGTTTTTATGGATCTGATGAATTGGAACTTCAGGTAGTATTTAGATTGGTTTGTAGTTGTGCTTATTGATGATATATTGATCTACTCTCGTAATAAGACCGAACATGTCAAGCATTTGAAACTTGTGTTACAAACTTAGCTAGAAAAATAGTTGTAGGCGAAGTTTAGTAAGTGTGAGTTCTGGTTACACGAAGTTAGCTGGGACATGACATGTTCAAAGATCGTATTCGGGTTGATCCGAGTAAGATTTCAGCTATACTCGATTGGAAACCTCCGAGAAACATTTCTGAAGTTAGAAGTTTTCTGGGACTTGCTGGTTATTATAGACGGTTTGTAAAAGGTTTCTCTATGATTGCAACTCCGATGACAAAGCTGCTACAGAAAGATGTCAAATTCGAGTAGTCAGAAAAGTGCCAGAAAAGTTTTGATAAGTTGAAAGCTCTTTTGACCGAAGCTCCAGTGTTAGTTCAGCCAGAATCGGGTAAAGAATTTGATATCTATAGTGATGCATCTTTAAATGGTTTGGGCTGTGTTTTGATGCAGGAAGGCAAAGTTATAGCTTATGCCTCGAGACAGTTAAAGCCACATGAAAAGAACTATCCAACACATGATTTAGAATTGGCAGCTATTGTCTAGCGTCATTATCTGTTCGGGGAGAAATGTCATGTTTATTCCGATCACAAAAGTCTGAAGTACTTGATGACTCAGAAAGATTTGAATTTGAGACAATGTAGATGGTTAGAATTACTAAAAGGCTACGAACTTGTGATTGACTATCACCCGGGAAAGACTAAAGTTGTTGCTGATGCTTTAAGCCGAAAATCATTATTTGATTTGCGTTCAATGAATGCACATATAGTTATGTCAGATGATGGTACGATGATAGCTGAATTAAAGGCAAGGCCGTTATTTATTCAGCAAATTCGTGATGCCCAGAAGGTTGATAATGAATTGATAGCAAAACGGGTTCAATGTGATTCAAGTGCTAACTCAGAGTTTCGAGTTGATGTTGATGATTGTATAAGATTCAGAAACCGAATATGTGTTCCAAGAAATACAGAGTTGATTCAGATAATCTGGAATGAAGCTCACAACAGTCAGTTATCTGTTCATCCAGGTAGTACAAAGATGTATAATGATCTGAAATAGCACTATTGGTGGCCAGGTATGAAAAGAGACATTTTTGACTTTGTATCGAAATGTTTAGTCTGCCAACAAGTAAAAGCCAAACATCAGGTACCTTCCGGATTGCTACAGCAGATCATGATACCTGAATGGAAATGAGACAGAGTTACGATGGATTTTGTATCTGATTTAACCGAGCAAGAAAGATGCGATCTGGGTTATTGTTGATAGATTGACCAAATCTGCTCACTTTGTTTCGGTTCGTACAGATTACTCACTTGATAAACTGGCTGAATTGTATGTTTCTCAAATCGTGAGGTTACATGGTGTGCCTATATCTATTGTTTCAGATAGGGATCCGAGGTTTACATCACGGTTTTGGAAGAAACTGCAAGATGCATTAGGTACTAAACTGTATTTTAGCACTGCTTTTCATCCTCAGACAGACAGTCAGTCCGAGCGAATTATTCAGATACTTGAGGATATCTGAGATGTTGCATTCTCGAGTTTGAAGGTACGTGGGAACGATACCTACCTCTGATTGAATTTTCATACAATAATAGTTTTCAATCGAGTATCAAAATGGCACCTTATAAAGCTTTGTATGATCGTAAATGTCGTACACCGTTGTACTGGACTGAGCTCAGTGAAAATAAGATACACGGGGTTGACTTGATTAGAGAAACTGAATAGAAAGTGAAAGTGATCCGTGAAAGTTTGAAAGTAGCATCAGATCATTAGAAGTCTTATGCAGACCTGAAACGTAAAGATATAAAGTTCCAGATCAGAAATAAAGTCTTGTTGAAAGTCTCACCGTGGAAGAAAATACTCAAATTCAGTCGTAAAGGCAAATTGAGTCTGAGATTCATTGGGCCATATGAGATTATTGAGCGAATTGGGTTGGTTGCGTATAGACTGTTGTTGCCACTTGAGCTAGAAGAGATCCACAATGTACTTCATGTCTCGATGCTTCATAGATATCGATCAAATTCTTCACATGCGATTAGTCCGACCGAAGTTGAGATTAAGCCCGATATGTCGTACGAGGAAGAACTGATCCGTATTCTAGCTCGCGAGATTAAAGAGTTGTGAAATAAGAAAATTCCATTGGTTAAAGTATTGTGGCATAAACACAGAGTTGAGGAAGCAACACGGGAGCCAGAGGATACAATGAAAGAGCTTTATCCGAACCTATTCACCGGTAAGATTTTCGGGGACGAAAATCCTTAAGGGGGAGAGAGTTGTAATAGTCCGCTTTAGACCCTAATCAGAACGGTGGTTTTGGCACCACAAATTCGAGTCAAAAAAATATTTAAAAATTATTTTCTATGTTCATTATGTGTGAATTAATATCTGTGAAATTTTCGTGATTTAATTTTATTGTTTGAGTGTCCGATTAAATAAAAGGACTTAATCGCATAAAAGGAAAAGTTGGTGGTTAAATGTGAAAGTGCTAAATTGTTGTTGTCTTTATAAGTGGATGCATTTATAATGAAATTAGACCAAATTTATGAGTAGTGGATGGTAATGGATTTAGATTATAATGATTTTATATTAAATTAAAAGGTTAAAAAAATTTAATGGAATAATATGTTATAATATAATAAAACATAAAAAGAAAACATGCATGTATTCATTTTTATTTGACCGAAGCTAGTAAAAGAAAAGAAAAAGAGAAAGCACATGATATTCAGCCATTGTTGATCCAAATTCAAGATTAGTTTGGTTTCGATTTTTGATAATTTTTACGTTTTTTGAGATCGTTGCTTCGTGTACTATCCGACCCATGCTTAATTTTTTTATTTTGATGAATATTTTGAGTTATGCCATTGATAAGAGCTTGTGATTTTTCTTGTTTGATGATGAAATATGAAAAATATGTTTTAGATTAACATGTTTTGTATTGGAGTTTTTGATGATTTTGAGTTACTAGGACTAAATTGCAAAAATAATAAATTGAAGGGCTAAAATGCAAAATAAATGAAATATATGGACTAGTATGAGTATGTTAAAAATTCAGCCCAACTATGTTGTTGTGAGATTTGTTGTATTTTGTGTTTTGTGCAATTAGGACTAAATAGTAAAAATATGAAATATCAGGGGTAAAATGGTAATTTGCCCATTTATGTGTTGTTGGATTAAATTGAGTGAAATTGTGTTTAAATAAGGTTAATTTAAAATTATATAGATCAAGAACAAAGGAAATCAGACTTGGATCGGGGAAAAACAAAAATAGTTGAATAGTCGATTCGTAACGTCCGTCGATATCCGAGGTAAGTTTTTAAGTAATTAAGCATGGTTTATTTTGAACATAGAATGATTTACTATGATGATTCAAATTTTATAATGTATTAGTTTGATAGCCGAATGAGATATGTCAATGAATTAATGTGATTAAGTTGTATTTGAATGATATCAAAGCTTTAGAAAATGTGTATGTGTTGCATGGAATATTATACGATTCGATATATGTGAAATGTTGTGGAATGATTATATGTTTGTGATGTTCGGGCTTTGAGCCTAGCAAGCCTTGTGCTGATGACTTTGTTCGGGCTTCGTGCCTATGAGCTTAGTCTTTGGTGAATGAATTTTGGACCTTGGGTCTAGCGGGCCTTGTGCTTAGGTGTTGAATCGAGCTTATGCCTAGCGGGTTTTATCTTAGGTGAATTGTTCTCAAGTTTATGATTACAAGAGTTTAAGATATTGTGGATATTGAACAAGTGAAATTAAGCTATAAAACATTGTATATGTTCAGCCAAACAGGTAAGTACAAGTAAGCTTATATCAAACTTGAGTATTCGATTACATGTGAATTTATATTGAACATGTGTATTTGGTTACATGTGAGTTTATATTGAACTTATTTTTATATACATTTGATACATGTGAAGTTACATTGAATTCGTAAATTCGGTCATATGTGTTGATTTATTGAGTTGGAATATTGGGTTATTGTGATAATATATCTTGAACTTATATATATATTCTGCCTTACGAGATAATATAATGTATCTTTCGAATTTGGATATATAGGTAAGTATTTATGTGGTATTATATTTGATCTTGAATATTCGGCCAAGGTAAATTATTTGAGTAAAGTATATCTTTGATGGTACATTTCGGCTTGTATAAAATGTTTTGATCATTCATTTAAGCTATTTAAATTACTTAAAGCTTACTAAGCTAAGTTAGCTTACTCTGTATGTTTTGTTATTCTATTTTATAGATTTTGGTTGTAAGTTACGAGCTCGGGGATCGTGATCTAAGTCATCCACACTATCATCCACTTTCAGTACTTTTAAAAGTTTATTTTCAAGCTTTTGGCATGTATAGGCTAATACGTATTTTGTTCGACCTTGAATATGTATAACTTTAGCCATGCGAAAATGGCTTAATTTCCATGATAGATTCGTTCATACTTGGATATGGTTTTAGCTTACTTTTAGTTGATGTGTTATAAATTATAAGTGAATGAAGTATGTGATATATATATATATATATATATATATGTTATGTTTGATAATGGTTCGTTGATGTTAGTAAATTTGAAAGTGGATTGATGTAATGATTATTATATATATATATATATAAATTTTATGATATAATTGTTTGTTTCGGTTTAGATTTTTGGTTTGGGTAAAATATATTTGGATAATGAGTTTAGAAAATGTAACTTATAAATTGTTTATACATGTTTTCATGTGCGATTGTCTATTTGTTTGTGATGAATTAAAGTTGAAAAGAAAATGATGATTAGTGGAATTGGCTGTGGTTTGTCACTCGGTTTTGATATGTATAAATATAAATAAATATGGTTTAATGATTTAATTTTGATGCATTTTTATTTATTTATAAACATGAGCTCAAGTGTTAGCATGTTTTATGTATATTAGAAATGCATGATATGAGGCATGCCTATATTCGAATATGCAAAGATTAGTTTAGTTCAGTTTGCATGGAAAAATGTATAAGTACTATAATTAGTTATAAGCTTATTAATGGTGAATTATTGAGATTATATTGTTTAATAATGCTTGTAAGTGAGACATTGATAAATGACCATTTGAATAGTGATTTTATGTAATAGTACACCATGAGCATTATATGCATTTTTACAAAATTAATAATTATGTGTATGTATATACATATACTTTGATTGTTAATTCGAATGATGGTTTGGGTATATAATGAAAGTATATGCATATGTTTATATTTGTTAATGAAAATGTGAGTGTTCAAGCTCAGAATGACCTAATTTCAAGTGGTGTGAACAATGTTTGAGATCACTAAATCGACAAATGAGTAGGAAATATTATTAATTTAGTGAGTATAAGTTAAATGTGAAGTTAGGAAAAATTTTGAAATAGTGAATAGTGTACAAAAATATATATATTAAAATAATTAGAATCAAAAATGAGGTATCGAGACCTCGAGAATTTTAAATCGAGCCATAAATGTTTTTATAAATATTTATGGAGTGTTAATAAGTTAGTATTAAAGTTTCGTCAAGAAATTTTAAAAAATCTTGATAGCTAATTAAATAAAAGGACTAAATTGAAAAAGGTGTAAAAGTTGCTAAAATGATTAAATAGCTTAATTGTCAAATGAGGAAGGACCTAAAGTGCAAATAAGCCCAAAGGAGATATTTTGGGCGGCAATAGCTGAGAAAAATCAGAAAATGGGTGAAATAAGGGCAAAATTGGAAAATTGCCAAAATTAACTAAATAAAAATGGGACTAAATTGGAATATCCAGAATTCTCTTCATTTCTCTTCATATTCATCAGCTGAAAAACAGTCATGGATGAGGGTTCAAGCTGGTTTTCATACTCTAGCTTCATGTAAGTTTAATTCTTGCTTTCTCCTTGAAATTTTTATGTTTTTGGACTTTTACAATTGGGTCCAACTTACTATTTCATTAGTTTTTGATTCCATGGCTAATTTTTGAAGTTTTTATGGATGGGTACTGGAAGAATATGATGAATAAACATAGAATTGAAGCTTTAATTTTGACATATGGTGATTTTATCAAGTAAAATTGATGAAAATTGGTTTAGGACCTAATTGTGAAAGAGTTTGGAATTAAGGTCTAGTGTTAAATTTCTGGTTTTCAAGGGTTATGAAGTAGTTTAAAATGATGGAAAAAGTATTAAATGAGAAAAATTATCTCAATTGAGGAGTTAATTGAACAAGGATTGAATTGTATGAACTATGAAATTTGGGGCTAAATGGAAATCAATAGTTTTCACTAAAACTGTTTTGGGCAGCAGCAGTAGCCTAATTTTGAAAAATCACCAAAAATTGTATAAATCGAATTAGAGGATGAATAAAATATGAAATTAAAGCTTATTGAGTCTAGTTTCATATAAAAGAAATTATGTAAGCAATTGAATTGTAAATCATGAGCTACAATAACTTTTGTGAGACAAGGTCAGAATGATTTCAGGTTCCCTGTTCTGAATTTGGAAAATCATAAAAAATTGGATAAAAATAATTAGAGGCTTAAATTTATATGTTTAGAATCCTTAATGAGTCTATTTTCAATAAAAATAAGCAGGAACATCATCCAAATCTCGTACGATGAGATAATTAATTCTTAGTGAAGGAGGGTCGGAACTGTCAGACAGCAGAACAGGGTTAATTTTAAAGAATAAACTGTACTTATTGGCTAAACCAAAAATTGTAAAAATTTTATGATAATAAGATATGTAAGTCTAGTTTCAGGGAAAATTAGCGGATCTTAATTTCGAGTTCTGTACCTTAAGATATAAATAATTTAGTAACTATGGCGCAAATGGACAGTTTTGAATATACATATAAGTAAATAGTGAAATTATTGATAATGTTACTTGTTGCATGTTATATAAATAAAGGATGTGGAATGGAGAGGAGAAGGAGGAAAATATGTATGAATATTCAGCTAGCATGGCTAATTTGCATGTTTTAGGCTCATGGACTAAATTGAATAAAAGTAAAAATTTATGGACAATTTTGTAAAAATGTCAGAAATGACCAAATTGCATGAAATGAATTATTTTATTATTTAAAATTACAAAATTGAATGAAATTATTAATTTAGCTCAAGATCGGAAAAACATATTTTAAGGATTAAATTGAAAAGTGTTGAAATTATGGAAAATTCGATATTTTATAGAATTCATGGGTCGTTATCAATTTGTTTGAGAATAACGGCTGGAAATAAGGATTAAATTGCAATAATTTTATTTTATTTTAACCTAAAGATGAAATCGTCATTAATTAAAAGTTTAGGGGTAAAATGGTAATTTTGTTTAGAGTATTAGTTGAATGTATTACAACATGAAATAAATGAAAACGACGATCAAATTTCTTTATAAAGATCCGGATAACTTGAATACGAGACTTGAGCGTGGAAAAGAAAAGATATCGGATTAATGAAATTATAAGCATGTACAAGTAACGAGGTAAGTTAGTGTAACTTGAATTGTATTTTTAAATGCATGAAATATCGATATAATGAATTCCCTAATTTTATGTTTATGAAGAAATGGCAAGAGAATGATATTTATCATGACATGTAAATAGGTGATTATTTTTGATACGTTGATACAAGGAAATTAATTAAATTGAGACGAGTAATAAATTCAAGTAAAACATATCGAGAAAAATAAGTACGTTAAGGGACAATATGTTTGATTTTAATCGGTTCTAAATATGAACGTTAGATAAAATAAAATATCTGATAAATAAATCGGTAACTCCGGTAATGCTCCATCACTCTATTTCGGTGACGGATTCGGGTTAGGGGCGTTACATTTAGTGGTATCAGAGCTAAGGTTTAGTCGGTTCTCGGACCGAATGTAGTACATGTGAAGTATGATTATATGTGAATATCTGAAATATGTATTGGTATTGAATTGTATACTGATTAGAAAGTGGAAAAGTGAATTTGAATTGAATTGAATGGAATGGAATGGAATTATGATTAATTGAAGTGTGTATTACTATAATTCAAATTTTAATTATTATTGATTGCTGAATTTTTAATTGTTATGTATGGTAAGTAAGAATTATTGTGTTTTGCAATTGAAATGGATTGATATAGTATGTGATGAATTTATTGAATTTATATTGATTGAATTGGTGTATATTAATATATTGAATATATATTGATTATTTGAATTGAATTGAATTATGAGTATATTTGATTATTTGAATTGAAATATAAATTGTTTGAAAATTTTAAATATGAGATTTGTGATATTTGAATACTTGTTATTGAAAAGTGAATTGAATTGTATAGAATTATGAATTTATGTGAATAATTGAAATATATTTGTTGAATTAAATGAAAATGTATGAAATTATGAAAATGTGTGAATATATATGAATATTAGATTAGTATATTGATAAAGGAATTATTAAATTGAGAAAGTGAATCAAATACCCTATTAATGTGATGATCGGACTAGATTGGATACAAATGGCATGCCATTGGATTTGTGATGTGATGAGGAGATTTGTAGTTCGCCGAGAAGATGTTTTCGTTATTATAACTTCGGTTTATCCGAAGAGGCATTAAATGCCTTTCGTGTGTTATGGAGGATTTATAATATTAGGGTGTGTTTGGGTTGGACATTCGGTGTGTTTGGGAGGATATGATATAATCGTGTGTTTGGGAGGCTATATTATACTTTGGTGTGTTATGGAGGATTTATAATATTCGGTGTGTGTTTGGGCTGGATATTCGGTGTGTTTGGGTGAAATCAGATATCCGCCAAAGTCCGAGTCTTGTTAATAGGGGTAAATATGAATATTAAGTAAAATTGAAATAAGAATTAAATTCCCTATTAACTTGTCGGGCTAGTCGGATATAATTGGCATGCCATAGGATTGGAAGAGTACGGATTTATCGGCTTTACCGAAAGCGTGCACTTATGTGTTTGTTTCTTTATCAGTTAACGATTCGGCACTTTGTGTGTCGGATATTGTTACAAATCATTATTATCATTCATCGTTCCAAATTTGTTTCGATGAGGTACTCGTACCGCATCGCCATCGTTATCGCTTTTTTGTTTGGCTTCAACCGATGAGGCACTATGTGCCATATCTTGGTGTGTTTGGGTTGGAACTGTGTATCCGTCAAAGTCCGGATTGTTAATAGGGTGAATAATGAAATGAGAAAATTAAATAAATTTGGTTGCTCGTGATTACTATTAAAAAAATATGAGAAAGAAATTATGAGTTGAATTCTCAATTGAAATGAAATGTGAGATTTGGAAAGGTTCATGAATTTGCTAAAATATTGGATTATTGATATTGAAATCATTGAATAAATGAAATGAGAAAATCAAATGAATTTGATTGATTGAACTTTTGAAAGTAAAAAAAAAAAAAAAAAAAAAAGTGGAATTAAAAATTGAAATGTGAATTAAAATTGAGATATGAGATTGAAAGCTTGAATCAAAGGTTCATAAATTAATTAAAGATAGTATAGATGATATATGATGCTATTTGATGAAAGACTATTGTCGAGATATGAAATTAAAGCATAATTAACACATATGACTTATATTGTTACATGTTTGATGTTTATTATTTATTATAGTTTTTATAATTTGAATTATGGCAATACCATCGAGTATAAACGTACTCAACGTATGGTTGTATTACTATAATTCAAATTATTTATTATTAAATGTTAAATTTAAATAATGTATATGGTAAGAGAAGTATGAGTTAGTGATATTGAGATAATTGAAATGTGTTTATGATGAGAAGGAACTTAGAAAGGTATGAATAGAAGTTCATGATATGTATGTGATAATGTACGAAATGAGATAATCAAAAGTTGAGAAATGATGAAACGTGAATGAAATGAAAGTTTAAATTGTGATAAGCTTATCTATGTTTGTATGGCATTCATATGATATTATGTGTCTGACTTGTTTGGTTAAGTAAATGCTATGAGTAAATTTACTCAAAATTCATGAAATGTATGTTTAATTACACTAGTTTGAAATGGATAAATGAAAAGTTCGTGTAACATAATTATGTATGTTAATTTGTTTGAAGTGAATTATGTAATTGTGATGATATGATGTTGATGATAAATGCTAAGTTATATGTGTATTTATGAGAGCTCAGTTAGAGGCCTTACGACCTCACCCTCTTACCAATGTAGTATTTTATAATGAAAATTTACAAAAAAAAATAAAAAAATTGTTGAATAAGTTCACAAATGGGAAGCTAAAGAGTCTGATAATGGAATAATTAATAATGTAGTCGGAGTTGAAAATAGTTTGACAAGTAAATACACGATTTTGAAAAAGATATCGATTACTCTAAAGATCATTCAGATTACGTAATGACACGGTTAAAGAAAAAGTTAACCTCGGCTAGTCGACTTATTCAGATATGATATCTGAAGTATGTGTTTGCTGAAATTTTTCCCGAATTGGTTTTCGTTAGTGAATGGAATGATGCGGGGTTCATGATGACAGAATTAGTCAGAAAAATGATAATTGAGTAATAAAGATGATTGTGCGTGATAGTTACAGTTGAAACGAATATGATCATCTTTTCTGGGTATTCTATATATTCTTTTATCCTCAGAGATATGTGTGTGGTTATTCAGTCTATGGTGGAGTTCTGATGTTTTGAGAATGCTAGTTAATTATGATGTTAGACGAAAGCCCTATTGGTCTGGTCGGTTTATGATCGTCATTTCTTCATCTTTTTGGAATTCTATTTTAATATGTTGGAAATGAAGTTAATGGTAAAAATTTATGTGAGACTATTCTTATGTTTCTACTGATCATGATTTTGTTTTATACATGCGGGGAATATATTATCTCTGTTATGATGGAAGTCCAGAGTCGGTAAGCAATGTTTTTCTTTTGACTTTCTTTGAGAAATTATCAAGATTTTTATTATCTTTTTGTGAGTTAGATGTACTAGTGATTGTATCAGCGTTACATAATATTTTTGAGTTCATATTCAGATGTCTATTTGTTAGCAAGTGTTTCGAACATTAAGAACATTTAGGATTATTTGCGATGTGATAATACTAGTGTGTTATGAGATAGAATGACTATAGATTTCGAATTGGGATTGTCATTAACATCGGAAAGGAAAATGTTATTTAGTTTATGGTTGTTCATTTGACAAAGAAAGATCTGTATGATCATTTCAGTAAGTACAGAGTTTTCCTTTGACAGATCAGCTGAGTATATGTGTCCTTGAGAGGGTAATTTAGAATTTTGACAATATATTCCAACATTGTGTTCTAGAGTTCAAAGGCGACAGGAAAAAGATATTCGAGGTTAAATCAAATTGTGATTCTAAGAAGTTAGTAAAAGTGTTTATGAGTGTTGAAAGTAACTTCTTCTGATAAGATTTTCGGGACGAAAATCCCTAAAGGGGGGGAGAGTTGTAACAGCCTAATTTCAGTGGTGTCGGAACAATGTTTCGAGATCACTAAATCTGACAAATGAGTAGGAAATATTATTAATTTAGTGAGTATAAGTTAAATGTGAAGTTAGGAAAAATTTTGAAATAGTGAATAGTGTACAAAAATATATATATATTAAAATAATTAGAATCAAAAATGAGGTATCGAGACCTCGAGAATTTTAAATCGAGCCATAAATGTTTTTATAAATATTTATGGAGTGTTAATAAGTTAGTATTAAAGTTTCGTCAAGAAATTTTAAAGTACTGATAGCTAATTAAATAAAAAGGACTAAATTGAAAAAGGTGTAAAAGTTGCTAAAATGATTAAATAGCTTAATTGTCAAATGAGGAAGGACCTAAAGTGCAAATAAGCCCAAAGGAGATATTTTAAGTGCAATAGCTGAGAAAAATCAGAAAATGGGTGAAATAAGGGCAAAATTGGAAAATTGCCAAAATTAACTAAATAAAAATGGGACTAAATTGGAATATCCAGAATTCTCTTCATTTCTCTTCATATTCATCAGCTGAAAAACAGTCATGGATGATGGTTCAAGCTGGTTTTCATACTCTAGCTTCATGTAAGTTTAATTCTTGCTTTCTCCTTGAAATTTTTATGTTTTTGGACTTTTACAATTGGGTCCAACTTACTATTTCATTAGTTTTTGATTCCATGGCTAATTTTTGAAGTTTTTATAGATGGGTACTGGAAGAATATGATGAATAAACATAGAATTGAAGCTTTAATTTTGACATATGGTGATTTTATCAAGTAAAATTGATGAAAGTTGGTTTAGGACCTAATTGTGAAAGAGTTTGGAATTAAGGTCTAGTGTTAAATTTCTGGTTTTCAAGGGTTATGAAGTAGTTTAAAATGATGGAAAAAAGTATTAAATGAGAAAAATTATCTCAATTGAGGAGTTAATTGAACAAGGATTGAATTGTATGAACTATGAAATTTGGGGCTAAATGGAAATCAATAGTTTTCACTAAAACTGTTTTGGGCAGCAGCAGTAGCCTAACTTTGAAAAATCACCAAAAATTGTATAAATCGAATTAGAGGATGAATAAAATATGAAATTAAAGCTTATTGAGTCTAGTTTCATATAAAAGAAATTATGTAAGCAATTGAATTGTAAATCATGAGCTACAATAACTTTTGTGAGACAAGGTCAGAATGATTTCGGGTTCCCCTGTTCTGAATTTGGAAAATCATAAAAAATTGGATAAAAATAATTAGGGGCTTAAATTTATATGTTTAGAATCCTTAATGAGTCTATTTTCAATAAAAATAAGCAGGAACATCATCCAAATCTCGTACGATGAGATAATTAATTCTTAGTGAAGGAGGGTCGGAACTGTCAGACAGCAGAACAGGGTTAACTTTAAAGAATAAACTGTACTTATTGGCTAAACCAAAAATTGTAAAAATTTTATGATAATAAGATATGTAAGTCTAGTTTCAGGGAAAATTAGCGGATCTTAATTTCGAGTTCTGTACCTTAAGATATAAATAATTTAGTAACTATGGCGCAAATGGACAGTTTTGAATATACATATAAGTAAATAGTGAAATTATTGATAATGTTACTTGTTGCATGTTATATAAATAAAGGATGTGGAATGGAGAGGAGAAGGAGGAAAATATGTATGAATATTCAGCTAGCATGGCTAATTTGCATGTTTTAGGCTCATGGACTAAATTGAATAAAAGTAAAAATTTATGGACAATTTTGTAAAATGTCAGAAATGACCAAATTGCATGAAATGAATTATTTTATTATTTAAAATTACAAAATTGAATGAAATTATTAATTTAGCTCAAGATCGGGGAAAAACATGTTTTAAGGATTAAATTGAAAAGTGTTGAAATTATGGAAAATTCGATATTTTATAGAATTCATGGGTCGTTATCAATTTGTTTGAGAATAACGGCTGGAAATAAGGATTAAATTGCAATAATTTTATTTTATTTTAACCTAAAGATGAAATCGTCATTAATTAAAAGTTTAGGGGTAAAATGGTAATTTTGTTTAGAGTATTAGTTGAATGTATTACAACATGAAATAAATGAAAACGACGATCAAATTTCTTTATAAAGATCCGGATAACTTGAATACGAGACTTGAACGTGGAAAAGAAAAGATATCGGATTAATGAAATTATAAGCATGTACAAGTAACGAGGTAAGTTAGTGTAACTTGAATTGTATTTTTAAATGCATGAAATATCGATATAATGAATTCCCTAATTTTATGTTTATGAAGAAATGGCAAGAGAATGATATTTATCATGACATGTAAATAGGTGATTATTTTTGATACGTTGATACAAGGAAATTAATTAAATTGAGACGAGTAATAAATTCAAGTAAAACATATCGAGAAAAATAAGTACGTTAAGGGACAATATGTTTGATTTTAATCGGTTCTAAATATGAACGTTAGATAAAATAAAATATCTGATAAATAAATCGGTAACTCCGGTAATGCTCCATCACTCTATTTCGGTGACGGATTCGGGTTAGGGGCGTTACAGAAACGTATAGATTCGGTTGAATTCTGAGGAATGATTTGTAAATGCAATATGATAAATAAAGTATGTTTAATATTTAATTAGCCATGTGCTTAATATATTTATGAGTATGACTTGTATGAATATCTGAATGTTTGGAATTTTTTTTTGTTTTTGTTCAGTAATGCCTCGTAACCCTAGTCCGGCGACGGATACGGGTTAGGGGTGTTTCATAAATATTGACCCACCCATCCGATACACTCCAATGGTAGCTCAGTTGTTGTTTGTACTACCTAACGTTTAAAAGAAAGTCGCTAATCATATATTGGGCTTAAAAAGCCATCGGTGGATCCATGGTCGTCAAGCAACCAGGCGATCCTCATATACTTCCTCTGTTCCATAATTCCCAATCCATAAGCAACCTAAACAGAATATCATATGAATGCAGCAGGTATACATGTAACATCCATAAATCTTACATTCAACACATAGGGATATTTTAGTCATTTTCGCCCTTAGGGCTTTTCGGTAATTTCTCTTTATCATGGGTTATTACTTACCTTGGCCTATTAACAAGTCCTCGTTGGCTAAAGCGAATAGATACTATGCACCAGGTAGGAATCCAATGAAGAGGAGGTGGGTCAATAAGACCGCTTAAGTACCAAGCTCTCCCTAGATCCAATCCTAGACATGCATATACCCATTGCCACACCTTAACCTTATGGCTTGTCCACGGTCACAATTAATTAATTAATTAAGTTTTATGCCTGTTTAAGCAGTTATCAGATACTAGGCCCAAAACCCCTTACAAAGCCCAAACGAGTCTACATACATGCATATGACCCACTAGGCCCAATCTCATTCATATGGCCCATTAGGCCCAAATCACATTCGTATGGCCCGTCAGGCCTAATCACATTCATAGTCATGCAATCATATGATTTTTCATCACTTAGTAACAAATTGCCAACTTTGCTTATTATGGGACCTACAGCCCATCAGGCCCATTTAGCCCATTCTGGCCCGGTTGGCCAATACACGGCCTAAGTTCACAGAATGGCTCATGGGGCCTCTGGTAACTTATCGGTTCCACTTTCGAGTGTTTGCGCACTCGCAAGTCTATTGTAGCCAAACCTCCAGCTTATCGACATTTCAACTTTTCAGGATTTGCCGATCTACTGTGTCTATGCAATGTATGTACACACCTGATACTAAAACGTGCTGCGATATCCTCAGCCACGAACCTACAAATGATGTCACTCAACAATTAATCACACACTTATCAAATACGATCACCAAAAGCCAAAAATATCACCTTTGCCTTACCTTGAATGACAAGCCTTAACAGCCCTTCCTTGATCACTAATCACGAGTATTTCTTAAATCCAAAACCCCAAAACACCTAAGGAGCAATTCAACACATATCTAAAATCTGAGATTTGATACTAACCCCACAAGAATCACTGAAGTAGAGGGAGTAGCAGCGGCACAGAGGGTATTCAGCCAAAGAGGTATTTGACTTTTGAGATTTGTATGGTGAATGGGGTTTGTTCGGCACAAATAAGAAGAAGAGAATAAGGAATCGACTAAAACCAAAGGTGAATCAAAAGAGAATTTGAGAAGAGAAAGAATGGAAAATCGGCAAGAAAGGAACAAGGAATTTGGCTTTTGAGCACTTAGAGAGACAAGTGTTTCGGCAACACAAAAATAAGGAATTCGGCTAAAGGAAGAGAAGCAATTTTGGCAATTCCCTAGAATCCCCAAAATCGAAACCTATATATACTATAGTCGAATTTACCTATCCCCAAATTCCTTATTCGGCTCCACTTCTCTACACCCCTTATCTCCTAACTTTTCTCTCTGATAACTCCTTAATCCCTTCTTTAAATTTCTCCTCTGATCACTCCCTTCAGAGTTCACATCCAACGCCACTACTGGCCATTTATTGAGCAAAAATAAATACTTCTTTTGAGCGAGGAGGGATTCGAACCCCAAACTACTTGCCACTCCAACACAAGGCTCCTTGTGTCCAATTCCTCCTTCATTTATTTAAAACTCAAATATTAAACTATAATTTTCTTCACCCCAAAGTTCAAACTCAAAAGTTAACCAGGCCTATTATCACATAAATAGCACTTGACTAGGAATATTAAGCACACATTTTATCAAAATCGAAAAAGAAAGAATTCAGGATTTTTAGGGCATTACAATGTTAAGCACGTAGAGCGCCAGAATAGAGACCGAGAGTGGGGAAAGAATAAGAGGGATTGAAGCCCTTTAGTTCTATTCAAAAGCCTATGAAAAAGGCTAGACCTAATGGGCCTATTAGAGAGGGGGCTCATGTTGCTCCTACTGGGATTCAGCCGTGTGGAGATTGTAGGAGGCACCATCCAGGTGAGTGTTGGAGGTGTATTTGGCGTACGTTAGTATTTCTACTTCTGGAGACTCTTCTATCGGGGATATCAGGATTGTGAGAGATTTTTGGATGTCTTTCCTAATGAGTTACTGTGTTTACCTCCGAATAGAGAGGTTGAGTTTGGAATTGAGCTTCTACTGGGTATAGCTTCGGTGTCCATCGCTCCCTATCGAATGGCACCGAAGGAGCTTACAGAGCTTCAGGTTTAAGTTCAAGAGCTTCTGGATCATGGTTTCATTCGTCCTAGTGTGTCTCCGTGAGGGGCACCGGTTCTGTTTATGAAGAAAAAGGATGGCATCATGAGAATATGTATCAATTATCGGCAACTGAATAAGCTGACTGTGAAGAACAAGTATCCGCTTCCGAGGATCGACGATCTGTTTGATCAATTCCAAGGGCTTCTGTGTTCTCAAAGATTGATCTTCGTTTCGGGTATTATCAGTTAAGAGTTAAGGAGGTGGATGTTCATAAGACTGCATTTAAGACTCGTTATGGACATAAAGAGTTCTTAGTTATGTCTTTTGGTATGACGAATGCTTCGACTACATTCATGGTCCAATGAACCGAGTCTTTCAACCATATCTAAATCAGTTCGTCGTGGTCTTCATCGACGATATTCTAGTTTACTCTAAGACTGAGGATGAGCATGATGGGCATCTTAGAGTGGTGCTTCAGATCCTCCATAAGAAACAGCTCACGCTAAGTTAAGCAAGTTTGAGTTCTGGTTATGGGAGGTAACTTTTTTGGACCATGTGGTTTCTACTGAAGGGATTCGAGTTGATCCGAGGAAGATTGAGGCTGTGCTTTAATGGAAACAGCCTAAGAACATGTAAACTGAAAAATATATAGGACTTTTTTCTTATGTAATTTATCACCTTTTTACTTAAATTCGTTGTTAAAACCAAGTAATTGGTTAATAAATTAATGAAATATGGGAAATATGAAAATAGCACATAGAAATTATTAAAATGTGATTTTATGCTTTATTATGTAGTTTTCATGCATAAAATGGCTTATTTTATATTTATTTGAGCAAATTATATTTTTAAGACATAAAATTGGCCATGCATGATTAAATTAAATTAATAAAATATAAAATTATATTTAATAATTCATTTTTAAATATTTCATTAATAACTTGGTTTTTAAGTAGTTATTTAAATTGGATCAATTTTATTTTTTGGTCCTCTAATTTATTGACTTATTTTGGACAGGTCTGATAGCTTTGTTGGATTACAAAACCGTCGAAATTGGAGACCAAGTCAACCCAATTTTCGGCTACACTTGGCTCTCTACATAAACCACTTTTTGGTTTAATTACACAAGGTCCTTACAAGGTTGAAGAAATTAGAGATTTGCCTAAATATTTACACTTGACTAAGTCTTAGTCCTTAGTTGTTGTGGCATTTAAATTGAGCAAAAATCAAGCAAAAATCAGCTCAACTTCCTCAATTCATGGCCAGCCACCCATTAAAGATGCTTGAAGAGATGAAACCTCTTATTTCTAGCAAACTATCCTCCTTTCCTCACCTATAAATAAGACCTTATTTCCACATTTCTAATCATCCCTCATTCCTTATCAATCATCCCTCATCTTTCATCATTCTCTCTTCTCTAAATTCTTTTAGCATTCTTCCATTTCCCCACACCTAGCATCATCTCTTCATAGAGATTTTAGCAATTAATCCTCTTAAAGAGCCCTTGGTTGGCCACCTTGGAGAGCCATTAGCAAAGGAGCAAAGCGAAGGAACGAATGAGCCCTCGTTGTTCAGAGTCTTGGGTGACAGCCACTTTGATTTGGGTTTAATCTTTCTTTCTTTAATTTAATTTAAAAATGTTTGCTATGTGTTCAATGTTCTTGTTTACAACAATGATAGCTTAATTTTATTTAAGCTAGGATGATTGCATGCTTATAATGTTTGTGCCTCAATTGATCATATTTTCAGTTAAAATCAAGTCTGTATTTTCGTTCATACGTGATTGGAATGCATCTGAATTAGCTAAGTGATCCTGACCAGACGACGGCTAATGGACACATAATTGAATTGTGCATGTCAAATTAGATCCTGACCCGATTAAATTGTAGGTTGCATAACAACTCTGACCAAGCTCTGTTCTCTGCATAGTTTTTGGATTTGTGTGATTAAATTGTTTCAAACCTGACACATCCCTGTTACCTCACACGAATGCTAATAAACCCTTAGTAAATAAGGATTAGTAAAATGCGTATTTACTAAGTAAATGATTCTGAAATGACATAATGTGGTTTCCAAACTCATGAAAGATCGAGTTGCCATGGAATGTTTTTCCAAATATTATTAAGCATGTTGATAATAAATTGAGTTTAATTAAAGTAATTGTCCTAGTTTATTTATGTTATAATTGTTGCAGATTGTGTTTAATGTTGCTAAGATCTATTTCATTCATATAGTTGCATGTTTAGGATAATTTGCATTAGGGATCGTTGCATTTAGTTTAATATATTTAATTTTAATCATCACTTCCAAATCATATTATGTTTTTATTTTGCAAGTTGTTAATATAATTTTACAATTAAGTGACTTAACAAAAATACAATTCCTGTGGAGACAATAACTCGATACTTATTACTTGATAACGACTGTGTACACTTGTACAAACCCCAACATTACAAGTTTTTGGCGCCGTTACCGGGGATTGTTAATTGTTGCCATAGTTATTTTTTGTGAAATTATTTACTTTCAATTTGGTTTATTTCTAACATTACTAACTTATTCTTTTTTTAAAAGTTTTTGATTTTCTTTTCGATGTTTTTATGAGCATGGATCAGATTATCGACTTCTGAGAATAGATCAGATTATCAAATCACTCCCTATACACCCTGAAATTGAACGAACTTTCAGACAAAGAAGACGTGAACGAACAGCTCAAAGACAAGTCGAGATGGACTTTGGAAATCAAAATCAGTACCAAGGTAATGAAGCTGATCATGTGCTAAATCCCATCCTCATTGCTGATGATAGGGATCGATGCATCAAACAATATACTGTGCCACTTTTCAGTGAGTTAAATCTAAGAATTAGAAGGCCAGATATTGAGGCAACCCAATTTGAATTGAAACCAGTGATGTTTCAAATGCTCCAAACGGTGGGCCAATTTAGTGGTATGCCTATGGAAGATCCACATCTCCACCTTCGATTCTTTATGGAGGTGAGTTATTCATTCAAGATAGCCGGTGTGACTGAAGACGTACTGAGGTTGAAGTTGTTTCTGTACTTGTTGCAAGATCGAGCACGAGTATAGCTCAATTCATTGCCACCAAACTCCATATCTACATGGCAAGAATTAGCAGAGAGATTTTTGGTTAAGTATTTCTCGCCTAGAAAAAACACTAAATTGAGGAACGAGATCACAACTTTCCAACAATTGGATGATAAGTCTTTGTATGAGGCTTGGGAGTGATTTAAGGAGTTACTTCGTAAGTATCCTCATCATGGGATTCCTCATTGTATCCAATTGGAGATATTCTAATGGTCTCAATGCACATATAAGATTTATGGTAGATGCTTCTGCAAATGGTGCAATTTTGTCTAAGTCTTATAATGAGGCTTATGAGATCATCAAGAGGATCACAAGCAATAACTATCAATGGCAAACAAATCGAACAGCTTCAGGAAGATGTATAGCTGGAGTTCATGAAGTTGACCCCTCACTTCGTTATCAGCTCAGGTATTGTCTATTTCCTCTATGTTAAAATATTTTACCGCTAATAGTGCTAATAATTTCGCAGCTCTGCCACCAAGTCTGTTTGAAGTAGTTTCCTATGTATACTATGGGGAAATTCATTCTTTTGAGAATTATGCATCGAATCTCGATTCAATATACTATGTGGGGAACCAATATCAAAATAGGAGAGGACAAGGACCCTAGTCCGACTTCTACAATCCTTCATGGCGTAATCATCCTAACTTCTCTTGGAGCAACCAAGGAAATGGATCAAACAACAGCTTTATGCAGCATAGACCCAACCAATCTCAAGGATTTAATTAGAAAGCTCCAAAACCACCTCAAGCTGAGTCATCAAACAGTTTGGAGAACTTGTTGAAAGCGTACATGGCAAAGAATGACGCTTTGGTCTAGAGCCAAGTAGCAACATTGAAAAATTTGGAATACCAAATGGGTCAGTTAGCTACAGAACTTCGTAATAGGCCGCAAGGAACCTTGTCAAGCAATACTGAGAATTTAAGAAATTTGGGTAAAGAACATATCAAGGTAGTGGCATTGCAAAGTGGTAAAATTCTGGAACCCCGGTTGGTTGATGTTGAAGATGAGCCCATTGAGAAGAATCAACCAGTTGTTAAGTTCCTACATCACAGGAGTCAGAATCTGCAAAGACTGACAAGGTAAATCCTAACTTAATGAATTCAGATACTTTAACATCTTCTTTGGATGTAGATTTACCTACTCAGAAGAGTTGTCTGATTTAACCAAAAGTTCCATCACCTCCATATCCACAAAGATTGTAGCAACATAAGCAGAAACAGGAGGTGCAATTCAAGAAGTTTTTTTATGTTCTGAAGCAGTTACACATCAATATTCCATTGGTGAGGCTTTAGAACAAATGCCAAATTATGTGAAGTTTATAAAGGATATACTATCCAAGAAGAAACGACTGAGTGAGTATGAGACTGTTGCCTTAACAAAGGAGTGCAATGCGTTCCTGCAGAACAAGCTGTTGTCGAAATTGAAAAACACAGGAAGCTTTATTATACCCTTAACATTGGTGAATCTTACTATGGTAAGGCTTTTTGTGACTTAGGAGCGAATATCAACTTGATGCCTAAGTCTATTTTCAAGATGCTAAGGATAGGTGAAGTAAGACCTACAACTGTGACGCTTCAGCAAGCGGATCGATCTTTAGCATATCCCGATGGAAAGATCGAGGATGTTTTAGTAAGAGTCAATAAATTTATTTTTCCTGCTGATTTTATTATCTTAGATTTTGAAGTAGATAAGGAAGTGTCGATCATCCTTGAGAGACCTTTTCTAGCCACGGGAAGAACGTTAATTGATGTGCAAAAAGGTGAACTTACCATACGAGTTCAAGACAATCAGGTAACCTTTAACATTATTAAAGAAATGAAATTTCCTGATCTGACAAAAGAGTATTCAGTTATTGAAGAGATATAAACCTTGGCTTTTATGGAAAGAAATTTTGAAGAAGACCCATTAGAGAAAGCCTTAAAGTTTGACCCTTTGGAAAATGAAGAAGGTGAAGGAAACATGGCTTTGATGGAAGCCAATCCGAGAAATTTTATTCAATCCACACGATTTGAACCATTGGAGTTAGAAGTCAGAGAATTTGTGCAACCCAAGTTGTCAATCGAAGAGCCACCTAAACTCAAACTAAAGGTACTTCCTTCCCATTTGAAATACGTTTATTTAGGTGATTGTTCCACTTTGCCTATGATTATTTCAGTAGAACTGACGAAAGATCAAGAGGAGCAACTAATTACTGTTCTAAAGAAATTTAAGAAAGCAATTGGTTGGACCATAGCTGATATTCGAGGTATAAGCCCTTTTTTTTGTATGCATAAAATTATTTTAGATGAAGGTTAAAGAGCTCGAATTGATGGGCAAAGGAGGCTCAATCCTATTGTGAAAGAAGTTGTGAGAAATAAAGTGATCAAATGGTTAGACGCAGGAATCATCTATCCTATTTTAGATAGTTCGTGGGTAAGTCCGGTGCAGTTTGTGCCGAAGAAAGGTGGAATCACGATTGTTGAAAATGAGCGTAACGAGTTGATTCCAATGAGAACTGTTATTGGTCGGAGAATTTGTATTGATTACAAAAAGTTGAATAAAGCCACTCGGAAGGACCATTTTTCATTGCCGTTTATGGGCAGATGTTAGATCGACTGGCAGGTAATGAATTCTATTGTTTTTAGATGGCTATTTGGGTTATAACCAAATAGTTGTAGCTCTGGAGGACCAACATAAAACAACCTTTACTTGTCTATACGGTACGTTTGCTTTTAGGCGAATGCCTTTTGGGTTATGCAATGCACCTGCAACATTTTAATGATGCATGATGGCAATATTCACTGATATGGTTGAAAATTTTGTTGCGGTTTTCATGGATGATTTTTCTATTTTTGGTAACACTTATTATATTTTTGTGAGTAATTTGGCTAAGGTACTAAAGAGATACGAAGAGACGAATCTTGTCCTTGGGAAAATGCCATTTTATGGTTAAGGAAGGGACTGTTTCAGGGTATAAAATCTCGAAGAAAGGAATTAAAGTCGATAAAGAAAAGGTGAGCATAATTGAAAGATTACCGGCCCTAATTAATGTGAAAGGAGTCAGAAGTTTCTTAGGCCATGCCGATTTTTACCGAAGGTTTATCAAGGATTTCTTGAAAATTTCTAAACCGTTGTGTTTGTTGTTAGAGAAGGATACAGTGTTTGATTTCAACAAAGCATGTTTGAAAGCTTTTGAAGATTTAAAATAAGGTTAATCTTAGCCTTAATAATCGTTACACCTAATTGGAGCTCACCTTTTAGGTTGATGTGCGATGCAAGTGATTATGTTGTTGAAGCTGTGATAGGTCAAAGAAGAAACAAAGTGTTTCACCCTATTTACCATTCAAGTAGAGCCTTGACGGGGGCCCAACTCAATTATACGGTAATTGAAAAGAAAATCTTTGCTATAGTTTCTGCTTTTGACAAATTTCGCTCATATCTTATAGGTACCAAAGTTACAGTATTCACTGACCATGCGGCCATTAAATACTTGCTCACAAAGAAAGATGCGAAATCGAGGCTAATTTGTTGGATACTTTTACTCCAAGAATTTGACCTTGAGATACAAGACAGAAAAGGTGTCAAAAATCAAGTAGCTGATCATCTGTCGAGGTTGGAGCAAGATGAGGTAACTCATCATGTGTGCTTATCAACGAGAATTTCCCAGATGAACACTTATTTGAGGTAAGTTAAATTCATGAAACACCTTGGTTTGCTGATTTTACCAATTATCTTGCATGTGGAATAATTCCTCGAGAAATGACATACCAACAAAGGAAGAAATTCCTTCATGATAGTTGGTATTATTTCTGGGAGGATCCGTTTTTGTTTAAACAATGTGCAGATAATATAATTCGGAAGTGTGTAGATGAAAGTGAGATTGCTGAGATCTTGTATCATTGCTATTCATCTCCAAGTGGGGGACACTTTGGTGGTTCACGTACCGCAGCAATGATTTTGCAAGCAGGTTTCTTTTGGCCTACACTATTTAAAGATGTGTATGCTTATGTGAAGAACTGCGATAAATGCCAAAGGACCAGAAATATATCAAGGAGAAATGAGATGACCTTGACAAACATTTTGGAGATTGAATTATTCGACGTACGGGGCATTGACTTCTTAAGCCCATTTCCTTCTTTATATGGGAACAAATACATCTTATTTGCTGTAGACTATGTATCCAAGTGGGTTGAAGCTGAAGCATACCCTACAAATGATTCTAAGGTAGTCATGCGATTCCTACATAAGATTGTGCTTACACGATTTGGGACACCAAAAGCTATTTTGAGTGATGAAAGTTCTCACTTTGTGAACAAATAGCTTAAGTGGTTGTTTAAAAAATATGATGTGAAGCACAAGATTGCTACTGCTTATCACCCCCAGTCTAATGGGCAAGTTGAAAGAGTGAACCGTGAAATCAAAGGTATCCATGAAAAGGTAGTACGCCCTAGCAAAAAAGATTGGTCTCGAAGGCTCGATGATGCATTATGAGCCTATCGAATAGCATTTAAGACACCATTAGGAATGACTCCTTATCAGTTAGTTTTTGGGAAGGTATGTCATTTGCCATTAGAGTTGGAAAATAAAGCTCACTGGGCTTTGAAGCAATTGAACTTTGATCTTAAGCAAGCTGGTGAGAGAAGGATGTTACAACTTGATGAGTTGGAAGAGTTGAGGTTGTTTTCCTATGAGAATGCCAAAATGTGTAAATAAAGATCAAAGAGATGGCATGATAGTCATATACAACCTCGGGAGTTTAAAGAAGGTCAGAAGGTTTTGTTGTTTAATTCAAGGTTGAAATTATTTCCTGGGAAGCTTAAATCCTGATGGAAGGACCTTATAGCATCTACTGAGTTTATCCTTATGGAGCTGTTGAATTATACAACAATTACAGAGGTGCATTTAAAGTTAATGGTCAACGTCTCAAACATTATTGGGATGGTAAAGTTGAGTGAGTTGAATCCTCGTTCAAATTAACAGATCCTTGATTTTTCATGAACTTGTTTTATAAATAAATAAATAATTAGAACTTATTTTCTTAATTTAGTACATTTAATTAATTCTGTCTAATGAGATTGGAACTTAAGCGGGACCACTATGAGCCCTCCAACCTTTCCTTAGAATTAATTAAATATAATTTGTTAAGAAGAAATTTTCTAATTAAGATTTAAAATTTTTTAAGTTTCATTTGCTTTGTTTAAATTGTAAACTTTTATGTTAATAAAAGGGGGTCAAATTTGGCCCAAGTACTAATCAATTTTTGTTGAGTAAGCCTGTAAATACAGTCTGAGTTTGAAGACCATAACAACAAAAAGGAGGGAAAATCCATACCTATTACCGCCACTTCCATTACTTGCCGCCCAAGTAACCCTAACATAGCTAAATTTTTGCTACATGTTGCCCTAATTTTTCCCTATATAAACCCCTCTTCATGGTAATATCTTTCATATCCCTCAAAGCAATTTGCTTAACCCAAAAAATCCCTACACCTCCCTTGTAACACCCCCGACCAGACCCAGACGTTACAGCCGAATTCAGCGTGTCACATGGAAATGTTACTAAAGAAGTCATGTTTTATCCAAAAATCTTTCTTAGAGTTTAAAGAATATTTTTGTTCTAAGTTCAAGAGAATGGAAGTTGTGCATCAGGTAGGAAACCAGAAAAGAGGAGGTGAGTCTATTGGACTGCTTAAGTACCAAGCTCTTCATGGATCCAATCCTAGACATGCACACATCTATTGCCACACTTTAAGCATATTACTTGTCCACAAACAACAATTTAAGTTTAAGTCTATTTAAAATATTTATTTCCTTTGAAAACAATTACGTTGCGGAAGCTTTGCTCAGGATATTTTAAAAATAAGTAACTTTTATATATAAAAAAAGTCCTAGAGCTAACCAATTTAATAACCCAAAATAAATAAAAATAAAAATAAAAGAGCGGCATTATTACAACATTAGCCTAAATAACAATAATCAAAAATAAATGCGAAACTTATTTAAAAACCAGAAATTTAATCTTCGTGGCCACTTTGAATCCCGCCCAGCTCCAAGTCCACCAACTAGGGCTCACCTGCAAGGATGGAAGAGAAAGGGGTGAGTTTGGAAAACTCGGTGTGTATGGAGAACCCATCCAAAGCCCAAGACAGCTCAAGCCCATAGAGCCTAAGCCCCATTCAGATAACAGTGGTTACCGGGCCGAAGCCCTTTTCAGAATATAGTAAACTAGGCCTTAGCCCCTTTTCAGATAACAGTGTGGCCCATAGGCCCAATTCCAGAACAGAACAGACATATTCGTGTATGCAAGCCCAATCCAGCCTATAGCCAACCGCTACACTCCAGCCGTACCAGCCTTACACTCCATGTGGAAAATATCTCAACCCACCCAGCCCTACACTCCACAGTTGCAGCATTGCTGCTCAATTATCGGTAAGTTGAGGCAAAGCCTCCAGTACGTGGACAAGCCACTTTCAGTACCTCCTCCATCAATATCCCAGTCCCATGCATCAGATAATAATAATAACATGGTATGGTATGCAAAGAAATGTAAAAGCGATCAAACATGCATTCAGGTCAACCTTAATCCTATAGGCCCTACAGTGTCCACTAGCAATTTAAGCCCATTTAATCCAAGTATTATGACCAGTTTACCGGTTTAAGCAGTTTCGATTCCGCAGTCTAACAGAACATATTTATTGCTTTTTTTTCAATTATCTTACCCGTATAGACCCGTAAGCCCATTGGGCCCAGTTTTAGCCTATCGAGGCCCAACTACCGAAGTGCACGACATTTCACACACGACTAACTTACCACTTTGAGATTTCAGATCTAATGATTTCTAAACGTCTTGTGAGCACTCGCACACTCACAAACCCACGAAACGCCGAAATTTTGGCATTTCAGCTTTTGCCGAATTGAACTATGAGAGGGTGTTCGATACACACCTGTTTCGCGACAACTGCTACTAAGATCCCTTACGATGTCCTACAATGAATTTCCACAATTCTTAGATTGCAAACCACAACTACTAATCCCAATATTCACTTACGCATATTCAAACCATGCCCCTAAAGCCTTTAAAATCTTACCTTTTTGCCGAAAACCGATGACTAGATCTAAGTCTAGTTGCTCTAAAGATCCAAGCCTTCGATCCAACACTCAATAAGACACTAATCACCGAAAGAAATCATTGGTTAAAGACCCTTAAAGCCCTATGCCCGAATCGACAGCCTCCCTAGATTTTAGGGACTTCGGCTTTTTCTAACTTGTAAAATAAGACTAGATCTGAAGTGATGAGCACTTACCACTTATTCTTCTTTGATTTCTACACAAATCTGATGTAGATCTATCCTCTAAACGATGGTAGAACTCAAATCCAGGAGATCTAAAGTTTCGACTATAAGCCCCTAAATCTATGGTATTTCAGCTTTTTAAGTGATAAAGAAGATGATGATTTGAGGCTATAACCTTGAAGTAATGTTGCCGACAGATACTAAGGGTTTAGAGAAGATGAATGTTGATCAAAAGGAACAAAAATACTGAAGGATTTTGGCTTTAGAGAAATCGACACAAGTAGTGAGTTTTCAAGATTTCGGCTTTTAATGGCGATTGGCTATGAAGGTTTAGTGGAGGATAGGATCGGCAGAGGAGGTGAATAAGGTGATCAGAAGGTTTTGGCTAGAAGGAGAAATATAAAAGAAGAAAGAAAATGGAGGAAAAAGAGAGGAAGAAAATTCATTACCAAGGAGAAGGAGCTTACGTTTTCGGCTTTTGAGAGAACTTAGAAAAGATGAATGAAAGCTTTTAGGTGGCTAACCCTAATCCTCCAAGACAGAAAAAGAAAAGAACCTAACTTTAATATCAACTAAAGCAATCGGCCCAACCTCCCTGAGGCCCTTGCCGAAATTCTCTTGAGTGATCACCTGTCCAACACATGCCTAAAATTAAAAAGTAACAATATGCCTACCTTACAACTTGAACCCTGGACCTCTAATTCCTTCCCAGGCGCCATTTATTTAGGAACTTAGTGGCGCCACCTTGCCACTTTACCAAGGCCTTATTTGTGTCATAATTTACGAAGTTCTTCTTAAAAGCCTACTTAACCAAGTCTCCTATTTACTTAAAATCCAACCTTGATATTTTACATTGTTTAACTTAGGCTTGGGCCTTCTAAAGGCCCACTAACACATTTAAACACAATTCCAATACTCAGAACACCAAAATTTCAAAATTTACCGAAAATCACAAAAACCCGAAAAATCTCAAAAATCAGGGCGTTACATCCCTCTTGTGTCACTAGTCTCAAATCCCAAAAGAAACCCTAGTTTCTTTTCTTTTTTCGCCAAAATCACCTATTGTTGCCGCAAGAAGATTGCCGAAGCACCAACGTCACTACCACACACTGCTGTTGTCACCGTTGCACATTGCTATCACTGTCGCACGATGTCGTTATCGCTACACCATTCTTGCCATCGTAAGGTTTTCACCGTAACAAGTCCTTACCCACTCTACTGATCTCTCTTTTCCCCCTTGTGCAGAAACTTTGCTAAATTTTTAGGAAAAGATATCATGTCTCGCAAAAGAACTAGATCTTCAAAGACTACTCCTAAAAACCCGATTTTGATCGATGAAGAAATGAAAGAGAGATTTGATTCAATCTTCAAGCATCAACCTATGATGTTGGAAAAAGGTTTTAATTTGAAGAGTAATGATTTGATGGTTGTTCCTCTACCGATTAGAAATAAAATCAATTCTCTCAAATGGGAATGATTTTGTGACAGTCGTTCACTTTTCGATGATGAACTAGTTTGAGAGTTCAATGCTAATTTGACTACACAAGATGCTATTGAGGTTATTGTTCAAAAGAAAAAGGTACCTCTTACTTCTAAGTCCATCAATGATTTGTTTAACTTACCTGATGTTAAAGAAGATGAGTACTACCCTTTGATGAACAATATCAATTGGGATTTTCTTCAACAAGTGCTTGATGTTCTGACAAATCCGGGATCCCAATAGACTATAAGAAAGTATGGAAGCCATTCTTGCAGAAGGGAATTATCTAAAACTAGTAGCAAAGGTATAGTTTTATTTCGTTCGCTACAGTTTTATGCCTATCTCACATAGTTCCACCATCTCGATGTAACGGATGCTCTTGTTATATGCAATTTTGACAGAAAAGTCCATTAATCTTGGGAAAATTATTCTCAAGGAGATTCATGAGTGTGCTAAAAAAAGACAGGAAGTGTTTATTTCCCATCATTAATCACTTTACTTTGTTTAAGGGCCCATGTTAAAACATAAGCAAACTGAAGGGACAATATGTTCAAGGGTGCATTACAAATCATGATCTTGCAAGGTTAGTAGAGAAGGTGCATGAGCTGAGTCAAGGTGAGCAAGAAGAGCCAACTGAGCCAGATACCGAGGAGTCAACAAATGAAACTAAAACTAAAGCTAATTCAGTTACAAACACTGAAGAAAAAGAATCTAATAAGGAACCGAATAGTCCTAAACCAACTGAAGGATCTGCAAACCCTAAACTTAGGTTGAGCCAGAAGAAGAAACAATTAAGCTAAGTGTTGAACCTGAATTTAAAACTCCAATGCCGACTTCTGCAAGTACTTCAAAGAAATTAGAGTTGTCAATTTTGATGGATATGTGCAAGTTCATACACAAACAATAACAAACTTACTAAAAATATGAAAAAAATTAGAGATGATTCAATTCGAAATAATTTTAAGAATATCTCTAACACTTTTGTTCCTGAGTTCCCAGATGCCATTTTTGAGACATGGATGGGAGATACTGACTATGCAATCGGTGATGGAGCCTAAGAAGACAAGGGGAATGAGTCAGAAAAATAAAAGGGGGGATTATTGTCCTATTATTTACTTAATTATTTTTAGGTCCTTATGAACTTATTTCTTTCATAATTAGGATTTAATTTCTGCAGAATAAAACTTAGCAAGCATGAATAAACTTAACACTTCTTTAGAAAGAAAAAGACTAAGTGATGTGGTAATGGGAATGAACATATCTAGGATTGGGTTATTAGGAAAGACTTGGTATTTAAGCAGTCTTAATGACTCACCTCTCTTTCTTTACAACCCTACCTGGTGTTCAGTTTTCATTCATTACTTTGTTCTTGCAATGAGGACATTGCTTCTTTTTAAATGGGGTAAGGCAAATAATTGCTCAAATTTTTAAAATTTTCAAGTATGTTTCAATTATTTCTTTCATAAGTATGTTTTAATAAATGAATGTTTAGAGAAATTTTTTGTTAATGAGATAGTTTGTATGCAAGCATGAATGATGATTCTATCTGAGTGATTGTATGTTATTATAAGGAATGGAATGTTTGTATGATCTTAGTCTTAGGTAATGTTTACCATGAAAACTTAGTTTCTTTTGAGATTAGACATGCATGAAGGTTTATATCTTTAGAATTGGCTTAGTAACTTTCTTGAGGCGAAATCCTAGGAGACATAAAAATCTAAAATGATATAGGCACTATTTCTTTGGATCGTTTGAGCCTTTTTCAAGCCAACCTTATGATATTAGACCCTTGAAACTATAATTTTGAGCTTAGAGGCCTGTTTATTGCAATGAACCTACATTATAAGCCATATTTCCATCTTTTTAAGTTATCCTAATTTTGTGCACCCATCTTAACTAAAGTTGTCTTGGTAATCAACAGTTGAGGAAATTTTTAAAAAGATGTATGTACTCATGCTTAAAAAAAGGGGGGACAAAGAAAGAGTGAAGAAAGTTTGTTCAGTCTCTAAAATAAAATGTATGAGCATGAGTTCAACATAAAGTTTGGGGGTGTTCCAAATGTTCACTTAAAGAAAAAGGTTGTATTTTAATAAATCCAAGACAAAGTTAAAGATTAAGATTTTAAAATCCTAATGTCTTATCTCTTGAAAATCCTTACCTTTAACCAAGCCCCATTACAACCTTATAAAAGACCTATTGGTTTGATGATTATGTCACCTACATTAGTGGAGAGGAAGTACTAACTTCAACATATGAAGATCATAAATAAGCCTTATGATTGTTTTGCTTGATTGATGAGAAATTATGTTGCATGAAGAATATTATCTGTGGCTGTGACATACATACAAACTATGATTCATGTTGGCATATTTTGAAACTTAGTATAAAATTCTAAAAATGTTTGCATACAAATTATTTGTTAATAAAGAAGATCTATGAACATGAAGTTATTAATGCGTGATTATGGGACAAAGATTGATGCTACTTACACAATTAGCAATTTTGCCTTAGCAAGACCTTTTGCTATGCATGAACATTACTCGGGACGAGCAATGATTTAAGTTTTGGGGGTGTGTAAACTGAAAAATATATAGGATTTTTCTTATGTAATTTATCACCCTTTTACTTAAATTCGTTGTTAAAACTAAGTAATTTTTTAATAAATTAATGAAATATGGGAAAATATGAAAATAGGACATAGAAATTATTAAGATGTGATTTTATGCTTTATTATATAGTTTTCAAGCATAAAATGGCTTATTTTATATTTATTTGAGCAAATTATATTTTTAGGACATAAAATGGGCCATGCATGATTAAATTAAATAATAAAAGATAAAATTATATCTAATAATTCAATTTTAAATATTTCATTAATAAATTGGGTTTTAATTAGTTATTTAAATTAGATAAATTTTATTCTTTGGTCCTCTAATTTATTGACTTATTTTGGACAAGTCTGATAGCTTTATTGGATTACAAAATAGTCGAAATTGGAGACCAAGTCAACCCAATTTTTGGCTATGCTTGGCTATCCACATAAACCACTTTTTGGTTTAATTGCATAAGGTCCTTGCAAGGTTGAAGAAATTAGAGATTTGCCTGAAGATTTACACTTGATCGAGTCTTAGTCTTGAGTTGTTGTGGCATTTAAATTGAGAAAAAATCAAGTAAAAATCAGCTCAACTTCTTCAATTCATGACCGACCACCTATTGAAGATGTTTGAAGAGATGAAACCTCCTATTTTTAGCAAACTATCCTTGTAACACCCCGAATTTTGGGACTAGAAGTATTAGGTTTTGAACATGGGAACAGTTAGGAGGTTGCACATAAATGTTTAGTTGTGCAAGAAAGCGACACTAATACATGTCTGCTTCAGTGGTTAAGTGTCCTGGGAAGTGTCTGAAAATTCTTAGGTTCAAGTCTTAACTTGGGCAAAATTTTTGTTTTTAATGGAATATGTAATATCCCGAATTAGGGCCTAATCAAAATAATGGTTTTGGGACCACAAATCCGAGATAGAAATAATTATTTTATAATTATTTTGAGGTCTATAATATGATTTCATGATTGTGTGAAAATTTCGTGAAGAAATTCTATGCATAAAGTGCTTAATTTGAAATTAGGGACTAAATTGAATAAGTTGCAAAACTTGCATTCTAGAAGCTTTGAGTATGAAATTGCTTTGGAATATTAATTAGGAGGTCTTAAATAGAATTTAACCAATTTCTAAAATTTTGGACAAAAATAGGCTTGTACATGAAAAATTACAAAGAAAGGCATTAAGGGCATTTTTTTCATTTAGTAAATATAGTCATTAAAAAGGGAAAAATAACACAAAAATGGACTCATCTTCTCCATAATGGCTGCTGAATTTTTCTTGTCACCATAGCTAGGGTTTTCAACATTTTCAAACCTTGATTGTAAGTGATTTCCATGCTCGTTTTTAATGCTCTTTTCGATTTTAAAATCTAGAAAGCATGTTCTATCATTTTCTAGCAATATTTTGAGCTAGGATGCATGTATGAAAATTTACCCATGTGTGACATAATTGTATTTTGATGAATAATGAAAGTATATGATGGTTTGATGTGTGTTTAACAACTTTTACCTAGTAGTTTTATGTGAAAACACCTAAAAAGGGACTTAATTGTAAAAAGGGTAAAATTGATGGTAAAAATCTGATTTTTAGTGTGAAATATGGGCTGTAATGGACACTAGGAAATTTTGGCTATTCCTAGATGTCATGGGAAATGCATGTAACTCATTGTACAAACTTAAGGACTCAATTGTAAATAATTGAAAAGCTAGGTGCAAAATGGTAATTTTTATCCAAGCCCGTATTAGGGGCTGTTTTGATGAATGTATGTTGAATAAATTAATTTGGCATTTTAGATCAACAGAAACGAGATTCAAGTCGTGATCGAGGGAAAAATAAAGTTTACGAGGAATAGGCTCGATTTCTAACATTTTGTACCGAGGTAAGTTCATGTGTAAATGTGGTAACATAATTGTCATTTTAAGTAATTTAATGTTATTTATATGATATGATGATTATTATCATGAAATATTATGCTTTGTGAATTATTATTTAGTAATATGCAAATCATGTGAGCTACTTGATAAGTATGAAATGCTACCAAGTATCGGTTCCGACATTCCGTCAAAGACGGCAAAGATGTGTGATCGAGAAAAATCTCGTTTGAACCTTAGGAATAGATTAGGATTCAAGTGACATGTCGCTAGGATAGTTGAGTTTTGAACTCGTTGAGTTGAGTCCGAGTTCGTGAGATGTAACTAGGCATCCGAACTCGTTGAGTTGAGTCTGAGTTTGTGAGATGTAACTAGGCATCCGAGCTCGTTGAGTTGAGTCCAAGTTCACTTATGGATACGAACGCCCGAGCTCGTTTATTTGAGTCTGAGTTCGCTTATGGGTGGGTTACATGGTAGCTTGGCTACATAAATTCCGCAAGCTATTGAGTTTGTCTAGCTGCGGGTATGGCACTTATGTGCATGCAATCCGTGCATCCAAATTATATTCCGATGTGTTCAACTCTTAAGTGAATAAGAAGAATACCTAAGACAAAAGTGACATGTTGGTAAGTGTGGTGAATGAGAAAATTGGACAGGTATGTGCTTAAACCCTCGGGTTGAGAACTTGGTATGATGAAATCGTGGTAAGATAGTAAATACACATGTAACATGAATGTCTTGATGATATTTATGCAAAGGATGTTTTATGTTGGATTGCATGATTATTTTACTTGCTATTTGCATGTGAACTTACTAAGCATTTATGCTTACTCCCTCCTTTCCATTCTTTGTAGTTTTGACAAGCCATCTCGGAAATCAGGAACGGTCGGAGGCTCGCTCACATTATCCGTGGACCATTTTGGTATAATGGCTTGTATATTTTGAGTATGGCATGTATAGTATTATAATCATTTTGTGTATATGATCTTATGATATGGCTATTGAGTGGTAAGGAAATGCTTGGTAATGATTAGCCATTGGAATGGCTAATTAAGATCATATTTGGTGTTATGTATGCTTAATGTGAAATCTAATCTATGGAAATTCATAAAAAGGTACAATTTGCCATAAAATAGTATCATATAGCAGCAATAATGTGAGTTTGAAAAATCACTAAAAATAGTAGAGATAGAATTAGATGGTGAGAAAAATATGAAATTGAAGCTTATCAAGTCTATTTTCATATGGAAGAAACAAAACAGGTAAATAAGCTGTATTTAATGAGATGCTTAGGTTTTGGTGGAACAAGGTCAGAGCGATTTTTGAATCCCCTACTCTAACTTTAGAAATTCACTAAAAATTGTACAAAAATAACTAGGAGTCATACTTTATATTTATAGATTTCTTATTGATTCTAATTTTAAGAGAAATAAACAGAATAGGCATCTGAATTTTGTATAGAGAGAAAACTAATTCGTAGTGAATAGAGGTCAGAGTAGTCGAACACTGAAGTAGGGAAATTTTAACTAATAAACTGTACTAATTGGCCTGACCAAAAATTCTGGAAAAAATTTATTAAGTTGATATATGAGTCTAGTTTTAGGGAAAATTTACAGATTTGAATTTCAAATTTCGTAACTTGAGATATGATTTTTTTAGCAACTGTAATGCAAATGGGTAGTTTATTACGAAAGGTGAAATAAATTATTTGAAATTGTTTAAGTGATAAATTAAGTCTGTTAACGCCTCGTGCTCGACTCCGGCGACGGTCTTGGGTAAGGAGGTGTTACAGAATAACCCCTATCCCTAGTCAATAGGCTTATAAATAAATGTGGGTAAAATATGATAGAATGGACTTGTTGGTCTGGTGCTTAAAAGGAGTGTTAATGAGCAAGAGGTCTAGAGTTCAAGTTCTAGCGCAAGTAGGGAATTTATTTTTACTTTTAGTCTAGGAGAGTTCTAGTTTGACCGAAGCTTGAGTGTTTGAGGAGTATGGGGAGTTATGGTCGAATTTTAAGAGGTTGTTGGTGGAAATTTTGGTTGTTAAGGGATGTGGATAAGTGGGGATTTGGTTGAGTGATCGTAGGAGTGATTTGGGGAGAAAAATTAGGAGAATTTGAAGGTAGTGGAAGAGTGTGTGCCGAATTAGAACTCCTGCTTCTCAGAATTTGGCTTTGGTTAGTTTCTCTCCTCATTTTCGGTTTCTAGCAATTGCTTTCGGGTTCTTTTTACTCTTTGTTTTGGTAGCCGAATATTGCTATTGAACACTAGGGTACCTTTCTTTTTAGGCCTATTTCAGTTTTGCTCTTCTATACAGTGCCTCTTTTTTACTGATTTCTCTTCTTCCTTTATTCCTTTAGCAATCGTGCTTTCCCTTGTTCTCTTTTGTTTTCGGCCGAATGCTCTCCTTCCCTTTTCTCAAATTCTTTCAGCTTTTAGCTCTTGGTTTTTTGTTGATTCTTTCCTTTTCCTCTCCCTCTCTCAATCAGTTTCTCTGTGTCTGATTATTTCTTCTTCTCTTGCTCTCTTAATTGGTTGTGCTTGTCCGAATACTACCCTTTCTTTTACCCTCATTGTGCCAATCTCTTCCCCATTACTCTCTGTCAATTTTTGGGGTAATTACAAGTGCTCAATTTTGCATTTCGGTAAGACTAACTTTCAGTTTGGTTCAAACTATTCGTTCAAATAGTCATTAATAGGAGGTTGGCTATATTTCAGGTTGTAACTGAGGGCTTAAGTGGTCGTTCTCTTTCAACTGATAAGGTGGAAAGGGCCTTGGTTGTTCAATCAAGGTAAGGGGTTATTGATTGGATGATTTTACACTGGTTGATTAAGTGTAACAGCCCGATTTAGGCCTAGTCAAAATAGTGGTCTCGGGACCAGAAATCCAAAGTTGGGAAAATTATTTTTATTATTATTTTGATGTTCTGGCATGATTATATTAGTTCATGAAAATTTTGGTGAGTTAATTTTGACGTTTGTAAGCCCAATTGCGAAAAAGGACTAAATCACATAAAGTGCAAAAGTCCTAGATTGATAGTTAAAGGTGTTAAATGGCCATGTAAATAAAACTGGAGGTCTTTAAAAGGCAAATAGACCCTTGAGTATAGGCATAGCCGGCCATGGAGTCTTAGGGGAGACAAAATTGTCAAAATTAGGTGAAATTTGGTCACCAATTTTGGCTAGTTTTATTTTATTAAAACAAAAAGGTTTATCTCTTCATTCTCTCTTCCTCTTAGCCAAAAATACCAGCAAGTATTTGGGGTTTAAGAGCTTGAAATTTCAGCAACTTGAAGCACTCAGAAGTGATTTCCATGTCCTTTGTTGATGATTTTTGTATTTTTGAGACTCTAGAAGCATGAGCTTTCAAATGAGGGGTCTATTTTGCAAAATGATTAAGAGCTTAGGGTTTTTCCATGAATGGATTTGTGATAGTTTATAAGTTTTTATGGAAGAATATGAGTCCTAGTTGTGTTATAAATAACTTTTGTGAAGGACTTTTCATGGAAAACACCTAAAGGGACTATTTTGCTTAAGTTGTAAAATAGTTGATAAATATGTGAAATAGTGAGAATTTGAAGTTGCTATAAGAGTAAAAAGGGTTCGGATAGGCTTGAGATAAGAAGAAATTCGATAAAAATTAATTTTCGAGCATAGGGGCAAAATGGTCATTTTACCTAATATGTGAATTTTAAATTGTCTAATTGTGTTTAGTGACTAAATGAGTGCATTTTGCTATTATAGATCAAGATTTACTGAATACAAACCTAGACCAGGGGAAGGCTAAACAAATCAACTAAACCGACTAGTCGCGTATGTTTTGAAATCCGAAGTAAGTTGTATGTAAATAACACAACTACATTGTTGATATATGTGTTTGAATTGTCATTGAATTGATATAGCATGATTTGATTCATTATGAAATTGAGAATGTATATCGAAATTGAGATAATAGAATTCCCGTTGGGACCTTAGGAAGTAAATCGGATATTTATGCAGTGACATTTGGGTCATTTGTGTGAGCTAGTGTAAGACATGTCATGCATCAGCCACAATATGAGAGCCAGTGTAAGACCATGTCTGGGACATGGCATCAGCATTGAAATGAGGGCTAGTGTAAGACATGTCTGGGACATGCATCGGCCTCGAAATGTAAGCTAGTGTAAGACATGTCTGGAACATGCATCGGCTACGAGATGATAGTCAGTGTAAGACCATGTCTGGGACATGGCGTCGACTTGAGATATGAGTTAGTGTAAGACCATGTCTGGGACATGGCATCGGTGCTTTACCCATGTTGGAGGCTTAATGAATATCCAGTGATATTCTGAATGGTTCAACGGTGAATGTTATGTTCTTGAGCTAATGAGAAAGTATAAACGTGTTGTAAATGGTACAGGTACCTAATTGGTACGTATGAGATATGAGCTCAATACATATAATATGTAACTTGTATGGATGTTAATGAGTAAGTTACACCTATGCCTACTTTGGTGTTATGAGCATGTTGATTATGAATAAATGTTGTGGTATACTTATTTATATGCAACTTACTGAGCTTTATGCTTACTCCCTTTCCTTCAAATTTCCTTTCAGTGCCGCCTAATTAGCTCAAGAATCACCGGATGTCAGAGGTATCAATCACACTATTAGCCGAAGCATTCGGTATAGTTGGATTTATATTTTTGAATATGGCATGTATAGGGCTTAGACTTCATTATTTTGTGTCTTTGAGAAATTGGCCAAATGTGTTGGCTTGGCATAGATTCCACACTTTGTATTCAGCCTTTAATGATGGCTAACATTCATTTTGAGTTTATAAAAGATGCATCTTCATGTTGAATGAATGTCTATTGTGGCTGATTTGATTATGCAAATTATGTTTGTTTTGGTACTGGTTGATCTTTGTCTGAAAATAGGTAAGGGTGGCAATGAGGCTTGGTAAATAGCCTTATTGTCCACACAGGTAGACAAAGGGGCATGTGTCTAGGCCGTGTGTGACACACGATCAGCCCCATGGGCTTGTGGTCCGGCCGAGTGTCCCCTGCACGTAAAAATTTCAAGTCAGTATGCATGGTAATAAACACACGGCCAAAGACAGAGCCATGTGTCTCAGCCATGTAGAGGACACGGCCTAGTACACGGGCGTGGGCCATGGCCGTGTGACATTTTGGACATGCTGACGTCAGAAACAGAATACCCGGGTTTTTGCACAAGGACTAAGACACGGGCGTGTCATGGCCGTGTGAGGGACACAGGCCATTGACATAAGCGTGTGTTTGGCCGTATGAAAACCCCTGTAGGTGTGAATTAGAATTTAATTTCACACGGGTGTGGGACACGGGTGTGTCCCAAAGTGCTTAGGTTGTGTGAGCCACACGGGCCATCAGCACAACCATGTCAAAATGGACACACGGGCGTGTTTCTCTTCTACACGAGCATGTGCCCTGTTTTAAAGGTAAATTTCCTAAGTTTGGTTTGAGGACCCGGAATGGTCCTGAGTAATTTTCAATGGTCGATTTAGGGCTCGTAGGCTCATAAGTAGAAGTTTAAGGTAGAAAATGAAAATTTTTTAATTTGGACCGAGTCTTGGTGACTTGAGGTTATTCGAATGCATGAGATTAGGTTAGGTAATGCCTCGTACTCTGCCCCGGCATGGGTTACGGGTATGGGGTGTTACATTAAGTGTTTACCTATTTTTGGTTGATGCATAGGGACTTTTTGAAGGAGAGAGAAAAGATCCTTAGTTGGCATTACGGTAGACAGAACTCCTCTCGTGGCTTGATCGAAGGTATGTTATTGTGAGTTTAACGATTGGGGTAGTTGTGTGTATTCAATTGAGTACTGGACTAAGTGAGTAATTGAGGATTTTTGTTTAAGTGTAGGGTTCAAAGGTGCAGGTATTCTCTTCTCTCGACAAATAGAAGCAAGATGTGTAAAAACACTGGCCTAATCGTAAATCGGCAAAAGTCAAAATAAGTGACCGTCGAGGCTACACGGGCGTACGCTCACTCGTGTGGTAGTCCATATACCTAAACATGGGCGTATGATCGTTGAGTCCGGCCATGAGCGATTTCATGGGTTGAGGCCGTATCAGGCCATATTATGCCGAAATGAGTCGTGTGGGCCCCACGAGCATGTGGGCCCCACAAAGGTAAACCACACAGGCACGTGGGAAATAGTGGGCTAGGCTGTGTAATCCACATGGCCAAGGCCATTTCTGGGCTATGTGGGCCACACGGACGTGTGGGCCCGCATGGACCCGTAGTATGGGCCTTGGGCCCATTTTCACTGTTTGACTGTTAAGGTTGCATGGGTCACTCGAGACGACTGTAGACCTACTGTTGGGTTGGTAAGTTTACCTAGACCCTTATATATGATAAAATGATAATTTTGCCCTTATATGGTAAGATGACTGTTTTGCCCCTATGTGATGTATATATATATATATATTTGTGCATGTATGACCGTATTTTTAGCATGCTATTTAAACTGTAATGGATACATGTATGATTCTATGATATGACATGACATGACATGATTGTATGATGCATTGCATGGGGATAGGTTTATACTGATCGGAGGAAGTGCACTGAAAGGCTTCAAGCCTAAATTACTGGCAGCCCAGCCGCATATTACTGTATAATGCTACAACTAGTGCTAACTCTAGAGTGTAGGGATGGTTGGGTTGATTATATACCCACATGGAGTGAAGGGTAGCACGAAATTGGAGTGTAGAGTCTGGATGGATAGGACTTATATACTGTTTAAACTGTTATTGCACTGTTTATTGTTACTGTAATGGGCCAAGGCCCAAACACATGATTGTTTCTGTATTGAGATGGGCTAAAGCCCAAACTGATATTGTCACTGTTACTAAAAAGGGCTTAGGCCCAGACTGTGCTTGTTTTTTGACTGTTTTCTTATATGGGATTACACACTGAGTTTTCCTAACTCACCCATCTATTTATCTGTACAGGTAATCCCTAACCTTAAGCGGGTCGGTGCTGCTAGGGACTCAAAGGTGGCCACATAATTGCGCGTACTTCTGTATTTGATCTTTTATTTATAAGTAATTTTATTTTGGGTAATTTTTATTGTAATAAGGCCTCTTTGGGTTTTATTTTTAATTTGGGCTTTTAATTTGCTTTGGTTATAACTGCTAGTATTAGGAACTCGAGTTTTAAAAAAAAAATAACGTTTTGACAAAGTAAACACAAGAACGTAATTTTTTTAGAAAGCTTCCGCTATAAAATGATATCTTGACATTCAAAAAGTCTTTATAGTAAATACCTTTTGAATGGGACGCAAGTAAAATGAACAACACATTTTAAAATCATTATTAAGATCACACAACAAAGATAAATATGGAAAGGGTTTTCAACGATAGCATACTTTACGAAAAACACTTCAATGTGACATCGCCAGATTCAGCCATAACGTCCAGGCCTGGTTTGGGGTGTTACAATCCTCCTTTCCTCGCCTATAAATAAGACCTCATTTTCATATTTCTAATCATCCCTCATTCCTCATCAATCATCAATCATCCCTCATCTTTCATCATTCTCTCTTCTCTCAATTCTCTTAGCATTCTTCTATTTCCCCACGCCTAGCATCATCTCTTCATAGAGGTTTTAGCAATTGATCCTCTTAAAGAGCACTTGGTCAGCCATCTTGGAGAGCCATCAGCAAAGCAGCAAAGCGAAGGAACGAATGAGCCCTCGTTGTTCAGAGTCTTGGGTGACAGGCACTTTGAATTGGGTTTAATCTTCCTTTCTTTAATTTAATTTAAAAAAGTTTGCTATGTGTTCAATGTTCTTACTTACAACAATGATAGCTTAATTTTATTTAAGCTAGGATGATTGCTTTGATTAAATAATATTTATTAGATTCATGCTTATAATGTTTTTGCCTCAATCGATCATGTTTTCAATTAAAATCAAGTCTATATTTTTGTTCATACGTGATCGAAATGCAGCTGAATCAGCTGAGAAATCCTGACCAGACGACGGCTAATGGACACATAATTGAATTTTGCATGCTCAACTTAGACCCTGACCCGATTAAATTGCAGGTTGCATAACAACTCTGACTAAGCTCTGTTATCTGCATAGTTTTTTGATTTGTGTGATTAAATTATTTCAAGCCTGACACGTCCCTGTTACCTCACACGAATGCTAAGAAACCCTTAGTAAATAAGGATCAGTAAAATACGTATTTACTAAGTAAAGGATTCCGAAAGGACCTAATATGGTTTACAAAATCATGAAAGATCGAGTTACTATGGAATATTTTTTCGAATATTATTAAGTATGTTGATAATAAATTGAGTTTAATTAAAGTAAATATCCTAGTTTATTTATGTTACAATTGTTACAGGTTGTGTTAAATTTTGGTAAAATCTATTTCATTCATATAGTTGCATGTTTAGGATAATTTGCGTTAGGGATCGTTGCATTTAGTTTAATATATTTAATTTTAATCATCACCTCTAAATCATATTATGTTTTTATTTACCAAGTTGTTAATATAATTTTACAATTAGGTGACTTAACACAAATACAATCCATGTGGAGACGATAACTCGATACTTACTTTTTACTTGATAACGAATGTGTACACTTGCACAAACCCTAATTACAGAACATATCTAAAATCTAATGTTTTTTGGGTCTGGCCAGTTATTATCAGCATTTTGTCTAGGGGTTCTCTCTGATAACAGCTCCTCTGACTAAGCTTCTACACAAGGGTGTTCTTTTTGTTTGGACTGATGCATAACAATCGAGCTTTGAGAAGCTCAAGTCTGTTCTGACTTAGGCTCCTGTTCTAATACAGCCTGAATCCAGCAAAGAGTTTGTAGTATATAGTGATGCGCCGCACGTCAGATTGGGATGTGTGTTAATGCAAGATGGAAAAGTTGTGGCTTATGCATCCCATCAGCTTAAGACACATGAAGGGAATTATTCAACGCATGATCTCGAGTTGGTTGCGGTGGTCTTTGCGTTAAAGATTTGGAGGCATTATCTATATGGTGAAAGGTGTATTATCTACACTGATTATAAGATCCTCAGGTACCTCTTTACTCAGTAGGAGTTGAATCTTAGGCAGCGTTGCTGGATTGAGCGGCTTAAGGATTATGACTGCATGATAGAGTATCATCCTAGTAAGTATAACAGCTCGAATTAGGATCTAAATGAAACGGTGGTTTCGAAACTACGAATCTGAAGTAGAAAAATTTATTGTGATTAAATTTTATGGTTTACCGTATGATTAAATGCTTGTGTGAAAATTTCATTAAGAAATTTTATCGATAAGGTGTCCAATTGAGCCACTAGGACTAAATTGCAATAGGTGAAAAATAAGAGTTCTATTTGATAAAAAGGTTTGACTGTAATGCATTTGTAAATTAAAGGTCCTTATTTAGTAGTTAGACCATTATATAGCACGATGGACAAAAATGGACACGGAAGGGTAAAATTTCAAAAAACGATAAAAAAGGCATTTTGGTCATTTGGTTATTAAATGAATAAAAAGGGAAAACAAGTCAAAAATTATGTCCATCTTCTTCCTCCATAGCTGAAAATTTGGAGCTCTCCATAGCTAGGGTTTCTTCAACTTTCAAGCTTGATAGTAAGTGCATCCTAGCCCCGTTTTTAATGCTCTTTACGTTTTTGAAGTCGTTATCACCCGATTTACCTTTTTCTACCATTATTTTGAATTAGGGTTCATGTTTAAAAATTCACCCATGTATGACATGCATGTGTTTTGATGTTTTATGGTAGAAAATAAAAGTTTAATGTGTAATAAACGACTTTTGTCGGGTGATTTTTCGAAAAAAAATGTATAAAAGGACCTATTTGTAAAAAGTTATAAAATAGGAAGTAAAAATATAATTTAAAGTAAAATGTGGGTTGGTATAAGCATGTATATGTGTTGGATAGGCTTGAGTAACAAAGAAAATGAGTACATTTCATTATACGAGCCTAGGGACTAAAGTGTAAAAATGTCAAACTTTAGGGGCAAAAATATAATTTTTTCCATTGTGTGATTTTTGTGCTGAATTGAGCAATGTGATAATTAAATGGGTTAAATTTGGTATTATAGATCAAGAAAGACGAGGAATTGACATTGATCGAGGGAAAGGCAAGGTTGTGGACAAAATCGAATAATTTGTCATTTTGGACCGAGGTAGTTTGAATGTAAATAATGCATTGTTATATTTATGTTTAAATTGTTTTATTATTGTATGAATTGCGAATGACTAATTGGATGTATTTCGACAAAGTTTCGACAAGTGAGAAATCTCGTTTGAACCTTAGGAATCGAATAGGAGACGAGTGACATGTCACTAGGAACCTATGTGTTATATGATTATGTGATTCGGGTGCTGGTCTTGTACGTCCTACCAGTGGTTAGGTAGTCCGGCATGTGTTGCGAATATCTGACAACTTGTGTGAGCAGCATTGTGTAGCTACGACCAGACCGTCAGCTTGTGTGAGCAGACCCGTGAATAGCTCGAGAGTGAGCCCTTATGTGTTATGAGATATGTGGTACTTTCGACTACATATATGTGTGGAAATTTTGTGCAAGACTTCCGTTGTATCCTTTAGTATTCCAAGTGGTTCAACGGGTAGTCCAATGAAATAGTAAAGTGAGAAAGCATTTGGCTATGTTACGAGTTGACACAGGTATGTACCTGAAACTCCTAAAAAATGAGCTCAATATGTGATGAACTATCGGTAAGATTGCGATTGATTAAGTTGTGAATATAAGATTTGGTAGCATACATGAAATTTGTATAGTTGTGAATATAAGACTATGTTTAAAATGTTTATTATTTGCATATGAACTTAGTAAGCAATTTAGCATACTCCCTTTCTTTTCCTTTGTTACATAGTGTCACCAAGCTAGCTCGGATTTGGGAGATTCATCAGAGGATCGCCTCACACTATCAAATCATCTTTTGGGTATTTATGGCTTTAAACATTTAGAGTTATGGCATGTATAGGGGACTTGGTCATTTTGTTATATGTCATAATTGATTTGGCCAAAAATGTTGGCTTATTTCGATGAATGTTCATTTTGTATAATGCCATTAAAAGTTGGATAATATTGGTTCATGGTATATGCAAATGATGATGTTATTCATGAATGTGGTAGCTTGCATGATTAAGTTGTTATGTATACGATAAATATGCATGATGGATGTGGTATGTGAATAATGTGTGGATGACTTGATTATGGATTTTTTATAGTTTAATTATATTATGTTATGTGTCTTTGAATTGGTATAAGTGTGCATGTGTTTCAGGGTAGCAAACGGCTTGGTAAATAGCCTTATTTTTGTCCACACGAGTAGACACACGGGCGTGTGTCTAGGTCATTTATGACACACCTGCACCTTAATATTGCAAAACCGAATGCTTCGAATTAGCCACAAGGGCAGAGACACGACCGTATGTCTCATCCGTGTGAAGGACACGGCCGCAGGGCACGACCGCGGGACACGAGTGTGTGTCCAGGGCGTGTGAAATATGCACCTATTTTACGAAAATTAAAATCACCACACGGCCTAGCACACGGGCGTGTGACTTCTTTTGGTGCATGACATCATAAACAGAGAGTTACACGGGTTGAGGACACGGTCTTGTGTGACTACACGGCTTACCCACACTGGCATGTCCCAAGCCACACGGGCGTATGACCCTGTTTTGATGAAAATTTTTCTAAGTGATCCAAAGTTCTCGGTTAAGTCCCGAACCATTTCCAATGTATGTTCAGGGCCTTGAGGGCTCGTAATAGGGATGTTATGAGTATGCATGAAAAGTTTCAAATTTGGACAAATTTTAAGACTCAGTTTTATATGTTTACGTGTGTATAAGTCTGGTAATGCCTCATACCCTATTTCAGTGAGGGATATAGGTACGGGGTGTTACAGTTAGTTGTATCAGAGCTATAGTTTAGTCGATTCTCAGACTAACGTAGTGCATAAAAAGTCTAGCTATACATTCCATAAATAGATTTTGATTGTATGACGACTCCTGACAATTTAAATTGTGTTTTCATATCGTAAATGGATCCTAATCGAGAAGCAACTGATGATACTGAAAGTAATGCGCTGGCTCCTATGCAAGGGACCGCACCAGCTGAAAGTAGACCTGTGACACTTAGTCAAGGCAGAGGGGCTGGAGAAGCCTTCCTCCATATGATGAATGAATGGTATTCAGAGTTTATTCGGGCAAATCTGAATGCTCAACCTCCTCCACCCCTTCTTATTCCTCAACCAGTTCCTGTAGCTCCCCAATGTGTGGAATTGGTAAGATTAAACAAGCTTCCAGTTGATAAGATTCGTAAGTAAGGGGCCAAAGAATTTAGGACAAATATTGATGATGATTCCAAGAAAGCGAAATTTTGGCTTGAGAATTTTATCCATGTATTTGACGAGCTTTTGTGTACACCAGAAGAGTGCTTAAAATGTGCTATATCACTTTTGAGGGATTCGGCATATCATTGGTGGAAAACTTTAATATCAGTGGTGCCAAAGAAAAAAGTTACTTGGGATTTCTTCCAAGAGGAATTTAGAAAGAAGTACATAAGTCAGCGGTTCATTGATCAGAAACACAAAGAGTTTTTAGAACTGAAACAGGGTCGTATGTCTATGAGCGAGAGTTTGTTAGACTCAGTAAATATGCCTAAGAATGTGTTTCCACTAAGGATATCATGTGTAAGAGATTTGAGGATGGGCTGAATGAGGATATTAGATTGTTTCTTGGGATTTTAGAGCTAAAGGAATTTGTTGTACTGGTTGATTGAGCTTGCAAAGCCGATGAACTAAGCAAAGAGAAAAGAAAGGCTGAGAGTGAGGCCAGAGATTCGAGAAAGAGCCCAATGAGTAAGTCATATCAGTCTTCACCAAAGAAATCAAGGGATATGCATATCCGTTCGACTGTTTCAGCTGGGAACCCAAACAGAGCTTGTGGGAAGCAATATTCAGGTTTTAAGGCCCAAACTATGTCCATAGCGAGCGTTGGTAACGTTAGGCCTGATAAGCCTGAATGCCAACATTGTGGTCAACGACACCCCAGTGAATTTTGGATGATCAACTGGGCTTGTTTTAAATGTGGCTCCCAAGATCACTACAGTAAGGATTGCCCTGAAATGGTTGAAAAAGATAACTTCTAGGGTGCAAAATCGAGTAACACTGCTGCTAGAGGGAGACCAGTGAGAAATACGAGAGATGGGGCAAGTAGCAAAGGTGTATCTAAGGACTCAACTGTGAGATCAGAAGCTAGAGCACCCGCGAGAGCTTATGCCATTCGTGCTAGGAAGGATGCATCATCCCCTGATGTTATCACTGGTACATTTTCTTTCTATGATACTACTGTCATTGCATTGATTGATCATGGATCTACTCATTCTTATATTTGCATGAATTTGGTATCTAGTAAGAATTTTCCTGTTGGGTCTACTGAGTTTGTGATTAAAGTGTCAAACCCCTTAGGCAAATATGTGCTAGTTGATAAGATTTGTAAGAGTTGTCCTTTGATGATTCGAGGTCACTATTTTTCGCCTGACTTAATGTTATTACCATTTGATGAATTCGATATTATTTTGGGTATGGATTGGTTGACTTTTCATGATGAGGTAGTAAATTGTAAATAGAAAGTTATTGAATTGAAATGTCAGAACAATGAAATTCTTCGGGTTGAATCAGATGAGTGAGGTGAACTGTTTATAATGATTTCATCAATGACAGCTTAGAGGTATGTAAGAAAGGGTTACGAAGCATTTCTTGCGTATGTATTGAATACAAATGTGCCTGAGTTAAAGATTGAATCAGTGCCGGTAGTCTATGAGTACCCAGATGTGTTTCCAGAAGAGTTTCCTGGTTTGCCTCCGATTAGGGAAATTGAGTTTGCTATTGATTTGGTACCGAGAACTGCTCCGATATTGATTGCTCCATTTAGGATGGCTCCGACTGAATTAAAAGAATTAAAAGCTCAGTTGCAAGAGTTGACAGATAAAGGATTTATGAGACCGAGTTTATCTCCCTAGGGCGCTCCCATTTTGTTCATAAAGAAGAAAAATGGATCTATGAGACTTTGTATTGATTACCGTCAGCTGAACAAGGTGACAATAAAGAACAAGTATCCTTTTGCCAAGGATTGATGATTTGTGTGATCAATTGAAAGGGGCGACAGTGTTTTCAAAGATTGACTTGAGATTCGGCTATTATCAGTTGAGAGTTAAAGAGTCAGATGTTCCAAAAACCTCGTTCAGAACGAGGTATGGACATTATGAATTCCTTGTGATGCCTTTTGGTTTAACTAACGCTCCGGCTATTTTTATGGACTTGATGAATTAAATTTTCTGACCGTACTTGGATAAATTTGTGGTTGTCTTCATAGATGACATTTTGATTTATTCTTGAGATGATTTCGAGCATGCCAAACACTTGAGGATTGTCTTGTAGACCTTGAGAGAGAAGAAATTGTTTGCTAAGTTCAGTAAAAGTGAGTTTTACTTCGAGAAGTCAGATTTTTGGGACATATTGTTTCGGGTGATGGCATTCAGGTTGATCTGAGTAAGGTTTCGGCAATTGTTGATTAAAAACCACTGAAGAACATATCCAAGGTTAGGAGGTTTTTGGGCTTAGCCAGGTATTATCGACACTTTGTTAAGGGATTTTCAATGATTGCTACTCCTACGACCAAGTTGTTACAAAAATATGTTAAGTTTGAATGGACCGAAAAATGTCAGCAAAGTTTTGAGAAGTTGAAAGCATTATTGACTGAGGCACTGGTTTTAGTGGAACCTAAATCCGGGAAAGAGTTTGTAATTTATAGTGATGCGTCTTTGAATGGTCTTGGATATGTGTTGATGCAAGAGGGCAAGGTGATAGCTTATGCTTCGAGACAGTTGAAACCACACGAAAAGAACTATCCGGCGCACGATTTAGAATTGGCTGCCATCGTCTTTGCTTTGAAGATTTGGTGTCATCATTTGTACGGTGAGAAATGCCCTATCTTCACTGATCACAAGAGTTTGAAGTATTTGATGACACAAAAGGATTTGAACTTGGGACAACGAAGACGGCTCGAGTTGCTAAAATATTATGAGCTAGTGATTGATTATCACCTCGAGAAAGTGAACGTAGTCGTTGACGCTTTGAGTAGAAAGTCCCTATTTGCATTGAGAGCTACGAGTACAAAGTTGGCATTGTCTGATGATGGTTCGATTTTGGCCGAGTTAAGAGCTAGACCATTGTTTCTTCAACAAATTTGTGAAGCTCAAAAGAATGATAGTGAATTGCAAGCCAAAAGAGCTCAGTGTGAAGTGAGTAGTGATTCAGACTTTCAAATCGGTTCAGATGATTGCTTGATGCCCCAAGATAGGGTATGTGTACTGAAAGATGCTGAGTTGATTCGAAAAATTTTACATGAGGCACACAGTGGTTCTTTGTCGGTTCACCCGAGCAGTGCGAAAATATATAACGACTTGAAGAAATTGTATTGATGGTCAGTTATGAAACGAGACATTTCTGAATATGTGTCAAAGTGTTTAATTTGTCAACAAGTGAAAGGCGAACATCAAGTGCTTTCGGGTTTACTTCAGCCAGTGATGGTTTCTAAGAGGAAATGGGACAGGATTACGATGGATTTTGTAATAGGTTTGCTTCTGACTCCTAAAAAGAAAGATTTCGTTTGGGTTATTGTTAATAGAATGACGAAATCGGCTCATTTTATTCTGGTAAGTGCTGATTACTCACTTGATAAGTTAGCTAAATTGTACATAGCTGAAATTGTGAGATTGCACGGAATGCCTACTTCTATTATTTCAGACAGAGATCCGAGATTTACTTCGAGGTCTTAGAAAAAGTTGCAAGAAGCCTTGGCACAAATTTTAATTTTAGTACCGCGCTTTATCAGCAAACCGATGGTCAATCCAAAAGAGTAATTTAGATTCTCGAAGATATGCTTCGATATTATGTTTTAGAATTCGAAGGTAGTTGGGAAAAATATCTACCTTCGGTTGAATTTGCTTACAAGAACAATTATCAGCCGAGTATAAAGATGGCACCGTATGAGGCGTTGTATGGCCACAAATGTTGAACTCCATTGTATTGGACTGAGCTCAGTGAGAGACAAATTCATGGAGTTGATTTGGTTAGAGAAACCAAGGAAAAAGTAAAGGTAATTCATAATTGTTTGAAAGTCGCTTCGGATTGAAAAAATTCATATGCAAATTTGAAAAGACAAGAGATCAAATTTTAGATTGGTGATAAGGTATTTTTGAAAGTATCTCCATGGAAGAAGATTTTAAGATTTGGTCGTAAAGACAAGTCATCGTTTTATTGGTCCGTATGAGGTTGTTGAATGAATATGACCAGTGGCATATCGGTTAGCTTTACCGGCAGAGTTGGAAAAGATTCATGATGTGTTTCATGTGTCGAGGTTACGACGATATCGTTCTGATCCTTCACATGTAATTTCACCGACAGAGATTGAGATTCAACCAGATATGACTTATGGTGAGGAATTGATTAAGATTTTGGCTCGGAAGGTAAAACAATTGAGAAATAAAAGTATAGCCTTAGTGAAAGTATTATGGCAAAGACATGGGTTTGAAGAGCATATGTAGAAATTTGAGGAGGCTATGAGAAAACAGTACCCAAACCTATTTCTTGGTAACATTTTCGAGGAAGAAAATCCCTTAAGGGGGGAGAGTTGTAACAGCCCGAATTAGGACCCAAATAGAATGATAGTTTCAAAACCATGAATCTGAAGTAGAATAATTTATTGCGATTAAATTTTATGGTTTACCATATGATTGAATGCTTGTGTGAAAATTTCGTTAAGAAATTTTATCGATAAGGTGTCCAATTGAGCCACTAGGACTAAATTGCAATAGGTGAAAAATGTGAGTTTGTTTTTAATGCTCTTTACGTTTTTGAAGTCGTTATCACCTGATTTACCTTTTTCTACCATTATTTTGAAGTAGGGTTCATGTTTAAAAATTTACCCATGTATGATATGCATGTGTTTTGATATTTTATGGTAGAAAATGAAAGTTTAATGTGTAATAAACGACTTTTGCTAGGTGATTTTTCGGTAAAAATGCATAAAAGGACCTATTAGTAAAAAGTTATAAAATAGGTAGTAAAAATGTAATTTAAAGTAAAATGTGGGATGCTATGAGCATGTATATGTGTTGTCTAGGCTTGAGTAACAATAAAATAAGTACATTTCATTATACGAGCCTAGAGACTAAAATATAAAAATGTCAAACTTTAGGGGCAAAAATGTAATTTTTTTCGTAGTGTGATTTTTGTGCTGAGTTGAGCAATGTGATAATTAAATGAGTTAAATTTGGTGTTATAGATCAAGAAAGACAAGGAATTAACCTTGACTAAGGGAAAGGCAAGGTTGTGGACTAAATCGAATAATTTGTCATTTTACACCGAGGTAAGTTTGTATGTAAATAATGCATTGTTATATTTATGTTTAAATTGCTTTATTATTGTATGAATTGCGAATGACTAATTGGATGTATTTCGAAAAAGTTTCGACAAGTGAAAAATCTCATTTGAACCTTAGGAATCAAATACTAGGAACCTATGTGTTATGTGATTATGTGATCCGGGTGCTGGTCTCGTATGTCCTACCAGTGGCTAGGTAGTCTGGCATGTGTTGTGGATATCTGACAGCTTGTGTGAGCAGCACTTTGTAGCTACGACCCGACCGTCAGCTTATGTGAGTCGGCCCGTGAATAGCTCGAGAGTGAGCCCTTATGTGTTATGAGATATATGGTAGTTTCGACTACATATATGTGTGGAAATTTTGTGCAAAACTTCCGTTGTATCCTTTAGTATTCCAAGTGGTTCAACGGGTAGTCCAATGAAATAGTAAAGTGAGAAAGCATGTGGCTATGTTACGAGTTGACACAGATATGTACCTGAAACTCCTAAAAAATGAGCTTAATATATGATGAACTATCGGTAAGATTGTGATTGAGTAAGTTGTGAATATAAGATTTGGTAGCATACATGAAATTTGTATAGTTGTGAATATAAGACTATGTTTAAAATGCTTATTATTTGCATATGAACTTTCTAAGCAATTTAGCGTACTCCCTTTCTTTTCCTTTGTTACATAGTGTCACCAAGCTAGCTCAGATTTGGGAGATTCATCGGAGGATCGCCTCACACTATCAAATCATCTTTTGGGTATTTATGGCTTTAAACATTTTGAGTTATGGCATGTATAGAGGACTTGGTCATTTTGTTATATGTCATAGTAGATTTGGCCAAAAATGTTGGCTTATTTCGATGAATGTTCATTTTGTATAATGCCATTAAAAGTTGGCTAATATTGGTTTTTGGTATATACAAATGATGATGTTATTCATGAATGTGGTAGTTTGCATGATTAAGTTGCTAAGTATATGATGAATATGCATGATGGATATGGTATGTGAATGATGTGTGGATGACTTGATTATGGATTTTTTATAGTTTAATTATATTATGTTATGTGTCTTTGAATTGGTATAAGTGTGCATGTGTTTCAGGGTGGCAAACTGCTTGGTAAATAGCCTTATTTTTGTCCACACGGGTAGACACACGGGCGTGTGTCTAGGCCGTGTATGATACACGGTCTGCCCCATGGGCATGTAGTCCGGCCGTGTGTCCCCTGCACCTTAATATTGCAAAACAGAATGCTTCGAATTGGCCACATGGGCAGAGACACGACCGTGTGTCTCAGCCGTGTGAAGGACACGGTCCCGGGACACGGGCATGTGTCCAGGTCGTGTGAAGTATGTACCTATTTTACGAAAATTAAATTCACCACACGGCTTAGCACACGGACTTGTGACTTGGTCGTGTAACTTCTTTTGGTGCATGACGTCATAAATAGAGAGTTACATGGGTTGAGGACACGGTCGTGTGTGACCACACAGCTTACCCACACGGGCATGTCCCATGCCACACAGACGTGTGACCCTATTTTGATGAAAAATTTTCTAAGTGATCCAAATTTCTCAGTTAAGTCTCGAACCATTTCCAATGTATGTTTAGGGCCTGGAGGGCTCGTAATAGGGATGTTATGAGTATGCATGAAAAGTTTCATAATTTGGATGCTCTAAGTCGTAGAGCGATGATTGATTTGACAGTGATGTTCGCTCGACTTAGTCTGTTTGATGATGGTAGTATGTTAGCTGAGTTACAAGTTAAGCCGACTTGGATTGATCAGATTCGAGATATGTAGTTAGGGGATGAGCCCCTGGGTTTGCGGTTTCATCAGATCGAGAGTGGTAATACTTCTGACTTTGGGCTGAATAGTGATGGTGTTCTATGTTTTAGAGGTCGGGCCTGTGTGCCGAATGATTCTGTTTTAAGGCAGTCAATTCTGAGGGAGGCGCATAGTAGCACTTATGTTATGCATCCTGGTGGTAATAAGATGTATCCCGATCTACATGAGTTATACTAGTGGTCGGGTCTGAAGCGTGAGGTTACAAATTTTGTTGCTCGATGTCTAACGTGTCAACAGGTTAAGATTCCCTTATGGAAATGGGAACGAGTGACAATGGACTTCGTTAGTGGGTTGCCCTTGACACCCACTAAGAAGGATTCTGTTTGGGTCATCGTGGATCGATTGACCAAGTCTGCTCATTTTATTCCGGTTTGGACAGACTATTCTCTACAGAAGTTAGTAAAGTAGTATGTCTCCGAGATAGTTAGACTGTATGGGGTTCCTGTGTTGATTATTTTCGATAGAGATCCTTGTTTGACTTCTCGGTTCTAGAAGAAATTGCACGAGGCTCTGGGTTCGAGATTGGACTTCAGTACTGCATTCCATCCTCAGTCCGATGGTTAATCTGATAGGGTAATTCAGATACTGGAGGATATGCTTTGGAGTTGTGTGATAGATTTCTGAGGTAGTTAGGAGAATTATCTACCGCTAGCTGAGTTTGCCTACAATACCAATCTCCAGTTTATCATCCAGATGGCACCTTCCGAGGCTTTATATGGTCGTAAGTGTCGTACTTCACTATGTTGGACTGAGTTGGGTGAACGTTGGGTTTTGGGTCCTGAGTTTGTTTCTGATACTAAGGATAAAGTTAGACTGATTCGGAATCTTTTGAAGGCATCCTCTGATAGACAAAAATCTTATGTAGATCTGAAGAAGCGTGATATTGAGTACGTTGTAGCGGACTTTGTATTTCTTAAAGTTTCTCCGTGGAAGAAAATTCTAAGGTTCGATCATAAGGGCAAGATGAGCCCTAAGTTTATTGGGTCGTATCAGATTCTGAAGCATGTGGAGTCGGTTGCTTACCAGTTGGAGTTACCTCCGGAGTTAGACCGTATTCATGATGTGCTTCACGTCTAGATGGTGAGGTGGTATCTGTCTGATTAGTCTCATGTTGTCTTTGTTGAGGAGATCGAGGTTAGGCCGGATTTGACTTTTGAAGAGGAGCCAGTTCAGATGTTGGATCGTGATGTTAAGGTTCTGAAGAAGAAATCCATACCGTTAGTTAAGGTTCTATAGAGGAATCATGGCACTGAGGATGTCATGCGGGAACCTGAGGACTTAATGCACCAGCAGTATCCTCATCTATTCTAATCAGGTAAATTTCGATGTCAAAATTTCTTTTAGGGGGTAGAGTTGTAACGCCCTGAATTTATATTTTTGTTTTCGTAAAAATTTAACACAAGTGTGTATCTGCTTCAATGGTTTAGTGTTCTGGGTGTGTGTGAAAGGTATGGAGTTCAAGTATCACATTTGTTAAATTTTGTTATTTATGTATTCAATCTTTACCCTTGTTCAATGGGCTTATATTAAATTGCTTGTAAATTCACATCAGAATGAGCCTACTGGTTCGAGTGGTAAGGAGTTAGTGCGTTGGAGGTCCTGTGTTTGAATCCCTGCGTTAGCTTGGATGTTATTTTTGCTCGAATATGAGTTAGTGTTTCAGTGGTGTTTGGATTCTAAGAAGTTAGAGGTTAGTAGGTTAGTGGGAGGAAATTTAGGGATTTGTGATCAGATTAAATTATTTTATTGATTATCTTTTAATTATTGTTCTTTTTCAAAATTTCGGTCCCTATTGGAAAATTCTGACGTTCTTTCTGTTTCCTCCCCTTTTCTCCCTTTTTTTTGCTTCAATTGGCATCATCTCTTTGTTTTCCAAAATTATGACTTCTCTGTTTACGGTATTCGTACATTGGTAAGTGATATGTTTCATTCGTATATGTAGTTTGTCCTTTTAATCTATTTAGAGTTGTGTTGGACTTTTCGTTGATGTTGAACTTACGTTTTGGCAGCAGCGAATCGAGAAGATCGTGACCCTACTCTTACGGAATCATAGTCAATCATTTGGAGTGTTAGAGGTAAGCGATGAATGCTTGTTTTAAACTATTGTTAGTACTGAGTTCTCGATTTAATCTTGTTTTAGGACTGATTTTAACCATTGACATGTTGACTTTTAGGTTTTGGAAGGCTCGGGATAGTTTTCACATCAAATCGATACCAGGTGTGTACCCGAAATGTAAAAAATCAGACTTCGGCAAAAGTTAAAAAACTATTCTGTCGACTAGCCCGTATGGTAGGCCATGTGAAAGACACAGCTGTGTGGTCGACGAAGGCATGGCCATACGCAGCATACGGTTGTGTAGTGGCATGAGTGTGGCCGTGTGGGCCACATGGGCTAGGCAAAGTTAGGCATGTGGGCCCACACAGGCATGTCACACGGGCGTGTGGATTTAGGCCAGGCTGTGTGGGCCACACTGGCAAGGCCAATCTGGGCATGTAGGCCACACGGGCATGTGGGCCCATAGTTTTGAAATTTTCCCTAAGGTCACATGGGTCGCTCTGATTAACTATGGGCCTACTGTAGGGTCAGTAATGGCTAAATAAACCCTAATCTGTATGTTGTGACGTTCTGATAGACTGATTTGAGTAGGATAATGAATAAATGCCTGACTATACTGTTATATGTATATTTGTATATAAGCATGTAAGCATGTTTAATCTGTTATATCTATATATGATATCTGCTTTCGTTTATTGGGGTGGGATTTGTATATAAGAAGGAAGTGTTCTGAATGGCAATCATCGCCTACTTTCTGGCAGCGTGGCTGCACATTATCTGATCGTAATGGCACGATATAGTGTGTAGGGTTGGGTGGGTGTTTTTAACCCCACATGGTGTGATGGGATGGTCAGAGTTGGTGTGTAGAGGATGGGGGTAGGATTTTGATCATCTGATATATATCTGATTCTGTTGACTGTATTTGATATGGGCATGAGCCCAAATCTGCATCTGACCGTTTATGTGATAATCTGTATGTTTGCATGCTTAATTCTGTTGGGTTACACACTGGATTTACGAAAACTCACCTCTGTTTCCCTATTCTATTCAGGTAATCCACAGAGTTAGGCGGATCGGTGCAGCAGAGACTCAGCAGTGACCACCTAACCGTAAAAATGTTTAAACTTGGCTATTTATGATTTTGGTTTTTCATTTGAGAGTTTGTAATTTCTGGGACTCTCTGCACTTTATGGTTTTTATAACTGTTGATTCTTGGTTTGATGATATTTTGCATGTTTTGATAAGACGTGATATGAAATCAACGGTTTTTTTCGCAAAAAGAGGTTTTTTAAAAACAACAAATCGAGTTTCTAAAATTTATTGCATTTACTAAACTTCTGCTGTAATAAGTGTTTTGGCAAACAAATTAAATAAATAACATTTTCAGTTTTATTATGAACGAACATGAGGTATAAAAATTGAATGGTTTATCAAGACAACACCGTTTTCAAAACTTATTCCTTATGACATCACCAGATTCGGCCATAACATCTAGGCTGGGTTTGGGGTGTTATAGTAACAATTGTTACTTAACTTATGAGTCAACTATAATTTTATATTAAATTTTGATTTGATAAATTTTAACTTATTGAACAAATTGTAAAGATAAGTGGTTTGTCCCAAAAGTAAAATGGTTTTGAAAAATGAGGTATCGGGACCTCGTTTGGTAAAGATTTGAATATTTACGGAGTTATTATATTAGTATATAAAGATTCAGTTCGAAAATTTGGTTAGTTAATTAATTAAAAAGGACTAAATCACAAAAGATGTAAAACTCAATCACTATTAAATTTTATTGATTGAATAGCTTATGTAGTTAATGTGGAAGGTTTTATAAGGAAAATATACCATTTTATTAAGTGGAATGGTTAGTAAGTGTATTTTATACATTTTTAATACATTAAGTTAATGTTAAAAACAATTATAATAAAACAAAAACATAAAAAAAAAAACCATCATCTTCCTTACTTGGTTCCTCCGAAAAACAAAACCAAAATTCTCCATTGAAAGGGCTTGAGTTTCAGCAATAGCTAATTAATCTTGTATGGTAAGAATTTTTTATCTGTTTTTATAATTTTTATATTTTTGAGATCGTTGTAGCTTAATCTAGCTAACTCAGTGACTATTTCGTAAAATTGTTAAAGATTTTGACACTTGTCATTGATGAATGCTAGGTGTTCTTGAGATTAAATGATGAAATTGTAAACTTGCTTGTTGATTAATACTATTTTGTAAAGTGATTTTAATTAGTTTTTAGTTAAAAGACTGAATTGATAAAATATTAAATTTGACATGAAATTATTGTGAATTTTGAATAATTATGGGCTGTACTAATATTAGAGAAAATTTGGCTAGCATGAGAATTTGTGAAATCATGATAAATTTTAAGTTTTGGGTTTAGGGACTAAATTGTAAAAATTTAAAAATTTAGGGTAAAATTATAAAATGTTGTTAAATGGAGAAAATGTAAATTTAAATATATATTATGATATTGAATTGGTTAATTGAATAAAATTTATTATATTTAGATCAAGAAACAGATTAATAAGTTAATAAACGCGGGAAAGGGAAATTTGTCGAGTAGTTGTTGTCATGTGTGGATAGCTATCTTATTTTGGTAAGTTCATAGTATAGATGAACAAGTATATATGTTTATAATTTATGTTGTTTGAATTTGTTCAAATTGAAATGTAGTTAAATATTTGGTATTGAAATTTTGATCATAAATTGTCTATAATTAAGTATAAAGTGAATGAGTACTTATTTGAAAGTTGTGAAATGATTGTGAAAAATGAACTATATGATCTCAGAATGAATTTAATGGATTTACATTATGTGTGTGGATATCATAGAAGTGCCTCCAATTTGTTAATGTTATGAATTAATGTCCCTTTGAACGTAGTAAACAATTAGGATATGATTGGCATGCTAATAGGGTTAGGACGCGCGTTTGCATGGGATTTCACTTCGGTGCCTCTATTAGCATTTCAGCGCTCTCTAGTGTGTTTGGGAATCCAAATATCTAAGTCATGTTGCTATAGTTTATCGGGCTATGAAGTTATGTAATTAAGATTCGAACTATTTGATAAGACTGGATTATAATCAATATAATGTTGTATTAAGTATGATCATATTGGTATATTACCTTATGGTGCTCATGTGATGAAAAATGAGATGCTTATATGTATGAATTGATTTGGTATGAACCATTGTGAAATGTCAATTATATGATAAAGTGCTTTAGCACTAATGTTATGTGATCTTGTAAATGGTTGTCAGGGTTAAGTAATTTAAGTTCTTTTTGTATTTGGTTGTTAATTGAGGTAAGTTGATTTGAAATTTAGCTATGAATTTACTAAGCTTCTTAATCTTACTCGTTTTGTTCTTGTTTTTTGTAGTTAACGTTTAGCGGAATTGGTTGGATGGATCAACTTCAGAGCTCACACTATCCAACCTTTGTTTGGTAGTTTTTGATTTAGTTATTTTGGTTTGTGGCATGTATATAGGGTTTTTAAGTTTTCAAACTTAAACTTGTAGTTGAATTATCATGTTGATCTTATTTTATATGAAGTTATTTTGTGCCATTTGAATGGTAGGCATGTTTTGGGTTTTGGTATCTTACTTGTGGATAGATATGGAAATGGTCACTTTAACATTGATATCTTATAGTTTTGGAATTGAATATATTTGTTTTGGTAAGTACCATGAATGAATGATTTTAGTATTTGATATTTGAAACCTTATTGATGATAGAATAAGATTCATGTGATGATTGGTTAAATTGCTTATTGTTTATATATACAAATTGTGGTGCTAATAAGAGTATATTGGTTAGACACATAAATTTAATGTTTTAATATGCTTTAAGCTTGTTTGGATGTGTTTTGAAGGCATGTAAATATTTGATCTTGGTGTGGCTTGCCACCCAAGAAATTGGAAATGTTTTGGCTTGTTTTAGAAGTCATTTTAGGTGCACACGGCTTGGGACACAGGCACACGACCACTCCACATGGCCGTGTGGCCTATTTAATTTTGGTGCAGGTTTGCCCTACACGATCACAGGTTGTCACACAGCTTGGCGACACGGCCGTGTGACCCTATTTTGAATCACACACGGTTTGGCTATACGGCCTAGGCTTTGTCGCACGGCCTGGCCATAAGGTTGTGTCACCCCTATTTTAAAATATTTTTACATTTTTTCTGTTTTATTTCAAATTAGTCCATATTTTTTCTAAATTTATTTTTAGGTTCTGTAAGTTCGTTATTAAGTTCCGTAGTACAATACTTGTAACACCCCCTAACCCCAAACCGTCATCGGAACAAGGTTACGAGGCATTACTGGACATATCGGACAATTTACAATTAATTCACAAGTAAATAACATACATATTATAATTTAATCATAAAGTCCCTTTAATGGACCCTCAAGGCCCACAATACGTATTAGAAGTGGATCGGGACTTGTTCGAGTGCTCTGAAAATTTTCATTTTATTTTTTTTTTATTTTTAAAAAAAAAACTCAATATAACCCCTTTTATAATTTTCTAAACTTCCCTACAATTTCAAATCACAACCAATTTGCAACCAATATAACAACCCATACATTTCTACACTCAAACATACCTAATTATGCCTACAACATTACTTTAACAATTTATCAACTTGATCATTCATAAATAACTTTTTAATTGCACTAATAATTTCATTCATTTCCATTTTAGTTTCATGCCACATTTTTTTACCAAATAAGCCATGTTAATTCATTTCATATTTATAGCCCATATTAAACATCATTTTACAACCAAAGTTACAAGACTTAAGTATATAACTTATACAATACCTAAGTACATGCCACTTTTACCAAAAGAGGGATAACATCACCAAATTGTCTCTGAAGTCGGGATTGATTTGGATGCTGGACCGGGACCTTTGACTTCTACTGACCTACGCACGGAAACAACCGTACGCTGATTATGTCTATACTCAGTGGTATTACCATAATTCAAACTATATAACATTAATGAATTATAAATATCCATCATATATCATTATAAATCATAGAGACTAATTTACATTCAAATTCATTTTCCTTTTATAACAATTCATCAATTAATATCATATATCAACAATTTGGTCTTTTAACAAATTCATGAACCTTAGGTTCATGCTTTCAAATTTCACATATCAATTTCAGTTCACATTTCAATTCATAATTCCACTTTCTCATACTTGCAATTGTTCAATCGATAAAATTCAGTCGATTTTCTCATTTATTTAATTACCTTATTAACAAGACTCAAACCTTGACGGACACACGGATTCCAACCAAACACACCAGAATAACCCAACCAAACACACCAGAATGATCCTCCCAAACACACCTGATTGGCACTAAGTGCCTCTTTGGATAATTCGAAGAATATAGTAACATTAGTATCTCCTCGGCTAAGCCAAAAAATCTCCTAAACTCTTTCAAATCCTATGGCATGCCAATTATATCCAACTCAGCCCGACTAGTTAATAGGGTTTCTGAATCTCATTTTAATTTCAATTTCACTTTAAATTTTAAATTCACTTCCAATTCAATTATTCAATCATAATCCAATACCAACACATATTTAGCAACCAATTTAATTATCATTCAATTCCATAAGAATACTTACCTTATAATTTACTTACAAACAAATAAATTAAAATTTAACATTTAATAGTAAATGATTTGAATTATAGTAATACAAACTCGAAATTCGCGATTACTCCTCGATAATCTTCTCTTTTCCTTTCTGCGTGGATTTCTCTGGTTCTTTGGTTGCTACGAAAATTAAAATAATTTTTACACTATTAATATAACACTAATTTACAATAAATAATTGAATTTCTATTCAATTTCTACTTTAATTTCAATTTGATCCTAATTAAACTCATTTACTTTTCTAACTCAATTCATACTTCATTTCTATTCAATTTTCTACCAAATTCAACTTAACCATCTATTGTTCATGATAAAACCCTAATTTCAAATTTCTTTCAATTGAGTCCTTCTAACACAAAACTTATAGCTTCTTTTACGATTTGAACCCTTAATCAATTCTAACTAGAAATTCTATCAATTAAACACCTAATTCAACAATTTATTCAACATGGCTCATGCCGAAAAATCTAAGAACTTCAAAAATTTCAACTTAAATTTAACAAAACTTTGTTCTAAAGCTTTTAAAACATCAAAATTAAAAGAAAAGGGCTTAATTAACTTATCTATTAAAGCTTAAAGCTCCCAAACCCTAGTTTTTCCTTTTATTTTCTTTCTTTCTTTTTCCTTCTTTTCTTTCCCTGTTCTAATGCTTTCTGTTTCTCTTTTGCCTTGTTTCCTTTATTTATTTCTTTTATTTTTATTCATTACTTTATATTATACTTAATTTAATATAAATATATTTATAATAAATATCTATTTAATAACAAATACATCTGTTACAAATGTACATTATCGTCACCCTACACTTGTCTTTAATTTAATTTATTTCATAATATACTAATATAATTAATATAAATAATAATAATAATAAAAAATATCTATTTACTTAAATAAAAAGTAATTAGATAAATATGTTACAATTGTGTACATATTATTATTACATATGTACCATTTAATCACCCTACATTTGTCAACTCATTAAATTATTCAATAATTTAATAATATAATATCAATTAAATAATAAATAATATATTAATTAATATATACAATAATCTAAATTAAATCATAAAAATCTTTAGATTTTTACATTGCTTTGCCGCCTCATTTATGCTAAATGGCCTAAGTGCCATTTTAGTCTTTTTTACTTTCTTTTAATCTATAATTAGACATTTACCCTTTATTCACTTTAGTTCTTTTTACTAATTACTCTTAATTAAACTAAATTCATCTAATTAAAACCTAATTAGACACATAACTAGACTCATAAATGTTTCTAATAATTATTTAAGAACCTATTTCACTAAGACAGAGGCCCGATAATGTACTTTTCTGATGCCCGTAAATTTTGGGTCATTACAATACTAAATTGTAAAGTGTGCAAAAGCTTGTGTAAAATAAATTATTGTGTTAGGAAATTTAAATAGAATTGTGAGTGTTAGCGAATTAATTATAAAGTGGTAAGTAAATTATATTAAATGATGAATTTTCATGATACCAAAGACTAAATTGTAAAGTTGTGAAATTTATAATTAAAATAAGATAAGTTATGATAAAACTGTATGTTAAAGATATGTGAGTTTTAAGGATTAAATTGAATAATAACCAAAATTATAATGGCTATGTATATTTAAATGAAAGTAATGCAAAGAACAATGAAAAAGTAAATATCAACACTAAACAGTTTCTGATTAGCAACAGTGGTTTAACTTTGAAAATTCACCAAAAATTATAAAAATTGAGTTAGAGGTTGAATAAAAAATGAAATGAAATTTTAATAAATCTAGTTTTGTATAGAAGAAACGATGCAATCAATGGAATTGTAGATTGTGAGATATATTAATTTTTGTGAGGCAATGTTAGAATAATTTTGGATTCCTGAATGATTTTGGGTTCCTTATTCTCACTTTGAAAATCATTATAAATTGTAAAAACATGTTTAGGTGATGAAATTTATATTCTTAAAAATTTAATGAATCTATTTTCAAGGGAAATAAACGGAAACATAATAGGGGAATATTTGAAGAAAAAATTGTATTAATTGGCTAAAGAAAAAATTCTGAAATTTTTATGGTAAAAGTTTCATTGAGTCTAGTTTCAAAGAAAAAAAGTGAATCCTAATTTCAAATCCTATAGGCTAAGAAATAAATATTATAGTGACTGTCACTCAAATGGACAATTTTGATAAAAGTATGTTTGTAACTAAAGAAACCTTAATTAATGCCCCATAGGCATGATATGTTAAGAGCCAAAGATTCATATATATATATATATATATATATATATATATATATATAAACATTAAGGATGTGGATTGGAGAGGAGGGGGAGAAAAAATAATAGGAGAATTTATAATATAAGGAAATTATTGCAAATGAAGGATTTTGCTAATACATAAATGAAATTCAAAAACATTGTTGACATATTAAGTCAGTAATTGATATAGATGAATTGAGGAAGTCCTAATTGATAAATCATATGGTAAATGTTGATAATAGATATGGTATGTAGCAAGGGTAAAATAATTTTTGAAAGTACAAGCCTTTTAATGGACTTATTTGTAAAACTTTGATAATTGTATTAATTCAATAAACTTTAGTATTAAAGGCATGTATATGGGATTCATTAAGGAAATATTAACTTATTTGAGAAATGAGTTGTTGGATAATAATCTTTGATAATAAATTTTGTATCTTGAACATATAGGGTTACTCTCTAATAAATAACAGATGCTAGAGTATAAGGTGCAAACTGACCCAAAGTGAATTTTCTCTTATTTAAGAACATTGAACCATATTTCAGTTAGTGTATCAATACTTGTTGTATTTGTTTGAATTTTCTAAACTTCAAAGCTCAACTGGTATCGATACTAGACAAAGGTATCGATACCTGAGTTAGGGTACCGATACCATGTAGAGAGTAACGATACATGACTCTCCTGAAACCACTTTTGTACTTTGTAAAACATTTGAAATAAATTATTACATGTCCCTAAAGATAAAAAAAAGTATGCAAATAGGTCCTAAATGGCCTATATACTGTCGAAAGAGCTAACGAAAGCTCGATTAAAGTTCAAGATGAAATCAAAATTTTTATATTAACCTCAAATTATACTATTTACTTTATTAGGAAGAATTTTTGTATAAAAATCTCTGAAGTTGATTTGTCAACGAACGTAAAATCTTAGTGCTTGACCCGATGTTCGGGTCAAGTATGAGGATGTTAAACTTAGCCAAACCTAGCCCAAGTCCAAGCCCAACCCCGAGTTTGTTGAGCGTATCTCCCTACCAGGCCTCAGAGTCACTTAGGGGCCTGAAGCCCAACCCAAGCGGGATGTGTTTGCATTTGGGGTCATACTGCTGGAGCTCCTGACGGGGAAAGTGGTGGTTGTGGATGAGTTGGGGTAGGGAAATGGGATTGTGGTTGAAGACAAAAACAAGGCGTTGAGGATGGCTGATGCGGCAATTCATAGCGATTTGGAAGGCAAAGAGGAGGGCTTGCTGCTTTGCATTCCCAATCCCACAAAAGAGACCCACAATGAAAGAAGCCTTACAAATCGTTGACAAAATCCCAGTTTCCACACACTATTATCAACACCGATAAACAATCAATAAATAGACCAAATTGGAATCTATCTCTGTAGATAGAAATCAGAAATGTATGTATTGATTGACTGATGATAGGTATTCGGGTTTTTTTTCTTTCTTTATTATTATTTTTGTTTCAAATTTTGTGTTGACATGAACCAGTTCGTCTTGGTGTGTGGCATTAACTAAGATTTGCCGTTGACTTCTGACCCATTGCATTTCTTTTGTTTAATTTATGAGGAGTTGGGATCAGTTGGTTTGTTTAACTAATAAGTTATTTTTACAAGATATTTACATGTCTTTATTTTTACAATTCAAATATGAAGGCCTAGTCAAATTTTATGTCAAGGGGTTTTAATTTGCTCGGACATGTTATATCTAGAAAAAGAAAAAATGAGTAATATAAGAGGGCGTAACAAGTGTAAGTGTGCACTTGATGTTAGATCCTCTACCTTCGGCACCTAATTGGTGTTGGAGACCAAGCATTCATCACCCATGTCTCACTATTATTCCATTTACTCCTTATTTATGTAAATAAATATTCTCATTCACTTTTTAATATCCAAATCCAATATCTTAACTAAGATTCTTCACATTCAATATGAACATCCAATCTAGGAAGGTATTGTTTGTTTTTTTCTTTTATATTTCTAGCTTCTTGTTAATGTTTCATCTTCTTAAATTCAGATTTTATTTTTAAAATGCATTTTCCTTTGAAACAGGAGTTGGAGACCACAAATGCACAAGGTGATGTAGCAAGGAAGGGTCCAGAGATGAAGGCCGTGCAAGTAACTCACCAACATCCACCAACCAACCAAAAGACCAGCGGTGGTGTCCTCACCAGTGCCGCTGCCGCTGCCACATTGGCACTGGAATCCGCAAAAGATGCAATATCTCAAAAGTAAATGGAGCAAAAGATTACCCTTCCGGCTTCAGAATCGCTTACAATTTTCATTGTTTTGGGAGGGTATTAAGACTTTATGATTTATATTTTGTATAGGGTATTTGAGCAATACTTCTATGTTCGTCTTGTAAGTACACAATGTGCTTAAATGTTTATCAAATATGCAATGCGTTGCCTCCACATCCTGTATATTATTTCTTTTCTGTTGTGCCTCAAGATATTATTGCCACAAGCATAGAAACATAATATTCCTTTGCTTTTCCAATTGGAATCTGATTTCATCTTTGAATTTTGCCTTCGGAATTCATTCTCAAAGTACATTTGTCAATTTACACATCACCAAAAGCAAAAACAAAGTTAGTTCCCTTTATTCTGCACCATTTGTCTTGCGAATCCTATTCTTTGTTTGATACCATAGTCCACGTCTCTCATTGGTTTTAAAGCATCCACTATCCAGCCATATATTTCCCTTTGCTTTCCCACTTATTCCTCACCATCTATACTCACAACTTGTTCCTGCTCCAATATTTTCAGGTCTGTGAACCCATTTTTCATTCAAACGGTTTATGTTTTTTTACTAGTTTCATGGCATCTTTATATATATATATATATATATATATATAATAATTTATAGTCTTTTCTTCCATGTAGTTAAAAATAAGAGTTGCAGCCATGGGAATGGCAATATCTAGATTGGTGAGGATGCTTTTTGCAAAGAAAGAAATGAGGATATTGATGGTGGGACTGGATGCTGCTGGCAAAACAACAATCCTTTACAAGTTGAAGCTTGGAGAGATTGTTACTACCATACCAACCATTGGTATTAAAACCTTAAAATAAATGGGAACACTGAGTTTCAATTGAGTTTTCATTAGATTTCTTAATCTAATTCTAGCTTCTAATTAGATGTTTAAAGTATATGTCTTATTACCTTTCATTGATCATGCATTTGGTGTCAGAACATCATCTTCCTGGTCTCAATTCAAGCAAATATAGGAATTGACAAAACCCAATGAAACAATCTTGTGTCTAACATGGTTTTTTTTTTTTTTTTTTTTTTTCTAATCCAGGATTTAATGTGGAAACAGTTGAGTACAAAAATGTTAGCTTCACTGTCTGGGATGTTGGAGGACAAGATAAGGTAGTAAATAAGCATATGAATTCAAATGATAACTCTTTCATAATCATAGAAATCCGACCTCTCTGTTAGCTAGTACCTACGAATTAAGGGTAACTGTTTCATATGTTGCTTTATAGATACGACCTCTATGGAGACACTACTTTCAGAATACTCAGGGCCTTATTTTTGTGGTGGATAGTAATGACAGAGAAAGGGTATCAGAAGCTAGAGATGAGCTTCACAGGATGCTTAGCGAGGTTCATAATTTCTTTCAACTTTGTGAACTCTTTACAAGTTTGTTCGGTCGGACTCGGTGTCGGGGGCTAATTTTAATAAAAACATTGATGAAAACGATATTCATTGGTTGTTTACTCTCTAAGATTTGCAGTGTGCAAAATAGGCTCAACTAATTTTCTTCTCGCAGGATGAACTGCGTGATGCAACCTTACTTGTCTTTGCAAACAAGCAAGATCTCCCAAATGCCATGACCGTTTCCGAAATCACGGACAAACTTGGCCTGCATTCACTTCGCCAACGCCGTTGGTAAATTCTAAGTGTTAAATCAACCAACTCATTAGCCTATTGTCTATACATATACTATACTTATCACCAACTAACACAGCAAAAATTTGATCATTTTAACTTCAAACATATGAATTAAACTAGAACCTAACACCATCTTAACAGCCAAATGTAAATTACTAAATACAAATAATAGAATTTTTAGTTTCTTCTAATAGTAGGCATTTTTGGAAACTGATATAGGTACATCCAAGCTACTTGTGCCAGCTCTGGGCAAGGACTTTATGAAGGTCTTGATTGGCTATCCAGCAATATCTCTAACAAGGCAAGATAAACTTTACGCAACTAAATTCTGGGTTTAAAGTGTGCTTTCAATGGCCTAGTTAGTCCTATTTTCTTTATTTTGCTTACAGGCATAATCTAGCCGACCCTCCCAAAGAAAGACTTGAAAATACCAGCAGTCAAGGGCATGTAACTATATATCTTCATTGTTCAGTAGATTTTGAACCAATTTTACAATTAAGAAACTAATATATATATGTATGTATCTATGCATGTATAGATCTTTGTGTGTGATATATCATAAAGAAACATTTGGCCAGTGGTTACAATAGCTGATAAGCTCCTCTCATTTTGTACTATCAATCATTGAAATCAAACTAAGAATACTTTAAGAGAATCTAAACCTGCTAAATATCGGTTTCTTAGGGGGTAAGGTAAACCTTCCAACGACATAGTATCTAGAGAAGAGAATTACTTGCTGCATGTTGTGTTATAACCAAAAAATGTTAAGCCCCTGGATTTGACGTGTGTGTTCAATTAGCTCCGAACTTTCAGGCATTTTGGTCAGAGTTTGTAACTTTTGACAGCAAGCGTAGGTAAATGGATCCAAATCCTGGAAAAAGATTACCTGATGTAATATGACAGCCCATTAGCCATCACAAGGTCAAAAGGGCTAAGCATGTTGGTCTTTTAAGATTATGTTAAAAGCCTTTGATTTGATGCGATCCATCAACCTGTTAAGTTATGGAATAGGATAAAAGACAGATGTGGAAAAGAAAACAAAACCAGAAAAAATTTAAAACTGAATAGTTTATCTTTCATTAAGATTTTAGTGCATAATATACAAAAGACCACTACTGTTGCAGTGGTTAGTCATATCCTAAAACTTCAGCAAGTATTATATCAAAAAGATTGTATCACCTAACCAAATACAAACGGACACATTAGGTGTATCATGCTTGACCGCTTATAATTGCTCTGTCAAGCTAAAACATAAAAAAGATTGACATACACTCTTAGAATATCTAAGAAAAATCTCAGTCATCTAATACAACCCACCTCTTTCACAAGGTCAAAAGTTTTTGTTAATATTATGCTCATCATAGGGGGTTTTACATTCTGAGATGGAGGGGTGTCCATATAGTTGCATTTAATCAATACTGTAAATTTTCTGGAACTTCAATTAAATCAGCTTAGACTAGGGGTAGTATTTAGAGCAGAATCACTGAGGTGAAAGATAGGTAAGTACTTCTTTCATGAACATCTAGTTTTCTTTTTCTACTTACATGGTGAAAGTTCTCTTCAATGTTTCTCTGGCATACGGAGCTTTGATCACTGTTTGATTCCATACTCAGAATTTATTACGTCCAAGTTATATCAAATGAAATTCATGAATCCAGCTCTAGGTTCACAGCCAAAAACTCTGAGGTGTTCACAGCCTCAGCCCAAAATACTTTTGAAAGATCCTTTTCAAACAACACACATCTAGCCATCTCTATGATTGTTCTGTTTTTCCTTTCACTCACTCCATTTTGTTGAGGAGTGTAAGGAACTGTTAATTGTTGCTAAATTCCAACTTGTTGACAGAAACTAGCAAATTCCCTTGAGTTGTACTCAGCCCCATTATCAGATCTCAATTTCTTCATTAGACAGCCCGGTTCAACTTCAACCATGCTCTTGAACCTTTGGAATGCCTCAAATATTTCTAATTTTTGTTTGAGAAAATATGCCCAACACATTCTAGTGTAGTCATCTACAAATAAGAGAAAGTACATTCTTCCATTAAAAGATGGAGTACTCGTAGTTCCACACACATCAGTGTGCACTAGTTGTAGCTTCTCTGTAGCTCTTGAGCAGCTTTTATGTGGGAAGGGAAGCTTTTTTTGCTTTCCAAATTGACATGTAACACATACATCAGCTTTCTCGTAGATAACAAGTGGATTTTTAACAAGTTTATTTGCATGCATATATCTCAAGGCTGAATTATTATAATGCCCAAGTCTTTTATGCCATAAGATAGAATCATCCACTACACTAGCATAAGCATTCAAATCTGATTGTTTCCATTCTATAGGAAAACTTTTGTTCTTCATTTTGACTGTCATCAATTTAGAACCAGTAGGATAAAAAATGAAACATGACATATCTTAAAAATGCAGAACATAGTTTTTTTCTAACATTTGTACCACAACCAACAAGCTTTGGCTTATATCAGGTACAAATACAATATCAAAAATAAACTTTGTACCTGAAGAAGTTTCGAATTCAATCATTCTTTTTCCATTGACATCCACAAGCTCTTTATTTCCAATTTTCACCTTGGAGACATAGGACTTGTCCAACTCCTTAAAGAGACTTGCATCATGAGTCATATGATTGGTGCATCCACTATCCACCAGCCATTTTCTGTTCCACTATTTGCAGCATAGCAAGTAGCAACGAAGAGAATTTCTTCATGCTCGAGCTTTTCAACAACCTGAACTTGGCCTTTTTGATTTGCTTTGTTTTTGCAAACCTTCTCCACATATCCAAGTTGATTACAAGCTCTACATTTTACCCCTGGTCTAAACTAGCAAAACTTTTCAATATGATTTCTTTTCTTGCAATAAGAACAAGGTGGATACCTTCCTTTTTGTTTTCCCACCTGTGGTCTTCTCTTTGTTTTTTCTTTCACCAGATTGCTTGTTTCTAGAACTGTTGCTGCCATGTTTGTCTTTGAGCTTTGTTTGAAAAGCTCCTTCAGTTGACTCCTTAAATCTAATAGCCCTTCTATGCTCCAAAGCTTGAAGAACATTTACAACTTCTGTCAAGGTAAGTTTTGAGATGTCTTTTGAGTCTTCTAGGGAGGAAATTTTTTACTCAAACCTCTCTGGAATACTGACCAGCACCTTTTCAACTATCCTCTTGTCTGGCAACTCCTCCCCATACAACCTGATTTGGTTTACAACCTTCATAAGCCTATCAGAATACTTCTTAACAGTCTCTGACTCTTTCATCTTTAGAACGTCGAGCTCTCTGTTATGAGTATCAGTTGTAACACTAAAGTTAGTTAAAAGGTAGCTAGTGGGTTGTTAGCTGTTAAGGTTAGTTAGCAGCTATCTCTATGTATTAAATAGCATGCAAACAACTGAAGAAGGAATGGAATGAAGATAGATATTTTGTACGTACCTGTTATAGTATCTAACATGGTATCAAGAGCCAGTTTCTTGTTGTAAATTTTTTTTTTTTTTGGGCTATGGCTACAGAAGCAGTTCCAACGATTGACACTCCTCGACATTCCTCCAATAATGGTGAAGCTGTTCATTCACATGGTTCTGGTAACTCTTCTCCCCCTTCTGTTCAGTATTTTTCCAAGCATGACACTATCAAACTTGGTGAACACAATTTTCTGTTATGGAAACATCAATTTCTGTTGATTCTTGAAAGGTATGGTCTTGAGGGTTTTGTTCTTGGTACTGTTTCTACTCCCCCACCCTTTGTTTCTGGAAGTGATGGTCAACTTGTTGATAACCCTGCCTTTCTTGTTCACAAAAGGCAAGATAAGTTTTTGGCCTCCTGGTTGTTATCCACAGTTACGAATGATATCTTAGCTCATCTTACAATGGCCAAGACCAGTCCTGAAATCTAGACTGCCATTGACAGACGATTTGGTATAAAGTCCAACATCAAGATTTCCAATATGCGCCATTCCCTCTATTCGATCAAGAAAGGTAGCCTTAGTATTAAAGAATATTTGTTCAAGATTAAACAACTAAGTGATGGTTTAACTGCAGCAGGCAGTCTAGTCTCTATACAGGAACAAGTTAGTATCATACTAGCTGGACTTCCTATTGAATATGATTCTATACACGTTCTTGCCTCGGCAACCTCAGTTTCTCTTGACTTGCTCGTCGAAATGCTTCTTGATTGTGAAGCACGCCAGATGGTTTCTCTTATTGAAACTCCTTTACAAGCCAACCTGGCTTCTCGGTTTCAACAAGATAATATAGACAACTCGAGTCACTATTCATCTTCTAATCATGGCCAAATGGGACAAGGCCGAGGCTGGTCTCGTGGACGGGCTAGTGGCAGTGGACGAAGCTGGTCCCGTTCTAGACCGCAGTGTTAATTGTATGGAAAGATGGGTCATATGGTTCAAACTTGCTATCACAGGTTCGATGAGAACTTTACTAGAGTAGGACCTGGTAATTCGGTGCAAGTTAATTGTCATCAACTTCATGGTCAAGGGATTCCTTCTTCCTCCTCTACATGTCCCTCTGTGCCTCACTGTTGTGGTACTACCATCTCCAGTCAACTTACTTCTCAAGATTCATTCTCCACTCCACTTGATCGGGCTTGGTATCCTGACTCCGAGACAACGAATCATATCACAACTGACCTGTCCAACCTCACAGCTACTTCTCCCTATACAGGTACGACTCGTGTTTCCATGGGAAATGGTACACTTGTTCCTATCAGTAATATTGGTTCCTCTGTTTTACAAGCTGGTTCTCGACTTTTACGTCTCAGAAGTGCTCTACATGTTCCTAATGTCTGTAAGAATTTGATGTCAGTAGGGTAATTTACAAAGGATAATGCTGTATATTTTGAGTTTTATCCTTTCTTATGTTTCGTGAAAGACATACAGACAGGGACCACTCTTCTAGTGGGCCACATGCATAATGGCCTCTATCGATTTGATGTTTCTCATGCTGCTCCTTCCAAAACTTCTACAAGGCTCGCTGATGCACACAACTTCAACTCTGCTCTTTTCAACAGTGCCAAGCTTACCGATTCACCTTTGTTGTGGCATTCTTGATTGGGGAACCCTTGTAATAATATCCTAAGTCATGTGCTACGTGCCTGTAATATCCCTCTTAAACAAAATAGTTTACCTCAAGGGTGTCCTTCTTGTCAGCTAGGAAAAGCACACAAGCTTCCGTTTGATCATTCAAAAACAATGTACTCATCACCATTTAAACTAGTTGTCTTTGATGTTTGGGGCCCAGCGCATGTAAACTCAAATGGGTTTTCCTATTATGTGTCATTTATTGATATGCACAGTAGATATACATGGCTTTACTTTTTCAAGGCAAAATCTAAAGTTTTCAAATGTTTTATTCATTTCTATCAAATGGTCAAGGTGCAATTTGGATGTTCCATTACGATGTTCCATTAGGATGTTCCAAAGTGACGGAGGAGGGGAGTATCGTACCCTTTCGGGCGAGCTCTCTCGACTTGGTATCCAACACCAAATTTTGTGTCCTCACACCTCCAAACAAAATGGGGTTGCTAAATGGAAACACCGGCAGGTTGTTGACGTGGGACTTACTCTCTTGGCTCAGGCATCTATTCCTTTACAGTTTTGGTCCTATGCCTTTGCCCATACAGTTCACTTATCCAATAGCCTACCCACTCCTATACTGCAACAATGCAGCCCTTATGAGAAGCTCTACAACTTGAAGCCCTCGTATTCTCAGCTTAAAATGTTTGGATGTGCCTGCTATCCTTATCTGCGCCCATTTCAACAGTACAAACTCTAGTTCCAGTCAAAGCAATATGTTTTTCTTGGTGTTGGCAGTAATCAGAAGGGTTATAAATGCCTCGATGTAGATGGTCGTATTTTTATTTTGAGACATGTCGTGTTTGATGAGTCTCACTATCCCTTTGCAAATGGATTCTGTCCACAATCTCTGTTGACCTTTATTCGGTCTGACCATCAGCAGTCGCATCTCCGGAGGGTTTTACCTCCTGGTTCTAATGCTCCTGGTTTGTCTACCTCCTCAAGGTCTAGTAGCTGTCCTCCTCGGGCTGAATCTCCTCCTGGTTCGTGTGATTCGGACTTGCCTTTTTCTTCTTTAGGCCTGCATGGCGAAACCTCACCTACTGTTTGTGCTCCTTCCTTGGTTCCTTAGTCTGCTACTCCTTCCTAAGCACCCGTCCCTGTCAATCTTCACCCCATGCAGACGAGGTCAAAGAATGGCATCCACAAGCCTAAGGTCTTCTCCTCTATTCTTATTGAAAAGGACCCTACAACTATTTTAGAAGCCTTTCAAAGCCCCGCTTGGACAACAATAGCTCAAGCTGAATATAATGCCTTACTTTCTAATCATACTTAGGATCTTGTTCCTCTTCTTGAAGGCCGTCGGGCGGTTAGCTGTAAGTGGATCTTCCAAATCAAAAGGTATGTTGATGGTTCGGTTGCAAGATACAAAGGACGGCTAGTGGTTAAGGGGTATCTACAGGAAGCTGGTGTTGACTTTCGGGAAACTTTCAGTCCTGTTGTCAAACCAACAACAATACGAGTGGTCATTACTCTAGCTATTTCTTTTGGCTGGGCTCTCCGGCAAGTCGACATTAACAACGCGTTCCTGAATAGAGATTTACATGAAGAAATCTATATGGTGCAACCACTAGGTTTCGAACAGCAAGGTGTCTTTGGCCAGCAGCTGGTGTGTCGGCTGTGAAAGGCTTTGTATGGCCTTAAACAGGCACCACGAGCCTGGTTTCATAAATTAAAAGAATTTTTGCTTGTCTCAAACTTTACAGCCTCCAAAGCCGACAATTCTCTTTTTGTTTGTCACTCAGGTTCCACGTTGGTTTATGTGCTCATCTACGTGGATGACATCATTGTAACTGGGAATGCTAGTCAAGCCATTGATCGTTTTGTGCACGATCTGAATGCTCATTTCTCCTTGAAGGACTTAGGCCAGTTGAACTATTTTCTTCGTATAGAGGTTACCTATGATAAGGGTAGTGTTTTTCTCAGTTAAAAGAAGTAAATATTGGAGCTTCTTCAAAAAGCCTCCATGGATCGATCAAACAGCACCCCAACACCAATGACCACCACCTGCAAGTTGTCAACCACTAAGGGAAGTCCTGTTGGAGATGCGCACCTTTACAGGAGTATCGTTGGGGGTTTACAATATGTTGTGATCACACGGCCAGAAATTTCCTTCTCGGTCAATAAAGTCTGTCAATTCATGCATCGACCGTTGGATTCTCACTTTTACGCAGTTAAACGAATTCTGAGGTATCTTCAAGGGACGTTGGACTATGGTCTTCAGTTTTCTCCTTCTTTCAAGTTTCTCCTTGAAGGGTTTTTCGATGCTAGCTAGGGGTCCGATATAGATGATCGTCGGTCTACCTTGGGGTTTTGTATTTTTTTAGGCGGTAATCCTGTCTCCTGGAGCTCGAGAAAGTAGCAGTTGTATCTAGGTTTACAGCAGAAGCAAAATACAGGAGTTTTGCCCATGTTACTGCCGAAATGGTTTAGATTCAATCTTTACTGTCTCAACTTTCTGCTCTAAAGACTAAAGCATTAGAGTGGTGTGATAATGCGGCTGCAGCTGTAGTTGCTGGAAATCCAGTCATGCATTAGAAGTTTAAACACGTCGAATTGGACCTATTCTTTGTGAGGGAAAAAGTTGTGAGTGGGGTGCTCCAAGTAGGTCATGTATCCAGTCAAGACCAAATCGCAGACGTTTTGATGAAACCACTATCTGAAGGAATGTTCACCAAATTTAGAACTCAGCTTCGAGTGGTCAGCAAAGCTTTGAACACTCAAGAAGAAAGAAAAGATCGAGGCATGTTATGAGTATCAGTTGTAACACTAAAGTTAGTTAAAAAATAGTTAGTTGGTTGTTAACTGTTAAGGTTAGTTAGTAGCTATCTCTGTGTATTAAATAGCATGCAAACAACTGAAGAAGGAATGGAATGAAGATAGATATTTTGTACGTACCTGTTATAGTATCTAACACTCTCTCCACAAATTCAACACTTGAATCTGCCTCATTCTGTCACTTCCTTGGAACTCTTCCTTGAGCTTGTTCCATGCTTCCTTTGCAGTTTCATAGGTCATTATCCTTATGAAAATCACATCTATTTCAGTAGAGTGAATACAAGAGAGAGCAGTAGAGTGAATACAAGAGAGAGCCCTGTATTTCTTAGTTACCTCCTCACTGTGTTGCTTGATTTGAGCAATAGTTGGATTTGCTCTTGGGAAGCACATCTCTACTTGTTTTTACAGCATCCTTCAGGTCAAAAGCCCTCAAGTATGCCTTCATCTTCACTGCCCAAATAAGGTAGTTTTCTCCTGTGAATACTGGAGGATTTGGGGTTGCAAAGCTACTGGAAGCCATATCAGGTTCTAAGAAGTTTTTGGTGTAGAAAAAGGTTTTATTTTGGTTTTTCAGCTCACACACAGTCTCTCAAGATCAATTTTTTTAAGCTCTAGATACCATGTTAATTTATGGAACAGGGTAAAAGAGAGCTGAAAAAGAAAACAACACCAGAAAAATTTTAAAACTGATTAGTCTATCTCTCATTAAGATTTTGTGCATAATATAAAAAAGACTACTGCTGTTGCAGTGGTTAATCATATCATAAAACTTTAGCAAGTATTATATCAAAAAGATTGTATCACCTAACCAAAAACAAACTGACACATTAGGTGCATCATGCTTGATCGCTTATAACTGCTCTATCAAGCTAAAACATAAAAAAAATTGACATACACTCTTAGAATATCTAAGAAAAATCTCAGTCATCTAATACAACACACTTCTCTCACAAGGTCAAAAGTTTTTGTTAATATTATGCTCATCATAGGGGGTTTTACATTCTGAGATGGAGGGGTGTCCATATAGTTGCATTTAATCAATACTATAAATTTTCTAGAACTTTAATTAGATCAGCTTAGACTAAGGGTAGTATTTAGAGTAGACTCACTAAAGTGAAAGATGGGTAAGAACATCTAGTTTTCTTTTTCTACTTACATGGTGAAAATTTGATTAATTTACCTAAATAATAATAATAAAATTAAATACTGAAATAGGTTGTTAGTTGGATTATATACGAAAATAGTATTTGTTTTGGGTAGAGCCTTTCTCATAGGCGCTACCACCTTTTTTTATATTATTTTTTTTACTTTAAATAAAATATTATTATTTTATTTTTTAAAAAATATTTAAACATATATACCGGATCAAAATACAGTCAACGAGTCAAAATATGAGTTAAAAATACCAGCGCGTGTGATGCCACCTGGACTAGCGGCACCAATCGCGCCTGCCAAATAGGCGGCACTGGTCGTACCTCCCAGGTAGGCGCCATTGCCTTCACTCCCAGTGTCTCAGCCTCTGCGCACGACAGCCATCTGCCCCTGCACAGAACACACTACCAAGGCAGTGTTTAGTCTCAAAAGGGACAAAAAATTTGAAATAGGGGACCTTATAAGCATGGTTCCCCAAGTTTCAAGCACCGGTGTAGGAAGAAAAGAGAGAAAGAAAGGAGAGAAAAGAGAAGAAAAAAAGAAGAAGAAAGAAAAAAAAAGTAATGTATTATTTTAGTAAATAATTTTGTTTATAATTTAAAGAGTTTAATTAAGATATTGTGAAATTTTTTTGTTATTAATGATTATTTATAAATTGTTTATGTTTAGTGTTTATGGTTTTGGATTAATATTTTTTATGAATGTATTTTTTTTTTTTTATAATTATTTTAACATTAATTTGTTAGTAATTTAGGATTATGGTATAAATTGTTGTGTTTAGTTTAGTATTTGGTCATTTTTTATTAATGTAAAATTATTTTGTTAAATATTTTGTTAGTAATTTATTATAAATTGTTGTGTTTTGTGAGTTTTTAGTAATGTAAATTTAAAAAAATATATATAGTTATTTTGTTAGTAGTTTATGATTAGGTTATAAATTGTTAGTGTTTTGTGTTTTGTTATTTTTTAGTAATGTAATTTATTTTAAAAAAATGTTATAGTTATTTATTTTGTTAGTAATTTATGAGATTAGGTTATAAATTGTTAGTGTTTAGTTTAGGGTTTTGTGATTTTTTTAGTAATGTAATTTTTTTTAAAATAATTTTATAGTTATTTTGTTAGTAATTTATGATTAGGTTATATAAATTTATAGTGCTTAGTTTAGTACTTTGTGATTTTTTTAATGTAATTTTTATATAATGTAATTTTATTTTATTTTTATTTATTTGACAATTTTTATTGATTTATTAAAATGTTGATTAAATTTGTTGTTATATAATTTTATAGACTAATCAGGTATGTTTTTATTTTTTAATTCGTATGTTTTTTTTTTATGTTTAGATAGTTTATATTTATTTTAATTATATTATTATTGTAAACTAACATAATTTTTTTATTGTAGGTAAATTATGAGAAATTATGAGATATTTACCATGTTTTTCTGTTTCTGAAATTCGAAATTATTTATTGTATTTTTTGAAACAAATTAAATGAATTCATTTTTTCAATTGCAGATTTGCAACAAATGGCTTCTTTGATTAATAATAATAATCACATATCAAGTACTATTAATGATATGGTAATGAAATTTTTATTTGATACTCATGTTATTTGCGAAATTAAATTATATTGTATTAACTATTTTGCTAATTTAATAATGCCAGGGCCCGTACCGCGCATTGAAGGGCTATGTTAATAGTGTAGGGTTTCTGCCAGATGAACGCGTAATGCCATACTTGGAGTTAGTCGGGTTCGGATCAGCGGCATTGATCCGAACTTTTGATCTGTGATACGACTTGATTTCCGTTTTAGTCGAGCGATGACGTCCGAAGACCCACACATTTCATTTGCCGTGCGGGGAGTGCACCATCACTTTAGAGGATGTTGCACTACAGCTTGGGCTCCCCATTGACAGGAATGCGATTACAGGCGTAAGTTCGATCTCAAGGCCGATTGCCCTTTGCTATTTGAACGCTTGCCAAGTGAGTGAAAATTTACAGGTTTGAAGTTTTCATGGCTAAAAGCCAATTTTGAGCATTTGTCGAGTATTGCCAATGAATGGGAGGTGATGTAGACCGTTCGAGCTTATATTATGCACCTTATAGGGGATGTACTCATGTCGGATGCGAACAGCAATAGGGTCCTCTTGATGTACTTACCCCTATTATCCAATTTGCATAACACCCGTTCATCCAGTTGAGGGTCCGTAGTGTTATGTTGTATCACGAATTTTGTCGGACGACAGATCCTTCTGTGATGGACATAGGCAGATGCCTCATATTGCTACAGTCGTGGTCGTTTTACCGGATGCCATTCTTAGCATCTATTATTCACCAATCATATGTATTTTCACTCGTTAATAGGAGATGAATTTTTACTTGTTATAACAATTAGTTGACTTTTTTTCCAGATTATATTATTCTAACAATTTGTTTTCGTAGATGGAGCATTAATCTGGATATCGGGAGGTCATATATGGTTCTGATATACCGTCTGATGATCAAGAATCATGCTGGAGACGGGGTAAGTTTTTCCAATATTAACTTTATTTTTTTATTTTATCTCACTCGACCCGCATTAATATAACAATGTTATTAAATCTGCAACTCATTTAGATGACATATTCTATTCCAGAAATTATGGTGTTATTCCCTCTTCTGCCCACATCCACTCAAACCTATGGTGCATTAGCGCACCCGTTATCAATTTTCAAATAGTGGAGTGGTATCATGGCGATCGCGTACTCCGGCAAGTTCGGTCGTATACAGTATATCTCGACACTGCCAGTACGATTGGGAGAGATCCATGGGATTAACAAGAGGGGGAAGCATGGAAATAATTGGGGAGAAGTGCATGAAAAATATATTACAATATAGAACAACTGGTTGGGAAGGGTATCTCAGATGGATTGTGCTTTGGATCTTTAGCCCTCGTTATAGTACATACAGTGGTACTCTGAGATAGGGAAACCATTTTTGTTTGGTGGGTGGTCGATGGTAGTCCCCTTACATCTGAGGGTAACTCAGATAGATCGTGCTTTGGATCTGCAACCCTCGTTAGAGTACATACAGTGGTACTTTGAGATAGGGAAACCATTTTTGTTTGGTGGGCAGTCGATGGTAGTCCCCTCGCATATGACACAACTTAGGCAAACCTTTCTAGATCCGCATCATGAACCAGAACTGGAGGCAGAGCCGGAACTACACTCTGCGAATAATTTTGATCATCTAAATTTAGGGGGCGATGACTATTTCCCAGGCTCGTTAGGCCACGGATATCATTCAGAGTTTGATATCTTCAGCTCATTATCATCTTAGTACTCCAGTCATCTCGACTCGTATCCACCTCAGTACTCCGCTCCTTCTGGCCCGTATCCATCACCGTACTCCACTCCTCCCAGCCCGTATCCACTGTCGTAGTCCACTCCTCCTGGCTCGTAATCACTGACGTACTCCTCTACTTCCGGCTCAAGTTCATCGATGGCGTTTGAGACATATGATTTTTTCGTCTATGTTTCGTACACCCCCACATGCGGATGAAAAGAATGTTGATCACCGCAATCACCTGCAGCGTGAATGTCAAGCTCCACAAAAATATACCCCTAGAACCACACTATCAAACCATCAATTTTAGGGTGTTTTGTAATTTAAATAACTTCATATTTATATAATGACTTTTTTTCCATTTTAGTTATTACTTTTATGGGTTTTTTTTTTACAATTTAAATAGACAACTTTGAATTTATGTAATGAGTTTTTCGCTATTTCAACTATTAATTTTAGGAGTTTCTTGTAATTTAAATAATAAACTTTGTATTATTTACGTAAAAATGCTATTTAATTCAACAAAAATATAAATGCAACAAGCTTAGACTAACTTTATAATTCAAATTAAATTAATTGCAACAAATTTGAGACAAATTTTAGATTCAATCCTCCCTACACGTAGTGAACAACATCTCAATTTCTACCCGATTGCGACGATTGTCCAATATGGTAGTTTCAGAGTGGGCATTTACTCCAATTATGACCGGCTAATCTACACACGCCACACAGTTTCCTGTCAGATCTCTCTAACGTCTATTTCGTTATAGATTCTGGATGATTGCGGACGACCTTTTAGATTCCTACGCAACCCTTTATCTAAGACAAACTCAAAAGTAGTCGGAGGTACCTCTCATATAGATAGGTCAGGAAGTATGGGGAACTCATTCTCCTATACACGCAATGTGCGCTCGAGGGTGTACACTTCATCGATAAATTGTTCAACATTGAGCGAGACTTTAGCACAAGCTGCCACGACATGTACATAGGGATAATGAAGTGTCTGGAACCTCCTGCAATCGCACTGTTTGTTTCGGATATTAACTCCGTAGGGCCTAGGTGGTATACCTGGTCAACGAGTGATGGTCTCTGTAACTCGAAATGTTTCATTACATCGTGAATATACTTCTACATTCATTGACCTCATCATTCGCCAGTTTACAACCATTGCATTCCTAACATATTCGACAAACACGTGTCTCGCCTCCATCTGGTTAACTTGGTGCTGCCCCATTCTTAGCATCAAGGTAGCCAACTTGTAGAATGCAGCCGAGAAGATAGATTAAATCGAAAGATGTCGTGTTTTCAACAACACGGAGTTAACCCCCTCCTCCAAATTAGTGGTCATATGACTATAGCGAAAGCCCTCGTCAAAACTTTGAGCCTATTGCTATGGCTTCATAGTACTCAACCATTGTTAGAAAGATGTATTCGTGTGACCCTCCATGTCACTCTCAAGTTGAGTCATCCTTTGTCAGAAAATGTGTGGCTCTAGCTCGTGCGCTATGTATGTATTAAGAAAATATAAGTTATAGTCTCGCCCTAAAACATTAAGTTATATATTGAAAGGATAAGGTTATTCTTTACCCATTCTCACAACTTGCCTCCGCCAGTCTGCATTCTTATAATCTCGGTAAAAGTTAGTTACGATGTGCCAAATACAGTAAACAGATATCCATGACACACCAGAATGCCTAATGGCTGCAATTAATCATTTCCCTCTATTGGAGATAATGCAAATATTATCATTACTAATAATATACCTCCGCAAGTTTGTAAGGAAGAATTCCCACGACTCCATATTCTCCTTATCTATGATGAAAAATGCTATCGGGAGCACGTTCTTGTTCCCATCTTGAGCAACTGCAAGAAGTAGGATCTATGCATATTTACCGTATAGCCATGTCTCATCTACTTGCACAAACGACTTGCAGTGGAGAAATGCACGCATGCATGGATCAAATATCTAGAACATCCGTTGAAAAATTCTTTTTTCCCGATTGTAATTAGTCATCCAGGCCGTAATAAGGCCGTGTCTGCAACTCAATGACAGTTCCTAGCATGTACTCCCACATAGTGGCTATCCATCCCTGTAACTCATTGTACAACTCATCGAAATCTCCATACAATTGCTCCATTGCCATATGTTTAGCTATCCATGCCTTCCGATATGATACTCGATACTAGAATCATGTCTGCATTTTAGCAATCAGTACCGAAACTTTAATAGTCGACATGTCTTTCACTGTTGGCATGATGCACGTACAGATATTTTTGGAATCAAGTTTTCAATGATCTTCTATCATACGTGTTGATGTGCATGTGTGAGGCCCAACAAATTTTCATATCTCTCACATTTGCAACTTCTAGATAAACGCAGCTCGTATCCGCCAATTATAGTCTTCTGCCGACCTTCAACACTCCCCAATATTTAATGTCAATTTAGACACGGCGACTTTGTAGTCCACTGATATATTCATGCTATACTGTTTAATGAAAAATACGCACTCTTCCTTACTTTCGAATCTCTGGCCCACGAACAACTCCTCAAGATCGGAATCTATAGTTAGGCGATGAGCAGGTAGTATTTCAGGGTACTTCGGGGAACTCGGCCGCGTGCGCCGCTCGGGGTCTATTCATAACATGTGTGCCCCAAGATTATTGTGTATCACAATACGACGAATCTGGTTCCCGACTAAAGATACGTTAACTTTTCAATCGTTATTCACGCATTCGTTGTCAATATCATCCAAGACCTCGTCCACGTCGGGATCACTATCATTATCGATATCGTGATCAGAAGGATTACTACTATGGTATATATCATCACCAACCACATTAGTCTCGGGTGTAACATTAATATCAATGTCGGCCTCACTTATAGTTGATTGACTATCAACGTACAATATCGGAACCACCATACACGACTCTTAAGCTCCATGTTCTTCACTTAATGGAGTGGGATCTTCAGTTGGCTCCATACCATCTAACTTAGCAAATAACTGAATCAGTGCATTTTGGTTTCTCCAAGTCCCACAATAAAGAACGATTATTGTTTCCACGTCTTTATCGTCTACAAGTTCCATTTTGGTGAATTTTATGGGATTCGTCGAAACTGGAAACTTGTAGAAAAGTTTCGAGATCCTTCTTCCACAACATTTATCAATTTTTTCACTAATTCTTTCATTCATATCATCAAATCAAATATTTCTATTAAATCTCATTGCTACTTGTTTGCGACATTCAAATATACATCCCATGGTTGTCAAAATTTCTCCATCAAAATAAATGCATATGAAAAACTGATTCTCCATCTTCAATACTAGATCTGTTAAAAAAAAACCAAAATTCTCAAAACAGTTTCGAATAGCAAAAAAGTTATATAAAATTTTTAATGCAAAATTTTTCATTCAGAAGCTAACAAAATGAATAACCTAACAAAATAACTTTCAAATAACAAAATTACTAACAAAACTCTTCATTCTATTTAGAAAGAAATAAACTAAAATACTTTATCCTTCTTTTTATTTTTCTTTCTTTCTTTCTTCTCCCTATCTTCTTACTTCTATTCTGCTAAATTTTTTGGATATCTTCTGCTCATTTGATTTTCAGACGAGTATATATAGGAGAAAAATTGAGCAGTGGCATCTATCAGATAAGAGCACTAGTGGCGCCTATCAGGTTAGAGTCACTAGTGGCGCCTATCAAACAGGAGTCACTAGTGACGCCTACTAGATAGGCACCATCTATCTCATACTACTTCCGTATATCTACACGGGTCATGTACTGATCCGGGAAAAAAATATAAAGCGATGGCGTCTATGAGAAAGGCACCACCAGTAAAATAATATTTAAATATATATATATATATATTATAAAAAAAAAGTGGTGGCGCCTATGAGGAAAGCTCCACCTAAAAAAACATACCATTTTCATATATAATTCAGCTGACAACCTACTAGTTATGTCAATTCTTTGAATAAAAATGAATGAATAAACTCAATGAATCAAGTATTTTGAACTAGATCTTATCATAGTTGGTGAAGAAACTAGGATCATTCACTTTCAAAATCTTCTTCATCTCCAAAACTGAAGACGAGGCATCGGCAGACATAGCCTTGATATCACTGGCACCCATCGACTCTATGATGGGGATTTGAAGTCCTAAGGAAGCTTTGTCAACTCCATTGGTGCCTATATCTTTGGAAGCATTATTGAATGAACGTTCTTGGTTTTTGACGGATTGCTGATAAATACCATCTTTTGATGTCCCTATTTGCTCAGATTTGGGGTAAGATAGATGGCTGGACCATAGGTCTGATTCCGGCACTAGCTTGAGTCAGGCTTTTGTCTCCATGAGAATATGTTATCATTGTTGCTACTTCCAGAAGGTTTGTTTTGGTTCAAATTGGCTGAGACTCCTCCATTGGCAAAACCTGAGTCACCCTCTGTTCCTTTATTGGCAAAATTAGCTTTAGAATTTATCTCTACCGTGCCCTCAGAGTCTATCATTACCAATTCAATCTTGAATCCAGGATAAGGCGAACCTATCTACAGAACAAAATTTACAGTTCAGTAAGAGGAAACAAATGAAAGGCAAAGTGAAAGAGAAACAAAAAGGTATACAAGAAACTATTAGCAAACTGAAGAAATAGGTATCCTTATGTCATTTACCTTATTAAAACCATCAATATCAGAGGCTTCTAGTATCATTCTGTTCTCTATCATTGTTGTATTTAACCAATAGAAAAGGGAAAACAAGAAGTATCAATTGGGCAAAGCCATTTTAAGATATAGAACACAGAAACATTACAGACCAGTAGAAATCTCCTCGGGGGTTGTGGAAAGGGATTTTGAAGTCACTCGTCAATTCCGCAAGACCAGTTCCCCGTGGCAGACCAAAAATCACTATTCCTTTCTTAGGTGTCCTAATCCATAAATCTTCTGGCAGCAATTTAAAAGTATTAGCAGAGAGTACTGGTATTAACAAAATTGTATCACTTTAAAAGATAAAATCACCATTAAATTCTTAGTTTTTGGATGCTTTGCTGTAGAGAACAAAACTGCTGAGATGAGAAAAAACTCAGCTGTTATCGTATCTGCAAAAAATGAACTTCAAAGAAAATTACAAGTTACAGAAAACAATGAATCACCTTGTATATACTTCACATGGAAACACTAAAAGGAAAAAAAGGATATTCTAGAATTGCAATTGGACAAGGATGTATTTGCTTATTTGGCCCACCTCTTCAAGAAGATTAGGCAGGTGTAACATAAAATGAGTGAAACTTGTTGAAAAGTGGCCAACCATGCTGCTGTTATGTTTTTGTTAAAGAGCATGCAGTCTATTTGCATGTTGCAGCTCTTGTGCATGCTGCATTAACAAGTTTTTTGTGTAGTTACATTGTAATTAAACTTATTTGAAAATGAACAAGCCGATAACTAGTTTAGGTGGCTTGTTTGTGTGTACAAGTAATGTTTTGCAAGTTACTAGACTACTAAGTGGTAGTAGGCAGTCTTTGGTGATGTATTTGATTATAAATGTATTGTTTTTTCTGGTTGAATGAATGAGCAAAATAAGCTATCAGCCATAAGCTCCCTTGCTGCACGATTGCACGATTGTGAGCAAGTACAAATATTTCATGCATCTTACTTCCTTGTTCTGTGTCCTGTTTTTTTTCTTCCTTTGCTGCTAATAACCCCAACAAAACTGAAAAGAAGGTTCTTGAGCAACAACGAAAGGGGTGGGGTCCCAATCATTAAAGTGCTGAAAGGATCAACACTGTGATTGTAAAGGGACTGCATGAAAACCAAAGCATACCACTGTGATTAGAGATAGTAATGGAAGGCCTAATCCAGTAAGGACACTTGTAAAGCCGAATCGCCCTAAGCATGCACCTGAAGATCAATAACTTAAGTAGATTATTGAGGGTAAACAGATATGAATACACCTACGTCCAGGCTGAATTTCTCCATTGAAACATGTTAGGATACGGTCAAAGTATTTGACATATTGCTATGCAAAGTAGGAAAAGAATTATCTATGAGAAAGGGCTTAAAAACTATTAAACTAAAAAACAAAAAAAATAAAATAAAACTAATAAAAGATTTGAGATATTAGATATTAGTAATGACGCTCTCCCATCTATGCATCTTTTTCCTGTTGAAGTAGTTGATGTCCTCTTCAGCTGTCAGAAAGAACTGACGAAAGCAAATGATAATACAATCATAAAATGAACTACAAAGGGAACCAAAAAAGAAAAAGTTTTTGCAGGAAAAAGAAAACACAGATTTTTAGTGGGGAAATAATTAACTCTAACCTTAAGGAATAAAAGAAGACTGCAAATTATTAATCCTGTCCTTCCCATACCAGCTTTACAATGAACAACCACCACATTTCCTATATCCTCCTTCAACCATGAGTATGCACTTTGACAAAAGGATTTTATGAGTTGAAGTGGGGGGCAATTGTGGTCATTAAATGGGAAACTTGCAACCTGTAAAAACTAAAAAGTTTAGATGTTAGATTTAAGGGCGGCTGGAGAAATGTGTATTAGTAAAATCCCAACATCGTAGAATGTAGGCAATAGCATCTTCTAATAATAACCGCCAGCATTCTGTATTTGAAACATTACAGGCAGTTTCCAAGATTGCTCATATCTACTGTATGACATAGTAACAGAAGCCAACAACTTAAAGCACTTGCATCTATTTATTTCTAAAATTGATATCTCACAAGTTGAAGAGCATAGACCACAGGTTTTAGGGGGCAAATAGAGATGAAGAATACACCTTCCCCTGAAAAAGTGATGCATCATACAACCTTTCTGACATAGGTTGTAAACTTTGTGTCTCCCCTGTGCAGAAAGTATTGATGTAAGATATGTGACCAAACAAGCGCTCCTGTGAGCTTCAGAAATGCAAGACAAGGCAAACCTAGCCATAGAACAAACACAAGTATTTTCAATCGAAAAACTTATAAAATGAGCTATTACCGGCTAGTAACAAAAATAAACTTTGACCTTTACTTCTTAAATCTGCAAAAAAACAGAAACATAAAGAAAGGAAGAGAATTATATTACTATTCAACTATCTTTCTATAACACTGGAATTTTTTGTCTCTATTTTTGCTCAGTCTTGCAATTTAGCCTCTGAACCTCCAATTTAATGAGACAAACACTGACATTCAATCTTTCAACAATTAAGATCTCAGTAAGCACTAGTAATGAACAACCTCTTCTGTCTCTATGTGGATTTAGTAAATATTTAACTGCGTTATTATGTTATCCAAAATGTAGAAAACATTTCCAAGTTCTAATCCATTCCTACCTTGTGATGTGCTTCGAAAAACTTGATCACTTCTTCCATGTGATTACGACAGAAGCCCTGCATCACACTTTAAGTCCATAAACCATAACATTGGACATTCTAAAGGCTAAAGCAGGTAAACCTTTTTACCTCTAAGAATCCAACAAGCCCTGAGCTTAGATCACCAGCAGGAAACCCCATTATATTCTCAGTGATATAAGTTAAATCCAAATCAAACTCTCCCTCTTGTATATCATACACTAAAATGTCTTTTCAGCATATAAATGATTATATCTCTGGTAGCATATTAGATGTACTAAACTAAAAGACAGGAACTTCTCATCATAGTTAGGAGAGCACACATTTTGATTAATAATATATCACCACTAACAATACAATTAGGCTACGTAGTATCTTTGTTTATTTTGGGAGACAATATGGCATGCTTTGACCTGAACAGCCTTTACTGGACTCTAAGATGAGTCAAATATAACCTTTTTAATGATTGAAGAATAGCTTGTGTTGCTGTACAAGTATTTTCTGTACTATTATCCATTGGCTGAGTCTTCGATTGCAACTTAAACCCAAGCCTACTGGAATGTTAAATTTTTGGCCTGCAATGCAACAAGAAACCAGCATCCAAGCCTAACCAGTGCAGCAACAACTTTTGTTCATTTGTAACTTGATTTAGTTTCTTTTTAATGTGACATCAAGTTAGTAGGAGTTGTTGTTGTTCATTTATGTTTGATGTAATAGCTGATATGTCAGCTTTTTTTTAGTGTAATTTTAGCTAATTCATGTATTAGTTGTAGCAGTTAGACATTAGGTAACTGTCAATTTTATTGTAACACATATATACTTTTGCTGGATGAAATGGAAAGTAAGAAAAATTCATTTCTTCCAAAAATTTCTGCTTTGTTGGTAGTTTCTCTCTGCAAGTCTCAAGTCTTTGAAGTTCAAACTTTTTTCATTCTTTATCCGGGTTTATTACCTTGTTCCTCTATTTTCAGACTGAGCTTCATATTTCATCCGGATTACTTGCTTCTGTTTTCCTTCTCTGCTGTTAAAACCAACAAATGGAATCAAGAGCCTGTCATCTTTGAGGGCCTCTATTGTTGGTATTTTTCTTTGTGGAGAAAACTTAAAGAGGAAGAAGTTGAAGTTGTTGTTTTGTTGCTGCAAGATGAGTTTTACACCACCACCACCACCTGTGTTTGCTGGAGAGAACTACCACATTTGGGTAGTGAAGATGAAGACATATCTCCAAACACACGATTTGTGGAATGTTATAGAGAATGATGCTGAACCACCTCCATTGAGGGCCAATCCCACTATTGCACAGATAAGACAACATAGTGAATATTGTGCCAAGAAGCACAAGGCTATAGCTTGCCTGCAAAATGGAGTATCCGATGTGATTTTTCTACTCGGATAATGGCATGTGACTCACCAAAACAAGGATGAGAGAAGCTAAAGGAGGAGTTTATGGGGTCAGACAAGACAAGGCAGCAGCAACTAATCAACCTTAGGACAGACTTTGAGAACTTGAAGATGAAAGAGTCAGAGACCATCAAGCAGTACTCTGATAGGATAATGGCCATAGTAAAAAATATTAGGCTCCTTGGTGATGATTTCAGTGAGAGCAGAGTTGTTGAAAATGTCATTACAATTCTCCCTGAAAAATTTGAGTCAAAGATCTCTTCATTGGAGGACTTGAAGGATTTATCGGCCATCTCATTGTCTGAGTTGGTAAATTCCCTATATGCACTTGACCAAAGGAGGGCCAATAGGCAGAAAGAGCACCCTGAAGGAGCTTTCCAAGCAAAGGCCAAAGAAAGCTCAAGCTCAAGCTACAAAGGCAAGAAACCATGGCTTGACAAAAGGGAGAAATCAAAAAGGGATGTTGAAAAAAAGAGCTTTCCACCATGCATTCACTGCAAAAAGACCACACATTTGGAGAAGAACTGTTGGCACAGACCAGATGTTTAGTGCTGGAGATGTAAACAGTTTGGTCATGTTGAGAAGGTGTGCAAGAACAAAAGGAAGGTACAAGGTCAGCAGCAAATGCAAGCTAAGGCTGCTGAAGACCTTCAAGCTCAGGAGGAGCGTGTTTTCTCTGCATCCTATTATGCAACCTCAAACAAAATTAGTAAGAACTGGTTAGTTGACAGTGGTTGTTCTCACCATATGGCTTCAGATGAAAGGCTGTTCAAGAATCTTGATAGAAGGTTTACTTCCAAATTTAGAGTTGGAAATAGCAACCTTATTAAAGCCAAAGGCAAATGGGATGCAGTGATCAGCACACAATCAGGTAGCAAAGTTATTTCTGATATACTTTATGTGCCTGACATAGACCAAAACCTGATTAGTGTTGGTCAGCTAATTGAGAAGGGTTATTCATTAGTTTTCAAGAATAACTCCTGTGTTGTTGAGGATTCATTTGGTCAAGTACTGGTTACAGTGGCTATGACTGATAGGTGTTTTATGCTGGATATAAATCAGCTAGAGAAGAAGGCCTATACTAGTGCTACTGACTTAGCTAGTTTATGGCACAAAAGGTTAGGCCATGTCAGTTACAAATCACTTGGTTTGCTGAATAGATTGAATTTGGTTGAAGACATGTCCAAAATTAACGTTAGTAATGATGTTTGTGAAGTTTGCCAGCTTGGTAAGTAGGCAAGACTAACTTTTAAAGTCAATAAGGCATGGAGAGCTCGAAGCAAACTCGAATTAGTTCATACTGACATTTGTGGATCAATGAAGTCTTCCTCCTTGAATGACAACAAGTATTTTGTGTTGTTCATTAACGATTTCAGTAGATTCTGTTGGATCTATTTTTTGAAGCAAAAATTAGAGGTGTTTGCAGCATTCAGCAAGTTTAAAGCTCTAGTTGAGAACCAATCAGGCTGCAAGATCAAAGCTTTGAGATTAGATAATGGTGCTGAGTATTTGTCCAAGAAGTTTCAGAAGCTGTGTGAGCAAGTAGGAATTCATCATCAGCTAACAACAGTTTATATTCCTCAGCAAAATGGAGTTTGTGAAAGAAAAAATCGAACAGTGCTCGATATGGCCAGATGTCTGTTATTTGAAAGCAAATTACCAAGAAAATTTTGGGCTGAAGTAGCAAACACTTCAGTGTATCTGCTCAACAGCCTGCCTACCACTACTGTCAAGGACAACTCCTTTTGAAGTTTGGCATGATCTCAAACCAACAGTGTCACACCTAAAGGTGTTTGGTTGTGTCTGCTACACTCTTATACCAGTTGAAAAGAGAACCAAACTTGATAAAAGATCTATGCCTGGGATCTTTGTTGGTTACAGCAGCACCAATAAGAGCTATAGGGTATTTGATCCCTCAACAAAGAAGATTTTAGTGAGTAGGGATGTGAGGTTTGATGAAGAAAAGGCTTGGAGTTAGAGTGATGCAGATGCAAGTTTGAGTGAAGAAAATCAGTTAGACAGCAGTTTGGAACCAGCTGAAGAAGGGCCAGTTGATGAAGACTTTGATGAAGAACCTGTGAGAGGCACCAGAACTATTGCTGACATCTACCAAAGATGTAATGTTGCAATAGTTGAGCCTTCAAACTTTGAGGAAGCTACCAAGAACAAGAGTTGGAAGAAGGCCATGGAAGCTGAATTAGATATGATCCACAAGAATGACACTTGGGAATTGGTTGACAGACCAGATCAGAAGAAAGTCATAGGTGTCAAATGGGTATAGAGCCAAATACAATGCTGATGGCTCATTGAACAAGCACAAGGCAAGGCTTGTGGTGAAAGGCTATAGTCAGCAATAAGGCATTGATTTTATGGAGACATTTGCTCCAGTAGCAAGGTTAGACACAATTAAACTTCTATTTGCCTTCGTTGCACAGAAACAATGGAGAATTCATCAGCTCGATGTTAAGTCTGCTTTTTTGAATGGCTTTCTCAAGGAAGAAATTTTTATTGAACGACCAGAATGGTTTAAGGTTCATGGTGAAGAGGACAAAGTCTACAAGCTGAAAAAGGCATTCTATGGTCTGAAGTAAGCACCAAGGGCCTGGTATGATAGGGTTGATGAATACCTATCTAGGCTCGGGTTCGAGAAAAATGTTAGTGAACCTACACTTTTTATAAAGAAGTCAGAAAATGAAACTCTTCTGATTGTCTCACTTTATGTGGATGACTTACTTGTGACTGGAAGCAAAGAAGAGTTGATTAATGAGTTCAATGTGCAAATGCAAGAAGTCTTTGAGATGATGGATTTGGGAGTCATGACATAATTCCTTGGCATGGAAGTGAACCAATCTGATCAAGGCATCTTCATTAGCCAACATGCCTTTGCTTTGAAGATTCTCAACAGATTTGGCATGTTCAATTGCAAAATAGTCAACACACTAGTGGCTCAAGGGGAGAAGCTGACTAGTTGTGGGAATCAAGAAAGGGTTGATGAGAAGGAATATCAAAGCTTGGTAGGTTGTTTACTTTACTTAACAACTACTGGGCCTGATATAATGTATGCTGTTAGTTTGCTGTCTAGATTTATGCATTATTGTGATGTTGTGCATTTTAAAGCAGCAAAGAGAGTTCTCAGATATGTAAAGGGAACTTTAAATTATGGAGTGAATTTTAAGAAGGTAAAAGAGATCAAATTGATAGGGTATTCAGATAGTGATTGTGCAGGGTCCATTGATGACATGAAAAACACCTCTGGATACTTTTTTGCTCTTAGCTCAGGAGTTTTTTGTTGGAGCTCAAAGAAGTAACAAACTGTTGCTCAATCTGGTACAAGCGAGAATACATTGCATTCTTTGAATTGTTAATCAAGCCATTTGGCTTAGGAAACTTTTGTGATACTTGAATGAAGAACAAGTTGAAACAACTAAGATCAGGGTTGATAATCAGTCAGCAGTTGCTATAGCTAAAAATCCTGTTTTTCATGGCCAAACTAAACATTTTAAGATTAAGTTTCATTTTGTTCGAGAGGCTGAACAATTCGGGGAAGTGAATCTGGTTCATTACAGCTCAGAAAACTAGCTTGCTGATATTTTAACCAAGTCTCTCGGTGCCACACGATTTGATGTTTTGAGAAGAAAGATTGGTGTTTGTTGCATACAGCCCAAGGAGGAGTGTTAATTTTTGGCCTGCAATGCAACAAGAAACCAGCATCCAAGCCTAATCAGTGCAGCAACAACTTTTGTTCATTTGTAACTTGATTTAGTTTCTTTTTAATGTGACTTCAAGTTAGTAGGAGTTGTTGTTCATTTATGTTTGATGTAATAGCTGATATATCAGCTTCTTTTGAGTGTAATTTTAGCTAAGCTTAAGTCATGTATTAGTGGTAGCAGTTAGACATTAGGTAACTGTCAATTTTATTGTAACACATATATACTTTAGCCGGATGAAATGGAAAGTAAGAAAAATTCATTTCTTCCAAAAATTTCTGCTTTGTTGGTAGTTTCTCTCTGCAAGTCTCAAGTCTTTGAAGTTCAAACTTCTTTCATTCTTTATCTGGGTTTATTACCTTGTTGCTCTATTTTCAGACAGAGCTTCATATTTCATCCGGATTACTTGCTTCTGTTTTCCTTCTCTGCTGTTAAAACCCAACATGGAGAAGTCTGCAAAAGGTGAAGTGCCGGCATTTCCAGCTTGAGAGTACTATGGTGGTGGTATAAGCGTTGGAAATTTGAACTTTCTTCCCCAAGAAGATATATCAGTAGGTGCATTATCTCCGGCCTTTGGAGTTTCAACATCATAAGTTTCGATAGGAGATTTGATGTCGTTAGTTCTGACAGGAGGTTCCACCTCGTTAGCTTTGTCGTTATGTTTGATACCATCTGTGCCAGCTGGCACTTTAACGCCATCGGCTTCAGCAGGGGTTTCAATATCAGAGGCTTTAACAGGAGGTTGAGATACGGAATCAACAGATTCAAAGTCCATTCTACTGCTGAAATCCAATCCAAGTTGAACAGTAATCTGAACAAATGACAGAAATCCAAAATTATTGAGTAAATGGCACAATTAATCAGCAATGAGCTGCAATGCATATTTAAGCAATCAATAAAAAACTAATCCAAGAAAACATGCATTTATAATTCTTTACATACTCGAAATGGACTTTTTGCTTTAAATGTAAATAGCAAAAACTAAAAACCAAATGGAGCCAGAGGAAATAATTCTAAATTCTCCACAACAACAATTGAGCCAACGGAACCATAAAAAATTATAAAAGCTTCGAGGCTTTCAAAGCTAACAATTTCAATGATTGCTCTTGAAATCAATTCTCAATACGAAATGCATTTTTTTTATATATAAAAATAAGCACCTGCACTTCATAATTCGATAAGGCAATTAAAAAAAATCTTGAACCAAAGCTTAAATTACTCCGAAAAATATATATATGAAATTGCACTGCAAACATAATCAAGAGTAGCGACATGTTTTAATTTGAAGACAAAAACATTACTCGAATTCGGATCCTTAGCTGGAAATTCTATTGAAGACGAAGAACAATCTCAGGCAATTAAGGGTAAAAAATTAACCACTGTAATAACGGGTTTACGATTACAATTAACGAACCAAAGCGCCCTTGTTTGGTCTAAACCGCAACCAAAGCTTTAACGGACTGGGTTTTCTAACTTTTCAAATATTTAAGTTGTAAAAGGCACAAGCAATTGGAGAAAGGCGATGTTCATATACTGTTGGATTGCTTTTATGATTGTTAATAAAAGAAATCAGATTTTTTCTATGCTCTTCAAATTGATATTAATGGTTGCCTTGCAAATTGTTTTTGGATAAATGGAAGATCAGGAATGACTTATAAGCATTTTGATGATATGGTAGCATTTGATCTTATTTATTTAATAAATAAATATAGGATGTCATTTGTTTTGTTTACTGGTGTGAATCATCATTATCAATCTATTTTATTTGAATGTGCATTATTATGAGATTAAATTGGAGAAACGTTTATTTGGTTATTGAAGACTTGGCTTGAAGCTATGTACAGATTTCCACCAACAACAATCCTCGTAGATTGCATATTTATAAGCTTGTAAAAATTAATACCTAAATATGTAATGGGTTATCTTTTTAGGGTAGAAAATGGCCTATTTATAGGCTGAATTCGTAGATCAAATAATAGTAAAATAACCTACACTAATTAGAGTTTGACTGGGACAAATAATCAAAATTTGACTGGAAGAAGAAAACCGAGAAAATTGCATAACATGTCTCCTCGTCGTGACATGGCTGCTGCCTTTTCGAGATGCCTTTCATCACGTTGTTGGAACAAGATGTCTCTTCTCGTCAAGACATCGGTGGTTGCACCTCTTCCTCGTAAGGACGTCAATTTTGTTTCGGCAAAAAATGTGAGGCATACTCCAAAAATATCCAACTTTACTTGTATTTCCACAACTCATTCTTTGCCAAAGCTTGCCACGGGTCTATATTGAACTATGCATGATATTAATTGATTCGAAGCCGTGCTTCGAAGTTGGAAGACTTCTAGTCTTCGACTTGTGCACTGCCAAATCAAAACTGACCCAATTCTGATTTCCATGTATGCAATGACCTATCTTTTCAAAACCCGCATCCAAAAGAAAACCTCTCTTATTCAAAACGATTATACATTTTTCCCTCCTATGACCAAGTTGTTTCCACTTCAAACAAGTCGACTTCGATTCCTTAACAGATGAAGGATGTCTTGTTTCACCAGTCACCGTTGATCCTTCCAAAACATGAAGACTGCTAGTTTTTTTACTTTTCATCAAAACGAAAGCCTCATGGGATACATTAATTTCACTTGACTCAATGTTGATTCTACAACCCCTTCAAGTCCAAATTTCCCAAGGAGATGAGATTTTTCTTTACGACAGGCACATGCCTGACATCTGACAGTGTCCTAATTGTCCCGTCGTGCATCCTGATCTGAATAGTACCAATACTAATTACCTTATTGGGTGAACCATTCCCCATATGCACAACTCCACCTTCAACTGAATTGTATGTGAAAAACCAGTCCCTATTGGGACACATGTGGAAAGTACACCCCGAATCTACGATCCACTCGGATGTAAGCTCGGAGCTTTCACTTGTTGACATAAACAAGAAATCATCACTATAACAGTCTGGTTTTGACCCTAGTCGGAATAGTGGTTTCGGGACGACATATCCGAGTTAGAAAAATATTTTAATATTACTTTATGTGCCTATTATAAGTGAATTGACACGTGTGAAAGTCTCGTGTGAAAATTTAACTGTTTGAGTACTTAATTTGATAAAAGGACCTAATCGCGTAAAATGTAAAAGTGGCTTGCTAATTGTTAAAGTGCTTAATTGTTATGTCTCTTTAAATGAGAGGTCCTTATGTGGTTAATAGACCATTGAACTTATAAGTGGACTATTATGGACATGAATTAAATGGATTTCATGTTTTATAATTAAGGATATATAAGTAATTTAGTATTTAAGTTAATAAAAATAAAACAAACATAAAATTTAGTCCATTATCATCCTTTGTTACCGAAAATTGAAAGAAAAAGAAGAGAAAATAAGCTTGCTAGGATTCAGCACTTTGATTACTTGATTAAGGTATGAGTTTTGTTCGGTTTTTGATAATTTCTACGTTTTTGTAATCGTTGCTTCGTATATTATCGAACCCATGCTTCAATTTCTGATTTTGGTGACGATTTTGAAATGTGCCATTGATGAAACTATGAGTTTTATGATGTTAGTTGATGAGTTATGGAAGCTTGATGTTGGGTTTACATATGTTGTCTTTGAATTTTTGATGAAATTGAGTAATTTGGGCTAAATTGTAAAAATGTTATTTTGAGGAACTAAAATGTGAAATAAATGAAATGTATGGACTTGTATGAGAGTCATGAAAATTCGGCTTAGCTTGTGTATAAGAAAATTTTGTGTATTTTATGATTTTTGTCAATTAGGGACTAAAGTGTCGAAATGTGAAAATGTGAGGGCTATTTTGCAAAATACCCTAACTGTGTGTATATGGATTGTTTTGAATGATTTGGTGAATAAAAGGGTAAATTTTGAATGCATATAGATCAAGAAAAGAGGAATTTGAATTTAGATTGGGGAAAGTCGAAGATTGTAGAATAAACGTCTGAGTCGACAAATTTCGAGAACGAGGTAAATTCGTACTTAAATATGATGTTAAGTAGGTTTCAATGCCTTTAATATACATGGATAGGATATAATTTAGTTGGTTGAATATGATGATGAATCGAAAGTATTTGGCACTAAGTGTGCGATTTAAACTAGCTTCTGCTACTAAAGGCATTAAGTGTGCAATACTGACTTAGCTTCGGTTAGTTGAGATGGAACTAAGTGTGCGGAATTGTTTTAGCTTTGGCTAATCTTTAAGCACTAAGTGTGCGGATAATTAAAGCATTGGTGATTATCGGAAAGTCTAAAGTATTCGAACAAGAGGTGAGGTTAAAAACGAATGAGTATGAAAATGTTCCGGTAAGTATAAAACCTATGTGGTAGGTGGTAAAATATATAAAAGTTTATTGAATTTGTATAAATATATAGTTGGTGTTGTCATGGACTTGATGAATGAATTGAAAGATTATAATTACTTATGTATTGACGTTTCATGTTTTATGTTGCTGATATTTTTGGTACGAGCTTACTAAGCTTTTGAAATCTTAATTTGTGTGTGTTTACATTATTTTATAGATATCGAAGCTACTACAAGCTCGGGGATCATCTAGGGTCGTCACCACACTATCGAACCTCATTTTGGTACTTTTGAAAATGCATATTTTTGAAGTATGGCATGTATAGGCTAGTAGTTTGAGAAGTATGTTTTATGAAGTATATGCTTAGCCATGTGATTTGGCTACTTTGTGCTTGAACTTATAGTTGATAATGGTTTATGGTATATGATGGCAATATGAAATTACGGTATGTTTTAGTTGGTAAGTTTTGGTAAGAATAACTTGAGGTTGAATTGTAACGTCCCGTACCCGAGACTGTTACCGGAGTCAAACACGAGGTATTAACGGGCTTCATTCTTTTCTTTACACAGTTCATTTTAAAAATTTCCAGACAAGCTGGCTAACTGCGTCACAGTTACCTCAAAAATCATATCTCGAGTTTGGAAACTCGAAAACTGATTCCGTAAATTTTTCCTAAAACTAGACTCATATATCTATCTACAAATTTTTTTTTTAGAATTTTTGGTCAGGCCAATTAGTACAGTTTATTATCTAAAATCTCACCTGTTTCAGGGTTCGACTACTCTGACCTTTATGCATTACGACCAATATATCTCCCTGTACAGGGCTCCAATACATATTCTGTTTGTTTCTAATGAAACTAGACTCAAAAAGGAATCTATACATATAAGGAATGACTGCTAATTATCTCTGGTTAATTTATGGTGAATTTTCAAAGTCAGAACAGGGGATCCAGTAATCGTTCTGGCCCAGTTTCACGAAAACTTAAATATCTCATAAAATACGGCTCATATGGTCGTTTCGCTTCTTCCATATGAAAATAGACTCATCAAGATTCGATTATATATTTTATTCATTATTTAGTTACATTTTTACAATTTTTAGTGATTTTTCAAACTCACACCACTGCTGTTATCAACATCTAATTTAAGGCCAATTACACCTATTTCCTAGTTTTCCATAATACAACTAGCTATTTGACATACATAGCATCAATTAAGATCGGGATTAACCATTGCCAACATTTCCACACCTCTCTATAACCATGTATAAACAAAATGATTATAACACTATGCTCAAAATATATAAGCCATTTTCGCATTGCCTACCGAATATATATACATTACCAAAAAGGGACTTAATTAACAACAAGGTTAGTCCTATACATGCCGTTTTCAATATAGAACTAAGAGTGTACCAAAAAGTGGCTTAGATAGTGTGAATGACTTCGACCTTGACCCTCCCAAATCCGATAGCTGACGAACAAAATCTATAAAACAGAGAATCAAAGTAACAAAGTAAGCATTTAAATGCTTAGTAAGTTCAAGTAATAAAATTATTTACGATTACAGTATAGCATTCATATAACTAAATGAATATTTGCATATACGCTTATTCCCGAAGTCATGCTTACCTCACACATCAACCAGTATATTCATACATATGGGATCAAACCTAACTAAGGGCCGGAAGTTGTTAATCAATAAAGCAATTACTATCAAAAAGGAATTTACCTTTCCGATACATATACAAACATACCTTATCGTTTGGATTTGTATGAACGTATTAATTAAAATTATTACAGCAAGATTGTTCATTTCTAAATCCAAATACCTTCGGGATTTAGCCGGATGTAGCAACTCGCACAAATGCCTTCGGGACTTAGCCCGGATATATTCAATAGTGCAAAAGCCTTCAGGTTTTAGCCCGGATATAGTCACTAGCACAAATTGCCTTCGGGTCTTAGCCCGGATATATTCAATAGCACAAATGCCTTCGGGTCTTAGCTCGGATATATTCACTAGCAAAATGCCTTCGGGTCTTAGTCCGGATGTCATCAGAATAATCATACACATATGTCATTTAATCATGATACATCCATTTTTAATTTTCATTTATGAAGCTCAAATACAAAACATTTATCAAACCTTACCAATATCGGTTAAATAGTCACATACAAAGAACATGATTTTTATGGGTTTTATAAAATGATCTCTATACACATTTGGATGCCCGTCATAGGTATAAACTAATCACCTCAATAAATAATTCAAATAGAATCATTATATCACCGTTTATTTATTATGCTTATATGTCATGACTTAATTAAGTCATAAACTAAGTTTCATTGCTTGAAAACTTACCTTATACCCTTCTGAACAATCTCGCTTTAGCTATTCCGTGACTTTAGCTTTTCCTCTATCCGATGTTGCCCTTTTATGCTCTTGAGCTATGTTAAATAAGTTTAGTCATATTAGACCTTATCAAATTTATTTAAGCATTAAATAACAAACTCCTTGATTATTAAACACTCATTCGGCAAGAACATAGGTAGCTTATGCTACATTAATTTTAATTCATTAGCCGAATACTCATGTATCTATAATAAGCACATATGACATCTTCTTCAAGACACATTCGTACTTAAACATCATTCCGAACTATACTCATTTTACATCTATAAAACTACAAGCCGAATATACCTATACTTATATCATTTAAACATCAACCCTCAATTTCTTGCCAAAGCACATGTATTCGAAAGAAAATAAGGCAATATAACAGCCTTTAGTTCCATTTTTAATCCATGCATCTAACATTCTAAGCTTTCATCCTATTCTATCACTTAAAATACAACATTGTACAATAATTTCCTAATTCAAATTCGGCTATTTCACCAGAACAAAAGATGATTTATTAATATTGTCCAACTATTAAACTACTTGCACATACCTTAAACTACTCAAATTAACAACCATAAACCTCTTTCATCTTTTGCCATAGCCGAATGCCCAAGGTACTAAACAATTCTAAATTTGATTATGGGTTAAGAAAAGAACCTAATAACTAACTCAAAAGATGCTAAAAATTTTAATAATCATCATTGAACTTACCTTAATTAGCAATCACCATGACCGAATTTCTCAAAGCTTCACTTTCTCTTCTTTCCCTAGCTACGGCAATGGAGGAGAAGAATATAGCCAACCTTGGTTTCTCCTCCCACTATCCATATTTTTCATTTCTTTATTCTTTAATTCATTTTTTTGTAACATTAATTTATAAACAAAATATTATAATATCTTTTATTCCATAACATGGTAGCCACTATCAAATATTTGGCTAATTTGACATGCAAGTATAATTCTTTTAACATTATGCATTATTAGGCCATTTTTATTTTTGTCTAGCACATTTCTACCTTTTTTTTTTTTATATAAGTCCTATTTGATAAAATTCACATACAAACAACAAAATTCAAGCATGAAATTTTCACACATGCATATTCACATATGATAAGTATCAAATGTGACAATTAATTATCATTTCGACTCGGTTTTGTGGTCCCGAAACCACTTTCTAATTAGGGCCAAATTAGGGTTGTCACATGAATGATGTATAGAGGAAATGTTTTGGTATGATATTATCTTATGATTGACATGAATGAGTAAGGTTTAGGAGTATGAATTTTGGTGACTATTATATGATATGAAAGGGTCATGTTTTGGTGTTGAAATTGGTTGAAATGGTGATATAAATATGCTTGATTCCTTTGCTTGTAGGATGACCAAATTGGGGTGGTAAATTGGCTATTCAAATGGCCTGTTTTTGTCCACACGGGAAGAGACACGGGCGTGTGTCTCAGCCGTGTGCGACACACGATCATGTTGCACGGTCGTGTGTCCCCTAGGGTACCCTTCAATTTTAAGTCAGGCTTGAGCACAGCCAAGACACACGAGCGTGTGGTCTGGCATGTGACCCTAATTGGTATGCTGACGTCACAAACATAATACCTCCTATTTTTGGCATGGCCTAGCACACGGCCCGGACACGGGCGTGTGCGTAGCACATGGGCTAGACACACGGGCGTGTAGTCTGGCCGTGTGGGCAAGTCAGTAGCTATGCCCTATTTTATCAGGCTTAGACACACGGGCATGTCTAGACCATGTGAGGCATACGGCTTGTTCACAAGGGCGTGTGACCTTTTAAAAGTTAAAAATTTTTATAAGTTCTGAAACTTTCATATGTTATCAATTTAGTCCCGAACGCATGTTTAAAGTATTGTATACTTGCTTTTACGAGCTTATTTAATACGAATGTATGAAATTTACTGTAATTAAATGATATTTGATATTTGATTATTCAGAATTGTGTTATGGATTAAGTAATGCCTCTTAACTTACTCCAACGACGGATACGAGTTAGGGGTGTTACAATCACCCTTGTCATCGGCCAAATTAGCACTAGGGGACAAAGAAACCCTAATTGGTTGCCAAAACGCTTATCCAAGTTTATGTCGCATTGTCACGACGTCAAAGCCCCTCTCGTCATGACGTCGCCTCTGTTTCATCCCTGGTAACTTCGATGTTCGGTGTTGCGACATTGCATGTTAGTGTCACAACACTGAAGTCGTCCCTTGTGTTCCTTAGACTGAAACAACGTCCTGCATACTTAGGTAGGCCATAAGTCATACCTTAGGCTCGAATTGGTCTAATGGGTCATCGAAGCACCTAAAAATGTGTAAAAACACTTATTTGACCAAAATTAAACATTAAAGTCTAAAATATAAAACTAATCAAAATAATACTAAATTATGTCGAAAACAAGGTCATTAAATGTCCGAAAGAACTTAATTTTTCACAACGAATTGTGGTAGATAAAATTCCCCCATATTTAACTTGTTGCTTGTCCTTAAGTAACAAAACAAAAATGCAAAAGAAAAAAGAACAAAAAACTCAAAAGAAAATGTACTTGAGCATGCTTTATATTCAGAACTAGTTTAGGACACGTGAGATAGGAAAATTTGGCTAAATAGCCAAATTTACAAGGCGGACAAGTTACAAGGTGATTTTAATTTGGCTAAATAGGCAAATTTACAAGGCAGACAAATTTAAGAAACAAACAATTCACGATTTTAATTTCAAACTGTTAGTTCAGTAAGTTACAAGGCAGACAAGTCAAGGATCACTACAACAAATTAAGCTTTTAGTGGCATTTGGATCAAAAACGCCGTAAAGGTCAAACTTTTAACGGTGATTGTATTGAAAAACACCACAAATATATACCATTAGTGGCATATAACCGAAAAACGCCGCAATAAGTCATTATATAGTGGCGTTTGTAGAAATAGCACTGCAAATAGTACATATTTAACGACATTTTGTGCTATGCGCTGAAAGGTACACAGATGGGAGCAGCGTTAGCGGTGTTTTTCCCATAAATGCGGCAAAAGGTAAAGCAACAACGACGTTTTTGTATGAATGCCGCAAAAGGTTAAAAACAATAGCGGATTTTTTCTCATAAACGCCGCTAAAGGTAAAGAAATAGTGGCGTTTTGCCCATAAATGCCGCGAATATTTTTTTAATTTATATTGAAACAGTGCAGTTTTGATAGCTGACCCCCCAACCCTTATTCCCTCAAACCTTTAACTTAATTTTTCCCCAATTTCCTAACTTATTTTTTTCTTTCCCATCCATCTACTATTGGTCGTCTATCCGATCATCCGTCTATTGCATCACCGTCGACAGTGCATTTGCCATCGATCTCTGTCTCCTCCGTCGATGCTGCTCTGTCCATCGCAAAAGGATTTTCGATCCAAACTTTCTTAAAAAGAAAGTACATTCTACTTTTCTGCATTTATTTATAGGAGAAAATTCTCCTTAGAAAATGTTTGGATTCTAGTTCTCATGGCATTCATTTTTTATGCAACTAAATGATAAGGAGCTTGCAAAAGAGTTGTATAAGAAGTATAACGTGGTAGCTGATACTTTTCTCTTCATTGTCTTCAGGTTTCTAATTCTATGTTTCAGATTGATCGGAATGTTAATTATCTATCCTATCATATTTCAACAGATCCATAGGCGAAAAGTACGTGCTTGGCAAATGATATGTGTTTTGTCACAATTTGTTGATGATGATATCGTTGGAGAAGTCACACAGTGCTTGCAAATAGCTCTCTATGTAAGTAACTGTTGTTTCTTTTAGAAAATCTGATAGTTCTTTCTTAAATTATTATAGTTCGCTTAAGTTTCATAATATGATAAGTTTGATAAGTTGTTTAGGAGAGAATAACAAGAAATTTTTTGGTTTTGATAGAAATTTCATGAAAGCCTATCTCAAATATTTTTCCTTTTCCTGAATGCCTGTTCTGTGTTCATGTATGTAATGTTTAGTTTACTTTATACTTCCAAAACACTGAATGCTTCTATTTGGTGTCGACAAAGGTTATTGTTAGGTGGTTCCATAAATCAGGCAATGTTAACACAATAATTTTCTTATTTTGTTGCATATAATTGGTAAATGTACTTGCTGTATAGTTCACGTTGTAGATTAATTCATTGGCTACCATTGCTAGTTAGAAGAAACTGATAATACTGAATGGTCTTTAATTAATTATTTTGACTTTGGATTGTGTAACATATCTCCACTAATTTCTGGTCATGTCTCTTTTGCAGAGAAACAACTTACCTTCTGTTCACCATTATTTGGAAATATTTGCAATTAATATTTATATGAAGTTTCCCTCTTTTGTAATGCACCGTCTTAAATTTATTTAGTAAATAAAGCTTAACATTCATGCATGAGATAGTGCAAAAACACACATATTCTAACAGTCTACTTGCCTGAATTGTGAAATATGAATTTCAAGTGAGTGAAAGGAGCCTTGTCTAGAGTCTAGACACCAATAAAAAACAGGCCTTTTTAGAAGTTCACTTCGCTTATGCATGGCATCATTTGCTAAAAGGAAAAGGAAACCATGGTGAAATTATCAATCTCCACGACTGGTATCAATTATTCAAATCAATAGTTCTCTGCCCAAATAGTAAAAGGAAACCAAGGCAGTCTCTATTACCAAAGAAAAGAAAAGGCATAAAATAAGTAGAAAGCTAGAGTGAAGCTTCTCTGTAGTATCCTTTGTTGTACCATTCTTATATGTTTATTTTTAGTAAGTTGGTCTAGTATATTTCCTTTGCCATGCATTGTAGCTGGTTGAGAGATGTAGAGTTGCACTGTTGACTGATAAAAAAATAGCATTCAGTTATATTTAGGGTATGTTTGATTGAATGGGAAGTAGAAGGATGGAAAGAGTAGAGTGGAAAGATAGAAAAGTAATAAATTTGAATTATTTTAAATATTTACCATGTTTAATTATAATGGTTTAATTCGTCATTTGTAATGCAAATAATGCTGAGTTATATTGCATTTGCTTGATTATATATTTCGTTTCTAACTCCTTAATTAATTTATTAGGAGAAACTAAAGGATAAAAAGGCGGAGTATGAAGCTATGGCCTTAAGTGATACTTTTGTTAATCTAGACGACATTGATAATCGAGTTATTATTGAAGTTTTGGGTCCTGAAAGGTATGGTCGGGTTCGATTTCAAGGATCTTTCGTTAGCCCAACCCAATATTTTGGATCCAGCTCATAGCAATATATGCCTTCGGCGAATCAAGCTCAAGCTGAAGTTTAGAGGTTAAGAGACCAGATGGCTCAGATGCAAGCGAGCACAATTAAGCAAATTGCTCAACTTAAAGCAGAGGCAGCATCGAAAGAAGCAAAGGCTAAAAGAAAATATGATGAACTCCAGCTACAACTTAAAGCAGAGGTAGCAGTGAGGGAAGCAGAGGAAGCAGCAACGACAGCAGAGGCAACAAGAAAATATGACGAACTCCAGCTACAACTTCAAAATATGATGAAGATGTTTCAGCAGAATCAATCACAAAATTCGCCATCTTAGACTTTTGTTTTCTTATTGTGAGAATATCTTAACAATATAACTTTTGAATATATTTTGTCATTTCAATTATTAATTTAGACCATATACATATTTATTTCGTGATAGTATCATTTAGATTTGAAATTTTTTGTTGGATTTGAAGTTACAGGAAAATATATTGAAAATTAGGGTTCTATATGAAATAAAATGGGTTGGTAAAATCTGTTAATGTTAGTGGCGCTTTTACTACAAACGTCGCTAAAGAACATAATCTTTTGTGGCCATTCTAGCTACAAAAGCCACAACATGCTCGACTCTTTTGTGGCGTTTGTAAAAAAACCGCCGCTAAAAATCATGTTCTATAGTGGCGTTTCACCACATAAACGCCACAAATTTTAGTAGTGCTTATAAGTTCGCTATAGGGTCAAAAAAATGCCGCTAAAAACCTATTTTGCTGTAGTGGATAGTTAAACATATGCTTCCATCAAAACACTTTCATAAGCATAAGCAACTCTGTTTCTTTCATCATGCTTTGAACTCTGGTATAGTACTAACAAGCATAAGCAACTTCAACAAGTATTTGTGCAATTATAAGTAACAATTTCTTAAGTACTCATACTTTTTACTTACTTTTCATTTCATTTACTCTTCACTCATATTACTTTTAACCATTCTATGCTTTTATTTCACTCACTTTGCCTTTTGCTTTCACAATATTTTTGTTCACTTATGAGTTTTCATTTATGATCTTGTTTCTCTCTTTTGATTAATGATATATTCTTATTACTGAGAAAAAAAATACTTTTATTAAAAGTACTTGTACCAACTAGGCAACATAAGTAATATAGTGCCATTATCATGAAAACTAGAATAATCTATACTAAACTCTTTTTATTTCAACTGTTTAAAGTTTATCTTGGAAAGTTAATGCCCTGTTAAATAATTCTTGTGTACCCACTTGTTCAAACAACAGGACAAATGTTTTATCTATTTATGTATACAAAATGGTCTCATCAAACTTGTTAGAGGGAGGCTAAAGTATATACATAGTTGAGCTTATATATATATATATATATATATATATATATATATATATATATGTTTTTTTTTTTTTTTTATCATATTATTTTATTCTTTTTTTACTTTTTACTTATAATAGCCAAGAGCTTCATGTTGATTATCAAGTGTGATTTGTTTTTGACTCTTTTAATGGTTAAATAATTTTCTGCTCATAATGCTTGTTTTCTATAACCAATGCTTTGACTTGTTTTTGTGTACAGACTTGTTTAATAGGGAATAAGATACAGAGCATTGAGACGTCATCAAAGTTCGAGACATTTGAGATTTGTGGGTTTTTTTTTTGTTAACTTTGTAGAACTTGTTATGCTTAAACTCTTGTTGATGTATAACATGTATGATGCCTAATATAACTCATAATGATTCACATCTTTATTAATTATAAGATAGTTTATTTCTTGATTTATATTAGCGATTTTAATTATATTTTTCACTTGATTTTTTAATAATTAGTATTTTAATAAAATTAAATTTAATTATGAAAATGCAATAAATAATTATTGATATAATAAAATTAATTTGATTTTAGCAAATACCATCAATACAAGGTAGTAACAGTGGCTAAAAAAATTACAAAATCAAACTTTTACTACGGAATTTCACCATATACCAATGACAGAGTACAAAAATTTAAAACTTCAAAGCTAACTTTTACCGATGAAAACCATTCCATAATTTGTTAGTATATGATAAGATTTTCCATCAGTAACGGTTTTGTAGGATAGTTCTCATTCAAGAGAAGTTTTACTGACGGAGTTGTCATCACTATAGGCTAATAGGTATATACGAACAAAACATAGTTGTTGTTAAAGGGTTATACAGATAAGCCCTTTTACCAACGGTGAATTTTCTATCGAGGTATCTTTTCTGACCGTCATTATAGACTTTTAGGCTTTATATGACTATTTTTAATGCTTATAATGATGGATTTTGTCCGTCAATATATGCCAGTTTTGTTGTAGTGTGGCCGACTAGCCTTTGTTTATATAGGCAAATATAATGAAGAGAAAAAACTCCTAATTGACTTAAAACTCCAAAATTTGCTTGAACAAGAAGTCTTGAAGGAATCAACTTTCTTGGCAAACAAAAAACTTAAAACTTCTAAAAGAGCTCACAAAATTAGAAATAAATAACTAAAAAAATACAATATCGGGTTTATATATAATGAAAATTAAGCTTTAGAATTGAACCTGATATGATTTAAAAGTTTATCCAAAGTCAAAAGTCGTCATTCACGTTTTAATCTCAACCAAAAAAATTTTCTCGAGTAGTTTTCACCAAAACAATCATATGTTGAGTTCTTCAACGTGAATAAGGTGATTCAAAATGCATTTTGAAACAAGGAGACAGATCGTGAAACAAGGAGACAGATCGTGAAACCATATGAAGATATCTTAACTCAAAAATGATTAGATCCCATTCAAAAAAGCATCACAAGTTTATTGATCTTCCAGACTTGAAAATTGACTGCTTTGAGGAACATGCCTCGGTTGTAGAATTTTTTTTGAGTAGAATGCTTGAAGGCAGATCTAATAAGCATTGGTCAGCTTTGTGATTAAAGGATGTTTGTCAACTTCACAAAAAAGTCTGAGCTAGTTATGGAGGGTGCCAAATTATTCAATAATTGCTACAAATTGAACAAATCCTTGAGTTACAACTGTCTGAGCTACTCTTTTGAATTCTTTTGAATGCTAATCTCAATTTCTTTTGTGTGTTTGTTTTTAATTTTCTATTCATGCATTTACTTTTCGAAAAATATGTCAAAAATAAGATTTTAAAAGAAAATAACAATTTCAAAGAGTTAAACAAAAATCATGTATTTATATTTTTGAAGATAAAGAAAAGTTTTTGTTTGTGAATTTTTTTTTTTAAAACCCAGCAGGGAATAAGTAGAGTGTTCAATGATCTTCATTGCATTCAAACCCTAGCCATGGATAATGCGATGGACCCATAGAAAAAATTCCATGGAATTTAATAAATCAATTTGTTTTCTTACCCAAAAGAAGCTATATAGACGGTGTTCATTGAAAGGCTTTTTCTGGCACCATCTAATCACATTGTGTTATCCTACTCAATAAAGCTTCATATTTAAAAGAAATAATAGGAGAAAAACCTAATCAATTTTGAAAGACAACAAACTTTTTTTTTTCCTTGAAGGAGTTTTTTGTGGGTAATGTTGTAATTCAACCCTTTTTTTTCTAATTTACAGATGAAATAGAGGAATAATGATGTCTTTTTTTTAAGAAATGGTTCGGTTTAAAAGTGAAACCCCTATTTTTAATTAAAAAAATAATGAAATTGCTTAAAATAATAAAAACAAAAAGTAAAATTGTTTAAAATTTAATATTTTGAGTGAAATGTAAGATTACTTTAAAAAAATTGGTATAGAAATTATCTGCTATAATTTAATATTTTGACATTGTTAAGGATGTAAGATTACTATTTTATATGAATGTTCGAAATCTAATTGTCGAAACTATTTTTCTTTTGAAATGGTCGACTTTTATTTAAAAATAAAAAAAAATCGTCACCAATTTTTTTAATGAAGTGTGATCGGAATATAAACTCAATCTAATATATAATAAACTCAACACTCAATCCAACCCAACTCAATTACCCAACTCAAACATAAAAATTACAAATAATTTAATAAATAAAAATAAAAATCTAAAACTACTCTAAAACTACGCTAAAACTAAAACAGACAACAGAAATTTCAAATACACAAAATCCCTAAGACCTAACCTTCAAATCCCTAATTGAAATCCCAGAATCTCTATTGTCACTACCAGGCCAGCCACCTTCGTGAATCGTCCGGCGTCTACCAGGTCACCTTCACCGACGAGTTGAGGTAACAGCTACCTTTCCTTCAATTTTTTTGACAGTTTATTCTAATTAAACGCTGCCTGTCTTTCTCTCTTTTCCCTCTCCTCCCTTCTCTGCATTTTCGGATTAAGTTGTGTGAACTTGTAAGCAAGACAAAGTAAAAGGCATATATAGTTTGGATGTTGCAGCAGCTACTTTTAACACTCTTCATTCATTGGGATCTTCAGACCAGATCCTCAAAAAATGAAATTACATTATAATAAATTAAACCCCAGAAATCTTAACCATTCAATCCATCACCGAATGCTTCTCACTTGACTACACGTGCTGCTTTTATCTTTTCTTTACTTTTTTGAATCTTTTTGCTTTCATGCATGGAATTCTCCTTCAACTACAACACAAAAACAAAGGAGAAAAGAAACAGTCATGGCTTTTTTTTATTTCATTGTTCATCTTATAGGCCTCTTCATCGCCACCTTTAGCGACCCATCTCGTTTAATCTTTTTCCTTTTCTGATTTACTTTTGATTTTTTTTTTAAATTTCAAAAATCATTAGAACTTTTGATTGGTTTTGGGAAAAAATTGCAATTATTGTGCAGTATTTTGGTTTTTAAAAGTTAAATCGAATGCCATAACTAACCTAGTTGAGCTGAACCAATTTTCTTTGGTTTGATCGCTTTGATTCATCGGTCTTTAAAAACAATTAAAAGAATGCCTTCTGATACAATTTTCTTTTCATTAGAAATAAAATATTTATTTTTATATTATAAAAATTAAAAATGTAACCGAATTCAATAAGAACTGATCAAATTGAACACTACGGAATGAATTGGTGCACCTTTTCTTGGTTTTTTATGCTTACTGCTATTTATTATTAAGTAGAATTATGGGTTGATGCTATTTGATTAGTGAATTCTACTTTGGAACAGCTTACAGGACATAAACATATATTAAATTAAGAAGGTTTTAAAATTTGGGCCTTGTATCAAATTGTTAGTACATTAATACCACACAGTTGCAATTGTTGGATTCCCCATTTTTCTTCTTCTGGCCATCAATTATGTGTTAATTTTAAGACTTATGTAATGTTTTTAATTATGTAGTGATTCAAAGACTTATGTAATGTTTTTGATTATGTAGTGATTTAAAGACTTATGTAATGTTTTTAATTATGTAGTGATTCAATACTTTAATTCGGTTAATTCGATTAATTTTATACTTATTTTAACCTAAAATAAAAAACATATAATCTTCGGATCGGTTAACAGTTAAAAATTTTGAAGGGTCTGTTAATTCGGTTAATTGAATTTCGGGTCAGTTAATCGGTCGGTTAACCGACTGAACACCCGTAAGCCTAGTCCAGTTATATATGAACTGTCTCCCACTCCTGGTTCTCGATTCTTCATTTCCATTGCTGTCAGTTCCAGTTCCAAAAGAGCATAGCCTCTTCCATTATGAATCTTTCTGTTGTCGCCATCCTCATCGTCGATTCAAGACATATTTAAGAAATTCGTCTCTGTCCAGCACTCTGGCCCTTTGTCTTCCAGTCCCCATCGATCTCACAACATATTATAGCTAAACCTCCTCCCCTCTTTTTAAACTCTCAGTTGCTATTGTGTGAGCAACCAGATTCGTCGTTCTTGGTATACGTCTGAACCAAATACTTTGGAAACTTCATTTTTTCTGATGAATAACTCTGATATACACCCCTATTTCTGATTTATCTGAATCTTTCAATTGACATTTCTTTATTATTGTTAACGCATCGCCCTTGATTACTAACATCGCCAATCTCATGCTTTCCCCCAATTGCATCGCTTGAGAATATGCAAGAGCCTCAACTGCAAACGAAGACGCTACATCCTTATAAAAGACAGATTTCGAGGCTAGTACCTCTTCTCTATCATTTCTGACTACCATCCCTGATCTCGATCTAAACTGTTGGGGGTCGATCTAAAATTTTAGAAATTTTAATTTCTCTCAGTTATTTTAATTCAACTTCGTTATTTCAATAACTTATGTAATTCAACTTCGTTATTTTAATTTCGTTATTTCTCTCGCGTAGATTTGTTCACAAATCCATGGCTTCTCGATTATTCGCGACTGCCGCAGAGAAAATAGGGCAACCGGCTTTGAGGCGGCAAGTTCTGACATTGACCGACGCAGCAGCCTCCAGAATACATCACCTTCTTCAACAGCGCCAAAGATCGTTCCTTCGATTGGGTGTTAAGGCTCGTGGATGTAATGGTTTATCTTACACCCTCAATTACGCTGGTTCGTCTCATATTCTCATCCTTCTATCAAATCTATTCTCTTATTTTTGAAAAGAATAAAGATGTGGGGAACTGATTTTTATTTTATTTTATTTTATGGAATTGACTGATAGATGAGAAAGGAAAGTTTGATGAATTAGTTGAGGACAAGGGCGTTAAAATACTAATTGATCCAAAAGCTTTGATGCATGTGATTGGGACCAAGATGGATTTTGTAGATGATAAACTCAGGTATCAAAACAATTAATGTTTATTGTATCTTTTTTTTTTTTTTATTTGATAATAATTAGTTATGTTCTTATATGATCAATTAGTAGCCATTAGTAAGGTGAAAAATATAAATGAGATTTAAAGCACTTATGTTTGATCAATCAGTAGTCAGGAAAATGAACCATCTATTTCTGTTTGTGTATTTCCAGGTGGAAACTGGAATGAAATTCTTTTTCTACCTTGAATCATTACATGGATATGTTCAATTTAGTTTTCAGTCATGCATTCCTGTCTTGTTTTTTCATTTCCATTTCAACAATTTTCACCTTTGTGGTTCTTATTTGTTTATCATCATTTCTTTGAAAATGGCTCCGTGTTAGGACTTATGATCACTTTACTGGTTCCTGTTTTAAACTTTACTGTAGCATTCTTATTGTTGCTCACATTGGTTTTATAGACAGAGAATGCTGCTCCATTACCACCATCCCATTCCTGCTTAGTGACCATCTGTTGTACATTTTTCTTACATTTACCTTGCTGGTGATCCATCTGTCGGAGTCCTGTGTTTGTGCGAGTGTGCTCGTGTGTCTTCAAGCATGATTTTGTACTCTTCTTTAACTGGAGAAAAAAGAACGTTGCATGTACGGAGTTATGAAACATGCAAGGCGTAACCATATTTGATATGTATATAAATGAACTGTTATGCTTTGTGTTACAGAAACTGGCTCGTATTTGTTGTTGATTTTGTACACGTCCTGTTATGAAGCTGGTGCATCTTTATTTTCTTTGGTTCTAATTTGTATTTCATCGTTTCTTCACAGGTCTGAGTTTATTTTTATCAACCCAAACTCCAAAGGGCAATGTGGATGTGGCGAATCTTTCATGACAACTGCTGGTAGCACAGCTAAGCAGGGTAGTAATTGAGGATTTCAACACCCTTGTAATAAGAGAAGATTTTAACTAACCTTCATGATTCCAGGATGCTTGCTTTCCTAATTCACCACTCAAATAAGCTACAAGGAAAAATGTTTCCATGTCATTTATAGGAGTTGCTGCCAACTGATTGTATTGGCATAGGTTCACATATTTCTGTATTGCAGATGTTGTATTCTAATTGTTTCGTCTATACCATATTATGTTACATAAGTTATTTTGCAAGTATGTCATTTACATCTGTACTTTTACTTTTCTTTTCTTTTGCTGGTCCGAATGGATGAAATAAAAAGGGAGGTTGGTTGTATGGAGGGAGAGGCCATGGATTTGGCATATTAAATATTTGTTTCTTCATATTAAGAAGCTTGAGAGGTGGGAGACGGTTAGAGTGGTAAATGCGAGAAAGTTTGTGCTCGTAACAGCAATTTGGGGAAGAATTTGGTAAGTATTCCTTGAAATTTACACACACTTATTTAGTTAATTGTCAAGTCGAATTAAACTAGTTGGGGACTTCAATTACATCGTCTGAATTTTATTATTAAACTGTCAATTAGCTGCTGTTGATTTTTGGTTAGGAGCAAATAAATCATGTTGGAAATTTGAAGAAATGGTTGTATATAAAAAAAAAAATGGCTGCTGTTGGTTATGGTGTGAGCTTAAGTTATTTCTTGAATGATTAATTGTACTCTAATGCTGGTATGTGTGATGAAAATTGAGTGAAAAGTCTTGATGATTGTTAGTTGTTGAGTGAACTGTCGAGGCATGCGAACTCCATGAATGCTGTCCGAATATGACTTTTTCTAATGAAATTAAGGTAACCTGTTGCTGGAATTGATTAAATATTAATGTCCTAAGCTGAAATTAGAAGATGTTTATGTAGAATTGAGTGCAAGAACCTTAAGCACTCAGTCCTTTATTTTTTTTTTATTCTCAGTCCTTTTGATCTTAAAGGGAATACAAAACCAGACAAAGTTTTAAGTTTTTGATCCGGTTTGTGCAGGATTGGTCATTACACAATCCCTATAGAGATGAATGAGGTCTGCAATTGGCTTACAGCAAGGTTGGGGCTTGAGGGATAACGCTAAATATAGCGAAGAGTTGGGAAGCAATAAAGGTGAAAAGAGAGAAAATTGCATATGTTACAAGTAGGTAGTAAACAAAATGGATTGTTAGGGTATATGGTATACTTGGATCTAGAGATGTTTCACTACTTGAGGCTACCTTTGTAGAAATAAGAGATCAGCAGAGTTTCTTGGAATTGAAGTTGCAGTTCCAAACTGTATTAGCTTTTATGTAGTACAACATCAATATCAATGTCCATCGTCTTAGGTACTTTTTTATTTGTTTACTTTTGTACATTGGGTTGAATGTTAGTGGTATACATTTAAGCTAAATGTTAGTGTATTTTGATTGTTGGATCGATTTTTGTAGTGAATATTCAATCTTTATTTTACTTTTACTTTTAATTTTAATTTTATATATTTTTAGTTGTATTTAAAGCACAATTCCTATCATTATTCACTGTAAATATTTATAAAAAAAAATTAATATTAAAATAATAAAAAATAGAAAAAAAATTACATTATACGTGTCTATCCTTATCTTTTTAAGGATACCTTAAACGGGTTTATCTCAACCTTTTTCAAAGGTTGCATTAGACAAGATTTATCTCAAAATTTTTAAAGTTGCTTTAAATGGGTCTATCCCAACTTTTTTTAAAAGTTGCTGAAGACAAGGTCTATCCCAACCATTTTAAGGTTGCCTTAGACGAGTTTATCCCAACCTTTTTTAAGGGTTGGCCTTGACTAGGTAATAAGATGCCATCCTTGTTTCTCTAACAAACAAATTGAATCTTGTTAAACTTTTAAAACCCAAGCCACTGCTCTATTTTAATTTGCATTACCGGTTCCTTTTGCATCAATGTATACCCTTCCTTCCATGTCCTTTTTGCCACCAAAATCTTGCCATTATGCTTTCCAACTCTCCACAGAGTGACCTAGGGAGCAAAAAGCATGCCATAGAATATGTCAGAATGGATTGTAAAACAACTTTAATGAAAACCTCCTTCCCTCTTTGAGATAAAATCTCATACTCCAACTATCAATTCTTTTCTTGAACCGGTCCTTTAAAATCTGAAACGACATCGTCTTTCGCCTCCTCACTATGTTTGGTAGCCCTAAGTACCTCTTTGGATCATTCGAATACCTAACTCCCAATATTCTAGATACCAATTGCCTATCTCCTTTAGAAGTATTCGAACTATAAAAAATAGTGTACTTATCATAGTTAATGCATTGTCCCGAACAGACCTCGTATTCCCTTAAAATTTGTTTCAATGTTTGAGCCCCCTTAACAGTTGCTTCTTCAAATAGCACACTATTGTTCGCAAATAACAAATGCGATATCTGAGGACCCCTTCTACTAACATTGGCCCTTTTTATCAAACCGTCTTTCAAAGCTAATGTCATAAGAGCCAATAACCCCTCACTACAAATTAGAAAAGGAAATGGACTTAGTGGATCCCTTTCCTGAAGACCTCTACTAGGTTTGAACACTTCCCCAACTTTCCCATTCACGATCACCAAATACGAGACAAAAGAAATACAACACATAATAGTTTCCACCCATGGCCTAGCAAACCCTATTCGTTCCATCTCACCCTTAAAAATTCTCATTCTACCCGACCATATGTTTTGTTCATATCTAGTTTCAATGCCATAAACCTTTTTTTCCCTATTCTCTTTGGTGAAAAGTATGCAAAATCTCATAGGCCAATAGCATATTATCAAATATCAATTGCCCTAGCACAAAGGCACTTTTGGCACTGTCAATATAATCCTCCAAATTTTTTTCAAAATGATTAGCTATCATTTTTGCTATCGGTTTATAAAGAATAGTGCATAAGCTAATTGGCCTAAAATTAAGTAAATTCATCGAATGGGGAATTTTAAGGATTACCAAAATATTGGTAATATTTAAGGGATCTAATGCCATACCTTCATTCAAGGCTCCCAAGCAATAGGAAGTAATATTTTTCCCTACGATGTGCTAGCATTTTTTAAAGAATAAAACCAAAAAATTGTCTTCGCCTGATGCCTTTGTTGGCCCTATCTCTTTCAACGCCAAAAAGACCTTTTCCCCAGGAAAATTTACCGTCAACATCATATCAACATCATTCAAAATGCATTTCTTCTCCCCCGTCAGAATATGATCGGTATCTCCTATCCCAATTGTCGAGAATAGATTTTGAAAATAGCTTCAAGCGATCTTTTCCATTTCATCCTCATCCATCGCCACCATCCCATTCTCATATTGTAAACATCTAATTTTATTCATTCTTCTGGGCTAGGAAGCATAATTGTGGAAAAAATAGTGTTTTTATCCCCAAGCCTCAGCCAATTCGCTCTTGCTCTCTGCTCCTAATATACTTCATCATTATCAATTTCTAAATTAAGTTCGATCTTAGTGTTAATAAGTTCCACAAGATTATCATAATCTTTTTCCTTATCTATCAACTCTTCCAACTTTCTAGTCAAGTACCTCTTAAGACTCTTTTGTTGACTCATAATAGACCCCGCCCATCTTACCAAACCCTTCCTTAAGCATTCCAGCTTAGTAGAGATATCACCTAAAGTAGAATCCTAGATCCATTTCACCCCTTACAAAAGTCTTTTCCATTGCCCCCATACCTTAAATTGGAACCTTTTCAGCCTCAACCTATAACCCTCTTGTTCCGCATGAATGAGAAGAGGATAATGATCAGAAAAAGAATGTGTAGATTTCGAATCACTGTGCTCGAGAACATGTTTATCCATTCCATGTTCGCCACACCTTTATCCAGTCATTCTCTTATATTTGTTTCCGATAAGTTTCCCCTTTCTTAAGTAAACCAAGCCCCATAGTAACCTACATCCGTTAATCACCATTCTTCTAATACTTCTCGAAATATCTCTATTCTCCTTTCTTCCCTTGGCACTCCCTCAACCTTCTTAAAGGAATACATGATCTCATCAAAATCCCCACACACTAACCAAAGTAAATCCTAGGGACTTCTTAGATTTTTTAGTAAGTTCTACAAATCATCTTACTACGCGCATTTGGGGCCCTATAGAAACCAGTAAACCTCCACTATTTACCATCCTTAATCTCCTGGATTTCAATGTATATGTGATTCCTTGAAAAACTTCTAAGATTGATTGTAATATTCCCCTTCTAAGCCATACATAGACCTCTTCATGATCCCTCAACCAAAACATCGAATCCGTTCAAGAACCCATACCTCCTACACATATTCTCCATTCGTACATTACTTATTTTAGTCTCCATAAAGAAGTATACATCTTCAGCATATGCCAAAGTCTTCTTATAGCCTGTGGACTCCCCAAACCACGGACATGCCAACAAAGTATTTTTCATTGCAATCGGTCTGTTTACCCTTTGGCAGTCGTCGATAAAAAATGAGTTCTTCCTAATGGTTACCCTTCTTTAACCACTAGTAAATCAATCACCCTTGAAACATTGTGGTTTCTAATATCCTTTTTAGGTCTTTTCTTTACATCTCCACTTTCGATTAGACTCTCCTCCGAGTTGTGTTCCATATCTATCTATCCCACATCTTTTGAAGATTCCCCATGCATCCCAAAAATATACCTCGAATCCCCTTCTAGGTTTAACCCTAAAATAGGATCCAATCTCATCCCTGACTCTTTCCTTACCCTTTCCCAAGATTCTTTCCCCAGATTTGAATGTCCTAGGTTACTCCTGTAATGACCTAAAATTAACGGGCATCGAAAAATACATTATTGGGCCTTCGTTTTAGTAAAATGGGTTCATAAATATTTATTAGAAATATTTACGAAGTTAGTTGTGTGTTTAATTAGGTTTTAGTTAGGAGAATTTGACTTAATCAAGAGTAATTAAAAAAAAAGGACTAAATTCAATAAAGTGTGAAAGTCTAATTATAGATTAAAGAAAGTAAAAAAGGACCAAAATGGAAAATATGCCATTTACCATAAATGAGGCGGCAAATTTGAGAGAAAAATCTAAGATTTTTTCTTTCTTTATTTAAATATATATTATAATTGTTATCCTATTATAATATAATATGACCAAAAAATAAATAAATAAAGAAATTAATAAATTAATAAATTAAAGTTTTGTGCCAAATGTATGTTAATAGTAATATACAAGTGTAATAGTAATAATAATATATGTACACTTGTAATAATAATACATATTAACTTAAATAATAAGTAAAAGATATTTTATATTATAATTATTATAATATATTATTATCTAATAATAATAAACATATAATAAAAGAAAGAAAAGAAGAAGAAGGCAATAGACAAGCAATTCGAAATAGGGAGAAAAAAAGGAGAAAGAAAAGAAAAAAAAGAAAAACTAGGGTTTTAAGGTTTGAAGCTTTAATTGGTAAGTCAATTAAGTCCTTTTCTTGTAATTTGATGTTTTTGAAGTCTTAGAACAAAGTTTTTTGAATTGATGTTGAAATTTTGAAAGTTATTAGATTTTAGACATGAATCATGTTGAACAAATTGATGAATTAGGGGTTTAATTGATAGAATTTCTAGTTAGAATTGATTAAATGATTAAATTGTAAAAGAAGCTATAAGTTTTGTGTTAGAGGGATTAAATTGGAAGAAATTTGAAATTAGAGTTTTGTGATGAAAATTAGATAGTTAAGTTTAAGTTTAATTGGAATTTGAGTAGAAATAAAGTATAAATTGAGATAGACAAATGAATAAGTTTAGTTAGGACTAAATTGAAACTAAGGTAGAAATTGAATAGGAAATTTAAATATCAGATGTAGATTAGTATTGTATTGATGATTATGAAATTACCTTAATTTTTCGTAGCTAACATCACACCCGAGGCATCTACGAAGAAAGGAAAGGAAAAAGTGGACAAGGAGTAAACTCGAGAAATCACGGTTTGTATTACTATAATTCAAATTATTTATTATTAAATGTTAAATGTTAAATTATGTATATGGTAAGTAAATTATGAGGTAAGTGTCATTGTTGAACTGAATGGAAATTGAGTGGAAAGATGAATAAGTGTTGAATTGTATATTGATGAAAAATGAAATTAAATTATTTGTGATTAAATTGAAAGTGAAATTGAAATCGAAAAGTGATTTGGAAACCCTATTAACTAGTCGGGCTGAGTCGAATATAGTTGGCATGCCATAGGATTGGAAGAGTTTAGGGATTCTTCGACCTCGAGTTGATGAGACACAGGGTGTCACAATATTTCTTCGGATAGATTCAATGAGGTACTGGGTACCAACTTTCTTCGGCTTTACTGATGAGACACTGGGTGTCAACTATTGCTTCGAACTATCTGATGAGGCATTGGGTGCCATTCTAGAGTGTTTGGTTGGATCCATGTATCCGCCAAGATCCGAGTCTTGTTGATAGGGGTAAATAAACGAAATGATAAATCGAATGAATTTGATTGATTGATCTATTGAAAAGGAATAAGAAAGTTGAATTGTGAATTGAAATGAGAATTGAAATTGAGATTGAGAATAAAAGACATGAACTAAATGTTCATGAAGTGATTGAAATTCAAATTGATAATATGTGATATTAATTAATGAATAGCTATATTGATTTGCTATTGTTAAGGAATGAAAATTAAAGAAATGAATTAGTACTTAAGAAATTAAATTGTTATATGTTTGATATTTAAATTTTATTAATGCTATTATAGTTTGAATTATGGTAATACCACTGAGTATATCCATACTCAACGTACGGTTGTTTCCGTGCGCAGGTTAGTAGAAGTCAAACATTCCAGTCCAGCATCCAAAGCTGATCTTGACCTCAGAAACTTGGTGATGTATATTTCTTTTGGAAAAAGTGGCATATACCTAGGTATTGTATAGGTCATTTCGGTTTTGGTTGTAAAGATTGTCATAAGAATGTTTGGATGCATATATGGGATGTTAAGTTATAAAATGGTATTTTGATATGAAAATTATAAATGAGATTGAATGAAGTATTTTTAACCCAATTTGAATGATATTTATGAATGATCATTTAGTAAATTAATAAGTTAATGTTTGAGGTATGATTTAGATGTGTTTAAGTATAAATTGAATTGGTTGTGATATTGGTTTTGAACTGGTTGCGATTTAAGTCTGCAGGGTTGGTTAGATGATTATAAAGGGGTTATATTGAGTCCACAAAAAAGAAAAAAAATGAAATTTTAGGAAAAATTTTCGGAGCACTCGAACAAGTCCTGATTCGCTTCTAACACGTATTTTGGGCCCCGAAGGTCCATTAAAGGGACATCATGAATATTTTATAATGTGAATGCTATTTATTTATATAATGCTTGTAATTTTTTTGAAATGTCCAGTAATGTTCTATAACCCTGTTCCAACGACAGTTTAGGGTTAGGGGGTGTTACAACTCCTGCTCATTTCACCTTCTCATTCCTCTCACAATCACACAATACTCATCACGAAAGCTCTTGGACCGTGCCTTTAAAGACATATCCTATCCCATCTCTGTAACGTCCAAGTCTTTGGTCATTCTAACTTGATAGAAATAATCATTATGTCCTAAAAAACCACAAAAAAGGAATAACAATGTCAATCTCTCATACTTAAACTTGACATAAGTACATTTTCCAGACGAAAACATTATCTTCTTCTTTCGCTTCAAAGGTCACCAAACATCCATCTGGACCCGTATACGTAAAAAAATTCTCATTCCCCTACTCAAACTCTTGAAGTCATATTCTAGGAACTTGCCAACGAAATCGCCTAATTGCTTTGCGATAAATCAAAGAATAACCCTAGAGGTAACTCATGTATTTGCACCCAGAAAGTTGAAAGAACTAGCGGAACCTTCATCAGATCCTCGTTATCCTCCAAACGATGAAACACTAAAAGATGGTTATTAAAAGTCCAATGTGCCCCATTTACCACCCGTTCAATATCCATTTTATGAAAAAATCTAAATAGAAGTAGTTTTTCCCCTAGATATGAGATCTGAACCACTCTAAAAGGATGCCATAGATTCGTCATAATATCATTATTGCTAGAAACTGGACTATACTTGACGTGAGAAAACAACCAACCAAACAAAAATCATTCACCACGTTTTGTGAATCGGATTCATTCTATATTAATAGAACCTCCTTCTCACTATCCTCCAAAGATAAATTTGCCAAATCATTCTCCATCACCAAAAAAACAACACCCAGCTCGGTTGACCACCACCCCCAAAACCCACAAACCTATTGCCACCTCCAAAATAGAAAACCTAAAAATAACCAAAAACATGCTAGAGTAGCAGAAAGAGACGTGCTAGAGTAATAGACTTTTTCACCCGTATTAATTAAGATAAAAAAAGTTTTTTTTTAGAAAAGAGTATTTAGGGGATGTCACAAGTTTATTGTGAAAGAGAAGGAAAACGGAGAAGAGAGAAAGAGAAAAAAAAGTTGAAAGTGGAGACAAAAAAAGAAAAAGGTAAAATTTTATGCAAGTCATTCTATTTTGATTCTTTAGTTTTTTATTTAGCCCACAATGCCACATGGATTCTATTTGTTGATCCATGTGTCAAAAACCCAGAGAAATTACACTATGTTTGGTTGGATATAATCCCATAACTATTACTTATCTATTTGATTAGCTCAGGTTATTAACTTATTTGGTGGGGGAGTTGGCGAATCGACCCATAATGGAAATGGACGCTATTATAAGACAACCCATAATAGCCATTCTATGACTTGGGCTAAGAATAGGGATTCCAATTCAGATGAAAGGAAAATGAAATTAGGGATGGGCCAAAATATCCCCTCTTCATCTCGTTCCCTCACTTGCTTTCCCTAAATTGAAACCTGCATTTGAAATCAGCGACTTATAGAGGCTCTATTTGTAAAAGCCTAAATTTTGAGTTATCGGAATAGTGGTTTCATAACCACATATTCGATTTAAAAAGAAAATTTATATTAAAATTTTTACATGAATATTGATATGATAGGGAAGTTGTATAAAAATATCGATAGGAAAATTTTACTGATTAGGTAGTTAATTAAAGAAAGGACTAAATTATATGAAATGTGAAAATTATGTGCTAGAAGTTAAAAGGACCAATTATGTAACACCCAAAAAATTCTTCATAATTTATTTTCGTATGTTTGTGACACAAATATTTGTTGGCTTCAATAGTTAAGTGTTTTGGGAAGTGTCTAAGAGGTCCCAAGTTCAAGCCTTCGCTTAGGAAAAATGTTTGTTTTCAATTGAATAAACCCCTATCTCTAATCAGTAGGCTTATATATAAATGCTGGTAAAATAAGTCAAAATGGGCTTGTTGGTCTAGTGGCTAAGGAGAGTGTTAAGTGGCTGGAGGTTTGGGGTTCGAATCTCTGCTCGTTTAAAGTGGATTTATTTTTACTGCTTGGCCGTGGAAGAGTTGTGTGTGACTAAAATTCTGCAGAGTTTGGGTGGGATTTGAATTCAGTGGTTGAGGGGGTTGTATTGGAGTGATATGGGGAGAAAAATGTGGAGGGAGGAGTTATGATAGAACCGAAATTGGTAGTGGCAATTCGGTCACTCTTCCTCATTCTCCCAATTTTTCTTTCCTGATAGTTTTTTTTTCCTTCTCTGCCTATAGTTTCTTTGTCGAATTTGTTTGCTGCCCCAAACTCCTCCCTTCGCTGCCTATTTTTTACTTTCTATCACTACCTATTCATCTTTTTCTTTTTGTTATTTTATTCACCGCTGTTTCTTTCTTTTTCTTCTCCCTGTAAACCTCTGCCAAATCTTCCTCATTATTTTTTTGGTCTCCTTTTTATGATTGTTACTGAATTCTTGGTCTTCCCCACTCCAAATTTTCAGTTTTTCTCTAAAAAGGGGAAATCGTCATTGGTTTCTTCTTTGTTCCCTTTGGCCAAATTTCTGTTGATCTTTTCCCTCTCTGCTGTACTTTTTCTTTTACTTGCTGCCCAATTTGGTATTTGACTCGTCATCAAATTTTGTCGCCACGACTCGTTATATCGGTGCCTTTATGTGTTTTATATCGGTGCCTTTGTGCGTTTTAAGTAAGGTTGGTAAGAGTGGACACTATTTTAAATTAATGAACCTTTTTCTAATGGAGGCTTAAATCGTGTTTAGGTAATCGATAATTGATTGTGGAGGTTCGTTCGGTGCTGAAGAAGGGAGGAATCACCATTGTTCATTCAAGGTAATGTATCTGTAAGTTTGGCATTTAGTCATCGTGTGCGACTTCGTTGAAATTATCGGCAAATAACTTAATTGATGTGTTAATGGTCAATAATAGGTGCTAGAGTACTTGTGGTTACGCTACCTTCAAACCAATACCAGGCGTGTAGCCGCCCGTGTGGTAGGCCGTGTGACCGAACATGGGCGTGTGATCGTCGAGGCTGGCCATGTGCGATTCATGGGTCAGGCCGAATTGGGGCGTGTAGGCCATACGGGCACGTGGGCCCCACACAGGTGAACCACACGAGTGTGTAGGATTATTGGTTCAGGTCGTGTGATCCACACGGCCAAGGCCATTTTAGGCCGTGTGGGCGACACGGGCGTGTAGGCCACATGGGCATGCAACATGGGCCTATGAGCCCATTTTTACTATTTGACTGCTAAGGTTGCACGGGTCGCCCAAGTCGACTGTGGACCTACTGTAGGGTCAGTAAGCTTACCTAGACCCCTAACTGACTAAAATGACAATATGAATGATATGAACAAGCGTGATAATGTTCCACTGATTTAACACTGTATACCCTGATTACATGCATGATTTTATGTTATAGCTTGTCATATTTGTCTATTGCATTGCATTGGGTTTGGGGTTTATTTTGATCAGATGAAGTGTACTGAAAGGCCTCGAGCCTAATTTACTGGCAGCTCATCTATAAACTACTGTCTAGTGCTGCATTCGGTACTTTTTAGAGTGTAGGGATGGGTGGGTTGATTATATCCCCACATGGAGTGTAGGGTTCGACGGAGATAGAGTGTAGAGGCTGGCTAGATAGGACTTATATATTGTATGATCTGTTATTGTACTGATTATTGCTACTGTAACGGGCCAAGGCCCAAACGCATGACTGCTTCTGTACTGAAATGGGTTAAAGCCCAAACTGATATTGTCACTGATACTGAAAAGAGCTTAGGCCCAGACTGTGATCGCTTTCTGTCTGTTTCCTTTATATGGGATTACACACTGAGTTTTCTAAAACTCACCCTTCTGATTTGGCTGTACAGGTAATCCCCAGACATAGGCGAATCGGTGCGGCGGAGGACTCAAAAGTGGCTACACGACCTAAATTGTTTGATTTAGTACTTAATAATGATTTTTAATTTTATTTTGGGATATTTTTCTGTAATAATGGCCTTTTTGGATTTTCATGGTTAAATTGGGATTTCTATTGTTTTGATTTACAATTGCTAGTAGTAGGGTTTATTCGAGTTTTCAAAACGAATCAAATGCTTTAACAAAATACACTCAAATACGCAAACTGATTTTAAAAGCTCTCGCAATAAGTAATGTTTTAAAAATGAGCAACGTTTTGAAAAATAATAATTTTGTGATAATAAACTATGTTTTTTTTAACTGAACGACGCATCTTAGAATTAACATAAGAATTTGTAAAGAGGTTAAATAGAAAAGAGGGTTTTTCTTTAATAACAACTTGTTTTATGAAAAACACTTCAATGTGATATCGCCACATTCGGCCATAACGTCTAGGTCGGGTTTGGGGTGTTATATTAAATGGTATCAGATCTAGGTTATAAAAATTGACTGTAGATTTGGGTTTTGAAATTGGGTTTTCTTTTAAAGCACTAATTTTTAGACGATTGAAATATCTTTCAGAGTATGTGCGGTACACCGAGTCTCCGGCGCCGATCTCGTAAGTTCACTGAAACTGTTATAGGCTCTAAACTGAAACTGCTATAGATAGTATATACTATGACTACTATAGATAGACTGTACTGAAAACACTCAGGTTAGTATATACTGATACTGTAGTAAAATCGATAGACACTGATAGACACATCATCGTACGAAAAAAAATGTTACACTTTTTTATACTGATTTCATAAAATATCTGTTAATAGACAACTGGAATTGTAAACTGATGCATAAAACTGTTAATACAGATAAACCGTAATTAGAGAATGAGTGCAAGAGGTACTTGTGGATGGGGTACAAGAGGCTGTGATAGGGACTGTAGAGGTGCTCGAGCTGGGTCCTCGTCATCTGGCCACATACCTAATTTGGAAACTAGTGAGACGTTGGCTTCACCTGTGACTAAGACTGGGTCTCATGATCAAGCAGCTGGAGATGACGCACTGTCCCAAGCCATGCTAAGGATTCTGGAGAGGGTCGTTGGGCCCAATACTGGAGTTGGAGGCCGATGGTCAGTTACGGAACGACTCTGATCTAACGGAGCTGAGCTCTTCAGGGGTATTGCTGGAGTTGCCCCTAATGTGGCTGAATATTGGATTGAGGCCACAGAGAGGATTATGGACGACCTGGACTGCACCTCTGAGCATAAATTAAAGGGTGTTGTATCGTTGCTACGAGATGAGGCATATCAGTGGTGGCTCACTGTTAAGGAGGGCACTCAGCCCAATCGACTGACTGGGAGTTCTTTAAGACGGCGTTCCAGGAAAAGTATGTGGGTGTAAGTTATGTGGATGCCCGTAGGAGAGAATTTCTAAAGTTGACTCAGGGAGATAGATTAGTGGCCGAGTATGAGGCCGAATTTCTACGACTAAGCCGCTATACATGTAGTATGGTGGCGAGTGAGTATGAGAGATGCGTTCGCTTCGAGGATGGCCTCAGGGATAATCTGAGGGTACTGATAGCTCTACCGAGGGAGTGAGACTTTGCTGTACTGGTTGATAAGGCGAAGATCACTGAAGAAGTGAAGCACGTTGAGTGCCAGAACAGAGAGAGAGCTAGGAATAAGAGGGATCTGGAGTCATCGAGTTCCGTTCAAAGGCCTAAGAAAAAGGCCAGATTTGATCGACCGATCAGAGTTAAGGCTCATATTGTTGCTACTGGATAGCTGTCGGGTACTGATTGTGGTAGACGCCATCAGGGCAAGTGCTGGAAAAGAACTGGGGCTTGTTTGAGGTGCGGTTCATAGAGCACAGTATTAGAGAGTGTCTGCGGAGGTCCGATTAGATGCAAGCTTCTGGCATGGGTACTGCACCACCACCGAGGGTAGTTCAGCAACCACCAAGAGGCCGTGGTCAGGCCAGAGGTGGGAATGGTCTGGGCCGTGGTTAGAGAGCACCGAGTAGAGGTGCTGGTCATACTGAGGCAAGGTAGCCGACTCTAGTTTATGTTGTATGTCGCTAAGAGAAGGTGATGCTCCGGACGTCATTACGGGTATGTTCTTTATTTATAATATACCTTATACTACACTGATAGATATAGGATCCACTCACTCCTATATAGCTTGTACCGTATCTGAAAACTTGGGTTTACTGGTCGAGAGCACTACGACTGAGGTCATTGTACTTAGTCTGCTAGGATAGTCAGTAAGGGTTAACAAACTATTTAGAGATATTCCTCTAAAGCTTCAAGGAGCTATCTTTTTGGCCAATCTGATGGAACTACCTTTTAAAGAATTTGATCTGACACTGGGAATGGATTGTTTAGTCAAACACCGAGTGAGCTTAGATTGTGCAACAAAAAGGGTTGTACTAAGAATTGAGGAGGACAGCGAGGGTTGTACTGAGAAATAAATCCCGGTTTATTGAAAAAATAATTTGATGGATCTTTGAAAAGAAATTGACAGTACTGAGGATCTAGCCCGGACGGGTGATCCAAATATTAGCCCTCTTGAAGAATACTGTGTAATGGATTTAGCCCGGACGGGTGATCCAAATATTAGCCCTTCCGAAGAATACTGTGTAATGGATTTAGCCCGGACGAGTAATCCAATCTGAGCTCATTAGAGTAATTATCGTTGCAGGGGATTTAGTCTGGACTAGTAATCCCGACAATGCTCTATGAGTTTATATTATAGGGGATTTAGCTTGAATTGGTAATGCCACTGTAAAATGTGAGGTTCGCAGGAGTGTGCTCTCTAAACTGAATATGTGTGCACATGGAAATGAATTGACGGACCCGGATTTGTACACTAGGAGTGTACCTCTGAAATATCTATCTAAATTCTGAGAAATTCAACGAGATTAACACAAAAAGTAATAAGGGAATGGAAATTATGGAATTGATGAGCTCACAATTATTCAACATGTTTTGATGCTATATGATGTCACTTGATTAATGTGTTGTTTGAGTTGGTGAATGATAGGTAAATGTGTATTTTTAATAGATGTATGCATGAGTTGTTAAATGATGGATATAAACATGGTAAGTTTAATCCTAGTTACATGAGCTTACTGAGCACTATGTGCTTACCCCGTTTTTTTTTCCCTGTTTTATAGTGCTCGAGAGCTCGATGGTCGGGAAGTGGTCGGAGCCTTGTCACACTATTAACATCCACATTTTGGGTCTATGAATATGTTTATTCTGGAAAAATGGCATGTATAGGCTAAGTAAACTATTAAGAATGTGAAATGGATGGATATGCAAACTAGCTATTGGTATGGCTAGTGTTGGATTGATTTTGTAATGTTGATAAATTACGTTATGGTTGTATATAAGTATATCATGTTAAATGCTTTGAAATGGTATTAAAATTGTCTGGTTGGTATTGGATTGGTTTGGTGCAGGTATTGGATGAAAAAGGGTGAGAAACAAGGCTTGAATATAGCCTAGTTTTTGTCCACATGGGTAGACACACAGGCGTATGTCTAGGCCGTGTATGAAACACGGTCTGGTACATGGGCGTGTGTTAAGGCCGTGTGTCCCCTGCATCCAAAAATTGCAAAACAGAATGCCCAGGTTCAAGCACACAGGCTCCTACACAGGCGTGTGCCTTGCCCGTGTGAGGTACACGGCCTGAATACACAGGCATGTGATATGACCGTGTGAATCCTGCACCTAATTCGAAAATAAAAATTAATCACACGGCCTAATGACACGGGTGTGTGACTGGCCGTGTGAGCAAGTCAGTATACCCACTAAGTTTCACACGGCCTGGCATACGGGCGTGTTTTTGGCCGTGTGGATTAGTCAGAATGCTTCCAGTTTTCGCACGGACACGGGACACGGGCGTGTGTGGCCACATGGTCTGACAACACGGGCATGTCCCTAGTTCACACGGGCGTGTAATGCCTAAAATTGAAAAGAAATTAGGTTTTTACAAAAAAGTCCTTATAGTCCCGATTTAATCTTGGTTTGATTTCGAAGCATATTTTGGGCTTTAAGAGCCCATTTAAGGGATGATATGTTATGCCTCAGTAAAGGAATAGTACTTGTCTCCGTTTAATGGAAAAAGGATCGTAAACTCCAGTAATGCCTCGTACCCTATTCGGCGACGAATACAGGTAGCGGGTGTTACAGTATTCACTAGCTTCCACTTGTTCATCATGATTGAAAGGTAAGTTATGTTAAAATTTCCATATTATTCGTTTCTCATCTTATCTCTCTTTGAAAGATTTTTCATTTTTTGGAGGACTTTTTCTTTCCTTGAATTTGGCTTAATCTGAGTATGATCTCTTTTTTCCCAAATTAACAAAGAAATGTGAAGATTTAAAAGATAATTTTTTTGGACTTTCTTTTTACCCCGAATGTTACTTTGCCAACATTTTTTTAGTTTCCAAGATGAACCAAAAAATTTGTGGAAAAAAAACATTTTTATCAGGTCTTTTTCTTTTTATTTCCCCTTAGTTTTCATTAATTTGGCAATGTTATTTTTTTCTCAAATTTAAATTTTTTTCAACATATCTAGAAAATAATTGATTTGTTTCATGATTTATTTTTTGTTTCCCACTGAATTTTCCTTATATGTTTCCGAATTCGGCAATTTAAATTTTATTTTGGTTTGTTGTTTGCTTCCCTCCAACGGTTGCTTCATAGTTTTTTTGTATGAATTCTTAATCTGTAAATATTTTGCAATTGGCTTGTTACTTATTATGGAATTATATTAATTTGTCGTTTAGCTTTTATTTTGTAGTTAAGCAATCTAAAAGTTTATGATTTTGTGCTGGTTGTTTCTCAGAAAAACTTGTCTTTCAAATGTAAATTGAGAAACTAGATTTGGGTATTTGCAATTTTATTTTGATATGGTTAAATTTGTCTTCTGTTCAATGTATTAGTTTGATTGTTTTGTTGTAATTTAGATTTAGCATAATTTTAAATGGTTATTTTAATTTAATAGAAGTTAATTTCCAAAATTTTCACATGCTAATCAAGTGGTTGTAATTTATATTTAGCAACAATTTAATATGGTTAAAATGGTTGTAAATATAATGAGATACTGGATTGTTTGGCATGAATTTAAAATTTAGCAAAAGGTATTGGTTTGATTGTTTGGCTGTAAGTTGCATTTCTGTAAATGCTTTAATTGATTGCTTAGGTGCCAATATGTTTTGTGTTCAACTGTTACCAATGTTATCAATTGGAAATGAACTGATTATCAAATATGTCATATTGTTTTGTGTTCAATTGTCTACAACTGGCCAGTAAGACTAACTTAATTACAACTACAAATTGGTGTTCATTGAATGAAAATGGAAATGAATTGAATATGCTAAATTTAATATGATCGACATTACATGTTGGGAAATGAAAATGAAAAAGCAATCGGAACCTACATAACTTGATTTCAAAACATTTTTACATGCATATTGTAGAAGTAGAAAACAAACAGATTGCCATAAATTGAAACTTTGCTTGCTAATTGAAAATTTCAGAATTGCTTAGGTTCGACTAACTTTATTTTGTATATTGTTTTTATATTTATAATTCCATAATGTTTTCTTAATGTTTCAAACTTCTTTATTCATAATTAAAATATAACACATCAATTTATGTTGCAGTAATGGCACGATTGCCTTTAATAGTACAAAGTGAGAGGCGAAAAAGAATTGGTCTTGCATTACAAGTATGGTTGCAAATATGCATAGTTGCGACTTGGATTTTATTTCTGTTGGATGTGGTCTCTAGCCTACATACTTATAGACGAAGGATTAGATAATATATTTTAGATTTTTATGCACAACGAGATTATGTAAAAAGACTTGTACATGCTAGTGACGAGACCTGTATTGAACAAGTTAGGATGAATAGAGTTGTTTTTTTTTAAATATACGAGATGTTACAAACTTTAAGATGATTGAAGTCGTCAAGGAACATGCTTGTTGATGAGCAAGTGACAATGTTCTTACATATCATTTCTTATCACCTTAAAAATCAAGTGATCAAGCATCACTTTAATAGGTCCAGGAAAATTTTTAGTAGATCATTTCACCTTAAAAATCTAGTTGATGCTAGTTACACAAATTGTAAGGGTTATTTTACGCCTTTTAGGGGACAAAGATATCATTTGAATGAATGGAGTCGCCAGGGTCATCAACCAAGTACTCCAGAAGAATTTTTCAATATGAAACATGTTTCAACGCACAATGCTATTGAAAAATGATTTGGGTTATTAAAACTTAGATTGGGAATGCTTAGGAGTCCATCATTTTATCCTGTGAAGGTGCACTATAGAATCATTATTGTATATTACTTGCTCCATAATTTTATTCAATCCTATATCAGTCTTAATCCTATTGAAGTGGAGTTGGGAGAAGGATTACCTAGTAATGTGAAAGAGGATGATGAATTGAATATCATAAATATTCATCCATCAGATGCATAGGCTACTTGGAGGATGGAAGTAGCCAATCAAATGTTCTATGAATGGCAAGCATCTAAAAATTAGTTAGGTTTATTAAAACATAGTAGAAGGTTAATTTGTTTATGTTATTTCATGTATCTAGTTTATGAAACTTTGGTGTTGTTTGTATAGTCTTTATGTATTATACTGACTTGATGAATTACAACTTTACTTTATTTTCTTCTGATTCATCACATGTTATAATTTTATAAAGTGACTATCTTTTGATTCAAAATATCGAACCTAATTTTAATTTCATTTTTTCTTAAGATAGTTATGTCAGACTTTTCATGATCAACTACAACTTCTTACAAAAATTCTCAAGGAAGCAAAAGGAAATGGGTTCCAGAAAATGTTGCATTGGTTGCCTATATGGTCGACTTGCACAATGTTGGAACGTTTAACGCTGATATAAGATTCAAGGTTGGTTATTTAAATGAGCTGGAAAGAATGTTAGAAAAAAATTTACCTCATGTTATGCTGAAGGCTAAACCTAATCTTGAATTAAGGATTAGGACATTGAAAAAGGAATAGACAATCATTTATGACATGCTCAGAGGAAAAGATAATAACAGCTTTGGTTGGGATGAGCATATGCAAATGGTTGTTGCTGAAGATGTTGTGTGGAACTCATATATAAGTGTAAGACTTTTTTCCTGTCTTTATTATCTTGTTTTGACTAAACTTATATCTGATGTGGATTCCTTATTTTTTATAAAGTCATAAAGAAGGCAGTCAATTTAGACATCGCAATTTCCCTTATTATGACCATCTTACTTGTATATATGCAACTGTAACACCTATACTCAACCCGATCACTGAGTCCAGACTACAAGGTGCTACACTGAAGTTTTGAATTTATCTAACTATTTCCTATCACAATAATATTATTCATAAGCACATAGAATAAGTAATATGGACACGTAGACACCAAAAACTTTATTCAAACTTTAGTACAATAGTTTTTATAGGTATTTAAGATTCGCAACATGCAATTGAGATGATAGGAAAAGTACAAATATTTTATTAACCCCATAAAAAATTATGAATTTGATACCACCATTTTGAAGAATGCAAAGTTTATACAAGTAAATTTTAACCTATGGTTAGCTTGATGTAACTAACGAAATAGATATTCTAAAGCTCTAAATAGATACAACTTATTTCTGGCCTTAAGACTCCGTCAATGGGCCTCCCCACTATATGCACGATAATTAAGAAGAAATCTGAAAGAGCACGGCAGTTTCTGGCCTAGTCCCTTCACGAGCACTCCAGTTCTTCTTTATTACCTGCGAGCAGGATAGCACATAGGTAAGTTATAAAGAACTTAGTGAATTCTTCATACCTTATTAACACAATGCGACCACTTTTGACGTTCTTGTTCGACTTGTATGTATAAGGACAACACAGCTCTCATCGGCATAGTGTTTAAATTCCATAACCCAGCTTACTCATGCTTGATACAACATCCTCAGTGACCATTTCTTGCTTCTGCATCCAACATACAAATTAATAGCTTTTGATCTCTTGGTGAATCATCTCTGCGGATTCCATCTTACTAGATACCTTTGCGGATTCTTTTGCATTTATTTCCTCGAGGGGAAATCCTAGCAGATTCATACTTGCAATCTTATGAAAGACAAACTATTAATAATTTCCATAATACGTTTTTCACAAAAAGTACATAAGGCCAGTCTTGGTGCATAGTCCTTTTTGTAGACTACTATAAGCTACATGTCTTAACAGACTCAAGCTCATAATACAATCCCTATAAATTTACAATTTCTTAAACATGCCAGCAGATTCGTTGCAAATACCCATTACAGATTAATAAAGAAAGTCTACCCCTCTCCATCAGGAAGATAGATCTATCGCACTAACTTGCCCTACATTCGCTACTCAACTATAGGTAACTCACTCATGGTAGATACCTCTTGACTGATATCCTGTAGGCAAATTCTTAAGGGAGAATCCTCTATTTACAGATTCATACATTGAACATCCATGGGAGATGATCATATTTTTTATATGTGGTCTCACATAAATAGATACCTCATACCTTTGGTTTCATACATAGCAACAATTTACCACAAGGAGAACTCATTCCAGACTGCCCTATCGCACATGTTCCATATTTTCGGATTCCTGTATGAAGCATAGCCCTGACGGACTTCTACATACAATATAGTCCTGCAGACTTCTACATACATGAATGTCCTCGTGGACTTCCACATATAAGATTGTCCTTGTGGACTTCCACATATATGGTAAAATCATGGATATGTTCTTCATTTTCATATGTACGACCCTAGGCCTTAGACTCTTAGAGTCTTTTACCACCTCAAAAGGCTTCCACATGACTTATAAATGGGACCTCATATATGGGTGCGCACTGAGTCTCCGTATCATTTATCTCCTTTACTAGCTCAGTCCAATCGAATCTCCCCCAAAGCCACATAAATATAATGCATCTGAAATTCCTGTGTATGACCATCCAAACCTCTTCAAAGCCACATACATAAATAGAATGCATATCATACACACATTCTGCCAATATAGACTATGAGTCATACTACTTATAACGCGCTAATTCCCTTGACATATTATAAACATACTTTAATACGCAATAACTCATTACGCCAAACAAATCGTTTACTCAACATAGTTAGCTTACAACTATACAATTCCATGTCATTAAAAAATATACATCACACCAATACACTCATCTATTCATTCATGATCAGATTCGTCTAAACGGTATTTGCACTCAATACCTCGTGTACATACAAGGTAACAACACTTCGCCACAAATTGATTTGTCGTTGGTAAAACATTATTTCATTATATTCAACATATTACGGACACATAATACATCAATTTAAGATTTGAGTCTGAGAACTCACCTGGGATTTGTCACCAATTCTATCTTTTAAGCCTTTCCCCTTGTTACATGAGCCTCCTTAATCAATTCAACATGACAACTATATCATAATCCAACTGAGATCATTCATTATCACAAAAACTATAATTTCTTTGCATGTAGAGGTCATTTGAATGATTATCTGCCACTTTACCCTAAAATAGATCAGAACCAATAATTTACTAAAATTCTTAACTACTTTCTTTTTCTTGAATCTGCTAATGTAGAGAGATTAATAAACTTACCAGCATGCAAGATTTCCAATTTATAAGACTAAATCCTTAGTCTCTCCCCTTCATGCACGAACATTCCTCAATCTTTCTCTCTTCCATGGCAAACCAGAGAAAAGAAAAACAAAAAAATATAATAATCAACCCTAGAGAAGAATGTTTCTCTCTCTATATATAGTCCTTCCGACCTTTAACACCAAAACCAATTCACAGCCACGTGGAAATAACTTAATCATCATGTTTCCCACTAACTTATTTTTGGTTCATAACCAACTAGGTATGGTTGAAATCTAACTTTTCTTTAACCATCCTGCAACTTGATCTTATTAGAAAAGAAAAACTCGTTAGATTAGAGAACCTTTCAATTTTATGCCCAACTCTTTTTCTATATAAGACCTTTCAAATCTCGGTGTGACAGCAAAAGATCGAGCCACTAAGAAAGTTTTTCCAACAACTACTGTTATTGTTGCAGAAATAGATGTTGAGGATAAAGCTACTACAGAGAATCCTGAAGAAGAAAGCAATAACCATGGATGCGAAACTGATGTTTCCTTGGATGAGATAGATGTCTTGGGTACATAATCGCAATTGTCGAAGCCAAACCAAGATAATTCCACATTTTCAAAGAAGAAAAAAAAAGATTTCTGATGCAAGTGAACAATTTTTTTCTACTTCACTTATTGATGTTGCCACGTTATTGGGGGAAAACATACATGTAACACCCCTCATCCATCTCCATCACTAGATTTAGGTTACAGGATGCTAAAGTATATAACAAAACATGAGCAAGCAGTTTAATACAAAAAATTCATTAAAACATTCATTAATCATCAAACATTCATTTAAAACATGTTATACATGCAAGATTAGTCTTCAATTGAGCTTACAAAAGCTCTAAAAACAATTAAGAACTAAGCAGGGGCTAATTTGAAACATTTCAAAAATATTGTGACAAAAATGCAAAAAAATGGGTCACACAGCCATGTGGCCAAGCCGTGTGACAGGCTGAGGCCGTGTGGAGTTGAACCACATGGCCATGTGCTCCAACCATGTACAAGGCTGATGTCGTGTAATGTAGGGTCACACGATTTTGTCATCAAGCCGTGTGGACCTAATTGTTAAAAATTTGCAAACATTCACACAGTCGTGTGGTTGGGCCATGTGAGAGACTCGGACTGCGTCAAAAATCCTGCATCTAAATTACCAAAGGCATACGACCGTTTCAATCAACCGTGTGTCAGTGGAAAACTATGTGACATAAAAAAATGGTCATTTTCCAAATGGTGCAATCCAAACCTTTAGACATTACCAAAACACATGATCAAGTACAATATAATCTTACCTAAAACACTTAAAAAACTCAATCCAAATCATGATATAATACATCTTAGAGTACCTAACCAATATGCCATTTAGGCACCATTACATTCTAACTAATACATTATCAAATCACCAAACCAAGCTTGAACAATTTAAATACAAGATCACATACATCCAAAAATTCACTTATACAATACGACCCCTATATACATGCCACTTAACTAGGTCAGAAAAAATAGAAATATATTGAATCAAGGTTGGATAGTGTGAGCCTCGAGTTGATCTGATCGACATGTTCCGTAATAACACCTAAACAGTGATAGGAAAACAAAATAGGATAAGCATTACTAATTCTTAGTAATTTCATATGAAATTTACTTAACTTACCTTAACATTAAATTAACTTACGCAATTAAAACACGTTGGTAATGAACTAGGCATCCCTTAACCTTCTAATACTTTCATATACAATTCAACAAAACAACCAATAAGTTAGTTTGTTTACACATCAAGCACTTACAATACGTATCACATGTACATATCCAATATCCCTATATAGCATCATATACGATAACCAATTCATACTTAGTTCATAAGCATATAATTAATTTCATGTTCAGATTACATTCAAATCAATCTCGATTTACAACATAACGATTTAACTCATGTTCGATCTTTTGACCATTTATAACTCAAGTCATTTTTGTGCCATTATCATTCATTGCTTAAGCAATATAACTCACGTTAGTTCATATTTAAATAAATGAACTAGATGCTATACAATTCTCTATCAGAATCTCATAACAACAAGTGAGTTTATCACACATGAATCATATAACATTTATGTCATTCCACTTTCATTTATCTAATTCAGAAATGGTATTCAACATCATTCAAACAATTTCATTAAAAAAAATATCAAGGGCCTGATGAACTATAACAAACATAACTCGGATACATGGTTACTTACACCACACCAGGGAGCATTGTAATGTTAATAGGGGCACCGAAGTGCAAATAGAGGCATAATTGTGCAATCAGAGGCACCAAAATGCAAACAGAGGCACAATTGTGCAATCAGAGGCACCAAAGTGAAAAAAAAAGGCACAATTGTGCAATCTGAGGCACCGAAGTGCAAACCCATACAAGCGAACATTCTAACCCTATTAGCATGGCAATTGTATCTTAATCATTTACTATGTTCAAATGGGCATTTATACAAGATTTGTAACATTTATAAATCAGAGGCACTTCATGATTTCAGGATACATGTCATAACCAAATAAAAATCATTCAGAATTTTATACTAATTATATTCCTCAAGAATACATGGTCTGCAATTAGATCCTTAACCCTTTCTCAACTTTAGTACTAAATTATAAATGTTTCAAAATTTCAAACCTTGTAGCTATATACACATTTCATATTTCAAAAACAATTCAAATACATCTCAAACCATGTAATATCATCATAAGCATTTCATACATTTATATAACAACTTCACGTTCAGTCAACACCACACATCTATTCTTATTTATCATATATTTCATATTTTTACGATTAAATCCATTCAATGCGAATACTTTATGTATATAACATTTCTAGCTAATAGTAAGAAAAAATAATACAAAATATCAAAAATAAATAAAGTAAGTCCATATGAACTTACCAAACCAAGCCAGCAACAAATACAACATCGAGGACTATTTCACAATTTTTCTTTTTTCTTTTTTACTATTAAGCTCCGATTGGTTCAATCCTTGATCTATATGATAATTAAGATCAATTTATCAACTCCAATAGTCTTATAACATCTTAGTATATGCATATAACAACTTAATTTCATTTTTGACAACTTCCCTAAAGTTTAACATTTTATTCAATTTAGTCCTTAAAACCGAAATGGTTATATCTTTAAATTCTATGCTTCATTTTTCAACTCGATTTCAATTTCATTACCGTACGACCCTCTAAATTCAAAAATTACGAAAATTTCATGTCAATTTCAAAATATTTTCATTTTAGTTCTTAAGTTCAAAACTAACAAAATTCACTTTACAAAATAGTCCTTAATCGATTCTAAGCTTACAACCAAGCCATTTAACAACAAAAACATCAAAAATAATCAATGGCAACATGTCAAAACTTTAACATTTTTGTGAAATGAGGTAAGGGTTAACTACATTAAGCTACAACAATCTCAAAAATATAAAATTCATTAAAAACGGGATTAGATAATACTCACATGCAAGAAGAACGCTTAGCCGAAGCTTTCTTAGCTTAAAAATGGGGGAAACTATTTTGGCAGCTTGAAGATGATGACACATTCTCTTTCTTTTCACTACCTTTTGTTTTTATTTCATGTTTGTTTCCATTACCAATATTTTAATCATAATTTTTCTAATAAAAATAATGTCATCCTATGCTTAAACCGTCCACCTAAACTCATTAAGGCTTAATTACGATGCAAGTCCTTAAATGTTTACCATTTATGCCTTTTATTTATTAAAAATCTATAGTAATTAACTTTTATTGTTTTTTATAATTTAGTCTTTTTTCCTCAATTAATCACTAAATCAACAAAACTACTTATCTAAAATATAATTCACTTATACAATAACTTCGTTAATATTTAATAAAAATATTTATGAGCTTAATTTATAAAAACGAGGTCCCGATACCTCAATATTTAAAACCACTTACTTCTGAACTGATACACTTATATTTTGACTAACTTTCCACATAACTAAAATTATTAGACCAAAAATCAGTTTAATACTGTAATAACCTCGTAAATATTAATAAATAATATTTACTGACTCGATCATCAGAAAATAGAGTTTTGAAATAACAGTTTCTAATACCACTAAAAATCAGACTGTTATAATACGGACAATTTGTCACACTCGAATTTCTATAGGACTCAGGTTTAAGGAAATTTTGGGGAGTCAATTGAGTGAAGTACAAAGTTGGCGGACTATACTAGAAAATTTTGGAAAGTTTTGTGTTTTTCGAGCAACTAATTATATTTCAATTCTAGCCTAGTTAGGATGGAACCGGCTGGTTCTATAATGGGAGACATAATGATTTCTGATGATTGGCTAAGAGGATTTGGGAGACCATGTATAGGACATATATATGTGAAAGTGGACATTCTGGAGAAGAAAAAAACTCTCTTTAACTTAGTCTGTAAGTTTTTTTTATTTGTATTACCTTCTTCGATTTCTTTAAAGAAGAGGAGGACTTAAGTGAGCTTTACATAGAGCTGATGTTGTGAGAGGTGAAGTCTGGATGTAGAGAAATCGAGGAACTAGTAAGCTTTTTAACCTTTCTATGCTCGAGAATTTGAGAAACAAGGAGGGTAAGGACTCCTAATAGGTTTCTGTGAATTGGGTTCTAGGTTTTAAGGTTGAATATCTTCAATTTAACCGATAAATAGTTGTCATGAGTAGCTACCAGGGTGAAAGATGGTCTGGTGTTTGGACAAGCTAAACTAACAAGGATGGATGGTGCAAGGTGAGATTATGTACTCCACTTTTAGGTGATTGATGATGTTGTATTGTATGCCTAAACCATATTTTCATCTGTTCTGAGTCATGACTAGAACAATGGTTGCGTATGGTTAAGAAGGATGAGTATTTGCTATATGAATAATATTACGAGTGTGCTCTCTTGCAAGTCTAATTGCTGAATGATAGTGGTTGTATCTGACACATAGGTAATGGTGTACTATTTATGATAATAGTTAGCAAAATGGAATGTATGAAAATACTAATCTTGTGTACAGAGTACAGAGGGATTTTACCTTGATGGGGCAAATGAAGTTAGGAAATAGTGGCGAAATAGAGGAATGAGCAGATTGAAATGGGAATTCAAGGGAGTTAGACGACACCATGGAATGGTGATAAATCTTGAAAAGAGTTAATATTTCATGCCTTTAGCCTAGATAATTGCATGTAATTAAAGTAAATTTAGTTGCATTTTAGGACATTCCATTCGTAATTTTCATTGTATTTCATTAAGAAGATTGGATTGTGCTTAAATGTTATTATATGTTACTTTTACTTGTTTGCGGGAAGGATTTGTTTTGTAGTAATTGGCAGGTGCATGATGCAGAGAAAGAAATAAAGGAATGAAGGTTTGTCGTGGCAAAAGGTTGGACAGCTTGCCAATATGAATATCGTGGCAATTCCAAGAAGACCGAGTTAACACTCGGCGCATACCAGTTTTAGCCCAACTATACTTGTACCAGAAAAATCTACCTAAAAAAGAGGAGAAGATAATCCTGGGATGTTAGTTTTTATCCTAGAAAAAAAGAATTTAAAAAGAGGAGAAGAGTTGGATTTATCCTAAGGAAAAAGTTATATAAAGCCAAAAGAGGAAACCCTAAAGGACGAACAAGGGTGGAATCCATAAGCGAAACTAGAGGGTAGCAGTTCAGTAGAGACGGAAAGAGAAAGGCGAACCCTCTCAGCCATCATAGGACACTGTGTCGTTGTAGTGTGAACTAGACACGTAAAAGTTGTCTTCTCATTGTTCTTCTGTTATTTCTTAATTATTTCTCCATGAATAGATTTGATGAAAACATTATTGAATGATATTTTGGTTTTGAATTTTATTTGCCAACCTATGAGCTAAATCTCATAGGGTTGGGATTACATGATGAAACCTTTATTTTCTTTAATGGTTGAAGCATAGATATGAATTAATTTAATGTTTCATTCAATTGTTTTTATTTCTAAATTGTATGCATGCAATCCCTAGACATAGACGACTGTGCAGCATGCCTATAAACTAATTTAATTCTGAAAATGTTGGATTAGCTGGACCAAAATTGAATGATATGAGCAAGTACTCGATAGATACTTGTATTAAACTCAAGCTATAGAGCAACGTTCATACAGAAGGAAATAGTGGAGGGTACCGTATTAAAGGCCTATAGACACAGCAAAGTAACTTGAGGTTTTTTCTCTCGAAAGAAACAGACCACTTTAGAACTCTTTTGAGCAATAGATTGATTACGATTTTACCGAGGCATTTTTGACAGTAAGGGTAGATTCTTAGTAATTCCAACCTTTCATATCAACATCGTATATCCCTTATCCCTTGCCGTAGTATCTTTTCTATTGCATCCTTAATTGTTTATTTGTTCAGTTACATATTATTCATATATTCATTTTCATAATTGCTATTACATTTTTACTGTAACACCCCTTACTCGTACCCATGCCCGGGGACAAGTACGAGGCGTTACCAGACAGATATGCAGGCAGAACCAGAAAATACGGGTCATAAAATTTTGTCTCAACCTTAAATCAATTTATTAGCATGGGCCTACGAGGCCTTTGTTTAATACTAGGAATAAATCGGAACAATGTCAGACATTCGGTATGAATTCTTTGAATAATACCCCACATGCCCGTGTAGGGGTTTATTCACGCCCGTGGGTAGGGAAACACGCCCATGCCCCTAAACCGTGGACAACACTGACTTATTAACACGGCCATGGCACACGCCCTTGGGTTCACCCCGTGCCTATGACTTGAGCAATCTATTAAAATAACACGACCAAGACACACGCCCATGTCTCTTGCTCGTGCTTGATGCTAACTTAAAATTTTAGGTGCAGGGGACGTACGGCCATACCACACACCTATGTGAGTGGCCCGTGTGTCACACACGGCCAAGACACACGCCCGTGTGTCCCACCATATGGACCCTATTAGGCTATTTTCCAGGCCATTGGTCACCCTTTTTACACCCTCATACCTATTAGATATCAATTAACAAGTAATATTCACTTAATACTTATGAATTGACTTCATAAAACCTTATTGCATGGAAACCTCATATCATTAGTTTGTACATGCCATAATGCTCATTAGTAGTTTGAGGAATGATAGTAGTATTTGCCTCAACATTGGATTTGGCTCGTTATTTACTCATTGCCAATTATGATCCTCCCAATTCCGATGAATTGGTCACATTTTATAAATATGTCTATATTATAGTACATTCATAAACATTCATCAACTTATCTAGCATGATTGGTGGGATAACATACCACACCCCAAAAATTATATATCATGGTCATTACAAAATGTATAAACAAGACATCCAAGTCTTTACATTGGTTAGCCAATTGACATTTAATAAAATAACTCAAAAACACCTATACATGCCAATTAACAAAATGAAAGTATTCATATACCAAAGCGAACCTAGTTGATAGTGTTTTGTAATCTCCAACCGTCCTCCAAGCTTTATGAGTCCCCGAGCTCTGAAAAGTAGGGAAAAGAGAGGAGTAAGCATTTACATGCTTAGTAAGCTCGAATAACCGGAAGCAAACTTACCAGGTAATTTAGCATTCAAACATATTTGGTTAGTAAACTCAATTAGCATGAAATGCTTTTCCTAATCATACACTCAATCAATGAGTTAGATATATATATATATATATCAATAATACCATGGAATTTAACTTAGATAAGCTCATCATTTCACATTTTATCTTACACATGTATATCATATTAGCCTCATTGAGTTTATAGGAAATCTCGATGAAATACCCATTAACCGTCAATTCGCATGAATGATCATATTAGGTATGCACTCCCGTGAACCTCACATTCTTATGGCGGGATTACCAGTCCAGGCTAAATCCCCCATTTAAAAACTCATAAGGTGATACCGGGATTACCAGTCCAGGCTAAATCCTATTCATGGTAAACATCCTTAGTGAGCTAGGATCTGAATTACCAGTCCAGGCTAAATTCAAACCCTATTTGGATTACCCGTTCGGGCTAAATCCATAATGCACTCGTATTCTTCGGGAGTCTTAATCATTCAGAAGGAACACCCGTCCGGGCTAGATCCTTTTTTAGAAATGAGATCAACGGATTACCCATCCCGGGCTAAACCCTTACTGCAACACATGCAGGATCTCATTTTTCATATAAATCATGGTTCATCTATTGGATTTATCATTTAACCTCAACCGAGACATTTATCATTAATTCATTATCCAATTGTATTTCACACATTTACATATTTTGAAAAAAAATGCAATTCATCATTCATTTATTAATGTATATAATTAAGCATATTATGTGTTTACTTTAAGTTATCCGAACTTACCTGGTGTTCGTTTCGTCTTATGTTTCGGTCACTCTAAAACCTTCCGTTTTCCTCGATTGACCTCCGGAATTTGTTCCTTAGGGTTTATAACAATAAGAATAGATTGTTAACCATTCATTTTATCCATTTCAAATCTAAATTCCACCCCCGGTCAAAATGACCATTTTGCCCCTAGCCTTTCACATTTTTACGATTTAGTCCCTAGGCTCGTATAATGAAACTCATGCAATTTCTACCTTACCCAAGCCTATCCAAACATTTTTCTCTCCTATGGTAACTCACATTTTCCATTGGTTTCACATTCCTACCACACACATTTTATAACTTTCACAAAATGGTCCTTATTAGGGTTTCTCATGAAAATCACCTAGAAAAAGATGTTTAACATACATCATCCTTTCATTTTCCTCCATAAAACATCAAAACACAAGCATGTCATGCATGGGTAAATTTTTAAACATGAACCCTAGCATGAAATATGGGTAGAAATGGAAAGGACAAGCTACCGGGATCTCAAAAATACAAAGAACATTAAAAAGGGGGCTTGAGAGCACTTACTATTGAGCTTGAAAATTGAGGAAACCCTAGCTATGGAGGGCTTAAAATTTCGGCAGCTATGGGGAAGAAGATGGCTGATTTTTGCTTCTTTTTCCCTTTTTAATTCATTAAAATGGCAAATGACCAAAATGCCCTTAAACCCCTTTCTTTAAAAATTCATCCATGCAAGCCCATTTTTGTCCAAATTTCTAGAACTTGGTCAAATTACTATTTAAGGACCTCTAATTCATAATCCAAAGCAATTTCATATCAATTGCTTCTAAAACCCATGTTTTGAAATTTATTCAATTTGGTCCCTAATTCCTAATTGAACATCTTATACTTAAAATTCCTTCATGAAAATTTAATGTAAACATCTCCTCATATTATAAACCTCATAACATTCATAAAATAAATATTTTAACGTTAAATTTGTGGTCCCAAAACCACTATTCTGACTAGGCCCTATTTCGGGATGTTACATTTACTCTTGCATTGCCATAGCATTTTCAATTATTCATCAATTACACATTTTGTTCACATTAATATTCCTTTTGTTTACCATTGCATTCTTATCATTATTTTTCTATAACATTAATCTAACTTTATTATAATAACTTCACCATTTGTATACCTAATCGGTCCCTGTGGAGACGATCTAACTTATCACTTTATTACTTAATCCGAAGTGTATACTTGCACAATTCACATATCATATTCACACGCGACAAATGGTTAGCTAATGACTTGCTAGAATGGAACCATGACAACTGTTATCAACTGTTTCTTTGAGGCAACACTGTGACGATAGTAATTAGGTTCCATAGAGCAACACCATAATGTTGTTCTACAGGTTCTATGGGGTGACACTGGGACGGCGGTAAGGTCTTACGGGGTGACTGATAAGCTGTAAAAGTAACATATTTTAATCCCATTCTTAATGCATTTTTGGATAATTAATTATGTAAATTAGTGATTTTGATGCTCCTAATCCTTTAAATTCATGTTTCTATACTTAGGAGAGCATTTGGGAGCAGAAGGAGTGAAAAACGAGCCAAAAGTTTTCAGGATCCACACAACCTGGGCATTCCTACATAGGCTGGCCACATGCCCATGTGCCAACCCGTGTTGATAATGCACCCTGCTTCCAAAATACGCTAAAAAACTCAATTTTTAGGCTTTTTGAGCATTTTAAAGTCTATAAATACCAATTAGAAGAAGACTTAAAGGGACACTTAGAGAAGATTGAAGAAAAGACTCAAAGAACACCATCAGAATCAACTCGGAAGCGGATTCAAGATTAATATCTCTATTTAATTTCTTTTGAAGTTTTATTGGGTTTCTTTATGTCTTGTTGTTATTCTAACTTTGAGATGTTTCTATTTAGGATTATGAACTAAATTCCCTAGATACCTAGGGAGGATGAAACCTATAATGAATCTCATTATTTAATTTTTGTTTTTACGCGATAAATACTTAATTCTTGTTCTCAATTATGTATGCTTATTTCATGTTTAATATTTTTAGGATATTAATTCATGTTTAATGTGCTTATTTTAGTGGAGCAAAGTCCCTGTTTAAGAGTAGATCTAGCATAATTGAGTGGAGTTGCATGTAATCCTAGAAATAAGACGACATAAATCTACCGGATTAAAGTCAAATCTAATAGGGGAATCTATAGATCGAGCTAATGCGACAATAGCGGTTTTAATTAGAAAGAGATTTCAATTAATCAACCTAGAGTCAGTTATTCTTACTCTCGAAAGAGATATTAACATAATTTAGGGATTCCTACAGATCAAGACACAAGTAAATAAATCATTTAATTCAAATTCATAATAATAAGTGAATTCTAGGTGGATTCTTTCTTAGGTATTTTCTATCTCATTGGTATCTTTGATTATTTTCCTATTTCATTATCTGTTGCGTTCTTTGTTAAATTAGTTTAGTAATTTTAGATTAAAAACAATCACTCCAATTTGTCGGCTAAATAATAGAAAAATGGTAATTACAAATACTTTTAGTCCTCGTGGATATGATATTCCCTACTCACTATAACTATACTATTGTTCGATAGGCGCGCTTGCCTTAGTCGTATTTATAGTTAGTTTAGTGACAATCAGTGACACCTTAACAGAGATTTAATGTGTATGACCATAGTTCAACTATAGCAACCAATAGGGTCCGACAAGACATTAAACATAGGGTTACATGTGTAAGACTTTAGCACGGCTATGGCGACATAGGTAGTCCATCAGAACAGTAAACACGTGGTAGTCCGTCGGGACATGTAAACACAGGGTTAAATGTATAAGACCATAGCTCAGCTAAGACAACATGTAAAGTCTACAGATCAGTAAACCAGAATACCCGCCAAGGTATAAAGAAGAAGTTGAGGTGAGACTTGCACGACAAGTCACAAGGTAGAATGGACTTGATGCGTCTAGGGACACAGACTAATGAAAAAATAAGGGGATTTGCCAAAGGCAATGATGAGTGAAGCCAAGGAAGTGTCTCAACCCAACGATGTGTGAAAAGAAGGAAGAGATTCCTTAGACAAGATAGTAAACATGATGTCTACTAATAAGAGCCCGCTAGAGAAGTTGAGGATCCTGCACTGCTTAAGTAGATATGGAATAGGCTATGATAGGATACAAATCTTAATTTAGAAATTAACAAAGAGGTAGCTGAAACAACAAGTAGATGACAAAGGGTATTCAAGAGAGGAAATGTTAGCTTAAGGTTGAAAGATTAATAAAGTTCGATAGAAAATAGCAAGAAGTGGAAGTCCATTAGGGCTATGAAGCTCTGGAAAGATTTGGTAGGACCATCAAGGGTGGGAACTGCCAAAGGATACCTAAAAAAGGGTGTTATTCAACCACGCATTAAAGTTAAGTTTCGTAAAGAGAGTTTAGTTAGGAAAAAGGATAATTTAAGGACCCGTAGTCAAGGCAGCCTATTGAATAATTACCAATGAATGTAGCAGTCCGCGGTGGCGAGTATAGGGTAGTAGTGAAGTATACTAGGAAGGGTACAATGAAAGTTGAGACCATGAATAGTTGAGGTAAGACCCTTGTGAAAGTATACCTAGATAAAACATGGTTATGACTAGACCAAGAATTATACCCATCAGCATTCAGCACAGAATGACTGAAGCATTGGCTACGCCAACTAAGTTCATAGATTCCCTTACAAAATCCATGGAGTTCAATTATGTGCACAGAATCTCCTTTCTCAAAAATCAAGTAGTCTTTATAAAATTGTATGAGCAGACATCATTATATTCTTCTGAACTTATAAGATTTACTGCTTGGATGCAGGGTAGATAATGAAATAAGAAATCAATTGAAAGGACCAAGCCAGTCTTTGCTAATGTTAAGAGATGGATATGATAGATGATTCACGTATATAGAGGGGCACCTTTAAAGCGCCTCAGGGTCTAATATGATGGTGTCTGTAACTGATCATTAAATTAAAAATTGTAAATAATTGTCATGTTTATTTAAGGAATCTAAGCTTTAAGAATTTATTTTTCATATAGAATGAGTCCTAGCGATAGATGGTTTTTGGAGAAGTTGGATTGTTTAAGTACGTAGCAAAGTTAGCTAGAAATTTTGTTAATATATTCGAGTTGTTGTGACATTCAGTACACAGACCTAGTGATCAGGTCTGGTATATGATATTACACTTGGCTTTGAATTAAGTAGGAGCATTGCTTACGAAGAGCTAATTCAAAAGAAGTCAGAAATGCTCATTCAAGAAAATGCCTAAAAATTATATCTGGCCTTAGGTGAAGTACAAGGATTAATTGAGGATGAGCGATTTCTTGCGTTGAGTAAAATTCCAAACTATTCAACGCAAATGTTTGTTTTCTTAAGTCTACCTTCTTCTGTGTGATTAGAATGCGTGATAAGATTTATTTCTACCCATTAAAAATCATGGTTGTGTTGGTGATTTTGGTAATTTTTTGTATATGTAATATTTGGATGGTATAATGACATGATAGAATGTCACAAACTGTTGTAACTTTTTGAACTTGTAAAATTTAACATATAGATTATAACATATAAGCTAATGACATCATGTAACTTTTTTTAATGTATAAATATTATGTTTGGATGTAAAATATAGTTCTCAAACTATTTATTACTCGTAATCTTTTGTTTTTTAGTTTAGAGGATAATTAAATTATTTGTTTTGCTAATGATATTCTAGCACATTAAAGATGCATTGAAGCTTAAAAATAATAAAGTAGGCTATAATATTTTATAATATTATATATTTTTATTTTTCTTAATTCATATTTTAGTAATAATTATATTAAGAATGTTATTAAATTTTAATAGGATTATTATTAAATATAATTTAATAACAATAATAATAATCATCTACCTAAAAATTTTTTGTTAATGGTACCTTGGTTAGCTTTTCTTTTCTTTATGCTATTACAACATTTATTCCATCCAACTATACACAATAATATTATTACAGTTTTATTCTATTCTATTCAACCAAACAATTGAATTACTGATTACAACTCTTTTTTATTACAGTGAACCAAATATAGTGTTAATGTCATTAACCTGGGGTTCAAAAAGTTTGACGGAGAAAGAACTGAGGTGTCATATCAAACAAATTAGAAGTACAAGTACCAGATTAAAATTTTTGTTAAAGTATAGAAGTATTTTTTTCATTATCCCTAGTCATTTTTACACATTTTATAATAATTCAAAAGCTATGAATATAAAAATAAATGTCAATAATCTGTTAGCTTAATGATAAGAGTATTGTGTTATCTAGTATAAGAGCTTGGCAATTCTACCCCTATAATATTTATTGTTGTGTAAAACTAGAAATCTTTTAATAATTTTATAATTGAATTAATTCAGTTAAAAGATGACATCAATTCAATCAAAAATAGATATATAAAATATATAACATGTTAAACATAATTATAATACAAAAAATTGTAAAAGAAAATTGCAAAAATATCAATTGCTAGGTGTCGAGAAAAATTATATGGCTTTGACGGAAGGCCATTACTGTCTGTCAACTCGGGATTCATATTTCCGAAAAATTAAAAGAACAATGGGGTGAGAGAGGCTCTAACTCTCATCCTCAATATAACTCCGATGCTATGAGAGCTACACACTAGCCACTGCGCCATGACCCCTTTGTCGTAAACAATATTTCATAAATGAAACTTTAGTGTCCTTTTTGAATCTGAATCACTACTTAGGCTGTGTTTGTTTATCTGTAAAATATTTTACAGAAAATATTTTCAATTCTTTTCCACTGTCTATCTAGTGGAAAATAATTTCCTAGTGTAAAATCATTTCAAAAACACGGGAAAAGAAGCATTTATTTTAGGAAAACATCTTACCCTTTTCATCTGGTAAGACATTTTCTAAAAATTTTCTCCTCACCTGCAAACGAAACCTCTTCCCCTTCCCCCTTCCTTCCCACCCCGATTTAATGCTTGCCGCCAGCTAACAACGGTTCTCAGCATTTGTTCGTGATTTCACAAATTTTTAGGATTTTTTTATAGTTTTAATTATATTAAATTATTTATTAGAATTTTATTAAAATTTTCAAAATCTTTATTTAAATAATTATAATGAAAATTATTTTTTATTAATTAATATTTTAATTAATAATTTTTTTTTAAAAAAAACCATCAATTTCTTTATTAAATCTTATGATAAATGAGTGTTTTAGATATATTTTGTTTTATGTCAAATTATGGTTATAGTTCAACTATTTGTTTAAATTTGAGATTTAGTATTTATAACTAATTTGATATAATTTGGTTCCTCTACTTTTATAATATCATGATTAGTCCATATAGTCGACATCCTTAATTATTCTGGTTGAAATTTTGAGGTTGAATTTTTTTAAAAAAAATATTCATTCCAACTTATCATATCAAAATTAGATTAATAAAATTATTTTTTAACCATATATTATAGCGATATGAACTTATAAATTTTTATGTTGTCATTTTACGTACTAATATAATAACAATTGTAATTATATTACAAATTCAATTTTAACAATCAGAATTCCCAAAAAAAAGTGAATTTTCGATTGCATATATGTTTTATTATTGTGAGTTTCATAAAAAAAATCTAATAAATTACCATAAACATAAATTTGTATATTGAAATAGAAAAAATCAATTAAAAATAGTTTTAATAGTGTTAGAGTTGTGACCCAAATCCCTGTTAAAAAAATAATACAGTGGTAAAACTAGGGATCTATGGTGAGCTTAAAGCCGAGGATTGAAGCCCAATAGGTCCTCGCTCCAAGGCTGTGGGGGCCTCTGGCCCCCGCGGTACAGACCAGGCTGTACAAGTAAAATCTGTATTGAACTACTCTTTTTCTATTTGACATTGATTGCACAAGTAGAATCAATATAGAACTACTCTTCTTCTATTTGACATTGTTACAATAAGGTTTTTCAGCCCTTAAATAGATGTAGCCGGAACTCCTCTTATATCATTCTATTTTCAACACTAGTGAAATTTTTTCTCATCTACCCATAGTTTTTTTCCCTTTCCACGTAAAATCTGTATGTTTTATTTTTCTTTATTATTGCTTTGCGGTCGATCTATATTGTCATTATCAACATTTAATTTTACAAATAGTATTTCAACTTCGACAAAATAATATATGTTTTATAAAAAAATTCATAAAAAAATACAGTAACTTAAAAGTAGAAAGATTAAAATATATATCTCATTATTATTATTATTATTATTTTGAATAAAAATATTACATTATAAGTTTCATAAGAAAAATACAACTTCAAGCTTTCTCTATGAATATTTCTATTATTTTGATTTGAACTAAAATAATATTTGATTACCTTATTTAGTTATTTATCATACATTGACTATAACTTTTACTATTTATCCATGTTTTAATACAATATACATTTTCTATATATTACAGTAGTATAAGGTTACAAAAAAGGAAACAAATCCTATGTGGCACAATTTATACGTTGTTGTTATACCCTTACTCTAGCTTAGGCACATGGCAGCATAAGAGGCAACTTAGAAGGTGCTCGTGGATGGCCCTCCATCTTGTACCATTGGTAGTGCTCACTACCAGCATGCCTCACAAACGCATAGGGGACCACCTGCTACTGATTGTCTATGGAGATCACTGAAGGACCATTAAGGCATAACAACCCCATGCTATTTCAGGAAAGGGAATGTCGGAATAGGACCACGTAGTACTATTCTTGACAAAAATTAACAATTAATAGATTTACCACCTAGCTAACCACACGAATAGGCTATCATCTGTATTCTTGACATGGCACTATCACTACATGATAAAGGACCCTCCCCTATATATACCCCGCATACAAAGATTAAATGATCTTCTTCATTAAGCACTCTACCTAATACTTAAACAACTTCCTCTTCTCCATATCCTCCTAAGTCTTTTTACCTTATCCTTTCTTAGTCCTTTTTTTCGGCTCTTCATCTGTCACAGGTGAATCGACCTCTAAACAACCATTACTTTCTCCTCATTATTAAACACTAGTATCAACAATTGGTGTGGTGAGTGTGGATAGTACCATGACTCATTTTTCAACTGAAACCTATGCTAACCCAACAAACCTTAACTCTAAGATTCTTTTATCCTAAACCCAGACTTTGCCACCTATATAGATTAGCCAATAATCACCTTTCAACCCCAACTAGGCAACCCAACATGAGTCTCAACCTCTATTTGGCACTTCCTTCACTCTCCCCAAAGATACTCACACCTATCAACCCTATTACCAATTTCTTCCTCTACCTTAGTTGTTTGCTCAACCTCCTCAGGGCAACGAAACCACCACCACCACCCATAACACTCGAACTTTGGTTCCCAACAATAGCTTACAAACATACAAAAGAAAATGTGTCTCATCGAGGCTCAACTTTTCGAGCAACAACACTTTGCAGAAATAATAGGATCGTCAACACTTGTTGGACTTGAAAATTACCCAAAATGAGTAATTGATCAAAGAGGTCAAGGTAAGCAGTCACCTCACTAAAGAAATAATCAACCCTAGTAGGAGGAGATTTCCAAATCCATCATCCACAAATTGCAATATCAGAGGCTACCGAATTTACCTCAATTGAACAATGTTCGCTTGGCTAGTTCCTAAGGCAAATGCCCTAATGAAAATAATGCTCCATTGAAGGAGAAAATGCAGGAACTAAAAAGAGAATTGTTGTAGGAATTTCGGGGGGATAAAACTGATGAAGCTTCCTAGAGTTACAACAACAAACCACTCACTATAAAGCTGTTGGCCTACAACTTTCCCTTATCTTTGAAGTTTCCAAAAGTCTTTTATAGAGGTTTGAGAGACCTTGAGGATCATTTAACCTACTATAACAACCACATGAACATCTTGGATGCATTCGATAAAATAAAATACAGAGCCTTCTCTATGATGCTCACCCATATTACTCGAGCATGGTACTTGTCACTCCCAAGATGCTCTATCCATAGCTTTGATCATTTGGCTAACTTGGTTATGAGTAGAGTTTTTGTCAATAAAACCTTGCAACAATCCCTTACTTACTCGATGTTTATTTTCTAGAATGAGGGTGAATCCCTCCATGGTTTCCTATGAAGATTCAACATTTCCACAAGGATTGTAAGAGGGGTCTTGAATGGCTTAACCACCCAAGCCTTCATTATAGGTATCACCCATCAATTCCTAAAGTATAATATAATGAGAAACCTCCCAAACACGCTCTCCACCTTGTATGAGATTGCTCACAGATTTATAGAGAATAATGAAATACAACGGGGTAATGTCAGACTCCTCATCACCAAGAATCAAGACCCACCGTCCTTCACACAACGTATCCCTTTTACGGAGCTATACGAATCAACACAAGGCTCATCCCCAAGTAGCTGATAGGGGGAATAAACACTATAATGCCTCATACTAAGGGGCAATAAATGATCTCTACTATCAGTTCCCCCTATCACCCAAGAGTCATCTAAAATGACAAGGGCAGACAAGGTCAAAGGAGCAAAGCCCCTTACAATTGCTTCAGGACCTACCATCAACTAACTTTTTTCCCCAACTTATATTTTGAGCCAAGTACAGCCCCAAAGGGTGTTAGAGGTCCCTTCGCTAATGCTCCACAGTAGCTTTGGTCTTATAATTGTGAGTTTCATAATGTCTAAGTCATCAAATTAAAGATTTTATCCATCTTAAGGATGCAATCAAGATGGCATTCTAAAAAGGTGATCTAAAATAATTTTTAGCCCAATAACCTTATCTAAGGAACAAGTCCAGTGAGAGAGAAGTAGATGTTGGATTTGGTCCCCTAAATGTAGTATTTTTTTTATCTAATTACACTTATATTTTTTTGAAAGATTGTTTAATAAAAATTATTCATGAATTACATTAATACTTTGTATATTATCCTAACGTGGTTTTTTCATGCAAATCAAAATGGAAGCAAATGTTGCTCACTGATTTATCTAATGTTTAAACTAATACTGCAGTGGTATTACGTAGTCGGATCGTAATACGAAAAGACAGATTCTATTAGTAGATAAAACTAAATATGTCTTTAGTCTAATCGAAAATGAGAAAACTGATTGAAATACTAATATGTCATTTATTAAGTCAAATTGAGGGAAATGTTTTATCTTGGGCATCAGAAGAGATGAATCCCAGAAGATAGATACATAAATGTGACTGACTAGACTAGCAGTACATCGTACTAGACCTAAGAATAATAGATCATAAATCTGTTTATGGATTTATTCACTTGTGACGCTCATAATGTGGCATACCTAAATCTTGAATGGATGATGAACTATGTATGTATGACTCTTACTTTGATGTAATTAAAAGTCTGAGTTCAAATAGATAAGAAACTGAAAGTTGGTACGTAGGGTATACAAATTCTGTAGTATATAACATCATTCGTGATAGTGGAATTCATGACTCAAGATATGGGTAAATGATATCATCTCATGGGCATTACATGGAAGATGAAAAGTAAACGTGGCCACTGGTCATTCATTTTTGTGATGGATGACTTGATTACTATTTGATGGTAATTAATTTTTCATGAAGGACGATGTAATGGTTACCATGAGATAAAATAGCATCATATTGGGAGAACATATATTATCCCAAAGAGATTAAAGATATCCTATAAGGGTAACATACTTATGACAAGGTCATTGGACGAGCACTGTTCGAATTGCTTTCGTAATGATATGTTGTCTAAAAGAGCTCAATCTCGATACTATAGTGGAATAACTTCGTGACTAAATGAGTTTATAATTAATAGGTGAAAAGTTATAACTTAATTATAAATCATTTGAGCCTTAATCGCATATGTCCAATCAGTCCCTCCACTAGCTCGGTGAAACCATAAATGAATTTCATATTAAATCAAATGAACACAAATGGTGAAAATGGAGAAATGGGAAACATTTGGAAATGATTATGGTTTTCTCTAAAACAAAACTGGAGAAATGGAATCATCTGGAAATGATTTTGGTTTTTTGCAAAATGAAAATGAAAAATGACATGGAAATAAATTTATGTTTTTCGAATTAAATGAAGTTCAAAAATGGAAAAAAAAAACATTTGGTCATAATGGACTGTTGAATGTGGAAATATTAAATATATTTTCTCATAAATTCTTTTATGGTAAAGTCGTCATGATTTTAACTAGGGGTGAACAAAACTCGATTCGATTCGAAAAAACAAAAAAAAATTCAAATTTCTAGTTAATCGAATCGAGTTATCCGAATTATTCGAGTCAACTTGAATAAGTAATTCGAGTTTTGAGTTGAATTTTACAATTTGAATAATTCGAATAAAAAATGGTGTAAATACCCTTTTAGTCCCTATTAAGTTTGAAAATGACCAAATTGATCTCTCTCTCAACAAAAATTACAAAAAAATCAAAATAGTTTTTAAAATTCAAAATATTTATAAAAATTCTAAAATTTGTATTTTTTAAAAATTATAAAATTTTCAAAACAAATTAAAAAAATATATAAATAAAGTTAAAATATTAAAATTAATTTTTCTAGAGTAATAATTTTGGGGACCTAAATAAGTTAGTTAATGATTCAAGTTTATTTAACTAAAATATATGTTTTTTTATTTCGCTTTGAAAAAGTTTTCAAATATATATAGTTTCAAATTTATGTACTTTAACATGAAATTAGTTATACTGTAACAAGATTTTAATTTGACATGTTAATTTTTTAATATAACTCGTATAATTTCACTCGATTCAACTCGATTCGAATTTTATTTCACTCGACTCGATTTGAAAAATTTTCAAATCGAGTTAGGATGATAAAATAAGACTCGTCAACTCAATTAACTTGAAATTTTTCACTCAATTTGACTCGATTTGATTGAACGCTCACCCCTAATTTTAACGGAATTAGAATTGAGTTGAGAAGATTATTTAATTGGAAATATATTGAAGTTTATTTTGGGAAATACAAAAATAAATATTAGGTTGAATCAAATTATAAAGTATTAAGTTAAAAGCCTAGGACGTACTCATAATTAGACCCAATATGGAAGAATCATAAAAGCCCCTTATGCAAAAAAAGTGTGGAAGACAAACCCTAGTAAAAATAGCTAGGGTTGCCACTACATAGACTTCTAGTTAGACTAGGTGTTCATTTTTTTAGTTGGAATAAACTTCTACAATTCTATAAGGATTCTACATTCTCTCCCTATAAATAGATAGCACCGGTAGGGCTATTTACACAACTTTAAGATATCATTATTCAGCCGAAACTAGAGATACTTTTATCTATAAGAATTAAATATATTTTTCGGAATAAGGATTTTGCCAATTTTTATTTGAGAAAAGATTTTCATTTTCACACTAAAGAAAATAAAACTATTTTTGGCTCCGTGTTTGATTCGATTTGTTCGAGCCCATACTCAAAGTAGTTCGTGGTACGAGAATAGTGGAGAAGATCTTTTGGTTGGAAGCTGAGAACGAAAAGGATTCATCTATCCAAAATGCGAATTCGGTCTAGGGTTTATTGCTATAAATATAAAAAATTGGGTCGATTCTCAAAATTTTTATTTTTCATTGTGTAAAAAAATCGATTTTTGAACCAGATTTTTCCCCAACAGTATTGTTTCATGCTTAGGACAATGATAAATTAAGGGAAAAGTAGATAGTGTAGGGGGTGATTGATGTATTACTTGGCTGTAACATTGAATAGACAACCTTGAACTCCAATCGAAAGGGGCACCAATGGAGCATCATGTCTGTTTTTGCTCCACTGAAGAAGCCCAAAGCATCTTCTTCTTAGCAAGTGAAATTCTCAAAGGTTGATGAAAAGGAAGTATGAGATGTTAAAGGTGATGACCCTTTTGTAGTCTCTACCACCATCATCTTATTCTAAGTAAAGAGAATTCATATTAACACAAGAACATCGATATACATGCTCACAGTTAAGGCCTTCCATCAAATGGGTATCAAATAATCATCTTTGAAGAAAGCCAATCATGTTTATAGCTTCGCTAACCAACTGATCACAGTTAAGGGCCCGATCACCCTCTTGTAACCTTGGGTGATGGTGAGCATGTTGTTATGGATATGGTCAAATTCCTTGTCTTGTACCATTCAGTTGCTTATAATGTCATTTCTTGAAGGTCTAATGGCCAAAATGGTTTTCACTATGTTCTACATAATGGTTAAGTTTCCCACGTCCTCTAGTGAAGGATATATGAAATCTAATCAGTGAATGGTTAAGTAGTGCTATTATTGCTTTGCTACGATTGACAAAGGAAAATCATAAACTCCTTCCCCCTCGGTAGGTTACAATGATTTTCAATCTAGGACTCTTATGGGAATTAACATAATTGGAAAGGTTATGTTGAATTTGGAAAGTTTGGATGAAAGATCAGAGGCCAAACTTCGCAAGGCTGATGCGGCAGAGTAGACGGAAACCTACCGCTTGTGTGATGAAGACTCGAAAAGAGTCACATAAACTACTTCCACCTTTCCACCGTTCGAGAAAGAATGGTTGAGTTCTGGATTTTTTTTTCTTGGTCGGTGGTAAACATGCCTAAAATTCACCCATTCGTAATTCAACATTCTTTGGGAGTAGATCCCAAGGCTAGACCAATAAACCAAAAGAAAAGAAAATTCTCAGAGGCCATGGTTGATGTTTCTAGGCAGGAGGTTAATAAGTTATCACTAGCAGGATTCATTAGGGAAGTCACTTACTTCGAGTGGATTTCAAATGTGGTGATAGTGCCCAAAACTAATAGTGTGTTAGGATCTAGTACCCTTATTGTAGTGTTACATCTATATATTTATAATTTTTTTAACAAGTTGGTTTAATAAAACTCCATTATTATCATTAATATCTCTTGTATATTATCCTCAATATTTTTTTAACATAAAGTAAAATGAAAGAAATATTGACTCACTGATTATCTAAATATTTAACTAATATTAAGTGGGATTACGTGGTTGGATCATAATGCGAGAAAGACAACTTATATTAATAGATAATCTAAAGATGTTCTTAGTCTATTCGGAATTGAGCAACTCGATTAAAAGACTAATATGTTATCTATCAAATCCAAAGGGGAGATACATTATCTTGGGTATCAGAGCAGATGACACCTAAAAGATAGAGACATAGATGTGACTGATTGGACTAACAATACATAGGATTGGAGCCAAGTAGAATAGATCCTAAATTTGTTTATGGATTTATTCATTTATGATGTTCATAGTTTAATTTATCTCAATCTTGAGTAAGTGGCTAACTATGTGTGTGTGACCCATATACTTTGATATATTGATAGTCTATGTTCAATGAATAATAGAGCCGAAAACTAATACGTCGAGTATATGACTTCTGTATGACATAACTTCACTTGCATTAGTGGAATTCATAGCTCAATAATGGAAGTTTAAAGTGAGAATTAAATTAATTAGCCACCAAATTTCATGAATGAGGCAATTAAATATATTCCTCATAAATTCTAATACAATAAAGTTGCCATGATTTTAACGAAATTAGAATTGGGTTGAGAAAATAATTTAATTGAGAATATTAATTTAGTTATTTCGATTAACAAAATTAATAAATCAATTAAATAATTTTTTCGAATAGAAAATAGTTATTGGGTTCATAAAAGTCTGGATAACACATATAGTTGTACTCAATACATGAAAGATCCAAAAGACCTAGCTTTAATGTGAGGGGGGGCAAACCCTAGTTTCCTTAGGGATGTCATCGGTCTCTTTGTGTTCTACTTCAAGTAGAACTTCATATTTTCTATTAAAATATTATTATTTATTTACAAATTATTCAAGCAAAAATCTTGTATTATTTCTTTATAAATAGGAACTATGGGCTGACCTACTTATAGAAATCATTGAGTGCCGCTATTCTGTCAGAAAATAGTGATAATTTATTTTTGAACTTTTTATTTTCTGTGAAAGCTCGTAGTTTTTAGTTTATAGAGAGAATTAACTTTCTCACTGAAAGTTAAGAATGTTTTTATTTTTTGCGTTTGGTTTGTTTTGTTTGAGCCCACACTCAAAGCAATTCAGGGTTTGAGGATAGTGGAGAAGGTCGTTCAGTAGAAAGCTGATAAATGACTTAGACTGCCTCGTAAAAAGCACATGTAAAATTTCAATTAAAGCCTTATTGTTATAAATATTACAATGCTCACGTTTAAGAAAAAAATTAAACTTTTGTCATGCCTAAAAACACTATTTTCTAAATTGATTTTTCCAACAAAGTGGAGAATACGCGTTGACTTCACCAATCTCAATAAGGCATGCTCGAAAGATAGCTTCTCCCTCCCTTTCATTGATAGGTTGATAGATGCCTCCACGAGACATAAATACATAAGCTTCATGGATGCTTTCTTCGAGTACAATAAGATCTTTTTAGTCGGAAAAGACTAACAGAAGACCACTTTTATAACTGAAGATGGACTATTTTGTTATAAAGTAATTGCATTTCGGCTCTCATTTTTTCATTCAACTTTACAAGATAAAATAATGTTAATATCAAATAATAAAAGTTTTATTAAAGATCAAATAATGATAGAAGAATAAAATAATAAAAATTGATGATATTAGTGAAAAATAATATATTTTTAATTAAAACAAATCCTATAAAATAATACTAAAAGCTAATTTTTTAATAATTGCCTAAATGTTAATTGAATAAAAATGTTTTGCTAATGAATCTGTTTATAGTACTATATCTTAGTTATTGATTAAGTGATCATCTATATAAAACATTAAGTATGGTTTAATATGACTCAAAAGTTTAATTAAGTGATAATGATTGCAACAATAATAGTGAAAAGCTAATAATAATAAAATAACTTTTTAGTAAACACTATTAACAAAATAATTATAATTATTATTTTTGTATATTAATAATATTTTATCATATTTATTTGAAAAGAAACTTGAAAGTAAAAATCACCTACATAATTAGATTATTTTTGTTATTATTACCTAATAATTCCTATGAAATATAAGAATAGAAAAAGTAAAAATAAGAATAAAAAAAAGAACAAAAAGAAAGTAAAGACCCAAAGATAGGAGAGAGAAAATAATGTATTTTATTCATAAATAGAGATGTATATAATGCTTTTCCAAAGTCTATATTTATAGACATAACAAATATAAAGGAAATAAAACTCTACTTCTAATGAACATTAGAGTCCTAATGTATATTAAACTTATCTTGATCTTAATTGACATACACTTAATAATAAAATATTCATAACACTCCCCCTTTGATGTCCATTGATAGAGTGCCTCGTTAAAAACCTTATGGGAAAAAATTCCTAGTGAAAGAAAAAGAGTGCACATATCTATAATACGCATAACATGTTGTCTCATTAAAAATCTTACCATGAAAACTTAATGGGACAAAACCTTGGTTAAAGAAAAAGAGTACAACGCGTATTTAGTCCCCTCATGACAACATCATTTAATATCTCATATTCTACGTATTCCAATCTTGAATACTAAATTTTTAAATAATCACTTGAACAGATTTAATAAACATTTATATCATCGTTATTCTGGAAGTCATGAGTGTGGGAGAATTTTGGGGAAATATATTTTGATCTCTTCAAAAGTTTTAACAATAATTATAACAAACTCTAGTATTGATCGTTCTATAAAAATACAAATAGTTATTTTGGATCATTTTATAATCTTCCTTCAACTAGTATTCATTGAGTCAAATTTATCACATATGTTCAAATCATTTCAATTCATATAAATGTTTATGCAACCCTTCAAGGATTTTAATATAGAATTCCACTATATAGTGATTCATATAAAAGGTTGTAACAACAACCATTAGACATATGTCAAATCTTTCATGAATTGCCAGACTAATTAGATATCTAAAGGTTATTACATCCACTACAAAAAAAATATATATTATATCTTCTCATAATCAATGCCAGGACTTAGCAAAAAAAATTATTTTCACAAGACTATCAATTTGTACCCACTAGTTTTACACCTTTAAATGTTTGGATTGCTAGTCGAAAAACTTCATGAATTAAATTCTACTTGAATTATGTCTTTCCATTTTGGTCAATCTATTTCATGTCTATATTTCTCAACAAATTTATTCAAGATTCTCATTACCTTTCATTACTTCAACAAGACTATTGTATGAAAAACTATTGTTGACAACTTTCTATTTTCACGGTTCCATATTTTCTCGTATTGACATAACTTATCGGAATATCTTATTTCATCATTTTCATATCCAAGTACCTGAATCTCTTCTGGAGTTTGAATAATTAGTTATATATTGAGCCTCTTTAAGAGCACTGCCTTCACTATATGACCATCTAGATTTACTATTTTCTTTAACGAGAATTTTCATCTTTGGAACCGATCAGTCTACCATGGTTCAGGCATGCATTACTTTCATTTATTCTAACATGATATCTTATGGGAATTTAAAATATCAATTGGTATCTAATACTTGGTTATTCTCATTAGGTCAGTAGACACACCTGGCAGTAAACTTGCAATAAAATGAATTATCCTTTTCAAACTTCTGGTTTAAATTACTTTCTACAAGGATCTATATATTTATAATCCATACCAAGTAATTTATTTCATCCAAATAACATCACTTCTTTCCCCTTGATGTTGGGAAAACTTGTAAAGTCAAAATTGTAATCATCAAATCATGCTATAATTGAATCTTCGGTTCATTCAAGACATTTAATAATAAAATGAGACTCATAATTAATATATATTCCTAAATTTTTTTAATACCCATTTTCTGCATTGTGGTGGAGCAACTTGAACATATACTGCACATTCAAAAGTTTTAAAATGGATTATATTTAGCTCCTGACCAAAACCCAATTCTAATTGGGAGTATTTATCATAACTTATTGGTATGATGCATACAAGTGTCAATTCATGTAAAATGCCATATCCTTATACATATATACAAAAACCTTTGTTCTCAAAAGATATGATTTAGCTACTAATTGCAGGCATTTACTTCATAAGTTCTGATAAACCATTTTATATGCATAAACATCAAGTGTTGTGATACTTACTCGCATCGAGTATGTAGCATATAGTAATTATTGAAAACCTGAGTTATAAACTCTCCAACATTAGTGAGAATTGTCACGATTGCATAATTTGAAAGTTTTGTTCTTACACTAATCTTTAAACAAGTAATCTCACAAACTATAGGTTGTGCGTTGGTAACTCACATGTGATTATCTTGTAGATGCATCTACCAAAATTATATTAAAACATCCATTTATTGGGTAAATAGGCCCATATTTCTTTCAAAAATGCAAAAGATTCAATCTCTATTTTTACTAATGAGGTTCTAATAAATCTTCTTTAAGAAGAACATTTGATAAATTAAGAATCTTCAGGTTTTATAATAAATATCAATATAAATTAGTATCTTACCGCATCATTTTGATCAAGAGGGTCTAACCGATCATGCCAACCAATTAGTATATTTGGACTAGTAAACTTTTAGTTTACTATGCACATGATTCAACGATTCTAATGTAAACTTCTAGTTTACCATCTTATATGATTTAACCGTACAAGCAAATATACTAGCATTGTATATAAGAAAATACCAAATTAATAAGTTTGGAGGTAGTTATAAATGTCCTCTTTGAAGCATCCAAACATAGAACATTAGTATCGATACAATAGAATAAAAGCCAAAGCCATATGCAGTTATTGTAAATAGAATTTATCAAATTTCAAAATGTAAACAAACAAATATCGTTTTTGCATAGATATATATATGAACAATTAAGCAAAGTGCATGATCATACCATAAATGCACTCAACATCAATCTTATCATCAATCTTTACATTATTTTCATTTTTTACTTCTGGTGGTAAGAAGAATTATTATGACCATCCCTTTTACAATTATTATAAAGTCACTTACTACGTTCACGTCAAAGAGTATGTTTTTATATATTACTATATTCACTTTAAGGAATGGAATAGATCTATTACAATGAACTTTATGGTTTTTCATTTAATAGCTCGCTATTTAATTCAACCATAAGTAAACATGACATTACTTCATAATATATCTCAAAACCTTTTCATGGTATTACTACTGTAGAAGTACATTTGAATGATGAAAAGAAAATTTTTCTCTAGCAAGTTCCATAGTAATATTATTCCCAGATAATTGAGATATTGCAACTTCAGGTACATCCAACCCTAACTAGTTTTAGATAAATTTATAATATTTTGATGGTCATATCTTTAAAATATTGCAACTTCAAGAGCAACCAATTGTAACGAGCTTTAGATAAATTTATCATGTTCCAATGGTCATATCTTTCCCTTAAATTAATCCACAATTTAAGTGGATTTTTCACAATCAAAACTCAATCTTTCTCTATCCTTTTCAAAATAAAGATAGGTATCCAAGAATCATACATAATATAATTCAATAACTGAATATTTCTTTATCAAAAGATGTAGATATTTATAACAAGAGTGGTTCATACTAAATATAATTTTTCCCTATTCACAATCTCAATATGAGACCCTTTATTGAGAATATATTTTGAAACTAATGCATTAACCATCACAAATTTTGTTCTTCCAAATATTGATATATTAGCTCTTTTAAAGCTTTTAACTAGTTTTGTACTATCAAATATTACATTAATATTTGTTTGTTTCAATACCATATAAGATAGTACTTTCTATCTATAAGGATAACGGTCATTGCTACATTGTCAACAGAAATATATATATATATATTTAAAGAATATTAATATAGTAATAAATATTTAGATGTACGACAGGTACGTGGTCAATGATATTTCATATCACATTGATAACATAAGTTATCTCTACCTTTTGTAGCATTATCTTGAGAACCCTCATTGTTACTTTATTTATTATTGTTTCTACTTCTAGTGGTTATTATTATACCACTTATCACCTCTATAATTATATCCTTTAAAATAGATCTATAGGTAGAGTTCTAAACATCCCAATAGATTCTTTATTTAAAAAGAATAAATATTACAAAAACTTATATTTGAGTCGACAATAAATATATATGTTTAAACAAAGAACATTTGATAAGAAAAAGAATATGTACTCAAATATAAAGTAACATGGTATTAATATATTTCTACCAACACTCAAGCTTTTAAAATATTCAAAGAATATTACTATATGCATTTTTTTAAATGTTATAAGGCATTAGAAAATCATTTGAAAATAATATACGACAAAGGTTAATTAATACCTTATGAAACCATCAATATTTAATAATATAACTTAAAAAGTCAATTAGATTTCAAACAAATAATAATCATACCTCAAAAAAAAAACTTTGAAACTTCTTACCAATCTAATTTTGCTCCATAAATCCAAGATTGAGGACCAAAATCAATGTTGAGATCAAAATTTTCATCATCCTCGAAAAAATAGAAATAAAACAAATTAATCAAATCTATCATAATTAATTATGAATTAAAATTAATAAAAAATATCATATATAAAACATTAAATAAAAATGAATTTCCTGTAAATTTTGTATCTTGATGTCTAAACTCTTGAATGAAAAATTAAGGATAAATTTGATCATTGATTCAAAGAGAAACTTCTAAGCAAGATATACTTTTATATAAGGTTCTTGTCGAATATAATTCTAAAATTTTAAAATAGTTGAGTGGTTAAAGGCAAGGAGAGTTGTAGAAGGTCACAAGTTCAAATCCTTTCAATGTGGTTTTGACCCTTCTTTACTTTTCTGGCCTCGATCAATTTTATTTTATAGTTTTGTTTTCGAGAGTGGCTTGTGGCTTGGCTTAGCTTTCAAGGGGTACAGGTAGGCCTGTTCATGGGCCAAGTCACTCACCTACTCAAAAATGAGAGGGTTTAGACAAAAATAGAATACCCAAAAATGGGCTTGGGTAAAATTTAAAGCCCGTTTTTCTATACGATTTGAGCCTTCAATAATATTTTTTAACTCAAGGTCGGCCCGGACTGAATACTTTTATTATAAAAAATAATTATATTAATTATATATTGTAACAGCCCGTTTTTTGTCAAATTAGAACAATGACTTTGGGACCAGAAATCTGAGGTCAAAATATTTATTTTATTATTATTTTAATGTCTACAGCATGATAATATGATTGTATGACAATTTCATTAAGAAATTTTACCGTTTGCATGATTAATTTGTTAAAAAGGACTAAATTGCGTAAAGTGCAAAACTAGAGTTCTATAAGTTAAAGGTGTCTTATAGCTATGAAACTTTAAAGTAAAGGTCCTTATGTGGTAATTAGACCATAATTATAGTAAGTGGACAAAGATTGACATGGGTAGGTAATTTAATAGTTAAAAAGCAAAGGTTATAAAAGTAAATTGATAAATAAATTGGTAAAAATAATAAAAAAAAACATCATCTTCCTAAAGTCTATCATCCACCAAAAATTGAAAAGAAAAACCTCCATGGAAGTTTGAATATTCAGCCACCCTTGTTGCTTGCATGTGAGTGAATTTTCATCCCGTTTTTAATGATTTTTACGTTTTTGAGATCATTGTAGCTTAATCTAGCTAGCTCAGGGACTAATTTGTAAAATGGTTCAATGTTTAGGGTTTTTCCATTGATGAATGTATGAGCTTTGATGTTTTATGATAGATTATGAATGGTTGTTGTTAGATAAATAACATTTGTTAAGAGATTTTGAATGAAATTGTCAATTAGGGATTGAATTGTGAAATGTAAAATTCATGGTTAAATTGTGAAATAAATGAAAAATATGGGCTGCTATAGGACTATATGAAATTCGGCTAGCATTGGTAGGGACCTAATTGCATGACTTTGCATTTTTATGAGCTAAGGACTAAATTGTAAAGACATTGAAATATTAGGGGCAAAAATGTAATTTTACCATAATATGATATTTGGGTTAAATTGAGTAGATTGGTAATTAAATGAGTTAAATTTGATATTATATAAATCAAGAAAAATGAGGTTCAGACCTGGATCGGGGGAAAAATAAAGTATCGAATTAGTCGACCTAATTCGTCGTTTTTACGGTCGAGGTAAGTTTGTATAATTAGAATTGAGTTTTAATTATATGTACTTGACTAAAATGTATGTATTTGAATTGAGAAAATAAGATACATGATCATTGAATGCCTATTGATGAAGTCCGATAAATACCGAGTCCCATTTAAATCGTAGGAATTCGTAGGATACGAGAACATGTCACTAGGGTTGCAGTTTGGTTGAGGTCCTGCATGTGTTGTGGATACAAAACAGCTCGTATGAGCTTATCGATATTTTAGCTCGTTAGAGCTTACTATTTCTCAGTTCATTGGAGCTTACTGTTGCCATAGCTCAGGAGGAGCTTACAGTTTATAGCTCGAAAGAGCATATATGTCAGGAATCGACGGATTACCGATTTGTACACTTCGTGTGTACCACTCGTGTATCTATCAATATTCTAAGCGGTTCAATGGGTAAAATTTTATTACAAATGATATGAATGCATATGAATCGACACAAAACTTATATGAATTACATGAATTTGATGTTATGTGATGAATCATAGTATGAAATGGAAGATATAAATACATAAACTTGTATGCTTATTGAATTCATCCATAATGAATTAATTATTATAGGTACATTGTGTGACTAACCTATTACTGATTTTACGTACTTAGGCATTTGATAAATTGATTGGATTATACTATCTTTATTTGCCTAAACTATGAATAAGTGGTAAGTTTAATTCTATATTATATGAGCTTACTAAAATTTAAAGCTTACTCTATTTATTTTTCTATGATTATAGTGATTTGGAAGCTTGCTCAATTTGGAAGTCGTCAAAGATTGGATCACACTATCCGGCTATTGTTTTGGTACTTTTGAACTTTGTGAATTTGGTTATATGGCATGTATAGGAGTAATGGATTTAGACATGTGAATTGGCTTACTTTGGCATACTTGATTATGTGTATATATGCGTAAATGGCCTTTTGATAAGTGGCTTATAATTGTTATGTGAATGTTTAGAAGTGAATTGATAATGAAAGTAGTAAATTCTTACATTTGGAAATGGAATGGTATGTTAGTAATAGGCAAGGATGCATGTTTGAAGGTTAACCATTTAGGTGATTTTTGGATATGAATTTGATATGTTTTGAATGGCTAATTGTAAAGTTTATGAGACTTCTTGTTGTTGGTATTGGAATTGTATGGATTGGTCTTGATATTTGGTGTAGTTAATGCCTATTTTTGTCCACACGAGTAGAGACATAGACGTGTGTCTCAGCCGTGTTTGACACATGGTCTTGTGACACGGCCGTGTTTCCCTTGGTGTTTAATTAGAAATCAAGTCAGTATGCTCCACACGTCCCAGCACACAGGCGTGTGACATGGCCGTGTGGCATAATTCAGTATACCCTACAGGTTTGGCACAGCCTAGCACACGGCCTGCACACGGGCGTGTGTGACCATTTCAAAAGGGCACATGGGCTAGACACACGGCGTGTGGTTGGCTGTGTAACCCAAGTCAGTGAGTTTCATGGGGTTGGACATGGCTGGGACACGGCCAAGTGACCCCAATTCGAATGACCATACGGCCTATGACATAAGCGTGTCTTTAGCCGTGTGAGACACACGGCCGGGCCACATGGGCTTATGTCCCCTATTTTATGAAAAGTTTTCTATGTTTCCAAAAAGTTTCCTGAGTTATCATTTTAGTCCTGAAACCTTTTTAATGCATGTTTTGAGCCTCATAAGCTCGTATTAGGGACAATATGAATGACTCTGATTGATGTACTTGGAATTTGAAATTGTATGAGAAATGTATGTTTGATTGTAAAATAAGTTCGATAATGCTCTGTAACCCTATTCTAGCGACGAATACAGGTTAGGGGTATTACATTTGTTGGTATCAGAGCTACGATTTAGTCGATTCTAGGACAAACGTAGCATATATAAGTCTAGCTATACATGCCATATTTAACCTATGGTAGCGTGATATCTCCTGACAGTTTAAAATTGTGTTTTCATATAGTAAATGGATTCCCGTCGAGCTAACTCCGATGATGTAGAGAGTAATGCGTCAGCCTCCATTCACATAGTAGCGCCATGTGAATCGAGACCCGTATTTGAGGGTCGTGGAGGAGAGGCCAAAGAAGCCTTCTTCCAGATGATGAACGAGTGGTTTTCTGGGTATGTTCGAACGAATCTGGCTGCTCAACAACTTCCACTCCCACCTATTCCCCAACCAATCCCTGTAGCTTCTCAAGGTTTGGAACCTATACGTGTGAAGAAGTCGTCTGTTGACAAAATTTGAAAGTACAGGGCTGAAGAGTTTAGGGGCTGAGTTTTGGCTTGAGAATACGATCTTTGTATTTGATGAACTGTCCTGTACACCCCTAACTCGTATCTATCGCTGAAATAGGGTTAAGAAGTATAACTACACTTAATGCACAATTTCACATTCATTTCTCATTCATAATCATTTATAAGCATATATCATTCAAATACAATCAATTTGTCCCGTAAACAAGCCTACAAGGCCTTAAACATGCTATAGAAGTGGATCGGGACTAAACTGATAACATATGAAAACTTTAAGAAACTTAGAAAATTTTTCTCAAAACAAAGGACACAAGCCCGTTTGAACAAGCCGTGTGTCTCACACGGCCACCAGACAAGCCCGTGTCACAGGCTGTCCGAACATTCGAAATGGGATAACATGGTCTTGTCCCAGACCGTGTCCTACCCTGTGTAACTCACTGACTTGGGTCACAAGGCTGACCACACGCTCGTGTGCTTAGCCCGTGTGCCCATTTGAAATGGCCTCACATGCCCTTGTTCAGGCCATGTGCTAGGCCGTGCCAATCCTGAAGGGTATACCAACTTCTGCCACATGGCTAGTCACACGCTCGTGTGTGAGACCGTGTGAAACATACTAACTTGCTTCCAAATGCAACACCAGGGGACATACGATTGTGTACCATGACCGTGTGTCACACACGGCTGAGACACACGCCCGTGTCTCTGCCCGTGTGGACAAAAATAGGCTATTTACCAAACCATTTTGCCACCTATCCTGTACACACTTACAATAATTCAAATGGTACCATTTCAAGACACAAATAGGTAGCCAAAAGTCATCATCCAATGCACAAACCATACCATATCTATTCCAACCATTTCAATACTCAATTTACCACAACTAACCTATTCAAAATACATATCAAATCAACTTGTTTTACTAGTCATAACTCACATATATGACATGTACTATAATTCATATCATTCATCATCTAGAACCAAACTAAAGCTCAAACAACTAAATACCTCATACCACAATAACCATTCAAACACCCTAACTCAACATCAACCATACCAAGATAAACTATATCACATGGCAATATATACATCAAACCACATAACATTTATGAACCACTTCAAAAGGCCAAATACACTTCCATTAAACATACCAAAATGACCAAAGCCTATACATGCCATATACCAAATATACATAACTACAAAAGTACCAAATAGATGCCCGATAGTGCGATAAAGTCTTTGACGATCCCTAGATCCGAGCTAGCTTTGATTACACTATAAAAGATAGGAAGAAAAATGAAGTAAGCTTTATAGCTTAGTAAGCTCGTATGATAAACTTAATCCATCCAATAAATGCTATTCAATCAAATACGCATGGTATAGCATAACACATATCATTCACAAACCTTTCTCGTGTTCAAAACATGATTATACATGAATTTTCATAAGTTACCCTACTTCAATTCCCATATACATTCCATACGTACCTGTATCACTTAGATCGATCTTACTTTCACCTTCGTCTCAAATATGCCCTTTGAACCATTCAGAATCACTAAAGGATACTCGAGAACACATATCGCAGCACCAATACCATATCCCAAATATGGTCTTACATGTAATTGCATCTTGACGCCATAGCCTAGCTATGGTCTTACACGAAATCTCATATCGATGCCATATCCTAGATATGGTCTTACACGTAATCTCGGTAACCCTATTGTCATGACATTTGTATCCTAAACTATTCCTAAGGTTCGTACGGGGCTTTCAGCACCATATCTCTGTCGATCATGTTCGTAACTCATTTCCAACCATCTTTGCACTTCAATTTAATAATAATAATGAATTTATAACATAATTTAACAACATTTATTAACATACGAACTTACCTCGTATACAGAACTGACGAAACGGTCGACTATTCAATCACTTTACTTTTCCCCCGATCTAAGTCCAAATTCCTCTTTTCTTGATCTATAACTTTTACACATTTGCCCCTAAAAGTTCACATTTTAACAATTTCGTCCTTAATTCACAAAAACAAAAATTAATGCAATTTCTTTTAATCCATGCTTAACCGAATTCTCTATATGTATCTAGCAGCCCATATTTCTTATTTTTCACACATTTAACCACACATTCTTCACCTTTTTACAAATAAATCCCTAAATTACATTTCTACTCAAAATCACTTTACAATACATGTAAATCTAACAACAAATATTCATATTTCATCATTAAACATCAAAACACATCAACATTCATCAATGGAAACTATTGAAATCTTTAAAAATTTTACAAAATAGTCCCTGGGCTAGCTAGTACTAGTTGCAACAATCACAAAAACATAGAAATCATAAAAAACCAAACAAAATTGCTTACCCAATTAAGCTTCCAAAGTGCGGAATTGTTTAAGCTTCAAAACCCTATTTTTCTTTCCTATTTTATTTTGAAGATGATAACCATTAAGAAAGAAGTTTTGTTTGTTTTATTTTAATAACCTTTATTTAACAATTTACCAATATAACCTTAATGATAAAACATTTATATCATTCATTTCATGTCTGTTAATGTCCATTAACCCTAACAATGGTCTAATATCATAATAAGGACTTCCTCATTTCAATTTCACAGCCATTAAGCACTTTAAACTATGAGAACATCAATTTTGCATTTTATGCGATTTAGCCCTTTTTACCGAATTAAACACACAAATGATAAAATTTCTTTACGAAAATTTCACATAAACATACCATCATGCCAAAGACCTCAATATAATAATTAAATAATTTTTTTGACATCGGATTTGTGGTTCCAAAACCACTGCTCCTATTTAGCTAAAAATAGGTTGTTACAATCTCCCCCCTTAAGAATTTTCGTCCCCGAAAATCTTACCAGTGAATAAGCTAGGGTCCTGTTTTCTCATAGCATCCTTGAGTTCCCACGTAGCTTCTTTTACCCCATGTCGATGCCACAAGACCTTCACTAATGCTATTTTTTTATTTCTCAATTCTTTGATCTCACGAGCTAGAATTCGGATCGGTTCTTCACTGTACATCATATCTGCCTGAATCTCAACTTCGGTCGGAGAAATGATATGTGAAAGGTCTGATCAGTATCGTCGTAACATCGATAGATGGAAGACATTATGAATCTTCTCTAATTCAGACAGTAAGAACAACCGATATGCCACTGGCCCAATTCGCTCGATAATCTCATACGGTCCAATGAAACGAGGACTCAATTTCCCTTTACGGTCAAATCGGAGTATCTTTTTCCATGGCGACACTTTCAAAAATACTCTATCACCAACATGAAACTCAATGTCTTTTCGTTTCAAATCTGCATACGACTTTTTTTGATCAGAAGCTGCTTTCAGACTGTCACGAATTACTTTCACTTTTTCTTCTGTCTCTCTGATCAGATCAACCCCATGAATCTTATTCTCGCTAAGCTTAATCCAGTGGTGTTCGACATTTATGATCGTATAAAGCTTCGTACGGTGCCATTTTAATACTCGATTGAAACCTGTTGTTACAAGCAAATTCAATCAATGGTAAGTATTACTCCTAACTGCCCTCAAACTATAAAATGCAACAACGCAACATATCTTCGAGAATCTAAATAAATCTCTCAAATTCACCGTCAGTCTAGGGATGAAACGCTGTACTGAAATGCAACTTTGTACCCAAAGCTTCTTGCAATTTTTTCCAAAATTGCGAAGTGAACCTCGAATCTTTCTCCGAAATAATAGAAATGGGCACTCCGTGCAATCTAATGATCTCGAAAATATACAACTCAGCTAATCTATCAAGTGAGAAATCAGTATGTACCGGTATGAAATGTATCGATTTCGTCAATCTATCAACTATAACCCAAATCGCGTCTTTTCTTTTCGGAGACAGGGGCAAACCTGATACGAAATCCATAGTCACTCTATCCCATTTGCACTCGAGAATAATCACAGGATGCAGTAATCCCGTTGGTATTTGATTCTTAGCTTTGACTTGCTGACAAATTAGACATTTCGAAACAAATTCTGAGATATCATGTTTCATGCCATTCTACCAATATAGCTGTTTCAAATCATTATACATTTTCATGCGTCCCGGATGTACAGATAAACAACTACTATGTGCATCATTTAAAATCTTATGAATAAGCTCGGAACTTCTCAGTACATAGATTCTTCCTCAGAACATCAAACAATCATCGGATCCGATTTGAAACTCTGAATCAGAAGTTAACTTACACTGAGCTTGTTTAGTTTGCAATTCCTTATCACATTTCTGGGCTTCACAGATTTGTTGAAGAAATAACGATCTCACTTTCAACTCAACTACAACCAAATCATCATCAGAAAAAGTTAATTGAGTATTCGTCGCACGCAAAGCAAATAATGATTTTCTCCTCAGGCCGTCAGCAACTACGCCCGCTTTTCCCGGATGGTAGTCAATTACTAATTCATAGTCTTTTAGTACTTCTAACCATCTTCACTACCATAAATTCAAGTCTTTCTGTGTCATTAAATACTTCAGACTTTTTTCATCGTTATAGATGTGACATTTCTCACCAAACAAGTAATTACGCCAAATTTTCAGTGCGAACACTATCACAGCCAACTCTAAATCGTGTGTCAGATAATTCTTTTCATGCGACTTCAATTGTCTAGAAGCATAAGCTATTACTTTTCCTTCCTACATTAAAACACAACTGAGACCATTTAGAGATGCATCACTGAAAACTACAAATTTTTTACTCGACTCAGGCTAAACTAAAACTGGTACCTCTGCCAATAGTGCTTTTAACTGTTTGAAACTTTGCTGACATTTCTCAGAGCATTCGAACTTTATATCTTTCTGAAGTAAACGGTTCGTCGGAGTAGCGATCATAGAGAATCTTTTCACAAAACGTTGGTAATAGCTAGCTAGTCCCAGAAAACTTCTGACTTCAAACACATTTCTCAGAGGTTTCCAATCAACAATTGTAGAAATCTTGCTCCAGTCAACTCTAATACCTTCAGCTAAAACAATATGCCCCAGAAATCCAACCTCTCGTATCCAAAACTCACATTTGCTGAACCTAGCAAACAATTGCTTGTCTCCCAAGGTTTGCAACACTATTCTCAAATGTTCAGCGTCTTCGGATTCATCTCAGGAATAAATCAAGATATCATCAATGAACACAACAATGAATCTGTCTAAGTACAGTCTAAAAATCCGGTTCATCAAATCCATAAAAACTGCAGGTGCATTAGTTAGTCCAAAAGGCATAACAAGGAACTCATAGTGTTCGTACCTCGTTTTAAATGCAGTCTTCGGCATATCTAAGTCTTTAACTCGCAACTGATAATAGCCTGATCTCAAATCAATCTTCAAAAATAGTGTAGCCCATTTCAACTGATCAATCAAATCATCGAATCACAGAAAAGGGTATTTGTTCTTGATCGACACTTTATTGAGCTATCGATAGTCTATACACATTCTCATAGTACCATATTTTTTCTTTACAAATAACACTGGAGCACCCCAAGGCGAGAAACTTAGTTGTGCAAATCCTCTATCAGTTAATTCTTGCAACTGAGCTTTCAATTCTTTCAAGTCTATTAGAGCCATTCCGTATGGAGCTATCGATATCGGTGAAGTTCCCGGCACTAACTCAATACCAAATTCGACCTTTCTAACCAATGGCAAGCCCTGTAACTCTTCTAGAAATACATCTGGATACTCGCAAATAACTGGTACAGATTTAATTTTTGATTCGGACACTTTAGTATCAAATACATATGCAAGATATGGTCGCATCCCTTTCTCACATATTTCTGAGCTAGCATAGATGAAATCACAAATGGCAAACTATTCAGATCATCTCATTCAATTCGAAGAGTCTCATTATTCTGACATCTTAACTCATTTGTCTTTCATCTACAATTCACAACGACATCGTGCAAAGTTAACCAGTTCATACCCAGAATTACGTCGAACTCATCAAACGGCAACAATATCAAATCAGCCGAAAAATAGTAACATCTAGTCATCAAGGGACAGTTCTTGCAAACTTTGTCAACCAGGACACATTTGTCTAAGGGGTTTGTTACTTTTATTACAAACTCAGTGGACTCAACAGGAAAAGTCTTATTGGACACTAAATTCATACATATATACAAATGAGTTGATCCAGGATCTATCAATGCAATCACATTAATATCATAAAGAGAACCGGTGATAACATCTGGAGATGACGTTTCTTCGAGAGCACGAATAGCATAGGCTCTGACAGGTGCTCTAGCTTTGGATCTCACAGCGGAGTCCTTTGTCGCCCCTCGACTACCACTCACATTTCCAACATTTCTAGGTGGTCTTCCTCTATCCATCGTGATGCTCCGTATTTCATTCAATGGTCTATCTTTCTAAGTTATCTCAGGACAATCTCTGATAAAATGATCCTGTGAACCATATTTAAAACATGCCTGATCATTCAGTCTGTATTCACTAGGGTGTCATCTCCCACACTGTCTACACTTAGGTCGATTAGGTCTTACACTACCGACGCTAGCTATCGATGTGGCTTGAGCTTAAAACTCAAATATTTCTTTTCACGGTCCCTGTTAGAATATCCCACTGATGCATTCGAACGGCTAAACGAGTCTCACAATTTTTTTGATGAAGAATGATAGGGTTTACTCGTCGATCTCTTTCTCAAGTCTCTAGCTTCAAAATCTGCGTTTCTCTTTTCTTTACCCAATTCTTCCGCCTTGCAAGCACGATCAACAAGTACTACAAATTCTTTCAACTTTAGAATCCCGACTAATAATCTGGTATCTTCGTTCAACCAGTCTTCAAATCTTTTACACATAATAGCTTCTATTGAAACACATTCCCAGGCATATTTCCTTAATCTCACAAATTCTCGCTCGTACTCTGTCACAGACATATGGCCCTGTTTCAATTTTAGAAACTCTTTGCATTTCTGATCAATAAATCTCTGGCTTATATACTTCTTTCTGAATTCAGTCTGAAAGAATTCCACGTAACCCATTCTCTCAGAACCACAATTATTAAAGTGTTTTACCATTGATACGTAGTGTCTCTCAATATGGATACAAAACATTTCACACATTCTTCGGGTGTACATGATAATTCATCGAATACTCGGACTGTATTTTCAAGCCAGAACTCAGTTTTTTCAGCATCATCATCAATAGTAGCCCTGAACTCTTCAGCCCCGTACTTAGAATCTTATCAACAGGAGGCTTATTCAGACGTACCAATTCCACACCTTGAGGAACTACGGGAACCGGTTGAGGATTAGGCAGGGGTGGAGGTTGTTGAGGAGCCGGATTTGTTCGTACATATTCCATGAACCACTCATTCATCATTTGGAAGAAGGCTTATTTGGCCTCTCCTCTCTGGCTACCCGTAACGGGCCTAGAATCAAATTGCGCAGCTTCGTGAATGGAAGCTGGCATATTAATTTCTACATCATCAGCTAAAACTCGATCGGGATCCATTTACTATACAAAAACACATCTTTAAACTATCAGGAATCATCACACTATCGCAAGTTATATATGGCTTGTATAGCTAGACTCTCACACATGCTACGTTAGTCCTAGAATCGATTAAACCGTAGCTTCGATACCAATAAAACATAACACCCCTAACCCGTATCATCGCCAGAATAGGGTTAAGAGGTATTACTAAACTTAATGTACAATTTCACATTCATTTCTCATATATAATCATTCATAAGCATATATCATTCAAATACAATCACTTTGTCCCTTAAACGAGCCTACAAGGCCTTAAACATGCTTTAGAAGTGGATTGAGACTAAACTGATAACGTATGAAATTTTACGAAACTTAGAAAATTTTTCTCAAAACAGAAGACACACGCCTATGTGAGCAGGTAGTGTGTCTCACATGGCCACCAGACACGCCCGTGTCACAGGCCGTGTGGACGTTCAAAATTGGATCACATGGCCATGTCCCAGACTGTGTCCTACCCCATGTAACTTACTGAATTGGGTCACACGGCCAACCATACGCCCGTGTTTCTAGCCCATGCGCCCATTCAAAATAGCCTTACACACCTGTGTTCAAGCCGTGTGCTAGGCCGTGCCAATCCTGAAGGGTATACTGACTTGTGCCACACGGCCAATCACACACCCGTGTGTGAGGCTGTGTAGAGCATACTGACTTCCTTCCAATTGCAAAACCAAGGGACACATGGCCATGTACCATGACTGTGTGTCACACACGGCTGAGACACACGCCTGTGTCTCTGCTAGTGTGGACAAAAATAGGCTATTTACCAAGCCATTTTGCCACCCATCTTGTACACACCTACAACAATTCAAATGGTACCATTTCAAGACACAAATAGGTAGCCAAAAGTCATCATCCAATGCACAAACCATACCATATCTATTCCAACCATTTCAATACTCAATTTACCACAACTAACCTACTCAAAATACATACCAAATCAACTTATTTTACTAGTCATAACTCACATATATGACATGTACTATAATTCGTCTCATTCATCATCCAAAACCAAACTAAATAAAGGCATATCTCAACCAACTAAATACCTCATACCATAATAACCATTTAAACACCCTAACTCAACATCAACCATACCAAGATAAACCATATCACATGGAAATATATACATCAAACCATATAACATTTATAAACCACTTCAAAAGGCCAAATACACTTCCATTAAACATACCAAAATGACCAAAGCCTATACATGCCATATACCAAATATACATAACTACAAAAGTACCAAAATAGATTCCCGATAGTGCGATAAAGTCCCTGATGATCCCCGAATCCAAGCTAGCTTCGATTACACTATAAAAGATAGGAAGAAAAATGAAGTAAGCTTTATAGCTTAGTAAGCTCGTATGATAATAAACTTAATCCATCAAATAAATGTTATTCAATCAAATAAGCATAATATAGCATAACACATATCAATTCAAAAACCTTTCTCGTGTTCAAAACATGATTACACATGAATTTTCATAAGTTACCCTACTTCAATTCCCATATACATTCCATGCGTACCTGTACCACTTAGATCGGTCTTACTTTCACCTTCGTTTCAAATAAGCCTGTTGAACCATTCGGAATCACTAAAGGATACTCGAGAACACATATCGCAGTACCAATGCCATATCCAAGATATTGTCTTACATGTAATTGCATATCGACGCCATAGCCCAGCTATGGTCTTACATGTAATCTCATATCGATGCCATACCCCTGATATGGTCTTACACGAAATCTCATATCGATGCCATATCCTAGATATGGTCTTACACGTAATCACAGTAACTCTAATGTCATGACATTTGTATCCTAAACTATTCCTAAGGTTCATACGGGGCTTTCAGCACCATATCTTTATTGATCATGTCCGTAACTCATTTCCAACCAACTTTGCAATTCAATTTAATAATAATAATGAATTTATAACATAATTTAACAACATTTATTAACATGCAAACTTACCTCGTATACAAAAATGACAAAACGGTTGACTATTCAATCACTTTACTTTTCCCCCGATCTAAGTCCAAATTCCTCTTTTCTTGATCTATATGTAATCAAAATTAACTTATTCAATTATCTTTTTATTCAATTTAATCCAAATTATGGAATTAAGCACTTTTACACATTTGCCCCTAAAAGTTCACATTTTAACAATTTAGTCTTGAATTCACAAAAACACAAATTAATGCAGTTTCTTTTAATCCATGCTTAGCCGAATTCTCTATATGTATCTAGCAGTCTATATTTCTTAATTTTTCACACATTTAACCATACATTTTTCACCTTTTTACAAATAAATCCCTAAATTGCATTTCTACTCAAAATCAATTTACAAAACATGTAAATCTAACAACAAAGATTCATATTTCATCATTAAACATCAAACCACATCAACATTAATCAATGGAAACTATTGAAATCTTTAAGAATTTTGCAAAATAGTCCCTGGGCTAGCTAGTACTAGTTGCAACGATCACAAAAACATTGAAATCATCAAAAACCGAACAAAATTGCTTACCTAATTAAGCTTTCAAAGTGCCAAATTTTTTAAGCTTCAAAACCCTATATTTCTTTCCTATTTTCTTTTGAAGGTGATAAACATTAAGAAAGAAATTTTGTTTGTTTTATTTCAATAACCTTTATTTAACAATTTACCAATATAACATTAATGATAAAACATTTATATCATTCATTTCATGTCTATTAATGTGCAATAACCTTAACAATGGTCTAATCTCATACTAAGGACTTACTCATTTCAATTTCATAGCCATTAAGCACTTTAAACTATGAGAACATCAATTTTACATTTTATGCAATTTAGTCCTTTTTACCGAATTAAACACACAAACGATAAAATTTCTTTACGAAAAGTTCACACAAACATACTATCATGCCAAAGACCTCAAAATAATAAAAAAAATTTGACATTAGATTTGTGATTCCAAAACCAGTGTTTTGATTTAGCTAAAAACGAGTTGTTACAAATATATAAGCTAGCGGTTTATCGATCAAAAGTGTAAAGAGTTTTTAGAGTTGAAACAGGGTTGTATGATCGTATCAGAATATGAAAGAGAGTTTGTAAGACTAAGCAAGTACGCCCGAGAATGTGTCTCCACTGAAGAGATTATGTGTAAACGATTCGAAGACGGGTTAAATGAAGATATTAAACTCTTATTCGAGTTTCTTGAATTGAAAGAGTTTGTTGTATTAGTTTACCAAGCTTACAAAGCCGAAGAGCTTAGCCGAGAAAAGAAAAAAGTCGATTCTGAGGCTAGAGATTCAAGAAAAAGATATACGAAAAAGTCTCATCAGTCAACATCTAAGAAATTTAAAAAACAACACTACCGTACTACTGTTTCTACCAGGCATTCTAGTCGAGACAGAGATGCGAGACACTTCACTCTTAAACCTCAAGCTACATCAGTAGCTAGTGTGGGTAGTGTTAGAAATGCAAGACCTTAGTGCAAACATTGCAACAAGCCACATTATGGTGAATGTGTAACACCCCACACCTGTGCCCTACGTCGGGACGGAATACGAGGCGTTACCTAACTTAAACACCTGCATACAAACACTCTCGAGTCACCAAGACTAGACCAAATTTAAAAATTTTCAATTTTTTTTGCTTAAAACTCCTTAACATGGGCCTACGAGGCTCTGAACACACATCGAAAATCATCCGTGACTAACTTGGTCCTTTACCTAACTTTAGAAAAACGTAAGCTATGAAACAGGGCACACGCCTGTGTGGATGCGAAACACGCCCGTCTGTAATTTGAACATGGCCATGCTGATGGCCCGTATGGTTCACACGGCCTAGGCTTCTAGGGACACACCCGTGTCCCCTTACCCGTGTGGATTTACTTTCCAACTCAAACCTACAGGGGTTTTTACACGGCCTGGCACATGCCCGTGTTCGTGAACCGTGTCCCTTACACGGCCATGACACGCCCACGTCTTAGCCCGTGTGTAAAAACCTGGACATTCAGTTTCTGACGTCAACAACCCTTAAGGGCCACACGGCCAAGGCACATACCCGTGTCTCTACCCGTGTATTTACTACCATGTATACTGACTTGTAAAATTTGACGTGCAGGGGACACACGGTCGACAACACGCCTATGGGGCTGATCGTGTATCACACACGGCCTAAACACACACCCGTGTGTCTACCCCTATGGACAAAATAAGGCTATTTATCAAGCCTCTTTGCCACCCTTACATACAGTAATCTATACAAGATCAACAAGACTAATACAAGCATAACATATATAGCCAATTCAGCCATAACCATTGGAAATTTACACCAAATGCATTGAATAATAATTAGTATTAGCCAACATTTATGGCCTATACAAAATGAATATCATATCTATCATATGAGCCAACACATTACGGCTAACTAAAAAAACACTAAACAAAAGATTCGAGTCCCTATGCATGCTAGAATCGAAACAGTAAAACTAGCTATACCAACGCCTCAGGTGATAGTGTGATCGATGCTTTCATCATCACTTGACCCCCGATACTAGCTTGGCGGCACTATAAGGAAAGAAAAGAAAGGAGAGTAAGTGTGGGAGCTTAGTAAGTACATATATGCAAATAAAGTGTAATTAAAAAAAAACCATATTCGTCAAATGATAACTGGTCATCCTTAAAGGATGTAAATCACTTAAACTTCTCTATCTTACTCTTCACTTCGTTCATGTATACTTAATGCATCTCATCACATACTCAAGCCCTATCCATGAGTTCAGTATACATATCTCATCGAAATTTTCACCAACTAAATCTTCAGGTTACCCGTTGAACACTCGGAATACTTATGGATACACAGGAAGTTTGCACCTAATTGCCATATAAGTAGCCAGAGCTACCTCGTACTATGAAATGCTTGCATTTTTAGCTACTCACAGGCTTTTTTACCAAGTCAGTACCCAGACCCCATAGCCCTATTGTGTAACGTCCGCTCATTGAGCTACTTACGGGTCTGTACACAAAGTCAGTACTTGAACCCACATTACATATAACATTTATCTCATGAACTTAGACACAACTCATGAGTTCGGACCACATAAATCTCATGGCATACCCTATGTATCCTATACTATGTCTGAGGTTCAACGGGATTTCGTATCTACCGAATATCGTCGCACTTGCTCACAATGTAATTTACTCTTATATCACATCATTTATACTTTCATGATAATAAGTGGGATTTTGATACATGATGGCAATAAAACATTTAAACATGTATATTATCAAAATATTCAAAAATAAGCTACAATGACACATTATTTACATATGTACTTACCTTGGTACAAAATGATGGAAACGAGCTTAATCCTCATAAACTTTGTTCTTACCCCGATTAAGACCCGAATCACACTTCTCTTGACCTATATTAATAAAATTCATTTATTTCATCAGCATACCAATCTAGACATTCGAAAATTTATAATTGGAAAAAATGACCATTTTGCCCCTAGACTTTCACAAAATGATCATTTTACCCCTAGGTCCAAAATTCAATTTTTATCACATTTCCTTATTGACCAAACCAAGCCGAATACTTTTGATACTAGAGGCAGCCCACAATTTTCATTATTTCATACACTTATCACCTATTTTACAACTTATGCAAAATGGTCTCTAATTAGGTTTCCCATGAAAACTACTTCACAAAAGTTGTTTATTTCACAACTATGATTCATTTCCTTCCATAAAATTTCAGTTAAAAACACATATGCTTGCATGGAAAAACCCTAGACTCTCAATCATTTTGCAAAATAGTCCCCTCAATAGCTAGATTAAGCTTTAGGGGTTCCAAAAATATCAAAATCATCAAAAATAACCATCTAAATCACTTACTTGAAAGAGGAATAAGTGGCTGAAAGTTTCAAGCTCCCATGGCCATTTTCTTGGAGGAAAAATCAATGGAGAAGAAGAATAAAATGAGAAAAATGACAACTTTTCCTATTTGTCTTATTTTATTCAATTTAGGCCACTTACCCTTTAACAATTTGACTAACTTTGTCCCCTATGGCCGGGCACCCCTCTTAGTAGGGTCTAATTGCCCTTTAACGGCCCTAAATTATGGTTCATGGCTAATTTAACACCTTTAACTATTAAAATGGGACTTTTGCACTTTATGCGATTTAGTCCTTTTACGCAATTAAGCATGCAATCGCTAAAATAAATTCACCAAAATTTTTATGCACTCACATAATCATGCTCTAACACATAAAATAATATCAAAAATATTTTCTCTGACCTCGGGTGAGTGGTTCTGGAACCACTGTTTTGACTAGGCCTAAAATCGGGCTGTTACAGAATGTTGGGTGAAGAGCAGAGCATGTTTCATATGTGGATCCCTTGATCATTATCTCAGAGATTGCCCAGAGAATTCTGTGAATAAAAAAGCCCAAACGGCGAAACCAGAAAATACAATTGCTAGAGGAAGACCATCCCGAAACACTAGAAATATGAGTGGTAATCGTGGTTCTATGAGAGATTTTACCATGAGATCTGAAGCACGGGCACCAGCAATAGCTTATGCCATTCGTGCACACGAAGATGCATCGTCACCAAATGTTATTACCGGTACTTTTTCTCTTTATGACACTGATGTAGTTGCATTGATTGATCCTGGATCGACTCATTCATATGTCTGTGTGAATTTAGTGTCTAGTAAGAATTTACCTATTGAGTCTACCAAATTTGTGATAAAAGTATCGAACCCTTTAGGCAAATATGTCCTAGTTGATAAAGTTTGCAAGAATTGTCCCTTGATGACTTGGGGTTACTGTTTTCCCGCTGACTTGATGATTTTACCGTTTGAAGAATTTGATGTGATTCTGGGTATGACTGGTTGACTCTACATGATACAGTTGTGAATTGTAGACAAAAGACTATTGAATTGAAATGTCAGAATGGTAAGATTCTTCAAATTGAATCTAATTATCTGAGTGGGTCACCTTTAATAATATTGTCGATGTTAGCTCAGAAATATGTGAAGAAATGATGTGATGCTTACCTTGCTTATGTACTGGATACAAAAGTGTCTGAATCAAAAATTGAATCGGTCTTAGTTGTTTGTGAATATCTGGATGTGTTTCTAGAAGAGTTACATGGGTTGCCACCAATCAGAAAGGTTGAATTTGCTATTGAATTAGTACTTGGGGCATCACCGATATCGATAGCTCCATATAGAATGGCTCCAACAGAATTGAAAGAATTGAAAGCTCAGTTGCAAGATTTAATGAATAGAGGTTTTTTTACGACCCAGTTTTTCACCTTGAGGTGCACCAGTGTTGTTTGTAAAGAAGAAAGATGGATCGATGAGAATGTGTACTGATTATCGATAGCTCAATAAAGTCACAATCAAGACTAAGTATCATCTGTCGCGAATGGATGATTTATTTGATCAGTTGAAAAGAGCAACAGTATTTTCAAAGATTGACCTGAGATAAGGTTATTATCAGTTGCGAGTTAAAGATTGGATGTGCCAAAAATTGCATTCAAAACCAAGTATAGACATTATGAATTTCTTGTCATGCCTTTCAAATTAACTAATGCTCCTGCAGTCTTTATGGACTTAATGAATAAAATTTTTAGGCCTTATTTAGATAGATTTGTGGTAGTATTCATTGATGACATTCTGATCTATTCACGAGACAAATCTAAGCATGCTGAACATTTGAGGATTGTATTACAAACTTTGAGAGATAAGCAACTATTTGCTAAATTCAGTAAATGTGAGTTTTGGCTCGGAGAGGTTGGATTTTTGGGGCATATCGTTTCATTGGAAGGTATCTGAGTTGATCCAAGCAAGATTTTAGCAGTTGTTGACTGAAAAGCACCAAGAAATGTATCCGAAGTCAGAAGCTTTCTAGGACTAGCAGGCTATTATTGGTGTTTCTAAAAGGGTTCTCAATGATTGCTACACCGATGACTCGATTGTTATAGAAAGATGCAAAGTTTAAGTGGTCAGGGAAATGCCAACAAAGTTTTGAACAATTGAAAGCACTGTTAACTGAGGCACCAGTTTTAGTTCAACCTGAGTCGGGTTAAGAGTTTGAAATTTTCAGTGATGCTTCATTGAACAGCTTGGGATGCATATTGATTCAAGAGGACAAAGTGATAGTTTATGCTTCTAGACAGTTAAAGCCGCCTAAAAAGAATTATCCGACGCATGATTTAGAGTTGACAGCTATTGTTTTCGCATTAAAAATTTGGCGACATTATCTATTCGGTGAGAAGTGTCATATCTTTACCGATCACAAGAGTTTAAAGTATTTATGACTCAGAAAGATTTGAATTTGCAACAACGAAGATGGCTCGAGTTACTGAAAAACTATGAAATAGTGATTGATTATCATCCGGGGAAAGTGAATGTAGTCGCGGATGCTCTGAGTAGAAAATCTTTATTTGCTCTACGAGCAATGAATACACAGTTGAGTTGCCTGATGATGGATCGATCTTAGCTGAGTTAAAAGCTAAACCGATGTTTATACAGCAAATCTATGAAGCTCGGAAATGTGATAGTGAATTGCAAGCTAAAAGATTTCAATGCGAGTCTACTCCTGATTCAGAGTTTCAGATTGGAACTGATGATTGCTTATTGTTCTGAGATAGAATTTGCGTACCGAGAGATACAGAGCTTATACAGAAAATTCTGAACGAAGCACACAGGGTTGTTTATCTGTTCATCCGGAGAGTGCTAAAATGTATAATGATTTGAAACAATTGTACTAGTGGTCGGGCATGAAACGAGATTTCAGAGTTTGTGTTGAGATGCTTAATTTGTCAACAAGTCAAAGTCGAACATCAAGTGCCTTTGGGTTTACAGCTTGTGATGATACTTGAGTGGAAATGGGACCAAGTTACGATGGATTTCGTGTCGAGATTGCCCCTATCTCTAAAAAAGAAAGATACTATCTCGGTTGTTGTTGATAGATTGATGAAATTAGCATATTTCATTCTGGTACGTATAAACTTTTCACTTGATCCGAGATTTACATCACGATTCTGGAAGAAATTGCAAGAGGCTTTAAGTACACGGTTGCATTTTAGTACTGCTTTTCATTCACAGACTGATGGTCAATCCGAGAGAATTATTTAGACTCTCGAAGATATGTTGCGTTGTTGTGTTTTAGAATTTGAAGGTAGTTAGGAAAGATATTTACCATTGGTTGAATTTGCGTATAACAACAGTTTTCAATCGAGTTTAAAAATGGAACCATATGAAGCATTGTATGGTCACAAATGCCAAACTCCATTATACTGGACCGAACTTAGGGAAAACAAGATTCACGGGGTTGACTTGGTCAAAGAGACCGAAGATAAAGTGAAAGTGATACACGACAGTTTGAAAGCAACTTTAGATCGATAGAAATCGTATGTGGATTTGAAACGTAAAGATATAGAATTTCATATTGGCGACAGAGTGTTTTTGAAAGTATCTCCGTGGAAGAAGATTCTTCGATTTGGTAGCAAAGGAAAGTTGAGTCCGCGATTTATCGAGCCGTACGAGATTATTGAGAAAATAGGGCCATTGGCATATCGACTAGCTTTATCGTTTGAACTTAAGAAGATCCATAATGTATTTCATGTATCGATGTTACGACGATACTGATCGGATCCTTCGCATATCATTTCTCCAAAAGAGATTGAAATTCAGCCCAACATGTCGTATAATGAAGAATCAATCAGAATTTTGGCTCGAGAAATCAAAGAGTTGAGAAATAAAAACATAGCTTTAGTAAAGGTTCTATGGCAACGGCATGGTATCGAAGAAGCTACGTAGGAACCCGAGGAAGCTATGAGAAAACAGTACCCTAACCTATTCACTGGCAAAATTTTCGGGGACAAAAATCCCTAAGGGGAGAGAGTTGTAACGAACTGTTTTTCGTCAAATCGAAATAGTAGTTTTGGGACCAAAAATTTGAGGTAAAAATATTTATTTTATTATTTTAATGTCTATAGCATGATAATATGATTGTGTGAAAATTTCGTTAAGAAATTTTATCGTTTGCATGATTAATTTGTTAAAAAGGACTAAATTGCGTAAAGTGCAAAACTAGAGTTATATAAGTTAAAGGTGTCTTATAGCTATGAGACTTTAAACTAACGGTCCTTATGTGGTAATTAGACCAGTATTATAGTAAGTGGACAAATATGGACATGGGAAGCTAATTTAATAGTTAAAAAGAAACGGTTATAAAAGTAAATTGATAAATAAATTGGTAAAAATAATAAAAACAAAAACATCATCTTCTTAAAGTCTATCATCCACTGAAAATTGAAGACAAAATCCTCCATGGAAGCTTGAATATTTGGTCACCCTTGTTGCTTGCATGTGAGTGAATTTTCATCTCGTTTTTAATGATTTTTACGTTTTTGAGATCATTGTAGCTTAATCTAGCTAACTCATGGACTAATTTGTAAAATGGTTGAATGTTTAGGGTTTTCCATTGATGAATGTATGAGCTTTGATGTTTTACGATAGATTATGAATGGCTGTTGTTAGATAAACAACATTTGTTAAGTGATTTTGAATGAAATTGTCATTTAGGGATTTAATTGTCAAATATGTAAAATTCATGGTTAAATTGTGAAATAAATGAAAAATATGGGCTGCTATGGGACTATATGAAATTCAGCTAGCATGTGTAGGGACCTAATTGCATGAATTTGCATTTTTATAAGCTAAGGACTAAATTGTAAAGACGTTGAAATATTAGGGGTAAAAATATAATTTTACCATAATATGATATTTGGGTTAAATTAAGTAGATTGATAATTAAATGAGTAAAATTTGATATTATATAGATCAAGAAAAATGAGGTTCGGATCTAAATCAGGGGAAAAATAAATAATCGGATTAGTCAACCTAATTCATTATTTTTGCGATCAAGGTAAGTTCATATAACTGGAATTGGGTTTTAATTATATGTACTTGATTAAAATGTATGTATTTGAATTGAGAAAATAAGATACATGATCATTGAATGCCTATTGATGAAGTCCGATAAATACCGAGTCCTGTTTAAACCGTAAGAATTCGTAGGATACAAGTGACATGTCACTAGGGTTACATTTTGGTTGAGATCCTGCATGTTTTGCAAATTCACCACAACTCGTATGAGCTTACCGATATTTCACATCGTAAGAGCTTACTGTTTCTTAGCTCATTGGAGCTTACTATTGCCACAGCTCAGGGGGAGCTTACCATTCATAGCTCGAAAGAGCATATATGTCTGGAATTAACATATTATCGATTTGTACACTTCGTGTGTACCACCCGTGTATCTATCGATATTCTAAGTGGTTCAACTGGCACAATTTTGTTACAAGTGATATGAATGAATATTAATCGACACAAAAGTTATATGAATTACATAAAGTTGATGTTATGTTATGAATCATAGTATGAAATGGAAGATATAAATACATGAGCTTGTATGCTTATTGAATTCATCCATATTGAACTGATGATTATAGGTATATTGTGTGTAACTCCCCACACCCGTACCCTACTCCGAGATGGAATACAAGGCGTTACCTAACTTGAACTCATGCATTTTTACATTCCCTAGTCATCAAGACTTGGTCAAATTTAAAATTTTTTCAAACTTCATCTAAACTCCGTAAATATGGGCCTACGAAGCCCAAATCATCCATTAGAAATCGTTCGGGACCAATCCGGGTCCTTTAACCAACTTCAGAAATTTTACCTTTGAAACAGGGCACACGCCCGTATGGGAAGGCAACACGCCCGTGTGACATTTCAACATGGTCGTGCTGATGGCCCGTGTGACTCACACGGCCTAAGCACATAGGGACACGCCTGTGTCCTTTACCCATGTGGAATTAATTTCCAATTCGAACCTATAGGGGTTTTCACACGACCTAGCACACACCCGTGTCCATGGCCCGTGTCCCTCACACGGAGTCTTAGCCCGTGTCTAAAAACCTTGCTATTCTGTTTCTAACGTCATCACCCAATTAGGAGTACACGGCCAAGGCACACACCCGTGGCCAGAGGTCTTGTCCTCCACACGGCTGAGGCACATGGACGTGTCTCTGCCCGTGTGTTTATTGCCATACATACTGACTTGCAACTTTTACGTGCAGAGAACACACGGCCAGATAACACGTCCACGGGGCTAACCGTGTGTCACACACGGCCTAGACACACACCCGTGTGTCTACCCTTATGGAAAAAATAAGGCTACTTACCAAGCCTCTTTGCCACCCTTACTTGCACAAACCTACATAACATCAAACACAACCAAAATAGGACACTCAAACGCAACCCCAATAAACACTAGCGCATTCACAACATTTACTCATTCATGAAAATATCATCGATTGAATATATATCAAAATGAATATTAGCCATCATTCAAGGCTTAATACAAAATGAAGGGGTATCAACCCAAGCCAACACATTTGGCTAATTTCTCAATGACACAAAACCTTAAAGTCTAAGCCCTATACATGCCATACTCAAAATTATGAAATCTAACTATACCGAGTGCTTCGGTTGATAGTGTGATGGTTGCCTCCGACGTCCGTTGGTCCTTGAGCTAATTAGGCGGCACTATAAGAAAATGGAAAGGAGAGGGAGTAAGCATAAAGCTTAGTAAGTTGCATGCAAATAAATATAACAATAACTCTACCATTCATCAACATGCTTATAATACAAAAGTAGGCATAAGCACAACTTACTCATCACTATCCAATACAAATCATATAGCATATATCGAGCTCACATCTCATACATTTCAATTAGGTACCTATACCACTCACAACATGGTTATACTTTTCTCATTAACTTAACTGTGTCTCTCACCGTTGAACCATTCGGAACACTACCGAATATTCAATAAGCCTCAAACTTGGGGTAAAATGTCGATGCCATGTCCCAGATATGGTCTTACACTGGCTCAAATCTCAAGTCGATACCATGTCCCAGACATGGTCTTACACCTAACTATAGTCATCGAGGCCAACGCCAAGTCCCAGATATGGTCTTACACTAGCTCTCCCATATCCGCGCCGATGCCATGTCCCAGACATGGTCTTACATTGACACATCTCGTAGCCGATGCATGTCCCAGACATGTCTTACACTGGCTTACGTTTCGAGACTGATGCATATCCCAGACATGTCTTACACTATCTCTCGTCTCAATGTCGATGCCATGTCCCAGACATGGTCTTACACTGGCTCTCATAATATGGCTGATGCATGTCCCAGACATGTCTTACACTGGCTCACAATGACCTGTATGTCATGGCATGAATATCCGATTTATTTTCCAAGGTTCAACCGGGAGTTCTATTATCTCAATTATCATCATGCATTTTAATCTCCACACTCAAGTAATTCATGCTATATCAATTCAAACACATATAATAACAATGTAGTTGTATTACTCACAAACAACTTACCTCATATTACAAAATGTAGGCGACTAGTTCGGCTTAGTCCTCTAGCTTCGTTTTTCCTTGGTCTAGGCCCAGATTTTGTATTTCTTAATATATAATAACAAAATGCATTCATTTAATCCCTAAATAAATTTATCAATAAAAAATTCACATTTTTGGTAAAATAACCATTTTGCCCCTAGGCTTTGACAAAATGACCATTTTACCCCTAGACCCGAAAATTAATTTTTATCAAATTTATTCAATATTAAGCCTATTAGAACCCTTTTTACTCTTATAGCAACCCTAAATTTCCACTATTTCACACATTTATCATCTATTTTACAACTTATGCAAAATAGTCCCTAGTTAAGGTTTCCATGAAAACTTCTTCACAAAAGTAGTTTATTTCACAACCAAGACTCATTTTCTTCCACAAAATTTCAGAAAACAACATGAACACTCTCATGGCAAAACCCTAGACTTTCAACCATTTTGCAAAATAGTCTCCTCATTTGAAAGCTCATGCTACAAAGGGTCCAAAAATGCAAAAATCATCAAGAAAAAATATCAAAATCACTTACTTGTGAAGGCTTAAAGTTGCTAAAATTTTCAAGCTTTAAAAACCCCTCTAATGGCTGAATTTTTGATAGGAGAAGAGAGAATAAAGAGATGAAGCCTTTATTTTATTTTAATATTAAAGCTAGTCAAAATTGGTGACCAAAAACTCACCTAATTTTAACTTTCTCATCAATTTGTCTCCTATGACAGGCCAGCCTATGAATTAGGGGTCTAATTTCTCTTTAAAGACCCCCAATTTTGGTTCTCTAGCTAATTAACACCTTTAGCTATTAAAATAAGACTTTTGTACTTTATGCGATTTATTCCTTTTTCGCAATTAGGCTCACAATCACTAAAATTAATTCACCAAAATTTTCATGCACCTTCATATTTATGCTTTAACACATGTAATAATATCAAAAATAATTTCTCCAACCTCGGGTTAGTGGTTTCAAGACCACTGTTCTGACTAGCCCCAAGATCGAGCTGTTACATTGTGTGACTAACCTATTGATGATTTCATGTGCTTAGGCATTTGATAAATTGATTGGATTATACTATGTTTATTTGCCTAAACTATGAATAAATGGTAAGTTTAATTCTATACTATATGAGCTTACTAAGCTTTAAATCTTACTCTGTTTATTTTTCTGTGATTATAGTGATTCGGAAGCTCGCTCAATATGGAAGTCATCGGAGATTGCATCACACTATCTGGCTATCTTTTTGGTACTTTTGAACTTAGTGAATTTGGTTATATGGCATGTATAGGAGTAATGGATTTAGCCATGTGAATTGGCTTACTTTGGCGTACTTGATTATGTGTATATATGTGTAAATGGCCTTTTGATAAGTGGCTTATAATTGTTATGTGAATGTTTAGATGTGAATTGATAATGAAAGTAGTAAATGGTTACATTTGGGAATGGAATGGTATATTAATAAAGGAAATGATGCATGTTTGAAGGTTAACCATTTAGGTGATTTTTGGATATGAAGTTGATATGTTTTGAATGGCTAATTGTAAAGTTCATAAGACTTCTTGTTGTTGGTATTGGAATTGTATGGATTGGTCTTGATATTTGGTGTAGTGAGTGCATATTGGGTGAGAAATATGGCTTGTAACTAGCCTATTTTTGTCCACACGGGTAGAGACACGGGCATGTGTCTCAGCCGTGTGTGACACACGGTCTGGTGACACGGCCGTGTGTCCCCTGGTGTTTAATTAGAAATCAAGTCAATATACTCTACAAGGCCCAGCACATGGGCATGTGACATAGCCGTGTGGCATAAGTCAGTATACCTTACAGGTTTGGCACAGCCTAGCACACCTGGCACACGGGCGTGTGTGGCCATTTCGAAAGGGCACACGAGCGTGTGGTTAGCGGTGTGACCCAAGTCAGTGAGTTACACAGGGTTGGACACGGGCTGAGACACGACCATGTGACCCCAATTCGAATGTCCACATGGCTTGAAACACGGGCGTGTCTTTAGCCGTGTAAGACATACGACCGGGCCACACAGGCGTATGTCCCCTGTTTTGTGAAAAGTTTTCTATGTTTCTAAAAAGTTTCCTGAGTTATCGATTTAGTCCCGAAACCCTTTTAATGCATGTTTTGAGCCTCGTAAGCTCGTATTAGGGACAATATGAATGACTTTGATTGATGTACTTGGAATTTGAAATTGTATGAGAAATGTATGTTCGATTCTGAAGTAAGTCTGATAATGCTCCGTAATCCTATTCCGGCGACGGATACAAGTTAGGGATGTTACATATATGTTAAATAATAGTTATATATACTTATATTTATATTTATATTAAGTCATTAACCCAATCACAATTAAATCCATTACCCAAAACCTAAAAAAAAACTTACCCAACTAAAAAACTCAACCTAAAATACAAATTTTTAAAAATTATATTTAACACAATAAAATATTTATTATATTTATGTGTGTTTTTAATATAATAAAATATTCATTATATTCATGGTAGTGCTTTTTAATATAAATGTTTTTAATGTGTTAGAAAACATTTATTTAGTGTTTTTAGTGCATTTAGTATATTATATTTTTTGAAAAAAAATATTTTTAAATAAAAACTAATCTAAAAAATTTAAATATGAGCGGATCGAGTCAAGCCTAGATTTAGCTTTCCTAAATTGGGCTGGGCTTGGGTAAAAAAGTAAACCCATTTTTTGAGTCGATTTGGGACAAGCCTGGTTTTGAAAAATTAATCTAGATACCTTGCATGGGCTCGATTCAACTCATGAGCACCTCTAGGCACGGGTTCAAACCACAAGTTGGTTTTAAGAGATTTGTTTCTTCAAAATATTTGCTTTTTATTTTTCAAGAACGATGCTGCTTGTGTGGGTTTAGGGTAGAGTTTTTTTTCATAAGAAAGCAGATAAATCTTAGAAAGGAATAATGAAAAACGAATACTGTGTTAATAACATGTTATGAAATAAAAGAATAGAGAGAATAAAAATAAAAATAAATTAAAGAATAAAAAGAGAGTAAAAAACCAAAGATAGGACATCAAAAGAGAAAGTATTTTGTTCGAATGTTTATGATGTTTTTTCAAAATTTATATTTATAAACATTCATTTAATAATAAAATATTCATAACAATAATAAATTTTTTTATTATTTTTAAGTTCAACGAATTAATGGTTAATTAATATTACTTTATTATTATCATACAGTAATTAATAATATATTAATAAATTATTATTATAATTTTATTTACAAATATAGATTTCAAATTAAATTAAATATAGATATTTAAAAAATAAAAATTTAGGAGCAACACTCAATCGTATCAAATTGTAAAACTGATATTTGATACGCTTATCCAAAACTTTTGAGCAAAGTGATCTTTATTTCTAATTTCGGCCCCAAACAAAAAGCCTGCATCGTCATAAATTCGCAAATTAATTTAACTATTAGAATTTGAAGATTAATTATTAAGCTTAAATACAAAATCCTTCTTTAACCTTTGGTTCTTCTAGTGATATTTTAGTCTCACTTTATTCTAAATGTGATTAGTGGCACAAAACTTTTGACACTTTTGAAAAAATAAGTACTTAAATAGAAAGTATAGTATAGTTGATGGCTAACACTGTAATTATGCCAATTTATTTTACTCGACTAAAACCATGTGCGCCAGCACGAGCCGTAATTCAGAGGTTAAGCTAAGGCTCCTAAAAGATTTGTTGTTTGTTAGAAGACACTATTGTTTCAGGGGAAAAAAAACTGAAAGGAACAACCTTGTTTCGGCGAAAAGGAAAACGAAGAGGCTTTGTACTTATTTCTTTATTGTTAGTTAGGCCCCCCGATGGAGACCGGACCAACCGGCGGTGGCCTAGGTGGTGACTATCTATCCCAGTCGTCTCCTGCAACCGCTATATCGCGGTGGAGCTTCGAATTGTCGCGGCGGTACCAGCACGTTCTGGACAAGACTGTCCCGCACAATCTGTACCGTTGGATAGCATGTCTGGTGCTGGTGCTGATCTACGCCGTACGCGTCTACTTTGTGCAGGGTTTCTACATCATCACCTACGGCCTCGGCATCTACTTGCTGAATCTCCTGATGGGGTTCCTTTCTCCTCAAGTGGACCCCGAGATGCAGGATGGCCCCTCGCTCCCCACCCGCGGATCCGATGAGTTTCGCCCTTTCGTTCGCCGACTCCCCGAGTTCAAATTCTGGTTCGCCATCTCACTCTTCATTATTGTCGGTTATGATTTGATCGATGATTAAGTTTACAAATAATTCAAATTTAGTTTCATTCTCTTGAATTTTCTATCATGAGAAACAGAATAACTTATTCGGCGATTAAGAAACTTGCTAGATCGAAGGTCTGTTTTTGCTTCTTTTTTTCCTTTTCCTTGTACTGTTCCAAATTTAGGATAGTTTATTCAGTATTGACTCGAACCCGGCATGGTTAATTTGTTAGGGGAATTTGATAAAGTAAGCTTTTCTTGCATGAAAATTCATTATGCCTGAGCGTTGTGGGGGAAGAATTTAATATTGAAGTATATCGAACAAGGCTGGTAAACACAAATGATTAGAAATTTCTACTGTCGTTTACATTTTCAAAGAAAAAAGAGGAATCTGGAATGGATGAAATGAGAACAAAAATACCATTCAGTTGTTTCCCCTGGGGAAGGGTATGATATTCGCCAGCGGCACATTTCAGGGTCTTTATTCCTTTCCTTCCATCATGTTAACGGGTACATGACAACTGGAGCCTGTTATACCGATATAGGCTTGAGGCTTGATCACACATTCTCCATTGTCTTTTGATGGGTTGATTGCATAGAAACTTTTATCATAAGGTGTTTACTTTTAGGGAAAATCTATACCATACTATAAAACTAATGCTGTAATTCAGTTTTCTATTTTAATTCATTGACATTGAGGTCTCTTAATACTACATATGCACTATATAAATATTTTTTATTTGAGCTGAAACAGAGAAGTTTGTCCTTTATCTTCCACATTATTCCCTGCTTCCTCGTTCTTTGTCTATGATGTTGTTGTCTTCCATGCTATGGTTCTCGTCTCTTACATGCTCTTTTGTGTGTGAAGGTACTCTATTACAAAGGCCTTCTGCATTGCTTTTGTGATGACGTTCTTCAGTGTGTTTGATGTTCCTGTCTTTTGGCCTATACTCCTTTTCTACTGGCTAATGTTATTCATTCTAACAATGAAGAGACAGATATTGCACATGATCAAATACAAATATGTTCCTTTCTCTTTTGGTAAACAGGTATATCTAGATCCTAATTTCCTTTGTGAAAGGCAAACACAATATTCTTTATCATATTTTTTTCTTATGCTGTGGTTGATAGGAAGGAAATGGAGTGGAATGGAAAGCTACTTTCTTTTAATCCTTTCCGTTGTTTGGTAGGAGGAAAGGAAAACAAGAGGATTTGCACCTTTCCCTTTCCCTTTCCTCCAAATCCACTCCTTCTAAATGTGGGAGGAAACAACTCTTTCAACTTAAGTTGACAATTTTATTTAACTTTACCCTTAACATCTTGCTTTCACTATTTTCTATATTCATACCAAACATAATGAAAGAAAACTAACTTTCCTCCCTTTCCTGACTCATTATCCTATCTCCATTTTTCTTCCAGTTAGTATAAATTTTGTGCTTGATCGTGGTAAATAAATGTTGTCCTTTTGTTATTTTGTTAGCGATATGATGGCAAGAAGGCGCCTACAGAAAGTGTGAACCTTCTTCCTAGGGATTAAAATTAAATGCGTCAGGTATATATTGCGTGCTATAGTTGTATATATATGCTGGTTGTGTAATTTTTCTTCCTCGCTTTCCCCTAAATAAATTTATGTTTTGACAGCTGAATTCCCACAGGATTTGCTGGTAGTACAAGTTGTCCAAAAGGATCATCAATCCACATTACATATTTGTTAATTTTCTCCAGATTTTGACTGGGTTAGCTTTCAGATGTATTGGAGAAGTTTAGCTTAGAGAAACCAAAGTTATTATGGAAGGGACATGCAACATTTCTTGTCGCCTGTACCCTTCATCCAATGACATGCATTTTACAGAAAACACCAATCAAGCAGTGTAGTTGGATTATATCAAATTTGCTTTTAAATTATACCTTTGAAGTTGAAATACCCTTTTGTTCCTGGGATCAATGCTGTTTAGTTTTTACCTCAGTCAAGCTCCTTCAAATTATTTCATTATGGATATTCTATTATTCTTCTGCATAAAGGCATCCCCTTTCGCCTTGTTATTAATCAAAACTAATGCTTTACGAAAAATTGGGTTCCTGAGATTGAGATTGATGCTTCAGGAAATGGATAGCTTCGGCTGTGTCTGATCCAAAGCCTCAGAACTACCTTCGAAACTTAGATTTATCTCAGTTTATTTCATGTAATCATTATTTAAAAATAACATCAAACACTAGTGCTATAATCCGAAAATCTGCAAATTTGTCATGCAGGACATAATGAATCTTATAACATCTTTTGTCAAACAGGCATTTCTAATGTAACAAACCCTATTTATATGGTTAGAAAGAACAACATAATCAGCTGTTTGGGGTTTCAGGTGTATCACCTGAGGCATATTTGCCGATTCTGATATCAAAATTCCATCTCAAAAAAAAAAATGATGCAAATTATTGAAGATGGATAAACTTCAATGGCTGATACTAGACAATCAAACCAACAATGGCATTGTCGCTGGATCCTTTTGTATTGAGTATTTGCTAATACAAAGACATACTGTGAACAATCACAGTTTGCCTAAAGAATAAGGTTGCTTCGCCTAATGATTGAAGAAATGAATAGAAATCTTTGATGTATATAATTGCAATCTCTTCAAAATAGTAGAGGGATTATAAGAGGACCTTACTGTATTCAAGAACTTGGCCTGTAATATCCATAAACGCCATAAAAGGTCTGAGCAAAAGTAAGCACCAGCAATATACAAGCGGCAAAGAATGAGACGATGGCCCAAGGATTGTTGAAGTATCTGTGTTTCAAGGCTGCACGCCAAGCATTCCACTTATGGTTGTAGTATCTGTTCACATCTTCAGACAATTGGGAAAGATAACTGTCATCGATATCGAAAACAACCTCTTGACAGAGACGGTTGAAAAGGTCGGCGACTTCTGCATCACTGCCAAGCCAATGCTCGATAATGCCAAAGTAATGGAGGTATGCCACATCTTCATGTGAGTTGATCAAGTTGTCCATGAATATCACATAGGAAGTAATATCATTGCTGCAATCAATATGGCATTGCTCAAATGCTATCAGATTGAGGAAGAGGGATTTGGTTCCATCATGAATCAAGAGACGAGGAATGCGAAGAATCCCGTTCTTGAACTTAATGTCCCAGAAGCGATCGGTCTTCCTCTTTCTGAATTTAATACCAGCCTCTCTGAGCTCTGAGACACAATGGATTAGCTGTTGTCTTCGCTTATCGGCAACGCGGATGGCATTCGGTCTTTTCTTAAGCCAGTTTCGAGGTACGGGTTTGGGGCCAGAGCTTAAGAGACTTCTTCTGAAAACATCAAGGCAATGAAGGCCACCAAGATCGGAAAAAGGGTCGAAGGTGTCTGTATGCCTCATAGAGGATCCCAATCTGTTCATGTCACTCTTTGTTAATGGCTCATCCGTTGGCATTAAAGGGTCAAAGAATCTGATCGCCAATTTCGCAACCTTTCCCTTTTGGTCAGGCTCACCAAGTTGAATCCCCAGTAGCCTATCAAGCACAAAGAGTGGAAGCTGGTTCTCCAACATTATCATATCTCTATGAATAGCATGCATCGAGCCACGCATTGCAAAAACAGGATCATTTCTGGCATATCCAAGACGTTGGAATCCTACGGCAGCGCCTTGAAAAAGCTCGAGCACGAAGCAGCCATCGAGAACCAACATTTCGACGAACTCATTGCTGCTAAGAGTGATGGGTCCTTCATAACAGGCTCGAGCCCTTTCTTCAAGTTCCTTCATGGAATCAAGATAAACTTGTATTTCCTGATTTGTACGCTTCAAGACACGGTGAAGGGAGCGCCACTTGTGCTGATCCATTTGGCGTAGGCGTTTCTTGCCATGATGGTAAGGTCCTAAGGAAACAAATTGAGGGACATAAGATTTGATATCACCTTCTCTTAGATAGTGGGGAACTCTATAGATGCTCAGCCTTTCCCATGAACCAGCTGCATCATCTTGGCGAGCCTGCTCCAACTTATCTTTGATCGATATGATCCACTCAGACTCGGGCGGAGTGTCGGCCTCTTGGCAATTCTCATCATCTGCATTGATTGGGACCTGCAAACAATCAGATGGTTGATGCTGTTGTTGTTTCCGCAAATGATGTTCATGGACTTGAGCCAAGTCAAGGGATTTGTTGGTGCCTGTAGATGATCTAGGGAGTCCAGATTCCACAGTTTCCCTGAGTTTGAGTGTGATTAGGTACCAACTCAGGAGCTCTTTGTTGAAGACAGCTACCATGTTAATTGGTAAACAAAGCAAATCTGGAAATGATTTGAGAGTTGGAATTCCCAGAAGGAAATAAATTTGACTCATAAAATACACACAGCAGTTGACGTATAAATGTTTATTTAATGCTTTGAGGTGATGTGAACCAATATGGGGTAACCCAGTCCCACAAGAACCCCCGTGGCTCTTGGCTTAAAATAATAGTTTCTCGATGGGTTTTTTAGGCTCAACTTTTAAAACCTTCATTTCTTGTCCTACAACATTCAACAGGCTTTTTGTTGGTTAAATTGAATATACAAAGTTTATAAGTTTTTTTTTTTTTTTTTTGGTCAGCCACTGACTTGGAAAGCGTGCAGCAGCGGGTAACCTGCCTGCCAGTTTATGATATTCCTAAACGAAATTAGTAATAGAAATGGGCGTGCAGTTTGCATAAGAAATGAGTTCCTATCTATGCTTTTCATAAAGTCGAGGGTAATGACGGTGTTGCGTAAGCACATGGATGAAATGAGTGTGGTTGGTATCTGTTCAACTCATGTAATGACTCCATTCATACTAGAAGGTGGGACATGAGCAGCTTCAAACTTTTATATAAACCTTGCCTTTCTTAACTAATTTTAGATACAGATTCTCCAACTGCTCATAACAAATTTAACTATTAATTCAGTCATTTAAAAGCTAAAATTTATCTATAATAACAAAGAAACTAAAAAGAAAAAAAATTGTTAGGATTCAGTTTTATCGTAAAAAATTAGGTTTAGATAAATTTTTAAATTTTTCATTATCAGAGGCTTTTTTGTGAAGAATAAAAAGAATTGAATTCGTTTATATTTTTTTAAGGAAATAATATTTTTTTTAGCTAAAAATAGTGAAGTGTCATAAAATGATTGCCTTTTTTAGTCGGGACAATTTTTAATAATAAAGTATAGTTTAAATACCATTTGTGTCTATAGTGAGTTCCGTTATTTTATTATTTAATTAAATTTTGTTATGTAATTTTAATTTAATTAAAATAATTTAGGGTAAGATCTTTTAATTTTTTTATATTTTATTTTAATAGTTATTAGCCATAATAAGTTAATTGATATAATATTAAAAATTAATAAAAAATATTTTATAAAGACATAAAATTATTTTTTCTTCTAAATATATTTTAACTTTTCAAGTCTTTATTCATTAAATAAAAAAATTAAAGTTAATTTATTAAAATAAATTTTTGATACAACTTTCATGTGCAATTCCTGAAAGATGTATGTGACAAATTTATCAAAAATATCAAGATGTATGTGACAAATTTATCAAAAATATCAATCATTAATGTTGAGTGACAAGTTTTCATATTGAATTATTACTATAACATAATGAGTCAAAGGCAGAGTTGGTAGTCCAAGTCCAAGACGGCAACTTGGGGCTTTGAGGCCCAAATTCATGCCAAATCTAGATTAAACTTTGAATTCATCACAACAATACCAGCTTTCCAGTCAGCTGTTTTGACTAATGAAAATATATGTACAAGCAATCATAAATTAACTTCAAACAAACAAGGAAATAGCGAGTGAACTTCCATAGCTCCTCTTCTTCCATGCCCCAAAACAGCAGCTGGCACACATTTTTAACTCTCAGGCACTGCTAATTTTCTTAGTGTCTTCATTAGTCCAGTAAGGTTTGATGGTGTTTGCCCCATTCTTAACAGGATAGGAAGCCTCCATCGCAATGCCACACTTGCCAGAACGGTCATCAACGTTACGCTCCATCCTTATGTATCCATCTTCACCCCAACCGCTGCCCCATGAGTTCCTCACTGTCCAATATTCCTGACCGTTCTCATCCGTGCCATATCCGATGACAATCACGCCGTGGTCTAATGCTGACCCGCATTCACCGCTGAAAACTCCCTAAACATTTGACAACTGAGTTATAAACAGGATTTAAATTTGAATCAACTTATGGGATGGCTTGAAGGAGAAGCAGAACAGGTCAAGCTTACCGATTCGTAGAGTTGGAACGCTCTGCCACTAGCTTCAATGGCGACACTCACAGGTTGATGTGATACAGCCTTCTTCAATGCCTTCTCATCATATTGAACAACATCCTCGTACCCATCAATGCTGACAACCTTAGCGTTCTTCTATTACAAATCCCAAAAAGAAAAAACAGGGCATCAATCTCCAACCGTCGAAAACAAATAAACTACAAGAAATAGTGTCTTAGAATTAAGCTTTCGAAACTGACCCTCGCTGGATCGCATTGGTTATTATCAGCACCAAGGTAAGGATAGTCTTGTTCAGAGTCAATGCCACCGTTGTCAATAATGAATTGGAAGGCATAGTCCATTAGGCCTCCATCGCAACCAGCGTCGTAGGATCGGTCACAATCTACTAGCTCTTGCTCTGACAAAGAGATTAGTTCGCCGGTGGCGATTTTATTTATGCCTTCAACAGCTGCAATCGTTGAAAATGCCCAGCAACTTCCTGGTCAAGTGAACGATACAGAGCGGGTAAGCTTGATAATTAAAAAGAAATTAATTTGAAGTTGAAATGAAAAAAGAAAACAGCTCACCGCAACGCCCTTGATCCTTCACTGGAGTAACGGCTCCATGATCTCTCCAGTCAAAAGATTCCGGCAACCTGTCGCCGGCGCGGGAAGCATAACGTTGGCCGGGGTTTTTGGACTTCATGACTCGACGTTTAGGGTCACTCTTTGTACCCAAAAACATGGAACGGTACTCCTGGTTAGTTAAATCAGCGAACTTGTTCAACCCAAGTTTGTATGTGGTGTTTTTGGAGTTATGTTGGTCGATGAATTTCAAGTTATCCTTAAAGATATCGAACCGGTTCTCTTCCTCCCCTATATCGTTGTATTGTTTGCCATGTTTAACGAGCCAAGCTTGGTACAAGCTCATCACTTCATCATCGCTCCTCCAGTGATTTTGGCTGAAGCTGGATGCCCAGGATAAGGTGAAGAAGAGGAAAAAGAGGGTGGAAATGGGTGTTAATGTGGTTGCCATGGGAGAAATGACAAGGGTTGGTATGGTTATTGGAGGGAGTGGTTTGGTGAAGAGAAAGGAGAGAGGTACGGGGTTTATATAGAAATATGGAAATGGTAAATGTTAAAAGCATGACGGTGCAATAATTAAATAAATGTTTGGGGTCTAATTGGGGGGCCGAACCGAACTCATGCTTAGTTATGGGAGTAGAAGGGTGAAGACACTTCTGACATGCTGATGCAATTGCCACTCACTACATCTATCTCTCTGCATTATAAATTACAGTAATACGATTTTAGGTCCAATTATACTTCAATTGGAATTAGACCTCTGAAATTTTACCTAAAAACTGATTCAATTTTAAATAGAATAAGTATTAAATTAAAATCTTGGAATTATTTAGTAAAAAGAACATTTGAAAAATAAATTTTAAAAGTTCATAGAGTAGAGGGACTGAAGGCAGAATTGAACCTAAGATTTAATATCACTGAAGTGATAGAAAGATGAAAAGGCCAGCCGAGTCTATATGAACTTGGACAAAGCAGGGCGGCACCAAAGGTAAATTATTGCCCCTATAGCTAAGTTGTTAAATCTTATATTACCTTTGTCTCTAAATTTAAATTAGTGGATTTTATTATTATGAATTAATTTTAACTGAAAGTATTTAAATTCAAATTTCGTTATGCCATTTCTTTTAAGTTAGTTCAGATTATTTTATTTTTTAAATTTATCGTAAGTTTATTAAGAATTTTTTCAATATAGAATCCACAAAATTTCATTTTTTTTATATAAAAAATTTCTGGAGTGTTAATTGTGTTTATCTGATTGCATGTTAGGAAGAGAGTATAGCAAGTTGCAAAATACATGATATGCTCTATTGTAGTAGTTGTTTGGTAGCGGTTGGTCATAACTTGAGTAACATGCGTTATTGTTCCTTTTTCTCAGCTTATGAAATTCAGTGCAACCCCTTTGAAATATCCCAACTTGCTCTTTTTTTTTTTTTTTTTTTGTATATAAATTATCTGAATATAGATATCGCCACTCACTCCATGTGAGCATCCCGAGAGAATCATTTACTCACCGTGAGATTTCTTTTCTTTTGGTTTCAGGATATAATCTACAAATTACCTTTCCAAGCCGCAATCTATCTTGTCTCATACATTCACTTCCTAAAGGGGCGGGAAATTTCGACTCATGGGATTTCACTCTAATTGGCATTGGCATATTTGGTGAAGGTACATTTAAGAGATATTTTAGGTTATCGAGTTATGGGCTTTCAAGCTGCGCATTTAATACGGGAATCGACAAAACCCTGGTAGGTTCAGAGCAAAACTAACGGCCAATGCCATACCAAAAAAACAGCCAACGAACCTCACTCTGCCTACCCTCTTAGGTAGAATTAACAACGAACAAGAACTGAAGCTTCCCGCTTACTTTCTTCACCACATCTCTTTTGTCTTTACGTAGCAACCGCCAACTACCGAAGCATCAGCTTGAAAACACTGCCTCATCCGCTGCCAGTTTTTACCCCTTTTTGCTTCATTTCCAATCTATTCAGTCCTTCCAGAAACAGACACAAGTTAAAAAACTTGCAAGCTGTGATTATCGACTGAACTTGAACGCTTAAAGATTGAATCGTAATTTAGAAAATGTACTTTTCTTTTGTTATTCCCTGGTTTACCAGAGACAGTTTTAGAAATGAAATGGAAATTTTTATTGTTTTTGACGTAAGACAGGCCTATAATTCCTACTAAAAGATTTTATGTATAAATTTGTACCCCAAAAGCATTTCAGTATACAAGCATCTCGCAAGGGCAGAGAGAAAGGCTTAGCTGACATTCCTCAATGAAGCACAATATTGACCACCCCCAACAAACTAAAGACCCAAAAAAACATAAAAGTACAAAGAATAGAAAGAAATTTTAAAAATATTTGAAACTCTGGACAAACTCGAACTGAATTGCACGTAAAAACTGGATTGTTGTGAGAGGTGCTTCTCCATATTTACTGGCAACACCATCTACATTTGCCCCCTATTTGGTCCAATCTCATGGTGCAGCAGTTCCATAGGTTGCGGGGTAAAGATTTTAATTTTGTTCAGAATGCCTTGTCGAAACCTGTGTGTCAGTTTTTGGTTCATGCTTTCTTTTACTTCGATGTTTTGATCTGGATGTCCTCTTTGTGCTATGCTTCACTATTGGATCTTGAATGCCCATTGCTGGTTTTTCATTAGCAGGGAGTTCCGGGGGAGCATCTGGCCATGGAGTGCGTTTTGATGGGACCGTGATCTCCAGAGGTGGGTCAATTATCCATCTGCATGATGTACAAAGTAATGATCAGATGGGCGATCGCATTTGAGGAGACCAAGCCAGAGATTGATTTCCATCGTCAAACAACACAGATTTTTAAAGAAGGCAAAAACCAATTAAGAATGCAGTAACATAAAGAGTTTAGAGAACCCAAAATGGAGAGGAAACAATTTCAGGACATCAGAAATGAAATATGAAAAATTGGAGTAACTAATATTCACACTTCGATGCATCTTAACTCGAAAAGTCTCAAACTAACAACTAAATCAGCGGAGTACATTGTGCATATTTTCAAGAAAAACCAAGGAATAATCATCCCTTAGTAAGCAAGTATAAAAAATGCAGCAAATGTATAAGCGGTCAACAATATGATACAAGGTATTTAAAAATTCCAGCAAAAATTAACCACCAGTTGAAGATGCCCAAGTTTGAAAGAAATCATAAGATATTTCATCTATGAATCCATAAGAGGAAAAACCACAGTAACTCCATAATTATTTACAAAAGCTATAACCCATATGGTAAAACAAAAATCACAATCATCACACCTTAAAGGTCCATGGAAAGGCATATTTTTGTAATGAAGAAAATTTCAGCACAAGATTTGAAAGAAAGGGTGTTTAATTTAGCACTTGCCAATGCCATTCTGTATATAAGAAAGGGTGTTTGATTATATTTATCCAACCTTTTCCTGTACAAAATTTTCAAATCATTTGACAAGAACAACACAAATATGGCACGGTTATAAGCTAGCCCTTACTAATATTAAATCATTCTGAATGTATTGTTATCATCATTGACTACCCATTGAAACCATTAGGCAGCAGAACACTAAAATGTAACGAGAGTAGGATACGAGATTTACTTGGGAGGAAATTTGCTATCAGCACGAGCTTCAACTCGAAGCCACCAAAGCAAAACCTGACGACCGCAGTTTCCAAGTGGCTCCACCACCGAAGGGTCATTAACCAAACCCAGGGGACTCTCAATATCATCATTCAACATATCAATATCCTTAATCCATTTCGGCTTATCACTGCTATCTTTCCAAAGCAACCTAGAATTCAAAACAAACCCTGACCACTCCAACTTCCTGGGCAGCACAGTTGCCCGATCATCGATATAAACCGCACTTTTCCCAGCAAATGGCAATGTATTAAAAGTATGCCATCCTGCCAACATATCGGAGGCGTTACAAGCAGGGCCTTGAACAGGCATTCTAGGATTCTCCTCTTCATCCTTTTTCCGATCCGCCATCTCATCAGTATTAACCGAATGAGTAAGTATTCCAACTGAAACAGCCCCGAACCATTTCACATTTTGGATCTCATCAAAAAGTTCCATACCATGCATATTGCTATCATCGGCAAACATAACAATTCCATCCAATTTCTTCTCTCTAATAATTCTGTGCCAAAGTATCACGAAAACTTAATCAAATCTATAGTTCTAACAACCTAATCCCAAAACGTATGGATTTTAATGATTTTCACAATTGAATTAAATTTAAAATTAAACAAACAAGTACCTTAAAGCACGAAGACGCATCTTGGACTCTAATTTATGTCGTTCTTCCCAGGAATTCGGCATCCGTTGATTGAATCCGACGTGGATAGTTTTCAAACCCGATTTCGCAATAAGCGACGCCGTTTCGTTGCTGACGCCACCAGCTTCCACCACGATCCAAACCAGATCGTAGGGAACCAGCATTAGAGAGTGCATCACACCGGTCAAATGCAGCGCTTGGAAAGTGCGTACATACGTCGGAGTGACCACGATAACCGTCCTGGGATTCTTGATGCCGAATTGTGACCTCTGCTCCTTTTGAACTATTTCTATGATCCGGTGCGCCTTCATGACCTCAACCGGGTCCGGATGCGGCCAAGGCCTGATCCGGATCCCGTGGCGCCCCACGACGACCCTCGAATTGGTGACCGTCTTGTTAAGCAAAGGCAAGTCAAGGTTGGCGACGGGGTTGTTGGAGAGAACGGAGTGGACATCGAGGGTTTTGACGAGCTCGGCAGTGGATCGGAACGGCGACGTATAGAAGTTAGTAGAAGAAGTGGAGAACAAAAAGAAGAAGACCAAGCGAGAAAAGCGGTAGCCGAGGAGCAAGCTGATTAAACAACAAAGAGCATGGAAGACAAGCCAGAAAATGGCGGCAGGGGATTTAATGGCACTGTCGGAAGACGAATCCAACGGCCCAGATGATCTGAAGCTGTTGGTTCGACGGTTGATGTAGCTCTGGTGCAACGCAGAAAGCTTCATCCTCTTCGAAATCTGTCCTCTCCGAAGCTCCTGCAACAGAGAGAAGAGGACGAAGAAGAAAACAATGGAAATATAGCACGGATTATGATTATGTTTTCAAATATTTGGGTAGGTCGATTGGGTGGGGGAAGGTGAGGTTACGAAATCGATTACTTTGGAATTACGGTTGAATTGATTCAGGGTTACTGTCAGATTGCTGCTCTTGGGTTTGTGGCATGCCCATCTTCCTCTAATTCTTTTTTGTTTGGGACATAAGCGCGTGGTTTAGGGGAATTTAGACACACTTATGAAAGAAAATAAGCCAAATGGAGGGTTTTAATATGGGAAGAAATAAATTTCCTTTCCTAAATTTGCTGAATCAATAATTAGTTTAGGAAAATGAATTAATGTAATTTTAATTTCAAAAGTATAAATTAAAAAAGAAAAGGTGTGATTATTATTTAATTTAAAGCAGAGAGAATAGGGTTTGATAAAGGGTAGAGTAGGAAGGAGAGTGGGTGGGCGGGTGGGTGGGTGGTTGGCTGGTTGTGATGATCAGGACCCCCGTCAACTGCTCGCTTCAAAATTTGAAGTTTTATTACTTTATTTTATAGGAAACATGAAAATAGTATTTTTCTCTTATAAGATGATTCCAAATCATTATCCATTCTATTTACTTTCCTCTTACAAACACACACTGAATAAAAGCATTGGAAATGAAAACTTAACAGCCACACTCCCAATCTTAATCAAACAAATTCCTTTCTAATATTACATGTAACGCATGATTTTTTCATTTTTAAAGAATATACAAAGTTGGAATTATAAACGAAAATAATTATAATATTAATTTAAATAAAAATTAGATAAAACATCATGCAACAATTATAATAATAGTTCATGATATAAATAAAACATACTTACACTTAAATAATAAACACATTAAGTAATATTGATTAAAATGTAATTGTTAAAATTTTACTTCACTTTCAAAATAAACCTACAAAAACTAAAGAAACAATGGATGTATAGAAAAAAAAAAAACAATTCTAAGAGTGATCGTTACACAAAACATAAGTAACTTCCAAAAATTTCAAAATTAATATCATAATATTATATTATCTCATTATCAATGAAAATAATTTTCAATCATTCTCTAGTTCCTTTATTCTTTAAATATGAGATTTTTTTTTACCCAATAATTCAAAAAATTAAATTAATAACTTAAATGGAATGGCCATAACATTATTTACCAAAATGGTGCGTTTTGAACAGTAACTAAGGGTGGTGCTTAACAAGATGGCGGCACCACCCATTTTTTTGCCCACCATCATTAGGCTATCATTAAGCCATAATAGGGATGAAAAAAATTAATACTTTATTGTCATGCCGCCTTACATGACGGCACTAGTATCACACTTATACCGAGTAAAATACGAGTAACATACGAGTTTTGAAAAAAAATAGTTTTTAACGGCTGGAGGAGAGATGTCAAGAGGCACCACTGGGTCGGAAGAGATGTGTCAAGCGGCATCGAATGGAAGAAAGCTGCCAGGTGGCACCACTACAACAGATGCGACCAGACAGCCACAGGGTGATTTTTTTTCATGGCCTGTACTCTCTTGCACCCTTTTGTTGCCTTCTCCCTTCTCAAGCCAAATTTTCATGAGTTCATGGGTAAATTTATACCCATTTTTTACCCTTTATAAAAACCATGTTGGTCCCCTCAGCCATGGCACTAGTGTTGTTTAAAAGTAAAATGAAATAGTTTAGGGAGAAGAGAAGAGAAAAAGGTTTTGTGGTGGTGGAAGGAGAGGAGGCAGCAATATCTTAGGGTTTTAAGATACATTTTTTGTAATTATTATTTTTTTGTTTGTTTTGTAATATTATTATTTGTCCTATTTTGTGGTTTTGGAAGGGGCAGCAAGTTAAGGTTTAAAGGCACATTTTTAATTTTTTTTAATTTTTATTTGTTTGTTTGTTTTGTAATCTTTATTATTTGTCCTATTTCATGGTGTTGTGTTATTTATTAGTTGGACATAAATGTTGAGTTGAGGTTAGATTTTAGAATGCATGGTGTATTCTTGTACATTTAATTTATAAATTATAGAATTGGTATTTTTTTTGTGCTTATGATTTAATTTTTTTCATTAGTGCACTTAAAAATATATTTTATTTCCTCGTTTATTTTTTATTTCTTACTTGTATTAGTTTTACAATCTAGCCGGTTTGTTCAAATTTTGTGTTTCCAAAATTACATTGTTCAAAACTAAATAATTGACCTACATTAAAATTAGTGTTTCCAAAATTACATTGTTATTAATTTATTTATATGGTTAAAAAATATTATTAATGTTTTCAAAAAATAACAAACGGTACAAAATGTATTTTCATTATTTGTATATTATTTATCTGTTTAGTCAGAGATTTTTTTTTTTGAAATTGCAGATATCCAAATGAGTTCTTTGATTAGATCAAACGATCACACAATAATATGATTAATATGCCGGTAAAAATATTGTTATTTGTTATTCATAGGTCCCATCATAAAGTTGTACGTCATTTTTTAGTTTAATTGAGAGATTTTAACTAATGTGGTAATTTAATATGGTCAGGGTAAGTATCGAGTATTGAGGGCCTGTGTCAATGGCTCAGGTTACGGTCGGATGAACGGATTATGCCATACTTGGAGGCAATCGAATTTGGATCAACGACATTGATCTGCATATTCGATTTGAGGGCCAAATTGATATCTGCTTTGATTAAGCGGTGGTGCTCAGAGACCTACACATTTCATTTGCTATGTAGGGAGTGCACCATCACCCTAAAAGATGTTGCACTACAACTCGGGCTCCCAATCGATGGTAGTGCGATCACGAATACAAGTTCTGAACCGGCGATGCTATGCTATTGCTTACTTGGATGCTCACCCGATGATGATGAAGATAGATTTACGAGTTTGAAATTTTCCTTATTGAAGGGAAATTTTGAACATTTACTGAGCAGTGCCATTGAATGAGAGAAGATGTGTGCTGCTTAAGCGTATATACCCCATCTAATAGGGAGTACTTATGCCAAACGCTAATATTAATAAGATCCATTTGATGTACTTGCCCCTATTGTCTGATTTAGAAGTTGTCCGTTTGTATAGTTTGGGCTCAAAGGTATTAGCAACGTTGTATCACGAGCTTTGTTGGGCGAAAAAGCATGAAACAGAAGACATAAGCGAGTTTCTGATCTTACTGTAGTCTTAAGCGTCATACATGATGCCATTTTTTACATCAATTAGTCACCAAACACATGTCTTCCCACTTGTAAATAGGTAATAAAATTTAAGCGTTACATCAAGAATTTTTCTTTTTATGAAAATGTGTTCTAACAAGATTAATTTTTTTATAAATGATATACTTGTCTGGGTATCGGGAGGTCCTATACCCTTGCGATTTATCGACAAATTATTGAGGCATACATCGGGGAGAGGGTAATTTTTTCTAATAATCATGTCATGTAATTACTTTATTTATGTTATATGACTCATGTTACTATAATCATATTATTAATTGTGCAATTTGTGTGGATGCCATATTTTGCCCCAGACATTGATGTTGTAATTCCTCTGTTAGCTCACATCCACTCACACGTATGGTGCAATAATACACCTGTATTGAATTTTTCAATAGTCGAGTGGTACAACGGGGATCAAGTTATGCGAAAATTTGGGTGTAAACAAGATATTTCAGATGTTCTACAAAATTTTGACAATGTCCACAAAACTAACAAAAGGGGAAAAGAATCAAAGAATTGGGCATAAGAGTATCAACAATATATTGCATTGTGGAATGCCCAAATGGAGCGGAGACCTCCGATGGATTTTGATTTTGGTTTACAGCCCTCGGTCGAGTACTAACATTGGTACATCGAGAATTGGAAACCATATTTATTTGGCAGCCAATTGATGGTCGTCTCGCCATACATGCACCAACGAAGGCACTACCAACGTCGACGAGGTTATCCGCCTCCTGCACCTCAACCTGAACTAGAGCGATCTAATACACGATCTTTGGTAGTTCTTATCATTTGGATTTGGGGGTACATAATTATCTTACAGAGTCGTCAGGCTATGCGTATCACTTAGAGATTCTCAATTCCAGCTATGATCATCAGCAACAGAGATTATCAATAATGTTTGATATATTTAGCCCATTACCACCCCAGTACTCCACTCCTCCCGGGCTAACCTTTGAGACATACAATTTTTTGAGTTTGTTTAGCACACTCAAGGTTCACTGTTGGATGCTGTGAATGAAGCTTCACGTAAGGAGAACAATGATCATTACGAACACCCCCAACGCCAATGTCAGCACAACAACAATTTACCCTACAGACAACTCCATCAAACCATCAATTTTAGTACATGTAACATTATCTTTATTGCATGTATTTTATAAGTGTAATTCAAATTTTAAAGTTTCTATAATATATAGTTTAGACATTTTCTCAGTATTTCAATATAATATTCACTGAAGTGTAATCTTTTTATTTTGTGCTTGAACATGTTTAAGCAATATCAAATTTCCATCATAATCAAATAAATTTTAATAAAACTAAAAGCTTACTTGAATTCTACGTAAAATGAAATATTACTTCAATTGGTAACAACATTTCACATATATTTGAACATGGAGTAAATAAATTCATATTCCATTTGATCGGGATAATTGTCTAGGATGGTAGGTTCGATGTAGGTATTTCCCCCGATTATGACCAACTATTCTACACAAACCGCAACATTTTGGGTTAGTTTTCTCCCTCAAGTCCATTTTACCATGAATCCTAGTAACATATCGGTGACCTTTCTGCTTCTGACATAACCCTATGTTTAAGATCAACTCAAAAGTTGGAGAAGACATTTCCCATGTTGACACATCAAGCAAAGTGGGGAACTCGTTTCCCAAAGAATGCAATTTATATTCCAGAGTATACACATCATCGATATATTGTTCAACATTGATCCAGACGTGAGCACAAGTTGCAACAATGTGCGTACAAGGGTATGGAAGTGTCTGGAACTTCCCGCAGCCACACCACCTATTTTAGAGATAAACTCCGTAAGACCTAAGTGGGATACTAGGTTGACAGTTGATGGACTCTGTAAATTGAAAAGTTTCTAGCTGTAGAGAATATAATTCTACATGTATCGACCTCGCTCTCTAGGTATTCGCATCTATTGCCTTCATAACCTCATAGACAAACACAATCTAGTATACTTGTTTCAGCCCTATTTTTGGCATTAAGGTTGCTAGCCTATCGAATGTAGTTGAGAAAACAAATGAAATTAGAAGATGTCTTGCTCACCTCAAGATGGAGTTAACAACCTCTGCTAAGTTGGTCGTCATATGACCATATCGAGATCCGTCATCGAAACTTTGAGTCCATTTCCACGACTTCATGGTACCCAACCACTCCTGAAAAAAGAGTATTCGTTTCACCATGCATATCAGCCTCAAGCCTAGTCAGCCTTTGCCTAAAATGATGTCGTTCTAACTCATACGATACATATGTATTCTAAAAAAACATGTTACATTTTAAATTTAATTTGTGAAAGTATTAAGAATATTTAAAAAAATATTTTGAAATATTTATTTACCCATTTGCACTACTTGTTTGCTTCAGTCTGCATTCTTGTAGTCTTAGTGGAAGTTGGTAGTGATGTGGCAGATATAGTAAATAGATCTCCACAAAATACCAAAACGCTTAATCGCAACAATTAGTCCCTTCAATCTATCAGATATGATGCAAATATTATCTTCTCTAACAATATACATTTGCAAGTTCATTAGGAATTCCCACAATTCCATGTTCTCTGACTCCATAATGGCAAACGTTATCAATAATAAGTTTCAGTTCTTGTCTTATACAACCGCAATAAGGAGGATCTGTACATATTTTCCGTAGAACCAGGTGACATCAATCTGCACAAGCGACTTGCACTGGGGAAAGGCCCACACGCATGGATCGAATGTCCAGAACATCTAGTTGAAAATTCTTCCCAGTTATAATTGGTCATCCAGATCATAAAAAGGTTGTGTCTATAACTCAACGAAAGTCCCTAGAACATACTCTTGCACAACTACTATTCACCCCTAGAGTTCATTGTACAACGCATCCTAATCTCTGTACAACTGCTCCATAGCCATCTGTTTAGCTATCTATACTTTCTAGTATAACACTCGATACTGGAATCATTCTTGTATTTTGGTAATTAGTACCGATACAGGAATGGTAGGCATGTCATTCACCATTGGCATGATACAGTTGTAGATAGCTTTCGCATCAAGTTTGCGATGATCTTGCGTCATACGTGCAAAAATGCATGTATGAGGCCCAACAAATTTTTGGATCTCCCACATTTGCGACATCTGGATAAACACAGCTCATACCACTAATTACACCTTTTTGCCGACCTGCAACACTCCCCAATATATAATGTCGGTTTAGACACAACGTCTTTGTAATCAATTAACACCACGTCTTCATCATTTACAAATTTCATCTCGGTAAATTTGATGGGATTTAACGAAATTTGAAATTTGTAGAATAGTTCTAACATCCTCTTCCCACAACGTCTAACAATTTTTGCACTAATCTTTTCTTTCATATTATCAACAAACACATTTCTATTAAATCTCATTACTATTTGTTAGCGAGATTCAAAAATATAACCAATTATTATTATTAAAAGTACTCCATTAAAATAAACAAATACGAAGAATTGATTTTCCATCTTCAATGCTAAATCTGTAAAAATAATGAAATTTCTCAATAATTATTTGAAAAACAAGATTCTACTATAAAAAATAAAATAAAATAAATATTGTACTAACCTTTTCCTTTTTTTCTTCTTTGTTTTCTCCTTGTTTACAAAAAAAAAATTCCCTTTATATTATCAATTAATTGCTAAACCATTCAAGAAAACATAAAATGTTGACGTTTAAATAAGGGTCCGATGCCGCCTAACAACGCTCCTCCAAATGGTGCCACCTAACAATGCCCTTCCACCTAAGTGTCGCCTGACAGCTCTCTTTCATCCCCTTCCAACTTGTATCAAACCGAATTTTATCAGATATGAGTGCTATATACCAGTGTCACCGTTTAGGGTGACGCCACCAATAAAATATGAATTGTTTTCAAACCCTATTATGGCCTAATGATGGCCTGATGATGGTGGGAAAAAATGGGTGGTGCCTCATAAGGTGGCGGCATCACCCATGGTTACTATTCAAAACATACCATTTTTGTAATTTATTTGATTGGGATACCATTTAAGTTATTAATTTTATTTTTTGTATTATTGGGGTAAAAAAGCCTCGAATACGATACGATATTACCTTTTTGAAAAACCATTTCTTTTAATGCTTCATTTTTGTTTGTATAATTCTAACTTTTTTATGCTAACAATCTTCATTTTTCTTTCCAGTAATTTTTCTTATATGTTACTTGATTGAATATGCCTAATTATTGGGTGATAAAATTAAATTTTAATTATTACACAACTCTAAAATTAATTAAGTGATAATTAAATCCTTAGAGTTTTATTGAAGTAATAACTTTAATTTAAAATTAGTATAACTTTTTAATTAATAATTCTAAATTAAATTATAATTATTTTTAAGTTAATTTAATAATATGTTAAAAAATAAAGTACATTTTTGTCTATTCAAAGGGATTTTTTTCTAAACTGGTTATATTGTACATGAAAAAAAGAAAAAATATATTTTTTTATCGAGATAGAACTAAATAACTCTTACTTCTAGAAGGGGTTTTTTTTTACCCAAATAATATAAGAAAATACTTAATTAAAAAAAAGAATGAAAAATAAATTAATTACGAAAATAGACATTTGTTACAGTGTTCTAACGGTGCCGCCCGACATATTGGCAGCACTAGATTGAAATGTGATGACCTAAAACATTTAGGGTCTTGATATGTAAATATCTAATCTTGATTGGCAGTTGGAAAAAAAGGCTTTAAGGTGCTACTTGATAGGAGGCTGCACCAAATTTTAAATAGAGTAAATTGCTTCATAAACCCCTTTTATTTATTATTTCTTTTATTCCCTTTTAACACCAAAATACAAACTGCTTCGGTGTTTATTATTTTCTTATTACCTAAATAAGGTTATGAGGCAAATAATAAACAAAATTGCCTTGAATAAAAGAAAATACAAACTGCCATTTCTCTACTTTCTCCGAACATTTCTAACAAATGCTTGCAAAAATGGATATAAAAACTTTATTGTCAAACAAAACATTTCTAACAGTTATAAATTCTTGCAAAAATGGATGTCTTTTCAGTTTTGTATTTTATCTCCAACTACCTTAATTTGAATAATTGACTTAATCACAAAAGATAATCTCACCTTCAAATAAATTATTAAGTTGAGAGAATTTTGAGGTGAGGAGCAAGTAGCTCAACTTCACTGTGATTTCCTTGTCTACAAAACTTATCCTATTTTTCAGTGGACGGGGAAAATAGAGAAAGGGCAATTTGTATTTACGATGATGGAGCAGGGAGATCACATGGCTTGCTTTTCGGCACTGGAGCATTAGCCTCTGATTACTTTATTTAGGTACTAAGCACATAATAAACACCAGAGTAGTTTGTATTTTGGTGTTAAAGGGGAAATATAATAAATGAGGGGGGTTTATGAGGGAATTTACCCTATTTAAAGGTTGGTGTCACCATGCTGTCAAGCGACACCTTTAAAGCTTTTTTTTTCAGCTGTCAATCAAAACGAGATATTTACATATTAGGTCCCTAAATATTTTAGGTCATCACATTTCAGTTTGGTGCCACCAATATGCCAGGCAGCACCGTCAAAACGCTATACCAAATGCTCATTTTCATAATTAATTTGTCTTTCATACCTTTTTCGTAATTAATTATTACTTTTATATTATTTGGGTAAAAAAGCCTTTCTAGAAGGAGTCGAATGATTTAGATTCCCTTCTACCTTAAATATCTAAAAATTAATAAGTTAAATAATTTACATTTAATAGATAAATAAAAAAAACCATCTAATTATTTATTTAAAAAGATAGTGATGGATTTCATCTAAATAACAAAATAAAAAAATATTAAATTTGTGTCAGTTTCTCCTTTTCTAGGAAAGGAACTCATCTCCAAGTTAGCTTCATTTCTGGATATAGTGGTTAGCTTCATTTTTGGATATAGTGGTTCACCAATGAGTGAAACAGAGAAAGATGAACTACATTAAAAGTTTCGAACATTCTCATATTCTTCGGCTGTCATTAAACTTCTTTAAAATGCGATAAGGCTCATACTTCTTCAATTGTAGCTTATTATGCGTGTAACTAAAAATATTTCCTTCCACATAAATACCATAACATCATCATCTACTTCTTCAAAAGTCCAAAAAATTTAATGCTTATCAATAATTGCTTTATTACTTAGCACTGGTCTTTTCAAGTCTATGTTTGACCTTTGCTTTTATATAATGTGCTTGTTTCACCATGTTGGTTGCAGCCATGCTTGATCATAAGGTCAATAAAAGTTGGATTAAGTCTAAACCAAGTCAAAGGCATTGCATATAATTAATGTAAGAGGATGGCTTTCTAGTTGCATGGTGAACAACATTATTGTAGGCAAACTTCACTTAGGATAAAACATAAACCCACTTTTTACGCTTATCTTCACATATGCTAGGAAGATATTACCTCAAGTACAAGTTATAACTTCAGTTTCTCATCTGTGTGTGAACAATGCTACTAAATTTAAAAATGAATAAAAAAAATCCCAAAGGGACATTTAAAAGTGATTAAGGAATCAAGTATCCATATCTGAAGTGATTGACTTAGGGATTCCATGTATCCAAACAATCTCTTATAAAAAAAATTGAGCAATATTAAAAACCCTTATTGTTTTTCTTGAAAGGAATGAACTCATTGAGTTCACAATAGTCTAAGCATAAATTCCATAAACAAATATTCCCAAATATGCTCAAGACCGATATGCACTGGTATAAATCAATATTAACTGAAACAGATCAAAACACACTAACATTTTGAGTAAAATGAAATTTAAACTACTTTATATCAATTTAAGACTAGAGTGGTATGTACCGACTAGTACGATCGGTACTGAAATGATATTGACTGACATGGTCTTATCTTTTCCAAGATGTCCAACTAATCCTCCTCCAAGCAAATATTTAAGAACTTTCTTATATAAAGACACACGTGAAAGAAATAATCTATTTATGATAAAATAAAAAGAAAAAAAAGATTTATTTCCTTTCATAAAGAAATTTTCGTAAATATGAAAACCATTGCTAGTTTTTTTGTTGGCATTTCTCTCAAATTGTTCCAAGATCTTCATCACCTACATTACTATCTCACTAGAACAAAACAACCTTAATACGACACTTTTGCGCCAACCTTAATACGACACTTTTGCACTAACACTTTCTTAAGCGTCAAGATAGACTTGTCGATATACGCTTTGACCAAATTTTTGTATAAGGGTCGGGATATGCATTTTTAAGGCAATGCTTAAATAAAAGTCGGCTTTGTCCAACATTATGCCGACTTTTGTTATATATTTCCCAACTATATAAAAGCTCACCATATGAAAAGCCTAAGACAACTCTTTTTGGACTACGCTGACCTTTTTTGTGTCGTTTAAATTTTTACTTTTAAGCAACTTTTTTTGGGTGTTGGAAAAATCTAATCATATCTCGATTGTTTAGGAAGAGTTGCGAAAATGTTAACCTATCCCAACTTCTATTTTTCATTGGCAAATATTTTATCCAACCCAACCTTTTTTTTGTTTCCTTTGTTTGCTCATGATTTATCGCAACCTTTTTTTTTTTGTTGGCAAATATTTGGCCTAACCCAACCTTTTTCTGTGCTACCTTTGTCTACTTTCAATCTTCAACAACATGTTGTCATATCTGCGATATTTATTATCGTTTTTTCATAATTTATTAACATTATCAGAGTAGTGGTCTAGTTTTGAATCTAGTGAACGTCTTACTCATCCTCTTTCCTAATTCTCCATTTTCATAGGCACCACAAAGAGACCCAAAAAGTTGGGCATATGAATGATATATATGCGCGTATAGATGTTGAGCTAGGTTATCTCCCATTGATCATCGTCTTTGATTCTCCTCAACTTCACCATAAGTTCTATCAAAACTCCACTCAGCAAAGAGGATCCTTTTGAGTAATCAAAGAATGAGAAGGCTTTTACATCGAAAAGTGTGTTATGGAGGTAAAAATGATTTTCTCAAACTCTTTTTATTCGAATTATTTGCTTATGTCAATAGTTCGTGGGAAATTTCATTTAATTATATTAAACTTAACTTTGTGCTACTTGTCAAATGTGGTATATGTGCATTTTTTTTCTTGTCATGTACACAATCTTATTATTGGTTTATGTGAATCTCCGTTGGATAAGGTCTTAGTTTGATATTGGACATTTGTCTTACATGTGCTCGATGAAATGTCTAAGTGGTATTTGCAAGTTTAAATAGTTGGGTTGTTGCATTTTATGTTGTTGATGAAATGTCTATATGGATATTTGCGAGTTTAAATCCTCATGTTATTTCATCTTAATTATTTTAACAGGTGGTGGAGAAAAGTTGGATGGATGCTCCGAGATTTAGTGTCAATCACTTGGCTAGAATAGAAAGATTCCTATCATTTGCAATTGGAAATCACTCTTTAATGAAAAAATATCTTGTACGTGTCATCGTTGCAATAATAGGATATTGCATGAACCACATATTATGGGTAAACATCTTCGCCTTAATGATTTAATAAAAGAGTACAAGCATTGGATTTTTCATGTAGAATCCATTGAAAGGCTATCAATGTAAACCAACTAAACAGTGAGATCTTCTCCGTCAATTAGTACGTTGTCACAAAACAACAAAGTCGATATAAGAGATATCATAACGGATGCTCTAGGTATTAACATCCCAACTCCTAATGAGAGTGTTGATGGATTTTCAAGCGAGTTTCATAATAATGCTCCAGTGCTTGATGCTAATGATGCCCAAATGACTACAGAGAGAGCAACTACTCTTTTAGATGATTGCAATATTTCGCTCTTGTAACAGCCCAATTTCGGTGAAATCGAAATAGTGGTTTTGAGACCACAAATCCAAGTCGAAAATAAAATTTATTTTTATTTTATCATATGGTCCACAATATGATAGAAATGTCATGTGAAAATTTTGATAAGAAAATTTTATTGATTATGTGTTTAATTACGAGAAGGACCAAATCGCATAAAATGTAAAAGTTGGATTCTATTAGCTAGAAGGATCAAATAGCTATGGAATTCAAAACTTAAGGTCCTTATATGGTAATTATACCATTAAATAAAAGTATGTAGATATTATAATGACTCATCCATGAAAATTTAGAAAAAGGGAAATGACTAAATTGGAAAGTAAAATAATTTAATTAATTAAAAGATGATAAAAAGAAATATCATCTTAGTTTTATCATCTTCTTCCCCAAAAACACATGGAAACCTTAGGAGAGAGAGAAGAAACTTTCATGGCCAAATTGGGTAAGTTTTCTTGTCCTGTTTTTAGTAATTTTGATATTTTTGAAACTAGGATAGCTTAATCTATCTATTTGGGAGATTAATTTGAAAAGTTATCAAAGTATGAAAATTACGTCATGGATGTATATGCTGAAAATTTGAAATTTATGGTAGAAAATGAAAGGTTGTTGATAGATAAACAACTTTTACAAAGTGATTTTTGATGAAAACATATTTAGGGACTAAAATGCAAAGTGGTGAAAATTGATGAAAAATTATGAAATTTATAGAATATATGTGCTGTAAATTCTATGTTGAAATTTCAGTTAGGCTTGGAATAGGGAGTAAATTGCATAAATTTTATTTTTCGAGCGTAGGGACGAAATTAAAATTTATGGGAAAGTTAGGGGCAAAATGATAATTTTGCCTAGGATGTAAATTGAGTCCACATGAATGTGAAATGTGATAAATTGACGTTAAATTTACTCGTATAGATCTGGATAAACCAAATTCGGAGTTAGAATGAGGAAAAGAGGAAAATGTCGGATTAGTAGATTTATTTACAGGAACATTTGTCGAATTAAGTTCGTGTAACTAAATTGTATATGTTTTTATGCTTGAATTAAATGTTGTGTTTATGAATTGTATAAATGCCATAAATATGTGAAATGATAACATACTCTTTAAAGCCAGATAAATGAAAGTGTCCGATCAATTATAATGCCTGACAAATGATAAATGATAAAAATGTTAATTTTGTGCTTGAGTTGAATGTGAACATTTGAATTGCAGAAATGCATAAATATATGAGATTGACCACATGGTTGATAATGCTTGAAAGATGCTAAATTTCGTTTGAATAAATGAAAAATTCGATGGATATGTGATTTCCCGAAATGAATGAGGTCTTGCATTTGTTGCGAACTAGATTTAGCTTGGACAAGTAATCCTATTGATCTCATGATAAAAAGGATTTAGCCCGGACATGTAATCTTGATATAAGTCCTCTCGAGCATATGTTACGGATTGGATTTAGCCTGGACGGGTAATCCAGATCAAGCTCCTTAGAGCATATGTCATAAAAAAGATTTAGCCTGGACTAATAATCATGTTGTATATATGTGTGGCTCGAGAGTGTATTCTTTGAAATAGTACCTTATAGGTATCATTGGACATGAATTGACGGATTCTAATTTGTACACCTTGGGTGTACTACATATGTATCCATCAATGTTCTGAACAAATTCAACGGGTAAAAATCTTGACATGAAAAAATATGAATAAGAAATGAGTTATTACACGTAGTTGTCTGAAATCCATGAAAACGATGCTACATGAAAATTGACATATGAAAACATGATATGATGATATTTGTACATGAGATTCTTTTGATGAATATGTTCATCCTTGGTTATAGACTTGTACACTTTGAGTGTACTACTACTCGTGTAACATTGATATTTCGAGTAAAATATGTAAAGTTTTGATATAAAATAATCTGAACTCGAGATGTGTTATATGAAAATATACTTGAGATATAGCAATATGAATTATACATGTTGTGGGAAGCATATGTGCATGGAAACTTGATTGTTATTGAGCCCATACATGTTTTTGATGTTATTATGGAATATATGACTAACAAGGGCAATGAGGATATGTGTAGAGCTTGAGGTCAAATTGAATGAATGTGCCTTACATAGTTACTTCAAAATAGAATGAATGGTAAGTTAAGTACCATGTTATACGAACTTACTAAGCATTTTATGCTTACTTAGTTTTAGTTCCCTATTTTATAGTTAATGGGAAGCTCATTGGATTGGAAGCTTGACGGAGATCACTCACACTATCCATCGGCCTATATCGGTATATATGGTAAATCAATTATGGTTGTAATGGCATATATAAGTTATAGTGGCCATATTGGCATGTAAATGTAAATGATGCTTGTAATCTAGCCATTGGAATGGCTAGTAATGGTTTGTTTTGATATATTTGTAATGTCATACTATGGTAGCTACATATATGTTAAGTAGTTGATCAAATTATGTCTAACATATGGACTAAACTAAGGCAAGATTATGAACATGTATGCATGTAATGGTATGTCATGTTGAATGATAGAATTTGCTTAATTTGAATGCTAGAATTGATTAGTTTATGGATGTGAGTATTAGTGCAGGTCATTGGTGTGATTTTGGGTGAGAAATGAACCTAGAAATGACTTTATTTCATCCACACGGATAAACATACAGGTGTCTGTTTGGACCATCTGTGACACACGGCCTGGTACATGGGCGTGTGGTTAGGTCGTGTGTCCCCTGCACCCTAAATTTGACCACACGGCCTAGCACACGAACATGTGGCATGGCCGTGTGCACAAGTTAGAGAGTTACATAGGATCGAACACGACCTGTAACACGGGCGTGTCCCAGGGTCACACGGGTGTGTAACACCCCATATCCGTAACCCACGCCAGGGCCGAGTACAAGGCATTACCTAACTTAATATCATGCACACAAACAACCTCAAGTGACCAAGACTCGGTCCCAATTAAAAACTTTTTCAATTTCTATTTTAAACTTCTTATTATGGGCCTATGAGCCCCAAATCAACCATTGAAATCTATTCGGGACCATGCCAGGTCCTTAAACCAACTACAAAAATTTTGCCTTTAAAATAGGGCACACACCCGTATGGAAGGGCAACACGCCCGTGTGACCAACTCGACATGGTCGTGCTAGTGGCCCGTGTGGCTCACACGGCCTAAGCACCTAGGGACACACCTGTGCCCCTTACCCGTGTGGAATTAATTTCTAATTCACAACTACAGGGGTTTTCACACGGCGAGACACACGCCCGTGTCAATGACCCGTGTCCTTCACACGGCCACGACACGCCCGTGCGTAAAATCATGGACATTTTGTTTCTAATGTCAGCATTCCCAAAATGTCACACGGCCTGGCACACGCCCGTGTACTAGGTCGTGTCCTCCACACGGCTGAGACACACGGTCGTGTCTCTGCCCATGTGTTTATTACCATGCATACTGACTTGAAATTTTTACGTGCAGGGGACACACGGCCAGACTGCACGGCCTAGACACACGCCCGTGTGGACAATCTAAGGCTATTTACCAAGCCTCATTGCCACCCTTATATATCTAGTTCCATACAAATACCAACCAATACCAAAACAGACACAATTCATACAACCAAATCAGCCACAATAGACATTCATTCAACCATGAAAATACATCTTTTATAAACTCAAAATGAATATTAGCCAACATTCAAGGCTAAATACAAATTGAAGGGTTTCCAACCCAAGCCAACACATTTGGCCAAATCTCAAAGACACAAAATAATAAAGTCTAAGCCCTATACATGCCATATTCAGAAATATAAATCCAACTATACTGAATGCTTCGGCTGATAGTGTGATCGATATCTCTGACTTCCGGTGATCTTTGAGTTATGTAGGCGGCACTATAAGAGAATGGAAAGGAAATGGGAGTAAGTATAAAAGCTTAGTAAGTTACATATAAATAAATATACAACAACAAATTCATCAATGATCATCATGCTCAATCACAAAGGTAGGCATAAACATAACTTACTCATTACCATCCATACAAGTCTTATATACTATAGTAAGCTCATTTCTCATACGTACCAATTAGGTAACTATACATATACCTCTCACAACACGGTTATACTTTCCTTATTAATTCACAATCATAAATTTCACCGTTGGACCATTCGGAACACTACCGGATATTTCATAAACCTCAAACATGAGGTAAGTGGCCGACGCCATGTCCCAGACATGGTCTTACACTAGCTCTCTGTAAAACCCTGAAAATTTTTACAGTAAGATATTACTCTTAATATAGTAAAATAAGGAAATAAAGTGACAAGAAAAGAAAAATTGAGTTATGTCACTGGGAAGTATATTATGATATATTGATTTAAGAAAGGACTAAATTGTAAAAGTGAGAAAAGTTTTGTGGCCAATATAAATACTTAAAATTTGAGGGATTAAAATGTAACTATGAAAAAGTTGAAGGACTAATAGTGCAAATATTTTAAGGGTGGAAGGATCTAGAAACCAAGGAAAAATTGATGAATTAGGACCAAATTGAATAGGTGAAGAATTATGAGGGACTAAATTGTAATTTTACCAAAATTAAGTGATCACTCAAGAATGGAATTTTAAAAGATCACAAAGGGCAAAATGGTCAATTGGAAGAGAGAGAAATCTAGAAAGTAATGATGATGTTGGAGATATTTTAGATTAATTAATTAAACAAATATTAGTTATTAATATTTTAATTTGATTTTTTATATGATTTATTATTATTTTTTTATTTTTTATTAGTATATATAAAGAAAGAAAGATGAGGAAATTCTCATCCATTTTCCATGCATTCACGTTAGGAAGAAGAGAAGAGAAGAAAGAAACTTTTCATTCTTTAAAATTTAGTCCTTCTACCAAAAATTCACCATTTTCACCTAGAAATCAAAAGAATTTCCACAGCTACCAAGGGAGAAAAATGTTAAGGAGACTATGGGGAGTTAGAATATCAAATTGGATTCAAGGAACAGAAGCTGGAGGAGAGAGAAAATCAAATTAAAGATTAGCATCAATAGAACAAGGTAAGTACATCAATATTTCAATATATTTTTAAGTTTGTTATTATTGAGAAAACATGGAAATAATGTTATAGTAGAGTCTTCTTATATAAGGTTCTATGATCTTGATGAGATAGTGAAGGGAAATAGGAGAAAGTGATGGGAAATATTATAGAGAAAGGGAATAAGGGTGTTATAAACATGGTAAATAATATCTTGCACTAAAACAGTTTTGGACAGCAGCAGTAGGCTAACTTTGAAAAATCACCAAAAATTGTGGAAGTTGAATTAGAGGTTGAATAAAACATGAAATTAAATATTATTTAGTCTAGTTTCTTATAGAAGAAACTATGTAAGCAATGGAATTGTAAATCATAAAATATGATAAATTTTGTGAGAATAGGTCAGAATAATTTTGGGTTCCCCTATTCTGACTTTGGAAAATCATAAAAAAATTGGAGAAAAATAATTAGGGGCTTAAATTTATATGTTTAGAATTCTAAATGAGTCTATTTTCAAGATAAATAAACTGGAACATCATTTGAATCATGTACGAGGAGATAATTAATTTTTAGTAAAGAAGGGTCAGAACTGTCAGACAACAGAATAGAAGTTACTTTAAAGAGTAAAATGTACTTATTGGCTAAGCCAAAAATTCTGAAAATTTAATGGTAAGAAGATATGTAAGTACAGTTTCAGGGAAAATTAGCGGATTTGAATTTTGAGGTTTGTAGCTCAAGATATAAATAATTTAGTGACTATGATACAAATGGACAGTTTTGAATATACTTATAAGTGAATAGTGAAAGTATTGATAATGTTACTTGCATGTTATATAAATTAAGTATGAGGAATGGAGAGGAGGAGGAGGAGGAGGAGAATATGTATGAATATTCAGCTAGCATGGAGCTAGCATGGCTAATTTGTATGTTTTAGGCTCAGAGACTAAATTGAATAAAAGTTAAATTTTAGGGGCAATTTTGTAAGGATATAAAAAATGACCAATTTGAAGGAAATGAATTGACTTATTGTCTAAATTAGTAAATTGAATGGAATTATCAATTTAGATCAAGATCGGATGAAAATTGGGGAAAATGAAAAATTACCAAAATGCCTTTAAATTTGGGTATTTTTGCAATTTTGTCAGGTAAATTTGTGAACAAAATTGAGCATGAAAATATGTTAAATTGTATGTTATATTGGATTGAATGTGAAATATTTTTACATTCGTATAATATGAAACAATATGAATACAAAATGAATTATTACCATATATGCTTGAAGTATATATAATGATTTGTACATGTTATATGGACACATGGTGTGGAAAGTATGTGCATATAAAATTTGATTTATGTTAAGTTTGATATGAATTATTATCGGAATAAATATACGTGAAATATATGGAAATTATGGTACATGAAATTTTAATATAATGAAATGAATGATTTTAAACGGTAAGAGAATGATATATTTCATGACATGCACATATATGATTATCTTTGATTTATTGATACAAGGAAATTATGTAGGTGGAGACAATTATTAAACTCAAGTGTGACGTGTTCAGAAAATAAGTATATCAATGTTGAATTTATATAAAATATGCGTAAGTATACTAACAATGATGATTGATGCTAAGACAAGTGCCAAGCTATTGATTGAATGATAATATATTTATTTATATGATGCATTAAATCGATAAGTATTTAAAAGAAATTTTTGCTAAATGATATGTAAATCCGAGTAATGCTCCGAAACTCTGTTCCGATGAATGATACAGGTTAGGGGTGTTACACTCTCGTATATCCATGCCGAAGCCATGTCCCAGATATGGTCTTACACTGACACATCTCGTAGCCAATACATGTCCCAGACATGTCTTACACTGGCTTACATCTCGAGGCCGATGCGTGTCCCAGACATGTCTTACACTAGTAGTCTTCTCAATGCTGATGCCATGTCCCGGACATGGTCTTACGCTGGCTCTTATAATGTGGCCGATGCATGTCCCAGAAATGTCTTACACTAGCTCACACAAGTGACCCAAACTTGTTTACTTCCTAAGGATCCAACGAGAATTCTACTATCTCAATTTCAATATATATTCTCAAATCATGCTATATCAATTCAATGAAAATTCAAAAACATATATCAACAATGTAGTTGTGTTATTTACATATAACTTACCTCGGATTATAAAATGTTGTGACTAGTCAATTTAGTCGATTTGCTTGGCCTTCCCTCAATCTAGGTTCGAATTTGGTAAATCTTGATCTATAATAGCAAAATGCACTCATTCAGTCACTAAATACAATTAGGCAATCTAAAATACACATCTTAGGTAAAATGACCATTTTGCCCCCAGACTTTGACAAAATGACCATTTTGCCCCTATGCTCGAAAATCTATTTTTATCGAATTTATTCGTATCTCAAACCTAAACGAACCTTTTTCACTCTTATAGCTACTTCAAATTCCCACCATTTCACACATTTATCAACTATTTTACAACTTATGCAAAATTGTCCCTTTAGGTGTTTTCATGCTAACACTTTTCACAAAAGTTGTCTATTACACTACCAAGACTCATATTCTTCCATAAAAACTCACCAACCATTACAATTCTATTCATGGAAAAACCCTAAACTCTTAATCATTTTGCAAAATAGACCCCTCATTTGAAAGCTCATGCTTCAAGGGTCTCAAAAATACAAAAGTATTCAAGAAAAACCATTAAAATCACTTACTAGTGTAGGCTTCAAGTTGCTGAAATTTCAAGCTCTTACAACCCCAAATATTTGCTGGTATTTTCGTCTAGGAAGAAGAGAGGATGAAGAGATGAAACCTTTTTTGTTTTATTAAAATAAAGCTAGTCAAAATTGGTGACCAAATTTCACCTAATTTTGACAATTTTGTCTCCTCATAGATTCCATGGCCAGCTATGCCTTCTTCCAAGGGTATATTTTCCTTTTAAAGACCCCTAATTTTATTCTCTAGCTATTTGGCATCTTTAGCTATCAATTTAGGACTTTTGCACTTTATGCGATTTAGTCCTTTTTTGCAATTGGGCTCACAAACGTCAAAATTAACTTACCAAATTTTTCATGCACTAATATAATCATGCTAGAACATCAAAATAATAATAAAAATAATCTTTCCAACCTCAAATTCGTGGTCCCGAGACCACTACTCCGACTAGGCCCTAAATCGAGCTGTTACAAGGCGTGTGAGCCTTGTAACTTAGAAAATTTTTGAAATATTGCGAAAAATTCTTAGAGTTCCTGATTAAGTCCTGACTCGATTCTAATGCTCGTATCCAATTAAGGGACGTTTTGAATTATCTTGGTTAATGAATAGTAATTTAAAGGAATTATCTGAAAAATGTTCTGAAAGTTATGGTAATGCTCCGTAACCTTGCTCCGGTGACGGATATAGGTTAAGAGGTGTTACAGCTCTATCCGGTTGCATCACGTTCTTATGCATCTCGTTCTTACTTTAATTTTACCACTTCAAAGCACTTTTTGGATGGTCAACAAAATCTTTGACATGCGTATTGAAGTTTTTAAATAAGGTATTTCCAGATGGAAACATAATCCCGACTACATACTATGAAGCGAAAAAAAAGATTTATGTGCTAAATCTTAGGTATGTGAAGATTAATGAATGCCAAAATGATTGTATGTTATATTGAGGCAAAGTCAGTAAAAAAGGTTAGCTGTAATGTGTGTAAAATCTCAAGGTAGTAGTCTTCTAAAGAGTTGGATCCAAATGAACAGGTTGATGGTACTCGCCACCGTCCTAAACCTGCTAAGGTATTACGGTACATTCACTTGATTCCCAAAGTTAAAAGATTATTTCAATCCTCCAAAATATCATAATCCATAAGATGGCACAAAGAAAGATGAACCAAAGATGGTATATTGAGACATCCAGTCGATGGTTCTACCTGGGATGTGTTTGATAAGAGGTATCCTGATTTTGCATTTGATCCTTACAATGTTGGGCTAGGTTTGGCAAGTGATGGATTTAATCCATTTCGAACAATGAGTACAAGTATAATACATGACCCGTACTTCTTATTCCTTATAATTTGAAACCTTGGGCATGCATGAAGCAATCATCGGTGATATATCAATGGTTATTTCTGGTGAAAAAGGACCTGACAACGATATTGATGTCTACATGCAACCATTAATTGATGATTTGAAGCAACTGTAGACAGGATTTGATGCTTTTGAGGCATCAATTTTTAAAATTTTCACTTTATAGGCTTATCTTCTTTAGACGATCAATGATTTCCCAGCTTATGCTAAACTTTCGAAGTGGAGTACAAAAGGTTTTATTACTTGCTTGATATGTGCTGACAAAACTCAATCTCGATGGCTATGGTGTGGTCAGAATTTCTGTTATATGGGTCATCATTGATGGTTTCTGGCTGAACACCCATTTCAGAAAAAGAGTTGTGAATTTGATGGCACTATAGAGTGTGGGGTAGTTCCTATACCATGATCTGAGGAAGATATCTTTAGAGAAGTTGAAGGTATCAATTTTATTTATGGAAAAACCCAAAATAGGGGTAGAGAAGAACTTGATGAAGGGTCAGTAGAACACAATGTAGATGAGGGGTATGATTTGTTTAACGAATATGAAGAATTAATGGTAGAAAGACATGAAGCAAATCTTATAAATGAAAACAAGACTTTATGGAAGAATAGGAGCATATTTTTCGACTGGTCTTATTGGTGCTACAATATTTTTCGACATAACTTGGATGTCATACACATTGAGAAGAACGTATGTGATAATATTATTGGGACCCTTTTTCATCTCTCATGCGGGGGTAAAAATAATACCAATGCGTGCAAGAAACTGCAAGATATTGACATCCGAAATTATCTTCCTTCAAAAATAAGAAATAAGAAAGAGTACCTACCACAAGCTTGTTACACTCTTGCATCAAAGGAAAAAGATAATTTCCTCTCTATTATGAAGAACTTGAAGGTACCCGATGGTTAGGCATCAAACATATCTCAATGTGCGAATTTGAAAGAGCACAAGTTGGGCAACCTAAATGTCATGAATGTCACATTCTCATTCAAAATTTGTTTCCTATATGCTTTAGAGGAGTTATAGAAAAGAAAGTGCTAAGTGTTATTAAAAACCTATCAGATTTCTTTAAGAGATTATGTGCAAAAAGTCTTGATCCACAAGAAGTTGATCAACTTCAAATACAAGTGGTGTTAATGCTTTGTGAAATGGAGAACATATTTTCTCCAAGTCTCTTCACGTTCATGGTTCATTTGATTATTCATTTTTCAATGGAAGCTAAGCTTGGTGGACCTATTCAATATAGGTGGATGTACCCGATCGAAAGGTATATGAAATATATCACTAATATTTCACAATATTTTATTTTTATTATTTTAACATAATATATAATATGTAAAAATATATGTATGTGATGCATGTATCTTACGGGATTAAAAGCTTCGATACGGAATAGAGCTTGACCTGAAGGTTCTATTGTTGAAGGGTACTAGTTTCAGAATGTCTTACATATTGCTCCCGTTATTTTCTAATGTAGAGACTATATATTCCTATCTTCCCTAGAATGATAGGAATATTAAAAAACAGTACATTTTTCCTTCTGGAGGATGTCCAATTGGCACTATGAAAATGAAGATCTTAGAAATGTGACCTCTTGCACAAGCAAACCACTATGCTCTATTGCATAGTGATAAGTTATCACCATACCGTCAATGAGTTTCTTTAAGAAAATCTTGTCATTTAGTTCTTTTGTTTAACCAATAGATGAATAAAGTAATATTTCTTAATTTTTATGCATTTTAACAACATTTTTCATAAAATACTGAATATATTATAGGGAATTTTAGAGTCTCGGTGAGCTACTTATGATGGCATTCAAATGAGTAAATGTACAGAGGACAAATGGCTGCTTGAAAAGTTTCCAAAATGGCTTGCGAACTAGGTAAATTGTTGTAGTTAAAAAAAAATTATGTTATTATTTATATAATGAATTCACATTGTAGTAATTTCTTCATAGAACAAGAGTTAATCAATTTTCTACTATATGGTCAAATTCCAAAGATGGAAGTCAAACAAGTTGATCCTGATGTAATTATTCTTGTTCGAGGACGCATAAGGTGATTTCCTTTTATGATGGGCTTATAATTAATGGTTTTAGAGTCTATACATAAAAGCGTAAGCAACATCGTAAGACTTGAAATGGTGGCATGATGGTTTTTACTGATGGGAGAAACTATTATAGCAATTACATTGAAATTATTGAGCTAAACTATATGAAAGGTTTTGGGTCATCATGCTTAGATGTGATAGGGTAAATATTAAATCTCCAATAAGTATGAAGAATGATGCAAATGACTTTATTATGGTGAAATTTTCTGAGCTTATCCATATAGGGAGTGGTGATACGAACTATCCATACATACTTGATTCTCAAGTGAAATAGGTATTTAATGTCAAGAATGGCAAAAGTGAAGGATGGATCCATGTTATCAGAATAAATCCAAGAGATTTCTACAATCTAGGCATTGAAACCCTTGTAGAAGATGATGAATATATATATCAGTAGTATGATCATCATATTGTAACTTAATATGTATGCAAAGTGATGGTGTTATTGTAAGTAACATATTGCATTTCACTGATGTATTAAAGAAAGTGCTAGTAAACAATACGTAAATACATTGTCATGTCACTACGACATGTTTTTGACCTTGTTGTCATAGCTCGTAAATATGCTATTTATGGATACTAGATGTTGTCAACCATGTTGTCATATCACGTGAATAGCTTATCATTTGGTTTTGGATGTTGTCATATCACTTACAATATGTATCATTTGAATATTAGATATTGTTCAATTTGTTGCCATATTACGGGAATAACTTACCATTTGAGTAATCTTTGGTGGATGTTGAAGTGATTTGTGAGCTCAATTATAGTCAAAGTTACCAACCTTTTCATGTGTCGGATGATAGAGCGGGAGACTAATTCATACTCTATTCATAATATGATAAAGTAGCTTCGCATCATCTTTAGAAATAATGTTGTGACTTGAATATCTAAGAAGCAAACAAGTCCTAATAATAAGATGAACCAACTTTTGTCGAGCATTCATGACAAAAGTCTCATGTTTACCTTAGTCGACCCAAATAAAAACCTGACCCAGAGCAAAACATAGCCCAAAGAGAAAACCTAAAATAAAAGCAAAAATAACAAATAAAAAGTCGACCCTCCTCCAAATTTATCACTAGCTTAGGTTTTCCTGATAACAAATCTAAAAAGCAAGTAAAAAATTCTTCTTTCCCAATCCCAATCTTCTATTCTTTTAAAAAATTCTTCTTTCCCAATCCCAATCTTCTATTCTTTTCCTCCTTCTCAAAACCCAAAGTACAAACCATTGAAAAAGGAAAAAGGGAATGTAATAAGAAGAAGAACACGGTTCACCTAAGATTGTTCTACCAGTTCCCTCTGATGCTTTCTCATTAACCTTCATCCATTACCACTCGTTGTCAAAATGATAGATGTTGATGAGTTGCCTAACATATATATATGTATGTGATAAACCGTAATTTATACATATTTTTACCCCATGCTTGGCATATTTATGAATGATTTTTCCTTGGTTTTAGTGAATTTGATGCTCCTAATCCTTTAATTTCATGTTTTATACTTAGGTGAGCATAGGAAGGCGAAAAGACCAAGAAATTAGCCAAAAACGGACCAAATGGGCTCAAAACAGTGTTTCACATGGCCTAAGCACTTCTATACGGGTGATCCACATGCCCGCGTGAGTCACACGGGAAAGTCACATACCCGTGTGACATGGCCGCGTCAACTAAAAATCAACTCAGTATTACACACGGCTTGAACACCTTCACACGGGCATGGCACACGGTCGTTTCCCTATCGAGCCCAAGTCTAATTCTACTTGGAAAAGGCTTATTTTGGATTATTTTGGGAATTCCAAGGTCTATATAAACACCCTATAAGAGGATTAGAGGGACACGCAGAGCAGAACACAGAAAAGACTCGAAGAAAGCCATTGGAATCAGCTCGAAAACAGGATTACATCAAGACTAAATATCTCCATCCAATTTCTACTGAAGTTTTTGGGTTTCTTTATGTTTTGTTATTCCCCCAATTTTGAGATTTTTTCCCCCATTATTATGAACTAAACTCCCTAAATACCTAAGGGAGATGAAACCTAAGACGACTTTTATTATCCTTTGATTTATATGATAAATACTTGCTCTTATTCTTAATTGTGAGTTTAATTCTTGTTTTAATATTCCAGGGTATTAATCCAAGTTTTGATGTGCTTATTCAGTGGAGCAAAAATATCTATTTAAGATTAGATCATTCATAATTAAGCGGAGTTGAATGCAATCCTAGAGATAGGACGACGTAAATCTGCCAGATTAGAGTCAAATCTAATAAGGGAATCCATAGATCGAGTTAATGCGATAATAAGGGTTTTAATTAGAAACAGATTTCAATTAATCAACCTAAAGTCAGTTGTTTTTAGTCTCGAGAGAGATATTAACATAAATTAGGGATTTCTACGAAATAAGTCAAGTGAATAATCGTCTAATTCAGAGATAATAAGTGAAGTCTAGGTGGATTCTTCCTTGGGTATTGTTTTTCTCCATCGATTTTTCTAAAGTCTTTTCCAACTTTTGTCTCTGTCTTGTTAATTACTTAATTAGGTTAGTTAAATTTAGGTTAGAACAATTCCTCTTTATTTTTAGGCTAAATAATAGAAAAAGAGTTAATACTAGTAATTTTAGTCCTTATGGATACGATATTTCCGGTCTCACCAGAACTATACTACTGTTCGATAGGTGCCGCTTGCCTTAGTCGAATTTTTAGTTAGTTTCACGACCTCATCAGTATGTACCTACTCTTTTTTTTAGGAAAATTGCTTGCAAAGCTCGAATATTAAGAGGTGTATGACTTTCCTCGAGGGGTTCTTCCACGGGTTTGAACATCTTTGGAAGTGCTCCTACCGATAGCTAAAGTACATGAGTAGAAAATCCAAGTCAAACGATGGAAGAAGTATCCGCAACTCCAATTGGTAATTAATGTTTCATCAACATCATTTATGTAAGGATTACCACAACTTATCATTGTTATGTATGTTATATACGTTGCTACTTTTGACAGAGACTACTAAGAGAAAACGAAGGCCTACAAACATGAAAGATATATGGAATCTTCAGCCTGAAACTCATATAGCAGTAGATGCTAACCAATATGGCCAACCTATTAGGAAGGAAACATCAAAATTTGTTGAACTCCTCAGCACAATTGCAAGTATCGACTCTATCTGTCCTTTGAATAGCAAACATTGGAAGCATCTTTCCAAATATGTGTTGGAAAAAATATTGAGAATTCATGTATATAGTACATAATCACTTTCTAATTTAATGTATTGTAATAATTTTGCATGATTTAAAATTGCATGTAATGTGTAATTGTTACATTAATTTGTTATATGTGTAGGAAAAGTTCAATCTTCAAGGTAAGGTGGACAACGTCGACATCCTATCACATGTTGGGAAACTCCGTAAGAAGTTTAAATCGACTTTGAAGACAAGATACTACAAAGAGATGATCCAAGAAGGCCAACCACTTATAGAAATATATGAAAACAATCCTTTTAGTGTACATAATGATCAATAGAAGTGGCTGGTGGAATGATGGGGAACACTACAAGCTACGATATACACTTTTAGTAAACTAAATGTTCTATTTTTTTTCTGTTTTCTATTACGATATGATCAAATTAGGGGGGTGTATATATGTGTGATTTATTGAATAAGCCACAACAAACTTAGTTTTCCTTTTATTCTAATATTTTTTCTCATCAATTTTAACAATAGGCACAATAAAAAAGGCAAAAGAATTCCGAACAAAGGTGCGTTATACACACATTGTTGGTAACATAGGATATGTGACCCTCAATGCAAAATTTGTAAGTATTACATATTAATCAATATGTAACCTCTATTAATTGTTCTTCGCTCATTGGTCAATATTATTAACAACTATTGTTTTTTTGTATAATAGGCTGAGAGGGAAGACTGTGAACCTTCGTGTTTGAAGCAATTTAGATTCCAACATTTGCAGAAAGATAGGAGTGACAAATTAAGTAGTGTGATTGCAAAACAAGTTTATGTAAGAAACAATTTGTATTATTTATTTCTTTTATTTTATTTTGACATCAGCTTTACTATTTTTCAAAATGGATTTTTCTAATGAAAGACAACTATAGGATGAAGCATGCAAGAGGGTTAAAGACTCTATGCCACATAGGAGTTCTTCTGCACCTCAAGATAATGTTGCATTAGAAAATGAGGTGAATACACAAGTGTTCAGCCATGACAAGTATGGAAAAGTTGTAACACCCCTAGCCCGAGTCCGATCGCCGATTTAGGCTATGAGGTATTACCAAGCTAAACATTTAATTTCAATCACATAATCTATCAACAAAAGCAGAAATCAAATTGAATACATACAGATTTATAAGTTATAAAATGCCATTTTCATACGGCCAAGATATTTACAATTACAAAACGTATTTTGTCAACAGTCTAAACTATACATGCCATATCGGGACCAAAATATAACTGTACCAACAATATCGATAGTACGATGAACTATTGACGATCCCCGAGTCGGTGGTCAAAATCAACAATCTATAAAACAGAAAAATAAGAAACAGAGTAAGCTTTCGAGGCTTAGTAAGTTTTAAGCATTTCAACAATTAAAACATATCATTTAAATCGAACAATGAATATTACCAAATTCAGATTCTAATTACAATCACTAGGCCAAATATGCACAAGTATACCACACATAAAGACTATTGGCCGAATATATTACACAAAGAAATTTTTAGCACATGCTTCACTTTACTATATGGCTCATACAACTAATTTAATTCACATACTTTCATACAATGACAGACATCGATCGAATAGGTCATTTCTCTTATTCATAGATATATTAATCACTCACATAATTATATCGTTGTTTGATACTAATGACTCACCTTGCAATCAATTCACATAACGTTATATAATACGTACCTAGTCATTACTATGTATCATACCTATTCGATAATAGTTTTCTTTGAACATTTGAGTTTGTAATCTCATTCGAATCACTGGCGTTAAACCTGCTAGGTTTCAAACCCGAATCTAGTTACTAGCTCAAAGCCTGCGAAACTTTAAGCCCGGATATAATACCAGCATTAAGCCTGCGGGATTTAACCCGGATATACATTACCAGCACGAAGCCTGCGGGATTTGACCCGGATATACATTACCAGCACGAAGCCTGCGGGATTTGACCCGATATACATTACCAGCACGAAGCCTGCGGGATTTGACCCGGATATAAAATATATTGAGAGCTAAGCATATTTACCCACCAGAGAATTCGGCTCATATAATATATCACATTTGTACTTCATTTTATTCATTCGAGTATGAGCACACAATGAAAATACACATTCAATATAACTTTCGGTTCAACACTTTTACACAAGAACACATAACTATTTCACTATCTTAGCTTAACTCTTAATATCTATTCGATTATATTCCATATACTCAAGATATTTATTAAACAACCTTATTCAAGTAGAGACAATAGATTGCAATTCATTTATCATGCTTATCTCATTACATCAATTATGTAATAATTGTAATTACTCAAAACTTATCTCGGATATTCTGAACAGTTGCGGATTATCTACTCGATCGCTTTCCTTCCCCCTTATCGATTTAGACCCCCTTAGCTCTTGAGCTCAATTCAAACAAATAGATCTATTTAATTATTTATCAAATGAACAATTCAATTTAATATATGTATACCGTGCCATTAAGTACAAATGATTTTGTTAACTAGCTATTTATACATCATACATATGTTCTACTCATGCACAATCGAATATATTACTAGTGTATTATCTTGCATTTTCAAATCACTTAACCATCACTCAATTTCATAAAAAAATATACACATATTATCTCAGATTAATACAAGAATCAAATGCACCACACAAGATGCTAAAGTCCAGCCAAGTCTACCATTATAGCATTATTAAGTTTAGGTACTTGGTAATTCACATCCAAACACATTCGGCACTATGTATCTGATCAAATGTTTCATTTAACACTAAACTCAACATATAACCTTCCATATTTTAAAACATTCATCACCGACTAGACATACTTACAAACCTAAGCCGAATGTCATTTTAAACATTTGAGAAATTTTTTTTTCAATTCATCTTATTAGTGTTTACCTCACTCAAAACATTTACACCAATTTATTATAGTTAAAACCCTTGTTCAAAATAACATTTACTATAACACTATGGCCTAAACTCCTAAATAACTAACATAGTCTCTTAGATCGAATATAATCACGAATATATATATATATATATATATATATATATAAAACCTAAATTCCTTTCTTAACACATAATTTACTATCTTAAAATTTATTTCCCTACTAAATGAACTTACTCCAAAGTCGAATGCTACTTAAGCATTAAGCTTATGTTCTTTTCATTATTAAGCAAATGTTTATAGCTCAACTAACATCCATTTTCAATTTAACACAAAAATTCATAGCCGAATGTTGTTTATCTTAAGCTACCATTATATTTTTACTTATCATTTCATACTATATTATCAAAATTGAACTAATTATACTCATATGAGCACTATCAAAGCCGAAACTTATGTATAGCATTATTCAAGATTTATACCCTTAAAATCATTTACAAGGCCGAATTTGTTCAAGTAATTCAACAAGTCCAAATTCATCTATTTCATGTATAAATACTAACAATTAAGTATTAACTAGTTCAAACTTCAATTAACCATAAAAACAACCATCTATCCCCTTCAATTCTCCCATGGCCGAAAGCTCAAGACATCACCCAACTCAAAATTTTGTCATGGGTTAAGCAAAGAACTTAATAACTAACTCAAAATGTACTAAAAATCCAAGAATTAACATGAATTACTTACCTTATTAAGAGTTCAAGATCACCAAATGGTTTGTTCTTTTCCTTCTTTAAAATCGGCTAGGAAGAAACAAGAATGAATACTTTGTTTCCTTCACCCATTTCCTACCTTTAATTATTATTATTCTATAATTCAAAGCCATTTAATTATAAATAATGCTAATATAAAATTCATATATTTTATACTAACTAACAACATGGCCGGCCACTAACAACAAAATGGGTAATTTGACATGCAAAACCATTCCTTTTAATACCTTCATTATATACCACCTTTAAAAATTACCTATCACCTTTCACATTTTTCTCACATAAGTCCTATTTAATAATTTCATATACAATTGATAAAATTAAATCATGAAACTTTCACATATGCATGTACATATATAATAAGAATAAAATATATCAATTAATTATTTTTGTGACTCGGTTTTGTGGTCCCGAAACCACTTTTCCAACTAAGGTCAAATTAGGGTTGTTACAACTCTCCCCCATTTAAGAAACTTTTGTCCCCGAAAATCTTACCAGTGAATAAGTTAGGATATCATCCTTCATAGTGTTTTCAAGTTCCCATGTAGCTTCTTCAATCCCGCGTTTAAGCCACAGTACTTTTACTAGTGGGATTTTCTTATTTCGTAATTATTTTACCTCAGGAGCCAAAATACGAACCGGTTCTTCTTCGTAACTCAAATTAGATTGAATCACGACTTCTGATGGATTAATTATATGCGATGGATCGGATCTATAACGTCAAAGCATCGAAACATGAAAAACGTTGTGAATCTTTTCAAGCTCAGGGGGTAGAATCAATCTGTATGCCACCGGCCCAACTCGTTCGGATATTTCATACGGCCCGATGAACCTCGGACTCAATTTGCCTTTAAGACCAAATCTGAGCACCTTTTTCCAAGGTGAAACTTTAAGAAACACTTTGTCTCCAACCTAATATTCAATGTTTTTTCGCTTTAAATCTGCATACGACTTCTGACGATCTGAAGCTGCTTTCAGACTTTCACGGATTACTTTTACTCTCTGCTCAGCATCTTTAATCAAATCAACCCCGAAGATTTTACTTTCACTAAGTTCGGTCCAAAACAACGGTGTACGACATTTACGACCATACAAAGCCTCGTAAGGTGCCATCTTAATGCTTGATTGAAAACTATTGTTGTAAGCAAATTCAATCAAAGGCAAATACCGTTCCCACGAACCACAAAACTCAAGGATACAACATCTCAACATATCCTCGAGTATTTGAATGATCCGCTCGGATTGACCATCAGTCTGTGGATGAAAAGCGGTGCTAAAATGCAACTTGGTACCTAAAGCTTCTTGCAACTTCTTCCAGAATCGTGATGTGAATCTCGGATCTCTATCCGATACAATAGAAATAGGTACCCCGTGTAACCTCACGATCTGAGAAATATACAACTCAGATAGTTTGTCAAGTGAATAATCCGTACGTACGGGAACAAAATGAGCCGACTTTGTCAGTCTATCAACAACAACCCAGATCGCATCCTTCTTGCTTGACGACAACGGCAACCCAGATACAAAATCCATCGAGACTCGATCCCATTTCCATTCGGGTATCATGATCGGCTGAAGTAATCCTGAAGGCACTTGATGTTCCGCTTTCACTTGTTGACATACCAAACACTTCGAAACAAAGTCAGAAATGTCTCGTTTCATACCAGGCCACCAAAATTGACGTTTCAGATCGTTATACATTTTCGTGCTACCAGGATGGATCGACATTCGACTACTATGAGCCTCGTTTAAAATCATCAAAATAAGTTCTGAATTTCTTGGGATACACAATCAACTTCTGAACCTCAAACAATCGTCGTCGTCAATTTGAAACTCCGATTCCATATTCGAAACACATTCAGCTCGTTTAGCAACCACATCATCGACTTTCTGGGACTCACGTATTTGATGAATCATTAACGGTTTGGCTTTTAATTCTACTACTAACACATTATCTGATGAAACGGACAAGTGAACATTCATCGCTCGTAAAGCAAATAGTGATTTGCGACTCAAAGCATCGGCAACCACGTTAGCCTTTCCAGGGTGATAGTCAATGACAAGATCATAATCTTTCAACAATTCAAGCCAACGTCTTTGTCTCAGATTTAAATCTTTTTGAGTCATTAAATATTTTGAGGCTTTTATGATCCGAATATACATGACATCTTTCTCCGAACAAGTAATATCGCCATATTTTTAAAGCAAAAACTATGGCGGCTAATTCGATATCATGAGTTGGATAGTTTTTCTCATGTGGCTTCAATTGCCTCGATGCGTAAGCTACAACTCGACATCTTGCATCAATACATAACCCAGCCCATGTAAGGACGCATCACTGTAAATGACAAACTCTTTACCAGATTCGGGCTGCACTAACACTGGGGCTTCCGTCAAAAGCATTTTCAGTTGGTCAAAACTTTTCTGGCTCCTTTCTGACCATTCAAACTTAACATTTTTCTAAAGTAGTTTCGTCATTGGTGTGGCTATCATCGAAAAACCTTTTACAAACCGTCTGTAGTAACCGGCAAGTCCCAAAAAGCGTCGAACTTCAGTAATATTTCTCGGGGGCTTCCAATCAAGTATGGCTGAAATTTTGCTCGGATCAACTCGAATTCCCGATGCAGATACTACATGTCCCAAAAAGCTAACTTCTCTCGACCAGAACTCACATTTACTGAACTTAGCATACAACTGCTTATCCCGTAAAATCTGCAACACTAATCTCAGGTGCTCGGCGTGTTCAGTTTCATCGTGTGAATAAATCAAGATGTCATCTATAAACATAACTACAAACCGGTCCAAATACTGCCTGAAAATTCGGTGTATCAAATCCATAAATACTGCAGGGGCATTAGTGAGCCCAAACGGCATCACTAAGAACTCGTAGTGACCGTATCTCGCTTTAAAGCGAGTTTTTAGGTATATCCGAATCTCGAACTCAGAATCGATAATAACCCGATCTCAAATCCATCTTTGAAAAACTTGAAGCTCCCTTTAGCTGATCAAACAAATCATCAATACGCGCGGTAATGGATATTTATTCTTTATCGTCACTTTATTCAATCGGCGATAGTCGATGCACAATCTCATGGTTCCGTCCTTCTTTTCACGAACAATCTTTGGTGCACCTAAGGTGAGAAACTTGGTCGAGCGAAACCTCTATCTCGTCAACTCTTGCAAATCGAAGTTTTCAATTCCTTCAATTAGTTGGTGCCATGCGATGCAGTAGCTATCGAAATTGGTGTAGTCCCAGTACGAGTTCAATACCAAACTCTACCTCGAGCAGTGGTGGTAACCACGGCAATTCCTCGGGAAAAACATCGGATACTCACAAACCACCGATCATCGATTCAAGCTTCTTTTTGATTCTTTACTATCATCACGCGACGCGCAAGATACGCCTCACACCCCTTTTTGACATATTTCTGAGCCAATATTGAGGATATAACTGCTGGTAACCCGTTCATATCAGTAGACTCAACTCGGATTATCTCATCATTTGCGCATCTCAAATCAATAGTATTTCTTTTGCAATTCATAACCACATCATGAACGGTCAACCAATCCATACCGAGAATAACATTAAATTCATTAAATGGTAAAAGCATCAAATCGGCCGAAAAACATGAACCTCGGGTTATCAGGGGACATTTCCTGCACACTTTGTCGACTAACACATATTGACCCAAGGGATTTGACACTCGGATTATGAACTCAATAGACTCAACAGGTAGAGTTTTATTGGATGCTAAAGTCTCACATACATATGAATGAGTAGAACCAGGGTCAATCAAAGCAATCACATCAGTATCAAAGAGAGTAAAAGTACCGGTACTAACATCAGGCGAAGAAGCATCCTCGCGTGCGCGTATAGCATAAGCTCTAGCACGAGCACGAGCCTCGGATATGGTTGTAGCATCTCTAGACCCTCTCTAACCGCCACTAGCATTCCCCGTATTCCTAGGTGGTCTACCTCGTGCTGTAATACTCGGTTTCCCACTCTGGTTCACATTTTGCTCGGATAATCTCGGGCAGTCTTTAATAAAATGGTCGGCTGACCCGCATTTATAACAGCAGCGGTCATGAAATCTACAACTCCCCGAATTCCATTTACCACAATACTTGCACTCTGTCCTGTCTCGACGATCATTTCTAACACTGGCAACTGAAGTGGCTCGTGTACTCGCAGGGGGTCGATCATGGTCTCGTCTGGAAAAACCCGAAATATTCTTTGACCGGCCAGAATCATCTCAAAATTTCTTCGATGATTGCTGAAAAGACTTTTCTGAAGATCTTTTACAAAATTCTCCAGCTTCGACATCATCTTTCCTTTTTTCTTTACTAAGCTCTTCGGCCTTGCAAGCTCGCTCAACAAGTATCATGAACTCTCGTATTTCAAGAATGCCAACAAACATCTTTATATCTTCATTCAGCCCATTTTCAAAACGTTTACACATAATAGCCTCAGACGACACACATTCCCGAGCATATCTACTGAGTCTGACAAACTTCCGTTCATAATCAGTAACTGACATGGAACCCTGTTTAAGCTCAAGAAATTCTTTTCGTTTTTTATCAACGAACCTCTGACTAATATATTTTTTTCAGAATTCAGTTTGGAAGAACTCCTACGTCACCCGTTCTCTGGGTACAACAGAAACCAATGTGTTCCACCAATAGTAAGCAGAATCAAGTAGCAAGGATATAGCACATTTCAGGCATTCATCAGAGGTGCAAGATAGTTCATCCAGTACTTGAATAGTGTTGTCCAACCAAAATTCAGCTTGCTCGGCATCATCACTATCTGTAGCTTTAAATTCAGTAGCCCCGTGCTTCCGGATTCTATCAACCGGGGGCTTATTTAACCTCGTTTGATCAGTTACCAGAGGTATCGTAGGTGCAGGGGGTGTACTTTTCGGGAGTGGGGGTTATGGAATAGCCCTATTGGTTCGAATGTATTAGTTGAACCAATCATTCAAAACACTATAGAAAGCCTGTCTAGCCTCGTCGTTCTGATTGCTTGCAATAGGTTGAGAGTCCATCGGTGCTGTCCCATACGCGGGAGCAGGCGCTACACTCTCAACATCATCAGCTACCGTTCGATTGGGATCGGGATCCATTACTATACGAAAACACATTTTTAACTGTCAGAATTCATCATACTACCGTATCAATACTATATGGCATGTATAGCTAGACTCAAGCACTCTACGTTAGTCCTAGAATCGACTAAACTGTGGCTCTGATACCAATAAAATGTAACACCCCTAGCCCGAGTCCGATCGCCGGTTTAGGCTATGAGGTATTACCAAGCTAAACATTTAATTTCAACCACATAATCTATCAACAAAAGCAGAAATCGAATTGAATACATACAGATTTATAAGTTATAAAATGCCATTTTCATACGGCCAAGATATTTACAATTACAAAACGTATTTTGTCAATAGTCTAAACTATACATGCCATATCGGGACCAAAATATAACTGTACCAACAATATCGATAGTACGATGAACTGTTGACGATCCCCGAGTCGGTGGTCAAAATCAACAATCTATAAAATAGAAAAATAAGAAACAGAGTAAGCTTTCGAGGCTTAGTAAGTTTTAAGCATTTCAACAATTAAAACATATCATTTAAATCGAACAATGAATATTACCAAATTCATATTCTAATTACAATCACTAGGCCAAATATGCACAAGTATACCACACATAAAAACTATTGGCCGAATATATTACACAAAGAAATTTTTAGCACATGCTTCACTTTACTATATGGCTCATACAACTAATTTAATTCACATACTTTCATACAATGACAAACATCGATCGAATAGGTCATTTCTCTTATTCATAGATATATTAATCACTCACATAATTATATCGTTGTTTGATACTAATGACTCACCTTGCAATCAATTCACATAACGTTATATAATACGTACCTAGTCATTACCATGTATCATACCTATTCGATAATAGTTTTCTTTGAACATTTGAGTTTGTAATCTCATTCGAATCACCGGCGTTAAGCTTGCTAGGTTTCAAACCCGAATCTAGTTACTAGCTCAAAGCCTGTGAAACTTTAAGCCCGGATATAATACCAGCACTAAGCCTGGGGGATTTAACCCGGATATACATTACCAGCACGAAGCCTGCGGGATTTGACCCGGATATACATTACCAGCACGAAGCCTGCGGGATTTAACCCGGATATACAATATATTGAGAGCTAATCATATTTACCCACCAGAGAATTCGGCTCATATAATATATCACATTTGTACTTCATTTTATTCATTCGAGTATGAGCACACAATGAAAATACACATTCAATATAACTTTCGGTTCAACACTTTTACACAAGATCACATAACTATTTCACTATCTTAGCTTAACTCTTAATATCTATTCGATTATATTCTATATATTCAAGATATTTATTAAACAACCTTATTCAAGTAGAGACAATAGATTGCAATTCATTTATCACGCTTATCTCATTACATCAATTATGTAATAACTGTAATTAATCAAAACTTACCTCGGATATTCTGAACAGTTGCGGATTATCTACTCGACTGCTTTCTCCTTCCCCTTATCTGATTTAGACCCCCTTAGCTATTGAGCTTAATTCAAACAAATAGATCTATTTAATTATTTATCAAATGAACAATTCAATTTAATACATGTATACCGTGCCATTAAGTACAAATGATTTTGTTAACTAGCTATTTATACATCATACATATGTTCTACTCATGCACAATCGAATATATTACTAGTGTATTATCTTGCATTTTCAAATCACTTAACCATCACTCAATTTCATAAAAAAATATACACATATTATCTCAGATTAATACAAGAATCAAATGCATCACACAAGATGCTAAAGTCCAGCCAAGTCTACCATTATAGCATTATTAAGTTTAGGTACTTGGTAATTCACATCCAAACACATTCGGCACTATGTATCTGATCAAATGTTTCATTTAACAGTAAACTCAACATATAACCTTCCATATTTTAAAACATTCATCACCGACTAGACATACTTACAAACCTAAGCCGAATGTCATTTTAAACATTTGAGAAATTTTTTTTTCAATTCATCTTATTAGTGTTTACCTTACTCAAAACATTTACACCAATTTATTATAGTTAAAACCCTTGTTCAAAATAACATTTAGTATAATACTATGGCCGAAACTCCCAAATAACTAACATAGTCTCTTAGATCGAATATAATCAGGAATATATATATATATATATATATAACCTAAATTCCTTTCTTAACATATAATTTACTATCTTAAAATTTATTTCCCTACTAAATGAACTTACTCCAAAGTCGAATGCTACTTAAGCATTAAGCTTATGTTCTTTTCATTATTAAGCAAATGTTCATAGCTCAACTAACATCCATTTTCAATTTAACACAAAAATTCATAGCCGAATGTTGTTTATCTTAAGCTACCATTATATTTTTACTTATCATTTCATACTATATTATCAAAATTGAACTAATTATACTCATATGAGCACTATCAAAGCCGAAACCTATGTATAGCATTATTCAAGATTTATACCCTTAAAATCATTTACAAGGCCAAATTTGTTCAAGTAATTCAACAAGTCCAAATTCATCTATTTCATGTATAAATACTAACAATTAAGTATTAACTAGTTCAAACTTCAATTAACCATAAAAACAACCATCTATCCCCTTCAATTCTCCCATGGCCGAAAGCTCAAGACATCACCCAACTCAAAATTTTGTCATGGGTTAAGCAAAGAACTTGATAACTAACTCAAAATGTACTAAAAATCCAAGAATTAACATGAATTACTTACCTTATTAAGAGTTCAAGATCACCGAATGGTTTGTTCTTTTCCTTCTTTAAAATCGGCTAGGAAGAAACAAGAATGAATACTTTGTTTCCTTCACCCATTTCCTACCTTTAATTATTATTATTCTATAATTCAAAGCCATTTAATTATAAACAATGCTAATATAAAATTCATATATTTTATACTAACTAACAACATGGCCGGCCACTAACAACAAAATGGGTAATTTGACATGCAAAATCATTCCTTTTAATACCTTCATTATATACCACCTTTAAAAATTACCTATCACCTTTCACATTTTTCTCACATAAGTCCTATTTAATAATTTCATATACAATTGATAAAATTAAAGCATGAAACTTTCACATATGCTTGTACATATATAATAAGAATAAAATATATCAATTAATTATTTTTGTGACTCAGTTTTGTGGTCCCGGAACCACTTTTTCGACTAAGGTCAAAGTAGGGCTGTTACAAAAGTGTTGAGCTATGGACGTGGGATGGCCAAATCCAGGTTGTCTAGCTATGGTTCAATCATCCGAGAAAGCCAATCTACATCAACCATCAATACATTGATTGAAGAGATGAAAGCTAAACATGCCGAGCAAATACAAAGAATCCAAGCCAAACAAGCGGTTCAACAAAAGGCTCTACTCGAGAAAGCATAATCTCAATTCCGTGTAAAGGCCACAAAGTGAGAAGCTCATTTGATAGCCGAGGCAGAAGAAATGTTTATGAAATTGATTGAAATTTAGGAGGCAAAGTTCGTGGATATGATGGATGCTCGTGAGAAGAAGTATAAGGCTTTCCTTAACGAGTGTATAAACAAAAGGAATTTCAAGTAAGTGAAATACTTACTAATAGAACTAGATTGTCAATAAGTTTGCTGATGGTTTAATATAGATTGATTATTGTTAATTGGCTATTTGTTTGAGTTGTAAGTGAATGTTAGTTTCTTATCTGATGTCTTCTTTGTTTGCTCAACCAATAACTAATACTTCCCACGTGTTCATGTTGTTTCTCATCTAAATCATATAAATAGAAAAGGTACATTGTTATTTTTTCCCTTGTTAATGCAGTTGAATTTCATACTAGAAGACTTAATGATAAGGTCTTCAGTTTGGATGATAATGAGTGAGGCTTGTTGCATATTATGTGTGTATATATGTTATAGTAGTTGAGGAATGCAATTGTCCCAGAATTTTTTGATTTCATGGGCAACAGGTTGACAAAATGTCAGCAATGCATTCACCGAATGCAATTACTAATTGATGTAATGGACAACAAGTTGACAATATGTTGCCAATGCGTTGACTACTTCTATTAGGATTTTGTATATAAACTAATAATTGCATTATTCAATGGTAATTTTGTATTAATATGATTACTTTATTTTAATTAACTATTCCATTAATATTGTTTCAAAATTGTCCAAACCAAACACATATGAAATTGCTCTTATTTCACCAAAATAAGCTCCTCAAAAGTCGAGAAAAAAATTCATAAAAAACATGGGACCTGAGCCAACTATATAAGGTGTTGGCGTAAATAAGGTCTACCCCAACCTTTTTAAGGTTGGGATAGACTACCTTATCCCAATCTTTTTTGAGTCGATTTTGATTGCGTCTGGTACAACTTTTATAAAGTCAGCATAGGCACAATCTAACCCGACATCTTGATTGACCTCGAATCCACCCTTCTTGTGTTAGAATAAACGTATACTAACTCGACTTTTTTTGGTTGGCTTTGGTTGGCACATGAGCCAACTTTTTAAAAGTCGACCAAAGTGCGACCTAACCTGACTATTTTTAAGTCACATTTGACGAGGGCATGAGCCAACTCTTTAAAATTTGACGTATGAATGCTTTATTTTGTCCTTTTTTGGGTCGCCTATTTCCTTCTATCCCAACCTTTTTTAAAGGTTGACCTTGACTAGGTCTTTGCCAACCATTCAATACAGGTTGGCCTAGGTTGAGTCATGCTGGTGCTTTTTCCAAAGTGTTGCAGTACTTATGCCAATGGTGCGAACAATAACATTTTCAAAAGTGTTGGGAAGGCATATGTTAACACTTTTTGTGTCATCCTAAGTAAAAAAAAAAAAGTGTCATCGTATGTTTGTTTTGTTGTAGTGCTTTTCACATAATCAAAGCGAACGATTTCTAAGGTCTATTATCAACGTCACTCGTCAATTTAAAGTGTTAGCTACTTCAATGCTTGATGATCAATATAAAGGAAAATTTCATTTCCAAAAAAGTAATGCTTTTAATTTTTTAAGGCTCATATACTTTCATAAAAAAATTATTATATGTAAACTGTAACAGCCTGTAACACCCCAGATTTGGGGGGTTAAAAGTTCTGAGGTTAGTGGTTAGGGTTAATGAGGAGATTGTTCTATTGTGTTTAGTTGTGTGTTTAAGTGACAGAATGGGCCAGCTAGTCTGGTGGTTGAGTTATTACTTTACCTCGAGGTTCTAGGTTCATGTCCTTGTGTGGGCATTTGGATAAACATTTTATTACGTTTTGTTTTAAGTTAATAATTTGTACTTATTTTATTTTGTATTTATTTATTTTTATTTTATTTATTCTTTATTGTTTCTGGATGTTTCTTTCCCTCTCTTAGCTTCTCTTTTCTTTTGGTTCTTCTTTATTTCTTTTCTTTTTTAAAGTTCTTTTGAACGGTTTGCTTGGGAATTTTGGAGAGTCGTTTCCTTGTCATTAAGACGGTTCTGAAATGTCTTAGATCATAAAACAGTTGTGGGTTTTATACAATCTTTTATTCTATTTGTGAATTTAATTTTGACTTTATGAAAAGTCAGCAACGTGTGTGTGAGTGTTCGTAAACCTGTTCATTTCGCCATGGTATCGCTGTCTCATGCTTAGAAATTGTATGATTTGGTGTATTTTCAAACTATCGGGGGCTGGGGAGTGCTTCATGGCTGAAAGTATGTTTTTCAGGACTATTTTAAGGTGGTTTCGTGACCACACGGGTGGCCACACAGGCGTGTGCCTATACATACGATCGTGTGCTTTTGGGAATTAGGGTTTCTAGGCTGATTTGGGTGCCACGCGGCTTGGTCACACGGCTGTATGGCTGATTTAGGGGAAATTAGTCTATTTTCACACAGTAGTGTCCCTTGTGCACACGGGCGAGTGTATTTGGAAAATAAGGTTTGAGGGGTTTGGTGCCACACAGCCGTGTGGCTAATTTAGGGATTTAAGGATCCCACACGGGCGTGTAAGACCCTCACACGGCCGTGTCTGCCCTATACCCTATTTTAGCATAATTGGACAGTGAGTTACACAACTTATTCCCACGGCCATGTCCCTGGTCCACACGGGCGTGTGCCCCTCTTCACACGAGCGTTTGGCCTCCCACATGGCCTAGGCAGTTCCACACGGTCAGAGCACACGGCTGTGTGGTCCTAGGACACAAAATTTTTAGTTTGTGTATGTTTTGATCTGAAAATGTGTCAGTGCATTCCGACCTTTGGCTAAGCTTAGGTGGGAGTGCTTAAGTTTCGGTATCTGTGGCCATGTACCCTAATTATGTGTTGTTGTGACTATTTAGCGAAATGTTTGATTCTAAATTTGGTTTGTTGGGCGTGTATGCTTATCTGCTTCTGTCTGATTGTCTATTGATGTGTTCATTATTTCTGTGAGATTGAATGCATTCATGCACTTGCATAAAGTGTTTTGGGCAGGATTGCGAAGAGAAAGAAGACTGTTTTTGATCTGATCTAGCAATTTTATTTCAACTTATACGTACAAATATTTATCATACTGTACCGCATGCGCGTAAGCTTTGCTGTGCACTATTATCTGATCTGTCAATTTAAAGTTACTTTACCTCAAGGTTCTAGGTTCAAGTCCTTGTGTGGGCGTTTGGAGAAATATTTTATTACGTTTTGTTTTAAGTTAATAATTTGTACTTATTTTATTTTGTATTTATTTATTTCTATTCTATTTATTCTTTATTGTTTTTGGGAGTTTCTTTCCCTCTCTTGGCTTATCTTTTCTTTTAGTTCTTCTTTATTTCATTTCTTTTTTGAAGTTCTTTTGAATGGTTTGCTTGGGGATTTTGGAGAGTCGCTTCCTCATCGTCAAGGCAGTGCCGAAACGTCTAAGATCGCAAAACAGGTGTGGGTTTCGTACCTTCTTTTGTTTTATTTGTGAATTTGATTTTGACTTTATGAAAAGTCAGCAATGTGTGTGTGAGTGTTGGCAAACATGTTAATTACGTTCTTGTATCGCTGTCTCATGCTTAGAATTTGTGCAAACGGATGGCCATACAGGCGTGTTCCGATACATACGGTCGTGTGTTTTTAGGAATTAGGTTTTCCGCGCTGATTTGTGAGTCACATGACCATGTGACCAATTTTGGGGAAATTAGTTGATTTTCACACGGCCATGTCCCCTGTGCACACGGGTGTATGTGTTTGGGAACTAGGGTTTGAGTGATTTGGTGCCACATAGCCCAGCCACACGGCTTAGCCACATGACCGTGTAGCTAATTTGGGGATTTAGGGATCTCACACGAGCGTGTGTTTTAGACACACGGCCATGTCTGGCGGGCACACGGGCATGTAAGACCCTCAAACGACCGTGTCTTCCCTGTACCCTATTTTAGCATAATTGGACAGTAAGTTACATGGCCTGTTCCCACGGCCATGTCCCTGACCTACACGGGCGTGTGCCTCAGTCACACGGTCGTGTGCCCCTCTTCACACGGGCATTTGGCCTCCCACATGGCCTAGGCAGTTCCACACAGCCAGAGCGCACGGCCGTATGGTCCTAGGACATCAAATTTTTAGTTTGTGCATATTTTGATCTGAAAATGTGTTTATGCATTTCAACCCTTGGCTAGGCTCAGGTGGGGGTACTTAAGTTTCAGTATCCGTGGCCATGTGCTCTACTTATGTTTTGTTGCGACTGTTTAGCGAAATGTTTGATTCTAAATTTGCTCTGTTAGGCGTGTGTGCTTATTTGTTTCTGTCTGATTGTTTGTTATTTCTGTGAGATTGAATGCATTCATGCAGTTGCATAAAGTGTTTTGGGCGAGATTGCAAAAGGAATGGAGACTATTCTGATCTGCTATGGCAGTACTACTCCAACTTATACGTACAACGATTTATCGCGATCAGATCGCATGTGCGTCACCTTTCTTTGCGCACTATTTATCGATCCGTAGTTTAAATCGCAACATGTATGCAGACAACGGATTACCGCATTGCATCAGATCTCGCAAATACGCCACCTCTGTTGCGTAGTATTATCTGAGTGGCTTAAACCACGTACATGGTGTGTAGGGTTGGATGGGCCTTTCGAGGTCCTATATGGTGTGTTTTGGTGGGATGAGCTTAAACAACACTTATGGGGTGTGATCGGGGGACGGAGAGGTGTGTGGGCTAGATGGGTAGGTTTTATCACTTGACTGCATTTCATCCGAATCTGTCTATGAGTTTTGACTATAAGATTAGTTGTCTGTATTATATTTGCTTGAACAACATTTGTGCTGAGTCTTTTGTGTGAAATTGGTGTGCTCTGATTGTTAAGTTTTGTTAGGACGTTAGTTCTAAGTATGCTTTCTAACTCTTTAAATATTTGAAAATCTGTTGCGCTACTGATTTGAAATCCGTAATTCTATCTATTTTCTTGTTTCGAACTCACACTGAGCTCGAGTAGCTCACCCCCTCTTAGTGTTTCCCCTTTCAGGTAGCTTTCCTGAATTCTAACACTGGGCTCGGCATGCAGAGGTCTCGGGCAGTTTCAGAGAAAAAAAAATTATCAATTTGTATTTCCAGTTTCTATTTGTTATTCGGTTTTTAGACTGTAAGATTTTATAAAATTGTGGTACAAGCTCCGTTTCAAATTTTTATTCATTCATTTAATTCCGATTTTATAATAAAATTAACTGTAATTTTTACTTACTGAATTTAAACGATTAAATGTTTCAATTTTACGTGATAACTTGTTTTATAAAAAACGATCACTTCAGTGATCAATGTAACATCCGAGATTCGGTCTAAACTTCTAGGCCAGGTTTAGGGTGTTACACAGCCCGTTTGTCAATGGTGTCAGAAATAATTGTTTGGAGACCACAAATCCGATGAGTGAGTCTATAAATATTATTATTCGATATTTGTGAGTCAAATATAGTAGTATATTGAATTTTAATATGATAATTTTTGCTAATTGAATGAATAGCTAAGTATAAGTGGTTTGCCCCATAAGTCAAGTGATTTTGGAAGATAAGGTATCGAGACCTCATTTCTGTAAACTGAGATATTTACGGAGTGACTATATAGGTATATTGAAGCTTGATCTGAAAATTTTAGTGATTTGATAATTAATTAAATAAAAAGGACTAAATCGTGAAAGTTGTAAAATTTAATCGATATTAGTTTGTATGTGCTAAATAGATATAGAACCATGGTTGGATGGCTTTAAATGGTAATTTAACCATATTTAAGATATTGGACAGTATGTATATATGTTTTAGTTTAAAATTATGTAAGATTAATGACATTTTGGTAATTAAAATAAAAATAAAGGTAAAAAGTAAAACAATTGTCATCATCTTCATTTTCTTTATGTTTTGCAACCAAACACCACTTTTGTAAGCTTAAGAGCTTCGACCTTGTGTATCTTTATGCATATCAAGAAAAAGATCAATCGATAGACAAACTTGAAAAAGGAAAAATTGCTTATTAGTCTTTAGAGTCGTGTTTGCTGCAAAATCAGTTTAGGTAAGTTCGTATAATAAATAAATTAATTTAGTTGCTATTTTGTGATTTAATAAATATCTAAGTATACTTTATGTAGTTTTGCTTGCATAGTAAATATTAATTTTTAGAAAAGGATCTAATTGAAATGAAATTATAATTGAGGATCATGACTGAAAATGGAGAAATTATATAGTTGAATTCATGTGACAAACAAAATGCTTAAGTAATTATATTATATGAATGTGAATCACAGCATGTATGAACCTTGTGAATACTTAAGATACAAATGACATGTCATTAGGGTTATCTACTGTTTCAGGTGTTGGTCTTGGATGTCCTACCAATAGCTGAGGTCCTACATTTGTTATAGATTCTCCATAGCTCATGTAAACAACATCGTGTAGCCTAACATCCCGACCCACAACTCATGTGAGCAGACCCATTTTCATAGCTTGTGTTAGCATTTACAGTTACAACTCGTTTGAGCAATTACAGTTATAGCTTATGTATGCATTATTCCCGTGTATCCAATGCTATTTCATTGTGGTTCATCGAGTAGAAAATAAATATATCAAATGGTTATATGAAAAATGAATACATGAAATGGTTATATGAATTGATTATATGGAAATAGATATACGAAATGATTATATGAATCAGCTATATGGAAATAGTTATATGAAATGTTTATACAAAATGTTTATATGGATATAGATATGTAAAAAGGACATTTAAAATAAAAATCTTGAAATGAAAATGTGAAATGTTAAATGAATAGATGATGGATGAATGGTATATCAAATGTGTTTACTTGTTTATGTTTTATAACATGAAGAAGTTACACATTTTCATATATGTGAATTTAATAACCTTATGAGACTTATGGTGTGTATAGACAATTAAATGAATTCATGACCTTGGTTATGATTTTTATTGTGAAAGGTTTAAGTTAAGTCTTTTACGGTAAGTTAAAGTTTAGGTTCAATACAAACTTACTAAGCTTTAAGCAAGCTTACCTCGTTTTGATTTTTCTTCTTGTAGACCATTAGATACAAGCTACCGATTGGATTGCTTTTGGAGACCACACTATCTGGCAATTTATTTGGTAACCAATTGTTCACTTTGGTCTGGTTATAAGTGGCATGTATATAAGGCTTTTGTATATGTATGTTATGATCATTTGGTTATGTTTTTGCTATTTGAAATATGTAATATGTGTTTTGATGTAGATCCTTAATGGTATTTTGGTTGGTTTCGTATTTGATAGCATAAAAGTGTGTTGAAATGTAATGCATTGTTGGATTGTTGAATTGGTACATCCATGTTAGGTTAATTGATGAAATTTAAGTAATGATTTTGAAATTTGGTGATTTATGTTAATATAGTGAATATATAAGCATGGAAAGCTAATTTGTTTAGGTTTACATTATTGATGTTTATGTTTAAATTATGGTGTCAATGAAGGCATATTGGTTAGGTACATAGATTGATTATGAAATGGTATATTTGGCATGTTTTGGCACATTTTGAATAGGCTTGAATGTTGAACAATGCATGGCTTGGAACCTAAGTTTTGGTATGTGAATTGCCTTGTATTTGAAGGTGAATTTAGATACACATGATCTGCCACACGGGTGTGTGCTTCACACGATTATATGACACAGTCGTCTGGTTTGTTTGATTTTAGGTGCAGGATGTTTCACACGGTCACAGGTTATTACACGGACTTGCAACACGACCTTGTACACGGTTTGAGGACATGGGCGTGTGGTTTAGTACCACATAGCCTCAGCCTTGTCACACGGTTGTATGACCCCTGTTTGTAGTTTTTTCATATTTTTTTGTTTTGTTTCATAATAGTCCCTACTTGTTTCTAACTTGATTTTAGGGTCCCGAAAGCTCGATTTAAATCTCATTTTTGTATGTATGTTGTGAATGATAAATGGTTATTAATTTATGATGATTAAATAGATTTTTGTATTATGAATACGAATAATCAAATTTGTTTACTGTCGTAATATCCCGTAGCCCTAATCTAGTGACGGAGATGGGTTAGAGGTGTTACATAAACCACTTCTATTTAGAGCAAGTCAACTTCTCATTAAAGAAAGTTATTGGCCACTTTTCTTGTGAAAAAACGGCTCTAATGCTACTCTATTAGCATGACACCACTTTAAAAACCATATCAAAGCTAGGCAATGCTAAAACTGGAGCATTAGTGAGTTTCTCCTTAATGAAATTGAAATTTCTCTCAACATCTTTATTCCACTAAAATATTCATTTCATTGACAAATAAGTAAATAGGAATCATGCTTGTAACATCCAAAAATTTGTTACATTATAAAAGCAATGATAAATCGAGATTGTGTTCTCGATAAAGTGAAATAAGGAAATGAAGGTTATAAAAGAGGAAGTTGAGTGATGTTAAAGAAGATTTAATTGAGAAGCATGATGTGATGCATTAAATTAAAGTAGGGACTAAATCATAAATATGTGGAAAGTTTTGGGGCCCAAAGTAAATATCTAAAATTTGAAAGGTTAAAGTATAAATATGAAAAAGTTAATGGGCTAATAGTGCAAATATATCAAAGGTGGAAGGATTTAGAAAAATAAGGAAAGTGGATGAACAAAGACCAAATTGAATAAGTAGAAAAAGTATGAGGGACTAAATTGTAATTTTAGCGAAATTAAGTGATGATTCAAGAAATGAATTGTGGAGAATGTTGAAGGGTAAAATGATCATTTCTCAATCAAGATAATTATCATGAAAATATCATGATATTTAAAGGACTAGTGCTGAAATTTGATTGGTTTGAATATTTTATTATTATTTTATTTTAAAATATTTTATTATTAATTAATAGTTAAGAAAATATGAAAAAATAAAAAAGGGTCTTTCATATTTCCTTCCACCTTCTCAGGCCACTTCCTTGGGAAGGAGAAAGAAGTTTTTATTTCTTTACATTTAGTCCTTCCACCATAAATACATCATTTTCACCTAGAATTTCAAGGAATTTCCAAAACCACTAAGAGAGAAAAGTGATAAGGAGACTATGGGGAACAAGAATATTACCTTAGAGTTAAGAAAATAGAAGTTGGAGAATAGAAAAAACAAAGTTAAAGTTTGAAATCAATAAGACAAGGTAAGAACATCAAGATTTCAATATTTTTTTAAGTTTGATATTGTTGAAAAAACATGAAAATGATGTTAAAGTAGAATGTGTTAGTGAAGGGAAATAAGAAGAAGTGATGGAAAATATTGTGGAAAAAGGACAGGAGAGTGTTTCAAACTTTGTTATCAACATTTTGCACTAAAATAGTTTTGGACAGCAATAGTGATCTAACTTTGAAAACTCACAAAAAAATTTAGAAATTGATTTAGACATTGAATCAAATAAGAAATTAAACCTTATTGAGTCTAGTTTTGTATGGAAAAAATAGTGAAAGAAACGAAATTGTATATTTTGAGATATATTAGTTTTTGTGGGACAAGGTCGGAATGGATTCGAGTTCCCCTGTTTTGACTTTGGAAAATCATCAGAAATTGTACAAAAATTATTAAGGTCTGAAATTTATATTTTTAAGAGAAATAAATGGAAACATTCGAACCCCGTACTAAGAGATAATTATTTTTTAGTAAAGAAAGGACAAAACTATTAACTAGTAGAATAGGGGAATTTTGAAGAATTTACTGTATTGATTGGATAAAGTAGAAATTCTGAAATTTTGTAGCTCAAGATATAAATAATTTAGTAACTATGACACAAGTGGACAACTTTAATATGAACACATAACTAAATAGTAGACTTATGGTTAATGTTACCTTTAAGCATGTTATACTAAAAGCTAAAGATACTAATAGGATGTGGAATGGGGAGGAGGAGGAGGAGGAAAAGAAAAGAGAAGAAAATTTAGTCATAAAAATATGAAATGAATTTGAAATGTTACGAAAAGGTTATAAGTGATGGAATGATTAATACTTGTGAGAATGTTTAGACGAATTGATAAAATAATAAGTGAATAATTATTAATTGATGTGATATGGAAATCTTGATTAAAAGTTATGAAGAATTAAATTGATTGGCATAATTTAGAAATAAATATGAAAGATACATAAAATGGTAAACTATTTTAGAAAGTGCAAGTCCAATGGACTTAATTGTAAAACTTTGATAATTATGTTAATTTTATAAGGTTGACTATCTTTTATTAAATATCTTATTTTATTATGTAGACTTAAGATTATAAATAGGCATATGTTAATGATATGTATAATATAGTATAACATGTGAAACAGAGTGCTCATTGTAACAGCCCGATTTTAGGCCTAGTCAGAAAAGTGGTTTCGGAACCACTAACCCGAGGTCAGAGAAATTATTTTTAATATTATTTTATGTGTGATGACATGTTTATAAAGGTGCATGAAAATTTTGGTGAATTAATTTTAGCGATTGCATGCTTAATTGTGAAAAAAGACTAAATCGCATAAAGTGCAAAAGTCCTATTTTGTTAGCTAAGAGTGTAAAATAGCTAGAGAACCATAATTGAGGGTCTTTAAAAGGCAATTAGACCCTTAAAAGGAGCTTGGCCGGCCATAGGGGACAAGGTTGGTCAAAATGTCAAAGTTAGGTGACATTTAGTGACTTAATTGAATAAAATAAAACAAACGAAAAAGGCCATCATCTTCCTTATCTCTCCACTGAAATTTTCAGCCATTCTAGGGGTTTTAGAAGCTCAAAAATTTCAGCAACTTTCCATCCTTACAAATCAAAAGAAATGTGATTCGGGTCTTGATTGAGGGAAGAATAAAGTTTACAATGATTAGGCTCGTTCCCATCATTTTGTACCGAGGTAAGTACATATATAAATAATGTGTCATTGTAGCTTATTTTTAAATGTTTTATTTTGAACATGTGTCATAATCTTACTTGATACCATGAAAGTATAAATAATGCGAAATAAGAGTAGCCTACATTATGAACAAGTGCGACAATATCAGGTTATATATGAGATCCCGTCAAACCTCAGAATTAGTATAGGATACAAAATGTAAGTCATGAGAAATTGAGTGGTCTGAAATCATGAGTTGAGTCTGATTTCATGAGGTAAGTGAAATATGTAATGTGGGTCTGAGTACTGACTTTGTGTGCAGACCCATGAGTAACTCAATGAGCAGGCATTACATTGTCGAGCTATGGGGTCCGAGTACTGACTTAGTAAAAATGTAACACCCCTTACCCGTTACCGTCGCCGGAATAGAGTACAAGGTATTACTAAAACATAGCACATACCATTAAACAAAAACCGAAATAGAAATATGTCATCCAATTTGATAGTGTATCGTTATAACATATGTCTTGAACAATATTAGCCAACTTTAATGGCTTATACAAAGTAGTTGATCGAATACTGCAACCAATATTCTAAACCTAGGCAATTATGACACGTAACAAAATAATTAAGTCTACTATACATGCCATAATTCAAAATGTTTAGTTCAATACCCTAAACCGTTGATAGTGCGGATGATCTTCGCGATCCTTAACTCCCCGAGCAAGCTGAAGGACACTATAAAACAAAAGAGAGAAAACAAAGTAAGCTTATAGCTTAGTAAGTGACTAAGTAAATATTAATTAAAGCATCCAATATGTTTATACAACAACTCAAGTATATCTACTTTAATTTCACTATTCACTCCAATTTGATTAAGCTGTCTCTGCTGCGTCATGTTCGCTAAATAAATCATAACTCGAGTTACAAAACTCGAAATTCAAATCCGTAAACTTTCCCTAAATCTAAACTCATAAATATTTTTACTAATTTTTTTCTAGAATTTTTGGTTCAGCCAATTAGTACAGTTTATTGGTTAAAGTTTCCCCTGTTACACAGCTCAACTGATCTGACCTCTGTTCATTACGAATTGAATTTCTCCCAGTAAAAAATTCAAATAACCATAAAATCTATTTCATTTAAAACTAGACTCAATAAGGAATTTAGGCATATAAACTATATTTCTTAATTTGTTTTGTACAATTTTTAATGATTTTTCAAAGTTGGAACAGGGGACCACGTAGTCATTCTGAGCAAGTCACACACAATTGCAAATATCTCAAAATATAGAATTCTTTTGCTTGCTCTGTTTCTTTTATATGAAAATAGACTCATTAAGCTTTAATTCCACATCTCATTCAACCTCTAGTTAAATCCATTCTATTTTTGGTGATTTTTCAAAATCACGTCACTGATACTGTCCAGAACAGTTTTAATGCTACTTTCACTCTTTCACCCATTCTTTGCACTAACCTCATTTTAACTTACATATTTATATACTACAAATCATTTTCATCACATTTCATACGTTACAAGTGTAGGTCCATGACTACAATCTCACTACTAAGCCATCCCGTTGAACAATTCGGATCAATCCTCGATATTTAATGGCTTCAACCCACAGCTCCACCATCATACTTCGTTTAGTTCGGCTCTCTTGTACACATAGTGAACACTTAGTACCACTCATGTGACCTAGCCGATTTGTCTCGTAGCTCTCTTGTCTACATGGTGTCCTTCACTTGGAATCACGCATGCGACCTAGCTACATATATCCCGTAGCTCTCTTGTCTACATGGTGTACACATAGTATCACCCATGCGACCTAGCTACATTCATCTCTTACGTAGCTCTCTTGTCTACATGGGATACATCCCGTATCACACATGTGACCTAGCTACTACATTGTATCTCGTAGCTTTCTTGTACACATGATGTGCACTCAGCATCATACATGTGACCTAGCTACGCTTCCTCTATTTTATTCGATCTCTCCGAATGTTCAACTGGGATCTCTCTCTATTGTTTATTTCTATTCTTCCAATGGTCTATTCATATTTTTAACATCCGCTAATATATTTACATAATAGGCTGAAATATAAGAATGTACATAAAATTAATGTAATATTTACATACAAACTTACCTCGGTGCAAAATGTGGAATTTTTGCGATTTAGTCCAAAGCTTTTTCTTTTCCCCGTTCAAGGTCAATTCCACGCCTTTCTTGATTATGGAGCTTGAAAGTTGAAGAAACCCTAGCTATGGAAGAGAGGAAAATTCGGCAGCAACTAGTGAAGAAGATGACCAATTTTGTGTTATTTTTTCCCATTTTATTTCATTTAATATACAAATGACCAAAATGCCCCTCCTTACTAAACTTTCAAAATTCCTTCCATGTCCCAAAATTTGTCCATGAACTTAAAATTGGTCAAATTACCATTTAAGACCTCCTAATTAATATTCCAAAGCAATTTCATACTAAAAACTTCTAGGATGCAAATTTTGCAACTTATTCAATTTAGTCCCTACTTTCAATTTAAGCATTTTAAGCATAGAATTTTATCATGAAATTTTCACACAATCACGTAATCATATCATAAAACCCAAAATAATTATAAAACAATTATTTCTATCTCGGATTTGTGGTCACAATACCACTATTCCGATTAGGCCCTAATTCGGGTTGTCACAATTCTCCCTCCCTTTAGAGATTTTCGTCCCCAGAAAATCTTACCGATAAAAAAGGTTTGAGTCTTTGTTTCTTCATAGCTTCCTCAGGTTCCCAGGAGGCCTCTCTATCCCATGTCTGTGCCACAATACTTTCACTAAGGCTATACTTTTATTTCTTAACTGTTTAACTTCTCGAGCCAAAATCTTTATTGGTTCTTCCTCATAGGTCATATCCGATCGAATCTCAATTTCTGTTGGGGAAACCACATGTGAAGGATCAGAACGATAATGTCTCAACATTGATACATGAAACACGTTATGAATTCTTTCTAACTCTGCCGGTAAAGCCAACCGATATGCTACTGGTCCAATTCTCTTAGTAACCTCATACGGCCCAATAAAACGCGGACTCAACTTGCCTTTTCGGCCAAATCTCAGAATCTTTTTCCATGGTGACACCTTCAAGAACACTTTATCACCCACTTGAAATTCAATCTCTTTTCTTTTCAAATCTGCATATGACTTTTGTCGATCTGAAGTAGCTTTCAAACAATCCCGAATTACTTTTACTTTCTCTTCGGTTTCTTTAACTAAATCAACTCCGTGAATCTGTTTCTCACTAAGCTCGGTCCAATATAAAGGAGTCCGACACTTACGACCATACAAGGCTTAAATGACGGTGCCATTTGTATACTTGATTAATAATCGTTATTGTAGGCAAACTCAATCAAAGATAGATATTTCTCCCAACTACCTCCAAATTCTAAAACACAACATCTAAGCATATCTTGAGTGCACTGGATTACTCTTTCCGATTGACCATCTATTTGTGGATGAAACGCGGTACTAAAGTTTAATTTTGTACCCAAAGCTTCTTGTAACTTTTTCCAAAATCTCGAGGTAAATCTCGGATCTCTATCTGATATTATAGACATAGGTACTCCGTGCAACCTCACAATTTCAGCAATATATAATTCGGCTAACTTATCAAGTGAGTAATCGGTACGTACTGGTATAAAGTGGGCTGACTTTGTTAATCTATCAACCACTACCCAAACAGCATCCTTCTTTTTAGGAGTCAAAGGCAAACCGGTCACAAAATCCATGGTAATCTTGTCCCATTTCCACTCAGGCACCATTACCGGTTGAAGTAGCCCTGAAGGCACTTGATGTTCAGCTTTTACTTGTTGACAAATCAAACACTTGGTTACAAATTCAGAAATGTCCCTTTTCATACCTGGCCACCAATACAACTTCTTTAAATCATTATACATTTTTGTGCTACAGTGGTGAATCGATAAACGACCATTGTGCGCCTCATATAATATTTTCGAATCAATTTATCATTTTTGGCACACATATCATGTCTCGAAACATCAAACGATCGTGCGGTCAACTCGAAAATCGAGTCGTAACTTGACTCATATTGAGTTCTCTTGGCCCGCAACTTACTATCATTCTTTTGAGCATCACAAATCAACTGAAGAAATAACGGTTTAGCTCTCATCTCTCGCTAAGATTGACCCATCATCGGACAACGCTAGCCCCGTATTCATGGCTCTCAAAGTAAAAAAATTTTTTACGCTCAAGGCGTCAAGAACTACATTTGCTTTTCCTCGGATGATAATCAATCACCAAATCATAATCCTTTAATAATTCAAGCCATCTTCATTTGTCGCAGATTCAAATCCTTTTGATTCATCAAATACTTCAAACTTTTGTGATCGAGTAAAAATTCGGCATTTTTCAGTACAAATAATGTCGCCAAATCTTCAAGGCAAAAACAATAGCGGCCAATTCCAAATCATGTGTAGGATAGTTCTTCTCATGCGGTTTTAAACTGTCTCGAAGCATAAGCTACCACTTTACCCTCTTGCATCAACACACATCCAAGGCACATCAACGATGCATCACTATAAATTAAGAACTCTTTTCTGGTTGATTTGTACCAAAATTGGTGCTTCAGTCAATCGTGCTTTCAACTTTTCAAAACTCTGCTGACATTTATCAGTCCATTCAAACTTAACATTCTTTTGCAGCAACTTAGTCATAGGAGAGGCAATCATCGAAAATCCTTCAACAAAACGTCTATAATATCCGGCTAAGCCTAAAAAGCTTCTAACCTCGGATACATTCTTTGGCGATCTCCAATCAACGATCGCAGAAATCTTACTTGGATCCACCCGAATACCATCACACGAAACTATATGTCCCAAAAAAATCGACTTCACGAAGGCGAACTCACTTTTACTAAACTTGGCAAACAGTTTCTTTTCTCTCAAGATCTGCAATATGGTTCTCAAGTGTTCGGCATGTTCAGACTCATCCCGAGAATAAATTAAAATGTCATCTATAAACACTACCACAAACTTATCCAGATATGGCCGAAAGATCCGATTCATTAAGTCCATAAATATATTTGGAGCATTTGTTAAGCCGAAAGGCATCACAAGAAACTCATAATGTCCATACCTTGTCCTAAAGGCGGTTTTAGCACATCAGACTCTTTAACTCTCAGCTGGTAGTAACCGGACCTTAAATCGATCTTTGAAAACACTGTGGCGCCTTTTAAGCGATCAAATAAATCATCAATCCTCGGCAATGGGTATTTGTTCTTTATAGTCACCTTATTAAGTCGACGGTAATCAATGCAAAGTCTCATTGAACCATCCTTCTTCTTTACGAATAATCTTTGGAGCACCCTGGGGAGAGAAACTCGGTCTCACAAATCCCTTATCTGTTAATTCCTGCAATCGAGCCTTCAATTCTTTTACTTGATCGGAGCCATTCTATACACGAGCAATCGAGATCGGTGAGTACCCGGCCAACAAATTAATGGCAAACTCTATCTCTCTGTTCTGAGGCAACCCAGAAATTAAATGCGGAAATACATCCGAAACTCACAAATTATCGAGTGACTCGATTCAAGCTTCAATTGAGGCAAACTCAAGATTATTCATTACATAAGCGGATAAGCTTCACACCCTTTTCTCATGTATTTCAATGCGGACATATGCGAAATCACCATAGGCAATTTATTTGATTCATCTGTTTCAACCCACAGAATTTCTCCATTTTCACATTTCAACTCTAGTATCTTTTGTTTGCAATCTACCTTAGCATCATACAATGTCAACGGTCCATTCCCAAGATAACGTCAAACTCACCAAATGGTATGACATCAAATTGGCGGAAAGCAGTGACCTTGAATCATTAATGGACAATTCTTGCAAACCTTATCAACTAGTACATATTGGCCTAAAGGGTTCGACACTTTAATCGTAAACTCTCGAAGCTCAAACGGCAACTTTTATTAGATAATCGAATTCATGCAAATATAGGAATGAGTGGATCCGGGATCAATCAATGCAATAACAATAGTATCATAGAGAGAAAATGTACCGATAATGACATCGGGAGATGATGCATCTTCTCCAAAGACGTATAGCATAAGTTCTAGCAGTGCTCTAGCTTTCGATCTTGCCATCGATCTTTCATCGCAGTTTTTTCTGCTGGTCCCACTTCCAGTATTTCTCGGTGGTCTACCCCTACTAGCGGTGGTATTCTGTCTAGCACTCGGAAATCTTTCTTCTTTAACTTTCTCCGGACAATCTCTAATAAAATGTTCGCGAGAACCGCGACTGAAACAAGCTCGCTTTCGGTTCCCCAACACTCACCATAATGTTGCCTACCACATTCTTTGACATTCGGGCTTTCTAGGTCGCATATTACCACCACACTTGCCACGAAGTAGCTTGAGCTTTAGACCTCGAATACGCTCTACCACGATCTCTGTGTGAATCCCCAATTGAAACTGTCATTCGAGGGTTTGCCTCTTTGGACCTCTTTGATTGAGATTGAAATGGCTTGCTTATCGGCCTTTTTCTGGCATCTCTAGCCTCAATAGCAGCTTTTCTTCTTTCTTTGTTCAATTCTTCAGCTTTAAGAGCTCGATCAACCAATACTACAAATTCTGTCAACTCCAAAATTCCTACCAGCACTTTAATGTCCTCATTCAGCCCATCTTTAAACCTTCTGCACATAATAGCCTCGGTGGACACACATTCCTGAGCATACTTGCTAAGTCTCACAAATTCGCGTTCATATTCTGCCACAGACATCTTGCCTTGCTTTAATTCAAGGAACTCCTTTCGTTTTTGATCAAGAAATCGCTGACTTATGTATTTCTTTCTAAATTCCTCCTGGAAGAAATCCCAAGTAACTCTTTCTTTTGGCACCACTACTACTCTAGTCTTCCACCAATGGTAGGCCGAATCTCTCGAGTGATACAAAGACACTTTAAGCATTCTCTCAGGTGTACATGAGAGCTCATCAAATACACGAGTAGAATTTTCAAGCCAGAATTCCGCTTTCTCAGGATCATCATCAATCTTTGCTCTAAACTCTTCGGCCCCTTGTTTTCAAATCTTGTCAACTGGAGGCTTGTTCATCCTTACCAAATCTATGCCTTGAGCAGCTCTACAGAATCGTCCCGAGGTATAGGAGGGGGTGGAGGAGGTTGAGCATTTGGATTTGCTTGAATAAATTCAGTATACCAATTGTTCATCCTTTGGAGAAAGGCATCCCGAGCCTCATCTCCTTGTCTCAATGTCTCAGATCTACTTTCCACAGGCGCGGTCCCTTATGCATGAGCCGGCGCATTACTAGCAGCATCATCAGCCGTAGTTCCTTCAGGATCCATTACCTATATTAAAACAAAACACAGTTTAGAACAATCAGGAGTCACCACACTATCACAATATTTTTATGGCATGTATAGCTAGACTTTTACACACACTTTATTAGTCCGAGAACCGACTAAACCATAGCTCTGATACCACTAAATGTAACACCCCTTACCCGTTACCGTCGCCGGAATAGAGTACAAGGTATTACTAAAACATAGCACATACCATTAAACAAAAACCGAAATAGAAATATGTCATCCAATTTGATAGTGTATCGTTATAACATATGTCTTGAACAATATTAGCCAACTTTAATGGCTTATAAAAAGTAGTTGATCGAATACTGTAACCAATATTCTAAACCTAGGCAATTATGACACGTAACAAAATAATTAAGTCTACTATACATGCCATAATTCAAAATGTTTAGTTCAATACCCTAAAGTGTTGATAGTGCGGGACAGATCTTCGTGATCCTTAACTCTGAGCAAGCTGAAGGACACTATAAAACAAAAGAGAGAAAACAAAGTAAGCTTATAGCTTAGTAAGTGAGTAAGTAAATATTAATTAAAGCATCTAATATGTTTATACAACAACTCAAGTATATCTACTTTAATTTCACTATTCACTCCAATTTGATTAAGCTGTCTCTGCTGCGTCATGTTCGCTAAATAAATCATAACTCGAGTTACAAAACTCGAAATTAAAATCCGTAAACTTTCCCTGAATCTAGACTCATAAATACTTTTACTAATTTTTTTCTAGAATTTTTGGTTCAGCCAATTAGTACAGTTTATTGGTTAAAGTTTCCCCTGTTACACAGCTCAACTGATCTGACCTCTGTTCTTTACAAATTGAATTTCTCCCAGTACAAAATTCAAATAACCATAAAATCTGTTTCATTTAAAACTAGACTCAATAAGGAATTTAGGCATATAAACTATATTTCTTAATTTGTTTTGTACAATTTTTAATGATTTTTCAAAGTTGGAACAGGGGACCACGTAGTCATTCTGAGCAAGTCACACATAGAGCTGATCATGGGTTTGGTGGCCGCGCCCCAAGCCCCCCCTTAAAAAATGGGAGGGTTTGGGTAAAAATATAGGCCCGAAAAATGGGCTTGGGCAAAAACGAGGCCGTTTAGAAAATGGGCCGGCTCGGGTAAGAGTTTTTGGCGGGCTGCACCACTTGCCCTACCGAATTATATATTAATACATATATTTTATTTTATTTTTAATTATTTTAAATTTTTAATGTAATTATTTTTTATTATATTGTTAATTTGTGTATTGTTTTAAGAATTGTTTTAGTATTATTTTTATTTATTTTAATATTTATTTTTATGTTTTTAAATATATTTGATTTATTATATTTTTAAATTTTTTATTTAATGAAACAAGAAAAAAATTTAATATGGGCGGGGCCGGGCCGGGCTCGGGCTTAGTAATTTTATTCGGGCAGGCTTTGGGCAAAATTTTAGGCCCATATTTGGGCGGGCCGGGCCGGACCTAGTAGACGGGCCTAAAATTTTGTTTGAGCCCGGCCTGAACCCGGCCCGGCTCGGCCCATGATCACCTCTAGTCACACACAATTGCAAATATCTCAAAATATAGAATTCTTTTGCTTGCTCTGTTTCTTTTATATGAAAATAGACTCATTAAGCTTTAATTCCACATCTCATTCAACCTCTAGTTAAATCCATTCTATTTTTGGTGATTTTTCAAAATCACGTCACATTATTATTGTCGAACAGTTTTAATGCTACTTTCACTCTTTCACCCATTCTTTGCACTAACCTCATTTTAACTTACATATTTATATACTACAAATCATTTTCATCACATTTCATACGTTACAAGTGTAGGTCCATGACTACAATCTCACTACTAAGCCATTCCGTTGAACAATTCGGATCAACCCTCGATATTTAATGGCTTTAACCCACAGCTCCACCATCATACTTCGTTTAGTTCGGCTCTCTTGTACACATAGTGAACACTTAGTACCACTCATGTGACCTAGCCGATTTGTCTCGTAGCTCTCTTGTCTACATGGTGTCCTTCACTTGGAATCACGCATGCGACCTAGCTACATATATCCCGTAGCTCTCTTGTCTACATGGTGTACACATAGTATCACCCATGCGACCTAGCTACATTCATCTCTTACGTAGCTCTCTTGTCTACATGGGATACATCCCGTATCACACATTTGACCTAGCTACTACATTGTATCTCGTAGCTTTCTTGTACACATGATGTGCACTCAGCATCATACATGTGACCTAGCTACGCTTCCTCTATTTTATTCGATCTCTCCGAATGTTCAACCGGGATCTCTCTCTATTGTTTATTTATATTCTTCCAATGGTCTATTCATATTTTTAACATCCGCTAGTATATTTACATAATAGGCTGAAATATAAGAATGTACATAAAATTAATGTAATATTTACATACAAACTTACCTCGGTGCAAAATGTGGAATTTTTGCGATTTAGTCCAAAGCTTTTTCTTTTCCCCGTTCAAGGTCAATTCCACGCCTTTCTTGATTATGGAGCTTGAAAGTTGAAGAAACCCTAGCTATGGAAGAGAGGAAAATTCGGCAGCAACTAGTGAAGAAGATGACCAATTTTGTGTTATTTTTTCTCATTTTATTTCATTTAATATACAAATGACCAAAATGCCCCTCCTTACTAAACTTTCAAAAATTCCTTCCATGTCCCAAAATTTGTCCATGAACTTAAAATTGGTCAAATTTCCATTTAAGACCTCCTAATTAATATTCCAAAGCAATTTCATACTAAAAACTTCTAGGATGCAAATTTTGCAACTTATTCAATTTAGTCCCTACTTTCAATTTAAGCATTTTAAGCATAGAATTTTATCACGAAATTTTCACACAATCACGTAATCATATCATAAAACCCAAAATAATTATAAAACAATTATTTCTATCTCAGATTTGTGGTCACAATACCACTATTCCTATTAGGCCCTAATTCGGGTTGTCACAAAAAAGGCCCGTAAGTAGCTCAAATATGCAAGCATTACAAAGTACAAAGTAGCTTTGGCTACTTGTATAGTACTTAGGAGTAAACTATCCGTGTATTCGTTGGTACTTCCAAGTGTTCAATGGGTAACTCGATGAATGGATTGGCGATACTTCCAATGAGGTATGTCAATAGAGAGAATAAACTTGAGTTATTTTACGGGTAATTACAAGTATGTGTACTAAACTCTCAAATGAAGACTTTAGTATGTGATGAGATGTAGTAAGTATGCATAAAAGAAGTGTCGAGCAAGATAGTGAGGTTAAAATGATATGTCATTTATGTATGATAAGCCATTGTTTAATGATTGTGTTTCCAATTACACTTATTAGCATATATGTACTTACTTAGCTCCCAAGCTTACCCTCTTTCCTTTCCCTTTTCTTATAGTGCCACCAAAATAGTTCGAGGATTGTTGTTTACATTGGAGAAGCCAGCCACACTATCCTTGAAGCACTTGGTATAGCTAGTTTTATTATTTTGATAATGGCATGTATATGAACTTTTGATTTTAGTCTAGTGTCACATTATTTTGGGGCTAAAGGTGTTGGCTTATCCTAGCATTTGACTCATTTTGTATAAGGCCATGAAAATGGCTAATATTGTAAGTCATTACATGAATGCAAGATAGTCTTTTATGGATGTGATATTGTTGGCATGATTGAATTTATGAAATGTATATAGGCCTTAGCTATGGTTGTTGGTTGAGAAGTCATATTAAGTTAGACTTTGATGTATTGATTGGTATTAAATTGTGTTTCAGGGTGCCATAGGGCTAGGTAAATAGCCTTATATTGTCTATAAGGGTAGACACACGGGCGTGTGTCTAGGCTGTGTGTGACACACGGCCAACCCCATAGGTGTGTTGTCCAGCCATGTGTCCCCTGCACGTAAAAATTTCAAGTCAGTATGCATGGTAGTAAACACACGGGCAGAGACACGGCCGTGTGTCTCGGCCGTATGAAGGACACGGCCTCTGGCCACGGGCATGTGCCTTGGCCGTGTGCCCCTAATTGGTTGCTGCCGTCAGAAACAGAATGTCAAGTTTTTAGACACGGGCTAGGACACGGGCATGTCATGGCCGTGTGAGGGACACGGGTGTGTGTCAGGCCGTGTGAAAACTCTTGTAGGTTCGAATATGAAACTTATTTCACACGGGCATAGGACACGGGCGTGTCCCTAGATGCTTAGCCCATGTGTGTCACACGGGTCATCCATACTGCCATGTCATAATGGCCACACGGGCGTATTGCCCTTCCACACGAGCTTGTACCCTGTTTCAAAGGTCATTTTTATTAAGTCGATTTAAGGACCCGATTTGGCCCCGAGTAGTTTCTAAGAGATGTTTTGGACATTATAGGCCCATAATAAGAAGCTTTAGACGAAGTTAGAAAAAGTTTTAATTTGATCGAGCCTTTATGACTTTGAAATATTTGTATACATGTGGTTAAGTGTGGTAACGCCTCGTATCCTGTTCCGACGTGGGGTCTTAGGTGTGGGGTGTTACACTCATCGTGATGACGGAGAAGCCATATTGTGGTGAGAAACCCTCGACATTGTGACGTCACTCCAAAATTTTGAAACTCTTACATTTTAGTCATTGTTCCTTCTTAAACTATTTTGAGAGTTATATAATAAGCTCGTATGAGACTCATAAATTATTTAAGACATATCGAAAGCATAAATTGATCAAATTGATTAAATATATACTCAAAATAAAAACGAATTTGATTATTGTTGCTTCAGTAACAAATGTAACAACTCGATATCTTGACCCAACGATCAGGTCGGGTATATGAATGTTACAATGCTCATGCTGAAATGGTGAATAAATTATAAACCTTAAACCACTCTTTAATACCTTTCACTTTATCCTTGTTAATATGAACACCATCAACACTAACAATGAACCCCAATAATAACAACTCTGAAGTTATAATGCTACATTTCTTAAAATTAGCATAGTGTTTGTTCTGCTGTAAGACCGTCAATACCTCTCGCAAATGTTGGATGTTGTCTTTTTTTAGTATATCTATGGATCAATATATCATCGTGTACACTACAACAAAGTTTCTTATAAATTATCATAACATTTTGTTCATGTGTTACATAAAAGCATTGGGTGCATTAATAAGCCAAAAGACATCACAAAACACTTGAAAGGTCCATCTCGTGTCTTCAAAGTTGTCTTCCATTGATTTCCTAGCTAAATTCTAATATGATGGTACCCGATAGGAATATCTATCTTTAAAAAATAATTAATTTATTCAATTGATCCAACAAATCATCAAACTGAGGAAATGGAGATTTGTCCCCTATTGTGATTTGTTAATAGTTTTATTATCTACACATGTTCACTAATTACCAATTTCAGTTCTCAACAAGACTAAAACTAAGCAAGGGCTTATAATCTCTTAGATGTGTCCTTTCTGTAACAACTTTTTTACTCTCTCGTAAAATCTCACTCTCCGTTGGAATCATTTGGTAATGCAATAAATTCGACAAACTTCTCCTAAAAAGTGTTAGCTTTAATTAATCATGCTTTTGATATAACAATATTTGAGATCAATTTTATATTTTTCCCTTAAGTCATTTAATAAAAATCAATTGATATTATTTTAAAATATTTTCAAGTCTTAAATTAACTAAAAAATACTTATTTATAATTATTTGATTCATATATTATCTAAAGTATAAAATCTATAAATCTCTTTAGAAGTTATCCTAAAGTCAATGACAGTGCTCAATTTGAAATTTACAGGCATCCTTTAGCTAACAACTCAGCCCAAGCATAAATTATAATGTTGAGGTTAATTAGGGTACTGCATATTATTAATTATTTATTATGATGAGTACAAGAGAGTTAGAGAATGAAACCTGATGAAATTTTTTTTAGTAAGCATCCAATTGAATCAAGTTGACTCAATAAAAAAAAATTCAAGTTATTTAAGTTGATGAGACATATTTTATTATCATAATTAGATTTAAATTTTTTCTAATTAAGTAGAGTAAAATGAAATTCGAGTTGAATCGAATTAATTTATTTGAGTTAAATTAAAGAAATTAAACAAGTCAATTTGAAATTTTGTTGGCAATGTGGCTAAATTCCTAACTAGCACATAAATTTGTTGACAAGTCAAGTTTGCTCATTTTCAAAATTAACAGAGATTGAATGGGTGTTTAAACCATTTTATTGTTCAAGTTATTCGAATTGTTCAAGTTGCAAAATTCAACTTGACTTGAACTCAAAAAATAATTATTTATTTAAGTTGATTCAAAAACCTAATAGCTCGATTCGATTAATTCAAAATTTGAGTTTTTTTAGTCAAATTGAATTTTGTTTACCACTATTTCAAATTTTGGATTTTATCTTTATATAAAAAAATTTATAAAAGAAAATTTAAATGATGATGTGGCATAACTTTAAAGCATCATATCATCATGCCTTGACAAAATTATAAAAAAAATTATCAAATTTTAAAATTAAAGTAAACAAAGAAAATGAAGATCCAATATGAAAAAAAATGGGTAAAATTAAGAAGTAAATATGGTAAATATATATGTAATTTAGAGCGAAGTGCAAGCATGTTAGTCGTTGTGTGTTATAATCTACTTCAATAAAGACAAATTACAAAGTCACAAACTGATGTGATTTTATTTTTAGCACAAAAGCTATATTATCAAACTAAACCTTAAATTAGATTTAAAATTAATATCTTCACAACACCTAACATTCTAGAACTTACCACAATCTCCAAAGTAACAATGCCTAAATTTTTCTACTTAATTCTTGTTTAAGAAATGTTGAATTTTTGGATGGGGACTACATAAAACTTTGGCCCAATCTTGTGGGCCCAAACTTTATATCATGCTCTCATTCTTAGATTTCCTTACCCCGAACAAGCGCAAGCGCTAATGAAATTATAAAAACATCATGTGTTCTATTTATTTATTTTTAATTATTAATTAAAGATAATATGAAGTTTTTTTAACTTTTTTCATATCAAATAATTATCTTTTCATTTAAAAAAACTTTACAAGTAATTAGTTTTATAAACATATTATTATTTTTCTTTCAATTAATGATATTTGTAATAATTATTTAATTTTATAAATAAAAGAATTTAAAATAAAAATAAAATATCATCAAAACATTAATTAAAAATGATAATGAAACTCTAATTTATTAAAATAATTAAAAGTATATAAAATTAATAAAAAATTATAAAACTTACAAAAAAAAATAATGAAACTCTAATTAACTGGGAAAAGATGTAAACATTTAAAAAAACTAACAAAAATAGTCTAACTAAATTTTTTTTGAAATTTTTTTTTGAATAAAAATTGACTGAATATTTATTATAATTAAATTAAAGAAAAAAAAACATAAGTTGTTTCCCAAAAGCTAGGCTCAGGCCTGCTAAAACAACCTATTGCAAAATTGGGCCTCACTATTTCGTTATCAGTGAACACCCCCTAAAAACACTAAAGCAAAAAAGGAAAAAGAAAAAAGGAAACCTAATATCTACCCCAGTTGATCTCAACAGCTGGACACCATAACTCCATCGTCTCTTCACATCACTTGTCCCATCTGTTCTAATGATAACTATTTCCAAAATATTTTCTTTACTTGCTATCTGCTTTGTTATATGTCTCCACGAAACCACCTCAGTCTGGGTACTTCAACCATTGTCCTTCTAGAGCAGATTGATTGAGATTCGAAACTATTCTCATCAGGTGCGAGTCCTCTCCTTTTTCTAAAGTTTCTTGCGCAAGTTTATGGGCATAAACGTTTTCTGATCCATGAATAAACTAAAAATTAATTTCTTGAAAACGAGATTTTTTGCTTTGAATATCTCTAATAATTGCCCCAATAACTGATTTATCTGGTTTTTCATTTGGCATTTCTTGATGACTATTCTTGAGTCCCCCATGATTGTCGCGGAGAGTATACCCATTGAGATTCCTAACTTTATGGCCTGTAATCCTACATATGCTTCTGCTGCAAACGGAGATGAAACATTATTATTAAAGACAATTTTCGATGCTAGAATCTCGCCCATCAGGCCCCGAACCACCAGACCCGAAGCTGATTTGGAGTTTCTTTTGTCAAAAGCTGCATCAAACTGAATCATCACCCTCGTGTTCTCTTCTTGTTGTCTGTGGCTTTTGTCCATATGTAAGGTAATCTTCCTTTCTCCCAAACCATCTAACTCTGCCATATACCTTTGTATTCTCTGTGATAATTCCCTTCCCGTCGTGCTCTTCCTCTCATGTACTAACTGATTCCTTGAACTTCAAATTAACCATAAAGCACAGCAAAAAAGTCAGCATTGTTTACAAGTACCCCTCTTGAAAACCCAGGTAAGCCATTCCCAAAAGCTTTGAATCGTGTTATTTATGAACTAAAAGAGGTTTAAATTTTGCCAGACCTCTATTATTGTAGGGCATTGCCGAAAGACATGATAACTGTCTTCTTCCCAAGTACCACAGCTAGGACATCTAGCATTTGTGGCCACTCATTTATGTCTGAGATTTACTAGGGTAAGGATGTAATTCTAGGAAATTCGCCGTATTGTAATTGTAATTTTTTATGGTAGCTGTAGATTCCATAGTTTCTTGTAGAAGTCCTTGATTTCGGCCTATATTAAGTAATTATTAGGACCCAATTTAGCATCTTGTAATAGTTTATAGGAGCTTCGAACTGAGAATTCACTAGAGGGTTCTCCTTTCCACACTTGGAAGTCGTCATGAATTGTTTTCGCTAGAGGAATCTGTAAAATTTTCTGAGCTATGTCCACTGGAAAGGTACTATTTATTAAATCCGCCTTCCAAGTATTATTTGTGGTATCAATTAGATCTGAAACTAACTTGATTTCTTCATTGTCGTTTCTGTTGTTCCATTCATCTGTATCAATTCTCAGAATCCATTGGTCGTCCCAAATAGAGATCCCATTCCCTCTACCCACCTTCCAGCATAGCCTACTTTGTAGGAGACCCTTTGCTGCCCAAACACTCTTCCAAGTAAACGAAGGTAGATTCCTAACTGTGCATTAATAAAATTTGATTGCGGATAGTATTTAGCTTTGAGAATTCTAGCTAACAAATAATTTGGATAATTAATAAGACGCCAGCCTTGCTTGGGTAATAATGCAATATTAAATTAACCAAGATTTTGAAAACCTAAACCACCGTTCTTTTTTAAGATGCAAAGATTCCTCCAAGCACACCAGTGTATTCCCCTCTTACCACATCCCTTCTGCCACTAGAAATTCACAGTAATACTCTTTAGATCAACACATAACGATTTGGGTAATAGGAAACAAGCCATTGTGTATGTTGGTATGGATTGGAGAATAGCTTTTATAAACACCTCTTTCCCACCTTGAGAGAGGTGTCTAACACTCTAATTATCAATGCGCTTCTTAAGCCGATCCTTTAAATTTTGAAAAGACTTCCTTTTTTTTCTTCCGACCAGATTAAGTAAGCCTAGGTAGCGTTCTGGGTCATTTGAGTTGCGTACTCCCAATATATTGACAACCAAACGTCTATCTTCCTTTGATGTGTTTCTACTAAAAAAATAGTTGATTTATCAAAATTAACACACTGACCCGAATAAATTCTATACATACGTAGGATTCCCTTGAGTAAAGTAGCTCATCTATTGTTGCCTCCCCAAATAGAATACAATCATCTGCAAATAACAGGTGTGATACCTGTGGACCACTCCTACTAACCTTTACTCCTTTCAATAACCCTTCCCTTGTTGCAAGTCGCATGAGACAAGATAAACCCTCTCCACATATTAAAAATAAAAAAAAAACTCAATGGGTCACCTTGTCGAATTCCCCTAGTTGGACAAAAATTTTCTCCAGCGTAACCATTAACGACTACTAAATAAGACACAGTGGTCATACATTTCATAAGAGTTTCAATCCAATTTGAAGCAAAACCCATTTGCATCATTATATCCTTAGCAAAACTCCACTCGACCCTATCATATGCCTTACTCATGTATAATTCTACCGTCATAAACCCCTTTTTCCCCAATCTCTTCTATTTTAGTGAATGGAATATTTCATAAGCCAACAACATATTATCTGATATTAACCTACCTGGCACAAAAGCACTCTGTGCAACATCAATGCATTTTTCAATAACTTCTCTAAATCGATTTGCTATAACCTTTGCCAGTACTTTATAAATTACGTTGCATAAACTAATAGGTCGAAAATGTTTCATATTAGAAGGATTGGCAATTTTTGAGATAAGTATAATATACGTGAAATTAATCTAGCTAATCTCCATACCTCTATTTAAAAGTTGTAGACAAAAATAGCTAACATTTTCTCCGATAATATGCCAGCACTTCTGATAAAATAAAGCCGGGAATCCGTCTTCCCCTAGTGCTTTTGTGGGCCCCATCTCAAACACAGCCTCTCGAATCTCCTTATTTGTGTATTGCGCCGTAAGTTTTTGGTTATCCTCTTTAGAGACACATCGATCTATACCTGACAGCAAGTGATCATAATCTCCCCTTTCACTTATCGAAAATAAATTCTGAAAATAAGATCTCGCAATACCCTCCATTTCCTGTAGGACCTCCGTTTCCCTTCCATCCTCATTTTGCGATTTATGAATAAAAATTTTTCTCCGCCACTGTGTTGCTTGGCTATGAAAAAATACTGTATTACTATCACCAAATTTCAACCAGTTCTCTCAAGCTCTTTGTTCCTAGTAGCATTCGTCCTTTTCAATCTTAAAGTTCAGTTGGATCTTCGCATCAATTATCTCAACCAAATTATTATCATCCATTTTAGCTCCTATCAACTCTGATAATTTTGCTGTTAAAAATTCCTTTCTCTTTCTATTTATTCATATTCGACCACCCATCTTTTCAGACCCTTTTTTAAGTTATCCAGCTTTTGCAACAAGTTCCCTGATGACATTTCCCAAATGTATTTAACTTCATCGGCAAACGAGTTCTTCATAACCCACCAAGCTTCAAAATTAAATATCTTGTCATTTAACCATTTTTCTTCCCTTTTTGTATTAATTAGAATTGGACAATGATCGGAGAAAGAATGTACTAGATGTTGAATTGTTACCTCAGGAAACATGGTCATCCATTCCTCTTTTGACACTCCTCTATCCAATCGTTCTCGGATATTTGTCTCTGGAAAATTTCCTCTCTCCAATGTGAACCAATTACCAAAATACCCCACATCCATCAATTGACAATCTTTCAACACATTTCAAAAAATTTCCATTCTTCTTTCATCTCTAGGCAGCCCTCATTTTTTTTCAAAGCCATACATAATTTCATTAAAACCTCCGCATACAAACCAAGCAATCCTTTCATTGTTATATGGATTTTTCAAAACATCCCATGAGTCATCTCTATTATATGCACAAGGGGTTCCATAAAAACCAGTATATCTCCATTTATTCATTACTTCATTAACTTCAATTATCACATCAACGTGCCAAAAACCATTTCGAAGTGTGATACTAATATCATTTCTCCATGCCAAAGACAACCTTCACCTAGTACCATCCAAACCCACTTCAATACCATTCGCATAACCACAACTTTGGCAAACTCTTTCAATCTGACTTCTACAAAGCTTTATCTCCATAAAGAAAACTATCTGGGGATTATTGATCTTCAGCGAATGCCGAAGTCTTCGAACTATCCATGGGCTCCCCAAACCATGGACATTCTAACTTAAATTTTTCATTGCACTCGGTCGGCTTGCCTCTTGGCAGTCGCCAATGATATATGGTTAATTTTTAACATTCTCCTATTTTTTACCACTAAAGTGTTAATCTCTTCCCTGGCTGTTAATTCTTCAATCTCCCTTTAGCTTTTTTTCCCCTCCTCTCCAATAAAAACACCATCTTCCAGATCATGATCCATAGCAGTTTGAACTTGATCAGCCGATAACTTTTTCCCCCATTGACCTGAAGAGGACGGTCTACCTTTCAAATTAAATCTCAAAACTGGATCAATAGTCTTCCCATACCCCGGTTTCTTTTCCTACATCCCATAGATTTGTTTCCTGATACTCGGCTATCATCACAATTTCCACCCAGCTTCCCCTCACCTTTCTCACGCAACCAGACATTGTTCATTACTAAAGCTTATCGAGATTGTGCTCGCAACGATAAATCCCAACCTATTTCAGTAATTTTCACTCCTACCACTATTTTTTCTTCACAAAAAGAATCATTATGGCCCAAACGACCATAATAGAAACGAAAGAGTGACAGTCTTTCATACTTAAATCTAACATATGAGCATTTTTCGCAAAACATAACCTACTTTTTTCTTTTCAAAGGACGTCGTATATCGATTTGGACCCTTATTCTCATAAAGTTTCGATTTTTTTCCCCAAATTCGATCCATCATACTCTATAAATTTCCCTATGAAAATTACCCAATTGTATTACCAAATTCTCAGAGAAAAGACCAGTAGGGACATTATGAATCTGTACCTAGAAAGGTGTTAGAATTAAGGGAACTTTTAATGGATCCTCCTCCCATTGCAGCTTGTATAATTGTTAAAATTCCATGGTGACCCCTTCAAAATCCTTTCCATATCCATGACATGAAAAAATTCAAACAAAAATATTTTCTCCCCCAAATCTCGGATTTGAACACCTCGAACAGGATGCCATAGGTTCGCCATAGTACTTTTCATTGCTGGGAAGTGAATAATGCTAGTTGTTAAAAAACACCCTACTAGCCGAAAAGCCCCCACCCCTCTTTCCGTATTCGACTCTAGTTGTATTTGTAAGATTGCTTCTTCTTCTTCATTGAGCGTCAATCCAGCTAATTCAGTTTCCATGAATGCAGGTAGAAATCCCGAGCGTGATGGTAACTTTTCTAAAAGAAATAAAGAGGACTTGAAAGAACGCCACTATTAAACAAACAGAATACAAAAACAAGAAAACCTAAAAAACATGCCAGAGAGGGCAAACAGATGCGTGCTAGGGTAACAGACTTATTATTGTAAAAAAAAATTGATTTTCTTATTTTTGAAAGTTTTTTAAGTGTTCTGACTTGTGCACTAATTTAATCCTTATTTATTTTTTAAAACCACAATCAAATGATTTAATACAATAAGCAATCCTCATATTTATGGTCTCAAAGCATGTTTTATTTTATTTTTTTTCTTTGTGGCAGAAAAGAAAATATACAACTAGTTAAGTTATACTAAAGGGATTACTTGTATACACATGAAACCTTTTTTCCCTATTAAAGCTTGTTTTAGCTATTCGAATTGCTTCAGTGTTTTCTTCTCTAGGGATGTATTTAAGTTCCCATTTATTTATATTCTTCAAGAGATGGTGAATGCGCCTGACTATCGTTGACCTTGAGGGAATTGATTTCGGAAGTTGGATTGCTTCAAGCTTGTATCAACACTTTAATTCCTTGTTTTTCTTGCATCGATGATAAGCCATCCAAGATACCTCATAATTCAGCATCAAGTATTGAACATTTCCCTACTTTTCGACAAAACCCAATGATCCAATCTCCTTGGTTGTCTCTCAGATTCCCTCCTGTAACAGCATGGCTTGAATTTGTTTTGACAAAACCATCTGTTCTTAGTTTCATCCAACTGTCTGTCAAGATAGTCTTTACTCTCATCTTTTGTTTCACATTAAAATTTCTTTTGGGCATGGAAGTCTATTGTTTTGCCCAACTGTACAAGACTTTGGTGATCTCTTCAATGCTCCATGACACTCCTTGAAAAATAATAATATTCGTATCCTTCCAAATGCACCACATGACAAGGTTGAACAAAGTTTACCAAAATACCTCATCGGAGGCGAGTTTTTGGTTATTTTGCAAATTAAACATGAGCTACTCTTGCAAAGTCCCAGGAAAAAAACCAAGCTTATTTCTCTGTTGGAACAATAAGCGACCAGACCTCTTTTGCTGCCCTACAGTCTTTGATCGCATGGATGGTATCCTTCGGAATTGCTCTACAAATCATGTAATGATCATCGTTTGTTAAACTGTGCTTAAGCCTCTCCGCTTGCGTGAGTAAACAATGCTTAAGAACTAACCAAAGAAACATTTGAACCCTCTGCGGCCCTTGATACTTCCATGGTATATTCCAAGTTTCATCTCTCAAATTCCACAAGTTTCCTTTAATCTGCTTATAAGCACTCTTGATAGTGAAAGATCCTGTTAAAGTTCCCATCCAAGTGACTTTATCCAACCCAATGCAAGGGTGTGGGGGAGGAATGCTAATAATACGACTTATAATCTCATTCGGCAACCAAACCCACAATAAATATAAGTTCCACAAGCCCTCCTCAATTACCATATCTTGGAGGAGACAATTTTCATCGAGGTTATTTCATGATGGAATAAGATTTATCCAAGGTCCAACTTCACGAATCCAATTTTCCTTCCAACAGTTTATGGTATTACCATTACCTACAGATCAGAGAATGTTCTCACAGAGGAAGGGCCAAATTTTCGAGAATGTTCTCCAAAGAAAGGAGCAGTTTAATTCTTAGAAAAAAGTTAGATTTTTTTCATGCATAGTTTAATGAAATTCTCCTAAATGTTTTATTATTGATTTTTTTAAGTTTTTCATTTTTATTTTAGAATTTTTAGAATTTTTTGGAATTTTCTTCTCATTTGAAAAATTAGAATGTTTTGAAATTTTTCACAATTTTTTTTAGAAATTAGTGTAATTTTTTATAATATTAAAAAAATTGTTATATAGCTTAAATTTAAAATAATTTTTATATTTTTTAAATAATTTTTTAATTTAGATATTTTTTTAACAGAACCTCATAAAATAATTGAAAAGTCAATTAAGTCCCCAACAAAAAGTCATCCTCATCTGCCATGTATCTTTTGTTGGAGCTTCAATGGTAAACATAGGTTTAAAGGCTTAATTGATTGTTAGTTTTCAATTAAAACACCTCAAATGAGCGTGATCTTATATTAGAAACTTAATTATTTTTAATTATTTTAAGAGAGTTTTTAATATTTAAGTTTCTTTATATAATAATATTTTGTTTTCATAATTTTACAAATGAAATTACAATATTATTGCATACAACTGTTTTTTATCACTTACAAAGTTAAATTTGTATTTGAATTTAGATTTTAAAATTTAAAAATCATAATTTCCAAATTTATTAACTTAAAATTTTTTTATTTTGAAAAATATATTTCATTTGAATTTATTATTTAAATAATTAAAATTTCGATTTAGATTTTAATTAACTTTAAACTTTAACATTTCTAAATCAATATGGATTGAAGATAAAAAAGGGAGAGGATGGGGAATTATTATACCCCATACCTTAACACCTTACGCTATAATAGACATCACCATAATGCCATCAAGGACAACTGTTAGTAAGGGCGAAGTCAAAAATAATTTTAAGGGATTAGAATTAAATTATATATTTTTACAATAGTAAAAAAATGTAATATCATCATTTTAATAGCATATATCTTTATAATTTTTAAAGGATTAAATCAATTTTTTACCATTTTTAGAGGGGTAAAAGTGTAATTTTACTATTACTAATTTAATATTTTATAAATGCTTAAATGAAAAAAAAAATCATTTTAAGGAGGACTAGGCCCGTTAGCTCCACCCCTGATGTTAGATCCAATTTCATTAATTTTTTCTAACTTGCCAAGCACACCAACTTTACATCACGATGCATTCTAATTATTAAATTAAACTCTACTAAAGAAGTAGTCATGTGATGAGGAATACACTCCAAACCTTTATTCTTCTATAAATATAAAGCGAAATAATGACAAACACGGAATAAAAGAAATCAACCATAGGCATCACTACTATGTAAATCACCACCAAAGTCTATCCCCAAAATTGTGTAACTTAGTTGTTTTATAGCAAATATATTATAAGGAGATGTATTAGTGGTTTATTATTGTGTATTTTTTTTTTTTTTTTTTTTTTTTTTTTGGTTATGAAAAAATGGTGACCTCGTATTTGGTTCCAAGTTAGAAGAAGAAATCAAGGTATTTTATTTTATTTGCATTTGAAACATCGACCTAACTTCAACTGAAAGTTCTTGAATTCTTCCTTTTTTCACTCTAATTCCAACTTTTGCTCCTAAAAGTCCAAACTATCCTACTCTCTTTCTTTGGACACTTCAAATCAAAACTACACGTTTTTAAATCTTTGCTGATCCATTTGCAATTGGATATTATATACACATCAATCAAATCCAGATTCATGGCAACTGATTAACTCCTCTGTTTTTGGTGAATTACAATGGGTCTAGCCTAAACAACAAATATGGTTAATATGATTTAAACTCAAGTCACATTTAGAGTAATAAATATTTTTAGAGTTTAAATTTATGTATTTTTAAATATTTATAAGGGAAACAAAATCAAAATTTGATACTAAAATATAATAGAATTGGTGTATCATATTTGACGTGAAATAAAAATTTAGAAGAATTGTGTGGATGAGAAAATCAAGAAATTAGGCAGGTGAAAAGAGCACGCCGCTGCTGCCTTTCCGTCTTTGACTTTTGGCAGTCTGCTCTGCTTCATGGAAGCCGCACTCCTGTTCTTTTTCTATATCTCCCCACGTGCCTCTATTCAACCTCAATTATATTTTCTTCAATCACGGACACAAACTTCCCATATCTAATCATAATTTTATTTCCAATTTCTATTTAAAATTATATTATTATCACAATAGTTTTAAAAAGTAAGTTTGAATATGCGTAATTCAAGGATAGGAGATAATATATAATTTATGAGTTAAAAGAAGAGTTATAAGTAGACCTGATTATAGATTAAATTATCTAATTTGATCTGAAAAATTGAAAGGTTTAGATAAAAGTATAAATTCAAAAAATGAGCTTAAATAAAAATAATGTCTATTTTCTAAATAGGTCAAGTCTTGGATAATTTTTTTTACCTCGGGCTTGAATAAAATAATTAATTTTAATAAAAATTATATCCTGCTGTTTTTGTTGCTATTTTGCTTTTATTTTTGTTGTTTGGGTGTTGTTTTTTTTTTTTTTTATGTGTTTTTACTATTGTTTCATTGTCGTTTTGGATTTTATTTCGCTGTTGTTTTTAATATCATTTGAATATTGTAGAACTTATGTTGTATTGGTAATCTTGCTATTATTTCAATTGCAACTATCTTAGTGTAAATATTTTTTTATGTATTCTCAATTTGTTCATTGTTTTAATATTTGTTTTAATCTTTTTAAGTGTATATGATATATTATATATTTTTTAAAATTTGTTGTATATAATGAAATAATCTAAAATTTTAATATGAGCTCGAGTTTGGCTTCTATAATTTGGGTCAGGCCTGGACAAAGTTTTAGGCCCATTTTTTGGGCCGAACCGGGTCCAGGCCTAAAAACAACCCTAAAATTTAGTTGAGACCTGACTCGGCCCACGATAAACTCTAGTTATGAGTAGTTCTAAATATTGCATAAAAATTAACAAATATGATCAGAATCTATAATAAATTTATTTTTAAAATTATTTATTTTTCTTCTCTTTCCTATTAAGTAAAACTTTTTTATAAAAGATAAAATCAAATATAAATATTTTTTTGATGTTGAATCCAACATACCAAGCAGAATGGAATAAATTGGTAGAAAGCTATAAACATGGTGGCAGTTAACCAAATTTGATGTGATTGAATGATTGCAAGGATCAAATCTATTTATTCAAAATTTGATGAGATGATAATTTGACCTGACCGTTACTGTGACTAATTTCTTTAAGTGAATTTTTCACTTGTAATTTGTTAAAACGTAATAAATAAATAAATGTTTTACTCATCCTAACCAATTGAATATAAACCCCACTAGTCTATATTACTAAAAACAAATCCATGACGTGATCAATTTAGCACTGCTAGTGTATCTCTTACTTACAATGAAAATATGCCTCCAATATCTCTATTTTTGTTTTTCTTCACTTACCTCACAATATGAGATTACATGTTGGGGTTTTCTGCCCTCCCATTATCACATTTAACATTTATATAAATTAGTTGGTAAAAGTGTTATTGAGATTTATGTACTAAAAATTAGATTACATTTTATTTTTTTATTTAAAAAATTGATATATCAATGTGAGGTATAAATGATATATCATGTGTCATTATTTGGTTATTCCGTCAACTATAATAGTTTTTAACAATATAAATAGATAAAATTTTTAACAAAAATGATTAATTTTTTTATTTAACATATAAAGATTAATTTATCTTTTATTAAAATAGAAAAGATAAAATATAATTTAATTCTTAAATCTTCATAATATTTTTCCTATTTGGTGATTTATCTTTTTCTAGTCAAATTCAAGAGGCTTAGATGTCGTGTAAACTAGCTAGCTCGACCTTTTGGTGCATGTGTAGTGCTTACAAGTACAACTACTGCTTTTATGTCTTAATTGGCTTTGAAATTAGATTTCGTAAGATTGTAGCCAATCTAATAAGGTCAAATTAGTTTGTATTTTCGTTTCTCATGTCTATATATTCTTGGGTAAACTAGATCACAGTTCACTTACATATAGATCAACTATAAACATAAATAAATATTTCCAAAAATTATAATAATGAATTTAAAATTTATATATATAAAGAAAAAGATTGTTGACATTTTAAAATATATGTAAATACATAACTACTTTTAAATAAAAATAAAAAAATAAATTTTATATTTATATTTATATTTATATTTATATTTATATTTATATTTATATTTATATTAAATAAAATAAATATATTAATATTAAATTAAACCCCCCGACCACCGTCCCCCGTGTTTATTGGCAAGGAAAGAAGCGTGCATATGATGCTGAACGTTCTGGTGAGTTTGATTAATTCCGTGTGGCAATCTTCTTATGGGTAGTCTCAGCCCATCAAGCTGTCTAGCACTTTCTGCAATTACATGATTAGCCAGTCAATTGCAGTATACCATAAAGAAAATGAACAGACCAAAACATAAAACTGAATATCTTCATTTAGTTTCAAGATTGAGCAATAATCCAAAATGTGAGAGAGGGAGAGGGGGGAGGCGGTTTGGGTTCTTTTAAATTAAAATTAAAATAATTATTTTTTTAATATTAATATAAAATATAAAATTATTATTTTTAAAAAATTATTTTTTTATTTTTTTATATTTTAAAATTTTATATATTATTCTTTTCAAAATTATTTTTTATTTTTATATTTTCTAAAATTTATCATTGTTGTTTTGAAAATATTTACGTATTTTTATATATTTCTTTAAATTTTTTAAAATTAGGATCAAATTAAAATTATTTGTAAAATTTTTAAGGTTAACTTTTAAGACAATTGACTAAATCAATATAATATGTAAAAATTGGGATAAATTTATTATTATATTTATTATATTAAATTTTCAAGTGCCATGTCACCTCCCATTATTGCAATTAATAGAAATATATAAATAATAATAATCTCAATTAGTTAGGCAATCAATTTTAAAAAATTAAGTGACCAAAAAAGAAAAGGACCAGAGTTGAGTGATGTGGAGTAAATTTACCCTATTCTTAGCATTTAGAGTGGGTTTAGGGTTCACTTTATATATATACTATAATATCCTGGGAAATTATATCAAAGTTTTCTCATTATTAATTTGTAATAATTTAACTTTAAAATTTATAAAAAAAAATTAAAATTGAATAACTGTAATGAAATATTCAAAATTTGAGATAATTTATATAAATGAAAAATAATTAAAGTTGTCAATTAAGGTTGATCACAATTGACATTTTTATTACTGTAATATTTTAAAAAGACATAAATTCCAACTCACTTTATTGTATAATATCTTCCACTAAAAGGAATTGAAGTTATAAGTAATTTAAGAATTATATAAAAAATACATGAAAAATCACAATCTATATAAAACAAATTATTAACACCATGTAAAATCTATAATATTATGATCACACATAAAAAAAATAATTGAATATTTTTAATATTAAACACTTAATAATAAAATACAATATTATTCCACTATCAATATGGTAGTATAATAAAGGTTTAAATATGGTAAAAGTGTTTTAAAAAATTGAGATATTTCAAAAGAATCAAATTTCATATTCTTAAAAAAAAAGATTTTGATATTATTTTTTATAAGCCATTATACTTTATTAGGCAAGAACCACGTTGGGAGGGTGGGCTCGTGCATTGGGTCCAAAAGGTTAATGCAAAGTATATTTGAGTTCTTCTATTTTTGAACTTCTTTTTTACTGAACTTTTAGGTCCAAAAAAAAGTAAACTTCTTAACTAGTAACATTTATATTTAGCCAAACTAAAAATAACATAACCAATTGAACCTATTTTTAGTCAAGCCTAGATTCATTGAACTATTTTTTAACTAATTCAATCCACTTACGTTTGTTATTTTTAGCCAATAAAACTCTTATCAATATCATGTATGACTCCACTTCAGAATCATTTAACCTATGAATTGTTTTACTTTCTCTTTCAAATGCTATCTACTTTCTCAAGTCTTTCTTCTCCAAATTTAGTCGACTGTTTAATTGGTTTAGTTTTCCTTATTCCCTATTATCTATTGATTAATAAAAGAGTAGGTTGAATCCTAAGGGATACACTATACAACGAAATATACTTAAGGGCAATGTCCAACACGTCTAAAGCTATTCAACTCGTATTCTTAGTTTGTTAAATTGATAAATATTTTCCAACAAAAGGTCCTATTGAGAATAAACCTGATTAAGCAATGAACAACTAAGATAACAAAGAGATTGAAAAGATTGAACACAAATATTTTGCGTGCAAAAACCCTCCGAAGAAGATAAAAACCATGGGCAAATATAATTTCACTATAACAATAAAAACGAAGAGTACAAAGATGGAGATAAAACTAAACCTTGAAACCTGAAATAATAACACTCGAAACGTAAACACAAAATTCTCTAAAAACATGTAAAAGCTAATACCTAAATGTGTTATGAGTTATTTTTCTAAGGTGAAAAAGGGTCTATTTATAAGCTAAATTTGTAGGTCAGATGATATTAAAATAATCTATACTAATCAGAGTTTGAATGAAACAAATAATCAAAGCTTAACTGAGAGAAGAAAACCAAAAAAATTGCATGACATATTGCCACATCGTGACGTGAAATTCGCGTTATCGAGACGAGATGGTGTCGTTTCGTCGAGACGAGGGTCTTCTTATCGTTGTGACATTGTTAGCTCATCGAGACGAAAAGCTTCTACTCATTGTAATTTCACTCTCTAATAGTGTCTTAATTTGACCAAAATGCGAGGCATACTCTAAAAATCTCCAAATTGACTCATATTTGCACAATGTTTTCTTTGCCAAAACCTGCCACAGGCTTATCTCAAACTATGCGGGATATTTAACTAAGTCGAAGTTGTGTTTAAAAGCTAGAGGACTTCTAGTCTTCGACTTGTGCATTGCCAAATCAAAACTGACCCGGGTCTGATTTCCATGAACACAGCACCCTATCTTTTCAAAACTTGCATCCAAAAAAGAACCTCTTTTATACAAAATAGCCATACCTTTTTCCCTCCTATTACCAAGTTGTCTCCGCTTCAAATGAGTCAAATTTGAATCCTTAACAGACTAGGGATGTTCGATTTCACTGATAATAGTCCTTCTAGAACATAAAAACTGTCAATCTTTTTACCTTTCATCAAAACGAGAGCCCCACGAGATACCTTAATGTCGCTTGACTCAATTTTAATTCTACAACCCTTTGAGTTTAAATTTCCTAATGAGATGAGATTTCTTTTTAAACCAGGTACATACCTGACTCTAACAGTGTCTTGATTGTCCCATCATGCATCTTGATCTAAACAATACCAATACCGATTACCTTACAGGGTGAACCATTTCACATGCGCACAACTCCACTATAACACCTATATACCTGACCCAACTACCTAGTCAGATATAGAAATGCTACATTTGAGTGCCAGAGAAGTCTTGGCTAAATCATTTAATTCAATCCTTCATATGATTATATATAATACTAAGGGGTTACTATTGTAAACTAACAATATTGGACCAACCCGAGTAAAATTTTTCAATAAAAACTTGTTTCAGGGGCTTATTTAACGCAAAACAAGGTTTAGGTATCAATATCAGGACAGGGGTATCGATACTATGGCTTACGTATTAATACCATATGTGTACTGATACTGTTTTAAGCTTCGAAGTTAAAAAGTTCAAGGAAAATACCCCCAAGTATTGATACTATACTTTGTTAAAAGTATCTACACTTTGGTTTAAGTATCTATAATTTCTTTTAAGTATCGATACTTTACCCTTGGTATCGATACCAAAATGTCATTCTAGAACTTAGTTTTAATTTAGGTTAATTTACCACTTTAGTCCTTCATTTTTTATCCTTTTAACTCATTTTTTAATTGGTAATCTAAACCATATCAATTCATATTCCCATCATATTCAAATATTCTTTAAACCCCCGTACTATCTCATAAACATATAATTATCTTCTATAATTTAATCAAATGTCAAGTTTCACAATTAAGTCCTTTAACATCCCAACTTTAAAACATACCTAAGTACATGGCAAATCTATCCCCAAACATTTAAATCTTACTCTTTCTAAGCTCGATGGATGTGATGAGATGAGTTGTCGATGACTTTCGGATCCAATGTTGTTGTTTAACTTTTACCTACGCGTTAGAAAATAACGCGTTAAGCTTGCAATCATATTCATTAGTCACTTTTTACTACTTCACAACTTAGTCCTTAAGTCATCAAATTCAACCACTAAAGTTTTAATATTCTTTTTAATACATATATCATATTTCACCTCTTAATATAAACTAGCACAATGTCTTCACTAATCCCTATCATTTCTTTTACAAAATACTTTTACACATTTATCTTACCTTTCGTATTTTTCTCATGTTCCTTCAAACACATTTGATTTACTTATATTTTCACCTTACAGATTTATTATTTCAATTGTTAATCAGTGATGACTTTTGCTCTATAATGAAAATCATTTACCTTTTCAGTAGAGGCCCAATAGACTAAATAGAACACTTATGTAACACCCCAAAACCCGGCCTAGAAGTTTAGACTAAATCTCGGAGGTTACATTGACCACCGAAGTGATCGTAGGAAAAATTTTAGTTTAACCATCTAGAAAACAAATGGTATTTAAGTTATGTAAAACTCTTCTTTGTAAAATTCTGATATTACAAAAATTTCAATCCAAAAGACGCTTACATACGTAAAACCCAAAATTCTTTTAAAGTTGATTCAAAATAAAATTTACAGTACAAACCATTTATTTATAAATGCAGAATTTATAAAAATAATTTTAAAGTTGATTCTAAACATGGCTGTTCGAGACCTTCAATGTGCTTAGTCCATCAATAGCATACGAAAATACCTGAAAAAAGGGAAACTGAGGGGGGTGAGCTACACGAGCTCAGTGTGAGTTCGAAAACACAGAAAAATGAAAATTAAGTGCTACAATTAAAAAAAATCACAATGGCAATCCGATATCCAAATAATCATCACAATCAAAATAGAACCATTAGTACTGGACACATCGATCTATATACTGTTAATGTAACACCCCTAACCTATATCTGTCGCCAGAATAAGGTTACAAAGCATTACCGGAGTTTACAGAGTAATTTCATATATTCATGTCATTTACTTTTCATAACCGAAATTAATCATATTATCTCTTGACGGGACCCTCGAGGCCCAATTTAAAAATTAGAATTAAGTCGGGACTAAATCGAGAATTCAAAAAATTTTTAGCAAAATTTCAAAATTTTTCTTATATACAGGGGTCACACATTTGTGTGGGCAGGCCGTGTGAGCCTTGCTCATGTCTCAAGCCGTGTAGGCATTCGATGTGAGGCACACGGCCCCTTGTCCTCACCCATGTAACTCCCTGACTTGTGTCATACGATTTGCCACACGCTCGTGTGCTAGGCCGTGTGGTCAATTTAATTTTCACAAATTAAGTGCAGGTTTTACACGGCCAAGACACACGCCCGTGTTCTGGGCCGTGTAGCACACACGGCTGAGACACATGCCCCGTGTCTCCGCCCGTGTGCCCAATTCTGAGCATTATATTTCTAAATTTTAGGATGTAAGGGACACATGGCTAAACCACATGCCTATGTTAGTCAAGTTAGTCAAGTAATTCATATAATACCAAGAACATGGATGAGCTCATCATTTAACATCTTTCATCTACATATGCTTTCCATAATATTATTCCATATTACATGTACACTTTGATGACAAATCATTTCAAATTCAGTTTAGCCATGTCAGAACTTTACCCGTTGAATTTATTAGAAATGTCGATGGATACGCTCATATAGTACACTTTAGTGTACACTACTATAATTCGTTAATTCATTTCCAGGGGTACTCAATTAGGGCACATAATCGGGAAGCACACTCTTGAGCCTTGTAACGAGAAGCTCACACAGAGCCATTCCGGGAAGCTCATAAAGAGCCTATCGGGAAGCTTATCCGGGCTATATAACGGGAAGCTCATAAGAGCCATAATCAGGAAGTTCAAAAAGAACCATACTGGGAAGTTTACAAAGAGCCATATTGGGAAGCTCCAGATAGCCAATATCAAGAAGTTCGAGCGAGCACTATCGGAAAGCTCAAAAAGAGCCAATTTTACGGGAAACTCATGAAGAGCCTTTAATCGGGATGCTCATAAGAGCTAAGGTGTGTCCACAACAAATGTAGAATCACAGCCTATCGGGACGCTCCGAAGAGCTATAACGGGAAGCTCACTGAACCATATAATAGGAAGCTTGAGAGGGCTAATAACGGGATGCTTTTTTAAGCTATGGTGTGCCTGCAACATATTCAAGACCACAACCAATTCGAGAAAACTTGTATACATCAAATTTCACCTATTCAAACCGGACTTAACAATTCTTGGGTATATCGGATATATAATTATTTTCATTTATATAAAAAATTCATAATTCACATATACAACATTCAATTCAAACATAAGAATGTACACATTTAGTTACACGAACTTACCTCGATACTTGTTCGTAAAGGAAATCTACTAATCCGAAACTTTTTGTTTTCCTTGATCCAATTCGATATTAGGTCTTTCAGGATCTATATAAATAAATTTAACATCAATTTTAATCCATTTCATACTCAATTTAATTCAATTCACATCTTAGGCAAAACTACTATTTTGCCCCTATACTTTTCACAAATGACGATTTAGTCCCTAAGCTCAGAAATTAAAATCCATGCAATTTAATCCTTATTCCGACCCTAACCAAAATTTTCATATAACTTTTACAGCCATGTATTTCACAAAATTTAGAATTTTTCTATAACTTTTACATCTTTATAATTTAATCCCTAAATCAAATTTTCATCAAAATTTACTTTGTAAAAGTTGTTTCTCTATCAACAAGCTTTCATTTTCTACCATAAATTTCAAAATTTTAGCATATTTATCCATGGAAAAACTTTGATACTTTGATATCTTTTCAAATTAATCCCCAAAATAGATAGATAAAGCTATCCCGATCTCAAAAATATAAAAATTACTAAAAACAGACAAGAAAGCATACCTAATGAAGCTGGATTAGTTTCCTTTCTCTCTCCTAGGGTTTCCATGGAATTTTTGGGATGAAGATGATATAAAATGTTAATATTTTTATTTAATTATTTATCATCCATTATTTTTTTCACTTTTCAAATCAGTCCTTGCCTATTTCTAATTTTCCATGGATGATTCATCAAAAATATCTACTAACTTTTCTTTAATGGTCTAGTTACCATATAAGGACCTCAAGTTTTGAATTCCATAGCTATTTGATACTTATAACTACTAGAATTTAACTTTTGCATTTTATGCAATTTGGTCCTTTCCCTAATTAAACACATAATCAGTAAAATTTTCTTATCAAAAATTTCAATGACATTTCTATCATAATGCAGACCATGCAATAATATTAAAATAAATTTTCTTTCTGACTCAAATTTTTGGTCCAAAAATCACTGTTCTGATTTCACTGAAAATGGGTTGTTACAGTTAATCTCGCAATCAAAAAGACAGATAAACAAAATGCGGAATAAATGCATCAACATTGTAACAACCCGGTTTTAACTAAGTCAGAACAGTAGTTTTGGGACCACAAATCTAAGGTCGTAAAATTATTTTAATATTATTTTTGGTGTTTACAACATGTTAATTGCTATGTGTGAAAGTTTCGTGAAATAAATTTAGCATTTGAATGCGTAATTACGAAAAAGGATTTAATAGCGTAAAGTGCAAAAGTTGCATACTATTTGTTAAAGTGCCTAATAGCTATGAAGTATTAAATTAAAGGTCCTTGCATGTCAATTATACCATTAATTTAAATGGTGGACAATGATGGACATTAGTGGTGAAATTTAGTGAAATAAGTCATGGGCAAAATGGTCAGTTGTGTGTAACAGTTAATAAAATAAAATAAAAACAAATTTAGCTTCATTTTCATGTGTTTTCGGTCAAAAATAGGGAAAAAAAAGACTCCATTGTTGAATTTGAAGCATTCGGCCTTAGTACTTGTGCATGTAAGTGTTTCATAGCTCGATTTTTGATAATTTTTACATTTTTGTGATCATTACTTTGAGTACTATCTAGCCCATATCTTAATTTTTGAATGTGCTCATGATTTTATGAAATGCCATTGATGAGTGTTGAGCTCTTGAATGTTTAATATTGAAATATGAAAGCTTGTTAGAAGTTAAACTATGTTTGTAAAGTAATTTTTGACAAAAATGTCAAAAAGGGAATAAATTGTGAATTATACTATTTGAGTGGTTAAAATGTGAAATAAATGAAAGTTTTGGGCTGCTATGAAGCTATATGAAATTCGGCTAGCATGAAACTAGAATGAAATTGTGTAATTTGTGTTTTGATGAAATAAGGACTAAATTGTAAGAAATGTGGAACTTTAGGGGCTAAAGTGTAAAATGCCCATTTATGTGTTCTTGAGTGAATTTGAATGAATAAGTGATTAAATAAGTTAATTTTGATTGTAATTAGATCAGGAGCAAAAGAAATCAGATTTAGATCAAGGGAAATCGAAGGTTATCGAATAGTCGATCCAATTCTTCTATTCTGACTACAAGGTAAGTTCATATGCAAATAAATATCATTGCATTGAAATATTTATGTTATATTATCATTGAATTGCCATGAATGTTGAATGATTGAATACGAACAAGAATCGATGAAGTTGCGACATCCGAAAGCCCCGTACGAACCTTAGGAATAGTATAGGATACAAATGTCATGACATTAGGTTACCGAAATGCAATTACATGTAAGACCCTGTGTGGGACAGTGGCATTGTATTGCGATTACGTGTAAGACCATGTGTGGGACATCGGCATCGTTAATCGATTTCGTGTAAGACCCTGTGTGGGACAGTGGCATCAATAAATGATAACATGTAAGACCATATCAAGGATATGGCATTATACGAGCTATAAGTGATTATTGAGTATCCTTAACGATTTCGAATGGTTGAACAGGCAAAGTTAAGTCGAGAAAGAAAGTGTAAGTGAATTAAGTGACTCAGGTACATACGAGACTCATACGAGTATTGAAAAGGGAAGTATTTGATGAATTCAATTATAGAATTGAATATGTGTATCATGAGGAAGGTTTGTGAATTTGTATATACATTTATATGTGCTTATGTATAACTTACTAAATTAATGGCAATGATGTTGATGCATGAGATTATTTAATTGTATATGGCTTACTGAGCTTTTAAAGCTTACTGTGTTTATTTTCCACTGTTTTATAGATCATCGAAGCTAACTCAGATTCGGAGATCATATGAAGCGTCATCACACTATCAATCAGTTATTTTGGTACTTTTGAAGTTATGTATATATGGTATATAGCATGTATAGGCTAGTGTCATATGGTATATTTTGGCATGTAAAATAAGTGTATTTATGGCCATTTTAATTGGCTTAAATTGTGTGAGTTTGGCTTATATTATGTGATGTATATGTATATAATGCCTATGTGATGGCATATTTTGGTATGTGGTTTAGCTGTTGAATTGGTATGTCAAGAAACATGCTTTAGTTGATGTTAGAAATGGCATGGAGTATGCTTGAATTAGGTTGTTTGATAGCCTATTGCATGTTAAATTGTTCCATGTTAATGGCTAATGAATGTGTGCTTGTGTGTATGAAATTGAGGGTGGCGAATGGCTTGAAAAATAGCCTCAAAATTGGCTAAACGGGCTGAGACACGACCGTGCATCTTAGCCATGTGAGAGACACGGTTTAAAGACGTGGGCGTGTTCCCTGGCTGTATGAAGTTTGCACCTCAATTTTGGAATTTAATTCACCATACGGGCTAAGGACACGGGCGTGTGCCTTGGCCGTGTGACCCTAATTGGTTACTGACGTCAAAGATAAAATGTACCCTAGTTTTGGCACGACCTAGCACATGGCCTGGACACCGGCGTCTGACCCCTGCAGTGATGAAAATTTTCCAAGTTTTCGAGATAATTCCTAAGTTATCGGTTTAGTACCGAACCTCTTTTAAGCATGTTTTAAGGTCTCGTAGAGCTTTATAAGGGATATTGTGAATGAACGTTTAAAATTTTTAAATTGTATGCGACATTTATGACTTGATTATGATTTAAAGTTACGGTATAAGTCTGGTAATACTTCGAACCCTGTTCCAGCTTCGGATACGGGTAAAGAGTATTACATTTAGTGGTATCAGAGCAACGATTTAGTCGATTCTAGGACTAACGTAGCATGTAAGAGTCTAGCTATACATGCCATATACACGAACTATGATAGTGTGATGATTCCTGACAATTAAAAATGTGTTTTCGTATTGTAAGTGGATCCCAAATGAGTGGTAGCTAACGATGTTGAAAGTAACGCGCCCCTTCCCGCTCGAGGGGCAGTGCCAACCGATTCTAGGCCGACTGTGAGTAGTTTTGAGGGAGAGGCTAAGCAAGCCTTTTTCCAAGCAATGAATAAATGGTTTGCGAAATTCGTTCGAACGAATCCGATCGCCTAACAACCTCCACCCCCGTCTATTCCGCAACAAGTTCTGATTGCACCACAAGTGAATGATCTGATACGATTGAGCAAGCCACCAGTTGATAGAATTCGTAAACATGGGGCTGAAGGGTTCCAAGCTACAGTTGATGATGATGCAGAGAGGGCTGAGTTTTGGCTCGAGAACACAATTCAAGTATTTGAGGAATTGTCTTGTACTCCTGACGAATGTATCAAGTGTGTAGTATCTTTACTCAGAGACAATGAGTATCATTGGTCGAAGACATTGATATCCGTAATTCCGAGGGAACGAGTCACTTGGGAATTCTTCCAATCTGAGTTTCAGAAAAAGTATATAAATCAGTTATTTCTTGATGAGAAACATAAGGAGTTTTTAGAGTTGAAAGAAGGTCGGATGACCGTTGCTGAGTATGAATGAGAATTCATATGATTAAGTAAGTATGCACGAGAATATGTTTCCACTGAATAAATCATGTGCAAACGATTCGTGAATGGACTAAATGAGGATATAAAACTGTTAATTGGCTTAAATTGTGTTAATGAGGATATAAAACTGTTAATGAGGATATAAAACTGTTAATTGGCTTAAATGAGGATATAAAACTGTGCAAACGATAAGTGTGTTTGTGGCCATTTTAATTGGCTTAAATTGTGTGAGTTTGGCTCATGTTATGTGATGTATATGTATATAATGCCTATGTGATGGCATATTTTGGTATGTGGTTTAGTTGTTGAATTGGTATGTCAAGAAACATGCTTTAGTTGATGTTAGAAATGGCATGGAGTATGCTTAAATTAGGTTGTTTGATAGCCTATTGTATGTTAAATTGTGCCATGTTAATGGCCAATGAATGTGTGCTTGTATGTATGAAATTGAGGGTAGCAAATGACTTGGAAAATAGCCTCAAAATTGGCCACACAAGCTGAGACACGGCCATTTATTTTAGCCGTATGAGAGACACGGTTTAAAGACGTGGGCATGTTCCCTTGCTGTGTGAAGTCTGCACCTCAATTTTGGAATTTAATTCGCCACACAGGCTAAGGACATGGACGTGTGCCTTGGTCGTGTGACTCTAATTGGTTACTAACGGCACAAACAGAATGCACCCTAGTTTTGGCACGGCCTAGCACAAGGCCTAAACACGGGCGTGTGACCCCTCCAGTGATGAAAATTTTCCAAGTTTCTGAGATAATTCCTGAGTTATCGGTTAAGTCTCAAACCTCTTTTAAGCATGTTTTAAGGTCTCGTAGAGCCTTATAAGGGACATTGTGAATGAATGTTTAAAAGCTTTCAATTGTATGCAACATTTATGACTTGATTGTGATTTAAAGTTATGGCATAAGTCCGGCAATGCTTCGAACCCTGTTCCGGCTTCAGATATCGGTAAGAGGTGTTACAAACATGAAACCCACCCATTCAGCCAAACACCTCTTCGTCCCCCATTCACACCACAAATGAGCTATAAGAAACTCAACCAGCCCTGTACACCACATAGGACCTCGAAAGGCCCATCCAACGCTGCATAACATGCATGTGGAACAAAGCCACGTAAATAACAGTATGCAGCTGAGCTACCAGAAGTATCGTACTGTGCGGTAAACTACTATACAGTCGTATTGAAGTTGAAACTGCCAAATCAGATCAGACTTCCTTCTCTTTATATAAATGTAATACCCTAACTCTTATTTGTAGCCGAAACAGGGTTACGGAGCATTACCAGAATTTTTAGATCGAATATATTCAAAACATGTCAGGATAGTCAACCTAGATATCTAACCAATGTACCCTTATAAGTACCACAACTATATTATCGAAACACATCAATAAGACATCATATAAATCTAATTTGTAAACATGCTAAATTCAATCTAATTTACTTATAACATGTTCATTTAAACATTAACTTAAACATGCCATACTATAACCTCAAACATAAACACATACTCATATATATATTTATAACCAACCAATATTAACTTAAAACCTTATGTACAATCAATCCACAAAATGATTAACATTTAGACATCCTAGGCACATGCTGACACAAAAGGATAAATATCACCACGTTTGAGATCAGGATCATTGTTTGGATGCTGAATCGGCAATCAAAATCAAGTCCCTAACCTGCACACGGAAAATAAAACCGTACGCTGAGTATAAATTCAGTGGTATTTTTATAATCTAAAAAAATTAACATAACATACTCATTTAATCATACTATAACAATAGCCCTTCAATTAATCAATTCATAATTGAATCATTCATAACATATTCAATTCTCATCATTTGCTATCTCAATAACTTTTCACAATATGATGCACAATCCATGTGTCTCATTTTCATTTCACATTCAATATTTCCCAATACCAATCATAGTATCATTCCATTTAATTACCCCTATTAACACAACTCGGACTCAGACGGATACACGTATTCAACCAAAACACATCAGTTTGGCACCCAGTGCCTCATCGGATAATTCAATGTAATAAGTTGACACCCATTGTCTCATCGGCTAAACCAAAGTAAATTGGCACCTAGTGCTAGGGGTGTGCAAAATTCAGGTAAAACCGAAAAAATTCGGTTAATCGACCGAATTCGGTTAATTAGTCAGTTAACCGAATTAATTCGGTCGGGGGACGGTTAATAATTTTTTGAGTTTTCGGTTAACGGTTAATTAGGTTCAAAACCCGTCGGTTAACCGAATTTTTTCGGTTTAACCGGAAAAATTAATAAATAAAATTATAATATATAAATAGCCCACTATTCACTCAAACCCAATCCAACATAAACCCAAATACACAATCTAATATATATTAACCCAAGTATCCAATCCAACCCAATCATAAAAATTACAAATAATTTAATAAATAAAAATAAAAATCTAAAACTAAAAATAAAAATAAAAATAAAAAACATATAATTTTATACAAATAATTCGGTTAATTTTATACTTATTTTAACCAAAAATAAAAATATATATATAATTTCGGTTCGGTTAATTTTTTTGAAAAAATTTCGGTTCGGTTAACGGTTAAAAATTTTGAAGGTTCAGTTAATTCGGTTAATATTATTTCGGGTTATTTCGGGTTGGTTAACCAATTGACCACCCCTACCTAGTGCCTCATCGAATTAATCCGAAGCAATATATTGACACCCAATGTCTCATCGACTCTAGGTCGAAGAATCCCTAAACACTTCCAATCCTATGACATGCCATTTATATCCAACTCAGCCCGATACAGTTAATAGGGTTTAATTTCACTTTCCAAATACAAACAATATTCAATTATCATATTTGCACATATATATTCATTTCAATTCAAATAATTAATCCAATTCATTCAATCAACTTTTAGTTCAATTCAATGTCACAGTGCCAAATACTCACATCAATCACTTACCATAAACATTAAATCAAAATACAACAATTAATAAATAGATTCGAATTATAGAAATACAAACCAGAACTTCCAAGCTATTCCTCGTCGACTTTATCTTTTCCCTTCTTAGTTGAAGCTTCCGGTACAACGTTAGCTACAGAATTAAAACAATACAATTCAATTCAATTTCACATTGAATATTTTAATTTTTTATTCAACATTTGCCTAAATTCTAATTTAGTCCCTAAACCGAGACTAACTTTATTTCTTTACAATTAATTCTATATTTTGATTCAATTTCCAATTTAAACTAGATTTAACTCTCTAATTTCACTTAAACCCCTAAATTTTAAAATTTTCACAATTTAGTCCCTAATACTCAAAATTTACAATTTATCCTACAATTCAATCCTTTTTTTATTTCTAGCTTAAAAATCTATCAATTTAGTCCCTAATACTCTAATTATTCAACATAAACAATATTTAAAAACTCAATAATTTCTAAAATTTTGACATGGGTTGGGTAGTATTTAATACTGGGATTCTAAAACAATAAAAATTATTAGAAAAGGGACTAAATTGACTTACCAATTAAGCTTTGAACTTTGAAATCCCTAACTTTTCTCCTTTTCTTTCTTTTTCTTCTCTGTTTCGTTTTAACTTTGTTTCTTTTTCTATTCTTTTTCTTTTATTTGTTTTGTTTATTTATTATTTCATTTACTTAGTATTATTATAATAAAATAAAATAATATAATATAATATAATATTAAGTAATACATATATTATTATTTTATACTTATGTATATTATTTTTACACTTGTTATTTATTATTAACATATACTTGTTAAGATACGGATTATTTACTTCTTTAGTCCCTTTACTTTTCTTTAATTTATAATTCAACTTTCACTCTATATGCAATTTAGTCCTTTTTACCTAATTACTCTTAATTCAAACAAATTAATCTAATCAAAACCTAATTAAGTACTCAACTGACTTCGTAAATATTTATAACAAATATTTACGAATCCGTTTTACAAAAACGGAGACCCAAAAATACACTTTTCGATACCCTTGACTATTGGGTCATTACATCCCAAACTCGAAATCATAATGCGAATACAAGAATGCACACCAAACACTGACAATTACACAGATTCAGAAGCTCGTAATTAGTCAATCAATTACAGAATCGATGTACACAGTTTCCAGACAATCACACACACACACACATATCACTTAACCACCGAAGCAGATACTCATTTATTAGGCAATATCACATTAACGAGTCACTTAACTAATTCAACGATTGCATATAACAAATATGTCTGAGCCAAAATAGAGTCCCAACCACTCTTGCTAAGGCCTAACTCTGGGTCAGAACACACAGGATCACAAACAAGTCAAAAACAGACACAATACAAAAATTGGTGACATAAGGCCACACGGCCGGGGCACAATGCCCAAGCTGTGTAGGGGTCTACACGCCCACGTGAAGGCCACACATGCCCGTGTGGAGGAGACTCACACCCATGTGAGCAGCCTGTGTAGCTTACTATCTAAAAGTGCTAAAAATTAAGAGTAGAGGAGACACGACCGTGTGGAGATCTCACACGCCCGTGCGAGTACACATGCCTGTGTGGCCAAACTGTGTGGCACCAAAAATCATCGAAAACCCTAAATTCCCAATTGCACACGCTAGTGTGGCCACCCATGTGGTCACGAAACCACCCCAAAATTAGCCGAAAACTCACTTTTACAATGTCAAAATGAACCCCAAACCTTAACAACCCAAAAGCATATTAATATCACACCCTATTTCTAGCCATCACCACATTAATCGACCTTTTAAAAGGTCCGTTTCCCAACACACAAACAATGTCAAATTCCACAGAACAGGTCGAAAATTCAACAATAAAGGGAAAGATTCCTAACACACATGAAAGCAGAAAACCACCAAATCAAATCCTCAATTCACAAATAAACTAAAAGAGTTATGAATCCCACACCTGATTTGCGAGATAAACACCTAACCCCACCGATAAACCACAACGATTGAAAAGGAATACGGTGTAGGAACAAAACGACGAAGCAGGAAGACCCAAGAAAAGAAAAGAAAATCTAACGTGAGAAGAGAGGGAGAAGAGAACGAAGAAGAAGAAGAAATAAATAAAATAAAAAAAACATGTTTTCTTTTTCTTTTTATTTCTTATCAAATTTCTTATAAAAATAAAAAATAAAATAGAAATAAATAAATAAACAAATAAATACTCAAAACTTAAAAGCAACAAAAATAAAACAAATTCCTCAAAGCGCACATGAGGACTCAAACTCGAGACCCCAAGCTAAACTAACACACAACCAACCACCAAACCAGCAGGCCCATTCTAACATTAAAACACAACGACAAACCCATTTGTCCGATCTAGCCACTGGTCCTACCCACAAATCTCAAAACTTCTAACCCTATATTTCAGGGTGTTACAACTTAGGATATGCGGAACTGGAACAGAGGTGCACAAAGGTGCACTAATAGAATAGTAGGCACCGAAGTGCAGAACGATAAGCACCAAAGTGCGAAATAGTAGGCGCTAAAGCGCAAAACAACAAGTGCATTAATTTTTTCCTTATTAGCATGCCACTAAAATCCCAATAGTTCTTATCTCGTCTACTTGGGCAAATCATATCATATGTACATTACTTTTACACTTTTTACAATTTAGTCCTTGTAACAATAATTCACATAATTATATCTTCCACTTTCTTTAACACATGTAACTTATATCCACATTAACTAATCTTCCATAACTCATTCATACTTCTCATTATACATTTCACATATCACTTTTATATATTTTACAATTTAATTCTCAACACAACATTTCATGTAGCAATATCCTCCACTTTAAATAACACATATAGCATATTTCAAAACCTATTAATATTCCTAAATTCACCAAAATATCTATTTTCACATCTTAAGTGTTATGCACTTCATTTTTTCTATTTCTAACATAAATTTTCCTGAATTCACGATTTAACTCTTAATTTCCCCAACTTAGAAAATAATTGTAGTTTGGACTACAATATTAATATATTAATGTATTTTTCATTATATTCTTTATTTTTTAATATTTTCTTTTAAACTTTTATAACTTTCCAATTTAATCACGTTTTAACATAAAAGTTCTCTATTCACTATTAAATAAATTTCTTTCTTATCTCACTTTATTCACATAATTAATCTCATTATCTCATTTTACACATCAAATTTCTATGTATTTCACTTACATTATTGCCACCACATATATTTCTCAAGTCTTTCAATTTAATCCTTATTTCCATAAAATTTCATGTTTTTCCATAATTTCACTTATTTAATACATTGAGTATTTTTCACTAACACGTAACACAACTATTATGCTTTTGTTTTAATTTCCTACTTCACATACTAAATTATTTCACTCTATATTTTACCTAATTACAACATAGTTTTACAAAAATCACATTTTAATCCTTAAATAACAAAGAAGTTCATGGGTACTTGCCTATTTTCTATCCAAAATAATTTGTTTTTCTCTTCTCTTTATCACTTAATTCACTTTCTCACTTCTTCCTTCATTAACATGTCAAAAACATAATACTTTCCATAATAAACTCTAAAATCATTTATATATATTTTTTATTACTACTAAACTTAAATACAACATAAAACATTAACATCCATACATTATTCTCTTGAAACCAAACTTTAACTTGAGTTTCTCTCTTCTCCAACTTCTATTTTCTTGAATCTAACTTGATATTCTAGCTCATCATAGTCTCCTTATCATTTTTCTCTTTTTCTCTCTTGGTGGCTGTGGAAATTCTTTTGATTTCTAGGTAAAAATGGTGAATTTTTGGTGGAAGGACCAAATTGTAAAGGAAACAAAGTTTACTCTTTTCTTTCTTTCACTCTTATGTTGGAAGCATAGAAGGATGAAGAATGCTCTTCATCTCTCCTTATTTTTATACTAATCATTTAATAATAAAATCTTAATAAAAATCTTAATTAAATAACATTTATCTAATTAAATAAAATTTAAAAATATTAAAACATCTCCATCATCATCATTACTCTTCAAAATTATCTTTCTTACTAATGATCATTTTGTCCTTTATGATCCTTTAAAATTCCTCTATTGAATCATCACTCATCTTGGTAAAATTATTATTTAACCCCTCATACGTTTTCCACTTATTCAATTTGGTCCTAATTTATTCATTTTCATTAGCTGCTAGATCCTTCCACCCTTAAAATATTTACATTATTGGTCCTTCAACTTTTCCATCTTTACACTTTAAATCCTCAAATTTTAAGTATTTACGCTTAGGCCACAAAACTTTTCTCACATTTGAGATTTAGACCTTACTTGAATTAATACATCATAATATACTTCCTAAGTAGATTTTTTTCACATAACTCAGTTTTTCCCTTTTTTTCACTTTATTTCCTTATTGTACTGTATCGAGGACAATATTTAAGAGTTTTCACTTGGATGTAAGCTCAAAGCTTTCACTTGTTGACACGAACAAGAATTCATCACCCTTTTCATTGGCCAAATTAGCACCAGCTAAATCTTTCTTGTTGCTCTCAGCAACACTTTTATTTCGCAGTTTGTAACAATTTGCCTTGACGTGACCTAACTTTTTACAATAGCAATATCTCTTGTCTCGTTTCCTTGATGCTACCAAAACGATACTTGCCTATCTGACTTGCTATCCGAACCAAAATTGTTGTTGAGTTTGTCTTTGCTCAACAGAGGACCCTTCACATCATCAAACAAAAGATTATCTCTGTCATAAATTAGGGTCTCCTTAAAAGACTTGTATAAAAGGGGTAAAAAACACAATAATAGCATAGCTTGATCTTTATTGTTAATCTGAACCTCAACATTTTTTAAATCATTCAAAAGAGTAATAAATTGACTGATGTGACCTTTAAGGTGCTCATTTTCGTCTATGCGAAACGTGTATAGACATTGTTTCAACACCAATCGGTTAGGTAAAGACTTTTTTACGTAGAGGGTTTCTAACCTTTTCTATAATGTGAATGTCGTTTTCTTCATCAAAACATCTTGCAACACATTATTTGTTAGACATAATTGGATTGTGGATAGAGCTTTTTTTTTTTATCTAACCTATCCCATTTTGATTGATCTATGCCTATAAATTTCTTCCCTGTAAGGATCTTTTTAAGATCGCTCTGAATCAGAATTGTCGTCATCCGAACTTTCCACAGATTGGAATTTGTGATGCCATCGAACTTATCAATATCAAACCTTATTGTTGTCATCTCTGAACGGGTTGATTGTGGAAACCAAACTAGCTCTGATACTAGTTTGTTGAGGATAAACTCGTTTAAGCAACGAGCAAGTAAAATGACAAGAAAATTGAAAAGATCAAACACAAATATTTTAAATAGAAGAACCCCTCCAAAGAGGATAAAAAACCACGGGTAAAGATAATTTTACTATAACGCAAAAACGAAGAGTAAAACTAAACCCCAAAACTCGAAATAAGAACCCTTGAAACATAGACACAAAATTCTCTAAAAGCTTGTTAAAGCTAATACCTAAGTGTGCTATGGGTTATTTTTCTATGGGTTATTTTTCTAAGGTGGAAAAGGGTTTATTTATAGGATAAATTTGTAGGTCAAGTAATATTAAAATAATCTACACTAATTAGAGTTTAACTGGGAGAAGAAAATCAAAAAAAATTGTATGATACGTCACCACGTTGTGATGTGAATTCGCGTCATCGTGACGAGGTGGCGTCACGTCATCGGGACGATGGACTTCTTCTTGTCGTGATGCCAGCAGCTCATCGGGGCAAGGAGCTCTTCCTCGTTGCAACGCCACTCTCTGATTGTGTCTTAATTTGACAGAAATGCGAGGCATACTTCATAGGTCCCTATACTCTTTTTAAAATTTATAATTTAGGGCCTATACTTTAATTTGGAGACATTGAGTACCTGTACTTTTTAAAAAAAATCTTAGTCCCTCCATCTAATTTTTCTGTTAAAGTTAGCAGTGTCAAAGGTAAAAAAACTTTTTTAGACATTTATAATTTTTTGTCAATTTTATCATTACCTTTTAAACGTACATAAAAAAAATATTTTTTTCATATTTTAAATAAAAAAATAAGAATTAAAACAATTTAAATAAAATATAGAAAAAAAACTCTTTAAAATTCAAAAAATAAAATGTAAAAATGATTTTAAATATATAAAAAACTCAAAATTCAATGTTATCTAAACTAGACTGGACTAGCAAGCCGGACTTGGAACCGATTGGGGAATCGATTCAGAGAGAGCTAAAAATTTGATTGACTTGCGAACAAATACGATTTGGTTTAATCGAGCTAAAAATCTATTGAACCCATAATTAAACTAATTTTTATAATTTATATATATATTGATTTTATAATATTTTTCGGCTTTGAACTGGTTATGATCGATCGTTCTGGGAACCAATTGGTCAAACTAGTTTGAAATCGATTTAACCAAATTTTTAGCTCAGTTCAACTAGTCTATAAAGATTTTTTAGCTCAGTTCAACTAGTTCATACAGATTCGTGGGTCAATCGATTTTTTACCTCTCACTAGATCAATACCCTAATCGGTTCCCAAGCCGACTGATTGGTTTGATTTAGATAACATTAGATTTTAAAATTTTTGTTTATATTTTTAAAATAATTTTAATTTTTTAATTGTTGAATTTTAAAGATTTATTTTTTTCATAATTTTTTATTTTTATGTTTTTTTATTTAAAATATGGAAAAACTTATTTTTTAAAAATTTTTATGTACTTTTAAAGGGTAAGGACCAGATTGATAAAAAATATAAATGTTGAAGGCTAAAAAAATTATTTTACCTTTGACATTGTTAACTTTAATGAAAAAATTAAACGGAAGGACCAATAAAAGATACAGAGACTTAATGTCTCAAAGATAAAGAATAGAGACTAAATTTTAAATTTCGAAAGAATATATAAACTTTTGGCATATTTAAACCTAAACTTATATACATTAATTAGAGATTATATCTAAGAATAATTATTTTATCCAGCATTACTAAAATAAAATAAAATAAACTTCACAAAGTGGCTTTATTTATTATTTTATTGTTATTTGACTAAACTTAAAGAAACATGGCATCATCCTAAATTTGTTTGTAGAGATTTTTCTTTTACATCATTGGATAGGAATAATCTTATATATAATACATAAAATTAATAAAAATTATTAATTTAACAGAAAATATTATTTTAAAAAACAATTTAAAGAAAAATATTTGATACATGATCCACAAAAAATTTAGAGTGTAATAAATTTTCAATTAATTTTATTTTAAGTTTTTTAATAAACCCTATCAAATACATGTGACATTCTCAATTTACTTATAAAATTTGTGAGATAATTTTTCAAAATTGAAACACATCACAATTTTAATTAGTTTATGAGTTTTTTTTTAGCAATTTCATTATAAGTTTTGATTATATCTGTTATCCTTGACACAAGTCATAAAACTACCCGCATCCCCTCTCCAACCTATAAATAGGTGGATAATATATTTTAACGCATTCAAACTCACGTTCTCTTATATTGGTAATAATATATATATCAATAGAGCTAAGACTTAATTAATACTGTGTCACACTACTAGCTGCTTATTTAATTAATTTTAATAGAAAATATTATTAACATACATGAATAATTGCATATTATATATTAATAAAACTTTATTAATATTGGATTTGGACCAGACTGGTTAAGACATAGTTTTGACCGCATCATCCGCGTGTCCCAAGCTTCCTTAGACCAATTTGATCTGCATGGACCCCACTGATCAGGTCTAGAATAGACATTTAAGTCAGTTAACCAAAATCTAGTTAGAAATTTTGAAGACAAAAAATAGTAAACTTAGAGCAAAATTTATTAAATTATTCGCTAAAAGTTAATTATTGATTTATTTAAATTTTTTTATTTAAGTTATTAAATTATTAAAATAACTGTTGTATGAAAATTTTTTATTATATTAATCGAAAACTCTCATTTCTCTTTTTTCTATAGTTTAATTATTTTATAAAACAACTTTGAATGTTATAAATCTTTGAACCATAATTCAAACTTTCTTCTATGATATTTGAATCTAATTGTTAGGTTAACTTGAATCTAATGTATATTTTTCTACTTGTTGATAGGTAATGATCCATCTCACCAATCCTTGAATCGTCGTTTAGAATTTGTTAAACTTACTTTTAAAAAAATTAACAGCATAGTAATTTAAATAAAAAATTTAAATAATTTAATAATTATTTTAAAATTAAAGGACCAAAATATAAACTTATTAATAATTTAATAAAATTTTTTAACATAAATATATAATTTATTTTTGATAAAATAAATAATATGAAACCATCTAATTTACTTTTTGAGAAGAAACCGTCAATTTTATTTAGGTTAAACTTTACCGTCTAAAGTAAATTACTTGTAGCCCTATTATTATACCTATCTAATGCTAAAGTAGAACCTCTAATTTTGTTAAAGAACAGATGAAGTAAACAAAATTATAAGAAAAAGAAGCAGAAGAAGAATGCAAAAATAGTATAAGTAATTTAATTTAAAGAAAAACTAAAAAATTATTTTCCCATGTAATATTAATGTTTTATAATCTAATATTTACGTCGAAAAGTTATTGATTTAACAGCAAAAGATATGCCTTGAAAATCATTAAATAAGAAAACAATGTATTTCAGCATGCACAAATTCATGTACTTTTATATTAACAGTAATACTTATGTCAATCGAGCAGACACATTTTAAAAGTTAGAATATAATAATTTAATAATCTAAAAATAATGATAAATAAAGTTAAAATCTCATTGGTTGTTTTTATTTAATTAATAATGAAGTGAAATGTGATGCATATTAAGTTATAAAATAATGAAATTGTTGGATGTCCATGAAAAAAGGAATTATATGGTTGGAGTTGGATGTAGGAGGGCAAATGTTAAAGTAACAGGTCAGTGACCTAATTGAGCAATAGGGTTCCATAGCCGATGGCACCATGTTGACCAAATTAGTCCAGTGCTCCCTTTATCAACAACCCTCTCTACGTTTTCTTTTCACTTTCTTTTTTTCCTCTCTTCCTTTTTCCTCCCTTGAATGCTGTTGTTGCAGACATGGCCGTTGAACTCATGATGAGTTGCAGGAACGGTGACAGCTTCGCAGCCAAAATGGAAGAAAACGCCGTCAAAGAAGCCGCTTCCGGGCTCGAAAGTGTTGAGAAACTCATCAGATTACTTTCTCAAACTCAACAGCAGCAGCAAAGTAACAGTAATAATCAAGAGAAATACCAAGCTTCCTCTATCTCAACAACATCTAATTCCCTGGATTTGGAAATGGACTGCAAAGCTGAGGCTGATGCCGCCGTTTCAAGGTTCAAGAGAGTTATCTCTCTTCTGGGTCGAACCAGGACCGGACATGCTCGTTTCAGACGAGCCCCTGTTCAACCCAATCAAGAGCAAGAAACCAAGGTTTATTACGCAACACCGATCCAGCAGATTCCGCCACCAGTGACTACTGCTTATCCTCTTCCTCCTCCTCCTCCTCCTCATCATCATCATGATTTTATGACGGTGAAAACAAGGGGTTTAGAACGGATTGATTCGTCGAAAACCATTAATTTTTCGTATTCTTCTGCTGGGAATTCGTTTTTGTCATCCTTAACGGGAGATACTGATAGTAAGCAGCCATGTTCATCGTCATCTGCTTTTCAAATTACTAATTTTTCTCAGGTTTCCTCCGCTGGGAAGCCTCCTTTGTCGTCTTCTTCTTCTTTCAAGAGGAAGTGTAGCTCCGACAACTTGGGTTCTGGCAAGTGTACTAGTGGGTCTTCCGGTCGCTGCCATTGCTCTAAGAAAAGGTACTATTACTCAATCCATCGATTTCTTTTTTAACTTTCTTATCATGTCGTGTATTTAAAATTTTTGGACTTTTGACAGAAAACTGAGATCGAAAAGGGTGGTGAGGGTTCCAGCAATAAGCCTGAAGATGGCCGATATTCCACCAGATGATTACTCATGGAGGAAGTACGGTCAAAAACCGATCAAGGGATCCCCACACCCAAGGTATGTGGATTAGAAAAAGGTTTTGCACAAATTTCCACACATTGTTTTTCTGACTAGAAATTCCAACATGCAACAGGGGTTACTATAAGTGCAGCAGTGTCAGAGGATGTCCAGCTCGCAAACATGTTGAAAGAGCCTTAGATGATCCATCGATGCTAGTAGTTACCTATGAAGGCGAGCACAACCATTCCCTATCTGTTGCTGAGACCACTAATCTCATCCTGGAATCTTCGTAAAAATCCCCCCAAGTTTCAATTTTCATTTTCTCTTACATTATGTGGAGGATGGAACAGTTTTAAATGTGTTCTCAAGTTAAAAAGAAAATCAATCTCGAAGGAGATATTTCCTCTGTAAAATATATCTATATGCAGAAGCTTTGTTTAATTAAAAGGGAAGATGGTGGATTTGGTATTAGATTTTATTTAAAAAGAATGGAAATTGGGATCCAAGATTTCCAAGCCATGAATCAGTAAATCCTTGGTTTATTTTTATATAATTCGTTTGCTTTCTTTAATCTTGTTTCTAGATGCCGACTGACTTTTTTTTTTTTTTTTTTTTTCTTCTTACACAAGTGAAGCAAATTTTCTACGTATAAATAGTAATAAAGGCAAAAAAGAAAAGGACTGAGTCAAAGAATTGGATAGATGTGGACCAATCTGTCGTGTTAGAGGGGTTGTTGACTATAACAAAAATGAGTTCAGCAGTTGGGACGGCGAATTAACTATGGGTTGGTGTTGGGTAGCATACTTTCGACGATTTTATACAATTTCTATTATAACTTGTGATGCTTGTTTGCTTCAACCTTTTTTTATTATTATGGCATAATTAGTATAATATTTCTAGGTTTAGTTTGTAAAAATAACCTTAAGTTTTCTCGATGATGTTAAGATTATGAATATAAGTGGTAATTTTAATCTCAGTTTTTTTTTTTTTTTTTTGGTAATGGAAGATTTCGAAACAATTTTCATTTTTATGACATTTTTGTTTTTTATTATAATTTTGAGAAATTTTATCCCTTCATTTTATAATTTTTATTATATATATATATTTAAAATAAATATAATATAATCTTCCAATTAATGTTGAATGAACTAAACTTGTTTAAAACACACATGTTGTATAATAAGAAAAAAATTAATAAAATAAATTTTATCAACTAAACGATAAAAATTATAAAATATTATCTTCCAACTAAATCAACGAAGCGTAACATACCTAGTAATACCTTAAACTTATATTTTGATAATTCTATTACTAGAGATTATATTATATTAAATGACGCAAAGAACTCTAAAAAAGGGGAAAACTTGAGAGAAGTTAAAATGGGTGGGTGGGGAATTGATTAGGTTCTTCTTTTAGGACATAAATCCCAAAGTTGTGTGTTTTTGGTTGCTACAACTTTCCTCAACTTCAACCTTCAAAAGTGGAAAAATGTACCTTCATTATTATTCATCAATTTTATCTTTCATATTTTAATTCATTTAATCTATATAATTATGTCGTTAATATCAGTTGTTTGACATACGACATTTTAAAATTTTCTTCTAAAAGATTATCTGGACAAATGTTCACCTTTTGAGGTAGAATTTTGGAATATTTTAAACGAGCTTCTCATCTTATTAAATAAGGGATACAAGAGAGCCATAATCCATACGGATAATCTAAAGGTGTTAATGCGTTGACCATGAAAGTGACAATGGACTCAAGTATTACCTTGCTCAGAAGGATTCAAAGTCTTACGCGTTCTGGAGGACAATGGGAGGTCAAATATGTTCACAGGAATTACAATTTAATTGTAGATCATCTGGCAAAGATTAGCCTTACTTGACAGACAAGCTTACAGGTCTTTGAAGTATCACCTGATACTGTATCTATGACTCTTCAACAAGACAAAGTATTTAGTGTTGCTTAATAGCTGATTTGATGTAATTTTATTTTATTTTTTACAAAAAAAAAATTCTTCTAAAAAAATCGATTCCCCTGAACAAACATAATTCTCACTTCTTTTATTTGATGGAAATTTACCATATGAATATAATTTTAGGTTCGCGACAATTATTTCTATAACAAATTATTATTATAAGTGTATAACAACTACTTATCTATATAAAAAGTAGAATCTCCATAAATAAATAGAAGCAATTAGAGAGAAAGTTGATTGTAATTTAAAGATAGCTAATAGTAATTGACATTGATACCATAACCTCTTATTTCAAATCCTTCCTACTAAAATCAAAAGGTAAAACAAGACAAAAATATCACCATCCCAATAGTGGATTTGTTTGACTCTCTTAATTATTGGAACCGAATGATGAATTAGACAAACATCCCATATGTTTGAGAAGAATCGTATGCTTTTTCCTAGCAATTTCTTTTCCCCCTACCTTCTTCCTTGTTACATCCACTTTTGTGTTCAGATTACTACATTTTCTTTTTCTTCATTTTTAAAAACATTTAGTAAATTCAGGAGTGAAGAAAAATTTTACTCAGGGATTGAAATTAAATTATAACTTTTAGAAGTTTATTATTTATGAATTTATTATTTTTTAAGGGATTAGATAGGTTTTTTTTATTTTGAAAAATAAAATATTGTTTTCTCATATATTAATTTTAAATTTTAAATACTTTTTAAAAAATTAAGTTTCATTTGTTTCACTGAAAATGACTTCCGGAAAAATAATTTTTAGAAAATGATTTACTTTTCTAGAAAAGCTAATATTTTCTGGTGTTTGGATGAATCTGTGTAAAATATTTTTGTTGTTTGGTAGATTTCTTAAAAATATTTCATGAAAGTTGTTTTCAATTAAACAAACTTATGACATGTTTTAACTTTTATACTACAAAACATTTATTATTAATATATTTATAATTGTAATAAATATTTATTATTAAAATAGTAATATTGAATATCTTCAATAATATGTGAATAATATTATTTAAAATTATTATTTTTAAAATTTATTATTAAAATAAAACTGAAATGTTAAATAAATTATTAAAATAATAAATTATATTTATTATATTAATAATTTATTATATGACTAAATATAAGTAATTAAATATGTATGTTTAATAATATTGAACAATATAATATTTTAAATATTTTTAAAAATAAAAATAAAATTTATTATCAATATAATAATATTAAGCTTGATTTAAGTTAATTTTTATATAAAAATAAAATTATCTATAGATGATCTTTTTTGAAAAATTACTTACGCTTTTTAAAAGGGTAAGTTATTTACAGGAAAAAGGACTTGTTTTACCTTGACCTGTAAGTCATTTTCCGTTGACCAAACTATTTTCTATGAAATAAACGTAGGAAAATGTAAAAAATATTTTTCATAAAACCTTTTACATGTAAATAAACGGACCCTAAAATATGAATTTTTAATTTTTGTGACAAGGTCCTTACCTACTCCTGAATTTGCGTAAATCAAATATTCACTTCCTTGTTTTTAAATTAGAGTAAAAGCTAATATCATAAGGAGATAAGAATATGGTTTGAAATTAAGTATGGAATAATAGATGTTGACATTTCACTTTTAAATCTATTAAATATTAGGGGTGATCAAATGAATCAATAAATCAACTCGCAAGTTTATAAATTCAATTATTAATAAATTTCTTTTTAGTAATTTAATTATAAAAAGTTACAAATCACCACATAACTATTTACTTTTTCTTTTTTGTTACCAATAGTTAAATGACTAATAAATAAATAATATGACAACTTTTAAAATTGGCATAATAATAAATTAGTCCTTAATGTTTACAAATTGTGTTAATTTAGGTTTTTTTTTTTAAAAAAATAATTAGCCCTCAATGTTTACAATTACTTAGCTTTATTCTATAAGCTAAATACATTTAGTCATAACAGGAACTATATCTAACACCAACACTATCTTATAAAATCTCCATCTCGATCATCTTGGGGAGAACATTGTAAATTCTCAAACTAATAGGTACGTTTCTTCTTAATGTTGCCATGAAATCTACAGCCATATTTACTGTACGTGGAGTGAACATCACCTTCACATGTCAATCACTTGCTAACAACTCTCTGATGATTCGTGCCAAACTCCCTTGCTAACATACTAAACTCCCTTGCGTTATCATATTTTTTTACATGAATTCATAATTCAATACACAATATATAAATTAGAAACAAAAATAAAAATATTTTTTTAAAAAAATTATGTTTATAATTAAACTAAATAATCCCAAATACGCTTCTTTTATTATACTCTATATTATTTTTATTAAACTGGAACAAGTAATTTATTAATTTTAGATATATAAAACCAAATATAATTTTAACCAATGTCAATAAAGTTATATAACAGCTCACCTCAAACATTGAAAAGCTTAAAAGAAAACAAGACATTTTGTGTGTTTTAAATTTTTTTTTTGTCAAATCATAGCTGTAAATTAACTTCGGTTGGAAAGCTTGTTTTTCTTCTTCGAACCCTATATTGACCACCTTCCTATGTCAATTCATTCACGTTTGTTTTCTTTTCTCTTTCTTTATTTGGGAGGGGGGAGGAAAGTGATTGCCCGCTTGCTCTTTAGCTTGTTTGAATCAAACAATATTTGGGAACAAATTTGGGAACATAATAGACTTCATCCTGTTCCTGTTATTGCTCATCCATCCATGTTGAAATATTAGCATACCCACGTATAAAAGCTACAAGACAGTTTTTCATGGTTATATTTTGTTTTCGCTTGGAACCTAACACGTGCATATTCTATAATTGGTTGCTTATGTGACGCAATGTATATACTATTTATTAAGTCCTTGATTGAACTAGTGTCACTTTTAACCGGATCACTAACTCGGTTAGAAAATTATGGAAATATCCTTTCATAATTAAAAAAATTTATATTATTCGAGGGTATTTTAATCTTTTCGTTTTAACAAAAACCAATTAAAATATTCATAGGATTTAAATCCGCACCAATTAAGTTACTAAAACATTAAATTTACCACTCAATCAAAGTTTTATTTTGATGTATTATATACATTTTTGTTTTAATATAAACAATTTATTATCTCCATCAATTGTATACTTAGTTTCAAACTATACGTTTCATTGTTTATTGTATGTTATTTTTAAATAATCATCTATGTTTTAAATATGTGGTTTCCACATGCATATGAGTGATAGAATTTCTAGTGTCAACGATATTAATTGAGTTGGTGTCACAAGTTGATAGCAAGCTAGTTTTGTATGTTTAATGTACTTATTTTTGGTCAAATTTTGAATAGAATGCTACTAAGCTTGTGATTTATTGTTTAAATTTTATAAGGACGCAATTGGAATGCCGAAGTTCAAAAGAACAAGCAAATTGGGCTAAATTGGAACGAAAAGCAATAAAAGGGGCCAAATTGAAAATTTGCAGAATTGGTGGCTGATAAAAAAATCAGAATTTGATTTTGTCAAACTTTATAATTAGAAAAATATCTAATTTTTATTGGTTGTTAGGCATAATTTTAGAGGGAATCATGCTAAAATTAGCATATGAGAAGTGTATAAAAGCCTGGAAAAGGTAGCATGGAAGGACACTTGAAATTGAATTGAAAATAATTTTTTTCTTTTCCCTTTTCATGCGTCTATAGCTTATCAAGCTTATTGCCATTTTTTTTCGTTCCCTTATTTTGGTGCAATTGTTCTTTAAGTCCTCTCTCCTTTTCACCTATCATCATTACATTTAAATTCATTCTCATAATCCAACAAAGCATGATTAATCTCATGCTCAATTAAACCCCATTTAGTTTTGGTCCGGTCATCGCTCTGGTCAAGAATCATGATAAATGAATCCGTACTAAAATCTTACAACACGATATTTATTATCTCTCCGAAATATAGGATAGTCACATTCGTCCCTCAAAGAACTGCCATCAAACACCGTCGTTCGCCTCTCCTTCTCCTACCTAACCATCGCCACACCTTTTCCCATAAGAATCGCTACTACTTCAAACCCAAACACCACCATCCCACATCCTCAAAACACCCAACCACCACACCTACTACCATAAACAACGTCGCCCTTTAACCCACACCACCACACTTCAAACGCCATTACACCACTCCAAAACCCAAATGCTAACACTGCCCAAAACACTAAAAACGTCGCTCCTCAAAATCCTAAAAAGGCGCCGTGAATGCCCGCAACAAACTCCGTCATTTGCTTCTCAACCCAAACACCAGCCATGGTTCGTACTAGAAATCAAGTGATCGACAGTTTCTCAATTTCTCGTAATCGATGAGGTAAATGATTTTCAGCAGCACCCATTATCAACATTGATGACGAAGATTCAGAATCGTCTCCACCACCATCGATACAGGCTGTTGGACCAAGTCAATATCGCTGTTGAAGGAGCTCAACACTGGATGAGGTAGAAAATCCACAAATTAGTTCAGATGCTTCCGACGGAGTAAGGTACAACGTCTCAAATCTCCAACTGATTTTTTCATTGTTAACATATCCAACAGGACATTCAGACGGAACCAACACCTCTGATTATCATGGCGTAGAACCTTTGAATCAACACAAGCAACCTCCTATGTGCCAAACAAGGGCAGCCACCGCACGTGCTCGATAGCAACTGTTACACCAGTTAAGTGAAGAGTCATTATCAACACCAGATAGCAGCACTGAAGCTGTTAGTATACCAAGTCTGCCAAATAGACTGGTTGAAGAAGACTATCAGCCACTTAGAGATACCAAGTAGTCTTCTCCCCTATCCTCAAGCTCACGTTTTTCGAGTGTGGGCTCGCTTTGAATAAGAAAATTTTTCACAAAAATATCAATGGGGTAATTTTGTAATTTCTATAAACTTTCGGATCAAGTTGCAAATCAGAAAAATATCTCTAGAATTTTTTTGAAATAATCTCTTCAGAGAATTTTCTCTCTACAAATTTCTCTTAAATTCAAATTCAAGTGTGTGGAAATAATAACTCAAGGCTCTCTTTATATAGGGAGAGTTTAGAGAGTTCAACTATGATTAAACTTAATTACTTTAATATTAAATTAATATAAATAAATATTATATTAATTTAATATTAAATCTTATTAAATTAATAAAATACTATTAAGATAAGTATTATATTAAATTTAATATTAAACTATTAAAATAATATTATTTTTTTGGAAGAATTAATCTGAAATCAAATTCTCTGGTAGAGTCCTAATAAGAGTGTAACTCTTCCATGCTCAACCACCAATTACCAACCGTCGCCAACCACCAAATCCCCGTCGGTGTCGCCGTGTCTAGTTGTAACATCCTGATTTCGGGCCTAGTCAGAATAGTGGTTTTGAAACCACAAATCTGAAGTAAAAATATTTTTTTTGTAATTGTCTTGAGGGTTATGATGTGTTTGTATGATTGTGTGAAAATTTCATGAAGAAATCTTATGTGTAAGGTGCCCAATTTGACTTTAGGGACTAAATTGAATAAGTTGCAAAACTTGTGTTCTAGAAGCTTTAAGCATGAAATTTCCATGGATTATTAATTAGAAGGTCTTAAGTAGCAATTTTCCCAATTTCTATCTTTATGGATAAAAATGGACATGCATGGACAAAATTTGAAAGTTTAGTAAAAAGGGCATTTTGGTCATTTTATAAATAAATGAAAAGGGAAAATAAAGCCAAAATCTACTTATCTTCTCCATGCTTGTGCCAAATTTGAAGATTCACCATATCTAGGGTTTCTTCAACTTTCAAGCTTGGAAGTAAGTCAATCCTAACCCCGTTTTTAATGCTCTTTACATTTTTGAGATCCTTGAAGCATGATCTATCCATTTCTAGCTATATTTTGACCTAGGGTTCATGTATGAAATTTGAACCATGTATAACATACATGTGTTTTAATGTTTAATGGAAGAATATGAAAGTTTGATGTGTGTTTAAGATCTTTTACTAAGTGATTTTTCATGAAAACCCTTAAAAGGACCTTTTTACAAAAGATGTAAAAATAGGTGTTAAAAATGTGATATGATGAAAATTTTGGGCTGTTGTAAGAGGGAATATGAATCGGCTAGCCTTGGGTAACCAAGAAAATAGACACATTTCGTTTTACGAGCTTAAAGGCAAAAATGTAAATATATGAAAGTTTAGGGGTAAAATTGTAATTTTGCCAAAGGGTGATGTATGGATTGATTTGAATAATGTGATAATTAAACAAGTAAAATTTTCTATTATAGATCAAGAAAAACGAAGTCCAGACCTAAACCGACGAAAGAATAAGGTTGTAGACTAAGTCGAATAGTTAGCTACACTTTTGTACCGAGGTAAGTTTGTGTGTAATTAATACAACATTTACTTATGTATCTAATATTTAATATTGCATGAAATGTACAATTACCCTTGTGGATATGATTAATGATGTTTGACAAAGACTCGAAGTGATGAAATCCAGGTTGAACCCTAAGAATACTTAGGGTACAAGTATCATGATATTTGAATTGGTGAGATCCCGTATAAGACCATATCTGGGATATGACATCGGCATCGATATGAGATCCCATGTAAGACCATGTCTGGGACATGGCTTTGGCATCGATATAAGATCCCTTATAAGACCATGTCTGGGACATAGCATAGGCATTGTCACGAGACATCGTGTAAGGCAATAGCTGGGCTATCGGCTTCAATATGTGTGATCCCATGTAAGACTATGCCTGGGACATGGTATTGGTATCAATATGTGGTCCCATGTAAGACCATATCTGGGATATGCATTGGCACCTTACTATATGTTTATGATTTCCTGAGCATCCCCTAGTATTCCAAATGGTTTAATGGGTAGCCCAAGGATTTGTCGAAGGAATAACAAGGTATGGTCATGTTGAAAGGGTACAGGTATGTACGCCAATCTCGTAGTTGTCGAGATGATGAAACGATGAAATTCCAGTAGGATTGGAAAGAGGGAATTATGATCTTGAGATCCATTGAGCATTTTGTAAATTGAATGTGATAAATTAATTTATGTTATGTATGAGTATGAAAATGCCTATTTTTATTGCTTATTATTTACATGCAAGCTTACTAAGCTTTATGCTTACTCCCTCTCTCTTTTCTATTTTGTTATAGTATTGTCAAGCTAGCTCGAGAATCAAAGAACGTCGGAGGCTCTTTCACACTATCAACTGGATCTTTTGGGGTATAGTTAGTTTCATCATTGTGAGTATGGCATGTATAGGAAACTTGGTTATTTTGTTATGTGTCATATTGGTTAGCCAAATGTGTTGGCTTGTAATGGTGTTACAATTATTTTGTATATGTTCATAGGAGATGGCTCAAGATGACTATTGGGTTATAATCCTAATCAATTATGCATGCGTACAAAAATGTTTATGTTTTAATGTGGTTGTGGATGATACGTGTGGTGTATGGTATATGAGTGACTAATAGAGGTTTATGATCAATAGGATGATCACATCTATTGTATAAATAGATAATCTAAAAGTGTGTTTGAGGTCATTAATGATATAATTTAACCATGAATGTGAATACTTGAGTAACCAAATGTACCATGTTGCATGCCATGAAGTAGGTTAAGTATTGAGTGTTAAAGGGTGGCAAAAGGCTTGGAAAATAGCCTTAAAGTTGTCCGCACGGGTAGACACACGGGCGTGTGTCTAGGCCGTGTGTAACACATGGCCTGTCCCATGAACGAGTGGTTCGGCCGTGTGTCCCCTACTCCTTAATTAATGCAAAACAGAATGCCTAGTAGTAAACACATGGGTGGAGACACGGCCGTGTGAGAAGCAAGGCCATAGGACATGGGCGTGTGCCCAGGCCGTGTGAAGTCTGCACCTATTTTATAGAAAATTATAAATTTTAATTGCACACAAGGCCTAAGCACATGGGTGTGTGCCTTGGCCGTGTGACTACATTTTGTGCATGACGTCATAAACAGAATGCACCCTAAGATGGACACGGCCTGAAGCACGGGCGTGTGATATGCCACACAGGCGTGTCCCTTCACCACACGGGCATGTGGACCTGTTTCATGATGAAAATTTTCTAAGTATCCCGAGAGTTCCTAAAGTTCTTGATTTAGTCCCAAACTGTTCCTAATGCATGTTTTGGGCCTTGTAGGCTCATTTAAGGGACGATATGAATGTTTATGAAAAGTTTAATATTTGAGTGGAAATTCATATCCCGATTTTGTATGAACGTTGTGTTTAAGTCCGGTAATACCTCGTACCCTGTTTCGGCGTCAAATACGGGTAAGGGGTGTTAACCAGTGATGTAGATGCAACACCCTTATGGCACCTTGAATCGGTTTAGTCCGAGTCAATGACAACCCGACTGGTCCAGTTTAGGCACTGGTTAGACCGTCGACCCTGTTTCACATACCAGGCCCGGTTTGACTAGTTTTTGGGTATTGGTCTCGATTTTGGCCTCTCTAGCCCAATTTACGATCTCAAGTCAAATTATCAAGTTCAATTATCCATTAGGCCAATTGTCTGGCTTGAAAATTAACATCCAAAAATATCATATTAATTTTAATTGATTTTATTAATTTAATTTTACTTGATCAAAATTTTCCAAAAATCACTTAGATTTTCCAAATTAATTTTTCAAGAAAATTCTTTAATCAAATTCTCTAGTTGAACAATTCTTACGACCACCTAATTTAATTCCACATCGAAGAAATCAACTCAATTAAATTATTCCCAAAGTCTTAAAAAAAATTTCTAATTCAAATGCAGTTCGATCGAGCTTTTGTTGAGCTAGCGGAGGGACCAATCAGACATATACAATTAGGTTCTAATGATTGCAATTATGTCCAGAAGCATCGTTATGATAATTCGCAATTACTAAGTCAAGGAGTCAGTTCACAAGAAGTACCATGATTGAAAACTCCTTGTTGTATACTCTTTTTGAAAGTAATCCATCCAACTGCTCTGCCGAATGACCTTGTGTGTTATCTAATAAGTTCCTTAGGGTACAAGTCAGTGAGTTACACGCCTAACACACGACCGTGTGACCTTACTCAGAGAGTTACACGGGTGAGGGGTGAGGACACGGGCTTGGACATGGCCTTATGTCCCTAGTTCGAAGGTTACACAGCCTGAGACACGGGTGTGTGTCTCATTTAAATTCATTTTCACCTATCACCATTACAGTTAAATTCATTCTCATAATCTGCCAAAGCATAATTAATCTCATGCTAAACTAATCCTCATTTAGTTTTGGTCCGGTCATCGCTTCGATCGAGAATTGTGAGAAATGAATCCGCACTAAAATGTTACAACACAATATTCGTTATCTTTTTGGAATATGAGATAGTCACATTTGTCCCTCAAAGTTAATCCAATTTCAGCTCAAAGTGCACATTAGGAGGAAGTTGTTTTGGCGTACAGTTGGGAAAGCGAGTCGGTCGTCTATCGTATTCGAGTTCCTACAAACAAATTAGTGTGCCTAGTTGGAAAAAAGCTATTTGGATTCTGTCAAGGGAGATAGTGATCGAATTTAAACAACCTACGCGGTTAAGGTCGTTAATTTGAGTTGGGTTCTTCTAGATGGCAAGGCTACCGAGATCTTAAATTGCGGACTTGTATTACGTGGTTAGATAATTAGCAAAGGTTGGTTTGCAGGTCATACCGGAACCAACTACACAAGGAAGAGTTAACGTTTGAGGCGTCCTTGATTTCTATAACCAACTTACCGTTTGGAAGAAAAAAAAACCCACTTTTAAGGATCTATTCAAGTTCAGAGCATACTGAGGCTAACGTTAAGCATTCATATATACATTTTACCAATTTAATTTAAATTACTTAGTTTTATTTTGAAATTACCTTTTTTTTCTTATTTCATTTTATTTTATACTTGTTTTTACTTTATCAACTACAATCCCCCTTTATTTACTTTTTAGGTCTGCACGTTCAGGTCGTGGGCATGACAGTTGCTTAGACTCAGCAATCTGGTCACGTAAATAAGAAAATTTGGAGTCTCAATCCCTATGGGATCGACCCTACTTCTCTATACTATAGTTTAATTCAATTAGAGCATAGGAAATTATATTTAGTAGTTTCAACGCCCATCACAAGTCAACCTGACACTAACTTACAATTGAAAATAACACCATGATAAACAATTGTAGTGCATTTAGTATTCTTAATACGATGTATTTATGTGTTTAAATTTGGTTTTACTCACAATTGAATCTTTTTTTTTATTTTAATATCGTACATATTTCATATCTTATTATGATTAAGTAGTTTCAAACATATGTTTCATTATTTACTGTATTTTATTTTTAAATATTCATTTTTGTTCTAATCTGTGATTTTCACATGCATACACATATAATAAGATTTCTAGTAAGTATTAATGAATTGAGTGTTTATTATATTATCAATATTATATATAGTTCTTCAAACTCAATTAGCCTTGAATTATAAATTATAAATTATGTTTAAATTCATCTATATTAAAAATGAGTAATATGAAACCATTTAGATCCACATATTATTTTTTTTAATTTTTTAGATACATTACTTTTATTTAATATTTAATAATTATATATATACACTTCTTTTAATATTATTAAATATATATTTCCTTTAATTGAATTTCTAAATATAAACAACAATATATTTGTTTTGCTCAATATAGGCTCGGGCTCTCTCTTTCATCTTGTAAAGCTTGTTTATGGGTTTTATTTGAAAGGTTTTCTTCTCTAAATTAGCTATTTGAGTTTTGGTTATTGCATCAAGTTAAGGGACTCACTATCAACTGGTTTCATTTTCTTTTTTTTTTTATTTAGGGTAAACTACAAAGATAGTCACTTAACTATAAAAAATTCAGTTTAGGCACCTAAAATAAAAATTCTGTAATTTAAATGCAAATATCATGTAGTTTACTGTATATACTAATATCATAAAGTATATTCTAAGTTTTTGGAGAGATAAGGAATGTGAGAGAATAAGAAATAATGAGGTGAGCTTTACGAATAATTAGGGGGCGAATTGGGGACAATGTCATGTGCTTCATTGTTTCTAGTGTTTGAAACCGTTTACAACAACCTTTTGTTTGAATTTCGAACCATCCTAAGCCTTTGAACGTTACAAGCCTAGAAGACCTTTGGGACCCAAACATTTCACCAGCGTAGTTCCCTCGACTTGCTTCCATTGTATTGGATGAATGTTTTCAATTCTTTCTACTTATCTGTAATGTATCTACATAGTTTGTTTTGATGGATAGCATAATTGTACATATACTCTTTTGGATTGTCTCTATATTTGTTAGCATTTTAATTTGTTGAATTTTTTTTTTCTTTAAGAATATTCGAGTTACCTAGATATCACTCTTAGATTGCATGTAGGGTAGTCCAGGTACGAGTTCGATATTTTATGACCATATTACCTTTTTGTCCAATTTAGTCCAAGGGTCGTCTTTTGCATGTTTTGTGTGTTTACTTGAGGAAAAGAAAAGATTTAAGTGCTGAGGAGTTTGATCTGATATAATTTGATATGTCAAATTAGGCTCTCCATTACACTTAATAAGTTTATTTTCGAGCAATTTAGGTGTTTTTGTTATGTTTTACTTAATTTCCATTATTTGCTTTAATAAGTGAATTAGTGCATTTTTTTTTTATTATTTTGAGACATGAAATGGCCAATTGCGCCATCGAGAACCTAATGGTTGGTTGAGTGTTGTAGGGAGTTAGCGGAGGCTTGAACGTGAGCAAAAACATCGCCCAAAAGGAGGGTATTGTGATATTGAAGCCTAAAAGTTGAAATGTCCTCAACAATGTTGAATTAAAGAGGATTGAGGCTTTTCCTAGTGGTATCGCGATACCAGCTATGGGTATCACGATACCTAGCTCCCAAGGACTTCCCTCATTTCAAGACTAGAGCTGATATCGCGATACTTGGCCTTGGGTATTGCGATATCACTATTTGAAGGGATACAAAAAAATAACCAGAAAGGTAGTCCTTGTCCAACATGTCCCCCAATAAAAAAAATACACACTCAGGGAAAAATTGGTCAACAAAATTGGGTTTGATATCTCCTAAAAAATGCCAAAATATTGGTTGGAGAGAGAGAGAGCCACTTAAACACTAGACTTAACTTGGTTTTCTCTTTATCTTTTTGGGTTTAGTTTTCCTTTCTATTCTCCATAGCTTAGGTTTAAATTTCCTGCACATTATCTTATCTTTCTTGGTTCCATAGTTGGTAGTTAAGTTAGTTATTACTGTAGTTGGTTTTATTTACTTAGTTAATCCTTCAAGCTCTCTTGTTTAATCCTAGTTTGATTCTATTTAATTTCCTTTAATTTCCTTTGTTAAAAACCACTCATTTAATGTTTTTGTTTACTTTTCTTGCTGCCATTGTTGTTGTATCTAAGCTTTTGCAAGAAAGCTTGAGTTTTTATTAATTTGCTTAGGGTTTAAGTTAATGCTATTTTCATTTGATTTCTTGTTGGTTATGGGTTTTAATATGAGTATGAGTACCTAAATATTTAGGGTTCGGTTGATTGAAATGTTGGGTAATTGATTTTTGGGTTCAGAGACTAAATTGCAAAATTAGACTAAATCGAATAGACTTAAAAACTTAGGATTAACACCCCTAAGGTAAAATCAAGATAAGTGAGACTGAGAGGTGATCTTATTGGACACCAATTTAATAAGTCCTGGGTTAGTCGGTGAGGTCGAGAGATAAACCAAAATAATTTGTCTAGTTTGGTAAAGTTGAGGTCGAGAGGTAAAAATGAGTCAATTTAAGAGTAATAGTAATTTAGATCCCTAATTCGGGATTCAACCGACCTTGTTAGAATTTTAAATAATATCTAATATAAAATTAGAACTATAAACCAGGATCTATCATGTCAAATCATCAAGAATAAATCAAGAACAAGACTAGATGCGGAAGCGTACCTGAATCCATGAATTTCTTGAAGTTTTACCGGACCTTGGGGATTTGATCTTCCAAATTAGCACACAAGAAATTCAGAGAATATCTGCTCTCTCTTTCCTAATGATGGGATATTAGAAAAGATATCTTGTGTATAATTTGGGGACCATAACCCTAATATTTATAACCTTGACATATTAGTTCTAATCAAATTCTAATTAGCCCATCATAAGAATTTGATTAGAAGAGTATCTACAAATATTTGACCCATACTTTATTTAATAATTAAAAGCCCAATAAAATTCTAACCAAATTAGATCACTTTTAATTTGGGCTAACCTATCATGATAGTAAATAATAACATGTAACTATCCTTATTATATATGTGATGTCCAAATTTTCCAACAATCTCCTACTTGGACCACATATATATACTGATTACTTTATAATTACATGTCATTATATAACCTTATGAGCTCAAAATTTTACTATCATATCCAAAAGGTATTCCGAACAATCTCGTCCATTAATTATGTTAACATAGAACCAAGGCGACTTTTGTTACATATACCGTAACTAAATCCATCCATGATCACGTATATTAACACAACCAAATGACATAGATCAAGTATGGATGTGTAGCATGGAAATTACATGCAATATGATTTAAACATGTCTATTTCCAACTGGTCCTCCTTAGTGAGATCAAATCTTACCAAAATCAGAGTGTGAATAAACCAAATAAACTTTATTTCTGCAGAAAATAAACTTATTATCTTTAAACCAAAATAACTGAAAATGTGTCTATAACATAAAAGCATTTAAAAATACAAACTCCCACTAAAACCAAATATCCTTTAAATGACATTACACCCATATGAGCAATGTGCTCTTATAAAACCTTAGGTGTAGTTCCTTAGTAAGCGGATCCGCAATCATGGAGTTTGTCCTAATATGCTTTATAAGCACTTAAACCACTCTGAACTTTTACTTTAACAACCAGGAACTTAAAGTCTATGTGTTTTGACTTTAATGTGCTCCTGTTGCTATTGGAATAAAAAACTGCAATTTGTTTTCACAATTGCACCTTAGTGACAAAATCTTGTATCCATATTCCATCAAAATCGGAGTCTATATACATGATGATCTCTAACTGATTAGACCTTCAATATGTGAGCATGTAATCTTTTGTTCTCTGAAAATATCTTATAACCCTCTTGGATGCTATCTAATGGTCCAAACCAGGGTTACTTAAAATATTTGCCTAACATCCCAATAGTGTATACAAGATTCCAATGTATACAAACCTGCACATACATTAGACTTTCCACTGCTAAAATGTAAAAAATCTAATGCATTTTTGTAATCTCAATATCATTCTTAGGGCATTGATTGAGGCTATACTTATTATTGACAAGCAGTATGTCATTAACATATAAAACTAAATATAAACCTTTAACATATAAAACCAAATATAAAACTTTACTCCCACTAAACTTATGGTATAAATGATTATCAGCAAAATTCATCTCTAAACCGAATGAGATAATCATTTGGTAAATTTTGTAATATTATTGACGAGAAGTCTACTTAAGCCCATAGATGAAGTTCTTTAATTTGCAAATCATTACTTTTGTATCATCAGGCACAAAGTTTTCTAATTGCACCATATAAATGTATGATCAATGTTACCATTGAGAAACCATTAACTTAATATTCATCTAATGTAGCTTAAGGTCAAAATATTCCACTAAAGCCATTATAACCCTTTCTCTAGTGGACCTTTTTAATGACATTCATTCTTGAGGTTGTTGAGTTTGTTCTTCTGGAACAATTACCTCATCTTGAATAGGAGTTGTTTAACATTGTCTTATTAAGGTTCTAGATTCACTTCTTAATCAATGATAGGTATGAGAACCTAAACATCATCAAAAGTGATAGTAGGAACTGAGTTAAAATTCAATTCCTCCTTAAAAACAATGTATCTAACCTTATTTCTCCCTCCAAACTCAACATCCTAAAAGAACGTTGCAATTCTCATCTAAAAAAAAAATTCCTAATTGTGGGATCGTAAAATTCATAGCCCTTAGATCGCTCAGTATTTCCTTGACCCTTATACTTTATAGACATCAAAGAAGTTAGAAATAATGTCATTTCAACCTTATCGTTTTTAGCAAAACGTTTCTCAATTTCGTCAAGGAAACCTTGGCCTGAGTAATCTTTTTAGATTCTATGCCCTTAAAGGCTTCTAAAATGTTGTGCTTCATGATCATTAGACTCATGCAATTTGAACGATTTCACCTCTCAAAATCCCTTTTAACATAGGGGGTGCTTTCCGCAGTGAGAGGTGCAGATTGTTCTTCCCTTAGTGCAAGGTTTATGTCCATACAACCAAGCACTATAAGTAAGTGCCTTTTCCATTCCTTAAAATTAGTCTCATTAAGCATGGGTATAAAATTTATATTAGCAGATATTGTGGCAGTAGAATATGAATTAGCTGAATATAGAACAAAAAATAAATAAAAAGCTCACATCAATATTCATAAGTAAACAATAAATTCAGGATAATGGCTAATCCCATCTCAAGATACCAAACACAATATTAATATCAAGTCTTTGGACAGTAATATTAACAGTAAGCAGTACTCTTGTTGTAGTAATCAAACATTGACAATAAACTATATCAAACAATTAATTTATCTTTGGACTAACTTATTGCTCACATAAAATACCTTATAATTGTCACACATTTATCACCACAGATGTCGTTGTAATTCTGCCGAATATTAACTTACCTTTGGGTCAATTAATAAACGCATGATTCACAAAAACATATAATCATCTTAATATTTTAAATAAACTAATCTACACAAAAGAGGTCACTTTGGCGGCATTTTGTTTCAACTAATTTATTTAAAATATTAGACATCCTTAATTAAAAGCCAAAATCTGAATTTATTTATTTCAAAATATTTACTTTAATTTCGTCTTTCAATCAAATTAAAAGATAATAATAAATATATATATATTTATCCCAAAACAACATACAATGATGTTGGCAAATATAATAATAGTTGAATAAATCATAAACCATAAACAACTTCACGTAAGACTTCGAATTTAAATCAAAATAATTTGAATAAAGGTAAACCTCATCTTAAGATATCAGACACTCCATTAATATTTCATCTTTGGACAAAATATTAACTTGTAAGTGATATCTTGGTGTAGTAATCAAACATTGACAATAAGAACATGTCGAATAATAAATCTTCCTTTGGGCCAATTTATTACTCACATGTAAATCGAATAACAGTCACATGTTTATCACCATAGTTGCACATGTAATATTATTAACCTTCATTTGGGTCATTCAATATTAACATAACTTAAGTTACATGCACACAAAATTTTATATTTTAAAACAAAATAATTTATACAAAAGAATCACTTTGGTGACTTTTTGCTTCAATTAAGTTATTTTAAAAAATATATAAACATACCAATATTCAAATTTAAATTTCCCCAATAGTCAAATGTCAAAACTATTTTTTTTATTGCTTTATAGACTCTGAAATAACCCAAAATAAGGTTGTCTTAATAATGCAATAAAAAACGAAAACCTTAATTTTTGACTTTTTTTTTTGTTCCAAAACCATATATATCAAAACCAAACAGAAATAATGTAGTGGTTCAAAGCCAAATAATTAACAAGTACATGTATTCATAATTTTGGCATGGATAAAAATACCAAAGCAATTCACGCATATACATGTATTCATAATCAAATAGAAAAACTTACCCTAAATTTACCATGTAAATTCAAAGTTGTATTTATAATTAAACAGATATTCATATAAATACTTAAAAAATATTTTCAAGCCAATAAATCTCAAAAAACAAAATCATAATAGTTGGCATATTCTACAATTCACACAATAAACCATATCATCATAATTTAACCCAATATTTGGAACCATAAGATGCCAAAACCTAAGCATATCCCACAATTCATACAATAAACTATATCATCATAATTGAACCCAATATTTGGAACCATAAGATGCCAAAACCTAAGATTATATAACCAAATTTAAAACCAAAATATTTAAACACATATTATGATTAACATCAATTTGCATCAAAATCTAATTTCATCATAATAAAACCATAAAAATATAACATTGATTGACTTGCCTTACATATCCCAAGTAAATCCAAATCCAAAATATATGCTTAAACTGAACAGTATGAAAAGAACAAGCATATAAACTCAATAATAAATAATATATTCTATCAACTATATATTGAATTCAATAATTAATGATTATAAAAATTGAATTCAATTGTACAATTGTTGAACCGGATTTGAATTAAAATCGAATATAATGAAACCCTAAAATTGAATGAAAAAAAATTAAAACTAACAAATATTACCATCAACCTTAAGGATTTAACATATATAATGAATTCATTGATAAACAATATGTATATAAGAGACATTTTACTTGAAGCAATTTCTTTTACCAACTATATATCATCATGTAAACTATACATTGAATTTATTCAACCATATAAAAAAGGGAAATCTAAAATCCAAATATTACTGCCTTATCTGAAACTCGATTAAACATGAATAAAATCCTTAACATAATTACTAAAGTGTCTCCAAAACAATATATATATATATAAACGTAAAACTGTAAAACAAGCGATTAGCGATTAACAATCCATCTATTGATATAATCAAATATATATCATAAACAGTTTCTAATGAAACCCAAACCTACACAGCTTTTAAAATATTTATTAAAACTGTATAAACAACATAAAATCCTCAGTTTTTTTTTAACTCTCAACTAAAACTGTAAATCTTTCTAGTTATACGAAAATTACAACCTTAAACCTTAAAACTTTATTTAAAGAATCAAAACCCAAAAATTTATCAAGAATCTCAAAGATTCAACATAATATATAATTAAAATATCAAATCCATAAAATTAAAACAAAAAACGAATCAATCCAAAAATAATAAAGAATCAATTCGTTCTCAATAATTCAACATGACAAAGCTCGGATGCCACTTGTTAGAATTTTAAATAATATCTAATATAAAATTAGAACTATAAACCAGGATCTATCATGTCAAATCATTAAGAATAAATCAAGAACAAAACTAGATGCGGAAGCGTACCTGAAGCCATGAATCCCTTGAAACTTTTTGGAACTTGGGGATTTGATCTTCCAAATTAGCACACAAGAAATTCAGAGAATATCTGCTCTCTCTTTCCTAATTATGGGATATTAGAAAAGATATCTTGTGTATAATTTGGGGACCATAACCCTAATATTTATAACATTGATATATTAGTTCTAATCATATCTTGTGTTATCGTATTTGCTCGCATTTGATAGTTGCGTAATTTATTTTCTTTACAATTTAGTCATTTGCGAATTCTAGTTAAGTAATTAGTATAATTAAAACTCATGAATGGATTGTAGTATATAGCAAGTAGTTGTTTAGATTCTTTAATTGTATGTTTTTAGTTAGAATTTACTTAACCGCCAACTCTTTTGGATTTGATCCTCGAAGTACTCTTGTATCTCGTTGTACAAATATATTACAACTAACTTGTCATATTTACAAACACTATATGTAGTTATTGATTATTTAATTGTTATTTTTAATATTTATTTCTCTCGTGTTCCGTGAAGATGAGGGGAGGCGGTCACAGACAAAGCCAAAACCCGGAGAAAACAAGAAACAATCAAAACCAAGCAAGTAACGACTAGTAGCACAAACTCATGCACATAGGCAGACGAAAACCCTGCACTTAGGCAGACAAAATTCTGTTTTGATTTAATGGTTTTTAATAGAGAATCTTTATTTAGTTGTTATGGTAATATGAAAACGTAAACACTATTTTATTTAATATTTATTTTAACAAACAAAAAAATATTATTACAATATTTAACTTTCTGCAGTTTTACAAATAAGCACATATAATTTTCTATTATATTTATTTTTTTCAAAAAATATTTTTTTTTATTTTAAACCCTTGATATTTTACAACTTTATTTTCATGCATATTTTAGGGTTTTTTACTATATATTATAAAATAAAAAAATTACTAAAATGGCGTGCTTAAAAATTTATGTACCAAAATGGTACATTCAAACAGGTGGAGGGTGGTGCATAGGCGGTACCACCTTAGAATTCTGACAAATTTGACTGAAAATAAGAAAAAAAATAAAAATAAAACTGGTAAAGGCAACTTAATATGTAACACCTAAAGAAAATACAAGTCAAATACGACCCGTATCCGGAAAAAACTCGACCCAAAACCTAACCCCTTGTCATAGATGGGACAGCACAACTGAGCGGCATAGGTCATGCCTGCTGGAGAGGCGGCACCGCCTGGTCATGCTTAGTGCAGAGCGGCACCGCCTGGTCACGCCATTTCCACAAGTGGCACCGCCCTGCAGTTGCCAGGCGATGGGACGGGTCAGAATTGAGTCGTGAGTTATGTGTTTGGGGACCATTATAAGGTCTCTAATGTCCCATTTTTGGCCGGAAAAGAGAAGAAAGTTTTTGAATAAGAGAAGAAGAAGAAGGAGAGGGCGGGAAGGGAAAAAAGAAAGAAAAAAAGAGAAGCAAAATAGAGAGAGGGAAGGAGAAAGAGAAGGAAAAGAATAAATAGAAAAGGAACGGAAAGTTTGTTATTTAATGAAGATTTTGTATTTAAGAAAAGGTATTTTTTTGTTATAAATTAATGTTAATTTGTTTTTGTTGTTATTATTGTTGATTTAATTCAGATTTAATTTTTAATTTTATTTTTGTAAGGTATTATTTGGTTAAAAAGAGCTGTTAAGGTATATTTGTATTTATTTTATATTTTCATTCATTCATAATTTATTTTTAATGTTTATTGAAGTAAAAAGAACCTATTTATATTATGTACAAGTAATATTTTAGTTTTTATGTAATTTATTTGTTATGCGTGTTTTAGGTTGATTAGATTTATTTTTTAATTTATTTGGCATGTTATTTTGATTATTTTAATATATATATATTTTTTAATTTTTTACGTAGATAAAAGATTAGACCATTGAGATGGAATTTGTGAATGAGACCATTGAGTCAGAATTTATGAGATAAATTAGGAACTAGTTTATATGTTCTAATTTTTTAAGATTTTATAATTGAGAATAAGAGTTTATGTTTTTAAATTTTATTTTAAATTTTTTATAAATATTATAAATAAAATTTCTTTTGAATCCTTCTATGCAAAAAAAATTATATTTTTTGACAGCAATTAAGTTGACATGTTATCATATATATTATTTTTTAAACCAATACATTTTACTTATTATCATTTTAAAATAATAAAAAAATATTCGTATTTATTATGTTGAGATAGTTTATGTTATATTTTTGTTATTTTTTTATTGGCTTGTTATTTTTATTATTTTAATATAAATTTTTTTATATAGGTAAAAGATTAAACCATTGAGATGAAATTTGTGAATGGGACCGTCGAGTTGGAGTTTGAGTTGGAATTTATAAGATATATTTATTTTGTTAATGTAGTATAACAAAAAATATGATGTGGACAAAATTATCTGGTATTTTTTTGTAATTAAAAGCAATATATAAAATTTAGGTATTTTGATAAACATTTAAAATCTATCAAACTTTTAATTTAATAACCGAAATTTATTTTGAAATTACAAGTATCGCAATGGGTTCATTGATTAAGAACGATGGTCACATATCAAACACAGTTAATAATATGGCAATATATTGTTATTTGTTAATCACGGGTTCCCTTAAAAAAGATCTACGTCATTTACGGAAATAAATTATGTTATTATAACTATTTTCTGTAATTTAATAGTGTCTGGGCCCATTTCGCGCATTAAGGGGTCGGGTGGATGGTTTAGGATATTCCCCGGATGAACGACTGATGCCATACTTGAAGTTAGCTGGATTCAGGTCAACAGCATTGATCCGGACATTTGATTTGTGGTACGAGTTAATATCCGCATTAGTCAAGCGTTGGGGCCTAGAGACTCACATTTTTCATTTGCCGTGTGGGGAGTGCACTGTCACTCTGGAGGATGTTGCATTGCAACTTGGGCTTCCAATCGACCGGAGTGCCGTAACGAGCATAAGTACGATAGCTGAGCCGACTGCACTTTGTTATAGCCTACTAAGAGTCTCTGTAACAGCCTGATTTCTGGTGTAACACCCCAAACCCGGCCTAGACGTTATGGCCAAATCTGGCGTGTTGCATCAAAACGTCGTTCAAGAATCGAGTTTCCATTAAAAGTTTATTAATAAAATTAAAACCTTTTGTACGGGGTTAGTAAATCATCTCGTCACAAACGTTTGTCAAAATATTTGTCTTTGGAATATTAATTAAACTTAAATCACAGAAGCATTTTGAAAATCGTGAGTATTTTGAAAACTCACAATGGCCTTATTACATAATAAAAAAAACCCAATATGAAATTTAAAACAAATAAAGTCAAGTTGCAGATCCATTGCAATCGTGTGGCCATCTCCGAGTCCCTCGCGGCTCCAAATCTTCTAAGGCTAGGGATTACCTGTACAGTTAGATAGAAGGGTGAGTTTGCGAAAACTCAGTGTGTAATCCCTTATAATACAAACAGTCAGACATACATCATGTAGAAACAGACTAGGCCTAAGCCCATCACAGAAACAGTATGAGGTGGGCCTTACCCAATAACAGAATCAGGTGGGCCTAAGCCCAATACAGAATTTGTATCAGATGCAGATATGCAGACAGATTTTCAGCCCAGTCCAACCAACACACCACCCGTACCTACCAACACCATGTGGGGATAAAATTGACCCACCCAGCCAACACACCAAGCTTAGCACCAGTTGCGGCATTAAGTCAACAGAATGGCTGGCTGGCGTGGCGTAAATAGAAACGGCTCTCGGTCAGTAGAGCAAAATGACTCAATGCCAGAGACGTAAGCGATTAAAGGTCGTAAATATCCAGCAAAGAATGCCGATTAACGTAAGCGGCTATAAACCGTAAGTATAGCAGAAAGGCTGAAAGCCTTGTAAAGAACGGCTACAGGCCGTACACTTCCTCCATCAATATTAGCCCAACCCTATACAGTATGTCATGTCATAAATATTACATGTATGCAAAGTCATACTCAGTACAATCATATATGTAAATCATAAGCTCATCAATCATACGGAACATAAGGCATAATCGTCATTCTACCATACTAGGGTATTACAGTCATTTTACCCTACAGGGGGATTACGGTCATTTTACACTACAAGGGTATTTTGGTAATTTCATAAATCGGGGTCTTAACGACCCAACAGAAGGTCCACCGTCACCTAGAGCGACTTAAGTAACCTAACAGACATAACGTTGTAAATGGGCCTAAGGCCTATTACTCGGTTCAAGTGGGCCTCACATGCTCGTGTGGCCCGTTTAGCTCAAATTCAGATACGGCTAAGCGTCCTGCATAGCGCAGTCCAATATATATCACTTATCGCAGATTTAATCCGTGTGGGGCGCACGAGCCCATTGGGCCCACACAACCTATTTTGGCCCAACGAAGCCCTTAACGACCTATACCATGCACACGACATGACAAGCCCAACTACTTCCCACCTTACAGTTAGATTTACACAAGAGGGCCCATGGGCCCATTCGGCCCATCGAGGCCCAAAACAGTCCCAGCACACGAGAACGCTTGTGGCGGCCTCTACAATTTATCGCCTATGGTTTGTGGGCTCGGTTTACCATACGAGCGATCATACGCTCGTGAGGTCTCAAATGTCAAAGTTTTGACTTTTCGACTTTTGCCGACTTCTAACAAAGAATGGTGTGAATACACACCTGATTATGAGAACGCGTCGAAGTCCACGGTCACCAACCTTGGTTAAGCAGATATGAAATAATCCCTCCTAAAATTAGTAATCACCAACTCATCTTCCCGATGTAGGATTACTTTCAACCATTAGGAAAATTTCTTATTTTTTTATGACCACTTCAATCATAGAGTTCCAGTCCAACTCCAACTTCTATACAGCTCAAACAGCAAAATAAATACTCCATTGCACATCCCAAGACTTGAACCTTAGACCTCACAGGTACACAACACGCCACCTTGCCACTCCACCACAGGCTCTTTCTGTGTCACCATTTAGCCTCAATTAATTATAAGGTCTACAGGCCAAAGTCCAGGTTCCTTTGAAAGAAAAACCAAAATAAATTGCAAGAGCCAATACTTGAACCTAGGCTCCCTTACAACCTTAATGACGCCACAACCATTAAACCACATGTTTCCTTATGTCATTTATTTCCCACAATATTATAAAAGGCCTACTCCAAGCATCCAGGGTTTTATTCACTTAAAACTAAAATTTTTGCTAAAGCCCAGGTTTGAACCCAGGACTTTTCCAACTCCTCTCAAGACCCTTAACCACGTGAGCAGCCATTTAATTATGTCATATCCTTGCACAATTAAATACTTATATACAACCTCCTTACGGACCCAAACTCAAGGCCCAATACTTCTAGGCCCAAATTTGGGGCGTTACAATTCTACCCCCTTAAAGAAATTTCGTCCTCGAAATTTCTAACTATCAGAAAAGTCGTACAACCTAGCCTACCACGCTACGCTCTCGCTGCACACTCTGATCCTAACAATACAAGCATACACCAAACCATCTATCCATCAGAGTGGACAGATATCACATGCATACCATTTCCAGAACACACACAGAATAAATACAAGCTTTAACTTTAAGTGTAACAATACAATCTAAATCACAGTATTTCTATCTACTGCTTTTCAGTGAAAACAAACATCAGTTTTAGAAACTTACGGATTCGGTGCCGGAGACTCAGTGTGCCACACCTTTTAGAAAAATACCTCAAAACACTTTACATATTTGAAACCAACCCCATGAAATACAAAATTTTGAACCCAATCCACAGCCAAGTTTTGCAACTTGGCTCTGATGCCACTAAATGTAACACCTCAAACCCGGCCTAGACCTTATAGCCGAATCTGGCGTGTTACATCAAAGTGTTTTTTGAAAACCATGTTTTCATTAAAAACCCCTTTTTATTTAAAACATAATACATTGAAAACTTATTATTATTATTCCCAAAATTCTTTTTAGGTTGCGGAAGCATTTCCAAAAGTGTTACGAAAACGTAGTGTTTTGAAAATAATTGTCGTTTTGGAAAATCACGATCTATTTTTAACAGATAGAAAACATAATAAACTAAAAATCCTAAATTAAAAATCAGAAACTAAAAGAGGCCTTATTACAACCTAGATCAAAATATAAGCACTTATAAGTAGATAACTGTAAAAGAAAATAGGAAACAATAGCAGTTGTGTGGCCATCTCCGAGTCCCTTTGCGACACCGATCCGCCTAACGCTAGGGATTACCTGCACAGTTAATAAACGGGGTGAATTTATGAAAACTTAATATGTAATCCCCTTACTAGAGTAACAGTCAGTATACAGAAATAGAAACAGTATGGGCCTAAGCCCTTTAACAGAAACAGTACAATTTAGTTCAGAGTACAGGTGGCTGAAGGTTAATACAAACCACTTAGGTCTCAGCCCATAACGGAACCAATTGGGCCTAGCCCATATCAGTAAACAGTGTCAGGTGGGCCTTAGGCCAATAACAAAATCAGGAGGGCCTAAGCCCAATACAGAATCAGGATCAGATGCAGATATGCAGATAGATTCCTAGCCCAGTCCAACCAACACACCACCCGTACCTACCAACACCATGTGGGGATAAAATCGACCTACCCAGTCAATACACCAAGCTTAGCACCGGTTGCGGCACTAAGTCAACGAGCGCACTCAACAGAAATGTAGCGGCTCGGCGCGTACGAGACGTAACATCTCAATGCCGTGAGACGTAAGCGGCTAAAGGCCATAAATACTGTAGCAACGTTGCTAGTTAACAGAATGGCTATAAATCGTAAGTATCGCAGAAAGGCTGAAAGCCTTGTACAGAACGGTTACAAGCCGTACACTTCTTCCATCAATAATAACCCAACCCCATGCAGTATGTCATGTCATAAGTATTACGTGTATGCAAAGTCATACTCAGTACAATCATATATGTAAATCATAAGCTCATCAGTCATACGAAACATAAGGCATAATCGTCATTCTACCATACTAGGGTATTACAGTCATTTTACCCTATAAGGGCATTACGGTGATTTTACACTACAAAGGTATTTTGGTAATTTTATAAACCGGGGTCTTAACAACCCAACAGAAAGTTCACCGTCACCTCGAGTGACTTAAGTAACCTAACAGACATAACGGTGTAAATGGGCCTAAGGCCCATTACTCGGCTCAAGTGGGCCCACACACTCGTGTGGCCCATTTGGCCCAAATTCAGATAAGGCTAAGCGTCTTACATAGCGCAGTCCAATATTTATCATTTACTGTAAATTTAATCCGTATGGGGCCCACAAGCCTATTGGGCCCACACGGCTCATTTTGGCCTATACCATACACACGACATGACAAGCCCAACTACTTCCCACCTAACAGCCCCAGCACATGAGAATGCTCGTGGTGGCCTCTACAGTCTATCGCCCATGGTTTGTGGGCTCGGTTTACCACACGAGCGATCGCACACTCGTGAGTCCTCAAATGTCGAAGTTTCAGCTTTTTGGCTTTTGTCGACTTTCAACAAAGGAGGGCGTGAATACACATCTGATTATGAGAACGCGTCGAAGTCCACGATCATCAACCTTAGGAAAATTCATTATTTTTTTATGACCACTTCAACCCACAGAGTTCCAGTCCAACTCCACCTCCTACACAGCTCAAACAGCAAAATAAATACTTCACTGCGTATCCTAAGACTTGAACCTTAGACCTCACAAGTACACAACACGCCACCTTTCCACTCCACCTCAGGCTCTTTCTGTGTCACCATTTAGCCTCAATTAATTATAAGGTATACAGGCCAAAGTCTAGGTTCCTTTGAAAGAAAAACCAAAACAAATTGCAATAGCCAAGACTTGAACCCAGGCTCCCTTACAACCTTAATGACGCCACAACCACTAGACCACATGCTTCTTTGTGTCGTTTATTTCCCATAATATTATAAAAGGCCTACTTCCAAGCATCTAGGGTTTTATTCACTTGAAACCAAAATTTTTGCTAAAGCCCATGTTTGAACCCAGGACTTTTCCAACTCCTCTCAAGACCCTTAACCACTTGAGTAGCCATTTAATTATGTTATATCCTTGCACAATTAAATACTTATATACAACCTCCTTACGGACCCAAACTCAAGGCCCAATACTTCTAGGCCCAAATTTAGGGCGTTACATTGGGCCTAATCGAAACTGTAACTTAGGAACCACTATTCTGAGGCCGGAGAAAAAATATTTTAATGTTATTTTATTTGTTATAGCATGTTTAGAAAGGTGCATGAAAATTTTGGTAATTTTATTTAGCGATTTCTAGGTTAATTTCGAAAAAAGACTAAATCGCGTAAAAGGTAAAAGTTGTGTCTTAATGCCTAAATGTGTTAAATGGCTAGAGCACTAAAATTGGGGGCCTTTAAAAGGCAAATAGACCCATTTTAAGTGTAGTGGCCGGCCATGGGACAAGAAATTTCAAATGGTCAACTTGTTAGGTGGGTGATGTCATTTAAGGTAATTAAATAATGCCTAGCCTAGCTATTTCTTTTTTTTTTTCTTTTCATTTTTCCTCTTACCACCGATTTTTCCAGCCAAGGAAAGGGTTTTGAAGCTTTTAATTTTCAGCAAAGAAACTCCCTTTCTAATGTTGAAAAATGCAATTTGGGCCTAGAACGGGGAAAATTGATTTATGGACGATTACGTCTTTTTCATCTTTGTGGTATCGAGGTAAGTTCGTATGATAATAATAATGTAATGTTATGTTTGAATTGTAATTCCTTACTAATATTGCATAAATTGTTTGATTGAATACATTAGAAAAGTTGATGGAATGATGTACATGATGTGGAAATATGACTTGGAAGAATGTTACATGAAATGCAAGAAAACGATGATATATGACAAGTGATATATGAAATAGGTGATATATATATATATATATATATATATAGGTTTAATTGTTTAATTGTTATCAGGTATCATAATCTTACTTGATACCATAGAAGTATAAATAATGTGATATAAGAGTAACCTACATTATGAACAAGTGCGACAACATTGGGTTAGATACGAACTTCCGTTGAACCTCGGAAATAGTATAGGATTAAAAAGGTAAGTCATGAGAACTTAGGTGGTGTGAACTCATGAGTGAGTCTGAGTTCATGAGAAAAATGTTATATGTAATGTGGGTCTGGGTATTGACTTCGTGGTCAAACCCATGAGTAACTCGTTGAGCGAGCACTTCATGTCAACACTATATGGGTCCGGGTGCTGACTTTGTGTACAGACCCGTGAGTAGCTCAATGAGCGGGCGTCACATGATAGTGCTATGGGGTCTGGATACTAAATGATGAATAGACCTATGAGTAGCTCAAAATGCGAGTATTACATAGTATGAGGTAGCTCTGGCTACTTACATGGCACTTAGGTGCAAACTTTTCGTGTATCCAATAGTATTCTGAGTGTTCAACGGGTAATGTAATTCAATGGATATGATGAAAGTCCCGATGAGGGCATGTTGAGGAGGTATGGTTATATGATATACTATGATGAGCACAGGTATGTACACTAACTTATGGTTATTGAGACTTTGAAATGTCGAGACCTCGGTGAGCTAAGATGTATGAATTGTGAATATGAACTTTGTTGCAATATCATGCTAGCTCACATTGTTTATTTTAACATGGAATCCATGAAATGGTGAGTTCATTATTAGTTGAAAATGAACTTATGATAGTTATCATTATATTGCACTAAAATAGTTTTGGACAGCAGCAGTAGTCCAACTTTGAAAATACACTAAAAATAGTGAAAAATGAGTTAGAAGCTGACTAAAATATGGAAATAAAGCTTATTAAGTATATTTTCTTATAAAAGAAACCGTATAAGCAAGAGAACTTCCTATGATGAGATATTTGAAGTTTTGTGAGATAGAGTCAGGATGACTTTGAGATCCCCTATTCTGATTTGAGAAAATCAGTATAAATTGTACAAAAATATTTATGAATTATAATTTACATAATTAGAGTCCTTAATGAGTCTATTTTCAATATAAATGGACGAGAACATCATCTGAGTCCTGAACTATGAGATATTTAGATTTTAGTGAAGAAAGATTGAAGCTGTCAAACAGTAGACCAGGGGTAACTTTGAAGAATAAACTGTACTATTTGACTAAACCAAAAAATCTGAAAATTTTATGGTAGAAAGATACATGAGTATAGTTTTAATAAAAATTAATGGAACTTAATTTGGAGTTTCGTAGCTCCAAATATAAATATTTTATTGACTATTGTACAAGAAGACAGCTTATCATGAACTTGAGAATATGTTGGAAACATTGATAAAACATGTTAATGTGTTGCTTATTGTTTTCATATGAACTTACTAAGCATAAAGTTTACCCCTCTTCCTTTCCCATGTTCTCTAGTGTTGCCAAGTTAGCTCAGGCTGGAGTTCGTCAGAGATATTATCACACTATCAAGCTATCGCTATTTGTGTAAGTGATTTCAAGTACTTTGAGCCTATGGCATGTATAGGAGTTTAAATATTTGAGCATGTGATATTACTTTAGCCAAATGTATTGGCTTATTTTTATTATGGGTTGATAAACCTATTTATTTATAAAAAGTCTTTAATGGCTTGGTATGAATGGTATGTGGATGTGATCATGCATGCTTAGTGATGGACATAAAGTTTGTGAGGTAATGATAGTTATGGCAAGTATGTGGTAATGATGTGAGTGAATTCTATGATATTTATTGCATAAGAAATTGACATGAGCATAACATGTTTGTAGATGTTTAAGAGCTCATTTATGCCATGTTTTATGTTATTGGATAAGTATGTGTACATATGTTGTGAGGGTGACAAATGGCTTGGAAAATAGCCTTGTAATTGTCCACTCGGGTAGACACACGGGCGTGTGTCTAGACCGTATGTGACACACGGTCTGCCCACATGGGCATGTGACCCGGCCGTATGTCCTATGTACCTTGGAAATTCAAGTCAGTATGCATAGTAATAACCACACGGGAAGAGACACGGCCGTGTGGAGGACACGGCCTATGGCCACGTCTTCTTTTATTTTTGTCCAAATGGACAGAGAGTTACACGGGTGGTCGACACGAGCGTGTCCTGATATACACTAGGCCGTGTGGTGCACATGGGCAACCAACACGGCCATGTCATGATGATCACATGGGCGTATGCCCTATACCCACACGAAAGTGTGGAGCCTTAATGCATGGATTTTTTTGGTTTTTCTAAAGTTCTCGGTTTAGTCCCGAACCACCCCAAATGTATGTTTTGGGCCTCGTAAGCCTATATAAGGGACAGTATGCCTATGAAATAAAAAGTTTTAAATTGGTTGAAATTTTACAGCCCAGTTTTTGTGTGATTGGTTGAGTTTAAGTCAGGTAACACCTCGAACCCTGACCCGGCATCAGATACGGGTGAGGGGTGTTACAGTCTCGCCCAATGATGCTGAGTCCAAATTTACGGGTTTGAGATTTTCATGGCTGAAAGCCAATTTTGAACATTTATCAATTAATGCCACTGAGTAGGAGGTGATGTGCACAGCTTGAGCATACATTATGCATATTATATGGGGTGTATTGATGTCGGATGCAAATAACAACAATGTTCATTTGATGTATTTACCCCTATTAGCTGATTTGCAAAATGTTCACTAGTATAGTTTAGGTTTCGCAGTTTTGGCTATATTGTATCATGAGCTTTATCAGACGACAAAGCCTAATGCCATAGACATAGGCAGATGCCTTATATTGTTGCAGTCATGGGCTCTTTGTCGGATGCCATTATTGGCATCGGTTAGGTACCAAGCATACGTATTTTCACTAGTGAACAGGTGATAAAATTTAACTTGTTATAGCAATTAATTGACATTTCTTTTCTAATGATATTATTCTAACGATATTATTGTAACATGTAATTTGTTTTCATAGATGAAGTTCTTACCTGAATATTGGGAGGTCGTACACTATCCGGATATATTGTTTGATGATTGAACAACATGCCGGGGAAGGGATAAGCTATTCCAATATTCATGACATGTAATTACTTTGTATATCTTACTTAAACCGTGTTAAATTTTAACCATGTTATTAATCGTGCAGTTTATCTAGATGTCATATTGGAGACCAGAAATTGCGGTTGTTATACCCTCGTCTGCCCACATCCATTCTCACTTGTGGTGCATTAATGCACCAATTATCAATTTCTAGATAGTCGAGTGGTATAACGGGGACCGAGTACTCTGGCAGTTTGGTTGCATCTAATATATCTCTGCTCCGACAATGTAGTTGGGAAGATTCACGGGATTAACAAGAGAAGAAAACATGGAATTAATTGGGGGTTGTGCACCAGAAATATATTGCAGTGTGGGATAACCGAATGGCGCGGAGACCTCAGATGGATATTTCTTTTGATTTGCAACCATCATTAGAGTACATACAATGGTACTCTAGTACGGGAAAACCATATTTACTTGGTAGGCAGTCGACTGTAGTCCCCCCTCACATGCATCAACTTGGGGCATATGAGCCAAAGCCAGAGCCAAAGCCCAAGTCTGAGCCCGAGCCTGAGCCCAAGCAGTCACATATACATTCCTGTGATAGTTCTTACCATTCAGAGTTGCGGGTCAATAACTATTTCCCGGGCTCGTTAAGACACAAATATCATTCCGGGTTTGATATCTTTAGTCCAGTACCATCGCAGTACAGCACTCCTCCCGGCTCGTATCTACCGCACTACTCCACTTCTCCCGACCCGTATCCACCGCATTACTCCACTCCTCCTGGGTCGTATCCATCGCAGTACCCTCTCAACTTAAGTTCATCGATGGCATTCAGGGCATATGATTTTTCTTACATGTTTCGTATACACCCACCTGCAACTGAAAAGGATGTTGATCGTCGTGATCACCCACAACGTGAACGTCGACCCCCGAAGAAATATACCCTTAGAACCACACCATCAAACCATCAATTTTAGGGGTTTCTTGCAATTTAAATATTACAAAATTTGTACTTTTTTTATTCTAAAAAAATATAAATCAAGAAAAAAGACAATCTTTGTATTTATTTAATTAGATTAATTGCAACATTAAAATTTGGAACAAACTTTGTGGTCATAAATTAGATTAATTGCAACATTACAACATTAAAACTTGGAACAAACTTTGTAATATAAATTAAATACATTACAACATTAAAACTTGGAACACTTTGTAATATAAAATTTATTATATAAATTAAATACATTACACATTAAAACTTGGAACAAACTTTGTAATATAAATTAGGTACATTGGATTACATAAGCTCAATTCCTACCCAATCGTGGTGATTGTCCAATATAGTAGTTTTGCTGTAGGCATTTACTCCAATTATGACCAGCTAATCTACATAATCCATAACACTTACCGTCATATTTCTCCGTAATGTCCATTTCATTAAGGATTCTGGATGATTGCGGATGACCTTTTAGATTCTTACGCAACCCTTTGTCTCGGACAAACTCGAAAGTCGTCGGAAGCACCTCCCACGTAGACAGGTCAATTAAGACGGGGAATCATTCTCTCAAACACGCAAGGTGCATTCGAGAGTGTACACATCATCGACAAATTGTACAACATTGAGCGAGACTTTAGCACATACTGCCACGACATGCGCAAATGGATAATGAAGTGTTTGGAATCTCCTACAATCGCACCGTCTATTTCAGAGATCAACTCCATAGGACCTATGTGGTGTACCGGGTTGACGACCGATGGTCTCCGTAACTCAAAATGTTTTAAGATGTCGTGAATATACTTCTACATTTATCAACCTCGCCATCAGATGGTTTGCAACCATTACACCCCTGACATCTTCGACAAACACGTGTCCTGCTTTTATCTGGTTGACATGTTGTTGACCCATTCTTGGCATCAAGGTAGCCAACCTGTAGAATATAGCCGAGAAGATAGATGAAAGCGAAAGATGTCATGGTTTAAACAACACAGATCCCTTCACCAAGTTTGTGGTTATATGACAATAGCGAAAGCCCTCGTCAAAACTTTGAGGCCATTGCCACGGCTCCATGGTACCCAACCACTTTCAGAAAGATGTGTTCGTTTGACCCTCCATATCACGCTAAATCGAGTCATTCTTTAGAGAAAAATGTATGGGTCTAGATCTTGCGCTGTATATGTATTACGAAAAGATAAGTTACAGTATTGCCCTAAAATATTAAAACTTATATTGAAAAGATAAGGTTATCATTTACTCATTATCACAATTGTCTCTATCAATCTGCATTCTTATAATCAGATGGAAGTTAGTCGCGATGTGCTGGATGTAGTAAACGGATCTCCAAGGCATACCAAAATGCCTAATGGCGGCAATTAATTCGTTCCTTCTATCAAAGATGATGCAAATATTATCGTTGCTAATAACATACCTCCGCAGGTTGGTAAAAAAGAATCCCCACTATTCTAAATTTTTATCTACGATGGTAAATACTATCGGGAGCACGTTCTTGTTCCTATCTTAAGCAACTGCAAGAAGTAGGATCTGTGTATATTTTTCGTATAGCCAGGTTCTATCTACTTACACAAATGGCTTGCAGTGGGGAAATGCGCGCACACATGGATCAATCTTTCAGAACATCTGATGGTAAATTCTTTTTCCTAGTTGTAGTTGGTCATCTGGGTCATAATAAGATTGTGTTTGTAACTCAATGGCAGTCCTCGATACGTGCTCCCACATATCAGCTATCCATCCCTATAGTTCATTGTACGACACATCAAAATCCCTGTACAATTGCTCTATTGCCATTTGTTTTTCTATCCACGCCTTTCGGTATGATACTCGATACTAGAATCGTGCCTGCATTTCGACAATCAATATCGAAACTTTAATGGTCGGCATGTCCTTCACCATTGGCATGATACACGTACAAAAGTTTTGGAATCAAGTTTTCGATGATCTTCTGTCATACATGTTGATGTGCATATGTAAGGCCCAACAAATTTTTGTATCTTCCACATCTGCGACTTTTGAATAAATACAGTTTGTACCCGCCAATTGCAGCCTTTTACCGACTTCTAACACTCCCCAATATATAATATCGGTTTAGACACTACAACTTTGTAGTCTACTGATATATCCATGCTTACTGCTTAATAACAAATATGCACTCTTCCTTACTTTCGAATCTCTAGTCTATGAACAACTCTTCAGGATCAGAATCTACGGCCAACCGGTGAGCAGGTAGTATTTCAGAGTACTATAGAAACTTGGCTACGTGCATCGCGTCGGGTCTATTAGCAACATGTGTGGCCCAAGATTATTGTGTATCACAATACGTCGAATTTGGTTCCCGACTAAAGACATGTTAATGTTTTCATCGTCATTTCCGTCTTCGCCATCAATATCATCGGGGACCTCGTCCACATTGGGACCACTATCATTATCAACCTCGTGATCACAAGGATCACTACTATCGTATCCATCATCACCAACCACATCAATATCGAGTGCAACATTAAGATCGATATCGATCTTCCGTATAGTCGATTCACTATCAATGTACGATATTGGAGCCCCTATACACGGTTTTTGAGCTCCATGTTCTTTACCTAATGCAGTGAGATCTTCAGTTATCTCCACACAAACTAACTCAGCCACTAACTGAATCGGTGCATTTTGGTCACTCCGATTCCCACAATAAATAGTGATCATTGTCTCCACGTCTTCATCGTCTACAAGTTCCATTTCGGTGAATTTGATAGGATTTGTCAAAATTGGAAACTTGTAGAAAAATTTCGAGATCCTTCTCCCACAACGTCCAACAATTTTTGCGCTAATCCTTTCCTTCATATCATCGAACAAGACACTTCTTTTAAATCTCATTGCTATTTGTTGGTGACATTTAAATATAAATTCAACAGTTGTTGTCAAGATGATTCCATCGAAATAAACGCATATGAAAAACTGATTATCCATGTTCAATTCTCAATCTGTTAAAAAATAAACAAAAATTCTCAAAACAATTTTGAACAGCATAAAAATGCTTACATAAAAAATTTAATGAATAAAAATAGATCATTTCTAATAATATCAAATTTATTGTCATTTCTAATAATATCTATAACAGAAATTTTTTCAATATTTATCTATTTTTTTCTATTGTTATCACTAACTAACAATTACTTCATAATAGTTACTAACATAAAAACTTTCAAATATATTTAAAAAAATTAAAACATAACATTTACAACCTAACAAATCAAAATAAACCTTAAACAAATAATTAACCTAAACACAAAACTTACTAACAAATCACAATAAACAAAATAACACTAAACAAACTATATAATACTAACAAAATAATTTTTTCTTATCATAATTTATTCTATTTGAAAATAATAATCAAAATAAAAATATCTTTCCTTTCTTTCTTCTCTTTTCCCTCTCTTGTTCCTTATGTTCTACTTTTTTTTTTAATTGATATTAAAATTGAGCCGGATGAGGAGGGGGAAATGGGATTGGTGGCGCCTACAGATAGGCACCATACCCCTTCCGTATAAAATATCGCGTATATACCATTCTGGACAAATTGGTGCCGCCTATCAATCTGGCACCACTATTAAAATATATAATTTTTATTTTCAGTCAAATTTGTCAGAATTCTAGGATGATGCCGCCTATACACCACCCTCCTCGTATTTGAATGTACCATTTTAGTACATAATTTTTTAAATATTCCATTTTAGTAATTTTTATTTTATTTTATAATATATAGGTAAAAACCCCCATATTTTACACATATTTAAGCCCCTTTAATAACAAATTCAATATTCTCAACCATTATTAAATCATTAATAAATACAATCAATACAAATTATTCTATAAAATAACATCTTGTAAACACAATTCTCATTAAATTCCGATAATATATAAAATCTTTTTAAATTCCAATATTAATATTTTAATGTCTAACAAAATTATTGGATTTAAATAACATTTAATCTTTTAAAATTATAATTATTCAATTAATTGATTACTAACTAATTTTATTAACAAATATCAACATTACTTATTGAAATAATGTTTAGATTATAATTATTTTAAATACATTATATACAACTTTAGAATTTTTTAAGTTTTATAAGAGAACATATTTAAATATTTATAACAATTAAGTTTTACATATTTAAATTAAATTATTCTTCTTGATTATAAATTATTTACTTCACACAATTTATTTTAAAAATAATTTTGTTCATTTAAAATAGGGTTTAATGTATTCTTAAAATTCATTGTTTCATAATAAAAATATGTTTAAAAATAGTTAAATACTTTTTTAAAATTAATATTGATTTTTTACAAACAAATTATAAACATTGTTTAATTATCTATAAAATTTAAACATGAATTTATTATCTCCTGTACAGATATGCTAAGTATTTTTTTAACATAAAATTTTATGATTATTGAGTTACCCTATCTAAAAAATACAATTTATAAAATTAAAAAATTTTAAAGTATGTTTGCAAATAAAATGTTTAGATACTATTTAATCAAATGAAATTTTTAACTATTTAAAAATATTTTAATTATTTCATTAAAATTACTCTAATTCCAAGAGAGGAAAATACTGAAGCAAATAGCATAGATAATCGATCTACTAAAGAAATAAATCATTTTTTTCGTATAGGTACTCAATTGACTTGTAACATCAACTTAATTAAAAATTTTATTAGTACCATGGATAAATGATATGGATAAACGATAGTACAGAAGTAGGTAAATGAAAGATGAATATAGTTGACAAACGCATGAAGTGGATGGGATCCTACAAAACATAGTTGGTCTTGAGCTTGTTTATCAAGTGCACTCCATAAACAGCTCTCTCATTTATCTGTTTTCCACCACATCTCCAGTGGCTCCACCACCGCATCAACATCTCCCTGTATTTTATTTTTGTTGATCAGCGAATAATTAAAAACAAAAACAACAAGTTGTAATTACCTCATAAAAATAACCCACCGAGACTCGATATTTTGGAAAATTGTTTATTACTCGGCACAGGGTTGCCTCGTATATGCCATTGGACCATATCTACAACAACATGCACGTCTCTTCGTAAAAAAAGGGTTATTTGAATTGATTTGATTAGAAGAAGTACCTTCAACATGTCACCGATGTTGCAAACAATTGTTCCGGGAATTGGAGTAGCAGGTATCCATTCACCTGATGAGGTTTTTTATCTTCAAAACATATTTGTATATAGTTACAATTATAAAGGTGGTAATAAGTATTATATATATATATATATATATATATATATGTGTGTACCTCAAGTGCAGTAATATCATCATCTTGATTAATCAAAGATAACAAACCTGTTAAAAGCGTATACAGAATATTTTATTAGGATTACTACGAAAATCTTCTAAATAACAAATTAAAAAACTGAAAGCTTACGTGTGAATCCCACTGATGATATTAGTTCCCAGCAAGACAGATAATTAATTTATTTATACTAGCCAATCTGATTTTGTAGGGAGTGTTGGTAATCAGCTAGGGTTAGACCAGGGTAACCATTGAGACGAACCATCCAAAATGCCTTCGCCAAACTTATCCCTCCCACTATTTTCCTGGAAAGATCTAACCATCCAAACACCAACCCACAACCAATTAAATTAATCATTAAGTACATTATTTGCAGATTAAAGAAAATCAGTGGCATGCCTGTGCAAAGTCTGAAATACTCTTCCATCCTCGTTTTGAAGTTTGGTGGATCCTTTGGCCTGCAGATACACATCAATATTTCATATCATTCAACATATGTGTGAATAGGATGGATTTGATCAACTTACCATTGGTTACATCCTGCCAAGGGTTCACCAAATTTTCCGTAACTCCCCTTCTCTACTTCTTTATAGAACTGTGATCCAAAAATGACATTATTACAAACAGTAAGGATTAAAGATTAATTGTAACGTAAAAGCATTTGCAGTTTGTAGTTAATTAAATTATAACATTATATATATATATATATATATGTTGTGTGACACTAGCTACTTACATCAACAGCTTCCGGCAAGTCAGGCACACCTTTGGTTATATTTTGCTTCAGTTTTTCGTATCCCCTGCTTCCAAATTTATAGGGTTAGTTCAATAATTCCATCAACGAATTTAAAGCAATTCATGCTAACATGAAACTAGAGATGCATGTTTAATTATGGTATTAATACACTTTATATTAGCCTTAAGTTTATCTGAAAATGAGCTTGAAATTTTACTTAAACTTATCAAAATTTGTAAATGACTAACTAAACTCATCTTAAAAACACATATATTATTTTTTTAAAATTATATTATTTTTAAATTTAATAAATTTTATATAATTTTCATTTGTTAAAATTTTATATGCTTACCCCACAAATTGGTACTTACATTGTCCTTTTTTTCCATCTTGATACCTAAACATTTTGTCACATGGTATCTAAACTATTTTTTTCCCCAAGTTAGTATCTCTGTTGTTCAAATTGCTAGTCAAACTGCTAAGTCTATTTTAAAAAAAAAAAAAAGAAGCTTAACCCACAAATTGGTAGTTATATAATGCTCATTTTCTCAAGTTGGTACTTAAACTGTTTTTTTATTACAAGTGATACCAAAAAGTGGTGGATCTTGGGGCTAAGTTTTGGGGGGCCTGGTAAAATTTTCAAAAAGTTTAGGAGTCAAATGAGAAATTTTAAAAAAATTGAGGGTTTAATTACAATTTTTGTGAGATTAATGAGAAATTTCAAAATTTTGAGGGGCCTAATTAAATTTTTTTAAAATTTTCAAGAAAAAATAAAAAAAATTCAAAATTCTAGTAAGGGGCAAGGACTCCTAGGCACCAATAAGGATCCGTCTCTAGTACCTAAACTATTTTTTTCACTCATTTTACATCAAAATGTTATCTTCGTTAAAAAAATTTCAACCTATAATAAACAGTCACATCGTATAAACTTTTAAAATTAATTTTTAAATCTTTTATTTTCTACTTTAAAAAAAGTCTTTTATTTTCCTTTACATTTTTTCTTTCTTCTTTTTCATAATGTTTAGAAATGTTAGTAATGTTTAAAATTGGCCCTCTTGAGGTCGAGTCATTGGCGATTAATTCTATTTTTAAATTTTACCGCTTACTTGCTAAACCTAATGGGATCGAAAAAGTTCTTTCCCTGATCAAAACCGTTGTTTTTAGAATCAGACCGGATCAACCGGTTGGATCGAAAATTGGTCCGAAAATAGAGGTTGAAACAATTGACTCACAAATCAATACAAAGAAGAAGATAGAGAGAATAGAAGAGAAGAAAGAAAAGAAAAGGTAATTTTTTTATTGTTATTTTTTAAATAAAATAGATTATGATAAGAAAAAATTATTTTGTTAGTATTATATAGTTTGTTTAGTGTTACTTTTATGTTTTGTTTTAAAATTTATTTTGTTTATTGTGATATGTTAGTAAGTTTTGTGTTTAGATTAATTATGTGTTTATTGTGAATGTTATGTTTTAAATTTTTTAAATATATTTAAAAGTTTTTATGTTAGTAAAACTATTATAAAGTAACTGTTAATTAGTGATAACAACTAAAAATATTTTTGTTATACATATTGTTAGAAATGGCAACATATTTGGTATTGTCTGATGAGATAATAAGTTTGGCACAAAGGGAGAAAGTTGATAAGATGATGAGAGAAGTGCAAAATTACAGAATGAAATCAGAAGAAGACATTGTTCAACACCTTATTACCGTAAATCGAAAGATGCAAAAAGTGTTGTGGATGGGTCATGAAATGATTAGAAACAATAAAGTGCAATACTTAACCCTTAGAGGGACATTAATAGAACAGGAGCATCAAATCATTTTAGACGAACTTTGGAAGACATCGGTACCACAAACCTATTGGAATCTAGTTATAAACTTTGCGAAGTTTATAATCTCTTATGGAGCAAGGAAAATAGCGAGACAAAGTATAGGTTCACGAAAGTTAATTGGGAAGCAAAATGTGTTTGACAAACCATGGATGAATAAATTAGTTGTTAGGAAATTACCAAGAGAACTTGTATATTCAATACCCGTTATAAAGATTGAAGAGGCAGAAGATCCCTAGGAATTTCCAAATTAGATTGTAGAAGATGAATATGAAGAGAATTAAGAATTTCTAAATTGGATTGTAGAGAATTTCCTAGATGAAAATACGGGATCGGAGATGGAAGAAAATGTAGAACTGAATTTAAGTGGTTAAATGTAAAGATAAATGTTGTTCATGTACAAAATGAGAACTGAAAAAGTATGGGCTTATGAATGAAAAAAATTGCATATTGATTAATTAATTTTGTATTTAAGTAATTTATTTATTGTTCGAAATTGTTTTGAGAAATTTTATTTATTTTTTTAACAGATTGAGTATTGAATATGGATAATCAGTTTTTCGTATGCGTTTATTTCGATGGAACCATCTTAACAACAACCGTTGGATGCATATTTGAATGTCGGCAACAAATAGCAATGAGATTTAATAGAAATGTCTTGTTGGATGATATGAAGGAAAGGATTAACGCAAAAATTGTTAGATGTTGTGGGAGAAGGATCTCGAAACTTTTCTACAGTTTCCAGTTTCAACAGATCCTATCAAATTCACCGAAATGGAACTTGTAGACGACGAAGACGTGGAGAAAATGATAGCTCTTTACTGTGGGAATGGGAGTGACAAAAATTCACCGATTCACTTATTTGCCGAGTTAGCCGGTATGAAGCAGAATGAAGATCTCACTGCATATGGTGAAGAACATGCAGCTCAAGAACCGTGCGTGGTGGCTCCAATATCGTACGTTGATAGTGAATCGACTATACGTGGGATCGATATCAATCTTAATGTTACACCCGATATTGTTGTGGTTGGTGATGATGGATACGATAGTAGTGATCCTTGTGATGAAGAGGGCAATAATGATAGTGATCCCGATGTGGATGATGTCCTCGATGATATTGACGATGAAGACGTGAATGACGATAGAAACATTAATGCGTCTTCGGTGGGGAACCAGATACGACGTATTGTAATACACAATAACCCTGGGCCACATATGTCGCTCATAGACCCCAACGCGGCGCATGTAGCTGAGTTCCCGGAGTACCCTGAAATACTTCCTACTCACCAACTGGCCGTAAATTTCGAGCATGAGGAGTTATTGGTAGGCCAGAGATTCAAAAGTAAAGAAGAATGCGTATTTGCTATTAAGCTGTATAGCATAAATATATCAGTGGATTACAAATTTGCAGTGTCTAAACCGACATTATATATTGGAGAGTGTTGGAAGTCGGCGGAAGGCTGCAATTGGCGTGTATGAGCTGCATTTATTCAAAAATAGCAGATGTGGGAGATACAAAAATTTGTTGGACCTCACACATGCACATCAACACGTATGGCTGAAGACCATGGAAAACTTGATTCCAAAACTATCTGTAAGTTTATCATGCCAATGGTGAAGGACATGCCAACCATTAAAATTTCAGTACTGATTGTCAAAATGCAGGCACGGTTTCAGTATCGAGTATCATATCGAAAGGCGTGGATAGCTAAACATATGGCAATGGAGCAATTGTATGGGGATTTCGATGCATCGTATAACGGCTACAGGGATGGATAGCCGCTATGTGGGAGTACGTACCGGGGACTGTCATTGAGTTACAGACACGACCTTATTAAGGCTCGGATGACCAATTACAGCCAAGAAAAAGAATTTTCCATCGAATGTTCTGGACGTTTTGTAACACCTCCTAATTCATCAATTTATACAACTTAATCAACATCTAAAAATTCATTAACTTCCTGATTTTTAACATAATTCAAATAAAGTTTTGTTCTAGGATTCTAAAAACATCAAAATTACAAGATAGGGATCAAATTGACATACCAATTAAGCTTGAAACTCTAAAACCCTAAATTTTTCTTTTCTTTTTCTTTCCCCCTTTTTCTTCTTTCTTTCCCTGCTATTCGTGCGCTTCTTTTTCCTTTTTATTTATGTTTTATTTCTTTTATCTATTATAACTATTATATTATATCATTATTATTATATTTTAAATTATAATTATTATTTCTTATTTAATAAGTAAATACATATATATTCATTCATTTGTATCAATTAAAATAATACAAATGTATTCATACATACCACACACTTGTATCCTAAGGCTTATTTGCTAATTTATTCCATTGACTTTTCTATAGTTTATAATTAAACTTTTACCCTATATTCAATCTAGTCCTTTCACTAAATTAGCTTTAATTCGAGCTAATTCACTTAACCAGAGTCTAATTAACTACACTACTAGCTTCGTAAATATTTCTAATAAATATTTACGAATTCATTTTGTGAAATTTATGACCCGAAAATTTAAATTTTTGATACCCGTAAATTTTGGGCCGTTACATTTCTTCCCCCCTTAATAAATTTCGTCCTCGAAATTTACCTGAAAAGAGATGAGGGTACTGTGATCTCATTGTATCTTCCGGTTCCCATGTTGCTTCTTCAATATTGTTACTTCCCCACAACACTTTTACTAAGGGAACTCGTTTATTACGTAATTCCTTTACCTCATAAACCAGTATTTTAACCGGTTTTTCTTTATATGACAAATCTGGTCGAATCTCTAAATCTTCAGTTGAAATCACATGAGATGGATCTGATCGGTATCTTCTTAACATAGAAACATGGAAAACATCATGAATCTTCTGTAATTCAGGAGGCAGAGCTAAACGATATGCCACCGGTCCAATTCTTTCTATAACCTCATACGGTCTAATGTATCGCGGACTCAATTCACCTTTCTGACCAAATCTCAAGATTTTCTTCCAAGGAGAAACTTTAAGAAATATTTTGTCTCCGACTGAGTACTCAATGTCCCGTCGTTTTAGATCTGCGTATGATTTCTACCTATCAAAAGCTGCCTTCAATCTTTCTTGAATTTTTTTAACAGTACTTTATGTTTCTTGGATCAACTCTGGACCAACCATTTTACTTTCATTTAATTCCTTCCAACACACTGGTGATCGACATCTCCGACCATATAAAGCTTCATACGGTGCCATTTGAATACTTGATTGGTAACTATTGTTATATAAAAACTCAGCTAACGGTAAATAACGTTCCCAACCTGATTCAAAATCAATGATAGAAGCTCGGAGCATGTCTTCTAAAATCTGAATGACTCGTTCTGACTGTCCATCAGTTTATGGATAAAAAGCTATAATAAAATGAAGTCGTGTATCGAGAGACTCATGCAACTTTTTCCAGAATCTTGATGTAAACCGTGGATCCCGGTCAGAAATTATTGATACAGGAATACCATGTAGCCTTACAATTTCCCGGATATAAGTTTCTGCCAACTTTTGAAGTGACCAATCTGTTTTAACTGCTATAAAATGAGCTGACTTTGTAAGCTGATCAACAATCACCCAAATAACATTTTTCTTACTTGCTGACAGTAGTAACCCGGTTACAAAGTCCATCGTGATGCAATCCTATTTCCATTCAGGAATATTAATAGGCTGAAGTAATCCAGTAGGAACCTGATGTTCAGCTTTAACTCGCTGACATGTTAAACATTTAGCCACATATTCTACTATATCTCTTTTCATACCTGGCCACCAATACAATTCCCGTAAATCACGGTACATCTTCGTTCCTCCGGGATGTACTGCAAAAGAATTGTCATGTGCTTCTCGAAGTATTAACTATTTCAACTCTGAAGTAGTTGGAATACAGAGTCGATTCTGAAATCTCAAACAATCATTTTCGTCAATATTAAACTTCTCTACTGTACCGTTTTGTACCATCTCTCTTTTCTTCATTAATTTGTCATCTTTCAACTGTGCTGATCTAATCTGATCAAATTTCTTCATTAATTTGTCATCTTTCAACTGTGTTGATCTAATCTGATCAAACATTACTGGTTTCACTCTTAATTAGCTAAAAGACTTCCATCATCCGTGATACTAAGTCGTGCAAGCATGGTTCTTAGTTCAACTGTAGCTTTTCTACTTAATGCGTTAGCTACCACATTAGCTTTACCCGAATGATAGTCAATAACACAATTATAATATTTTAAAAGTTCTATCCACCGGCGCTGTCTCAAATTCAATTCTTTCTGTGACAAAAGATACTTGAGACTTTTGTGATCAGTTTATATAACATTTTTCACCGTACAAATAATGTCTCCAAATCTTTAGAGCAAAAATCACCGCTGCAAATTCTAGATCATGAGTCGGATAATTACGTTCATGCGGTTTCAATTGCCATGAAGCATAAGCAATTACCTTTCCGTTTTGCATCAATACACACCAGAGACAATTTAAAGAAGCATCACTGTACACAACGAAATCTTTTCCCAACTCTGGCAAAGTCAATACTGGTGCTTCTGTCAACATTTGCTTCAACATTTCAAAACTTTTCTGACACTGCTCACTCCAAACAAACGGAACATTCTTTTGTAGTAACTTTGTTATCGGTAAAGTTATTTTTGAAAATCCATTTACAAACCTTCGATAATATCCGGCCAACCCAAGGAAACTACGTACCTCTGACATATTTTTGGAAACTTTCCACTGAAGTATGGCTTCAATCTTCTTTGGATCTACTTTTATCCCATCTGCTGATACTACATGACCAAGGAATACAACCTCCGTTAACCAAAATTCACACTTACTCAATTTCCCATATAATTATTTCTTTCGCAATATTTGCAAAACAATTCGGAGGTACTGTTCATTTTCATATTCAGACTTCGAGTATACCAAGATGTCATCAATAAAAACCATTACAAACTGATCCAAATACGGTTGGAAAATCTGATTCATAAGATCCATAAAAGTAGCTGGAGCATTTGTTAACCCAAAGGGCATCACTAAAAATTCATAATGCCCATAACGTGTACGGAATGCTGTCTTCGGTACATCACTCTCCTTTACCTTCAGCTGATAATATCCCGACCTCAAATCAATTTTTGAAAACATAGAAGCTCCTTTTAGTTGATCAAATAAATCATCAATACGAGGTAACGGGTATTTGTTCTTGATAGTTACCTTATTTAATTGTCGATAATCAATACACAATCACATCGAACCATCCTTCTTTTTAACAAATCACACTGGAGCTCCCCACGGTGACGTACTAGGTCGTATAAAACCTCGATCTAATAAATCTTGCAGTTGTACCTTCAGCTCCTTCAACTCAGTAGGTGACATTCGATATGGAGGTATTGATACTGGATCTGCACCCAGGTATACTTCAATCACAAATTCAACTTCCCGATCAGGAGGTAATCCAGACAATTCTCTAGGAAACACATCAGGAATTCACACACAGTCTGAATTTTACTGCACTGACTCTCAGCTGAATCGAAGTTAATAACATATGCTAAGAAAGAAGCACATCCTTGGTAAAGAAGCTTATTAGCTTTAAGTGCAGAAATGATTCGAGCTGAACCACTAGTCTTTATACCATTTACTTCAATCCGTTTACCATCTTCGTTTTGGACAGTAAATTTCTTTTTATAACAGTCCAAAATTACTCCATGTTCTGACAACCAGTCCATACCCAGTAAAATGTCAAAATCGCCGAATGGCATAATCAACAGATCAACAGAAAAGATTCTATCCTGAATTATCAACGGACATCTTCGACATATTTGATTAACTAATACAGTTTGCCCCAATGGACTAAACACTTCTATCGTTACTCTAGACAGTTCAGATTTTAAATTTCCCATCTCAACTAGTTTTGTATTAACATAGGAATGTGACGATCCTGGATCTATTAAAGCATATACGGGTTTTGAATGTAATAAGAATATACTTGTCACTACATCATGAGCATCCCCCTCGTCTCGAGTTCTTACAACATATGCTCGAGCCGGAGCTCTTACTTTAGATTGTTGGGTACCATTTTCACTAGTTCTTCTAGTACTTCCTCTAGCAACTGGACCGCTTCGGCCAGATCCTCGACCCCCTAGAAGCAGATTCAGATCTTTGTAATACCATTGGTGCTGCCTTAACAATCTTTGGGCAATCCTTAATAAAATGAACAGTGGATCCACATCGGAAACAACCCCCAGTTAACCTTCTGCGTTCTTTTCTATGTCTATTTCCACAATACTCACATTCTGGAATTTCAGTATTTTGAGCTGGGCTTCTGATACTGCCAGTAGATACAGTAGTTTGTCTATTTCGACTTCTGTCTCCTCTTTCTGATCTTGAACTAAATCTTCCACTACCACGAGATTTCCTCGATCATTTCAATTGCAGACTTGAACTAGCAATTCCAGGACGTTTTTCAGTTGAACGGAGACTTTTTGCTCTTCCCCAGTACTTGCTCAATCATTTTAGCTCTTTCTACTAAGTCTGCAAACTTTGTAATCCGTAAAGGCATCAATTGGAATTGAAATTCATCTCGCAGTCCTCTTAGAAATCGCCTGCATCTGTCAGCTTCAGTAGGTACAAATTTAATTTCATATGTGCTCAGTCTCAGAAATTCCCGTTCATAATCCACTACGGACATATCTCTCTATTTCAGCATCAAAAACTCCTATTTCCGATCTTCCATATATGTCTCTCTCAAATACTTCTTCTGAAATTCCCGTTGAAAGAATTCCCAGTTTACCTGTTCTTCCGGTATATTCTGAATCACTGATTCCCACCATATATAAGCCTCCTCTTGTAACAAAGAAACAACACATACTAAACTTTCCTGTTGCGTGCATTCTAATTGCTTCAAAATTCTCTTGGTAGTCTCTAACCAATTTTCAGCTGTTGTTGAATCAGTTCTCTTTCACCCCATAAATTCTGTAGCTCCATACTTTCGCAATTCCTTAATAGGGGCTCTTGGGGCTTGAGGGTAGTGATAATATGAGCATACTTCCTACTGCTCTTTGAAGAGCTTCGACAATCATTCTAAATATTTCTGTATTATCTCTTCCAGTATTCGGTGGTTGGTTACCTACCGGGTTTACACTTGGGGTCACAGATTCATATTCATCTACATCATATGATTCATCTCTACTGTACATTTCCTGATCAGTACCCTCGATACTTTCGTCAGACTTCTTTTACTCACTATAAAATAGAGTTAATTTATCAGTATATATATAAATTAGCATCCAATCCCGACTCAAAGTTAACATAATAATGGTATGTACCTCTAGACTCAATTCTAAACTTTATTTAGACCTAGAATCGACTAAACCTGAATAGCTCTGATACCACTAAATGTAACACCCCCTAATTCATTAATTTATACAACTTAATCAACATCTAAAAATTCATTAACTTCCTTATTTTTAACATAATTCAAATAGAGTTTTGTTTTAGGATTCTAAAAACATCAAAATTACAAGAATAGGGATCAAATTGACTTACCAATTAAGCTTGAAACTCCAAAATCCTAAATTTTCCTTTTCTTTTTCTTTCCCTTTTTTCTTCTTTCTTTCCTTGCTATTCGTGCCCTTCTTTTTCCTTTTTCTTTATGTTTTATTTCTTTTATTTATTATAACTATTATATTTTATCATTATTATTATATTTTAAATTATAATTATAATTTCTTATTTAATAAGTAAATACATATATATTCATACATTTGTACCAATTAAAATAATACAAATGTATTCATACATACCACACACTTGTCTCCTAAGGCTTATTTGCTAATTTAGTCCCTTGACTTTTCTATAGTTTTTAATTAAACTTTTACCCTATATTCAATTTAGTCCTTTCACTAAATTAGCTTTAATTCAAGCTAATTCACTTAACCAGAGTCTAATTAACTACACTACTAGCTTCGTAAATATTTCTAATAAATATTTACGAATTCATTTTACAAAAATTATGACCCCAAAATTTAAATTTTTGATACCCGTAAATTTTAGGTCGTTACACGTTTGATCCATATGTGCGCGCATTTCCCCGCTACAAGTCGTTTGTGCAAGTAGATGAGACCTGGCTATATGGAAAATATACACAGATCTTACTTCTTACGGTTGCTCAAGACGGCAACAGGAACGTGCTCCCGATAGCATTTGCCATCGTAGATAAGGAGAACATGGAATCGTGGGAATTGTTCCTTACCAACCTGCGGAGGTATGTTATTAGCAATGATAATATTTGCATCATCTCCGATAGAGGGAAAGGATTAATTACCGCCATTAGGCGTTCTGGTGTACCATGGAAATCTGTTTACTGTATCCGGCACATCGCGGCTAACTTTAATCGAGATTATAAGAATGCAGACTGGAAGAGACAAGTTGTGAAAATGAGTAAATGATTACCTTATCTTTTCAACATATGTTTTAATGCTTTAGGCTAATACTGTAACTTATCTTTCCTTAATACATATACAGCGCACGAGCTAGAGCCACATATTTTTCGCTAAAGAATGACTCGACTTGAGAGTGACATGGAGGGTCAAACGAACACATCTTTCCGACAGTGGTTGGGTACTATGGAGCCATGGCAATGGGCTCAAAGTTTTGATGAAGGCTTTCCTCATGGTCAAATGACCACAAACTTAGTGGAGGGGGTCAACGCTGTGTTGTTGAAAACACGGCATCTTTTGATTTCATCCATCTTTTAGGCTACATTCTACAGGTTGGCTACCTTGATGCCCAGAATGGGTCAGCAACAAGTCAACCAGATGGAGGCAGGACACGTGTTTATCGAAGATGTCAGGGATGCAATGATTGCAAACTGTCGGATGGCGAGGTCAATTAATGTAGAAATATATTCATGACGCCATGAAATATTTTGTGTTACGGAGACCATCGGTTGTCGACTCGATATACCACCTAGGTCCTATGGAGTTGATCTCCGTAACAGACGATGTGATTACAGGAGGTTCCAAACACTTCATTATCCACGTGCGCATGTCGTGGTAGCGTGTGCTAAGGTGAACCTTAATGTTGAACAATTTGTTGATGATGTGTACACACTCGAGCGCACGTTACGTGTCTGGGAAAATGAGTTCCCCGTCTTGCCTGACTTGTCTGCATGGGAGGTGCCTCTGATGACTTTCGAGCTTGTCCTAGACAGAGGGCTACGTAGGAATCTGAGAGGTCATCCGCAATCATCCAGAATCCGTAATGAGATGGACATTAGGAAGAAATCTGATGGTAAGCGTTGTGGATTAAGCATGTTAGCTAGTCATAATCGGAGTAAATGTCCGCAGAATCCGTAATGAGATGGACATTAGGGGAGAAATCTAATGGTAAGCATTATGGATTATGCAGGTTAGCTGGTCATAATCGGAGTAAATGCCCGCAGCGAAACTATCATGTTGGACAATCGTCACGATCGGGTAGGAATTGAGCCTATGTTGTAATGTATTTAATTTATATAAAAAATTATATTGCAAAATTTGTTCCAATTAGATTAATGTTGTAATGTATTTAATTTATATTACAAGACTAAGTTTATTAAGTTTTAGTGTTTTAATGTTCAAAATGTCCAAATTAATCTAATTTACGTTATGGTCAAATTTTGTTACAATTTTCAAAGTTCCAATTAATCTAATTAAATATATAGAAAGAAATACAAACTTTTTAATATCAAAACCTGTAACACCCTTTGCCCGTATCCCTTGCCGGAACAGGGTTCGAGGTGTTACCAGATTTAAACTCAACCATTTATATAAAACCAGGCCGTAAAAATTTTTGATCAATTTTAAACTTTTCATACACGCGTATATTATCCTTTAATCGGGCTTACAAGGCCCCAAAATATTTATGAGGCATTATTAAATATTTACCAATATCTTAGTCTTGTATCATTTACTTACCCAACAATGAATCACAATTCAAATTCTAAATATACATGCTATAAACTATATCACAGGAGATAATAACATACAAGCATATGAATAATCAAACTACCTTAATAACAAGCCAAAATCTTTGGCTTAATCATAATATTACATACTCAACTTTACAACCCTATACATGCCATAGACTCGATACACTAAGATTTACTTATGCCGATAGCATATACTCGACAATATGATAATATCTCTGACAGCCTCCAACTCGAGCTAACCTGGCAACCTTAGGGAATATGGGAAAGAAAAGGGGAGTAAGCTTTATGCTTGGTAAGTTCATAAGAAAACAATAAGCAACTCATTAACAAGTTTTATCAATGTTTACAACATAATCACAAATTCACTACAAGTTGTCTTCCTGAGCAATAGTCACTAAACTATTTATAACTGGAGCTACGAAACTCCAAATCAATTGCCATTAATTTTTCCTGAAAATAGACTCATATATCTTCTATCCATAAAATTTTTAGAATTTTTGATTTGGTCAATCAATACCATATTTTTCTTAAAGTTTCCCCTGTTTTACTATTTAACTAATCTGACCACTCTTCACTACGAATCAAATTTCTCATTGTATAGAATTTAAAATATGTTCTCATTGATTTCATTTGAAACTAGACTCAATAAGGAGTCTAAGAATATAAATTTTATCTTATAAACATTTTTGTACAAATTATAATGATTTTCTAAAAACAGAACAGGGGACCCCGAAGTCATTTTACTCTATCCCACGCCACTTCAAATGTCTCATTATCAGCAATTCTTTTGCTTACACGGTTTCTTTTATAAGAAACTAGACTCATTAAGATTTAATTATATAATTTATTCGGCTTCTAACTCAACTCCCACAATTTATGGTGATTTATTTAAACATGTATATCACCAATCAATTTCATCACATATCTATAATTCCACTTAAGCATAATTTCAATACAATACATATTGCTCAATGATTCGCACACAGCCGTTCAAATTAGTAATTATAAGATGGTTCCGCACATAGCCCACCCTTATCAATAATTTACGATGGTTTTACCCCTACTCACATATGTGACATAGGCATTTAAATACTTTAGTGTCAACTTTAATTCAACCGAATTCAACCATTGTGCCATTTCATAACCACAGTTACTTTCGTCATTCATATCTAAATGGTATTTCACATAATTCATATAACCTTTCACCATGACCAAATACACACATGCTTCTCATTTCACATTCATGATTCAATTCCAATCGGTCTAACATGTATAAGTATATATCACATACCTAGCCAACTTAATGTATTGAACAAATTCAATTGCTGATTTAACACAAGGTCTCATAGTCTTAGACTTTTATCAAATCACCGGCATTTAGCCTGCTAGCTTTTAAACCCAAATTCATCACCGGCACGAAACTTGCTAGACTTTAAGTCTGAACTCATTCACCTACATTTTGCCTGCTAGGCTTGAAGCCTGATATCATTTCACCGGCATTATAGCTTGCTAGGACCGAAGCCCGATATTATCTCACCGGCATTATAGCCTGCTAGGCCTGAAGCCCTATAATATTATTCACCAGTTTAAAGCTTGCTAGGTCGAGGCTCAAATATCACATTTCGATAAACAATTCACCTGTTCTTTCATACTTCCATAACTTGTACTTCAATTGGATATACCAAATCAATATCATTTAAATCATAGCCATCATTCAATCATAAATTACATACAAAAATTTTCATAACTATTCACATGCGTACCTTATTACGAATTAATAACAATTTAACTCATACTTGGATTTACACTCATTTTTAACTTGTTCAATAACACATCAATTCTTAGTCACGAAAAATCATACCAGCATGTAGCCTGCTAGAATTATAACCTGAATCATATCACCGGCAATATGCCTGCTAGGCTTTTAGCCTGATGTTACAATCATTCACTACTTAGCTCATTGCTAAGATTACACATAGTATGAGTCATAACACAACTACTTTGATACATATCAATTTCATCAATCCTTTCATTTGAAAATACCTTCGGCACCTTGTGTCAATGTCTATTTCAATTCAAAAAGTATAGCCACATTTAGCTCAATTTATTTATTCAAACACACATGCAGCACATTATATTCCTATGTCTATTTCGGATTAATAATTTAGCCACATTCGTCTCTAATCATTTCTCCAAACATATATCCATCACATTATATTTATACATCTATATAATCAAGCATTTTACCTTACTATGTTTATTTAAATTCTAAGCATACCGAATTGAATTTAAATTACTTAAGAACTTACCTCGACAACTTCGTACAATAGTGTCGACTACTCGGCTAACTTCGCCTTCCCTGATCCAAATCTCGATTCTTTGGGTCTTGAGCTTGAATTAAAGTGAAACAACTATTTAATCGATCAATTGATCCACTTAACATTACCCCATAGATTATTTATTTTATATATAAAATAACACAACTTAAAATTAATTCGCATAACAGCCCTCTTTATAGATTCGGACATTAACAATTAAGCCTTAACATCCTTAACATGTATTTACTCAACATTCTATCTATTTCACTTCATCCGAATATTCCTTAGTATTTTCAAGTCCTTACAAATTAATCTAAGTTCATGCAAAATAACAAGAACCAAATTTGTCAAAGATACTCTTAAATAAACAACATTAATACACAAAATCAAAACATGATTGAGTATTTAATATCAATTTAGACAACATTCAATTCTGCATTCCAGCAGCCCAATTGACCCACCGAAACAAACTTTAATAATAATTAAAGTTAACTTATTATTACAACACATATTAATCACTAATTACACTCTTTGACAATTTAAACAACATTAATTAGCATTATTATCACCTTTTTCTCCTGTTGTAATAAATAACCCATAAACTGCCCAAACAAATATAAACATACGGCTATTGATTACTACTTAATCAACTCATTAACTAATATTTAAGACATAAATTCTGTAGCATTTACCCTGCTTTTATCCACATTTAATAACTTTAATAACAGTTGCATTAACTCCTTTAACATTCAGATTTTTACACATAAACTGCAACTAATAAATATTATTAATATAACACCTCAAAAGGCATTCGGTCATACATGTGCAGCATCAATTTGGTCTTTTTTTTTTAGTATCCTTATTACCGAAATATTCAATATCATCTGCCATGATCGAACGGTAATAATAGATTAGCAACTAACAATACTAATAGGGGGTACAATTCGGACAGCATCTAACAGTTTTTTTTCCCCAAATTTGCAAACACAGAAAATAAAAGTTCAAGGAAAGCTTGCTAATATTTCCTAACACCGATTCTATCAATTCAAATTCTTGTTCCTTCCCTCACACATTCGGCCGAATTTAAATCAATAATTTGACCAAGATTCATCAATAAAAAGCTATAGGTAATTGAGAGTTTAGAAGAGTTACCTTGTTACTTCAAAATTTTAGCTTCTAATCAAACAATTTCACAGTTTTCCCACTGCATGCAACCGGCCTCTTCCCTAGCTTCCATAATCTCCTTTTCTCACTTATTGCCAGTTCCAAAGAATGAAGAAAAGATGAACTTTAATGTGGCTTTATTTTATTATATTTCATTTTAATAAGCCAATTACTAAATTAACCTTTGTAATTTAATATCAAAACCTTTTAATGGTGGTCCATTACGTCCACTTACCTATATAGTGGCCAAATATCATTTTAAGGACTTATAAATTAATAGGCCATAGCAAATTAGTATTTTTAACAAATAGAAAGTCACTTCTGCATTTTACGCGATTAAATCTTTTTTTATCAAATTAGACAACCAATCGGTAAAATTAATTCATGAAAATTTCACCCATGCATTCTAACATGCTGTAAACATATAAAATAATATATAAAAAAATTTATGACCTTAGATTTGTGGTTTCGAAACTACTTTTCTAACTAGGGCCTAAACCGTGCTGTTACAAAACCCAAGAAACCCCTAAAGTTGATGGTTCGTTGGTGGGGTCCTAGGGGTATACCTATTCGGAGGTCGACGTTCATGTTGTGGGTGATCGCGACGACCAACATCCTCTTCAATTACAGGTGAGGGTGTTTGATACATGGAAGAAAAATCATATAGCTCGAATGGCATCGATGAACTTGAGCCGGGAGAAGTGCCATGCTGTAGTGGATACAACCCAGGAGGAGTAGAGTACTGCAGTGGATATGGGCCGGGGGCAGTACTGTACTACGGTGGATACAGGCCGAGAGAAGTGCTGTGCTGCGATGGATACGACCCAAAGATATCAAACCCGTAATGGTATCCGCCCCCTGACGAGCCCGGGAAATAGTCATTGTCCGGCAAATCCGGATGATAAGAAGTATCAGCCGAATGTGAATGCGATCGCTCGGACTCAGCTTCTGGGTGTGCCTCGGGCTCCACCTCTCGCTCGGGCTCGAGATCTGGCTGTGGATCGGGCTCTATATTGGCCATTGGCTAGTATGCCCTAGGTCGCTGCACGTGCGGGGGGACTACAGTCGACTGGGCACCAAGTAAATATGGTTTTCCCATACTAAAGTACCATTGCATGTACTCTGGCGATGGTTGCAAATCAGAAGACATATCCATCCGAGGTCTTCGACCCATCCGATTATCCCACACCGCAATATATCTCTGGTGCACAACCCCCCAATACATTCCATGTTTCCCTCTCTTGTTGATGCCGTGAACCTTCCTCACCTCTATTGGTGGATCCGGGATATACTGGATGCAACCAAACTGTCGTAGTACTCGATCCCCGTGGTTCTACTCGACTACATTGAAACTGATAATTGGTGCGTTAGTGCACCACAATTGAGAATGAATATAGGCAGACGATGGTATAACGACCATAATTTCTGGTCTACGATATGACATTCAAATAAACTGCACAATTAATACCATGGTTAAAATTTCATACGGTTTGAGTAAGATATATAAAGTAATTACATGTCGCGAATATTGAAATAACTTACCCCTTCTCCGGTATGTTGTTCAATCAACAAACGATATATCGGGACAGTGTATGACCTCTCGATACCCAGATAAATACTTCATCTACGAAAACATATTTCAAATAAATATAGTATCGTTAGAATAGTATCATTATAAAGAAACTATCAATTAATAACAAGTTAAATTTTATCACCTGTTAACTAGTGGATATACATATGGTTGGTGACTAACCGATGCCAAGAATAGCATCTGATAAAGAGCCCATGACTGCAACAATATAAGGCATCTGCCTATGTCTAAAGCATGAGGCTTTGTCGTCCGACAAAGCTCACGATACAACATAGCCAGAACTGCGGAGCCCCAACTATACGAGCAAACATTATGCAAATCAGTTAATAGAAGTAAATACATGAGATGAACCCTGTTGTTGTTCACATCGGGCATCAATACACCCCCTATAATATGCACAATGTACGCTCAAGCTGCGCACATCAACTCTTCTTCAGTGGCATTAACTGGTAAATGTTCAAAATTTGCTTTCAGCCATGTAAATTTTAAACTCGAAAAATTGGACTCATCATCGCCGGGCGAGGCTCCTAGTAGGCTACAACAAAGTGCAGCCGGCTCAGCTATCTCACTTACGCCCGTTACAGCACTCCGGTCGATTAGGAGCCCAAGTTGCAGTGCAGCATCCTCTAGAGTGACAGTGCACTCCCTACACGGCAAATGAAAAGTGTGGGTCTCCGGGCGCCAATGCTCGACCGATGCGGATATTAAATTGTACCGCAAATCAAACGTCCGAATTAATTCTGCTGACTCGAATCCAGCTAGCTCCAAGTAGGGCATCAGTCGTTCATCCAGGGAATATCCTAAACCATTCACTCGGCCCCTTAATACGCGGTACGATTCCTGACAATGTTAAATTGCAGAAAAAAGTTATAATAACATAATTTATTTCCGTAAATTACATAGATCTTTTTTTAATGGAACCCGTGAGTAACAAATAACAATATATTACCATATTATTAACTGTGTCAGCTAAGTGAGGATCTTTCTTAATAATGAAGCCATTGCTATGCCTGCAATTTCAAAATAAATTTCGATTATTAATTTCAATGTTTGATGGATTTTAAATATTTATCAAAATAACTAAATTTTATATATTGTTTTTAATTACAAAAAAAATACCAAACCGTTTTTCCGACAGCATATTTTTTGCCATACTACATTAAAAAAAATAAATATACCCAATTCAAATACAAATATTTTTATTATTATTTTAAAATGATAATAAGTAAAATATTTTGGTTTAAATTATAATATATATAATATACCCGGCATGTAGTTCAATATATTTTGGTATTTATTTTATTTTTGGATTTTATTTTTTAAAATATACTATTTTCGTATTTTATTTTTTTATATTATTTTAGTACATAATTTTTCAAATGTATTATTTTTGTACTTTTTTTTATATTAATTTAGTAAAAACCTCTGATTTTGGCCATTTGTTTTTTTTATTTTATTTTATGATTTTATTTTTTAAAATATACTATTTTCATATTTTATTTTTATATTATTTTAGTACATAATGTTTCAAATGTATTATTTTAGTGTTTTTTATATTAATTTAGTAAAAAACTCTGATTTTGGCCGTCTGTTTTTTATTTTATTTTCGGATTTTATTTTTTAAAATATACTATTTTTGTATTTTATTTTTTTATATTATTTTAGTACATAATGTTTCAAATGTATTATTTTAGTGTTTTTTATATTAATTTAGTAAAAAACTCTGATTTTGGCCGTTTGTTTTGTTTTTATTTTCGGATTTTATTTTTTAAAATATACTATTTTCGTATTTTATTTTTTTATATTATTTTAGTACATAATGTTTCAAATGTATTATTTTAGTTTTTTTTATATTAATTTAGTGAAAAACTCTGATTTTGGCCGTTTATTTTTTTATTTTATTTTTAGATTTTATTTTTTAAAATATCCTATTTTCGTATTTTATTTTTTTATATTAATTTAGTAAAAAACTCTGGTTTTGGCCCTTTGTTCTTATTTTTTTATTTTCGTATTTTATTTTTTAAAAATAAAATATTTTCGTATTTTATTTTTATATTATTTTAGTAAAAAACCCGCCAGCACCACTTTCCCAAAAAAAGCTATTATTTTCGTGTTTTATTTCTTTCCGTATTTTATTTTTTCATTAAGCTATTCTTTTAAGATTTTTCTATACTATTTTTGTAAAAAAACCTCATCACATAAAAAAAATATAATCAAAATATAACATGCCAAATAAAATTAATAAAAAATATATCTAATTAACCTAAAACACACTTACCAAATAAATTAAATAAAATAATAATAAAATATTTTTTGTACATAACATAGATAGGATTTTTTACTTCAATAAAAATTAAAAATAAATTATGAATATATATAAAAAATAAAATAAATACAAACATATCTTAATATCTCTTTTTAACCAAATTATACCTAGCAAAAAAATAAATTTAAAATTTAAATCAAAATCAATCAACAATAATAATAATAACAATTAATATAAATAATTTATTTCCTTAAATTAACAACTAAAAATTATTTCCTTAAAAAAATTACCTGTTTTTCCTTCCCTCCCTCTTCTTAGAAGTGTGCATGGGCCGGGCTACCCGGCTCGGCCTGAAGGCCCGCCCGAAAAATGGGAGGGTTCGGGTAAAAATATAGGCCCGAAATATGGGTTTGGGCAAAAAAAGAGGCTCGTTTAGAAAACGAGCCGGGCTCGGGTAAAACTTTTTTGGCCCGGGTATACTAAATATATATATATTTTATTTTTAATCATATTTACATTTTATTTTTAATTTTAATATAATCACTTTTTATTATATTTTCAATTTGTGTATTATTTTAAGAATTGTTTTAATATTATTTGTTATTTGTTTCTTGTTTTAATATTTGTTTTAAATGTATTTGATGATTTATTATATTTTAAAATTTTTTATTTAATGAAATAAGTTAAAAAAATTAATATAATATGGGTAGAAGCTTGGACAAATTTTTAGGACTATATTTCGGGTAGGGCTGGGTCCAGGCCTAAAAAACTGGCCTAATATTTTGTTGGGGCCGGCCCGGCCCATGCACACCTCTACCTCTTCTTCTCCTTTTCTTTTTCTTTTTCTTTTTTCTTCCCTCACCAATGCCTCCTCCTCCTCCTTCTCCTTCTTCTTCTTCTCCTTCTCTTCTCCTTCCCCCTTTCTTCACCTTCACTCACGCACAGAAACAAATTGGGGACCATTATAAGGTCCCCAAAGACATAAGAAAACAAAACAGTGGGGCATTGAAGTGTCCCATCAGTGCAGGGTGCTGCCACTGCCAGCCCAACCACCGGTGCCGCCCCTGGCAGCACCACAACCGGTGCCGCCTATGGGGTACCTTCAACCCTTATTTTATTATTATTTTTTTCGACCTATTATTATTATTATTATTATTATTATTATTTTACCTGCAGATGTCAGAAATGTTAGAAATTTGAGGGTGGTGCCGCCTATGCACCACCCTCTATCACTTGGAATAGCCCGTTTTTTTATATAATTTTCAAGACATTCTATTTTGGTTTTTTATTTTTATATATTATTATAGTAAAAATCCCCAAATATAGATATTTTGCAACAACTTATTAAAAGATTAGCCGACATGAGGTGACATTACATTAAATACAACTTTATATTTTAAAATTAAAATACCAAATTATGATGATAATACTTTTATAAACATAATTTATTAGTACTGCCAATAACCTGTTCAGGATTTAATTTTTTTCACTTAATTGGGTACTTTAACAGTTGACTGTTAAAATTAACTGTTCCTAATTTTTTCAGTTAAAGTCATCCCGTGTCACAACTATTGCATGACATGCGGCAAAAAAATTATAAAAATTATTAAATTTAAATAAAAATATTAAAAATAAAAAATGTATATATAAAATCATAAAAAATATAAAAACTATAAAATTTTATAAAAATAAAAAAAATATAAAATGCATAAAAAAAGATCATTTAACCATTAACTTTAACTGTTGACCGTTAAAGTTAACGACCTCTATTTTTTTTTCCGTTAAAGTCATCATGTGTTGCAACATAGCATGACATGTGGCGAAAAATGATAAAAAAATAAAAAATTATAGGAAAATTATAAAATTCTTCTTTTGGTACAATAATTTTTATAATTTTTTTTACAAATTGTATATTTCTTTACTTTTTTTTTATAATTTTCTTACTACTTTATAAAATTTTATATATTTCTTTTCTATATTTCTATATATTTTATAATTTTTTATGATTTTTATAAAATTTTACACTTTTTATATTTTTTATGATTTTTCTAATTTTTTCCAATTTTTTTCTAATTTTTATATTTTTTATTAAAATTTAATATTTTTATAAATTTTATTGATTTTTACTTTTATATTTTTTGCCACATGTCACGTCGTGGTTGTGTCACGTGGTGGCTTTAACTAAAAAAATTAGGGGTAGTTAACTTTATCAGTCAACTATTAAAATATCCAATTGAGTGGAAAAAATTTGTTTAATTTTTTTTTTTAATTTGAGGACCTTTTTGATACATTTTAACAATTTAAATATCCAATTGAGTGCAAAAAAAAAAAAAAAAAAGAAGAAGAAGAAGAAGCAAGGGATTATTTTTTTTTGAAAAAGTTTGAAGGCTTTTTTTATGCATTTTAAAAGTTCAAGTACTTAATTGGGTGTAAAAAAATAGAGACTTAATTTCTTTTTTTTAAAAAAAATTGAAGATTTTTTACACTCTTAAACCTATTTTTTTTTAAAAAATAGAATAATTTACACATTTTGCGACATATGTAATGGATCACAAATTAAATATATCAATAACTATATATTAAAACGAGAAACATAGCCATAGTATGTTAAAAAAGAAGAAGTTAAATTAGCCATATATGCAAAAAAAAAAAAAGTTTATTGGTCAAATATGTCGGTTTTTTTAAAATATAGGAAAATAGACTGTTTTTGAAGAGAGAGTGAAAGCACGCGCACTTTCTGCACAATTAGCAGGAATTAAGTAGCAAATTTTGAATTTTTTAGTATAATTAGTTCTTTTAATTAGATGGTTAAATATTAGTGATTTTGTTATTGAGTTCTAGGTTCAATTCCTCTCTCACTCACTAAAATTAGTATTTTTTTATTTCATGTTGTTTTAAGCTTTTATTATTATTATTATTATTATTATTAACATATCAACTTCCTTAGTTAAATGGTTAAATATAATAATTTCATCTTTCAAACCTAAGTTCAATTCCCTTTCTCTAAATATATTTGTAATTTTTTTTATTTTATGTTGTTTAAAGTTTTTTTTTATTTTTAATTAATAAATATATTGTTTTTAATTTTTTTATTTTAATTCATCTTTTTAAATCTTTTTAATTAATAACTTTGTTATTCATAAAATCAAATAATAAATATGTAATTATATAATAAAAATATATATTTTACATATATCATTATGTTAAAAATATTTGAAATTAACAACTCATTTATATATAATATAAACATCAACTAATTTTTTGATATATAATATTTATACGTCAAATATTTATTTTCTCCATGTATATTGTGGGTATGCTGATTTCTAATATTATAAAATGAAACAATTATTTCAAATATAATTATTATTTTTATATGTAAAATATTTAAAATGTCATTGTTTTTATCTACATTATGGGTATGATATTTCAAATATTTCTATAAGTGAAATATTTCAATTAGTTATTTCAAATATCATTATGTTTATATGTGAAATATTTTAAATACACATACAAATATATATATAATACTAAAATTTAAATTTTCAATATTGGAAAAAAAAAATAGAACTTTTGGTAAGGAGGTAAGTAAGTACAATTTGAACGGTTTTAAAACATTATTTTAGTTTATACTACTTTTTCACTTTAATCTTTAATATTTTTTATTCCGATCAATACTTAAAAAAAATATTTTTTGGATGACTAAAATAAAAAAACCTAGAAGTTGGGTGAATAAAATGAAAGTATAAATATAATGTATTTAATAGTTGGGTGATTAAAATGAAAGCAACCTTAAAATTAAGTGACAAAATTGCAAGAATTTCATTTTAAATGACCAAAATAAAAGCGACATAAAATTAAATGACGAAGAAGCTAGTTTATTAATTTAAATTTGAATTGCATCCACTTGAACTTTTATTTATACTTTAATTGTATTATATTATATTTGTTACACTTTAAAAAAAAATCATTTTTTTAACAGGATATTTTTTAAACAATTTATTTTCTCACATAACTTTTCACAATTTCAAACCATAATTTTTCATAGTAAGTTTTCATCGTACGTTATCCATCCTGGTGTTTTTTTTTTTTCACCTTTTATCATCAGCATACCATACCAATATACAAAGGCTAATTATGAAAGTCTTTTTTTTTTTCTTTTGTAAGTTCTGGATCTTCTGATTCAATGAGCTTACAATTTTCATTGCCAAAAACAAAATTATTTTTTACACAAACACCATCCCCAACAAAGAAAAGATCCATCTATAAAATGTTTTCAAATGATGATAAATAATCCGTACGTATTCACCTTCCTTTATACCATTTTTGACACCTTGGCTTGGGACTGTATGTATATATGATCATCACATTCATGAACTAATTAAGATGAAGATGAAGCTTTCCTTGATGTATTGATGTTCTTGTTGCGACAGTATTGGTAGCTATTCTCTTCCATTCTTTCCACCACGAAATGTGCTAGCACTTCGTTCAATTCCACCAAGTTTTCCTTGCACAAAAACTCGTCCCCAGACATCTTCTCCACATCTCTATAATAATCATGAACAAATATATGCGTCTTGGGATTGCCCCCTTTCTTGCTTCTTGCAAGCACCCCCGACGTGAAGATCGGTTGCATCCTTCCAGGGCCTTCGTCTCCTTCGCCTCTTGGCCCATCGATCAATATCAAGTCCCAATCCACTTCGTAAACATGGTTCGGCAAATCATTGATTCCCAGCTTACAATCTGAGAACAGCAGGTTTTGGACCGGCCTGCATTCGTTTCGGATCTGTGCTTTAGCAGATGCTATGAGCTCTCTCGTTTCGCTTGCTTTGGTCGTGTATTGGACGTCGTAAGCGTCGATTTCGGGGTGCAACTCTTCGAAATAGGCCGCGTAGTACCGGTTTTCGTCGATGAAAACGGTGCGGCCATTGTGGTTCAGTGCTTTCCACAGGAGGGTTTCTTGTGTTAGACCGAAAACGAGGAAGTTGCATGGGGAGGAACATTTACGTAGGACATCAGAGATCGGCTTCAGCTCCGCATATGTCATGTGGAAACTGTCGTTGGATCTCGAAGCATAATGGAGAAGGGTGTTGATGACGGTGGTGGGCAATAGTGCACCACCACCACCACCACCAAAGGCGGACACAGATGAGCCGGGGCCTCTCACGGTTGTCCTTACGGCTGCTGTAGTTCTACCGGAAACAGACTCTCGGGTGTATATGAGAGTTAAAAGGAAGGCAATAGTGAAAAAGGAAATGAAGGCAAGGAGCCATAATCTGCTAGAGCTGCCTTGTTTTTGGATATAAGGATGGAGGAGGATTAGCTTGGTATTACTGTTACTGTTCTTCATTTCTTTTTTTTTTTTTTTTTTTTTTCTTTTGCAATCGTGGAGAAGAATGTTTTGACTGGTGAGAGAATCAGAGAAAAATGGGGTTTGATTTAAAGAAGGTTGAAACAATATAGGATTAGGCAAACATGAAGTGACATTACGTTACATTACATTAAAGACAACCTAATAATATTCTAGAAAACCAAATTAAACCACATGGAAAACCATTTAAGTATTTCCTTTTTATGCTTTTGGGGTTTTGAAAAGTAGGTTGGCTTTGTTTTCACTGCAAAACTAACATGGAAGTGATGATTATTTGGGGTGAAAGAATGGTGAAAAGGGATTATCCAAAATTAGAAGTGGTATGAAAGAAACAGAGGAGAAGAGGGGTTGTTGAAGACCGGGGGCTGGTGAGGGGCAAAAGGAAAGTAGATGGGGAATAAAATATTGTAGTGACCCGATAACTAATTACAAGCCAAATGTCGCTTTTCCTTCATCAATTTCGGGTTTTATTCTCAAGTAACCTTTTTTTTATACATTTATATATACCATTTCTTAAATAATGAATTTCCATTTGAAGGTGACAATTCATCTGCTTCAAATTTCCCAATTGCAGAAACCTGGATTTGGAATGAACAGAGTCACAGACTAAGTATGCAGGTTCTTTTATATTCCTTTAAATTAACTGATAGTCTGGTTTATAGTTATATATGAACAAAGTATAACCCAAAAACCCATATTTTTCATAACAAGTTCAGCTGATCTAAGGAATCAAGTTCATAGGAATTTGTATTTGCAGGAAAGTTGTGTGTGTAAGTCCCTTTTTTTATTGGAGAGGCATGGGATTGTGCAATTATACATGTGAATCAGTGATCTCAGTGGCTCAACAGCTATGAGCAGAATAGATTAACAAATGACTTGAACAGCAAGGTAATATAATCAATAGCATTACTCGTTTCAAACAAGGTTATTACAGTACAAGGAAATGATGACAATCCTTACATTGGCCCAAAAAAGGTAATGTCAGACCATCTTACTTTATGCTTCTAAACTTGTCGGTTAAAGCTTAGCCCTCTATAAAATTTTATTTTAGTCGCATTGGATTTTGCACATTAGTTTGTTTGTTGTTGATAGAATGATAGTATTAGATTAAATGGTTGTTTAAGTTTTTATTTATTTATTTTTAATTTAATGCTATGTTAATTATCATTCAAAATTAAGGTGCAAGAACTAAAATATTATATTTTCAATAGTAGAGAGGTTAAAATTGCGGTAAACTCATCTTTTATCATTCGGCTTGCAAATACAAAATATGAAGCCCTAAAAAATTAGGTGGGTATGGGCCAGTTGACTGAACAGTTCTCTCCTGGGTTTCACCACACTCTTTTCTCATGTGCCAGTGGTTAAACTAACATAAAGCTTCACACCATCGTTTTCAAGTGACAAAACTGAACAGATTTCTAAAAAGAAAAAACAACAACAAAGATAAAATCCCCTCTCTTGTGCTTTTTTAGCCAAAGGGGCGGCTTTAATACGTTAGTTCTATGGTCCAATTAACACTTATTATTTACATTAAAGAAAACAAAACAACATTGACATGACCTTTGTGGATTGGTAACGTTCTGTTTGGTCAATAAAGCATCCATGTTTTTTGCCCATTGAAATGGAGCTCAAAGCATGAAAGATTAAAGGGAAGGGCATTATTAAGGGATAAAAAGGGCACATGTTTAAGTGCATTTGGCTTCAAAGATGGGACATAAAGTTTGGGGCTTTCAACATGGGGAAGATATCCTATGAATGATGAACACTAATGAAGTAATTAAATTAAATAAAAAAATTGTCAAATTACCCCATCTTTAATCATAACAAGATGGAGGTTGAAGTAGCATGGATTTTTTAAAGAATCTTTATTAAGTATTTAGTAATGCAAATAAAAGTGATATTTTAAAATATTTAATTAGTAATTATTATTTTTATTATTATAATATTGAAAAGAAAAAAATGATACCATTACTATAAACAAAATTTGATAATAAATTGGGTAACATCGATGCATTAAATAAAAATTAAATGAGTAGTTATTAACATCAACTAGATGGATTATGTTTTAATACAGAAAATGGATATCATTTTATAATAGCAATTTTGTTTCTTCTTAATTCCCTTTCCACTTGTGGACAACCTTCTATCATTAAATATGATTGAAGACAAATTTTCTTAAGAACATGCAAACTTAGTTCTTCACCTTTTTACTCACTGGGCTGCTATTTACTTTAATGCCATTCGATTAAAGTTTTTCCTTCTTTATTTTGGTTAAGATTTTACTAAAGTACATTTAATTGCTTTTGTGATAAAAGAAGCCCAAGCCCTTTGTATGAATGATACCTTTTAATAGGTAATTTTGCACTTACAATGTTAGTCACGAAATTATATTATTTCCTCATTGATTTATTCCAAAGTTGCAAACGTGAATCTGTATGGTTCCTCCTCAAACGGATTTCCTGTGGCCCGAAATTTCCAACACTCACTTGCATGCTTTGTTGCTACTTCTAACTAACGTACGTATAAAAAGCTAAAGCAGCATGGTCCCTAAAGCCTAGAAAGATTCCGGATCCGGATGGATTACACCCATTTTTCTTTCAATGTTGTTGGCCATAGGTAAGATTCAAATTCTGCCACATGGTTAAGGAGGCCTTTCGGAGTGGAACCATCCCAGAAGGTATTAACAATACATTAATTGCTATTATTCCCAAGTGTCAAGAAGCATCTTCAATCACTCAATTTGGTCCATTAGTTTAAGCAACATGACCTACAAAATTATCACAAAAATAATGGTTGCGAGGATCAAACCAATCCTCCAAAATAATTTTCCTCCAATTCAAGGAAGATTTCTACCTAGCTACTAAACTTCAGATAATGCTATTATTGTTCAAGAGATTATACATTTATTAAATCAAATGTAAGAGAAGGTAGGAGCTATGATCATCAAACTTGATCTCGAGAAGGCATACAACAACTTAATTAGAGTAGTCTTTTGTGCGAAAGGTTTTATATGTACTTTAATTTTCCACTTAGTTGGGTCAAGCTATTATGGCCTGCATCTTGTCTACCATGACTACGTTCTCTTCAATGGATCTAAGCTATAGAGCTTTAAACCCTTACGTGACATTAGGCAAGGTAACCCTTTATCTCTCTATATGTTCATCCCCTGTATGGAATACTTGAACCTTCAAATCTCTAAAGAAGTAGAGGAAGGACAATGGAGCCGAATCCAAGCATCAAGAAATGGTCAATTGCTTTCCCATCTATTCTTCGCAAATGATGTCATTCTCTTTGCCAAATCCATTCTTAAGACGATTAATTCCATTAAGAAAGTGCTTCGAGTCTTTATGGAGGAATTGGGACAAAGTGCAAACCTTTCTAGGGTGGTTTTCTCCCCTAACTACCATGCACAAAGAAAGAAAGAAATTGCCAACTCCCTAAATATTAAAGAATCCTTAGATTTAGGGTGATACTTAGGCTTTCCTATTCATTCCAAAAGAACCTCGAAACGGGACTACGAGGTCATTGTTGACAAATTTTGAGGAAAGCTTAACGCTTGGAAAGCAAATATATTATCACAAGCAAGACAAATTGTGCTTATCCAATCTACGATGGCTTTGATTCCTAGATACTTCATGCAATGACGTTCCTTTCCATCGAATACGTTGAAGGAACTTGATTGAATTAATAGGAACTTCTTATGGGGAAGACATAAACTCAAAGAAGATGCACCTTGTCAATCGGGCTAAAGTCACCCAACTAAAATCCCAAGGTGGCCTAGGATCATGATGAGCAAAGCTAGAAACCAAGCCTAATTAGTTAAGTTGGGTGGCATGTTATTTAGGAAAAAGATAAATTATGGGCAAAGGTCCTTACCTCCAAGTACACTCCCAACAATAGACTCGTGAGAAAAATATATAGATGTCTTGCCTACATGGAGCGCTCTAAAAAAGATTAGTCCTTTCCTTGAAAAGGGCTTGCATTGGGTTATTAAGAATGGAAACTTTACTAACTTTTAGAATGACAACTAGATGGGTAGGGATCCTATGAGAAAATTAGTAAAAAGATCGTTAAAGGAGGAAGAAAGCCTGTTGACTTTTAGTAAAGTACAAAATTTTTAATAGAACGACCAGTTTGCTATTTGATCTAACGTACAAGGACTACTTTGCCCTTTTTTATTAGAAAGGGCAAAATGCAATTTGACTTTTAATATAGAGGCCTCCATGGTACTTTTACCATATTTGCTTTTGATTATACATAATTATGGTTGAAGCTTGATTTGAATATTAAAGGTTGATTTGTCTATACTATTAATTAAGCTCTTGATTGAGTTGGTGTCACCCTCAACTAGGTCATCGACTCGGTTAGAAAAATTATGAAAATGCCATTTGAGGTTACTTTAGTCTTTTTTAAATTTAAAAAACCAATAAAAACATGCATAAGATGGGATTTGCACCCAAACCAATTGTATTAGTAAAACCTTTAATATACCACTCAACTAAAGGTTTATGTAACAGCCCGATTTTCAATAGTGCCAGAAAAGGCAATTTTGAAACTCTATTTTCATAAACCGGGTCCGTAGATATTAAATAATATTTAATATGAATTTTTACGGAGTTTTTATAAAATAATATTATTGTTTGGCCCATAAATTTTGTCTATTATTTATTTAATTTAGGTGTAGGGACTAAATTGCAAAAGTCCAATCGTTATAGGTTTTTAATTGGCCAAAGACTTAGGGACTTAAATTGCAATTAGCTAAAGGTCTAAAATGGTAATTAAACCATTTTATAATATGAACTAGTGGATGATGATGGAAGATCCCACTAATTTTTTTAATGATAAATTAAGTTAATCAAAACATGATTAATTTAATTAATTAAGTCAATTAGTCTCTAATCCTACTATATAAGTTAAAAATAAGGTAAAACGATGTCATCTTTTCACTCATCTTCTTCTTCTTGTTGAATTTGAAAGAAAGAAAACCATTTGAAGCTTTTAACATTCGACCATCTAATTGGTAAGCATTTTCAAGTCATTTTCTTGTAATTTTATGTTTTTGAGGTAATTGAAGCTTGATTTAGCTAACCCATGTACCAATTTGTAAAATTGGTGAAGTTTATAAAAGTTTTCGTTGTTGATTTCTTTAAGAAATTGGTGTGGAATTGATAGATTTTAAGCTTAGATTGTGAAAAAGGACTAGATTGTAAAATTTAATTGCTAGTTTTGTACATAAGGACTAAAGTGAATAAAATGCAAAATTTATTGTGAAATTTGAGTATGAATAAATGTAGAGGGTCTCTAATGAATGTAATTGAAGTCTGCTTTTAAACCGAGACTCAAAATTTAAAGATATGGTTATTTTGAATTTAAGGACTAAATTGAATAAAATATAAAAATTTAGGGGTATGGAAAAATAAGATTATATAGATTCATTCATGTCATGGCATAATTTATAAATATTTGGTATTGATGGATTGAATGGAATAATTGTATAGATCTAGAATTGGATCAAATTGGAGGTAATTAAGGAAAAGATAAAATTGTTGATTAGTGTTACACCCAAAATCTGGATGATTTGAATTGAAGACATGTAGAAGTAAAGTAGTCTATTTTGACAGACTCTGGTGGTTAGTTCACAAAATTGTAAACTTTTGGCAAACTAATGTTTTGGCAAATTGAGTATCCGCCCATGGAAGTATATTAGGATTTAGTTTTTTGACGTGTTCTTCAATAAAAGAAAAGTAAGGTCTGTGTATGTCACTGCCAAAGGTATAGTTCACCTAGTTCGTTCAAGCACTATGAAGAGCAAGTCTTGGTAACTAGATCTGGTTATAAACCAATTAAACTGATTGGTCAAATAGTTTTTGGACAAGACTCTTATTTATGTTTCTTCTAGATTCTGTAGGCCATTAAGAAGGGCATATTCTGAAGTTTCTTGACACTAGTCAAACTCTACTAAATGAAAGTGGATTATATATATGTGAGTAGGGTTCGTGAGAAAGTTTCTTCTTCCTTCAAAATGATTCTTAAATTCTTAAATATCAAATGTTAATTGTTGATTGCTATTCTTATATAAACTGGAAGCTAAAGATTCTTTAAAATAAACAGAAGATGTTCTATCTCCTAGTAAGCCTGACAACTTTGGATGTCAAGAGTAAGGGTACCATTATATATATATATATATATATATATATATATATATATATATATATATATATATATGCAACAATTTATGATTAAAAGGTCATGCATGGGGGTTATCTGTAGATACAGATGTTAGCTGTAACACCCCTAACCCATCTCCGTTGCCAAATTACCGTACAATTCGAAACATTTAACTTTAAAATAGAAACAATTATGTAACTTAATATAAACAACTAACAACTCATACAATGATGGTAAAAATACACTTTCAAGCCTTAAACCAAGCATTCAAGGCCTTAAAAATAACTTGGGAACAATTAGGGATCAATTTGAAACAAAATAGAAAATTTTGGAAAAACATGAAAATTTGGGAAACAAGGGTTACACGGCCAGGTGACATAGCCCAAACCATGTGGACATTTGAAGTCTGGACACACGGTCATGTCCCAACTCATGTGTTCACCCATGTGGGTATTTAAAATAAGGCCACAGGACATTGTCGCAGGTCGTGTGCCACACCATGTGTGCATTCGATGTTGGGTCACACGGTTGTGTCATTGTAACGCCCCCACGCCCGAAACCGTCACCGGAGTCAAGCTTGAGGTGTTACTAAACTTATCTTACCTTTTAAACAACTCTAAACCACTTATTTTAATTTTCAGAATAAACTGTTTTTCTGCGTCATAGCTGCTTAAAAATTCATTTCTCGAGTTTCAAAACTAGAAATTAAGATCCGTAAATTTTTCCTGAAACTAGACTCATATATCTATCTACTAATTTTTTTCTAGAATTTTTGACTTAGCCAATTAGTACAGTTTATTAGTTAAAGTTACCCCTGTTTCAGAATTCGACTGCACTGACCTCTACTTACTACGAACCACATTTCTCCCTATAAAAAATTAATATAACTATACCGTCTATTTCTATTAAAACTATATTCAATAAGGATTCTAACCATATAAATTAAACCACCTAATTATTTTTTTACAATTTATGGTGAATTTCCAAAGTTGAAACAGGGGATCTAGAATTTTCTCTGACCCTGTTTCACTAAAACTCAGATATCTCATAAAATATAATACCTTTACCTGTTTTGCTTATTCCATAAGAAAATATACATAATAAGCTTTAATTTCATATATTATTCACCATCAAACTATGTCTCTACGATTTTTAGTGATTTTTCAAAATCACATTATTTCTGATACTTGAATCTGTTTTTAAGTTACTTTCACATTTTTCTTAGTTTTCACGTGATAGTTACTACTTATTCATACATACAATTAAACATGTATATCATCAGCAATTCTATTAGTTAATCACTAGCAAGTATTTACACATCATTCATTGATCATATCATATCAAAAGAAACCAAGTTCCTATACATGCCATACACAAAACTAAACGTCTAACTATACCAATGTGATTTCTTCGATAGTGTGATCGGGTCTCCGACGTTTCCTTCGATCCCCGAGTGGCTTGATAAAACTATAAGAAAAAGAAAATAAAGAGAGTAAGCACTAGGCTTAGTAAGCTTACAAGCAAATAAATTACAACATTCAAACATAATGAATGATTATACATAATGTCACCTAGCCTCATAAACTTTCTTTACTTCTTATTTTCTACCTTCTTCTTTACTTACTTACCTTCTTTCTTACCCGACCTTTCACTATTCATAAATATAATCTACCTTCCCTTTTGCTGATAATTCACTGTAATTTAACGTGTACAATGACCCATTGAACCACTCGGAATACTAAGGATACTGGGGTCATTCACGTCTCATCAATATCTCGCCAATGCCATGTCTTCGACATGGACTTTCATGAATTATTCTGTCTCCAATGCCATATATATATCTAATATGGGCTTACATGGCTCATTCCTGTCTCCAAAGCCATATATCCGATATGGACTTACATGGCTCATTTCTCGTCTGTCTGTCTGTCAACCCCAATATCCTAACATTCCTAAGGTTCAAAAGGGGCTTCCTAATGCTTTTTCTCTGTCACTTACGCCTTTAATTTGACTTTAAATATTCTCATAAAATAAGTATATAAATGCTGAAATTGACAATAATAATGTAAAATAAAAGAATATTGCATTTATTTCATGTAAACTTACCTCGTATGCAAAAATAGCTACTTTTACCATTTCATCCACAACTTGGTATTTTCTCCATTTAGCCCGAATTTCAGTTTTCCTTGCTCTATCATTTAAAATATAGTCTAATTAGGACTCACATTATTCAAATTGACTCAAAATCATATTTTGGAAAAATTACAATTTTCCCCTAAACTTTTACATATTTACACTTTTGCCCCAAAGCTCGTAAATTAAACTTCAGCCTATTTTCTTATGTTTCATGACATGCTGGTCATTTTTTCCTTCTATGGCAGCATCAAATTCATACTCTAACAAGCACTTATGACTATTAGGTATTTTTAGCAATTAAGTCCTTTTACTCGTTTTTGCTTAAAACCGAGTAGTACGAGTTGTCTAACATAATTTAAAACCTCATATTCTATCATAAAACACCAAAATACACAAATTTCACCTATGGGTATTTTTCCAAATATGAACCCTAACTTAAATTATTGCTAGCATAAGCTTTATCGAGCTACCGGGACTCCGAAAACGTAAAGAACATTAAAAACGGGGCTTGGAATCACTTACCATGGAGCTTGAAAGCTTGAAACAAACCCTAGCTATGGAGAACCCTTGAAATTTCGTCCTAATGAAGAAGATGGACAAAAATTGGCTTTTAATTTTGTTTTTAATTCATTTTACCCCTAAATGACCAAAATGCCCTTACTACTAAACTTTCAAAAATTCCTTCCATGTCCTAATTTTGTCCATGAACTTAAAATTGGTCAAATTGCTATTTAAGACCTCCTAATTAATATTCTAATTCAATTTTATGCAAAATACTTCTAGAACACAAGTTTTGCAATTTATTCAATTTAGTCCCTAATTTCAAATTAAGTACTTTATGCATAGAATTTCTTCACGAACTTTTCACACAATCATGCAACCATATCATAGACCTCAAAATAATAATAAAATAAATTTTTCTACCTCGAATTTGTGGTTTCGCAACCACTGTTCCGTTTAGGCCCTATTTCGGGATGTTACAGTCATAGACCGTATGCCAGACCGTATTACATACTGACTTGAGACATACGACTATGTCTTAGACCGTGTGAAACCTGCACCTTAAACAATAATAGCCATGTGACAACCCGTGTCCCAGGCCGCGTGCTTCTCAAAATGACCCTAAAACAAGCCAAAGCATTGACCTTTTCTTGCATAACAAACCATACCATTCTAATCATTTTCACATGACCAAAACACTTTAAAACATACCAAAACCAATTAGCTTAGGTGCCTAACCAATATGCCATCAATTGACACCACAATTCAACACATCAACTTGACTCAATTCAACATTTCAGATTCTTTCATTAAGCATAATTCATATATATCAAATAATCATTTCAAAGCATACCATTAAACCATATTTCACCTACTTTCATATGAGCATACATAAGTGTCACATACAATATTTTTACACTTTCATATGCAATCTATCAACTAAGGACATCAAGACACAAGCTTGGCACAAACTCAAAACAAACCAAGTTATCAAATCAACATTCAAGCCTTATTACATTCCAAAACACATTCATATCATTTAATCTAAATGTCTATCCAATATTCTCTCATTGGTACCATAATTTAACATCCAAATCAATTCAAATCCAATGCCATAAATTCGTATCTTAAACTTACATGACACATCTACCATTTAACCACTTCTTTCATTCTTCAATGAACCAAAAGCCATCTAAATCTCAAGGCATTCACAAGTGACCAAAACATATACTTACATATATACATTTATAAGCCAACATTAACGCATATGTGCAAATAAACTTAAACCACATTACATTGATAAAAAAACATAAAAACTCCTAGTACATGCCATTTATAATCGTTATCCAAAACAACCAAAACTACCAATATGACGAATGGATAGTGTGATTGTGCTCCTATGTGATTCCAACCGATTGAGCTTTCCGATTGTAACACCCTTAACCTGTATCCGTCACTAGAATAAGGTTACGAGGCATTACCGAATAATACACATCATTTACAAACTTTTATACATTCATAATCTAAATCCATTCAACTCATTCATATTGTCCCTTAGAAGGTCCTACGAGACCTTAAAACATGCTTAAAAGAGGTTCGGGATTAAACCGATAACATTTAAAAACTTTGGGAAACTTAGAAAATAAATTTCATACTGACTTGCACTACACGGCCAAAGACACGCCCGTGTGCCATGGCCATGGGAAAACTGGAGGGGTTATTGACTTGGGTCACAAAGCCAGCCACACGCCCATGTGCCAGACCGTGTGCCACATACGGCCAGTAGACACGCTCGTGTGTTTAGGCCGTGCCAAACCTATAGGGTATACTAACTTAATTAGAAAGGGTACCCTAGGGGACACACGACCGTGTATCAAGGCCATGTGTCACACACGGTCAAGCCACACGCCCGTGTGCTCAGCCATGTGGAGTGAAAATAGGCTTGGTTAAAACCACATTTCTCACCCTCCTCATGCCTTCCTACAACAAGACATTTTATACCATTTCAACACATTTCTAGGTATCCAAAACATCATCAACTCATGCACAATTCATGCCATAATAACACTACCCAATTTAATACACATTTACTACTCCAATCATATAGATTTCATATGCCAAATTCATCCATTCCACCTAATTTCAATATGCATTTATTCATCCTTCAAAATAACTAACTCAAAACTCAAAATAAAACCAATTCAATACCTTAATCTCATACCATACAATGCCAAATTCACAAGGCATATCATTTATATCACGCATATATAAACACATTCTATAAGAAAAATTCACATCCCATAACTTTACCAAAAACAAGCCAAATCAATAGTTATAATTCCATAACACAAAATGCACCATAATGACACTAGCCTATACATATATACAAGGCTTCAAAAGTACCAACAAAATGATCGATAGTGTGATGACGGTTCCTGACGATCCTCGAATCTGAGCTAGCTTTAATTATCTAAAAAAACATAGACAATTAACACACAATAAGCTTCGTAGCTTAGTAAGTTTGTAAGTGAATATCTCAATTCATCAAATAAATGTAATTTAACTATTTTCACATTACCAAAATAAAATCACATTAATCACAAACCTTTCTCATATCTCAAAACATGATCAAATACCATCTCACTAAACTTTTTCAATCTAATACTCGAGTAAGTTCCGTATGTACTTGTATCACCTCGTACTAACCTCTTTCTCAACCACGTCATTTCTTTTACCCGTTGAACCATTTGGAGTAGAAATCGGATACTCAAGGATCACAATCGATAAGTACCTATACCATGGCTCATAGCCAAATCAAGGTATTATTCGCACTCGAAGTGCCGATAACATGGCCCGAAGCCAATACATTAACCTAATGACATGTCATTAGCATCCTAACTATTCCTAAAGTTCAACCGGGAAGTTTCACTTGTCGATTTCATCGTCGAACACATTCGTATAGTCGTATTTACCATTCAAACATTATTCGTAATCTCATAATCACATTTTATGCAATACCAAAGCATATAGCATACGTTTATAATGAAATTACCACATACGAACTTACCTCGTACTCGAAATTGACGAATCGGATCGATTACTTGATAACTTTTGATTTCCCCCAATCTAAATTCGAATTCTTTCTTTCTTGATCTATATGTATTCAAAATTAACCCATTTAGTCAACTACTCATTCAATTTAATCCTTAAACACATATTTGAGAATTTTTATACTTTAGCCCTAAACTTTTACATTTCTTACAATTTAGTCCTTATTTCACAAATACACAAAATTCAAGAAATTTCATTAAACGCAAGCCTAGCCGAATTTAATATAGGTTCCTAGCAGCCCATATTTTTCATTTATTTTATATTTAAAACCCTCAATTTGCACATTTCACAAATTAATCCTTATTTGACATTTTTGTCAAAATTCACTTTACAAAACATTAAAATCTATAAACAATTATTCATTTTTCATCATCATCTATCACAAAGCTCAAGCATTCATCAATGGCACTTCACAAAATCATCAAAAAATTTAAAAATTAAGGCATGGGCTAGCTAGAACAAAAAGCAACGATCACAAAAACGTAGAAATCATCAAAAACTGAGCTAAAACCGTACCTTAATCAAGAAAAGAGTTGGCCAAAACCTAGATGAGTGTAAAAGCTTCTTCTTCTTCTTTAATTTGGTTAAAAGATGATGATAACACATAATTTTGGTTTTGGTTTTATTTATGTTAAGTTTATTTACCAAATTAAATATTTAACCTTTACTAAACCATTTAAAATCATCATAATATATGCCCATTTATGACCATTCCCACTATCAATGGTCTATTCACAACATAAGGACCTTTGGCTTAATAAACCATAGTAAATAAACACTCTTAATGTAACACCCTTAACTTATAATCGTCGCCGGACTAGGGTTAAGGCATTACCAGACAAAATAGAACGATTAACATACATTTCACAAGCATCAATGCATCAGAGATCAAATATCAATATAGAGTCCCTTATATAGGTCATCGAGACCTTATACATGCATTAGAAAGGGGTTGGGACTAAACTGAACACATACAAAATTTTTCCAAAACTTAAACATTTTTCAAACAAGTACAAGTCAGACGCATGTGTGAACAGGCCGTGTGCCTTACACGGCATTACACACATCCGTGTGTCTAGGCCGTGTAAAAATATGGCATACATACTGACTTGCTCACACGACCACAAGACACGCTCGTGTGCCTTGGCAGTGGTCGAGCCTGACTTGAGCCACAATGCTAGCCACACGCCCGTGTGCCTTGGCCATGCTCAAGCCTGACTTACAATTGTAGGGTACCCCAGGGGACACACAGTTGTGCAACATAGCCGTGTGTCGCACACGGCTGAGACACACGCTTGTGTCTATGCCCGTGTGGACAAAAATAGGCCATTTGAATAACCAACTTACCACCCCAATTGGTTCAAACCTACAAGCACCATACCAAGCATATTTGTACACCAATTTCAGCCAATCTCTATAGCAAAACATACATTATTCATGCCTTTACAATATCAATAAATTCCAACCTCAATTCATCAACCAAATCATACCGAAACCTAAACTAAAATCATACCAAAACATATGTTTCAATACATCATTCAATCTCATGCTCAAAACTTACCAAAACTTATCAACATTGACCATTTCTTTTGGTCATTCAAAATATACCATATAATTCATAATACCACACATATCATATAACATTTCCAACTATAAGTTCAAACATAAGCTAGCCATATCACATGGCATAATGTATACATTAGAAAACCTAACCAAATCACTTCTAGCCTATACATGCCATACTTCAATATATACATTTTCAAAAGTACCAAAACAAGGTTCGATAGTGTGGTGACAATCCTCGACGATCCCTGAACTCATAGTAGCTTCGATATCTATAAAACAATGCAAACACATATAAAGTAAGCTTTCAAAAGCTTAGTAAGCCATATACAAGTAAACTTATCATTTATAGCATATAAACATCATCAAATTACTTATACTTTGTAGCCAAGTACCAACACCAACACCAACTTCATATTCATATACTTAGATCATAGTTCATCGTTTACACATATACTTGCCTTTGACTTTCAAATATAGTACACAATTCAAACGTACCTGAATCGGATACAATTTCACAAAGTCATTCAAAACGTAAGGATACGCAGATAGCTCAGAACGTCCCAAACGTGGTCTTACATGTAATCAAACATGGGAAAGGTTTGTCGTTAATGTGAAATTGGTTGATTTACATTTGTTCGATGAATTAAGTTATTTACACACGATCTTACTAAGCTATGAAACTTAATTCGTGTTATTTTTCTATGTTTTATAGTGAATCAAGGCTAGCTCAGATTCGGAAGTCATCGGGAGCATCATCGCACTATCAGACATCTATTTGGTACTTTTGAGTTATGTATATATGGTATATGGCATGTATAGCATAGATGTGGTATTTTAGTTGTGTTTATAGCCATGAGAGTTGGCTTGTAAATGATGTTAATGTTGATGTGTGTTTGGCTATTAGAAATGGTTTATTTTGACATGTATGGTATGAGCATGGTTATTGACTAAATTGTACATTTAGTTGATGTTTTAACTGCCTAATTGTATAATGAAATGGTACTATTTTGACTGTTTAGGTGTGTCCCCTGGTGTTGTTATTAAAATGAAGTCAGTATGCTCCACATGGTCTCATACACGAGCGTATGACTGGTCGTGTTGCATAAGTCAGTATACCCTAGAGTTTTGGCACGGCCTGGAACACAGGCATGTATGGCCACTTCGAAGGGCACACGGGCTAGACACACTGGCGTGTCGTTGGCCGTGTGACCCAAGTTAGTATGTATGCCCTGTTTCCACACGGTCTAAGAAACGAGTGTGTCTAGAGTCATGTGAGGCACAAAGTCTGTTCACACGGGCGTGTGAACCCTGTATGTTTGACATTTTTTCTAAGTTTCCAAATTTTGTGTATGATATCGGTTTAGTCCCGAACACTTTTAAAGCATATTTAAGGCCTCATAGGCCCTTGTAAGGGACAATGTGATTGTGTTAAATGATTTGTGAGAATGAATGCTTTGTGGTTGATAAATGTATGCCATACGTTGTGTATTGATCGGTAATACCTCTTAACCATATTCCGGCGACGGATACGAGTTAAGGGTGTTACATTTTATTAGTATCAGAGCTACAGTTTAGTCAATTCTAGGACTAGCGTAGCTTGTGTGAGAGTCTAGCTATATATGCCATATATACTCTGCGATAGTGTGATGATTCCTGACAGCTTAAATTGTGCTTTATTATAGTAATGGATCCCGAAAGAGCTGTAGCCGATGATGTAGAAAGTAACGTGCCTGCTCCCGCTCAAGGGGCAGCACCATCAGATTCTAGGCCTGTAACGAGTAGCTACTAGGGAGAGGCTAAACAAGCCTTTTTCCAAATGATGAACGAGTGGTTCACAGACTTCGTTCTAACGAATCCGGCTACTCAACAACCTCCACCCCTACCTATTCCTTAACAAATCCTTGTTGTTCCTCAAGTTATAGACCCAATACGGTTGAACAAGCCGCCAGTAGATAAGATTCGTAAGCATAGAGCTGAAGAGTTTCGGGCTACTGTTGATGATGATGCTGAGAAAGCTGAGTTCTAGTTCAAAAATACGATTCGAGTATTTGATGAATTGTCTTGTACTCCTGATGAATGTATTAAGTGTGTTGTATCTTTGCTAAGAGGCACCATTGATCAATGATGGAACACGCTGATATCTATAGTTCTGAAAGAACGGGTTACCTAGGAATTCTTTCAGACAGAGTTCCGAAAGAAATATATAAGTCAACGATTCATTGATCAAAAGCATAAAGAGTTTCTAGAGTTAAAATAAGGCTGAATGACTGTTACTGAGTATGAAAGAGAATTCATACGATTAACCAAATATGCTCGAGAGTATGTGTCTACTGAAGAAAGAATGTGCAAGCTGTTTGTTGATGGGCTGAACAAAGATATAAAACTACTAGTCGGAATTCTAGAGTTGAAAGAATTTGTTGTTTTGGTTGAAAGAGCTTGTAAAGCTAAGGATCTTAGCAAAGAAAAGAGAAAAGCAGATTCAAAGGCTAGAGAATCAAGAAAAAGATCGATGAGTAAACCGTACCGATCTTCATCAAAGAAATTCAGATATTCGTATGTTCGTTCAAATGCTTCAAATGAATACTCAAACAGAGATCATAGAAAATAATACTCAGGTTCTAAAGCTTAAGCTACATCAGTAGCGAGTATTGCTAGCGTGAGAGACAACAAACCTGAGTGTCAATAGTGTGGGAAGCGATGTTATGGAGAATGCTGGAATAAAAATAATAAAGCTTGTTACAAATGTGGTTCACTAGATCACTTCATCCGAGATTACCCTGAGCTAGATGAAAAAGATAAAGTTCAGAATGTGAGACCAAGTAACACGTCTAATAGAGGTAGACCACCTAGAGTTGCTGGAAATGTAAGTGGTAGTAGAGGGGGGACAAAGGATTCAGCTGTGAGGTCTGAGGCTACTTTCACTCTCTATGATAATGATGTGATTGCATTGATAGATCCAGGATCAACTCATTCTTATATATGCATGAATTTAATATCTATTAAGACTTTTCCTGTAGAGTCTACTGAATTTGTGATTAGAGTATCGAACCCCTTAGGCAAATGTATTTTGGTTAACAAAGTATGCAAGACTTGTATGTTAATGCATCAGGATTTCTATTCTCTAGCTAATCTGATGTTGTTGTTATTCAATAAATTTGATGTGATTTTGGGTATGGATTGGCTAACGATGCATGATACTATAGTGAATTGTATACGAAAGACGATTGAACTGAAATGTCTGAATAATAAGACTATTAGAATTGAATTTGATGATTTGAATAGTTTTCCAGTTGTGAACTCGTCTATGTTAGCTCAAAGATTTGTAAGAAAGGGGTGTGAAGCTTATCTTGCATATGTACTTGATACGAAAGTGGCAAAAACAAAGATTGAATTAGTACCAGTTTTGTGCGAGTATCCAGATGTATTTCTTAAAGAATTACCGGGTTTACCACCTATCAGAGAGGTTGAGTTTGGTATTGAATTAGTAGCAGGAACAACGCCGATATCAATAACGCCGATATCAATAGCTCCGTACATAATAGCTCCGAAAGAGTTAAAAGAATTGAAAGCCCAATTGCAAGAGTTGACAAATAAAGGTTTTGTTAGACCGAGTTTCTCTCCCTGGGGTGCACCAGTATTATCTGTGAAAAAGAAAGATGGCACGATAAGAATATGTATACACTATCGACAGCTCAAATAAGTGACGATCAAGAATAAGTACCATTTGCCACGAATAGATGATTTGTTTGATCAATTAAAATAGGCAACAGTGTTTTCAAAAATTGACTTGAGATCGGGTTTTTACCAGTTGCGAGTTAAAGACTCAGATGTGCCAAAGACTGCATTTAGAACAAGGTACGGACACTACTAATTTCTTGTTATGCCTTTTGGAATAACAAATGTGCCTGCTGTTTTTATGGATTTGATGAACCGAATTTTTAGGCCGTACTTAGACCGATTCATAGTTGTGTTTATTGATGACATATTAATTTACTCTCGAGATGAATCTGAACATGCTGAACATTTAAGAATCGTGTTACAAGCTTTGAGAGATAAACAGTTTTTTGCAAAATTCAGCAAAAGTGAGTTTTGGTTACGAGAGGTTAGTTTTCTAGGACATATAGTTTCAGCCGCGGGTATCCAAGTTGACCCTAGCAAAATTTTGGCGATTATAGATTGAAAGCCCCCGAGAAATGTATTCGAAGTCCGTAGTTTTTTTGGGACTAGATGGCTATTATAGAAGATTTGTGAAAGGTTTTTCGATAATTGCGATTCTGATAACACGATTGCTTCAAAAAGATGTTAAATTTGAATGGTCAGAAAAGTGTCAATAGAGCTTCGAGCAGTTGAAAGCATTATTGACAGAAGCACCAGTGTTAGTTCAGCCTGAGTTACGTAAAGAATTTGTAGTTTTCAGTAATGCATCGTTAAATGGCCTAGATTGTGTTTTGATGCATGACGGCAAAATTGTAGCTTATGCTTCGAGACAACTGAAGCCACACCAAAAGAATTATCTGAGGTACGGTCTAGAGTTAGCTGTGATAGTGTTTGCATTGAAAATTTGGCGTCATTACTTGTTTGGTGAGAAATGCCATATTTATATCGACCACAAAAGCTTGAATTATCTGATGACTCAAAAAGATTTGAATTTTAGACAACGGAGTTGGTTAGAATTGTTAAAAGACTATGAATTAGTAATTGATTATCATCCGAGGAAAGCGAAAGTAGTTGCTAATGCTTTGAGTCGAAAGTCCTTATTTGCTTTACGTACTTTGACCAAACAGTTAACTTTGTCTGAAGACGGTTCAATGGTAGCCGAGTTGAAAGCGAGACCGTTATTTCTACAGCAGATTTGTGAGGTTCAAAAATTTGATAATTAATTGCAAGCAAAACGATCTCAGTGTGAATCGACTTTTGATTCAGAGTTTCAAATAGGGCCTAATGACTGTTTGATGTTTCGTGATAGAATCCGAAAAGCACGAAAATGTATAACAATTTGAAACGACATTATTTGTCGCATGGCATGAAACGAGATATCTCAAAATTTATTTTGAAATATTTGATTTGTCAGTAAGTTAAAGCTGAACATCAGGTACCATCGGGTTTGCTACAGCCTATTTTGATTCTCGAATGAAGGTGGGATAGAGTAACAATGGACTTTGTATCTGGTTTGACGTTATCTCCAAGAAAGAAAGATGCGATCTGGGTTGTTGTTGATAGATTGACAAAATCAGCTCATTCTGGTACGTACAGATTTCTCGCTTGATAAATTAGCGGAGTTGTATATCTCAGAGATTGTTCGATTGCATGGAGTACCACTATCTATTGTTTCGGATAGAGATCTGAGATTCACTTCACGATTTTGGAAGAAATTACAAGAAGCTTTAGGTACAGAGCTACATTTCAGCACCGCGTTTCACCTGCAAACAGATGGTCAATCCGAACGGGTTATTTAGATACTTGAGGATATGTTGCGTTGTTGCATTCTTAAGTTTGAAGGTAGCTGGGAGAAATATCTACCACTGATTGAATTTTCTTACAATAATAACTTCCAATCGAGTATAAAGATGGCACCGTACGAATCTTTATACTGTTGTAAATGTAGAACACCATTGTACTGGACTGAGTTTAGTGAGAATAAGATTCATGTGGTTGATTTGATCAGAGAGACTGAAGAAAAAGTGAAAGTAATTCGTGATAGTTTGAAAGCGACATCAGATCGACAGAAATCATACGCGGATTTGAAACGGAAAGATATTGAGTTCCAGATCGGGGATAAAGTGTTTTTTAAAGTGTCACCGTAGAAAAATATATTACGGTTTGGTCGAAAAGGAAAATTGAGTCCACGATTCATCGGACCGTACGGGATTATAGAGCAAATTGGGCCAGTAGCATATCGATTAGCATTACTGTCTAAGTTAGAAAAGATGCATAATGTGTTTCACGTATCGATGCTACGAAGATATCGATCAGAACCTTCGCACGTTATTTCTCCAACTAAAGTTGAGATACAGTTAGATTTATCATATAGTGAAGAACCGATTCGAATTTTAGCTCGTGAGATCAAAGAGCTGAGAAATAAGAGAATTGAATTAGTAAAAGTATTATGACATCGACACGGGTTGAAGAAGCTACATGGGAACCCAAGGATGTTATGCGAAAACAATCCCGAACCTATTCACTGGTAAGATTTTCAGGGACGAAAATCCCTAAGAGCGGAAAGTTGTAACAGCCCGATTTTAGCTAAATTGGAACAGTGGTTTCAGAACCAAAAATCCAATGTTGGAAAATTATTTTAATATTATTTTTGATATTTACAGCATGTTATTTGATATGTGTGAAAAATTCGTGAGCTAAATTTATCGTTTGAATAGTCAATTTGAGAAAAATGACTTAATAGCGTAAAATGCAAAAGTTGCATACTATTTGTTTAAATTGCTTAATTGTTATGATTTAATAAATAAAAGGTCTTTATGATGATGTTAGGCCATTGGTAGTGCTAATGGACATTAATGGACATGAAATGGATGTTATAAATGTTTATTCATTAAGGTTAAAAATGTAGTTCGTTAAATAAAGGTTAATAAAATAAAAACAAAATCAAAGTGGTCTTGTTATCATCTTCCTAAAACCAATTATTAGGGCTAAGAAACACCATTTTTGTGTTCTTCGTTCGGCCAAGCTTGCAAAGCTAATTAAGGTACGGTTTTAGCTCAGTTTTTGATGATTTCTATATTTTTGTAATCTTTGCAGCTCAATCTAGCTAGCCCGTACCTTTAATTTCGAAACCATTAAAGATTTTAAGATTTTCCATTGATGAGTTTATGTGTTATTTGATGTTTGAAGATGAAATATGAATTTTTTATGATAGATTTTCATGTTTTGTAAAGTGATTTTTGATGAAATTGCATAATAGGGATTAAATTGTGAAATGTGCAAATTGAGTGGTTGAAATATGAAATAAATGAAATTTTTGGGCTACTAGGGACTTATATGTAATTCGGCGAAGCTTGGGTTTATTGAAAATATGTGAATTTTGTGTATTTGTGAAATAGAGACTAAATTGATTAAATGTGAAAGCTTAGAGGCTAAAGTGCAAATAGGCCTAAATGTATGTTTTGGACTAAATTGAATGAGTGGTTGATTAAAGAAGTTAATTTTGAATATATTTAGATAAAGAAAAGAGGAATTCATAATTAGATCGGGAGAAAGGCAAGATTATCGAGTAATTGACTCATTTCACCGTTTTCATACTCGAGGTAAGTTTATATGTATTAATTTCATTATAAAAGTATGTTAAGTGTCTTGATATTGCATAAAATGTGATTATGAGATTATGGATAATGTTCAAATTGTGGAAACGACTCTACGAATGCATTCGATGATAGAAACGGAAGGTGTAAAATCCGGTTGAATTATAAGAATAGATTTGGATACTAGTGTCTTGTTATTAGTTGATAAGTTGAGTTGCCTTCGTGCCTTGATATTATCACTTCAGGTGTGAGTTATACCAATTTGGCTTAAGGCCATGCATATCGGATGATTTGGTTTCGGGCCATGATAATTATTTTTCGGATAAGTTACCTTGATTTGGCTATGAGCCATGGTATAAGTATTGATCGTATGAGACTATTGAGTATCCAATTTCTATTCTGAGTGGTTCAACGGGTAAACGAATGATGTGGTTGAGAAAGAGGTTAGTACGAGGTGATACAGGTATGTACAGAACCTATTTGAGTATTAAATAGAGAAAGTTCAATGAGATGGTATTTAATCATGTTTTAAGACATGAGAAAGGTTTGTAGTTAATGTGAAATTGGTTGATTTACATTTATTCGATGAATTAATTTATTTACATACGAGCTTACTAAACTATGAAGCTTACTTTGAGTTATTTTTCAATGTTTTATAGTAAATCAAGGCTAGCTCGGATCCGGAAGTCATAGGAAACATCATTGCACTATCGGACTTCTATTTGGTACTTTTGAGTTGTGTATATATGGTATATGGAATGTATAGGCTAGATGTGGTATTTTAGTTGTGTTTATAGCCATGAGAGTTGGCTTGTAAATGATGTTAATGTTGATGTGTGTTTGGCTATTAGAAATGGTTTATTTTGACATGTATGGTATGAGCATGGTTATTGAATGAATTGTACATTTGGTTGATGTTTTGGCTGCCTAATTGTATAATGAAATGGTACTATTTTGATTGTTTAGGTGTGCATGAATAATGATAGCAAATTGGCCTTGCAAATGGCCTACTTTGTCCACACGGGAGTGTGTCTCAGCTATGTGTGACACACGGTCATGTTACATAGCCGTGTGTCCCCTGGTGTTGTTATTAAAATAAAGTCAGTAAGCTCCACACGGTCTCACACACGGGCGTGTGGTACAAGTCAGTATACCCCCTAATTGGCACACGGCCTAGCACAGGGGCGTGTGACTTGGTCGTGTTACATAAGTCAGTATACCCTACAATTTTTGCATGGCCTGGAACAGGGGCGTGTGTGGCCACTTCGAATGGCACACGGGCTAGACACACGGGCGTGTGGTTGGCCATGTGACCCAAGTCAGTATGAATGCCTGTTTCTGCACGGCCTGAGACATGGGCGTGGCTGGAGCAGTGTGAGGCACACGGTCTGTTCACACAGGTGTTTGACCCCTGTATGTTTGAAATTTTTTCTAAGTTTCCAAAATTTTTGTATGATATCGTTTAGTCCTAAACCACTTCTAAAGCATGTTTAAGGCCTCGTAGGCCTTTGTAAAGGACAATGTGATTGTGTTGAATGATTTATGAGAATGAATGCTTTGTGGTTGATAAATGTATGTCATACGTTGTGTACTGATCGGTAATACCTCTTAACCCTACCCCGGCGACGGATACAGGTTAGAGGTGTTACATTAACCATACAACTAACTTCGTAAATATTTTTAATAAATATTTACGAATTCGTTTTACAAAAACGGAGGTTTGAATATACACTTTTCGATTACCCGTGACTATCGGGTCGTTATAGTTCTCCTTCCCTTCACAAATTTCGTCCTCAAAATTTACCTGATAAGAGGTGGGGGTTTTGAGATCTCATAGTCTTTTCCGGTTCCTAAGTCGCTTCCTCAACATTATGACTACACCATAATACTTTCACTACCGAAACTAGCTTATTATGCAACTCTTTTACTTCACGTGCCCAAAATCTTAACTTGTTCTTCTTCGTACGATAAGTCAGGTCGAATCTCAATATCTTCTGTCGAAATAACATGAGATGGATCTGATTGATATCTTCTTAGCATTGAAACGTGAAATACATCATGTATTTTCTACTGCAGGCAAAGCCAAACGATATGCTACTTGTCTCACTCTTTCTGTGATCTCATACGGTCCAATAAAACGAGGACTCAATTTTCCTTTTTAACCAAATCTCAAAAATTTCTTCCAAGGTGAAACTTTTAGAAATACCTTATCACCAACAGAGTATTCAATATCTCGACGTTTCAAATCTGCATATGATTTCTGTCTGTCAAAAGCTATCTTCAATCTATCTCAAATTTTCTTAACAATGTCTTTCGTTTCTTGAATTAATTTCGGCCTCATCATTTTTCTTACTCAATTCCATCCAACAAACAAGTGATTGAAACCTACGATCGTATAAGGCTTTATACAGAGTCATTTGAATACTCGATTGAAAACTATTATTGTATACAAATTCAGCCAAAGGTAAGTAACGCTCCCAACCTGATTCAAAATCAATAACACAAGTACGAAGCATGTCTTCCAAAATCTGAATACATCACTTAGATTCTCCATCAGTTTGCAAATGAAAAGTTGTGCTAAAATTAAGTCGCGTACCAAAAGATTCATGCAACTGTTTCTAAATCTTGAAGTAAATTGCAAATCCCGATCAAAGATTATTGACATAGGAACACCGTGCAATCTCATAATTTTTTTTAATATAAACTTCAGCAAGCTTTTGAAGTGACCAATCAATCCCAACTGCAATGAAATGAGCTGATTTCGTAAGTCGATGAACAATCACCCATACAACATTTTTCTTACTTGCTGATAAAGGTAACCCCGTTACAAAATCCATCATGATACAATCCCATTTCCATTCAGAAATAGAAATAGGCTGAAGTAATCCAGTGGAAATCTAATGTTCTACCTTAACTCGTTGACAAGTTAAACATTTAGCCACATACTCGATCACATCTCTTTTCATTCCTAGCCATCAATAAAATTCTTGCAGATCACGGTACATTTTTGTTCCTCAAGAAAGCAAAGCAAAAGGACTATCATGAGCTTCACGAAATATCAACTCTTTCAATTTGGTTATGAAATCTCAAACGACCATAATCATCAATACTAAAATTTTCTAATATACCATTCTGAACCATTTCTCTTTTCTTCGCCAACTTGTCATCTTCTAATTGTGCTGACTTGATCCGATCAAATATCACTGGCTTGATTTTTAGTTCAACCAATAGGCTTCCATCATCATTGGTATTAAATTGAGAAAACATTGCTCATAATTCAACTACTGATTTCCTACTCAACGCATCAGCTACAACATTAGCTTTACCAGGGTGGTAATCAATAACACAATCAAAATCTTTCAGAAGTTCTACCTAACGACGCTATCTCAAATTCAATTCCTTTTAAGATAAGAGGTATTTGAGACTCTTATGATTGGTATAAATATAACACTTTTCACCATACAGATAGTATCTCCAAATCTTTAGAACAAAAACCATAGTAGCTAGCTCTAAATCATGTGTTAGATAATTGCGTTCATGCATTTTTAGCTGACAAAATGCATAAGCAATCACTTTCTTGTCTTGCATCAAAGCACAACTACGACCGCTCAAGGAAGCATCACTATAAACGACAAAATCCTTTCCATAAGAATCGAAGAGCTTTAGTAGATTACCTTTGGAGTTATTCTTATAATCTTATATTTCCTTTTTACTCAATTGGTCTTTTGTTTCTTTTCTTTCCACTTAACCAGAAGTCCTTTCTTCATTTAGTTTTCTTAAAATCGTCTCTATAATTCTATAGTTCCTTTCTGCATATATTTACCTAGCTTATCATTTATATTCATTCTTTATCCTTTCTTTTCCTTTTTTTATTATTATTCTTATCACAACTATCTCATACAAATCATGGCACTATTCTTTTAACTTTTTTTTTTATAATTTAACTTTTTTTTTTTATACTCTACTTATTTATACATTTATATTCTCATTTTCATTTCCTTTCTTTTCTTTTTCTGTCCGAGGCAAACAATGATTATCCGAGTTATGGATCAGAGTTATTACTTTTAACCCAAACCTTTTAGAAATCTATTGGCCTGGTCACTGCCAACAGTCTCCTCAAGGTAAATGTTCCTTCCAAGGTTTGCCTCTTTTATTACACAATTTACAGCTTTGCTATTTCTTTTTCTTCTTCTTCTTCTCACACTTTAGATTGCTCTTTATTCACTAATTCTTAAAATCATTTCGCTACCTTTTTATGCTCTTTAAAGTACTTACACTATTTTTTATGGTCAATTCTATTCTTATCTTCTATAATCTATTTTGAAACTTTTTTTTATATTCAATTTATCTTCTTATTAATACCCATTACAGACTATTTCTTGGTTTTCTCAACAATTCTGAACAATACTTTATTCCATGTCTTTTAGAGCCATACTTAAAGCATCTTTCAGAAAATATCCAATATTCACCTCAATGAGATTTTCTTTTTCCCATTTATCACAAGGTCGAATAATTCTTTTCCTTAAACCTTTAATAGTTGCCTTGGAGATAAATTGAGACCTTATTTTATCTTGCTCTTTATGTTCGTATACGAGTACAAATTCTCAAGCTTCTTTACCTTTCTTAGTTGATTGTGATAGAATTGAACTTGTCATCGCTTTTTTACTAATTCTTTTCTCTTTTCTTCTTTTCGTACTTTTTCAAAAAAATCTCCAATTTATCTTCTCACTAGGATTTATATCTTAAAAATATACCATTGATAAATTTCACATTTTTTAACAAAAATACTACGCTTCTTAACTATAACTTATCTCTATTAATACATTATAATATTATATACCATCAATCTCTTAGACTTATTATATTCTCTTCATTCAAAAACCTCTATTTTCTCTTATTCTCTTATTAATATTGATTATTTATTTAACTAAGGTCATTATTTCTTTCTATACTTCATTTTAAAAAAAAAAATCATTTTTTGATTTTCATAATTAGAAAATATTACTATTCTATTCCACTTCTCATATTTCTATTGTCTCTTCTATTTCCAAAAGACTAGCCTTATATTAATATACCAAAATTTTCATTCAAAAACTCTGACTTTCTAAGTTCTCATTCTGTACATGTACAGCTATATATATATATATATATATATATATATTCATTTTCCTTCACATTCACTAGTTCCTAACTTTTACTTTGTTTTTACTTTTAACCACTTAAATCTATTTCTGCGTCTTCTTCCATCTCTGATTTTGAATCTTCCCCCAGAAAATTCTCTATATTAAGTTCCAAATTCTCTTCAAATTCATCTTCTACAATCCAATTTGAAAATTCCTCAGGATCTTCTTCCTTTTCCATCTTTATAACGGTTATTGAATCTATAAATTCTCTTGGTAATTTCCTAACAACAAATTTTTCCACCCATGGTATGTCAAAGACATTCTGCTTCCCAGTCAACTTTCGTGAACCTACACTTTGTCTCACTATTTTCCTTGCTCCATCAAAAATTATAAACTTCACGTAGTATATAACTATATTCCAATAAGTTTGTGGTACCAATGTCTTCCAAAGTTGATCTAAAATCATTTGATGCTCTCGTTCTATTAATGCCTCTCTAAGGGTCAAGTACTTTATTCTTTCTAATCAGTTCATGACCCTTCCATAACACTTCTTGCATCTTTCTGTTTACAGTAATAAGATGTTGAACAATGTCTTCTCCTGGTGTCATTCTATAATCTTGCACTTCTCTCATCATTCTATCAACTTTCTCCTTCTGTGCTGAAGTTGTTATCTCATCAATCAATATCAGATTTATTGCCATTTCTTCTAATATCTATGACAGAATAAGTTTTTTTATCAAATTTCAGTATTTATCTATTTTTCTCTTAAATGATCACTAACTAATTCAAAATCATTTCATTATCAGTAGCAATTCAGATTTTCAAACTTATCAATGCTTCTAATATTGATATCACATCTCATCACATCGATATATCCTATATGGCATGTACTTTTAAACTCGATCTTTACCCAGAAATTAGAAAATCTAAGCTCTAATACTACTAAATGTAACACCCCTATACCCGGTTCGATCCAAGGAACCTGATATAGGAATATTACATTTGGTGCCAAAGTGATTTTGGCTAATCACTAATATATTTGAACATTAAAAAAAAAAAAAAGCTTTCATAACTTATATTTTTGTCCCTACTACTTGGAACACACTTGATCTTCCAAAGTACATGCCATTCTATTCAAAATTTTGAAACATACCCTCTTGGCACTTGGAGATGTGATGAGATGGATGCTTACAACCTCAATTGCAACTCTTCAAAATCACTGTACCTAATCTGCGCACGGAAAACAAAACCGTACACTGAGTAAGAACTCAATGGTATTTATATAATTCAAATAATTAAAGATAAGAAATTACAAATATACAATTGAAATATAAACATATAAATGTTTAATTTTTACAACAACCATGTCATATTTCATTTATTTCACAAATATCTCAATTCTCATACTTGCTATATAAATAGCTTTTCACAATTCATTTCACATTTCATTATACAATTACATTATCCATTTCATAATCATTTCTTGAGTATATAACTCATATACTCCATATATCTACTACATATTTCACATTCTATTTTTAATTCACTATTTCACTTCCATTTCTCATACCATACCATTTCAATATCAATCATAAAACTTTATTATTCAATTATCGCTATTAACATGACTCAGACTCGAACGGATATACGGATCCAACCAAAACAAACCAGTTTTGCACCCAGTGCCTCATCGGATAATTCGAAGTAATAAATTGACACTTGGTGTCTCATCGGCTAAACTGAAGTAATTTGGCATACAGTGCCTCATCGAATTAATTCGAAGTAGTAAATTGACGCCCAATGTCTCATCGACTCGAAGTCAAAGAATTCCCTGAACTCTTCCAATCCTATGGCATGTCATCTATATCCGACTCAGCCCGATACAATTAATAGAGTTTTCAATTCACTTTTCAAATATAACTAATATTCATTTCATTTCAAATAATTAATATATTTAATATGTATATATATATCAATTCAATCAATATAAATTCAATAAATTCATCACATACTAAATCAATTCCATTTCAATTGTAAAACACAATAATTCTCACCTCAACACTTACCATGTACATTAAATTAAATTATAACAATTAACAACTAAATTTGGATTATAGAAATACAAACCGGAAATTTTGAGCTACTCCTCGTCGACTTTATCTTTTCCCTTTTTAATCAAAGATTCCGGTACGACGTTAGCAATTGAGCTTTGATCTTTGAAAACCCTAGCTTTTTCTCATTTTTCTTTCTCTTTTTCCTTCTTTTTTTTTTCTTTTCTTTTTCTTCTCTATTTCTATTCCTTTTTCTATTTCATTTCATTTCATTTATTTGTTTATTATTTTATAATTATTATAATAATATAATATAATATATATACTTAAATATTAAGTATTACATATATTATTATATACATATGTATATTATTTTTACACATGTAATTATTTTTACCATACACTTGTTAAATAGGGCTTAATTGCTTATTTAGTCCCTCTACTTTTTCTTTACTTTATAATTAAACTTTCACCTTTTATGCAATTTAGTCCTTATACCTAATTACCCTTAATTCATGTAAATTTACCTAACTAAAACCTAATTAACGACACAACTAACTTCGTAAACATTTTTAATAAATATTTACAAATCCGTTTTACAAAAACGGAGACCTGAATATACACTTTTCGATTACCAGTGACTATCGGGTCATTACACGAACGAGGAATTGGTGTGATGTAGATACATGTGTATTCGAGTCCATTTACTAGGGTTTATCAGGCGAAACGATTAGTGTGAAAATGATAAATTGAAATGAGATAAAGTGAACTTGATGTTCAAATGGAAGAATATTGAGTGCATTAAGAATAAAGTCTTGATATGTATGTGATTGTACTATCTTTGGATTGAATGAGCTTTTAAGATTAGTTATCTAAAATGACATGAATTGGCCTGTTAAGTAATTGTGACAATAAATGGTTTTGATTATAAGAATACGCTCACCTTGTTGATGTTTTATTTTAGCATGTCCGACCAAACTATGCCAAGTTAAAGTAGCTTATTGTATTTTGATAAAAGATAAAGTAAGTTTTGTTTAATACATATGAACTTACTAAGCATCCTTTATGCTTACCTCATTTGTTTTCCTTTTTCCTTGTAAATTGTCACATTGCAAAACTCGTCAAGCCGAATCGTCTCGAAGCTCACACACTATCACTGAATCAATAGTTATATGATCATTTTGAGTCTAGGGTTGTGGCATGTGTATTAGTGACTTGATCTGTAATGAGTGTTTACAACTTGTCAAGTTTGACTTAACCATTTCATATATTATGTTTATTTGGTGTTTTGATTCATATATGGAGATGAACATATATGTATTTCTTGCTCAAATATTGATGATCTACAGCTATATGTATGGCATGTGGAATGACATAAAATAAAGTAGAAATGGTAGCTTGGTTTGTAGATGAACGGAAGAGTTATGTAATTGAGAATTGATACTTGAAATGTGATAGTATAAGATGACTTAATCTTGATTGATGAAATTTAAGGTCTATATACTATAGATGTGTTTATGTGCATAAGTGTTTTTATATGAATTGAAATGGTATGTTTCATTATAGCATAACACAAGAAAAGTTTGGTAATTGCTTGACTTGGTTATTAGGTTGTAATGACATGAAATGTTTTAGTTTAATTGATGTATAATGCGCTTGTTTAGCATGTTTTTGAATCAAATGAAATTGTACTTGGTGTATATATTTTAGGATTGGTTGGAAACTTTGAAATAGGTATAAAACTGTACATTTTTGCTAAAAAGATAGGAGCCACATCTCGACGACCAACCTCCCTTGTCTCAACACTGGCTGACAATAAATGACGTCGTGATGTCGAACGGTATGAGGTCGTGACATGACTTATTGTTTTGATGACGTCACGACGTCGACCTTGAACTTTTAAAACTTTACAACTTGATCTTGTTTCATGCTCGGGCTGATAAAAGAGCTTTCGTAAACTTGTATAAGACTCATAAATGAGTGTTTAACATAACGATCAAAGTCGAAGCCTAAGCCTATTAATGAAGCAAATTTAATAAAGCAACAACTGGTACCATAAAGAAGCGGCCATAAACTGGAGAATCTTGACCAATTTGAAAGATTATTTAATGTAGTTGAAATAACTGAATTTTGAGTTGTTCGATCAAGTAAGGGAAATTCGATGGAATTCATACTCAATTTTATTGTTATTTTGACTTTTTCTTCTTTCTTTTTATTATCTGAATATTCAAGAACTAAGACTACTCCAATGCTCCTTTTCGCCATGCATAAACTGAACCAACAGTTAGGATAAGCACGAAAATGAAAGCTTTTATGAATACGGGAATGTGATTGACATTGAATTGCATGTGTGAATGATTGTTTTACTGCGTAATTAATTGAAGTTTCTCTAACAATGAATGTAGCATCTTATAGCTCGGACCCGGTGATTGGGTTGGGCGAGGGGTGTTACAATTTATTTTGAAAATTTTATACATTTTAATTTTATTATGCACACTTTATTATTTCCATCAATTGTATATATTAATAATATATTTGATTAAGTTGGTGTAATAAGTTAACTTGACACAAACTCATAAACAATTTAATCTATTTTTTTTAATTTTAATATCGAACATAGTTCATGTGTTATTTTATTAATAATGTATTTTCATGTATTATTTTATTAAGTAGTTTCAAGCTACATGTTTCATCATTTATTGTATGTTATTTTTAAACACACATTTGTGCTCTATATGTGTAGTCTCTACGCACATATACATGTGATAAGATTTCTATATTAATAATATATTTGATTGAGTTGGTGTAACAAGTTAACTTGATACGACTCATAAACAACTCAATATAATTTTTTAATTTAATAACCGTACATATTTCATATGTTATTTTATTAATTAGTTTCAAGGCATACGTTTCATTATTTATTGTATGTTATTTTTAAATAGACATTTGTTATAACATCCGCAATATCCTCGGAGCTGGGTATAGAGAGGTATCGGGTCAGGATTTATTTGGAAATTTTCAAAAAAGACAAAATAATAGTTTTCAGTGTGGATTTAGAAAATGGTTAGAACTGATAGCAAGTAAGAAAAATGTTCTCTAGGTTAGGAAATTTAATTTAGGCTATTGACTAATTTGTAGTAGCATAGAAATTGTTCTGGCCAAAGTAAGGAAACAAAAAGTTAAGACATTCATAGTTGTGGTATGATTGTCACTCGCGATAAGTTTTAATATTTATAATTAATCGTACTTGAAACTAACTATTATCATGATGAAGGCAAGCGTACCTATCGAACAGTAGTATAGTTTATAGCAAGACCGGAGTCGAACCCAAAGGAACTAAAAGTACTAGTATTAACTTTCTTTTTATTATCTAGCCTAAGAATAAGGGGAGTTGTTTTATCTAAACTAATTAACTAAACTAAGAATGCACAGAAAGTAAATTGGGGAAATACTTTTGGGAAAACTGATTGATTTAGACAATACCCAAGGAAGAATCCACCTAGACTTCACTTGTTATTCGACTCCGAACCAGACGACTTATTCACTTGACTTAATCCGTAGAAACCCCTAATTTATATTATTATCCCCTTCGAGACTAATAACGTCTAACCCTAGGTTGATTAATTGAAAGCTCTTTCTAATTAAAACCCCTAGTGTTGCATTAACTCGATCTATGGATTCCCTTATTAAATTTGACTCTAATCTGGCAAATTTATGTCGTCCTATCTCTAGGATTGCATGCAACTCCGCTTAATTATGAATGATCTACTCTTAGATAGGTACTATTCATCCTCTAAATAAGCACATCAATACTTGAATCAATATCCTGGAATATTAAAACAAGAGTTAAGAACATAATTAAGAACAAATCAAGTATTTATCATATAGCTCAGAAAATATTAACAAGATCCGTATTAGGTTTCATCCCCCTTAGGTATTTAGGGTATTTAGTTCATAATGATAAAAGAAAACAGCTCAGAAGAATAATAATAACAAAACATAAAGAAAACCCCAAAACCCCTAAAGGAAATTGAAGGGAGATCTTCAGTCTTGAATGAGAATCCAGCTCCTGAGATGGACCAATCGGCTTTCTTTGAGTAATTCATTTCTTCCTACTCTATGTGTCTCTTTAATCCTCCTTTTGGGTCTTTTAAATAGGCTTTAGAATGCTTTCAAACCCTCAAAATTGCCCTTTTTTGAATAGAACTCAACTTGGGCTCGACAGGGCCATGGTCGTGTGCCACGCCCGTGTGTAAATGCTTCAAATCGTGTTCAAGGCTGTGAAATAGACACGCCCGTGTTGGGGTGGCTTTAGGCCATGTTCAAGACTGATAAAAAGACACGGGCGTGTGGTCTACCCGTGTGAGGAAGTCCAAGCCGTGTTGATTTCCCATGTTGGCCCATTTTCTCTGTTTTTGGCCCGTTTCTCGTTCTTTTTACTTTCTTATGCTCTCCTAAATATAAGATATGAAATTAAAGGATTAGGAGCATAAAATTCCACAACTCTAATGATAATTCATCCAAAATGTGCTAAGCATGGGATAAAAATATGTATAAATTACGACTTATCAAATACCCCCGCACTTAAGCGTTTGCTTGTCCTTAAGCAAAATCCTCAACTCACAATTAAGAAATAATTTTTCTCAATTTATAATTCCTATCAATAATATCTCAAAATAATCCATAAGTAATCATACATTGAGAATTCAACTAGAATAATATTAAAGTTTCAAGCATTCCCAGTTGAGCATTTTATCACGAAAAACATAAGTATCTCCCCTCATCTAAGTAATCACCTTTGATTCAAAATATCATAGAGTTTAACATCCTCACTAAGGATTCACTCAAATCACTCAAGGTGTTTAAGGACAATAAATTTAGCACTCAACAGTCAATATGAAAAGTTATTACCATAGGCTTGCATGAAAATCAAATCTCCACCATTATATATTGAATTGATACATCAATCAAAAGGTCTTTAGAGGGTTGTAACGTGGCTTTGGTTAGGGGGTGTGGTCACAAGCTGAAAGAGAAGGTTAGAATCGAGATTGAATTGAAAAATTACCTAACTAGAAAAATATACTAAAATTGACAAATTACATTCCTAATTAACAAACCTAGAATTGAGCTTTTCTTCATGGATAACATCGTTTTAACCCAAGCATTACATAATTTTGTATATATTTTTTTAAGAACAAATCAAATAACATAGAACTTTTCTAACTATCAAAAAATAAAACATAGCTAATCAATTTATCCAAATTAAATCTCGACAAAAATAGGGATCAAATTAATTTAGGGGATTTCAACAATAATAGGTTATGAGTTAATATTGGGGGTAAATCAATGAATAGCTTGTTAGGCTCAAGGAGGTTCACTAAGGGTTAATTATGAAGGTAGGCTTTTATGGAGTGAGTGGGTTAAACCTAAGTGTCTTTATCATCTTGACATATCAAATCAATGGTGTGGTCTTGACATGTATAATCGAAGCAAGTTCTAGAATAACAATTCAATATTGACTTACTCATAGCAATAATAAAAGTGAGCATGAAAGAAATAATATATGCTCTAAAGGCTCAAGATCTCACAAAAATTATGGCTTTTTTATGTTAACCCTGTGAATTTCAACTCTCAGACAATACTTAAACTTGGGGAAATAACCTAAAATTTTAATACTAAAAAATTAACTGATCATGCTTGATTCTCTAATTACTTAAAGTTTCAACCATCAATGCAAAAATACCTATGTTTTTAATTCAAGACATATCAATAAAAATCATAAATTAATCAAAATTCATTCTAATAGTGATATGAGTGAGTCACATGAGAATAAGATAAAATTTAGGGATTTTTCTGATAAATATAAATAACCCCCCATACTTAAGATGTACATTGCCCTCAATGTACAAAGATAAAGTTAGTAAAAAATATAGATATAAGATCATAAGATAGGGAGAGAAGTGAAACTTCCTGAATGTTAAATGGATTCCTTGAATAGTAGTTATGGAAAGTGATCAGCTAAGGCAAGGAGGAGGATACTTCAGTGTTGGTAGAGGTTGGGTCCCACAACTATAGTGTCCAGCGAAGAGGTTATCGTGGTGGTCAGGCAGGACATGGCAGTCGTGGAGGACCTTTTCCAGTGGAGTTGTAAATTCCTAAGTAATAGTGAGCTTTGGAACTCTTTATAACTGTGATAAAATCAACAACTCTTTAGGAATATAAAGAAACATGATTACTCAGAAAGAGATAGCCGAAAACATAAAGTACTTAATAAAAATTATAAAATCCTAAAGATGAAACAAAAATAGTCTTAAAGAAAAATAAAATTAAAAGAAAGTTAAACAAATAAATAAAAATAAAAATAATAAATAATAAATAATAAATAAATAAAAGTCTTTATAAATCGTCATCGCCAGATGGTTTGCGAGGTGGGGGTGGCGATGAGATGTGAAAATGCTGACAGATCTGATGTAGGGTCGCATCAATGTGATCAAAGCACTGAAAACATTACTGCTCGAACCGAGTAAGGCACTCAAAAATGTCAAAAAGTGAAGCAGCCACATGAACTGGTCGGTGAGTAGGTGGTGGCTGAGATGGTGGAGGAACATCATCAGTAATGTCCTCGGGGTTCTCTTGCTCGGATGACTGGACAAGGCAGTGCTGAGGAGGGTCAAAGCCGCATCGTCGCTCGATCATCCTCATATGAAGCATATTAGAGATGCCTTGTGGGGATATCTGACCGATGAGAGTGAGGGAGGATGATTGCGCCGCCGTGTTGAGAAGACCGAAATACCTCGCCAGGCGAGTCACATAAGGGCCGATGGAGATGACCCCCTTCCTATACCGCTTCGTCTAATGGCGTATGGCTAGGGCAATAAAATAGGCGAGGTCGAAAACGTGCCCATACGCCATGCTCCATAAAAAGTAGGCGTCGTTAGTGTTGACGACGTCGGTGCTCTCTCACCATCCTGTCAAGATGTGGGCTAAGATGGCATGTAAGTACCTTAAGGATGGGCCGAGAACTGATGCCTTGGAGCGGCTAGGGTCGTAGGTGGCCGAGACAGGGACTAAGGCACTCCAGCACCGTGAAGGGGAATAGTGGATGTGGCGATGGAGAGTGTCGAGGTCATTCTCATCCATGAACTCCTTCGTATATAGGCCAATGTGATACTGAACTCGGGGACACTCAACTGGCGGACTAAACCGCTGAGACGGAACTGGACCGTTCCAGGATCATCAAAGTTGGTCATAAGGTCTGAAGATGGAATGTTGAGCAGAGTTCCAACATGAGCTCAAGATACGTCAGCTCGACGATCTCAAAGAAGAGCCCTCATGGGTCAGTCGACAGGAGGGCCCAGACCGTGTTGGCAAGTTGAATCTATTCTAGTGCGGCCCAATGGATACACCGACCCACTTCTAAGGGTCGGGCCCGTAATATCTGAAATGGTTCCTCCTGATTACCTGGTGGAAATTGGAGGAATGGGTGTCTGATCTCTGAAGTAGGACCCGAGAAGGATGATGCTCCTTTTCTTTTCTTTGATGCGAGAACTGCAGTCTATTTGCCTCATGGATTTGACATAATGTGCTTGCGAAAATAATTCTAAAATTTAGTTGGGGGGATCGACATAACAGGCAAATGAGGAATAAATAATATCTAAGTTAGGCTCAATCAAGCAACGAAATAAGTAGAATGTGAATAACTACTAAATATAGACTAATAAATAATGGGTAAGCATAATATGAATAACAGAAGATTATGACCCTAAACTCAAAACAATGCTAATGTTCAAGACTAAATGGAGCATAGATATAGTGTGATCAACCAAGTTCAACTTAAGCACCGATAATCACTAAACAAGTAAAATTCTAAATAAATAGTAATAAAAATCAATTCTTTGCTCATAAACATAAAAATAACTAAGTAAAAATGGAGAAAAAGAGGGGAACAGACGATGGGCAGTGGTGAGTCGGCTAGGGGCAACGGCGGCGACCTGAGGCGTGTACGTCGGGCTGACCACAGGCGTGGAGGTGAGCCGTGTGGTGAAGGTAGAAGGGAGAAAAAGAAGGGAAAAGAAAGGGAAGAAGAGAAAGAGTGGTAGGAAAGGAAAGAAAAATAGAAAGGGAAGAAAAGAGAGGGGGAAAGTGAAAAGAGATGGGAAATAAGGTAAAGGAAGGAAGAAAATGAAAGAAAATGGGGGGTTTAGGGTGCTTAAAGGTGGCCGATCGGTGGTGGGGAAGGGTTGTGCGGCGACTAGGGTTAGGTTTTGGGGAAAGGGATGATGAATAGTGAGGGGTTTATATAGATATTGGGGCACACGCCGCAAAGCACACGCCAGTGTACCCGATTTTAGCTTTGTGTTTTTGTGATTTTCGAATTTGAGCGCTTCTAAGATTCAGCCCACGCCCGTGTTCTTTGGGCGTGTTGGTGCACACGGTCGTGTCGCATAACCATATGCTACATCGTTCACTTCTCCCACGCCGTGTATATGTGCCTACACCCGTGTTAATTTGACGGGATCGGCCACGGTTGGAGACCATGGGTGTGTCGTACCCCTGTGTTGATTCCTTATTCCTACCATGACTTATAGGCACGAGCATGTCGCACACTCGTGTTGAATTGGTAGGATTGGCCACGGCCATGTCACACGGCCGTGGTGACGTATCACATCCCGTGTTTGGTGAAATTTTTTCTCTGTTTTCACACGACCTAAAGCACGCTCGTGTGCTTGGCCGTGTAGATGTGAAAAACCTGTGTTCAAGGACTCAGTTAGTGATTTAGATGTTAAACACTAAAATTAAAAGAAATTAATACCGTAAGTACTCGGGTTACCTCCCGAGAAGCGCTTGTTTATAGTCTAACCTCGACTTACCTCGATTTCGTGTGGTAATGGTGGTGCAAGAAGTTCACACTCCTCATTCCTGTTATCAGTTTTATAAAAATAAGATTTAAACGAGTACTATTTACCTTAAACGTGCCAAATTTGGAATGAGTTACCTCGACTGTACCGTATAGGAAGGTGTTAAGTACCGTAAAAGGGATTGCACCATTCGGTTCAGAAGTGGCAATACGTGGGTCTGCTGCATCTAATAGTACATTGTCTCCAACCTTAAGTTGATTTGGTGAAAAATCGAGTTCGTCATGGTGTGGTTTCGATTTATCATGTGTTCTCAATTTCTATTCTGTCATTCATCTAATTTCTCGATCTGTAGCCTTCATTCTTCATAGATAGGTCCCTTGTTGTTACGTAAACATAGCTCATTTATGCTTTTCGAACGTGTTTCCTGCACAGAAGGTTTCACCACATGATCAGTATCAGTAGCATGATTTATACAACCACCCTCGATTTTCAGTGTGTTACTTGAATTACGAGCTTGAAGAGTGATTGTTTCATCACCCACATGAAGTGTGAGTTCACCTGTACCAACATCAATAATGGTTCTAGCAGTTGCTAAAAATGGCCTTCCTAAAATTAAAGGCACGTCACTGTCCTCTTCTATGTCTAGAACAACGAAATCAATTGGGAATATAAATTTATCAATTTTGACAAGTACATCTTCAATGATACCCCTAGGAAATATAATGGTTTTATCTGCCAATTGAATGCTCATCCTAGTTTGTTTGGGTTTCTCGAGACCTAGTTGTTTAAACATTTTATAGGGCATGATATTAATACTAGCCCCCAAATCAACCAAAGCATTGTTAACATTTAAACTACCAATTAAACACGGAATCGTAAAACTCCCTGGATCTTTCAACTTGTTGGGTAGCTTCTGTAAAATGGCTGAGCAAACTGCGTTCAACTCCATATGCGACGCTTCATCCAATTTCTGCTTATTTGCTAAAAGCTCCTTTAAAAATTTCACTGCGTTTGGCATCTGTGAAAGAGCTTCAATAAACTATAAGTTAATATGTAATCTCTTTAACAATTTAAGGAATTTACCAAATTGTTCATCAGTACAGTCTTTCCTTGTCGTGTTGGGGTATGGTACTCGAGGTTTGTATTCTTCACTTACCAGTTTTTGCTTACTGTGGTTTACCTCACCTTTATCTTCACTTACCACAATTCCTTGCCTCGGTTCTGGTTTAGGCTCAACTAACCCTTCTTCATCTCGAATGTTAATTGCATTGAGCTGTTCCCTTGGGTTAGATTCAGTATTACTCGGTAAGCTACCTTGTGGTCATTCAGGAATTAATTTGGCAAGCTGGCCTATCTAAGTTTCAAGCCCTTGGATAGACGCTTGCTGATTCTTAAGTGCTGTCTCGGTATTCTGAAAATGAGTTTCTGACACCGAGATAAATTTTGTTAGTATCTTTTGAAGGTTTGGCTTCTTTTCTTACTGGTAAGGCGGTTGTTGAAAACACGGAGAATTTTGTGGTCTTTGATTTCCTTGGCCACCCCACGAGAAATTGGGATGGTTCCTCTAACCTGCATTGTAAGTGTTACTATACAGGTTATTTTGAGGTCTAGAGTTATTATTACCTACATAGTGGACTTGTTCCTCCTCGATGCCAGGGTTGAAGGATTGATATTCTGTGTGTACTCCTCCTCCACTTGAATCACACCTCATCACTGGATGTACCTGCGTGGAACCAAGTAAACTGTCAATCTTTATTCAATAGTTCTACCTGATTTGATAGCACAGTAACCGAGTCGACGTTATAAACGCCTGCTGTTTTGGTCGGCTTAGTCCTCATGACTTGCCACTGATAATTATTCAGTGACATTTCTTCAATAAATTCATAAGCCTCTTCAGGTGTTTTGTTGTTAATGGTTCCACCAGCGGCGACATCAATCATCTATCTCGTCGAGGGGTTCACACCATTGTAAAACATTTGAACTTGCAGCCACAGAGGTAACCTATGGTGAGGGCACCTTCTCAATAGATCCTTATATCTTTCCCATGCATCGTAGAGTGGTTCTAGATCCATCTGCATAAAAGAAGATATATCATTTCTCAATTTAGCCGTTTTAGCCGGAGGAAAATATTTAAGAACTTTTCGGTCATTTGTTCCCAAGTAGTGATTGAACCCCGTGGTAACGAGTTCAACCACTGTTTAGCCTTATTCCTCAGTGAAAAGGGAAATAACTGAAGGTGAATGGCATCATCAGAAATGCCATTTATCTTAAATGTGTCGCAGAGTTTCAGAAAATTTGCCAAATGAGTATTTGGGTCCTCATCTTGCAAACCATCAAACTGAACAAATTGTTGTATCATTTGAATTGTGTTAGGTTTCAGTTCAAAATTATTTGCAGCAACAGCAGGCCTAACTATACTCGATTTAGTTCCCGTTAAAGTAGGTTTAGCATAATCATACATAGTACGTAGAGCAGGATTCTGATTTACTGGATCAGCAGCAACAGCTGGAGGTAGCGGATTATTCTGATTATCAGCCATCTCCTCGGTTGTAGTGGGAGTATCATTCTCTTGCCCTTCCTCTATGTATTGTAAGCTTCTCCTAAATTCTCTTCGGTTTCTGCGAGCTGTGCTTTCGATCTCACTATCAAAAAGTAAAGGTCCCGACGGGTTTCTTCTAGTCATAAACTATAAAAACCTGTTAGAAGAAAATAAAAGAAAATTTAGTAAAAATAAAAATAAAATTAAAATTAAATAATAAATAATAAATAATGGCTAAAGTAATAAAAATTGAGTGTTCCTAATATTTTAGTTCCCCGGCAACAGCGCCAAAAACTTGATTGTCACTCGCGATAAGTTTTAATATTTATAATTGATCGTACTTGAAACTAACTATTATCACGATGAAGGCAAGCGTACCTATCAAACAGTAATATAGTTTATAGCAAGACCGGATGTCGAACCCAAAGGAACTAAAAGTACTAGTATTAACCTTCTTTTTATTATCTAGCCTAAGAATAAGGGGAGTTGTTTTATTTAAATTAATTAACTAAACTAAGAATGCACAGAAAGTAAATTGGGGAAATACTTTTGGGAAAACTGATTGATTTAGACAATACCTAAGGAAGAATCCACCTAGACTTCACTTGTTATTCGACTCCGAATTAGACGATTTATTCACTTGATTTGATCCGTAGAAACCCCTAATTTATATTATTATCCCTCTCGAGACTAATAACGTCTAACCCTAGGTTGATTAATTGAAATCTCTTTCTAATTAAAACCCCTAGTGTTGCGTTAACTCGATCTATGGATATCCTTATTAGATTTGACTCTAATCCGACAGATTTATGTCGTCCTATCTCTAGGATTGCATGCAACTCCGCTTAATTATGAATGATCTACTCTTAGACAGGGACTATCCATCCTCTAAATAAGCACATCAATACTTGAATCAATATCCTGGAATATTAAAATAAGAGTTAAGAACATAATTAAGAACAAATCAAGTATTTATCATATAGCTCAGAAAATATTAACAAGATCCGTCTTAGGTTTCATCCCCATTAGGTATTTAGGGGATTTAGTTCATAATGATAAAAGAAAACATCTCAGAAGGATAATAATGACAAAACCTAAAGAAAACCCAAAAACTCTAAAGGAAATTGAAGGGAGATCTTCAGTCTTGAATGAGAATCCGGCTTCTGAGATGGATCAATCGGCTTTCTTCTAGTAATTCCTTACTTCCTACTTTGTGTGTCTCTTTAATCCTCTTTTTGGGTCTTTTAAATAGGCTTTAGAATGCTTTCAAACCCTTAAAATTGCCCTTTTTCGAATAGAACTCAACTTGGGCCCGATAGGGCCACGGCCGTGTGCCACGCCCTTGTGCAAATGCTTCAAACCGTGTTCAAGGTTGTGAAATAGACACACCCATGTTGGAGTGGCTTTAGGCCGTGTTCAAGACTGATAAAAAGACACGGGCGTGTGGTCTACCCATGTGAGGAAGTCTAGGCCTTGTTAATTTCTCATGTTGGCCTATTTTTTCCGTTTTTGGCCCGTTTCTCATTCTTTTTACTTTCCTATGTTCTCCTAAGTATAAGATATGAAATTAAAGGATTAGGAGCATCAAATTCCACAAATCTAATGATAATTCATCCAAAAATGTGCTAAGCATGGGATAAAAATATGTATAAATTACGACTTATCATGGTAGAAAGGAAGGAAGGACTGAGGTGAAATTTTACCAAAAGATAATTGTGAGTCATCCAAGAAATTAAAAAAGATGATGAAGGATAAAATGCCAATTAGTCAAGTAGATTTTTTTTAGATATAATAATTAGGGGTTAAAGTGTAAAGATGGATAGCTAGAGGACTTATTAGTAATTTGACCATTTTAATTAAAAATCATGAGATATTTTAGTATAATTGTGTAGAAAAGAAGAGAAAAAGATGAAACAAGTCAAATCATGACCCCCTTTTTCACCTTCACCAATCTTTTTCTTTTATCCCAAACAAGTCCTTCCACCATTGTTGAACAAATCCAAGCTTAAAACCTTCCTTTTCTTTAGTGTTTCCTTAGTAAAAATAATAAAGAAGTCTAATGAGCACCTTAGTTTCATGAAAAGAGTCTCTATAGATGTGTTAAAGGAGAGAGAAAGTAATAACTAGTTATTTAATCTCAAGGGGTTAAGGTAGGGGATGATAAAATTTTCATGCCATACATGTTTGTTCCTATTAAATAGCATAGAAAAGTCACTTGATTATAGTTTTTAAGATGCAAATGTTATATGTTTGTTATGAAATGGAAGAAAAAGAAAAGAAAGGAGAATACCAAATTGAAGGAAAAGGAAAAGAGAAGGCTAATGACTGAGAAGAGGAGAAAATACATCATCTCAACTTTTTTTGTAAGTACTACAAGGAAAATTATTTATTTTCTTTAATTTTTAATAATATAGTATGCTAATTAGTTTGAATAATTATGATTTCATGTTGAATAAAAGGATTTAATTGTGAAAATCATGAAATAGGCTATGTGAATATGAAGAAGAATTACAAAGTGGTATATAACAATGTATTTAGATGTCCATTTTTGTGAACGAGAAGAATGTAAAAAAATTTCATAAAGGCTTGATATTTATGATTTAAGAATTTATTTGCAAAGAAATGGAAAATGAACATATTATTGTCCAAATAGAATAGTTATTTGTTATAATCCAATTCAGATGCTCAAGTAGACCGAGCTAGAACTATTGGGATATTAGTGACATGTCATTAAGGAATCTCAACGCGCTCTCCGATTTTAACACATTAGTGCTATATGTGTAGCACCTCGGTGCTCTCTGTTTATTAGTGCATAAAGATGCACCTCTGTATTTATTCTGTATATCTTGAATGTTCTACGTAGTCTACTATGGGTAAAGGTTATGAAATGTAATCAAAACGAACAATCAAAGTATTGTGGTAAGTTCAATAACATTCAAAAGTAAGTTTGATTTTGATGAGGTAAAGGTATGATTGTAGAAATGTGCATGTATGTAAATATGTTTTAAATTAGTAAGTTTAGATACAATGTTATTTTCTTTTTTTATCTTGTAGTGCTTACTAAGCATTCACCGGTTTAGCACGTTTATTTCAACGTGTAGGTACAGTTAGATTCGTTGAGTTAGAGCCGAGGTTGTTAGTTGCCCATCTCATCATATTGCCATGTCCAAAAAAGTAAGTATTAATTTTGGTATAGAATAGCATATACATAGCTATTATGTTATGAGTCTAAATATGTAAGATTAAAACGTAAATCTAGCAAACTTTGTATCTTTTGGTGGAATTGCTTTAAAACTTAATGTGCCTATGAAGTATGGTAATATGTTAAAATTATGAAAGACTTTTATGCTAAATTGGTGATTAGGTTGAGTTCAAATTGAACTTTACTTGCTGGGACTAAGTAGTGGACATGGTTCCCGAGAGTTACACGACCTTGTGATAGACATGGGCTAGTGGCACGGCCGTGTGACCATTAAAAAGAGGTTAATTTTAGAACCATACATTTCCTGTTTGTTACACCGGCTAGCCACACGGCTGTGTGACTCACACGAGCCAATTATACGACCGTGTGAATATTGGAGATAATGGTTATTATCATACGGCCTTAGAGACTTACACGGCCGTGTGCCCTATTTTTCTCAAAATTTTATTTTTGACCTTTAATTATTGTTTTAAACGCGGAATTGATTTAAAAATAAATTATTGGATTCAAGTCTAATCTTGGTAATGGATATTTAAATACTCAACAAGTAATACTTCAATTATAATGAAGGAAAAGTTAAATGGTGGATCTAATACTCAATGTAGCATTCCTACACTTGATTCGGTTATCGGGTCGGGTATAGGGGTGTTACATTTGTGCTCAATATTTGTGGTTTCCACATACATACGCATATGATAGAATTTCTAATTTTCTTAAAAAAATTAAAATTTTTCAACAAATTATTTTTGGATATAATTGGAAAGAATTGTTTAAAATAATTAATAGCAAATAAATGTTTAATACAAATTTTAAATTACCAATAAAATTTTCAAAATCCTAAAAGACAAGATATATGATGCGTTTAATCACAGTTAAACTTATTAACTGCATACAATAACAATGATGCCAACTAAACTAATACTTAATCTATAAAAAAGCTATAATAAAGAAAAAAAAAACTTTTGAAGTATTGTATAAAAAAAAGCAAATATAATAAGATTAATATTTAAAAATAAATAAACTTTTGAGGCATAAAACACTTTCTTTAAGATTTTATCATGCCTTTCGGATAAAGTAAAGTCGTGAAATAATCAGAATAATAAAAACAATTGATTATATATAATTTTTTATAAGCATTTAATTATTAACATAAATTATGTATTTTTCATTTTTAATCAAGGTAACATTACTTTCATTAAATCTTATATCACAATTATTAATATAAATTGTATTTTTGTGTAGCGTAATTATTCAAAGTATTGCTCTTTTAATGCACTAGAAAAAGTAAATCATATATTTTAATAATTGGAAGCTCAAGAATTCAAGTGCCTATATAATATAAAAACTCACAAAATGGGCTTACCGCATTCTTTTTTGTTTATTCATAAATAATTTATATTTATGTCTTTGAATATATTGGTATCACGAATTAATTCAACACACATTAATTTAATTAAAAAATTTACTTTAAAATCTTATTTTAATAAATGATTTAATATTAATATAATAATTTGTTAATTTTATACGAAATATTTAAATAAAAAATAAAAATGGAATATTTATGAATTAAAAAATATTAAGAAATATTTATTCATAAATAACTTAATAATGATTTTTTTTATAAATTTAATTTTAATATTATGCCTTTCTTTCAATATAACAAAATCTAATTTATTTTTAACATTTTCAAGTAATATGAAATTAAAATCAATAATATTACAAACTACTAACACAATTTTGGCATATCAAACAATTTTCTTTTTAATCAAAATATTCTTTTACGTAATACCTCCAAAATTCAAATATAAATTCTTTTTTTTTTAAAAAAAAACAATGTATTTTAGTAGTAACAATATATCAAAGAAGAACATGTGAAGAATGAACAACAATATGGTGGAATGATGATGTAATGTCACTATTACAAAAGTAATGAGTAGCTAGCATACCAAAATTAACACAATGAAGAGCGCAACTACTTAGCTCATAATTTATGCTTAAACCTCAAATTTAATTGGAATTTGGCTAAAAATATCATTCTACTAATAGTTGGATTGAAATTTGGGTTAAATTAGCTATTTATATACCAAACCAAAAAAAAAAAATTAATTGGCCAAATATGTCAGTTTTTCTTTAAATTTTATGAAATAAATCATTTTTAGAGAGTGTGCGTGAAAGCACATACAGCTGAATGTGTGAAAGCACATACAGCTGAACACACTTTCTCTTTAAGCCGTATTTTCTAACTTTTTTAATATAGTTAGTTTCTTTGGTCAAATGATTAAATGTTAGTGGTTTTGTCTTTTAGTTCTGGGTTTGATTCCTCTCCCACCTACATTCGTATTTTTTATTTTATTTTGTTTTAAGCATTTTATTATTTTTAATTAATGTTTTTAATATATTAGCTTATTTGGTTAAATAATAATGATTTCATCCTTAAGTCTCAGGTTCAATTCCTCTTTTAAACACATTTCTAATTTTTATTTCATGTTGCTTCAAGCTTTTTTTTAATTAATAAATATTTTGTTTTCAATTTTTTTATTTTTAATTCATCTTTTAAATTAATAACTCTTTTATTCATAAAATTAAATAATAAATATGTAATCAAATATTTTTATGCGTGAAATATTTCAATTAATTATTTTAAAGATCATTATGTTTATATTTTAAATATTTTAAATACACATACAAAAATATATAATACTAAAATATACTACATTCATGATATGATTGAAAAATAAATATTACACATATAAAAATTATTTTTACTAAAACTAAAGGCAGTTGTAATAATTATTTGATTTTATAAATAAAAGAGTTATTAATTAAAAAGATGAATTAAAAATAAAAAAATTGAAAATAATATATTTATTATTTAAAAATAAAAAAATGAAACAATATGAAATAAAAATTAAAAATGTGTTTAGAAGAGGAATTACACCTAGATTCAAGGATGAAATTATTATTTAATAATTTAACCAAAGGATTTGATATGTTAAAAATATTAATTAAAAATGATAAAAAACTTAAAACAATATAAAATAAAAAATAAAAAAGTGGGTGGAAGAGGGATAAAAATTAAGATTTAAGAACAAAACCACTAATTTTTAACTATCTATTTAAATAAATTAATTATATTTAAAAAGTCAGGAAATACAACTTAAAGAAAAGTGAGTCCAACTGTGCAGAAAACACCCGAGATGGATGTGCTTTCACGCTATCTCTCCAAAAATAACATATTTTTTTTAATTTTTAAAAAGTCAACCTATTTGGCCAATTAACTTTTTTTTTTTTTTTTGCATATATGACTAGTTTAGCGTGAATTTTGACCTTTTTAATAAAAAAATAGATAAATTAGTATATGTATGTCAAATTAAATAACAAATTATTTTTTTTGTTAAAAGTTCTATTTATTTTTACTATTAAAAATGAATCTATATATGTTAGCATAATATACATACAGTATGTAAAGTATTATTATTAGAATTGTACCAGTTTTTAACATTATAAATGGATAAAATATAAAAAAATTAAAAAAATTTGACTAACATAAAAAGGAAACAAATTCATTGGGTTTTTTACCTCAATATTATAATAAAAAAAATTATACACGAAAATGGGTTGTCAGCCAGATTAATTACGAAAATGGTATATTTTTTTAGGTCGTGCCTACCTGACAGGCGCAACCTGTGTATATGAACGGGAAAAGCATACATACATGTTGCCCCTATCTGACAGGCTCAACTAGTTGAGCCTATTTGACAAGCACGACTAGTTGTGCCTTTTTGGTAGGCGCAGCTGGTGGGGCCCACATGCTTAATTTTTCTCTTATGTATTGCCCTAAAATCAGATGAAGAACATACAGAAAATTTAGCAGCAAAATAGAAGTAAGAAGAGAGGGAGAAGAAGGAAAGAAAGGAAAGCAAGAAGAATGATAAGGTATTTTAATTTATTTATTTATAAATAGAATGTAGAATTTCGTTAGAAATTTTATTATTTAAAAGTTTGTTAGATTAATAATTTTGTTAGCTTCTGAATGAAAATTTTTATATTAAAAATTTTATGTAACTTTTTTGCTATTCGAAACTATTTTGAGAATTTTGAATTTTTTTTAACAGATCTAATATTGAATATGGAGAATCAGTTTTTCGTATGCGTTTATTTTGATGGAGAAATTTTGACAACAAGCATAGGATGTATATTTGAATGTCGCAAACAAGTAGCAATGGTCGCTCTTTATTGTGGGACTTGGAGCAACCAAAATGCACCGATTCAGTTATTTGCTGAGTTAGCTGGTGTGGAGGAAACTGAAGATCCCACTCCATTAGGTGAAGAAGATGGAGCTCAAGAACCGTGTATGGTGGCTCTGGTATCATACATTAGTAGTCAATCAACTATACATGGGACCGACATTGATTTTAATGCTGCACCCAAGACTGCTGTAGTTGGTGATGATGTATACCATAGTAGTGATCCTTCTGATCATGAAGTCGATAGTGAAAGTGATTCCGACGTGGATGAGGTCCCGGATGATATTGACGATGCAGGCGTGAATGAGGAAGTAAATGTTAATGCGTCTTCAGTCGGGAACTAGATTCGTCGTATTGTGATACATAATAATCCTGAGGCACACATGTCTCGGATAGACCCCGATGCGGCGCATGTAGCCGAGTTCCCAAAGTACCTGAAATACAATCTGCTTATCGGATGGCTGTATATTCTGATCCTGAGGAGTTGTTCGTGGGCCAGAGATTCAAAAATAAAGAAGAGTGCGTATTTGCCATTAAACGGTATAGTATGAATATATCAGTAGACTACAAAGTAGTCGTGTCTAAACTGACATTATATATTGGAAAGTGTTGGAAGTCGGCAGAAGGTTACAATTGGCGGATACGAGCTGCATTTATCCAAAAGTCGCAGATGTAGGAGATACGAAAATTTGTTAGGCCTTACACATGTACTTCATCACGTATGACAGAAGATCATTGAAAACTTGATTCCAAAACTATCTGTACGTGCATCATGCCAATGGTTGAAGATATGCCGACCATTAAAGTTTCGATACTGATTGCTGAAATACAGGCACGATTCCAGTATCAAGTGTCATACCGGAAGGCATGGATAGCTAAACAAATGGCAATGGAGTAATTGTACGGAGATTTCGATGCATCATATAATGAGTTTCAGGGATGGATTGCCGCTATGAGGGAGTACGTACCAGGGACTGCCATTGAGTTGCAGACACGACCTTATTACGACCCGGATGAGCAACTACAACCGAGAAAAAGGATTTTCCAATGGATGTTCTAGACGTTTGATCCATGTGTATGTGCATTTCCCCACTGCAAGCCATTTGTGCAAGTAGATGAGACATGGTTGTACGGTAAATATACACAGATCTTACTTCTTGCGATTGCTCATGATGGGAATAATAACGTGCTCTCGATTGCGTTTGCCATTGTAGATAAAGAGAATATGGAGTCGTGGGAATTCTTCCTTACAAACCTGCAGAGGTATGTTATTAGTAATGATAGTATTTGCATCATCTCCGATATAGGGAAATGATTAATTGCCGCAATTAGGCGTTCCGGTGTGCCATAGAGATCTGTTTATTGCATACAGCACATTGTGTCTAACTTCCATCGAGATTATAAGAATACAGACTGGAAGAGACAAGTTGTGAAAATGGGTAAAGAATAACCTTATCCTTTCAATATATAACCTAATGTTTTGTGATGAGACTGTAACTTATATTTTCTTAATACATACACAGCGTACGAGCTTGAGCCACACATTTTCCGAAAAAGGATGACTTGACTTGAGAATGACATGGAAGGTCAAACGAACACATCTTTCCGACAATGGTTGGGTACCATGGAGCAGTGGCAATGGGCTCAAAGTTTTGACGAAGGCTTTCGTTACGGTCAAATGATCACAAACTTGGTGGAGGGCATCAACGCTGTGTTATTAAAAACACGACATCTTCCGATTTCATCTGTCTTCTCGGCTGCATTCTACAGGTGGACTACCTTGATGCCAAGAATGGGTCAGCAACAAGTCAACCAGATGGAGGCAGGACACGTGTTTGTCGAATATGTCAGGGATACAATGGTTGCAAACCGTCGGATGGCGAGGTTGATGAATGTAGAAGTATATTTACGACGTAATAAAACGTTTCGTGTTACAGAAACCATCAGTCATCGACCCGGTATACCACCTAGGTCCTACGGAGTTGATCTCTGAAATAGACGGTGTGATTGTAGGAGGTTCTAGACACTTCATTATCCTTGTGCACATGTTGTAGCAGCTTGTGCTAAAGTCTCGTTCAATGTAGATCAATTTATCGATGAAGTGTATACCCTCGAATGCACGTTGCGTGTATGGGAGAATGAGTTTCCCGTACTTCCTGACCTATCTACTTGGGAGGTTCCCCCGACGACAATCGAGCTTGTCCCAGACAAAGGGTTACGTAGGAACTCAAAAGGTCGTCCGCAATCATCTAGAATCCGTAACGAAATGGACATTAGAGAGAAATCTGATAGGAAGTTGTGTGGAGTATGCAGATTACCCGGTCATAATCGGAATAAATGCCCGCTCCGAAACTACCATATTGGACAATCGTCACGATCGGATAGAAATTAAGATTTTGTTAATTACATGTTGGAAGAAAAAGTCTCGCCGAGTAGCATTAAATGGATTTTTTAAGCATTTTAAAATTGATTATTTTTAATACCCTTCTTTTTTTTGCAATTATGTACTTCAACCCAAGCAAATCCAAAATTCGCCTTCGAAGCACATGTTTATATACAATTTACATACTTACTCCGGGTGAAGCACGACTATTTGTGTTCATACATACTTAACTCAGATTTATTATGTGTTTCATTTACTATTATAATTACGTTCTTCAATCGGGGGAATGATGACTATCCTTTATAATTAAATGATAAAAAACTCATTACATAAATAATCATTACATAATTTGCCAAAAATAAATTAAATTGATAAATAAAATGCCAAAAAATTTATTACATAAAAAAGGAAGTTATTTATATTACAAAACCCCCTAAAATTGATGGTTTGATGGTGTGGTTCTAAGGGTATATTTTTGTGGAGCCCGACGTTCACATTGCGGACGACTACGGCGATCAACGTTCTCTTCATCTATATGTGGGGGTGTGTGAAACATAGAAGAAAAATCATATGTCTCAAATGCCACCGATAAACTTGAGCCGAGAGGAGTAGAATATGGCTATAGATATGGGCCGGGAGGAGTAGAGTACGGCAGTGGATACGGCTCTGGAGGAGTTGAGTACATGGGTGGATACGGGCCGGAAGGAGTAGAGTATTGAGATAAATATAAGCCAGGATGACTGGAGTACTGAGGTGGTAGTGGGCTTAAGATATCAAACTCTGAATGATATCCGTGGCCTGAGGAGCCCGAAAAATAGTCATCGCCCCCTAAATCTGGATGATAAGAACTACCTCCAGAGTGTAGTTCTGGCTCTAGCTCCTGCTTTGGCTCCGGCTCTAGTGCATGATGCAGATCTCGAAGATATTGCCCAATTCGTGTCGTATGCGGGGGGACTACTATCGACCGCCCACCAAACAAAAATGGTTTCCCTATCTCACAGTACCACTGTAGGTACTGTAACGAGGGCTGCAGATTCAAGCCACGATCCATCTGAGGTACCCTCCCAAACCGGTTGTTCCACATTGTAACATATTCTTCATGCTCATCTCTCCAATCAAGCCCATGCCTCCCCCTCCTAGTCATCCCATGGATATCCCCCAATTTACTGGCGGACTCGGGATATATTGAATGCAACCGAACTGCCGAAGTACTCGATCGCCATGATACCACTCCACTATCTGAAAATTGATAACGGGTGCGCTAATGCACCAAAAGTTTGAGTGGATGCGGGCAGACTAGGGAATAACCGCCATAATTTCTAGAAGAGAATATGACATCCAAATGAACTGCACAGTTAATCACATTTTTTATATTAACGTAGGTCGAGTGAAATAAAATAATAAAATAAAATTGATATTGGAAAAACTTACCCCCTCTCTAGAATGATTCTCGATCATCAAACGGTATATCGGAACCATGTATGACCTTTCGATACCTGGATTTGTGCTCCATCTAAGAAAAAATTGTTAGAACAACATAATCCGAAAAAAAAGTCAACTAATTGTTATAACGCATAAAAATTCATCACCTATTAACGAGTGGCAATATATATGATTGGTGACTAATTGATGCCAAGAATGGCATCCGGTAAAGTGCCCACGACTGTAGTAGTATGAGGCATCCGCCTATGTCCATCGCAGAAGGATCTGTCGTCTGACAAAGTTCTCGATACAACATGGCTAACACTGCGGACCCCCAACTGTATGAACGAGTGTTATGCAAATTAGATAATAGGGGTAAGTAAATCAAGTGAACAGTACTGCCGTTTGATTCTGTCATAAGTACACCCCCTATAAGGTGCATAATGTAAGCTCGAACGGCCTGCATCACCTCCCGTTCATTGGTAGTACTCGGCAAATACTCAAAATTGGCCTTTAGCCATGAAAACCTCAAACTGGCAAATTTCCCCTCACTTGGCGAGCGTCCAAGTAATTCATAGCAAAGGGTTGTCGGCCTGGAGATCGAACTTACGCCCGTGACTGCGTTCCTGTCGATGGGGAGCTCGAGCTGTACTGCAACGTCTTCTAGAGTGATGGTGCACTCCCCGCACAGCAAATGAAATGTGTGGATCTCTGGACGCCATCGCTCGACTAAAGCGGAAATCAAGTCATATCGCAGATCAAAAGTCCGGATCAATGCTGCTGATCCGAACCTGGCTAACTCCAAGAACGGTATTAGACGTTCATCTAGCTGAAACCCTATACTATTAACATGGCCTCTCAATACGTGGTACGGCTCCTGACATTATTATATTAGCGAAATAGTTAATACAATATAATTTAATTCAACAAATAACATGACTATGAAATAAAAATTTTATTACCATCTCCTTAATGGTACTTGATATGTGATTTGTATTATCAATCAAAGAACCCATTTGTTACAAATCTGCAATTAAAAAAAATTGAATTCATTTTTTCTTATTTCAAAAGATACAATAAATTATTTCAAATTTTAGAAACAAACACGGTAAATATCTCATAATTTCTCATTTTTTACCTACAATTTTTTTTATGTTAGATAACAACAATAATATAATTAAAAACATATAAACTATTTAAATATAAAAAACATACGAATTAAAAAAAAAAAAAGAACTAGAAACATACCTAATTAGAAGAACTTCCAAATAACCTATAAAATTATATAACAACAAATTTAATCAACATTTTAATAAATCAATAAAAATTATCAAATAAATATATAATAATATAAATTACATTATATAAAAATTACATTAAAAAATCACAAAACACTAAACTATAAACACTAACAATTTATAATCATATACTAACACAAAATAACTACAAAATCATTTTTTTAAATACATTACTAAAAAAAAAATCACAATACACTAGTACACACTAAACCACTAAACACTAACAATATATAACCTTATCTTAAATTACTAATAAAATAGCTATAAAAATATTTTTTTAAAATATATTACTAAAAAAAATCACAATACACTAATACACTAAACCACTAAACACTAACAATTTATATAACCTAATCTTAAATTACTAATAAACTAGCTATAAAAATATTTTTTTTAAATATATTACTAAAAAAATTACAATACACTAATACACTAAACCACTAAACACTAACAATTTATATAACTTAATCTTAAATTACTAATAAAATAGCTATAAAATTATTTTTTAAAAATATATTACTAAAAAAATCACAATACACTAATACACTAAACTACTAAACACTAACAATTTATATAACCTAATCAACTATAAAATTATTTTTTTAAAAATATATTATTACTAAAAAAATCACAATACACTAATACACTAAAAACTAACAATTTGTAACCTAATCCCATAAATTATTAACAAAACAAATAACTATAACAAAATACAAAAAAACTAATAATTTGTAACCTAATCATAAACTACTAACAAAATAATTATACAATTTTTTTAAAAAAATTTACATTGCTAAAAACTCATAAAACATCATAATTTTATAATAAATTACTAAAATAATACATTACCCTTTTTTTTCTTCTTCTTCCTTCTTCTTCTCCTTCTCCTTTCTTTCTCACAATCGATGGCTGCTTCAATATGGGGGGACCATGCTTATAAGGTCTCCCATAAAGTTTTTTTTTTCCATGAGTGATATGACTCATGCATGGAGAAAAAATGGGCAGCATGCAGGGGCAGCAAAAGCAACGGCAGCAGCAGCAGGTGGAGCGGCAACAGCAACAATAGGTGGGGGTGTTGCACCTACCTGACAGGCTCGACTCGTTTCGGATATTTTTTATCCGTATAAAACCCATATTTTTACATTTACATTAATATAAATATTAAAAAAATAATATAATAATAAATTTTTAAACTAAAAAAAATTAATATTAAAAAAATCGGTTACGCCTGTCAGGTAGGCACGACCTAAGAAAAATATCATTTTTATAATTAATCTGGCTGACAATCTATTTTCGTGTATAATTTTTTTTATAATATTAAGGTAAAAAACCCAAATTTATTCATCTATTAAACAAAATAAATAAAATACAATCTCATAACATTCTCTAATTATTTGGATTAATTGGGTTAAATAATTGAGGCACCATCAGCCTGTATGAATCATGAGACGTCTAAGCTTAGCTGGCTGTGTTTGAAATGTTGATAAGCGTTGCAACGTGAGGATCTTAGGGTCTCTGCTCTGCCCCACTCACGGGCTACTCTATTTTCTAAGCCTAACCAATTAGAGTTTGACTAATGTTTGACTTCCATCCCTCCTTACATTTCACATGACTAATATTTGTCTCCTCTCCTCCTTGGTTTTATTTATTACTCAAACTGAGTTTTCCATGCAGTCACCTATGTCTTCGCGCCTCTGTTTACCAAATCTATTTACCATTTCAAGTTAAGGAATTCTTTTATATTTGGGTTAAACCACAATTTCTTCTTCGGTTGAACAATTATTCTTAAACTATTTTTATTCAAATTTAATCTCTAAATTTGATAATTATTTTAATATTAATGCTTGAAATCTATGATTTTCAAATATTAATTTGATCAAAAAAGTTGAAAACCCAATGTAAAAATAGCTGTCAAATTCAGAATCTAACTTAAATAAAAATAAATTCAAATAATTATCAAATTCAAGAAAATAAAATAAAAAGAGAAAAATTATAAAATTGAAACCCAAAAATAAAAGAAGGTATGGTAAATGGGATTTTAGTGGGGTTAAATAGAAGAAATAAAATGAGTGGGGAATGGGAAGTAATCACTAATAAATATTAAAGGTCCAAAAAAACAAGCATCAAAATTCCTCCAAGTCCCCCCACAGCTTCACGTGACTCTTACAAATATAATGGTTAATGGGGGAAACAAAAGCGATGGCACAAACAGGAGGAACAATGCCCCAAACCATCCCCATACCTTTCCTTCTCTTCTTCTTCCTTACTTGTTTCTCTGAGCCTATAACTTACCCTCCCCAGACCAACTTAATGTTGCCATCCGACGCCGTTTCCATCCTCTCCTTCAAATCCAAAGCCGACCTCCATAACAAGCTTCTTTACGTTCTCAACGAGCGTTTCGACTACTGTCAATGGCGAGGCGTCAATTGCATTCAAGGCCGCGTTGTCCGCTTTCTCCTCCCCAATTTCGGCCTCTTTGGCACTTTTCCCGCCAACTCCCTCTCCCGCCTCGACCAGCTCCGTGTTCTCAGTCTCCATAACAACTCCCTCTCCGGTCCCATCCCCGACTTGTCCTCTCTTTACAACCTTAAGTCCCTGTTTCTCGGCCGCAACCATTTCTCTGGAACCTTCCCTTCTTCCATCTTGTTTCTTCATAGATTAACCTCCCTCGATCTTTCTTACAATGAATTGACTGGTCCCCTTCCAGTTAACTTAACCGCATTGGACCGGTTAAACATCCTCCGCCTTGAGTGGAACCGGTTTAACGGAATGGTCCCGCCTTTAAACCAACCGTTCCTACTCATCTTCAACGTTTCAGGCAACAATCTTACTGGAAAAATACCGGCCACGCCCACTTTATCCAAGTTCAATACGACGGCGTTCTCTTTGAACCCTCACCTTTGTGGGAAGATTATCAACAAAGCCTGCACTACGCGTGCACCGTTTTTCGGTTCTTCTTCAGCTTCGAGTCCGGCAGTGCAAAGCCCGAAGGCCAACTCCGGAGGGATTGTAGCTCTGCCACCGCCGCATTCACCAAAGAAGAAGCACCAGAGACCTGGGATGGTCCTTGGGTTTACTGTCGGCATTGCGTTGGTAATATTTTCAGTTTTGTTAGCTTTAGCTGTAGTTAAAAAGCAAAGCGGTAAAAAGAGAGTAGAGTCGAAAGAAACTAAGCCAACAACAGCTTCATCCGAGGCAACGAACTCAAAAACCCAAGTGGAAGGAGTTTCGGAGAGAAAATCAGTGATAAACGAAATTCAGAAGCTGAAAAAGAGTGGGAATTTGGTGTTTGTTGGTGGGGAGGTGGAAGGGTACAGTTTAGAGCAGTTAATGAGAGCTTCAGCTGAGTTATTAGGGAGGGGTAGCATGGGAATTTCGTATAAGGCAGTGATTGATGGGCAATTGATTTTGACAGTGAAGAGATTGGATGCTGGGAAAACGGCAGTAACCAGCGGTGAAGTTTTTGAACAGCATATGGATGCTGTTGGGGCGCTGAGACACCCCAATTTGGTGCCGGTTAGAGCTTATTTTCAAGCTAAAGGTGAAAGGCTTGTGATCTATGATTATCAACCCAACGGAAGCGTTTCCAATCTCGTTCATGGTATGCTCTTCTTTTTTTTTAATTATCCTTTTGTCGAGTTTTTGCTTCTGGGTTTTGTCAAGTGAGTTATGACCGAGTTTTATGGCATTTAGTTGCAGTTGCCCTTTGTAGGGTTTAAAGTGGGTAAAGAGAAAACTAAAGTGGGGCCTCTGTTTCTTTATTGTTGTTTGGTAATTGGTAATATTCTGGACCAATCGACCTTTGGATTCTGGATGAAGTTAAAGCTAAAATTATGGCGAAAAAGTAGTGAAAGTAGTGAGAAAAATGTTTCAACTTTTTAGGCTGACACCGACGATTCCAGCGATGTTTTTTTTATCAAAAGCTTGCAATTTGTCCATTGCAGGTTTATTCAGTTTTGTATATTTGAAGCTGTTAATTTGCTAATTGAATTATTTGCAAGGGTGGGCTTAGTTAGTACCTTAGACAAAGATTATTAGACCAATTCATTGCTTATAACAGATGCGAGACTAATGAATGAACAGGTTCAAGATCAACTAGGGCAAAGCCACTTCATTGGACATCATGTTTAAAGATAGCAGAAGATGTTGCAGAGGGCCTTGCCTACATCCATCAAGCATCAAGGCTTTTCCATGGCAACTTGAAATCGTCCAACGTCCTCCTTGGTTCCGATTTCGAAGCTTGCCTCACCGACTACAGCCTTGTGGTCCTTGCAGACTCTTCTTGTTTTACTGAAGATCCTGATTCTTTAGCCTATAAAGCTCCTGAGATTCGAAAATCCAGCCGCAGACTAACTCCCAAGTCGGATGTTTATGCCTTCGGTGTGTTTCTATTGGAGCTTTTGACAGGCAAACCTCCATCACGACATCCAGTGCTTGTGCCTCGGGACATGCTGGAATGGGTTAGAGCAACACGTGAAGATGATGGTGGGGAATATCACTGGCTTGGGATGCTTACTGAAGTTGCTAGTGTTTGTTGCTTGACATCTCCTGAACAACGGCCAGCAATGTGGCAGGTGTTAAAGATGATACATGAGATCAAGGAGAGTGCGATGATGGAAGATAGTGCATCTTTTGGTTACTCATAACGATCACGTTTTCAGTTCCATCTTTTGGGATTTATGGTATTTGGTTTTCAAACTCTCTTGTATATGATCTGATGTCATCTATTTACACGTGAGATTTATATCATATATGTAAATGATCAGCAAATTTTGATATCAGCTTTTGATGAAAAATTTACGTGTTGCATCTATGGAACAAGTTTTGACAAGATTAAATATGACACACACACACACACACACATATATATAAAAATAATAATAATAATAAATAAAAAGCCAACCATACACAATTTGTCAGGAAATTTCATTTTCATGATAACGAAGAAAAAAACATAACAGAAATCTACCAGTACTCTTCATGAACTCAGTCAAGCTATCAGCCATTTCCAGCACCCTCAAGGCCTACCAGTTTGCCGACATGCTTCAAAATGTGATGATTTAACCCTCCCCCAAAAATTTGAAACTCAAATATTAGCTACGGTTGGTAAAGATTATATGGCAAGCACTGACCTGTTTATTGCTATTTACAATCTGCCTGCATTGATAGACGAAAAAGAATAATACATGAAATGGGAATTTTCGGTCGAGCATAGACATCAGATTGGCTAATCAAGAAAACAACTAAAGGACACCAGGAGGAACCACAGAAAAAGAAAATTAATTATGTTGAATTAATTAAGACAGCAAATATGTGTATTCATCCAGGAGAATGAGCTAGCTATCTATAATCTATCAACCATAGCTTGGCTGTAAATACTGCAAGGACAGAAAACAATGTAGACGAATGAACTCAATCAGTGCATAAGGTCAGGTCACTAAAGCGCAAGGTAAGTGTATCGCCCAGACCAGGGATAAGAGAATATTTAATGTTTCTTATCATGTCAAAAAACGATCAACAAACTGGGACGGGAGTTACCTGCATTTATTTTCTCGGTAAACCATGCAGACCAGTTATGCCAGTCACGATTTATAGATGGTGAATATAAGCTTATCATATCAGTTCAATCAGAGCTTGCGCATGAGGCCTCGATCTCATTATTGTTTCATCACTGTGTTTAACCCATTCTGAGAGTTTCCATGGCTTCTGCCACTTCCATCTGAATTGAAGTAGCCACTGGTGATGACTTCTCTTCCACCTCCAAAGTTTTCCAGTCTGTCCCATGGCCGTTACTTTCTGTATTGACAAATGTTCCACTGGTACCATCTGCGCACACAATATCTCTACTTTCTGATCAAGCAGAAAGACAACAACCTAAAAGACCACATGCAGCAGATAATTTACCTTCCGCCTCAGATCTAGAAATGCTACTGTGTCTGTAATAGATCCATTAACAATCCCGGGTGTAAATTTCTGTAGCTTGGGGACTGGGAGTGACATTGGTGAAAGGGGGGAGCTTAAAACATCTGCAAAGTGTTTTGATGAACTGCGAGAATTCCCCTGTGGAATTACATTTATAGTGAGAATATAAAATTAAGAGTACATTATAAAGTTGAATATTGTTGGATTCCTGAACATTTAATTTATTTCTAGTGTTATTAGTGAGTGCTTAGTTGGTCAGGAGATGACTGCTTTTTCCTTTGTCAAGATTCTTAGGATCATCCATTTGATTTATTTGAGGTGTTATTGGTGAGTACCAAGAGTTGGTGTGAAGATGATTGCTTTTTCCTTCATCAAGTTTCATAGGATCATCCAACACTCATAATTCACAGATTACTAATGGACAAAGACATGAAATTATAGGTCATTTAGAAATCATCCCCACCTATCGAATTCTTGAAATATTACTAGGATTTTTGGACGTGAAATTAAATATTTTCAGTCCATACAACAGTTAATGGATGTTGCATGATTTGAGCCAAGTTTGAATGACATTTTTAGTTTATTAACATTAAACATTAAAAAGCAAAAATGGGAGACTACAAGATGATAATCTCACCGTAGCTGATGTAGCCAGGGCAATAACAACAGCTTGCTCCCTCATCTTTTGCTCCTTTACAAGCTCTTTTTTCTCTGCCTCACTTTTCCATAATAGAGCTGTGAGATCCTTCAATTGCTGTTTGAGGTCCTTAATCTCCAAATCATTCTTCTGCAACTGACATCTGTTCATACAAGTACCACGGAAATCAACATGCAGGTAGTAAGGTCATTGGGACTTGGGGTTAGTAAAAACATGCCTGTGTTTTCATTCTATATCCTGAATGTGCAAAAGCAGTAATCAACCCCAGTATCCATATTTTCTGTTTGTAGGTGTTTAGTGGGCATAAGGGTACATTTTTACTACCTTCTTGTATGTGTGCAGACAGAAAATGGGAATCTAGGCATTTCCAATATCTGAGTTAGGAATAAATCTTCAGCTGCATTTAACCATCTATATGTAACTATTTATCTCAATAAATTTTACAGATGGGCCATGTTACTTCAAGTGTGAGATAATCAATTCGACAGAAGAAAGGGCAAGTTAAAATGAAATATTATTCAGATTCTAGTTTGTATAAGCACCTTGATTCTGCGGTAGCATTAAACAGGTATTGAAGCAAGCTCTTTGCCTCACTTAATGAGTGTACTTGATTCCATTGCCTGCGACCAACCAAACCACACTCCTGTTCTTCTGCATCTGAGAGTTGCGACACCATTGCCTTGAGTGCATTTGTAGACATGCTAGGCATGTACTCAAGTGAGGCTATTCTTTCCATTCTTGCATTTGGTGACATAGATAACAATCTAATTGATAGGAAAAGACAAGGTAAAAGGAAATCATAAGTTATCCATTATATTTACATGATGTACTTATATAGTTTTCATATGATGTACAATTAAGTTATGATCTTGCACATTCCATCTTATGCACACAAAGCAAAATGATTATGTACCTAGAATGCCCATTGTTTACTCTGTGAGGAATGTCCCCCTTCAAAGAGAATTGATCCACTTCTTTTAATAAGGTTAACTCCTCTGCCAGAGCACTTTGCCTACACAATGATTAAAGTATCACGCTTTTAGAAAGCATACAAGTACTGAGTGTAAGAGAAACAAACTGATGGGTACTTACACTTGGATCTGCTTTTCATATTCAAAACGAACTTCGCGCACTTTCACCATTACTTCTAGCTCATGGTCAACCCACTTTTGCAGAGACTTTTCATTTCTCTACGGATGCATAATCAAAATTAAAAATGGCCAATATTTAGCTATGAAACTTTAACACAATAAACAACTAGCTTAAGGTTGGGTCTAGAATTGCCCATTCCTTTCATGATCAGGTGAAAAAGAAGTTGCAAACTCGACTGTACACCATGGTTAATTTACTCTCTGTTCCATCCAAGTATATTAAGCATTTTTTTTGTAACAAAAATATTTGTTTTCCCAACTAGTTTGCTATCCTGACACTTTAATCAGGATTGGAAGCCTAACCCTCATCATTTAACTATAACATGCTGGCAGATTTCATCAGATATGGCTGACCCAGAGTAACACATTTGTCTATGAGTAAATGCTTAATTACAAACCGTTTACCTGTCCATTTGGTGTATGTCCATTGTGATTAACTGAAAATGGTAATAAACAATTAGTATATCATACAAAAGAACCGATAACAGGTTAATTTCACAAAAAAACAATTACCTGAGTTGTCACGTACAGAACACTTGTGCGCTTCTAATAGCTCTTTCAACCTTTTGGTAGCTATTGTCGCTTCTTCTGTTTTCCTTTGAAGAACCTGCAGGAAAAAGTGTGATTGTTGGTCAGAGAATAGGTAAAACCTTGACAACTCTGCCATGTCCTGTAGGTAAAGAAGTATGCCAAAAGGCATGTCCAAAAATTTCATGTATATGGGAAAATTTCCTGAGAATCTTGACTGCATCAATCCTCAGAATTGTCTGTGATCCTTTCAAGGAATGTTTATATAACCAGACCAGGTTGATAAACTGAATGCTTTAAAGAAATTTAGACTTCGGTTCATCCTTCAAAATGCAAGGGATTAATGAATAAGACAAGAATGAATGAATACCTTATGGGGATGCCCAACTTAGGACTCCAAAATGGGTACACAAGGGGGTCCATATTAAAATACTTTAGAATTTAAATAAAGGTGAAATCATAAAACATCAAAGACAAGCTGTGCCCGTCATGAACTGTTACCATTTTTTGGCGTTGATTCAGGACTTCGAGTTTATGCCTTTCATACTCATTCCTCCTTCCCTCTTTTCTAAGCTGCTCAAGAAAAGTAAAATGCTAATAGAATTATAGTATAAAAAGACAATAAGATACAAAATACAAGCATAACTAGCAGGAGCTACTTTCAGAACTTTCAGAGCAGTGGAAGAAAAAGGTCACCAGCAAAAATATAAGCATCTATTAGAAGGCGAGTTTAGGTCACCCTGAAACTTTTTGGAGAAGAAAAACCCTAGTAAAATGTCCCAATAGAAAGAGGTCCAAACATAAAGTAGTTACTAAAGAAAAATATTGCTAAAAGTGGTGGATAGATGCTTGGATACAATGAGGAAGTATTATTTTGGACTCAAGCACATTTGGATACTACTTCACCTTTCGGGATAACTTCAACAAAATCTAGATGATAATAGCCAAGTTAATGCATACTCATTCCCTTTCTAACTCTAGTTTGTGTTCCATCATAGTTCATAACAGACCAAAATGGTTTTTCACGTAACCCTTCTGCATTTGAAAAGAACAAAGGGAAGAGTGGAACTAGATTTGTTGTTAATGAAAGGTTCAGCACCTGTAGCAATTCCTTCTCACGAGAGGCCTTCCACTGACGAAATTGTTCTGCCTCTTGTTTTATCTTGCGCTGCAATTGAACCTTCCAGGAAGAGAAGGCACATTTCCAAAGATAGTTAGAAATTTTAAGCTACAATGTATAGATGTAAACATGGAAATATCACCGGGTGAAAGACAAACTTTTTGAGCCTTTATGTACTGTATTTCTGCTTGCAATCGTTTTGCTGCTGCATCACTTCTTTTCTTTTGCTTTAGGAGTTCAACCTGGTTTTCCTGTTTCTTCTTGACGTCAGAAATCTGAAATTGGAAAAGAGAGAACGAAGAAAAAGAGAGAGAGAACAAGATGTCAATAATCAAAAAAGAATATTGTCCCGTAAAAGTTTGATGATTAGATTCACAAAGTCACCTGTGCCTCAAGTGCTTTTATTTTCTGCACATTTATCTCTTGCCTCTTTTGCCTTTCTGCATCAGAATTAGCAGCACGATTCTCAACCGCAGCTAACAATCGATCTCTGTCTTGCTGTGGTTGTGTCATACAAATTAAGAACTAGCACAAAGGCATATTAAACAACTAAAACTGAGGTCCTATTACCTGCACAAGTCTTTTTTCTTCCTCAAGTTCCATAATTTTCTTCTGGAAATGCTGCTTTAGTGCTTCAGTGTCAGCTCCTCCAACAAGTTTCATCTCAGACTGCACAAAAATAATGGCCTGGATTATTAGCCCATGAGAAGATCAATTTATTTCTGCCAGAACTCTACCAGAAAAATACAAATTTATTTTAGAAGATAGGAAAGACTTTGTAAGAGATCCAAGCTTGATGCCATTCCATGCTTTTGAACAAGACAAATGCTTCTTGTAAAACTATTTGTAAGCACAGAAAATGGTTAAAAACAGATTAAAATTCCAACGCTGTCATATCTTTTTGGAACTCCTGCTGAAAGCCTATATAGATCATAAAATAAGATTCTACCTAGGGAAAGATCAACATTTATGTTTTATAAAAATTGCATCTCGATTGGAATAATAAACATTCTCTTTCAAGATTATAATTCGTTAATTGGTAAATGTATATGTCTGTGCACAAAAAACAAAGTTTACAGCAGAAACCTCTTTCTGCTTCAAGTGCTTGTTTAACTCGTTCAATTCTCTATCCATGGTATTTTGCCGAAGTGCATGCTCTAACTCTTTTGCTACTACATCACTTTCTCCAGGTTTTTCATCTGCAGAAATTTGCAAATTCAAATTAGTAATGCTGTAGTTTTATCTTGTCTAAGAATAAGACAGAATCAAAAGGGATTTTTCAATGTTCCAGGGTAACATGGATCTTATACCTTCCCAACATCACCAACATAAGATGGGATTGAAGATGGATTTTTCATATTAATGGCCATTTAATTAAATAAGTGATCTACCTGACACCACTTCATCCATTTGACAATAAGATGAGTCCATGCTCTGAAAGGCCCTCTTATGTACATCGCTTTTCATAAAACATGCATTGCCATTCTGAGAAACAGAACAAAAAGGATAACATAACAACCAAGCAACTTTCATTTTAGAAGGTTATTTTAAGATGAAACAAACAAGAATAACATATTCAATTAGTATAAAATATTATGATCTAGTTCAAAGCATACTATAACAGATTTGCATAGAATAAAGGGAAAAGGAACCTAGACTCATCAACATACTTGAGCGCCACTCTCACAACACTCTAAAACAGCACGTCTGCTGCAGCATTCATGAAGTTCTCGACTAAGATCCTCATTAGTAGCCTCCAGCCATGTAATCCTTTCTTTGAGAACCTGTTAAGGTATTTTATGTGCCATTGTTGTAATATCTCCATAGAAAAATTATTCAGAAACCATTAAATTGACAGAAATCAGGAAAATACCTGTATGTCTGAAGTAGGCCCTCCTACACGAGCACAAAGTTCTGCTCGTAGGTATTGTAACTGTTGACACATTTTTTGCATCTCAGTGGATATTAGATCTCTATTCACCTGTAAAATAAATGGAAAGCTGTCCAGTTACCTAAGGTGACCATTTACGATCCATAAAATTGTGCAAGGATCCAGAACTTTTAATAAAAGGAAAGGGGACCAGTAGAATTACAACGGACTAGCAATAAGAAAAAAGCCAAGAAAACACTTACAACAGGCTTGTTCTGAATATTGCGAGCACGATTAGCATATTTCAAAGTGTTAAGACTTTCCTCTGCATTAACGTCTGCAGGACTTATACAAGCTGGAAAAAAAATCAACGTTTTACAATAACACTTAGTTGGAAAATTAAAGAATTTAAGCAACCAAAAGCAAGATTTACAATCCTACCATTTTACCTAAAACGTGATACAAATTAGACAGAGCAAGAATGAAAAACATGATAAAAGAATTAGGAAGCAGAGAAAAAAATATGGGTTTTAGAGTATATGCATTAGCAACACGTGTCTAGAAAGCACATGAAGCCTGGCAAAAGATCTGAATCCAATCATCACATCTTAGATTTTTTGAACAGTAATTAGATTGATAATAGCAAAAAACGATGCTTGACCAAAAAACCAAGAAGTAAAGGCATAAGCTAAAGAAATAGCAGGATCCAGATGAGTGCAGAGCTTATATGTAAACCCATATAGCCTCCACATTTTTGTTTCTCTTTTTTTGCAACCGAAGATACAGAGATTATATAGTATGATTTGGGGATGATAAGATAATATGGAGCAAAAAAGTTGTCATCAGAGGGGCTTACAAAAATGACTAACTGGTGCACAGATTTCATGCATTCCAGTATCAATTTTTCTGGTGAAGAAAATACGTTTTTTTTTTTTTTTAAAACAATACATTGTTATTTAGATATGTACCTATCATAACTGTTTTACTGTTTCCACCAAGTGAATCCTGAAACACAAGCAGACCAGATCAGAAGAACAAGGCAGAAAACAGAACTTTTGAACTTTCTTTGAAGTTCCTAAATTACAAGCCTTTTTAAAGGCTCTAATAACTTAGGCCTTTTAAAACATGTAAGATTGAGATTAATAACATAAAAACGAAGATCATGAACCAAAAACCTAGATACTGCTGTACCAAAATTCACAACAATTAAGTGTTCAGCCTCAATTTGGTAAATTAGTAGCAAAGAGAAAATAAAACAATTAGAGAGCATTACTCTTTTAAGTTTTCCAACAAAATGCTATAGCTATAATTGCGACACATACGAGTAGTGTGTCGTGAGAGTTTATCAAAGCATTTGATATATACAAAATTCAATAAGGCTGAATGATCCTTAGTTTAAGGGCCTCTATATATATGTATATGAGATAATTGAGAAAGCTAGAAATTGCTTTAAACTTGCACATACTTTGAAATTATGTCAATTTTTGGACATCTCGGTATCATCAGTTCAAATTAATTCTGCATGAATCTAAAAAAATAAATCTAACCTGCAAAAGTCGAGTCAGTTTGCTATCACGGTATGGAACATGCATCCCTTCTTTACGCTTTTTCTCATTCCCAAGGGCACTGATGACATTGCCCAGTGCAAGAAGCCCTCTATTAATATGAATACCTGCTCATGAAAATAGAATAGGATATTTAACACAGCCATCACACAAGAAGGATGTATTAAGTTTATATGCATATATACAAACCTTCTTTCAACCGAAAACCGTCAGAACCTGTTCTTTTTGCTCGTTCAGATCCAGCAAGGTCCACCAAATGGAGCTTCGCACATAAATACTCCTCAGACATATCTTCATCCGGAGTGTTATTAACAGCAGAAATTGATTGCGTTTTGTGCATTTGTTCTAATGTGATTGTGAAGATGGCATGGGATCGACTATTAAAACCATAAGTACGGGACACATGTCATTAAATGACGGAGATTAACAGATGGGTTTCAGAATGAAATAATCCATTCCCACAAAATAGCTTGAAGTTTCAGATATATATCAACTTATTGATTCATTTAAATATTTCTTTTGAGATGAAGTGGAGAACATCAGAAGTGAAGACTGTACCTGGACTGGTTATTCATATTTGTGCTCCCAGTTGACCGGCTTATTGATCCATGCTCCAGGCAAGTAGCCATTTCTTGCAGCGTACTAACTGCAACTTCAGTTGATCCAGCTAGTGTTATAATTCCATTTGATGATTCACGTATTTGTAAAGGTGGCCTTCCTGGAACTGCGGTCTTCACAGCATTCCCTTTAGGAGTAACAAGTTTGCCTACAGGTTCTGAATTCAGTAAATCCCTCACCTCTTCCCTCAGGATCTTCAGATTCAAACCAGCAAATTAGGTTACTCCTCAGAAATGACATAGTATACATTGAAAAGAAACAAATAGTCTACTATATTTTCAATTCATTAAACATATTTTACAGTGACTAGAGAGAATTCCATTTCGATTTTTCAAGCAGCCAGCAGGCAACAAGTAATGTACCTCTATGAAGGAAACATGTAGCTGGAACTCTGTTTGACGCTTCAACGTTTCAATTTTCTTGAACAACTCATTCATAACTTGAGGAATCAATCCTGTCTGGCAATCACCTTTGGTGGATGTTCCCATGGTATATGTCTTCCCAGATCCTGTCTGCAACAGTTGCGCAAGTCAACCATGAACATAATTAAAGACATTTAAAAAAAAAAAAAAGCTGATGGAACTTAGAGCAGCTCTCGTATGTCAATTCGTATTACCTGACCGTATGCAAGTACAGTAGCATTGTATCCTTGGAATAAACCATCGACAAGAGGAGCAACGCATTCCTCAAACATGGAAGAGGATGGAGAACCACCATTTCCATAAACTTGATCAAATGTAAAGGAATGTGTCCCAATTTGCACCTGAACACATAGCCCAAAATAGCCGCAGCCAGCAAAAAAAATCATTTGTAAGGTAATAACTTAAAGCTTCTAACTTTTCCCGTACTTTATAGTTGCGAAATTATTAAACCCAGTAGAACCACAGTGCTTAAATATACTATACTCCAAATAAGCTTGTATTTCAATAAATAAAATTTAAGTAAATTCAGTCTTAGATTTTTCGTGCATGCATTTAGAAGGCATGATTTTCTGATAAATTCTACCTTTCAATCCTCACTCTGCCATGGCAATAATAATAATAATAATAATAATAATAAAGGATTTTGGAAGAAACTTCAAATGCATCATTACACTAGATAGTAGTTTTCTTTTTTAAAACAAAAAATATGAAAATGCTATAATAGGGTTGGATAAAAGAAGGTTTAAAAATATTATAATTAAAGAATAATAATAATAAAGTCGAAAACTAATACGAACTGAAATCATGCTTGAACTTAACAAAAAATAGCCTGACGCATACCAAAAAAAAAATGCAGAAATGATAAAAAATGAAAAAAAAAATGTAAAGCTAAAAACGGAGTACCTGAGGCTTTCTAGGAGTAACAGTAACACATTCTTTACAACCTTGAGTTTGTTCGTCGCCGATAAAAGGCCTAATATGAACGGCGACCTTCACCGAGCAATTCTCAGCTGCTTCCATTATCAACAACGACGACGGTGACGACAAAAAAAAAAAAAAGAATCCAAAGCCAGAGCCTCGAAACAATATTTATTTAATTTAATTTCTCTGAGAAACAGATTATTCTGAACCGCATTCTCAATAAGCTCAGATTCGATTTGGGTTTAAAGAAAAAGGACAAAAATGGGAAGGCGATGGTGGAGATGGTGGAAGTGGTGGCGGTTGATATAACGAATTGGAATAGAATGTAAGGACAAAGACAGTTAGAAGCTATCAATATTTTCTTCTTCACTGCTCCTATAACTTCCACCCCAGCATCTTGTGTGTCCATTTTATAATCCCCCCCAAAAAAAAAGGAGCGAAATTCCGGAATACGCTTCGTTCAATTGTATTACATCAGCTCATATTAGTAACAAACTCAAGAATTAAATGCATAAAAATTACGTGGGAGTGGTTTTAGATCACGAATTGGTGGCGGGAAGGATTAAACAATGACCACACTTATGGATTTAATAGCGTAGCTGAATTGTTTGGATGGGAATCGAAGATTGTAAGATACTGAACTTTATAAGGTTGATCATTCGTATGTGTGTGTACGTCAAACCATAGCTTTGGTTGCTGTAGTTTTAATATATCATCATAAATGTACATCCTTCCTTTATTTTGATTTCTTGATTTAAATTTTATGTATTTCTTATTTATTTTGTTCGAAATCTATACCACTCTTTATACAAAAATTTTCAGTTTGTGTGTGTGTTTTTTATTACCCAATTTAATATATTATATTTTACATTTTTCATCTTATAATATTGTATTATATTTTTGAGAATATTACAATTATAAATATAACACTACTAATTATATATATAAAATCAACCCAATATAAAATGTAATAACTATTAAAAATTGGCCTAACAACAAATTTGACTATTAATATTTACATGTTTTGTCATAATGACCATAATTGCATTTTTGAGTTTTTTTTCCCATTAACCTTTTTTTTTCAGACTACTTTTTTTAACAGATATGATAAAAGTACGTTAAAAAAATTAATAGGAATGATGTAAAATATTCTTAATGAGATATAATTTATTACCTAAATGACCTAATAAACTAATTAGATATGCTGAAATATATTAAAATCAACTTGAATAGTCGCAAATAATTTTGGTAGGCATTATATATATCAATAATATAATGCGGAAATTTTTTCTTCCTTAATTGTATTAAAATAAACTTATATTTGGTAATAGTTTTGGCTATGAACCTCAACCTCACAAATAATTTTGGTAGGTATAATGTTGAATTTAATTTTTAATGATTATATCTTTTATTAATTTAATTTTTAATTAAATTTGACCTTTTATTTTTTGAAAAAAATTGAAATTTGACTATCAACATTTTGAAAAAGAGTCGAAATGATTTTTTAACGAAAATAAGGGCTACAATGTTAAGTTTTTACATGTGGTATCTTGCTAGACAGTCTATGTGTACTTCATACTAATTTCTTTTTTTGAATTTTTATGAACTTTTTATAATTGTTTGAACGTTGATTTATTTTTTATTTTACAATTTTTTAAAATTAATTGTTGACATGACATATATAACAAATAGTGTCGTGTAATCATAAAGTGCACGTTGATTACCACACCAACAATGTTAAAAAAATTTAGTGTTTCAATTAAAGATAAATGATTTGACTCTTTTTAAAAGGTTAATGGTCAAATTTAACTAAAAAAAGGGGCTCAAATTGACAGAAAATGTAAACATTAAGGGTGCGTTTGTTTACCAGGAAAATATTTTACGGAAAATATTTTCCTGGTTTTCCAGTGTTTGGTTGCCTGAAAACATTTTCCAAATGGAAAATGATTTCCAAGACACGGGTAAAATATCTTACGTTTTAGGGAAATTGTCTTACCAATTTCATTTCTGTAAGACATTTTCCAGTCCCTCAGGTAAAAGTCTCTCCTTCTTCCTTTATTCATTTCTTTTACTTCTTCTGTTCTTCATTTTCTAGTCCGTCGCATCTCAGGCTGCCTTTTCATTTCCTCTGTTTCTCTTTTTCACAGGATTATACCATACCTCTTCGCTGGGTCTTGGATTAAGGTATGAACCAAAGCTTTTTTTTTTCTTCTTCTTCCTTACTTCTCCTGCATTTTATGCTGAAATTTTATGCTTTCCTCTGTTTCTTTAGCTAGGGAAGAAACCTGAATGATTTAGGGATTCCCAAACTCAAATTTTTAGAAAGGAGAAATACCGAAAACAATCTTAAAATTGAAACCGATCAGTTTCAAAGATCTCTAATCTTTGTTCTTTTCGTTGTTGATAAAAAGCTTTGGCTACTTTTTCCTGGTTTTTGATTGTCTACTTCTTATTGTTAACATCATGGCCAACTGATTTAGAATGAATCTTACATTCTTTGACCGACTTGGTTGTAATACTATGTATATAATGTTCTGAATCAGATTATAAGACACTCCTCTTGAAATTATATAGTGGAATTCAATGGAGTTTTGTGGTAATAATGCCTTCAATTTTTTTTTCCTTTTTGGGGTAAATCATAAACCTGAGACACTTTTCCCTTTTGTGGTTTTATATTTGCAGCAAAAGTCATTGTACTAATGCATTATTAGTTAGGTTAAGTCCTTTTTGTTGTGCATTAGACATTTTTGTTTGGTCTTATTATGTATAAAAATCTTTTCAGCAGTTAGCTACATAAAAATGGTAAAATGTTTTAGTCTTATACTGAGCTTGGTTTCAAATTAGGCTTAAGTTATACCTTGAGTTTAATTCCATCTTCTGTTGATCCTCACAGCTTCTGGCGTGACTGCAAAATGGATCATTCTCATTGTAACTCATCACAAATGCTATTTCTGCAAGGTGATTTTCAAGTTTGTTTCTATTATGTTTTGACTCAAATGTGTTAGTGACAAGTCAAATATAGATGAATTGCCCATAACCGCTCTATTCTTCATTCTCCCATTGAAAGCAGACTTCAGGAATCAAATGCTCAGTGCCATAAATGGTTGCTCAATGTCCAACCAAAATGGTTTATTCATAATTTCTTGTTTTGCTCACTGCCAGTCAGAGAGACAGGACACATGGTATGCAAATGATTCCCCTCATATTGGAAACAAGGTATATCTCATCTTTTCATAAAACTTAATTTTGAACTCTCTTAAATGCTTGAATGTAATGTTGCAAATATATTCTCACTTTGGATGTAAGTGGTCGGACTTTATTTGCAAATTTGATTTTGTTACCAACATGCGAGGCAATTGTAGCATCTGTTGAGATCTGGTTCTTTGATCGAATGACTAATAAAGCTATTGATTGTCCGCACCCTGTGATAATACTTGTCACAATCTTATCTTCAATCAGTGAGAACTTCTCGTTGATTGCATGTAAAGGCCTATTGGCTTTCACTTCATTCTTTTCCCAATTTCCATTTGTGGAAATGTAACATTCATTCATTTTGACAATAAAGCGATAAACTATGAGATTTCTAGGGTATGCAAATCACTATGATTAGCAATTTCCTCTCCTTTTATTTATTTTATTTCAAAATCTATCCTTTAAGCAATATAATGTCTCCAAAGACTCTTTATATCTTTACACTCAAACTAAGCAGAAAAATATAATATTGTACAATCTTTCAAATAAATCTAGGATGAAATTGTTTCCCTAGGAATCCTAGTAGTTTAAACTCTTACACCCCCTTATGGTCAAGTGCATATGTCATCTCTTATAGTCTCTTGGCAGTATGCCTAATGCACCATTTCTGGATTTCATAACTCCATGTCGACTGTGAGACTGAAATTAATATCTTCCTATGCAGTGATGTTACTTCAACCATAACAATCTCAGAGTCGACAAGATTGACATTTACTCCCCTAAATCATTGCAATATATAAAATTGTTTTAAAATATAAATTTAATATATATATAAACTCAATTAAACAATGAAAAGATTAAATTTCTTAAAATAGCTTTTTCGGAAAATATTTTCAGGAAATCTGACAAACAACAGAAAATATTTTATACAGTTTCATCCAAACACCAGAAAAGTAAATCATTTTCAGAAAAGTAAATCATTTTCCAGAAATCATTTTCCGGAAAACATTTTACTGGCAAACAAACGGAGCCTAAGTGTTAAATTTATCATTATGTCTTTTGGTTAAGTAACATAGGGTTAATGCACTATTTGAAGCCTTAACTTGATAATTGTTCTCATATTAGAGTTTGAATTTTTTTTTATTCAAATTAGTCCTTAGGCTTAATAATTGTTCCCACATTGAGATCTAAACTTTTTTTTGTCCAAAATAATCCCTAATATTTCTTTTAAAAATTTGACAAACAAAAAAAATTCAAACCTAATATAAAAATAATTATCAAAAAGGAAATGCTAAATTCAGAGCAAATAGTGCATAAGAAAGTACAAAATTCATATATCCATTACATCTTGTACTTAATTGAAAGGGCGAGATTAGTAACTAACTAAATTTAATTCATTAAAATAACGTGTAAATTGTTTCCTACCACAAACTTGTTTTTTTTTTTCTTGAGAAAAGGTAATGGCAGGTTTGAATGAGGATTAAATTAAAGCATGAGGACATGGATAAAAGATTGCTTGAATTTGTGAGTTTGTGACAGTAGCAAACCTGAAATGCTTGGACCAAAATTGAAGCCTATCCAATACTAAAGGTAAGGTTTGATTCAAAAAAGTGAAAAAAGAGAACATTAAAAGAGTTGGATGAGATCAAATATTTAGTTGTTATAGTTTTAAGATAATAAATACATTGTACATCTTTTAATGTGATGTATTTTATGAATGTCACAATAATTTATAGGGATGAGGCTATATTCAGTCTTTAAATTTACTAATTTTTTTCTAACTTAGTTTTTTAAGTTTTTTCTATTTTCATTTTAGTTTTGAGTTTAATAATTTTTTAAATTCAGTTTCTAAATTTAGATTTTGTTAAGATATGATGATTTAAAATTTTAATATATATATATAATGTTTTTTCTTTTAATTATTCAAATGATGATGTGATACAATATCCAAATTCAGGGACTAAATTGAGAAAACTACTAAGTTTCGGCATTAATGTGAATAAAAAAAATTTAAAGACCAAGGTGAAAAATATTGTCAAAATCAAGGACTAAATGTTACTTTATCCCAATTTTAGAATAAAAACATGTTTCATAAAGTATTTTATACAGATAAATTTTGAATCCAATTCTATTTGAAATAAATCTCAAAAATACAAATAAATTTTAATTCAATATACATATGCGAATTTTGATTATATAATTGTATATAGAATATTTTAATTTAAATTTAGTTTTTACAAACTACTAACACCGTTATTGATGTAGTACAAATTTAAGATCACATATTGTATAAATAAACAACTATAAATATACAACATAAAAATAAATAAAATGTATATACTTTTAAAAAATGTATGCAATATATATTATTTATTTAACTATTATAATTTGAGTGATTAACTTAGTGTCATAAGTTGAATAACACCAATTTAAAAGTACAACAAAATAAAAAAAAAATTATCCATTTATAAAAACTCTCGTTCCTTAAAGAAAAGGGAAAAAACAAACATATCGTGCAAAAAATCTGCTCACATAGCTATACAACATACTTTTATCATCATATATAGTGACTTTGTCACATTCCATGGCATGAATCCCTGTAACAAGCCACCCCTATATTCTATATTGCAAAAAATTCACACCATCTGTGGGGAACTTCAATGAGATCCATGGCTCAACTAGCTTATAATGCCCCTAAGAGCACGGATCAGTAACTCGACGACAAACAAGAGGATCAATATTATCAAGATCAATATTACGACCAATAAGAATATTGAAGTGATCAGTATGGAGAAGGCAGATACTAGCAACATGACTACGATTAATAACAATATTATCCATAACAATTAGGGATGATCTAGATCACAATCAAAATGGCCAACCGAATGACCAAAGAAACTACTGTCGGGGAGAACAACCGTTGAGACACTACAAGAGCACCTGAATCGACCAAACTCCTTAGAAGGTAATCATCAACCATAACACCAAGGGGTTAAGAATCCAACTATGAAAAATCATAACTCAAAGATGTAGCAGTACACAAAGATTCAAAAGCAATTTAAGCTCTTACTAGAGAAATACAACTCGCAATAAGAGACTATGCAACGAAATGCTCGAATTATTTGTGAACTTAAGGTGAAGTGAGCCCATCCAGAGACAGTGAATGAGGTGCCAAGGTATGAAGAAGTTGTGGCATCTGGGGCTGGGTGAAAGGAACATCTCACAAGAAAAGGAAGAAGGGACTCGAAGCATGGCCCGAAAAAAACGAGTGCATTACCGGAAAATTCCCTATTTGGATAGCAGATGGAGGCTTTAATGAGGGTAATGGTCTAGAAATTTAATGTAATATTTTAATTTACTTAACAAAATATTAATCTTTCCCAATTTTATTGTAATTAATCTTGCCATAATTCTTTTTAATCTTTATGATAATTAATTTTTTCCTTTTTACTCTTTATTGTAATTAATATTTTTATGTACTTTTTATTATATCCACATGTGGTAGATTATTATCGTAACAAATGACAGCTTATAAGATGTACCACATAAGAATTATTTTTTAACTATAACTTTAAATTGCAATAGTATATATATTAGATTATTTTTTACCTTTTATCTAATAAATATTGTAATCTTTGATTATATTTGGTTGAATTCTTTTATTTTAATATGAAAATTTGTATTTGTGTTAACATATAAGATTTTTTTAATGAAATCTAATAGCTACAGTTGCCTGTCATATTAGTGTGCCAAATGCCAATATATATATATATATATCATTACATCCTCTTGTAATTATAATGAATTATAATTCTCTAGCTATGTTTAGTTGACAATGTGTAATTACATCGTAATTGTTAGAGTTGTGTGACACGAATCTCATTTGATCCGGCTTAAAAAGTTTGATGTGTAACTCACTTGTTAAAGATATAAAATAGAGAGGAAAAATAGGGGATTTGTGGCAGGCTATGACCTTGCGGTGCCACACAAGTTGAATCCGTATAGAACTATACTTCTTCTATTAGACATTGATTATAACAGGGTTGTTTAACCCTTCAAATATGTGTAGCCAAAAATCTTTTGTATTGTTATTTTTCAACATTAGTGAATTTCTCCTTTGTCCGTGGTTTTTCCCGAAAAGAGTTTTCCACGTAAAATTTATGTGTTCTTATTTTTTTCTTATTGCTTTGCGATTATTCCTACTACCATTATCGATGTAAAGTATAACAATGTTTTCTTTACGTCATGTTTAGTAGTATAAATTGTAATTACGTAGTTATATAATTTAATTTTTTTTAAATACTAATTACTATAAAAAAATTATCAATAATACTGGAGCAAAAATTTTCTAAACAAGTAACAAAAATCAAAATTAAATCATCATATGTAATATGTTAGTCCACAATTTGATCACTAATAAAAAAACAAGAAAATTGACAATATATATAATTTTATTTAATTACTCTAGCATGCCATATTTGTTAGGTTATTCCTTTTGAAACATTTTAACATATACTCCTTATCATTATCAGTTAATCATTGACAAATTTCTTCACCATCTAAATCACAATATGAATTCGTATCATAAAATGATCAAGATCTTCTTCTTTTATGCACTCTTTAAAGTGCAAATCATCTCAATTCCACCTATGATCCAACTTTGTTTTTTAAGACTATATTGAGGTGATGTCGTTAATATGAGGATTTTGTTTAGAATTGCACATGTCCTCTCAACTACATTTCGAAACTTTAAATGTTTAAAATTAAAGAGTCCGCAAGTCATCTTTGGTGCTTGGGTCTAGTTCCATTCTCTCAAACAATACCATACCCCACAATATAGTGTAAAAAAAAAAAAAAAAAAAAAACTATTTATATTTGCATATCCAATATCCACTGCATAATATTTTCCTACAAAAATACTATGTAACTATTTAAATAATTTATAAGAAAAATAAAATAAATAACAAGGTAATGAAAATATTAGTGAATTATCAAATGTTTGAGATCTCTCTCAAATCATATTTCTTAACACTCAAAGGATTTGAGGTGCAAACTAACTCTGCAATCATTCAATTATAACTTACTTTGCAGTTGACTTATGCTAATATGTTCAACAACAAACCAACTTTACAACCCTTTCTATAAAGTTTATTATTATTATTCCATGCAAATTAGGTAAAGTATATATAATTTATAATATAGCTTTTATAAAAAATGCTTTATAAAATATTCAATAGTTTTTTAATGCATGTTGAAGGTTTCCATGCAAAAATATTATAGCCTTTATAAATTTAATTTGCTATTAGGTCAAAAATTGCACGAAACATTTTGACTTGATGTATCCAATAGTAAAATAATTTTTATCTAATAATAAATATATAATTATATTTTTAAAAAATAAAATAAAAATATATATATATATATATATATATATATATCCTAAAATTAAAATATTTTACTATTGTATAAAAAAGTAAATTATTAAACTTAAATCATATATACATTTAGAAAGTCATGGGGTAATTAGTAATTGTTTGTACTTACTAGCATAGTTACCTTAAATCACAGCCTCCCTGTGAATTGGAGTGCTCAAATTATATTCAATTCAATGGAATATATCAATTGCAATAGTTATTTAAATATGTTACACATATATAATTATAAGTAATTATATCCAAATTTGATAATAATAAATTCTAAATTTCTTTTCGTTTGAATTACCTCAAAACAATATATTTATATATAAACATAATAAAGGACTAATGAGACGATTAATAAACTGACCATCGTATCTCTAAAACCATGATTTGCATTCTGGGTTTAAATCAATGA